>CM075339.1:66568363-67981307 GCA_037788925.1 Mytilus galloprovincialis | reverse complement strand
CCCGACTGATATATGTAAGATCAACATCGCACTTTAGCATACATATCAACAAGATAGCATCATAATACCACAATTGCACTTCTGCGTGATAAAAGAAAGCACTTCAGCGATAAAAATAAAACCCATCGCACATTAAAGTAGATATCGTGGTTCGAAGTATCACCATGGCTAAACAAAATCATGCAGATAAAGAACCATACATGAACACATATGTTAAGAATTTTACCGATGATTAAGAAAGTATTCAAAAATTAATATTTCATATCAAACTAACAAGAAGAAATATTCAGACAACACTTTTGTTTGTTTGAGTTACAAATATAAAATAATCATACATTGTATCGAAACAACAATTGTATTTGTACAAGGCTTAAAAACAGATAGAAACCGCGGCTGCTTTGAGCCGAAAACAAATAACATTTATATTTCGAGACAATGTATGGTCATTCTATGTACTTCACGGATTTGTATTCCATATGTAGTTATTTTAAAAGCACAATCTGACATTGTTAGAAGTAATATTTGCACATAACAAAATGTCATTAAGGTTTAAATAGTACATTTATATTTCAATGTCTAATATGTATTAAAAATTATTTCAATTACAGAAATACATTGTGCAAAGGAAAGAACTTTGACGAAAAGGGTATCTATTTATACGTAAGCTATTTTAGATCGAACATGAATAAAATAAATCAGCAGATTTTTTCAATGTCAATACATTAGTATATTAAATTCACAGAGTTTAAATGAACTAAATTATATCTTTTAACGTGATATCCGAACAAAATGTCATTGTGAAATTATCCAATATATTTTTGCAGACTTGCTTTTAAAAATCTTTGATTGATATGTATATATTTATGATATCAGTTTTGTGACCTAATATGTGAGTAGATTGGTATTCATTTGAAAGAAATATTCAAATCATCAAATGATCGAAGTCTTGAATATGCAGTCTAAATGAATCTTTGAAATATCATTTCGTTGTAAATTTCAATAAGATATAAACGAAAATTAGGCAACGTCTTCTACGTTATGAAAAATTTGTTTATAACATTTTGTGTGATCATGGACCTTTTGGCAAAAAAACTTTTCATTTTTTTTCAAATTACTCGTGTTCATAGAGTTATTAAGCATATCAGTCATGTCAATTGTCGATACAAGCAATAACATTAAGAAAATTGGTGGATATATTCTAACACAGTTGTAATGTTCTTGACTTCAACTTACAAAAAATGTTCATGTACCATTGTTCTGTACATTATCAACGACTTGTCCTTTTTGAATTTAATGAGATAATTCAGGTCTTAAATTCATAAACAGCTTCCGGAAAGTTTTAATACCTTTTAACTTCAAGTTAAGTTAAACAAAAAACTTTGTCAATAAATTGACGGGCTATTACATAGCAACCAAAACTCGATTTATCATAGCTTTGACCTTGTGTTTTAGATAACAAAACTTAAAAAAACAAAATATCAAATTGCAGAAAAAATAGTAAAACATTCCGAGGTTATCTTATTTCAAATACAGCATGACTATTGTGTACAATATAGAGAAGCTTCAAAAACCGAAAGAATTCATAGCATCAGTATAACTGTTTTAATATGTACCTCTACTCAATGTTCACCTCGAATTGTATTTTCTTTAATTGTTTAATTGGCACTCAAACAAAACACATGAAAGTGTTAAAACTAAAAAAATATATGTTGTTTTAATACCTTGAAAAGCATGCAACTATTTTTCAATGTCATTCTACCAAATTGATAAAAGACATGTTCTAGAAACATGTTTTTGTGCTGCTTTGTTAATGTAAATAAAACATACACTATCAGGACAACAGAAATTAGTCTAAATATGGGCAGCTGGCATGTCTTGATTTCTTATTGATACCGGAATGTAAAGCAATATAAAAAACACTTAGCATAAGGTCCTGACAAGTCTGCATTCAATGTGTTCCGCTTACCTTATGAATGCTACATATGTGTTCAACAAAGAATCGGAATTTAGACCAGAGTTTGGTGGGTTTCTACACTATTTATCTCGGGAAATCTATGTTCGCTATAAAACATCACAACCAGATAACAGTCACATGTTTGTACCCGAGGTAAATATATTAAAATCGATGGGGAGGAGTTTGAATAATCACGAAATCGTTTCCACTTTTATACCGTTTGAATTTAATTTCTTCTCTTTGTGTTTAACTGTTGGCGTTTTTGCCTTTTTTTAACCATGACTTTATCAGTGTGTACTCGACTAATGAGTTTGGACGTTCATTCGGTAAATTTCTCGTCTTTACTTTCGACATTAATTGTTGCAATTGTTCGATCAATATGTATTTAACGGTGTTTGTTGATAGGTAGGAAAAAACTAAGTATAAACGAATTGTATTTTTTAAAATAATGTAACGATATTCGGCCCTTTATATTATAGTATTATATTAACAGCAGTAGATTATCTGTGATCTAGGCAAGATCTCTCAACTTCACACTCTTGCATTTGAATACTTTACAAGAATTAAACATTTTGTATTAGCTTAATTAATTTCCATTGTAAAAATTCTATTTAGTTGTCGTTGAACCTTTCTCGTACTTCATTTAAATAAATACAACAATACTAATTATACAGATTTATTTCTAATTTAGAGCAGAAGTGAACTTACACTTTAAAATCTTTGGTGCTTGCTATTACTGTACTCCACATCAAGTCAAAACATGATGTCTCGTTTGAATCGTAGTGCAAAAAAATTAAGACTAAGCATGCAGATAAAATACACTGGCATAATACACATATCAACGTCAAAGGTCATACATATATATATTTTTTCAAAATAGCTAATATAAAATACGCAATTTTCATGGTGTATACGCCTGCGGATATAAAAATTCCCTCGCTCTCTCTTCTGTAACTTATATTAAAAAAAACTATTGATTTAATCATTATTAATTTATGTTCCAGTAAAAAATGAACCGTAACAGCGAAACGGATAATTTTTTGAAGATTTTCCTATCTGTGATTGAGTTTGGTACCAACTCTCAAAGAGCAATGATTGAACACCAGTTGAAGAGGTTGAATTTATCATTTTGTGATTTACTTGACGAAAAGGCTCATGAGTTATTCCATCTCTGCTTTCGAAAACGATGTTGTCAATGTGGACCTATTGATGTACTACCAAATGTGATGAGTATTCGTGAAGACCAGTTTTCCAAATTATTTCTGCTAGATACAACTAAGCGTATAGCTAGTCATCAGGAAAAGGGTCGTGTTTGCAAATGTTGTTATGTCGCTAACATGTCCATTTGCGTTGATGATCTCGACTTTTCACTGGCTAATACTATTTTGGTTCACAGTTGTCGTGAACTTCTTTGGCATTGTTGCTTGGATGCAAAGAAGAAAACATTTGAAGAGTTTTTAAATGAAAATAAGCATGCTATCTTTCACATGTGGACATCTGATAAATCATGCCGTTCATGTAGAAATGGGAAATTACTTAAGGTCAAAAGCACCGTGAAGGCTACAGACTGGAATTTCTTATTTGAAAAAAAGTCGAGTGGTGTTGACCCTTCTTGTTATCACGCAAATCAATGTATCACAACAAGCAACTTAGATTCGAAATTATCGTATATACTATTACAAGAACTTTCTGGGGAGATAGAAATCATCAGAAAACTTCGCGAGTTTCGAAACACTATTTGTCATTATCCATCTTCAAGAATGAAGGTACATGAATTTGAGAAGATGTGGTCAACAATTGAAACAATTCTCCTACAATTATCAACTATTTACGGTGGGAATGCAGATGTTAAGAAAAAACTACACACAATGGAGACTAGAGGATATGAAGGAGAAAACATTCGTGCATTACTTGAAAGAACGAAGAAGGAACTTGTAAGTTTCAAAGTAAAACTTGTTCATATAATAGTTTATTGTGTATACGTGTACCAATATATATATATATATATGCAATGCAGTTCTTTATACTGTTATAATATATGTGTAGAGTATCCGGTTTTGGTTTACAAGAGATCAGTATGCTTGAGTTTCTTATTGACATCTAATTTGTTGAATTTGAAGTTGACTTTTGCAACAAGTTGTCGGCATTCCTATGCGTACGAACTGTGCTTCTCTCCGTTCCGACCCTTCATCATGTTCATATGAGTCTGAGTTCCGTCAGACTCTTGTCACAAATAGAAAGATCAAAGAATCCAGGCCATTTAATTTCACATTCAGATATGTTGATGATATTCCTTCCGTTAGCTTCCCTAACTTTTCTGATTGGGTTCAAAATATATCCTGAAGAACTAGGAATTTAAGTATCTATCAAAAACGACATTACAAAGTTCCCCAACTTTAGTAGCTGAGCAAAGAGTTGATCGCCAAGGGGAAAGTGAAAGAACGCCTAGCCCTTCTCTAAAAAGGTCCATCGGCAGGTTCCAAAAGCTTGATGATGAATTTTCCGATCATTTTTCATTTTCATTAATAATATACGATGATTGTTGACCGTTCAGTTTACGTGGCTCGGTACCTATACGTTATGTCATCGTGTATTTTTTTTTTGTATTCTATACTTTTATTTTGCTTATGTGCATTTTTGTTTTTCTTTGTTGACATATTTGGGTTTTTTTTAATAGTAATTAAGAATATAACATAATGTTGATTGCTATGTCCCACCTATTATGACATTTTTGCCTATAATGTCTGTTTGTTTTGATCACACATCTCTATAATTATAATGGAATTACTATATCATTATTATATCAGCATCAAGAACTATCTTTCAAAGTCAGATAAATATGTTAAATACAGTTTTACTAATCAGTTCGATATTTAGCACACAAAAACTTACACAAACACATATGACACACAGTTCTGATACTTGCAGTTACTGACAGCCAATTGAAAACCAATAACAGCTGGAGGAAAAACATGTATTTAAGATTGAACTATCAATCAAATCTAAATTTATGGATTATACTAAGTGTTAACATATTATCCGACTCGTTTTGTACTTCATACCGAACATTCTCCAAGATAAAAAGAACAAAAATAAAGCATTCTACAAATATCATTAATTGAAACCTGTATATGTTGAGGATGTTTTGTAGCTAAATACCCATATCAAACGAGTGCTTACATATCATTTATCCGTGTGAACCTGAGATAAAAGATACGAAAACTGATATCATCAAAATGTAGGACATTCTTATCATTTTTCATAGGAAGTAAAATACACTCAGAATCATCTCTTAAGGAAAACGATAAGTGTTTCCCAAGGTAATATATTTCCACTTTCAGACATGAATGTTGTTTGGCCAAATACTAACTGTCAAGCAGCACTTTCATATGGTTCATTAATTTGCCGATGAACTTAAAATAAAGGGCACTACCAAAAGAAGAAGGGCTGTTTCCTGTATCGAACTACTGTTTCCTATATTGAAAAATTTAAACGAATACAAACACAAATCTCTGACATCCTTGAAGATACCAGTATGTCAATGTCTTACCTCACAAATGACATTTGTGCATGGTCTTCTATCTTCTGATATAGTCGTTACATATAATTTCACAGCCTATATGGAAATTACAAGGAAAATAATAACTGACTCGCTAAATATATAGATAATGAAATCAGTGTAATAAGGAAAGATATGAAACGAACATTCTGTACTTATGTGTAAAGGTAGATGCAGAGTAGTCCTGCTTTCCATTGAATAAAGCACCCTGTATTTTTAGATTTCAGTTGATTTTTCAGTAAATCCGAAAATACATATTGACAAGGCCTAGATACCTTCTAATTGCGTAAATTATTTGAACAGTCCTAAAATATATGAGACTTTATCCGTGTACAGTGAATCCAAAAATTTTAGTTATTTGTGGAAATTTGTTATTGCATACTATTTAAGTTTTGATTAAATCCCCACCTGGATAATATCCATTGAGGAGGTGTTCCAAAATTGGAAGGATATACATATAAAGGGAGAAGGTTTTTTTTCGCTTTGTCTCATTTTTACGCATTATTATGCATTGATATCAGGAGACGCTTATTTTATCAACGCACCCAGTTCTAGAGTCTTTGCGATTCCGTCGATTTTTGTGTATTGTCTGAATAGGCTTTTCTTTTTCTTTTTTCGAGATATTAAAAAAGTAAACAACGATTGCTTTTATTTCACAACTGAAGTTTACAACATCCAATGTTAATGATATTTTGAATTTAAATTTAAATGTGCCTTTTATACACTAAAACCGAAATTTTCATCTTTAAGACAGTTATCAATATATAAAGAAAAAAAAATAAGTAGAAAGATAATCTATATGTCATTGATCGTAAAGTATATATAATAGTTAAATTAAAGGCACTGACGAGTAACTGTTTTGTATTGCAGACAAGGTTATAGGTCAAATTTAATAACAGTTCATGCCTCTTTTGTAGTTGTTTTTTTCCGAAATACCAACTGTTAAATTGTCGAATTTTGATTAATATAGCATTGCATACGTAGATTGTATAACGTTGTACATTTGATTTGTTTCTATATCATTTCAACTGGGAGATGTATATCTGATGTGCAGGCCCTGCTAGGATGTTCCTATGTTAAAACAGAAATTAACCTATTATTGATAAGCTTTGGTCTAAAAGAACCTCTTATTGTTTAAATGCGTAAATAGAAAAAAAAACAGGCTTGTCAAAATCTGTTGTAGTCTCTAAATTAAGTTTGATTGGATAAATGTATTTATCATAGTCACTCAATGTTTTGGTGGGAAGACATCGTTTATATAAGGAAAGTAAAATGCTAGCTTAATTCATTCCTTTTAAAAAGCTACTGTGTGGTATGAACATTAACTCGACAATCAGGCTTTCAATTATAATATGTATAGGTCAAACGAGAATACTAACGTGCTGATTATTGTACAAAACAATACACGAAGAAAACAAATGTGACATGTAGAACTAATGACAACTACTGAATTACAAAATCCTGACTTCGGACAGGCACATAATTTATGTAACAGGTTCAACATATTTATTGGGGCAAATTATTGATGTCTGTCAAATACGAAGAATGAAACAAGTTGCATAAAGACGAACAGTGGGTTACCATACAATACTGATTGTGTGCTAAAAACACGTCTCCAAAACGTAAAAAAATATGAAGTCAATCAAACAAAAAATATATAATAAGCATTTTAATTATATCAGTTTCAGAGTAGTTTATATCAATCCGACAACTATTAAGCAGAATAGCTGGACCACAAAATGGTTGTCTCTAGTGCTGTATTAACACTTGAATTAAACGCTGATGTATTTTATAAAAAGTAAAATCACCAAAAAACTGAACTCCGATATAATTCTAAACGAAAATCCCCTAATCAGGTCGCAAATCAAAAGCTCAAATACATCAAACGAATGGATAATAACTGCCATATTCATGACTTCGCACGGGTAGTTTTGTTTGTAGAAATTTGTGGGTTGAACCTGGTTTTATACATGTTATAGATATTTGAACCTCTCACCTGTATGACAGTTGCATTAAATTCCAGTATATTCCAGTATACAATGCGTGAACAAAACAAACAGATATGATAATAAAAATATAAAAAAATACAGTATTCAAAATTGTGTTACAATCTTAATCATCAACAAAAAAAACAAGAATATTAGCAAGAACATGAAAAATTAAAGACAAAAATACACAAATGCACCATAGTACAATAACACAATGACGGGATGTATAAGTACAGAGCCAAGTCATATATGTAACAAAGAAACAATAAAAGACATTATATTATTTGCATTTTTATCCATATGATGAGTTAAGTCTTTGCAACTAATTTTTATAGTTCGTTCTTATGTTGTACTGTTCCTCTGGTATCTTTCTTCCCTCTTTGACACCACTTTCCCAGGAAACGGAGGGTTGGGATCCCGCTTACATGTTTTACCCAGCCACATTCTGTATGTATGTGCCTGTATTTCAGTGGTTGTCGTTTGTTGATTTGTTTCATATATGTTTTTCGTTATTTTTTGGTTCATAAATAAGGCCGTTAGTTTTATCGTTTGAATTGTTTAACATTATTATTTCGATGGCCTTTTATAGCTGACTATGCGGTATGGACTGTTCTAATTGTTGAAGACCGTTCGGTGACCTAAAGTTGTTAATTTCTGTGGCATTTGTTCTCTTGTGGCGAGTTGTCTCGTTTGCAATCATACGACGTCTTCTTTTTAATGTTAAGACAAAGCACATAGCATAACTGAACGGCAACCAACAAACAATAGGACAACTACGGGATGTATGTACTGAGCCACGTCATATGCACCAAAAGAGGCATAAATACAAAGAAGATTAGCAAAAATGAAAGACCAAAAAAACCAAGAATATCAAAAACAATAATGACAGGATGTACAAGTACAACAAGTTTCTAATAAATCACAATAAAAAAAAACAAATATCTAACAAAGAAGCCTAAAAAAGCTTATATCAAATCCAACAACCGCATTCATTGTTTTTTTTATTTTTTAATTATGTATGGCAATCCCACCAATACAATACCGGATGACATAAGGCACTAGTACCGATGGGCAGATAAACATTGTCTCTAACGTACAACCGCGCTTGACGTCAGAATGTAAATTTCACACAGGCAGAGATAATTTTGTCGTTTAAAGTATGAAAACAATATTGCATTTAGTTCTTTATGCACATCCTCTGTAGAAAGTAAATTAGAAATTATTACCTTTACCGTAAAGTCTATTTTTTGTCATTTCAATATCACGTGGCCAGATACATCCTATTATTGTGGAAAAAATGCCATGGTAAACTTTTGTATATATTGACTTTGGTTTCTGCTCGTGTGCTTTGTCTGTATGCTTTTGTCTTGTTCTTTGAAGATATGTTTGTTGCTATTTATAGCGACTAGGGTTATAGATATTTGTTGAATGGTGTATGTATTGATTCATTTGTGCCTGTTATGTCTGTTTGTTTTGTATACACATTGTTGTCAGTTTTATAGAATTCTATGTGACTGTCATTCAAGGTACAGGTTTTTATTTCTATAAAAATCAGGTTTAATCCACCATTTTACGCATACAAAATACCTGTACCAAGTCAGGAATATCACAGTTGCTATCCATTTGTTTTATGTGTTTTAGCTTTAAACTTTGTAATTTGTCTAAGAACTTACCATTTCTAACTTTCTCTGGAGTCTTTTTTAATATGCATCAAAGATTAACAATACATTTCAATTTCAAAAACTTTAAATGCAATTTTTTCAGATTGGAATTAACAAAATGCATGATGTGTTCTAATAGAATATTTTATTATTACCGACATTCGATTTTGGCGACTTGTTCATAAGGAAAGAAGTGTTTCTGTTGTTTTTGAGACATCACTTAAGTTACTTCGTGACATCGGTTGAATTATGTTAATTGTTTGAACTCTGCAAATAAAATCTATTATGCAATAAAATGCTATAGTGATACAATGCCAACGTCTCAAATGATTAAAAATTTTATCAAAAGTTTGTTTATTGCGACAGTTTGAACGTATACTGGGTAAATTTGGCGTTTTATTTTGATCTCTAATTGAGTCTTTACAATGCATTATGATTCTTGATGTGTTAATATTTTTTGATTTTGATAATGAAATTTTAGTTTGAATGTTTGTGAATGGTAATTTTCAATATACAATGTCTTTCAAAACAAAGTTGATTATCATAAAAGCAAATATTTTCCTGATACAAAAATAGTGTCTTTTCATCTCAAAGTGGTATTTGAATTAATGTTATACAACTCTCATATTTTTATCCCATGCTTTTTGTTTTTTTAGGAATTAGATGAAAAGCTTAATGAGGTTTGTATAGTTGTCCACGAAAATCTTAGCTCCATGAAAGAAATCAAAGAACTTCTGAAAAATATCCAAACTGAATTCTATCAACTCCAACATGTATATGTAGAAAGATCATCAAACGAAATACAAAGTAAGTTTTTGTTATTGTTAATATTTTCTGATATGATCAACTGGAGAACATCAACACCAGACTTGTACTAACATGAGCAACACGACGTGTACAACATGACGTGCATGATTGTTTACCCTTCCGGTTCACCTAATACAATCCCTAGCTTTTGATGGGGTCCGTGTTGATTTAGCGCTGATGTTTTGATTTTGTTTTAACATATACATGTTCCTTTATTATCTTGAATTGTCTTTCAATAAAAACATATTTCGTATGTCCGTTGGTTGTAAACTTGAAAATGAAGATCATTTATACGTGGAAAAGGAAGAATCTAAAGTTTTTTTTTATTTTATATTTTTAAAAGACAAGGTTCCGAGTTAAATTAAGATTTTATTTAGAAATAACTATGTACATAGGTTATTTGAGACAAACATTACAATTTTATTCAGGTTAACCCAGAATCATTATTTTATTGCTAATAAACACACACAAATGCAAAACCCTGTAGACACTGGGAGGTTCAATGATTTACCTCAATCAAATTCATCTCTGTACGTGTTTCAGTTTGACCTAATTTTTCACATATTTTCCCGGTATTTCCTTGAATCATCAGACATTCCGTAACAAATGAACTTAATTTTTAAGTCAATTTCTGTTGTTGACATATATATATTGATTTCTCGGTACCTAAAAATAAAAACGATACATTAGCGGTTTGCTGCGCCTTGGTTAAAATTCGAACTAGGGCGAACCAGTTTAATTTGTCGAGTTGTTAGTGTGTGAGAACAATGTAAATAGTCCAAAGTGACAATTTATGTATGCAATGTCTGCTCATAACAATGATTGTATTGCATTTGGATAAATGAATTTCCATATACGAAGAGGTGGTATGAGTGACAATGAATCAAATAAAGACCATTATTACATTTGTACTTTTTTTAAAAAAACAGCAAACGTCATTAATCGATTGCGAGCAAACAAATACGGGTTGCAACGTAATACCCAGGAAAACACATTAACTATAAGTGGAACACAACGAACCATAAGAATCATTGAAGAGCAAAACACTCAAACTTCAATGCAACATACATAGAAACGAACTACTTGATAACAACTGCCATATCCCTGACCTTTCTACCTTTATTTGTGACAGTTTTACCTTGTGTCTGTTTGTTTTGTTCATGCATAATTATCAACAGCATTAAATTTGAATCGACTCTTGTACAAGTGAGAGGTTTAGCGATATAAAACCAGGTTCAAATTACCATTTTTTACATTTGAAAATGCCTATTCCAAGTCAGGAATATATCAGTTGTTGTCCATTCGTTTGATGTGCTTTATTATTTGATTTTGCAATGTGATTAGGGACTTTCCGACTGAATTTTCCTCGGAGTTCAGTATTTTTGTGATTTTACTTTTTACAAATAAATGTATGCACACGCAGGACAGAGAAATACATAAATAGATAATATAAGAGTAAAATTCGACCGGTTAACAACAGAATAACAACAAACACCTAAAATAAATGTACGACAGTACACAAAAACAACATAGCAGTATGTAATATGCGTCTACGAACGTATCAACGCCACACCAATTGACGTTAGAGTTATATTTCTACACTAATTATTACAAACCGGGATAAAGTGTGTTATGGTGTTATAAGTAGTATTTTATAACAATTACACAAATATTGATATTGAATAGAGCTAGTAAATGGGTAATTAATTGTTTTATCAAACTCAGTAGGTTTTTCATCTATATCAAACTGTGTATAACAAATAACTTATGTGCACATGGTCACTTTACACTATAATCATATACAAACTAGGTGGTTTCAAATCTTTAATGTAACTAACACACAAAAAAAAAAAAAAAAAATTATAACTACAAACGATGAGACAATAAACAATATCAAATCAGAACTACAAATAAAACATCATTTCTAAATACATTAATGTTGGATGCACAAATACCGAAACACGTTTTATAGCAATGCGAATTCGTACTCAGCAAACCAGTCCTTTTCATGAATAGGTCGAGTTCGGTACTTAAAAGACCAGATAACGTAAATGGTAAACCATAATCTAAGACGTGGTGAAAATGTCCTTGGTTAATTTAGGAATAGACATAGACGCATCGTATAAATCAACCAATTAGTGATGGTTTCCATAAAATATACAAAGTATCATTTTAATTGTTCCTCTCCATAACTTTGTTTGGACAGTTTTTGCGTATATGAATTCCGCACAGTGTGAACATTCACCAGCCTTACGTATTAATTGAGATAAGTAAACAATATATGATGGGGAGGGTGTACTTTTCTGTTGAAAAAATGGAATATTGATCATTGGACATGGGAAGTTAAATTGGACAGGTTGTCGTCCATCTGTCTCAATCGTAAGGAAAAAATCACGGTATGAAGAAGTACCTCTAGTATCGGTAGTATTTCAATTTAAAGTTCACTGGGATATATGAGATCTTAGTACTGTCTGAACTATGTATAATTCAGTGAAAGGACATCGTCAATATAACCAAAAGTAAATTTAAAGAATTTCACAAAGTGCTTTTTCTCTTTGTTTTCTGAAAGGTTTTGAATGAATTCTGCTTCATACCAGATCATAAAAAATCGGCCAGTAGGGCTGCACAATTAGTACCCATTTGATCATCGACTGTCTTGTTGAAGATCAATCCTCAATACCCAACAAATGTAATGTCAATCAAGAAGTTCAGTATATTAATTATATCATCTTCAATAAAATTTTTTGGTGGAATCAGAGCGGTTCAAAAACTCAAACTTAACAATGTTACAATTATAATATAAATACGCAATTAATTGTTTTTTATTTGTATGTGCTAACAGCGATACCGATAATTAACGATTTGACAGCTTATTTGGCTGATTTTTTTTAGAGCTAATAAAAAACAAATTAAATACTGATTTAATCAAAATATTAACTAATGTGTTGAATGGTTGGATCGTACATTGTGTCATGATGTTAATAACGTTGCAAAAGTAGACACATATGGTTAAAAGGTATTAGATACTTGAGGAATTTAATAGTTTTTAGTAATAATTTAATGAAAAGCAAAAGTCAAATCTGATAAGTTTGTGGCTTTTTGCAAATTTTCCAGAGTACATTATATTTCAGGTAGAGTGATTCAAATGAAAGGCCATTCAATAGGAAATAACTTTGACCTGGACAAGTCCTCAGTAGAATTTCAACATGAGAGTGAGTACCATTAAAGCGTAATTATTCTCCGTCGTTATGAACAGTCTTTGAAAGTTCGACAAAAGTGTATTAACACATAAAGGTCATAGTAATTTAGCGATGCTCAAATTTCGTAAATCGAGTTGGAAGATACAAATCAAGGTAACAATAGGAACAAGATAAATGGACAAGGTTATAGTCTCCTGCTATGTCATTAATTACCCTACACGAGAAAATTTTAAAAAGGTTTAAAATCGATCTTTTTTTAAATGTCCAAGTAATAGTCAGATTTATGTGTTAAAATTGTATTACTACTGACATTAAATAACAGCACCAGTTCTAATATTAAGGCCTACAGAGATCATGTTTAATTATTTGACGAAAATAGAGTATTAAATAAATATCAACTTGTATATATCAATTTTACGACAAACTTCAAACGTCACTTCTTCCGTGTATGCAATATTTTAAAACTAAAAATCATACATATCTGAACAAATGGAAAACACGGAATACGGTGTACGATAGAGCAGAAATGTTTGAAAGGTATTGTTTCTAATGTTATAGTATTGCATACACTGAGAGGTAGTATGGCGATTCATTTGATAATGTAAGATGTTTTTAAATGACAAAAGGAAATAACTTGAAATGAAACGCTCTAACACTGTACGGAATTCTCAACATAGGTGCCAAGGTATTGGATATCTATATAAAATATATTTATCTAAACAATATACTCTAAAACTCATTAACGGAAAAAACACCCAGACAACACCATAATATTCATAAAGTGAAACGAAAAATGACGAATAGAAGCATATAAATTCCAATTAAACACTTGAAAATAATACTTAAAATATGGGAATATCTCGAATTTCTTTCGTGTAATGATGTGATAGTTATAACACACATATATAAGCCGCAAATTCGTTAATACACGAGTGTGCTTGTCTCCAGCTATGTTGCATGTGCATTAACTGATATTCATAGTACTACTGTGGTCTCTTTTTCAATTAACTACAGCTACACTGAGTCAGTATACTCTTTTCAAATATTTTATTCTTGTTCTAAATCTTTTCACTATGTAGAACTCTTCTAATGTGTTAATATACCTACATTTATAAGTATACTTTATTAAGTATTTTCCCTAGATATTCACTTTTAAAGAATTTAAATTGATGCTTTATCAAATCTATTGTTAGAGTAGAATTGATAAATTTGTGTTAAAAAGCAAACAAGAAAAACATGAATGCCAAAATAATCACAGCACAACAACCCATTTGCTCGATGCATAATACGTAAGATTCAGATTATCCGTTCCGTATTTGAGGTAAACGTTAGTCTCGCCCTAGTGATAACGTTTACTGCAAGATTTTGCGTTATTATGGGCATGTTTTGTGTTAAAAAACATGTGTATAAAATGTACGCCATGTAAAATTATTATAATAGTTTTTGAGCGGTAAAGCTTCGAAAAGAAGCATGGTGAATTTTCACTGCATAGCGGAGGGTTGCTCCAACTATTCACGAAAGACACATAATGCTCTAAAGTATCCTGATATGATTTTTAATGGATGTATCGTCGACTTTCATGTACTTCCTTCAGTCATAAAGAATCCTAAACTAAGGAAGCTCTGGTTGTCTCCGATAAGAAGGGAAGGGTTTAATCCCGACCCAAATTGACACTGGCATGCACTTTGCTCCCGTCATAATGTCATGAACTGTAGAATGATGCAAGTTTTGGTAAAACATTAGACCAAAATTGTTCATCAAATGGTATTCTTTCATGATGTACACCTTTAAAAGTAAATAATACAAAATCACACCATTTTCTTTTAGTAACTGCAAGCTGACATTGAATTCGACAGTAATACGGACATTTGTCATTTCTCTTCATAAGTGGAGTATCATTTTCTATGTGAAAGTTTGATTTGTCTAAACAAGCAGCATTGATTAGACTTTCTTCTGAAAATTTATATGGACATTTTATTTCCAAACAACCTTGTCTAACCTTGAGCAACCTAAGTAAGGACTGTTGTTGTCAATTACAAACCAAGACAATTTACATTCTAAACTATCATGCAATTTTTTTTGTTATGAAGATAAGTTTTGTCGATGTCTTAAAGCAGGCAAGTCTGAATAAACACGGTTTCCAAGACCTAACATGAGTTTGACTAGATGGCCATCAAAGTTTCTTTTTTTGAAAAATGAAGACAATTATATAAAATTGAAGCTGTTATTCTGCCATGTCTCTGATAAAACCACAAATCACTATCACTCTGACTGATAGTCTTTTCGAATATATCAGTGAAAAAATTATCAGGGATATTTCTATGTATGTGCTCAATAAAAGATTCAAGTGAATCATCTGATGAATCATCATTATTAAATTGTTCTAGTATATTGACAGGCAGACACTCAAAATCATACTCCGAACCAGGGCTATCTGACAGAACATATGCTGCGCATGCTGGTAAGTTTTCTCATTTTTTTAACGGAAGCCTTTCCTTTTCTACAGCATGTGGTGACATGTTATGACAAGAAGGCCTATATAATGGTCACTTGTTGGTTTGATTGGTGGTTGTCTTGTAGGCTCATTCCTCAGGTCTAAAGAGGTTATTTTTACTGGACCTGATGTTCTGACGGAGTTAACCCATTTAGCAGCCTTGTCAGTAACAGAAATAACCGATCTATCGGACAAATCCTGACAAAATCTTTGCATCCCGAATAGGAGTGCTGCCAATGCTTACATGTTCCGTCACCACTGTAAAATAATTATATACACTCAAGTATTTATTTATTTAAAAGTGCCCGGGGGTAAACATGTTCAAAATAACAACGTTACTCTATATTTAAAAATAAAAACAAATGTATGTTGCTTGAAAACAAATATTTTGTCTCTGAAATATCAACATTGACTTTGCCCTCCCCCAGCCCCCCCCCCCCCCCCCGCCCCCCCCCCGCGCTTGTTTGCATCTTTTTCTTAAAGGTGATAATTCTGAGAGAAAAAACTGGAAATTAATTTATGTGTCCTTTAAAGTTAATTGAGAGTGAACTGACACTGATATGGTACATGTTGGTTAAAAATAAAAACAGATCACATAATAAAAATACACAGCAAGTTTTAATTTATCAATCTCCAGCGAATGAGATAAAACATGTAGCAATCAATATGTTCTCCCCTTATGAATACCATTTAAATTACAAATCATTGGTACATTTAGTGATTGTTGATTGGCGAAAGATACCAGATACCAGAGGGACAGTCAAAATCATAGATCGAAAATCAACTGACTACGCGATGGCTAAACAATTAAGAATAAAAAGATAAATAATAGTACACAAGACACAACATATATGGTGTTCTTGAAGGGTAAACAGATCCTGCTCTGAAAGATAAGTGTAACGTGTTTTCATGTCCAATTAATAAAAGAGTACACAATTAAAATGATTAGTTTTATATCTTTTTGTATTCTATTTAATAAATGAATATTATGATCTATATTTAAGAAAATCCAGAAGAAGAAGAGACTGCTTTTAAAAAGTTCACGAAGGCTGTTCGAAGCAAATTTCGAAAACGTTCTACAAAATCAAAAACAGAAACAAAACACAGTCACGTGGAACCAATTACAATATGCATTCGACTAGACGGTATGTCAATCAAGTCTTTTTCAAACATTAAGACAACATATTCTCATTCTTGTATAAAAAGGATAAACAATAACATTAAATATCCCCATAAAAAGGTGTTATTAGTATACTTTGTATTAGTCAATCGATTTGTTTATGAATAGACATATAAAATCTTATATAATTTTCAGACTATGGAAGAAGCGAATCGATAAAAGCTGTTCTTAGATCACATAGCGGTATTGTCTAATATCAATTGTAAATATGCAGACATTCCATGCGGAAAATGTAAACAACAATTGAGTCTAAATATACATTCAGAAGTTAGTTAGAAGCAAACGTTTTTGTCCGTGTAAAATGTGAAGTGCTGTGTTTTTCTTATAAACATAAATATACAAATGCTATTATTTCTACTATCAATGCGAGACTTTTTGAATATCATAGCGGTGTTTTTCTTATATCAATATTTAATCACGCCTCGTTGTAATTATGACAGACTTTGATGAGATTGTCATACACGTGAGAGGTTTAGCGCTATAAAACCAGGTTAAATCTACCATTTTCAAAATTTTAAAATGCCAGTCCGATGGGGTTTAATAAACAATGTCGTAATCAAATAGCTAAATATCAAAATTCTTGTTCACATATATAACATTTAATTTTATAATGAACGCACCAAAATAATATATATATGATATGCTCGCAACGCACGCATGGAATACTCTTTATTGACAACAATGAAACTAGCTTGTGACAAAGATGAATCATACTGTCCTCGTTCAGATAGTTTCGACAAAATCTGATCTGTACTTTTAAATCTCCTTTTTTTATACAAATTACACCGTTGGTTTTCCTGTTTGAATGGTTTAACACTAGTATTTTTTTGTTCCTATATAGCGTGGTGTTCGCTGTAAGCCAAGGCTCCGTGTTTAAGGCCCTATTTTGATCTATAATGGTTTACTTGAAACAAATTATTACTTTGATGGAAAGTTGTCTCATTCGAACTCATCTTCTTATATCTATAAATCTTTAAAAATTTCCCCTTATAAATAACTGCTTTCCAGTCCTCCAAAAACGTCATTTGGGTGCTGAATCTTTTGTAAAGTGCAATATGAACTAACACACTTCTAAAGCTTTAACGGTAACGACAGTTAAGATGGTTCGAGAACGATTACGTCAATAAAATTACCAAATAAACAGCACTGAAAGATCTAAATTTAGAAATTTAGAAAAGATACGGATTGTTATTTTGCACTTAGAAATGTTCGCGTATTTATACGATCGGTTACTAGTCAAAAACGAAAGTCAAATCTCTGTGGCAACAATACATCGGAATGCCCTCACGGTGATCGCGATGTAAAAGAGCGTCCATGCGGCGAGCTGATTATGTTCATAGAGATAATGATTTACCAACGGGAAAAGTCTTTGATACCCAAAAAGAATTGCTTTCCTTGTAAATAATATTTTTCTATGTTAATAATAAATAAATTTTCAGTTTGACAAGATTTTTGATTTTCGTTGTATCTGAAGTTGTTCAATTTATAGTCTGAGGCTACTCAGTTGATATCTTCAAAGTTCGGGACATCAGCATTTGTAGATTTAAATTTTTTTGGAATATTTATTTTACCATTTGAATATTCATTGTTATTTGGAGCGGTATTGGATTGGATTGTTTGAATGAATGTTTTTTTTTTTCTTTTAAGTAATGAGATTTTTTGTCTATTTCGATATTACCCATGTGAATAGGCTATATCAGTGTGAGCTCAAGGGTGGATCCAGCCGATTTCAAATGGGGGTTCCTAAATCACCTATAAGTCAAAGATACTGTTATATCAATGCGATGTCTGTCTTATGTCATAGCGATGTTTTTTTAATATTAAAAAAATATGAATGCGATACTTTTCTAATATAACTGCTATAGTTTTCTTATATAAAAGGAATATAATAAAATATAGCCGTATCTTTGACTTATACGTGATTTTGGCTTAGCAAATAATTGAATTCATCTCAATTGCATTACACTGAATTTGCTACGTGATATTTATTGAATGTGTACATCTACAAATGATAAATCGTGCATTTATATTGCATTTATTCAACAATTCCATTTTCTCGTTTAAATACATCTTGCTTGTTATTCCATAAAATAATTCATGGAAATTATACAGCAGACGTATGTCGTGTTTAATGTCACCCTGTTTTAAAAAAATCGTAATTACTATATATCGAGAAATCTGCCTTTCTTCGTTTAAATGCTAACATTCGTCTAAAATTTTCCACAATGCAACTCGTTGATATAAGACAATATCGCTCGTTGATATAAGAAAAGTGTTTATCGAATCGCTTCTTCCATAGACTGATTTTTAGCTACACGAAAGTATTGCTCTGTATTTTGATTATGCAATATGTCGACTCCATAGTTGTCATATGTGTGCAAAAAGAAAGGAGTAGAACCAGGAATGTAAAACCCAATAAACGGCCGTGAAGAGATATTTTTTTAAAACCTTTAATTATTGATATAAATATAATGTTTATGTATTCCAACATGCATGTTATTTGAAAGTATGATAACAAAAGCGGTACATCTGCTTCATATTTATGTAGCTATTAGCCTAAAACTGGAAAGAATTTCATTTTGATCCATTATTTAAGAAATATAAAAAAAATTCAACCTTATTTCATAATTTTATATGTTGTGCCAACCCTCGCCCATTGCATTGTCAGAGAATATTTTTGCCAATTGACCCTGCTTGAAAATGTCCTATATTTTTCAGAATTTTACAAAAATCAAGATTTTACGAAATCCAACTACAGCATGACGTCACAAATACGTCACGAATGACATTATTGTTGAAAATCTGCAAAACTATTTGAAATTTTATTAAATTTTTTATAAAAATGTTTAGATACCTTTTTTTGTCGAAGTGTTGTTGTTTATTTGGTAAAATAACTGTCTGATCTTAAATATCTCGGTCGGAAGTTTCTCTAAGCCCTCCCCCCCCCCCCCCCCAAAAAAAAAAGGTTACATTTCATTGTTAAAAATCAGTCAATTTCAAGTCATTTACATTCACATTTAATAAAACGGATTCGTTGTTAAGATTGTAAAATTAAAAAAAAAAATAGTCAAACAATTGAAGACATCCTTTCAGTTTTTAAATTCCCAAACGCATAATATTCTAATAATTTTTTTGTATTGTGGTATATTGTTTGATTTTGACTGTCCCTCTTTCGTCCCTCTTTTTTTACTTTTAGAAAATATTCTAGTCCAAATCGGTTTTTAACCGATTGACCATATGTGTTATGAGAATCCGATACATACATTTACAGTGAGACATTTAGAGCCTTTAACATGTTTAAACAAAGTCAAAAGGGTCTGGTTCATACATCTAATTGAGAAATATCATAAAATTACATAGTGTACTTACAGTTTTTGGTCGGGTTCGTGTTGCTTAGTCTTTAGTTTTCTATGTTGTTTCTTCTGTACTATTATTTTTCTGCTATTCTTTTTTTTTGTAGCCATGGCTTTGTCAGTTTCTTTTCTATCCATTAGTTTGAGTCTCTCTCTGGCACCTTTTGTCCCTCTTTTAAAAAGGTTATAAATGAATCTTCACGAACAGCTGTCAGTGTAAATGTTACATTATAGATAAAGATTTTATTTTTCAGTTTTTATAATACAAAAAAACATAACAAGTTTTTTTTTTTTGGTTTTTTTTGTTTTTGTTTTTTTTTTGGGGGGGGAGGGGTATACTAATGCATTGTTTTGTGTAGACATGAAATTTCCATAAGTGATCTAACTTTTATCGATTTGTATTTAGAACAATGTTTTGTTTATTCGTTTAAATCTTCGAATGTTAATATATTAATTTTAGATCCAACAGCAACAACATTTGAAAAAGTTTCAAAATCAAACGCTGAAAAACATCCAGATGGGGATGTAATATACAGGAGATCTGTTTCGGGTATATTGACATTTTTTATAACATTCTAGTACTTTTGTTTTGACACCTTATTGATAGAAAAAAAGGAATAAGAATATGAGGTTAAGTCTCACTCGTGCAAATTTGACCAAAAGAAATTTTACAACGTTTTTTTTAAAATATACTTTTTTATTTAGTCATATAGCTCAACAGTTTATCCCTATTTATTCATTCGATATACCTGATGAATAGATATTCTTTGAACAAGTTAAAGTTTTGAAATGTCTTTCTACTCTAACACTGTGATCAACACAACTGGATCTACATGTATAGTATGTTCTGATTACCTTGTCGGATCTCTTTATCTTACATCAAATATAAAGAGATTTTCGTTATACAAAAAACCTAACTAGAGTCTTTTGTTTCCTTTTAGTATACTTTAGTATCCATTTCTAAAAGCACACTTTTAATTTACTCGTAAACTTCAAACTAGAAACGAAATGTCCATAAGTGATTCAACTTTCTACCTCATTGCATTCAGAATTATACTTTGTTTATTCATTTTAGACCCAACAGCAACAATCTTTGAAAACGTTTCCAAATCGATCGCAGAAAAACATCCTGAAGAGGAAATTATATACAGAAGATCCTATTCAGGTATATTAATATTTTTATAACATACATGCACTTTTGTTTAGTTTTTTAATGATGAAAAAGGGGAAAATGAACATATGAGGGTAAAAGTCACTCGCACAAATTTGACATTGAATAATTATTGCCATCCCTTTAAGGTAATGTTTTATTTAATTTAATGGCTCAAAACTTTTCTCTGGTTATACCTGATGAACAGATATTCTTTGAACAAGTTGAAGTTTTGAAATATCTTTCTATTCGTATACTTTGATCAGCATAAATAGATCTACATGTATAGTAAGATCTGCTAATTTTGTCGGATATCGGACCTATTTTGTATATAAAAGGTATGAGTTGATCATGCTCTATCTCACAGTTGTTATATCAATCAGTGATATACCTGTATATCCTTTGACTACAGTTTACGAATGTGTGTGTGTGTCTTATGGTTAAAAAATAGTCAAACAAACATTTTTTATTGACGAATGTCTTCAATATTATTAATCCACACATATGATATGAGTAAGAAGTTATGAAGAATGAACTGTTGTCCTCCTGAAGCAGCCGAAACCACTCATATTTAAGAACGAGGTTGTTGTTCTTTATATTTACATGTTGAGATCTATGGAGTATTGTCGATGTTTGTGTGTTATTTTGTCAAAGTGAAGCAAGTGTCTCGTTTTTGTTGAAGTTAAGTAAACTAAAAGAGGGACAAAAGATACCAAAGGGACAGTCAAACTCATAAATCTAAAACAAACTGACAACGCCATGGCTAAAAATGAAAAAGACATTCAGAAAAACAATAGTACACATGACACAACATAGAAAATTAAAGAATAAACAACACGAACCCCACCAAAAACTAGGGGTGATCTCAGGTGCTCCGGAAGATATCCTGCTCCACATGTGGCACCCGTCGTGTTGCTTATGTGATTACAAATCCGGTAAATAGTCTAATTCGGTAGGTCACATTCATGAAAGAGAAGGGGATTGTAGTTACGACGTGAGGAACATATCCGATATCATTTGTGAAACGGTTATTCCATAACGGTCAACCAACTCGTGATAGCGTCCGTAAAATTTACGAAGGGATGATTTCAACTTCACCATTTGGAACTCTTGGTTTAATAGCTTCCTTGTGAGCAGTAACCCTCTATCAAGAAAATCATGATAGGAAATGCAAGCACGGGAATATCGTATCAATTGGGACATATATACCCCGTATGCAGGTGCTGCTGGAACGTTGCTACTTAAAAATGGAAAGTTCACAATTGGAAAGCTGAAATCATCTCTTTTGTCGTAAAATTTTGTTTTCAACACACCCTCATTGGCAATTTCTAGATGTAAGTCAAGATATGAAGCCGACTTAACTGTATCTATAGTATCCTTTATCTCCAATTCGATGGGATAGATGCGTTCCACATAGTCACCAAATTTTGAATTGTTTAGTGAAAGAACGTCATCTATATATCGGAAAGTAGAGTAAAAGGATATTGCTAACTTCGTATCTTTCTTCCTAAGAAGTTCCTGCATGAAGTCAGCCTCATAATAATAAAGAAACAAGTCGGCAAGTAGAGGGGCACAGTGTGTTCCCATTGGGATGCCGACAGTAAACTAGATTATCTCATGATTTTTTAATTATCTCTTAGCCATGATAGTATATCTCACCTATTTTTACCCCAATTAGTATTACTGACAATTTAATTATTATAATATGTTTTAGAAGAAGATGAACAGGTAGAAGACACCGAACCTGGTAAGTACTTTGTAAGGAGGCTGGCGGGTACAAAACTTCAGCAAAAAATTAAACATTTGTTTTATCGTTACAAATTTTATTCATTACACTATTAGTTATAACTTTATGATACGGTACAAAAATCAACCCAACAACTCGATTTGGTTTGGCCCCAGATGACTTTTAAAATGTTTATATCATTGAAAAATCTCCAAATTATCTCCCAGTGGTGCAAAAAATATATTTTTTGGCATTGAAGTTGAAATATCTTTTTTTAACACATCGGTGACCTATATTTTTATTATTGTTTTCAAATAAGCTGTACATAAACTAAATAATTGTAAAATTTATGCGATTACTGTAAAAAGTTACTTTTTTATTTCAATATTACCTATATTTCTCCTATTAGTTCAACAGAAAAAAAGGACATTAACAAAAATGTATGTTTCATTCGGAGGCAGATTGTGAGCTTATATCAACGGTGACCCCATATTTTTATTTTATTTTTCTATTAGGTATACATGGTATAGGATAAAGTAAATTTATAGAAAAAACTGTCGAAATCATATATTATAAAAAAAAAGTTGATTTATACCCACGAGCCCCCTTAAGGTAGTATGAGTGTCTAAATTAAATTTGATAAAATGTGTGCTTACTTTGCCAAAACGTACTTCTTATTGATATATCAAAATATTAAAAAAAATGATAGGTCACCGTGCATTTTGTTAAGCTACAGTATGTGATTCGAAGCGAAACTAAATGATAGAATTGTAAAATGAAATACCAGAATATAGCTTAAAGAAAATGCTTTATGAATATCTAAAGAAAAGATAGGGTCACAGTACGTTTTTTCTTGCTAAAATACAAAATCGCTAAATTCCATGTAGATTCCTTCAGAAAATGCACTATGTAAGAGTTACCTTCCCTTAAAATGCCAATTCAAAAACACTGTAAAATCAATCAAAAATACACTGGTATAAATATTAAAAATTTATAAGCCATTATGTTATAAATTTGTTATCTGCATTCCTGCATTAAATTTTGCTAACTTGACTGAAAATCTTGACCTAAGTTTCTTTGCTTTTTACAATCCAAGATGGCAAAAGACATCCATACCACCTTCAATTTATCAGATATCAACAACCTTCATATTTGAGAATAACATTCATTGAACATAAATTTATAAAGCAAGGCAGTTAATGATAAGATCTTCTATCATTGTTGTAGATTGTTATTATAATCCTGGTACCTTTGATAACTAACTAGAGTGAACGTGATACGTGTAGAAATGTCTTCGCCGATTACAACATCATTGATAACTGATTTACATATATGCTCAAGAAACATGCATAACAAAAATAGCCTTGTGATATCAATAGAAAAGAAAAGGTGAACATTCATTCAATCCTCTATTACATCAGGTCAAATTCCGAAAAAAAATCAGCAGCCGTTCGAAAGCAACTTTCTACCCCGAAATATATCAATTACATTAACAAATCTTATTTCCAAAAAGGGTTTACCAGTTACTAGCTGTTCTCTCTCAAATGGCCTTCAATGAACGCATGATGTGGTATTGTCTGGTAAATGTTGTATCATTTCAAAGTAAGGAAATGTAGTTGCAACATTTCGACAATATTTGAACGGAAGAACAAGAACGATTAATGTTTGTCCTGTTGATTGTTCAACATCAAATTGTTAGAAAAATTTAAATAAAGCAAAACGAATTATAATTATGATTGAATACCAAACTAGATAGAAAAATATAAACTTTAGATAACTAACAATATCAGCTTGACCAGATCTGCAAATGGACTTTTGTTGATCTGAGTTGTACTCTTCGTATTGTATTGCTGTGTGTTAGTTTATTATAAATAAGCTAGATGTTAAGGGAGAATGTTCTCCTCGTATAACTTATGTTGGTATGATACTTAATATTTTAACATTAAATACTGAAGGGATTTTGCTTGATTTGCATATGATGAGGACAACATATATCGATCTGTTTTATTGAACTCTGTAGCTGGCATGCAAGTTACTGTTGGAAGACCTTTCTCAATTAATGTTAGTAGTTGTAATTTTGTTTAGTTTCTCCTTTCCTTTTTCAATTATTGAATTCAAACTTCTGGGTATTAGTGTTCGTGTTGCTGCTTGTTGTGTATTTGGTTATTCCACGCTAAGATATTGCAAAGTATGTTTAACCCCACTGCAATACTACACCTGTCCCAAGCCTTGAGCCGCTAACCTTTGTTAGTCTTAAAAAGTGTTTTACATTTTAGTTAATTGATATGTTTTTATGTTAAGTGTGACGTCCATTTTCAAAGGCAAAATTAGATGACAAAACACATCAAACGAATGGACAACAACTGTCATATTCCAGACTTGGTGCAGGCATTTCTAAATGTTTCTAGGAAGTAGTGGATTAAACGTGTTTTTTTGCACTAAAGCCTCGGTCACACCTTACCGGATAGCTCGAAAGGACGCCTAACGGATAACTTTTTTTCAATCCGTTCATATCCGTTAGACGTCCGTTCTTATCCGTTAGACGTCCGTCCATATCCTTTGCATGTCCGTTAAGCGTACGTTTTATCCGTCGACATCCGTTTTGTCCGGTGGAATATTTTGAGCATGTTCAAAACTTTGAACGGACGTCCAACGGATAAAATGACCTTTGAACGTCCGTTAGGCGTTCGTTTTGTACGGTACTCGTCCGTTTCGTTTCCGTTTTGTATCCAGTACGTGTCCTTTATACATCCGTTGGACGTCTGAAAGAGAAATTCACCAACGGACTTCTACCGGACGTTTAACGGATAAAACGGATGTTGAACGGATGAGAAACGGACTTCTACGGGACGAATAACGGATAAAACTGATGATGAACGGATCTGAAACGGATAAATGCCAATTAAAAATTTCGCGTCAGAAATGCCAATTATTGGTATGTCAGATTTCTTAAGGTTCATGAATTCTTATTATTCATAATCGATCTTAGAGTAAAGGCACGTTTTCACAATCAAACAGTTCTTATTCAGGCCAGACACTGCCCTTAGCGGAATTTTGAAGAACTAACCAAAACCAGTTACACAGAAACATTTTGAACATTTATGCGATTTACATGTATTAATATTGTCGCCTTTAATTTTTCCGTATATCTTATTCATCCGTTTTATCCGGTACGCTTCCGTTAGGTGTCCATTTTATGCGTTACTCGTCCGTTGGATGTACGTTCGACATCCGTTCTGTCCAGTACGTGTCCGTTTCTCGTAAGTTGCATATCTGGTGTGTGTCCGTTATGCATCCGTTACACGTCCGTTTTTTTCGGTCAGTACATCAACGGACTCCCAGCTGATAACAATTTTGTCAACGGACAACTTTCATTTTCATCCGTTAGGCGTCCGTTCGTGCTATCCGGTAATGTGTGACCGAGGCTTAAACCACTCACTTGCATGACAGTCGCATCAAATTCCAGTATATATACAATGATGGAGAACAAAATAGACATAACAGGTAAAATAGGGATACAGCAGTCATCACCATGTCACAATCTCAATTACAACGAAAACAAGCAAATACTTTATAAAGAAACACAAAAAAGCAGATAATTTAATAACTACATGCATTGCTTACTGATTTTTTTATTCTAAATCAGCCCATAAAGTATTCCAATGTTTGATGTCATGTGACTGAATGGCTAGTTTCATCTTAAATCGTGTTTGACGTCAGACTGTAAAATAATTTTGTCGTTCAAAGTATTTTCATAATTATGAAAGAAAAATAACATAATGGCATTATAATAGATCAATAATATAATGGCAGGATTTTAAGTGCAGAGCCACTTCATATGTACGAAAGAAACACAAAAAGTAACACGTACAAAGCACACCAGCAAAACTGAAAGGTAATGAAAACAACACATTGACGAGATGCATAGGTACCGAGCAACGTCAGATTGATATAATTTAAAACAGACCAATAGTAACCCTTATAATAATGATAGAACAAAGACAAATAAAAGAACAATATAACACATCATTTTTTTATACCTACTACGTATCTTATATGTCGGTTGATTCTTTTTTTTATAGAATTTTACCGTGTACAAATCGGTTGGTTATACATTGTGTAGGTGTATCTGACACTTAAGAGAAATTTACAATTTACCAGAATTCATCTTGATCAGCTACTTTAATTTGACATGGACCGTTTTATTATCACATAATACCATAAAGAAAATTAATAATTTCAGATCCAGGAGATAGGTTTCAATGTGGTACGTGTAAAACAACCTTTACATCAATTCAATCGTTTAAGCGGCACAAATTGACGCACAAGGTAAGTAAATACACTGACTATTGTAGTGTTGTAACTGTTCGTTTCGTATTACCTGTTGCAAACAACTGCGCGATGTTTATGCTTTTTTAAGAATGCAAAACAGTTTGTAACATTATTTACACATATTATTTTTCTTGCTTTTTTCTCAAATATAACACTTTTAGTTCCGTTTCTGTGATTTTCTAAAATTGAAATGAAATTAACGTCATGTCATACAAATAACTCATTCTTTTTTATGAAACAGAGCAATATTAACTCTTAGCAAAGTATGATCTACAAATAAGTCAACTTAACCACAATTTTTAGTTGGCTCCTTAAGGAGGTATTTCCTTTTATAGTCATTTTTTCACAATTTTTTTTTGTGTAATCTTTTACAAAAATCTTCTCCTCTCAAACTACTACGACAAATTTACCCAAACTTGTCCACAATAATGATAAGGCTATATAGTTTTAAAATTTTGTCCGATGACTCCACCATCGAACCAAGATGGCCAACAGGGCATAAATAGTACATAGGATAAAACATAGTTTTTGGCTCATATTTCTGAAAGCATTTCAAGCATATCTGACGGTATAAAATTGTTCATAAGGTCAAGATTTATCTGCCCTGAAATTTTCAGACCATTCATGCAATCTGTTGTTGGTTTGCTGCCCCTGAATTTGTAATTTTAATGAAATTTTGCAGCTTTTGGTTATTATCTTGAATATTATTAAAGATAGAGATACACTGTAATAATGTACAGCAAAGTAAGACCTAAAAATAAGCCAACATGACCAAAATGGTCAATCGACTCCGTAAGAAGTTATTGCCCTTCATTTTCATAAATTTTGTAAATTTTCACAAAATATTTTCCACTGTAAATACTGGGCCAAATTTGTTATAGATAAAGATAAGTGTAAGCAACAAGAACCATCTAAATGTTCAGTAAAGTAAGATCTTCAAACACATTACCATCACCAAAACACAATTTTGTCATGAATCCATCTGTGTCCTATGTTAAATGTTTTTTATGCACATAGACCAAGGTGAGCGTCACAGGCTCTTTAGAGCCTCTAGTTGTCCATTCCTGGATATATTGAATAAAAATAGATGATCTTGGTCATTTTTGTTCTGATGACGGGGAAGGTATAAAAACCAGAAGAAGCTTATAATGTGTCGAAGAAATTGATCTCGTTTCGTTAAATAGTCCATGCGATTCCTTTTTTTTTATCCTGATGATTTGTTTTCATCATCGACTAATGAGAATTGACTTTCGATCAACTACTGTTTTATACATTTACTGTTATTTTCAATATCATTTGATCTTAAAAGATGAGCATAACAGGTTAGTGACTTATAATTATGAATTTAAGTGTCATTTTGATCTCTTGTGAAGAGTTGTCTCGTTGAAACCACACCACATATTCTGTTTTATAGATACCTATATATGTATATATATTTATAACACGTATATTGACATTACAGGTAAACCTAAGAATGTCACAGACATGATATTACATAGATCGGCGACCATACAGATAGAAGTGCTAAGCACAACTTCTGATCATATTCTCTTTTCACCAAATCTATAATATGTAAAATATATATATAGCAATAATTATGTTTTAATTTGTTTTTCAGGCCAAGCAAAAAGAAGGTAAGACTATCCCTCATCCAAAAGGTTTCAATCATGATCCACTTACTTCCATTTAAAAAATGACTTTCTAAAGAGAAGTAACCCTTAAAACAGATTGCTGCGTAGTTTATTATACTACTGATTTATAAACTATTTACAATATATAAAACTATATTAGATGGGTTGAGGTGAAATTGAACAAAAAATATCAGCAGTTCAATATATAAACTTGTGTTATGCAACATGTTTGCTTTTTATGGAATTACAGACTTCAAAGTGGGTGTATGACTACTTTTGCCGTTGTATACATTTTAAAATATATTTCCTGGTAAACATCAAGTAGAAAAATAAATTGAAGTAAGAACTTCAGAAATGTATTCGCATAGCATCATTTTAAACAAACTTCATACCAACCTTCTATATCCTGCTGTACTCGTTGTTTTCTATCTATAGAGTGAAATGATAACGTTAAATGTATGTTTTGCTTTTAATTCTACTTTTTTTCTATTTCAACTATTTACAGCCCGTTTTACTATATATATATATATATACATATCTTTATAAGCCTCCCTAATTCGGACAAATGGTGATAATATCGAGTTATCCGTGTTCACAGGGGAGGTAAACTATGGTTACTAGATTTTCCGACTGAGTACAATAAAAATTTCCTTTTTTGTTAGCTATCCGTTTAAATCATACTATATTAAAATGTAACAACATCTTATTACAGTCGTGGTAATAAAATTAACGATTGAGGGTCTGCCAGACGATCTAGTTGAAAAATATATCGAATTGCGCATACCAAAGGGAATTTCTTTAAAAGATGCAAAGATACTTGATGAAGCTTTGGGAAGTCTAATTATTTGGACACAAATATCTATTAGAGCCTTTAAAGCAAAAGACCTGTTCTTCACAGCTATTGAAAAGATATTGAAAGAAATATTCAGCAAATCACCTGTGGATAAACATAGACCTGTAGATGTAATAATAGATATAGCGATTGAGGACGATGGTAAGATGTATCTTTGTTTTCTATTTTGAGTGTATTGATAAAGAAACAAAGATACACAAGAGACAATACAAACTCCAATACACTAACCATCGTACCAAAGAAAATTGTCGGAAAATTGAATAGTTGATAATTAGTAAAAAAAAAAAACTAAGCATTGCCTAACTGGTCCTAGGTGAAAGTTTAAATATCACAAATAAAATATATATATATTTATATATAAAAAAAAAGATTCGTTTGTATTGTATATGGGAGCTTGTTATCGAAAAATACAATAATAATACTGCAAACTATCAATAAAGACAACAGTTGTATCAACAAAAGCGATCATCTCATGGAATTGATTTTAGTGTTCTGTAGGTGAATGTGTGTAAAATTCTGAAATTAGCTCTAGAAAGGGGGTTGGATCCCCGTAGCCCACATATATTTCAGCTTTCAATATAACAGCCGTGATAATATTCCTTATATAAAAATATATATATAGATATTCGTTAACCACGTGGTTTTCTATCTTTAATTTCCTAATGAAATTGACAAAGGAGATAAACAATCATGCTAGATATATACACAATCACAATATAGTTAACATCATATTTTCGGTATATGATATTAAATGATAACGAACTGCTTTCTGTCTACGTGGATTTAGAAAGAGAATGAAATATTCGTGCTAATATCCTCAACATACCATATGTGAAATCATGTTTTCACTTTCAGATTTCGAAAATGACGAGGATGACATATTTCGATGTGGTGTATGCTCTAAAGAATTTTGTGTACTTGAAGCGTTTCAAAGACACAAACTAAGGTCTTGCAGACAAAAAACTGCTGTTTCAGGTAAACAAAAACACCACATTATAGTATTACATCATGTTTGGATTGCGCCATGCGTTTTGCATTTTTTTTTTGCTTAGACAGCATTCTGGTGCTCCTTTATTAAGAATGGATATGGTCTCTGATTATTATCTAAGACTAATGCACAAGCATGTGAGATAACGTATTATGATAAACAGTTCAACTACATTTCAAAGCCTTTGGACAACTTTAAAAATTGACCCACATTTTGTTTGCATAATATCAAAAAAAATGTTATGCATAACTATTTTCTCACTTAACTGCTGACGAAACATTATATGCTCGACTTAAAACCATTTAAAGAGCATATGCAATATAAAAAAAGACATTAAGAAAAAACAACATCATTCAAATCAAAACAAAATAATTTACAACATGAACCCTACCAGAAACAAGCAGGTCCTCCAGCTCATGCCATCCGTTGTTTCTGTAAAACAATAAACCAAAGATTTGATCATTTTCCAGAATGGTTAAATGAGTTATACCACCATATCATATCATAGTACGTCAAATCTGGTTGCATACGAAAAAGGGTAGACAAATATTCTTTGAATTTGATAGATGCAAAAAATTTACCTACATTTCATTGCATTAAAAAATCTGTATATATACACAGAGCTTGTGTTGTTTTAAAGCACCATTTGTTCTCTGGTGTTTCTATATATCATTTTGGAACCGTGAGGTTTCAAGGTACTAAAGCTTCAATGGTTAATTGCGTTAATGGATTTTTTTCGTATATGCAATGAAAAGTTTTTTAAAAGTTTGTCTAACGTACTGAACTATATAATACTTAAATGATGCTATTTTTTTCTGTTTTAAAACAAAGATAGATTTCGCACAATTTTTTTTGAAAAATGCAAATTGAACAAAGACTGATGGGGAAAAGCAATGGTACGTCATGTGCAACTATTTGCGAACTGAAATATCTTATCAATGTTAATATACATGTATGCACATCATTCGTATAGCATGAAGCAAACAGTGCGCAACTGAAATAAAATGAAAAGGTGTACATTCTAACGTTAAGATAATATACATGTAAACATAAAGTCTTTAATTCGGATCAAACGACATGTTTCACTTTACAAATGACTTTGTGTTAAATACAAATCACAATTAAATCGTTAACCTTTATATAATTTGAATTAGTTTCAGATTATTGTAATATAATTGAATACACAATGGAGGCATTCCCGACATTACAAGAACACCAACACAATTTGAATGCATGCGTGCAGATGGACGAAATTAGGGAGGAGCTTCTAACGTTTTTAGTGCAAAATCCATGTGCATTATTTTATTGTGGGAATGTTGATAAACAAATGAATATGTTTTATCAACGGAATCTCCGAAAAACACAGAAAATCACGTTATCAACAGAACTTAACACAGCTGACGGAACCAGTATGCCAAATGTTTTTCTGTGTGTTTTAAGAGGGGAATATGGTCATCTTTCGAGCATTGTGAGTAAATCTTTCTATCTCTATTTTCTCCGTCTTTTAAAGGGGCACCAGCTGTCAAATTCGTGGTCACCGATTTGACTCAAATTCTCATATTTGATTTAAATTAATGTAAAACATTTATTCAAACTACCAACAGTCTAAAATAAACAGTTTACAGAGCATGGGGTAGATAATGTATAGGTTAGTTTCGTGTGTATTTTAGTCCAGACCCCATATTATTAACAATCGATTTGACCTCAGGTGACCATATAAGCGATGTAAACTTGAATAAAGATATGAATAGATTAAACCAACACGTGCAATTGGATTTTTTTAAGGTCTGTTTGAGTTTATTTTATAGATTAAAATTATATGTTTCTCGTTGTTTTTAACCGTATAAGAATGATTTTATATGCATCGAATCAGTAAGCAAATGATTTACCGTACTTTCACTTTCATTGTTGACATTCTTTTTCTTTAAATAACTAGTACACGTACAAGGCATGCGTTGTCAATCTCTAGCAAGGGGTTAAATTGAAGTTCACATGAATACGGATTTAATAAGGTCGACTTATTCAATTGCAAGTGAATGAGTAATTATCAATGTTTCTTCGCTTAATTTTGGCTGCTAAAAACGAATTATTATTTGACTATTTCACTTTCATTATTGTTTGAACAAAAAAAAAACTTTACTTTAGTTTTTTATATATCTCGTAGGTAGTGCCCCTTTAATTGTTCTGTGTATTTGTATGCAATACTTCAATGATAAAGCAGATTGATGTAAATTAAGGTAACAGTAGTATACTGATGTTCAAAAGTTATAAATCGATTTAGAGAAAACAAAACTGTCTTACAAACTGAATCCAGCGAAAACACATAAACTTTAAGACATGTTAAATGAACACAGAGGAAAAACATGAAAACTGAAGTGCAACGACAAAAAACGCCATCATACATACCTGTATATAGAAATGAAATATAATTCCTGACTTGGTATAGAACATTTAAAAAAAGGAATGATGGGTTTAACTCAGTGTCATACAAATGAGAGGTTTAACTAGCTATACAACCAGGTTTAATGTACACATTTCTACATAAGAAAATGTCTGTCCCAAGTCAGGAATATGTTTGAGCTTTTGATTTTTTGCCAATTGATTACGGACTCTATATTGAATATTTCTTGGAGTTTGTTATTTTGTTTTGGTTTTATGGCTAGCCAGACCTCTAACTTATATGGCAATGTTGAAATAAATACTGCTAAAATAACACCAATAGGTGACAAGAATACAGTTAGTAAAACTTAGTAGGTAACCAGTAAGTTTACATGGTTTAAGAAAGTCAAATCGTAAAAAAGTAATAACATTGAAGTTAGTCAACATAACCATTTTAAATATTCTTACCTTATATGTTATAGCGGACTATATCATCTATATGGTATGGGCTTTGTTCATTATTGAAAGCCGTACTATGACATAAAGTTTTGTCAGTTGGTCTTTTGGGACCAGTTGTTTTATTTACCATTGGACCACTTATTCTTTTTTTATAAATATAAGAAGATGTTGTATGAGTTCTAATAATACCTGGTTTACTTGTTAAAAAACAACGCTTTTGCGAATTATGCTTGTATAACAGACCATTCAGACATCTTTGAAACAAAATTATCATAAGTATATTTTTTTAGGACACTGCATGTCTTCAAAAGGTCAACAAAGAGTTGTCTGATCATTGGATTGACAAGACATTGCTCGTGGTTACTGCAAAATCGTTTTCTGGATCCCTGAGAAATGTGCACACACTTAGTTATGAAATCGGTAAAGAACTCGGTCTTGATATGAAAACTTTAACCTTTCGTATTTTTAAAGACAAGGATGAAGATATATTCAAACGAATGTCCCTCTACTTTGAGCAAGATCTTGTAGAAAAACGATCTGATGTGAGACGACATCTACACTCACTTGGATCTAATATATCATTGATTCAACACCAAACGTTGTCTTCGACGTTTACAGAAAAACTTGAACAAATCTTACTGGCAGGACCTTTGGAAGTAAGGCTTCTTGATATTTTGAAGAATTCTTCAAGGTCGTATGAATGGAGGGGAGAATCATTCACTCGAAATAAAGTAACTGTTACAGAAGCAGCAGACAAAATCGCCAGATTTGCATGCGAAACATTAGGGAAAGAGATAGTTGAAACCTTAATTCTTCATTTCACTCGTGAAATGCTTTCTAGCAATCAGGATTTCTCAATTGAAATATTTAAGTACATCAATCTAAATGATATCGGATCAACAGTTCTGAAAGATCTTTTGATTACCTTATTAAACTTGTTTTTTGGTCCAGTTGGATGGCTTATAAGTGCAATCATAATACTTTTCTCAGGGACTGAGATCAACAGTACTTCTTTCAGAGATGAAGTTGCTTGTAAAATGAAAACCCAGATACACCAACATAAAGATCAGATATTACGTGAAGTAATCCAGAAGTTCCGTTCTGATTTAATATCAAGACTTAAGGCAATCAAAATAGCTCTTGAAAACTCTGACATCAAACTGCATCGCCTTTTTAGTGCAAAGGAACATTTGATCAGAAAGGAAAGTATAGAACATGAATTTAAAACAATTGCTGCAAAGTAAGTCAAACTTCTACATTTATGTTCCGTTTTTTGTTATAGATAATAGTTATGTTTTACAATCCAGTGGGGGCCTCGTTGGTCGAGTGGTCTAAGTAGTTTCTACTGTAATCGTTAGCCAGTCAACACTGGTGTATTAAGCTCGAACCCCGCTCATGCGGGTGCATTTCGACTCCAATCTTAATTTCGAAGGTTGGTGGTTTTCTCCGGGCACGCGAGCTTCCTCCAACAATTAAAACTAGCCGCGCTACAAAATAGCCTAAATGCGGTGCTTACAAGTGGCGCTAAAACATCAAAAACCAAAAACCAAATTACAACACAGTGTGGCTTTTAAACAATACATTTGTGCAATATCATTCATTTTATTACTAATCAACGAAGGATCTAAGGGCATAGGTTGTGTGATATCGTGGATTATTCGTTTGATACAAATTTACGAGGATTTCAAATGTAAAGCAGAAAGTTACCATTGAGTAACATTTTGAAAAAAAGTTTAGCGGTATAAAGTCAGGTTCAATCCACCATTTTTTACATTTACAAAAGGTCTGTACTAAGTCATGAACTTTACAGGTGTTGTTAGTTTAAACATATGTATTTATAGTGGATTGGGAAACAAGTTTTGCAACTTATATTAATCCTTTTTAACTTTGTGGTTGCGAGTGCTATCTTCTAGCGGTATTAGTCTGCACTTTTCCGAAATCGACAAGGGTGTCTTTAACGTGCAAGTTATATGACTCTCTCTATTAACACGTGTAAGCCATGTATTGTTCTCTTCCGGTGGACTATCATCGTTTCCTCAAGATACTCGCAAATGGTTTCAAGGAAGAGTTGTTGTCTATTCGTTTGATGTGTTTCATTATTTGATTTTGCCATTTGATAAGGGACTTTCGTTTTGAATTTTCATCGGAGTTCAGTATTTTTGAGATTTGACTTTTTGCAGACAATGTTTTTTTATCTTTTAAAAGCAACAAACAGTAAATTTTGATTTCCAGACGCAAACTTTGCAAGTGAAAGTTTGTATCAAAATTTCAGGTATTAAACAAAAGTGGACCTAATCTGCAGTTTTGAACACAATTTTGTCCCGAATAATACAAGAAAATACAAAACAGAGTATGTGTCGTGTATGCTTCACACTGATTTACAGTGTTTGTTATAGCACTTCAAGTATGTCATTAATGACTTCATCTTTGGATTCGAGCTGTAAAACCTTTTGTATACAAGTACCTGAAAATCAGTATCACTGTTTCCAATAATCAGTAAAATATGAAATATCTTGAACAAAAGAGGAGATTGTGTTGTTAATTTTGATTGTGTTTTGCGTTTTTCTTTAAAATTTTAATTTTCCTGTACATTGACAAATACCAGGATTTAAGATGTTTTTTGGTATTTTTTTTTTTTTTCAAGTTGTTGGTGTACTAAAATGTTATTATATGTTTTGTCTTTTCCCATTTTACATGTTGATTACTTGATACTTACCACTTCGTATTGATGGCAAAAATAAAACAACAACGTAAAGTCTAAAAGCAAAGCATTGTTTACTAGCAAATGAGAATGTCGAACCCTATTAATACCAAGCTTGATTTCAGATCTCATAAAGATGAGCTGATCCTGATCCATTTAATATAAACTGCACAAAACAATTATACATTTTCCTGTTCGCAGCTTCGGGAGAAATTGTCTTTTGTAAATATTAGTATGCTTTTTTTTCTCCCTTTCTTTCCATTTTTGTTTCGCCTTTGAAGAATTTGTTGGTTTCGAATCTGATACACCCTTGAAAATTAAACAAAAAGGGATTGTAAATTAACGAACCTATTTCGGATCCTTTCTGAAGTTCACACAACCCTTTTGTAAATTTCTTTTACCGGAACTTGTCGATTTACTGTCGAAATGCCGAAATTTGATTGATTCCAGCGAAATCTTATACAACACTCTCTTAATGATTATACTAAAATTGTATTGAATCATAAACTTTGTATTTGTCGTTGCAGACACGAACTTATTAGAAATTTCAAATTTGAGGATGACACATTGAAGATATATGCTTCTGGAAATGAGGAAAACTACGAAGATGTCAAAGAGTTTGTGAATGCATATTTTCGACCTGATGTAAAAACGGAAGTATTCATGGATCAAAATACAGAGGGAATATAGCATGACTTTTGTCTAAAGCTATGACGGTTATTTGTTTGAATTTCTAAAATTTTGTAAATGATTAAAACTTGACAAATATATAAATTTGTGTAATGTTAGATAGAGCAATATTCATCAGTGTTTTTTTTTTTTATTTTCTGTATGATAGCCGCCGCAGTTTTAGCTGGTCTAGATTACATATGGTGTCTTACATGTATAAAAGTATTTAAAACTCATTGTAATGAATCATTATACCTGTCGAAGACGATGTGTTTGTACTGTGACGCATTAACACTTACTACTAAAATCAGTTTTTGTTGGAGATACAAAAATAAAGATGTGATTAATAATTCAATGTAGATTTACTGACGGACATAAAGACGCAACACATATTTTGTTTATTTATTCATCACAACATGACTTATATTCATTTCATTGCTTTTCATTTATTTCCATACTACTTTTTGAATTGAAAAAAAAAATATCCTCCGATAATCAAACATGACGAAATTAAAATGTCGCACGGATTAGTTGACGCGGAATGAAAAGCGCATACAGTTCTTTTTGGATAATTTCTTCTTTGTTCACAATTCCTTGAATCCAGTGCAAAGTTTTTATCAGTAACAAATTGTCGCTTTTCTTTTTTGTCACGACTAAGGATTGAAAGTTAAAATTAAGTCTGACTCATTAGAAATTAACAGACAGAATTACATGCAAGTTCTTTTGAGCCATATAATTACACTTCAGTTCCAGTCAACCGGTAGTTTAATGTCACGCCATTTCAATTCACACAGATTAACGGCTAGAACGTCAGTTTTTTACTAAGTCGTTTAATGTCATGGCAGGCATATTTACATCAGCAATGTTTCTCGAATGCAGTAATACCACATAAGCCACTGTAGAATTTTTGTTAAATGTTTCAGTGTACACTACATTGCTGCAAAAACAGACTCAAATAGGTTTGGAAAGGCAAAATCAGAAAAGGGAAAACTTGACAAAAACATTCCCAACAGATGTTGTTGACCTTTCTGTCAATCATTTAGGGATTTTTAACAGCTTTCTTTGCCTTTGACGATTGACGAGACCAATAATGAAGAACATACTAGTATGTTAGGGCATAAGACATGATGTAAACTTTAAGATTGACGTAATCATTTCAACTTTCGAATTTTAAACTTACCATGAAGAAATTAATCAACTATATATTCAATTTCGTATTGCAAGAATTATGTGTTTTTCAAAATGATCAACTAAATAAATAATCGAGTGTTGCTTTTCAAATGTTCTTTCGTATATATATATGATATGCATGCCCACTGAAGCTTATATGTCTGGCAAGATATTGCGTTTTTTTTATCGCATTGTAAATACACTTTTTATATTATAATATTCACATACATAATTGTGTGATAAAATCACATTGTTAGACATTTATATTAACTGATTGGAATGAGGAAAAGTGTGATTTCGGATATGAATATAGTGGATTGAATAGAAAGAAGCATAACATTAATACAGATATTCTTCAAAACAAAAATGGGGATTGCATACAGATGTATCAACAATGAAAAGTCATAACACCCTATTAAAACTACAAACCTCATGAAATGTGCTATTTACTTTCTAGAATGGTCCGAATAACGACTTTGATGTCTACTTCTTCGAAGGAAAAATTAATTTTTGACGTCAAACAGCATTCGTTCATTTATATGAAAATGTTTTGATTTTTCTTTTTCAAATTAAGATGGTGTTTCATGTTACTAAATGAAGTTGAAGGTTAACTTTTCTCGTTGATGAGTCATTCATGTTTTTAGACCTTTCTAAAAAGATTTTATTTTCGATGACATGTTTATTTCTGTTCAAAGGAAAATAACTAAAATGCATATTATGAGTATAACATTTGACTATTCACGGTTTGTTTGTTTATTGGTAAGCTAATTCTAACAATGTACAAATGATGTACTTAGATATTGATATTTTTACTAGATCCTGGTTGGGGTTCAAGCTAGTATCCTTTCCATTAAATAATGATATATTATATCAAAGTTTATGTTTCATTGCATTACATTGTGAAGATAAAATTGTTGATATTGGTAAAAAAAAAGTTGTAGATATTAGTTTGTGACAAATGAAAGATACAATTAAAGGTGATTTTAAGATAACAATATGACATTTTTAATAGAAGTGAGATCATTATATTAACATGTTGTGTTTCCTTAGTTTTGACGATCAAAAGCTTTGTAAATATAGGACTGTATAAACGTAGTTCGAAATTTGCTGTTCATTATTATACATTTTGATTTTGATTTTGATTTTCAATATTCAATTGTTTGAAGAATTTTGTGGTAGTTATGTTTGTTATTCTGCTCAAACTTCTTTTCTGGATGCTATGTACACACCCTTTGTTTGATGGAGTGAACTCCTTTGATAGGATAATAATCTTTATTTAGCAAAGATTATATTTCATTACATTACATAGAGAAAAATTCGTATCGGAAAGTCCCTAACCAAAAGGCAAAATCAAAAGATTAAACACATCAAACAAATGGACAACAACTGTCTTTATCCTGACTTGGTACAGACATTTTCGTATATAGACAATATTGGATTACACCTGGTTTTATAGCGAATAAATAGCAAATCTATATTACTTTGTGACAAATCAAGGACGCAATATTTGGAACTTTTAATTATATTTGAATATAATTTAAAAATAGATATACATTGTGTAACATCTTATCTATTTTTAGAGAACTATATCATATTTGACTTTAGAGAATTAGCTCAACAATTAGTTAAACAATTTCTGTTATATGTAAAAGGAAATAACTCAAAACTTATTTTTAAGAACCAGTAATGATAACATAAGTATATGAAATGTGTTTGTTTAGAGCTGTTTGAGCTTAAATGTTGTGTCCGTACTTGCTCAAATGCTTGCTGTCAGGATGACAGCTTTTTGTTTATATTAACACTATATATATATGTTTTGTAGTAGTTGTTGTTTGCATAGAGTCTCATCTAATGATTTAAATAAAAACAACCCATTTCCGGAAAGTATTTAACAATTGTAGATAACTTTATACCTAATGCAATACCGCTATAAAAGGCGACAAGATAAAAAATTTAAAAATAAAATTTTATACATTTAAATGTATATTCAGGTTCTTATTATTAATGCGTGATGGTCAATCAGACGTTTGATGTGTAATATTTTGTGGATAACCTGTTATGTATTACATCTTGTCCTGTGGTGTGATTTTTCGACTGACTGTTTTTTTTCTCACTTATCATTTTAAATGGTTTTGTTTGTTATTTACTGCAATTTTATCTTTTTTTTCGTTTTGAATGTTTACACGTTTCACTATAAGACACTATCTGTCAGGATAATAGAATATTTGTAGAAAATAATATCTTCACATACAAATCAGTACATTTATTTGTCAATTGCTGTTTTGTTTTTTTTTATATTTTTCATGTATATTGGTTTAACTATGCTGCGTTGTCTGATTGACAATGTTTCCAAATATAAAAGAAACCCGATTATATCAAATGTAGATTAAAAAAATAACAACAGTATACTAAATGTTTTGAAAATTCTATTCAATAAATTTAATTTGGAAAAGAGAATTACGTTGTGCAAGGATTAAGTTCTCAAAGACCATAAATTTTTGTAGCAGCAAAACTTAATTTTATATTTAAATTTGATTTTATCTTAATCGGCAGGTTTGTCGAAGCTTAAGAATATCAGATACAAAGACTTATGTATACATTTGGGTGAGAAAGGTCTTTTCAGTTATCGAAAGACAAAAAAAAAACTATCCGTATATTTTGATATATACGTTTTAATTTTGTGAACCTTCTCCTCTTTTAATTAACTACAAGACCGTTTCTCCTTCGTTTTTCGTCTACCAAGCGTCCATTAAAACAACTAATTAGACTTAAGTTAATTTGTTTTACTACAAGAGTCCGAAAAACGTATATATAAAAAAATACTTTACAACTTTGGTCACCTAAAATCCCTCGCGACCGATGCATGCATTATAACTAATTATGTCAAACAATCGGGGCTATGTAGGTACAAATTATGCACAATTATGCACAAGATATACTTAAATTCATAAAAACTTGTTGTAGTCAACAAAATAAGTTCACAAAAATTTGAAAAATATACAAAAACGATGTCTGGGATATTTAAGGTTATAGACGTCAGCACTGTTGGTTTAATTGACAGTTCCAACTTTTAGTTCATAGAACCACACAAACTTGTTATCTGCCTCCTATATATTGTAATGTCTTCTGAATAAAAATGAAAATACAGTGTTCATGTGTTAACATCATTATTCAATGGCGTATACAATGTAAAACAAACATTAAGACTAAACGTCTGTATGAATGGTCTCATTTTGTGGAAAATGCATTTAAAGTGTGTAACATCACGAAGTGGTTTTGTTATACTCATCGAATTTGTCAGTGATTTGGAAATAAAAATTTTACAAACATCCACCTAGTCACTATCAAAAGTCATACGTCGATTAAGAGAAAACAATTTCGGGGTAAAAACTAAAAAAGGGAAGCATATTACTTAATTAAACATAATTTCGGAGATAATGATAAACAACAGTAACACTGATGTACAACAAAAACAAACCCCAAAAAGAAACGAATTATTTGATACCAAGCTTAGCAACTGAACATTTTAAGGAAAGTATTGCTAGTTCAACCTCCCGCTTATATGGCAATGTAAACAAGCATCGTTTTAATGACATTAATACAGCAAAAACACATGCATGATAAGTTGTCAAATAGTATAATAGTAAACAACAACAAGCTAACCTTATAACAGCAACACACATCTTTACATCAACGACATGATATCATAAACAGTGACGCATTTATATAATGAATATGAAATCTTGAACTTCATTCACTTTTTCACAATACTGTTCCGAACAATAAAAAAGTGTCGGTATTGAAAAACTATCATGCATAACATCCGAAACCACACAAAACACACAAATACATCGAAAAAATGTCAAAATTGCAGTTTACCTCAAATATGCAGACTTAAACGCTGGTGTGTCCTTGAGAATATAGAGCATATGCAAGTACAACACATATGTATAATAAAGCAATGTTTATGAGATGTGATATAGAAAAAGTAAATTAGTATATTGATTTTTTTGTTTCTCCTGAAACATGAAAACAAGTTTTAAACACATAAGTCTTATCTACAGAAACACCTTATCAGATAATTCCGTGGAGATTCAATAAAAACTAAATAAAATATGATGACAAAGAACCGTTCTGACTGCTAAGAATGTTGAATCTATTTCTTCGGTATTGACATGGATATTGATTATATGGTCATTTTTATAAATTTCCTGTTACAAAACTTTTAATTTTTCGAAAAACTAAGGATTTTCTTATTCCAGGAATACATTACCTTTGCCGTATTTGGCATAGTTTTTGGAATTATGGGACCTCCATGCTCTTCAACTTTTTATCTTCTTTGGCTCTATATTTTATTTTAATCTGAGCGTCACTGATGATTCTTACGAGACGAAACGCGCGTCTGGCGTATTAAATTATAATCCGGGTACCTTTAATTGTCATGAATTATATTCTCTTATTGGAATGTTGGCGACTTTCCTATATTTAATATACACGTAAACACAGATGAGCGACACAGGCTAGTCGGAGACTTTAGTTCATTTAGTATAGCCTCAATTGATTTCCTATAAACTTTACATTATTGTTAGGAATCATAATATCAATTTCCTATTTATTTCCTATTTATTTTTATTTTTTTTTGTGTAACAGGATTTTAATCGGCAGATAAATTATTTGTTTTCGTATGTTGTTCCAAAAACTTGAGCTTGCTTTCGTTTGTTTTATTGGAAACTGTACATTATTGTTAGACAAATATAAGAACTACTAATGAAAAAAATAACCAATTAAACACAAAAATTCTTGTCATTTCAGAGTTAAGAAACGAAAATCGTCAGAATACTTTGAGGCCTTTTTTGCCATACCCCAACCTATATCAAAATATTATAAATGTAATACTGTAGTTGGAATTGGTAAATGTAAACTTGATTTTTTAAAATATTCTGGTTTGTCGTACCACATATACCAGGTTTATTGGTAGGGTAACCAGAAGGGTTAGAAAATATATCTCTAATTACAATGTATGACTGTCGTCAATTTACTCCTATTAAAAATTTTGACAAGTATTATCAAGTAAATGAGCAATATTTAATCTGTAAATTACTTCATGTTAGTACAAATCCGATGATTTGTTTAATTCGGTGATTCCATCATGTTCATATACTTCGACAAGAGAACAGAAGTTGCTTAATAAATTAAAGAATCATATTAAAGACAGACACATTTTCAGAAGAACCCATTTAAATTCGGAACACCTGTAGTCAGTACAGTTTTTTTGTTTTGGCTTGTCTTTGCTAACTGATATGTTGTTGGTTCGTTAGTTTGTTCGGCGTTTTACATGTATTCCGTTATGTTCTTTGCCAGTTAATTGTTGAATTCGGCTTATTTGCGTGTTTGATTCTATTGTTTTTGTCTTTAACCTCATCTTTCATATAACAAGGGCAAAGTTTTATCAGATAATACAATTTCAATCTTTAATGAATCGGCGGAAACTGTTCTGAAGTGTATCATTTGCTTCTTTTTTTATTTGTTATAAATATTCAAATAATAATTACCAATATTATTGTTATAGCATGAAAGATGGACGAAATATACCAAAGGGACAGTTAAACTCATCAATTGAAAAATAAACTGACAACGCCATGGCTAAAAATTAAAAAGACAAACAGACAAACAATAGTACACATGACACAACATTCAAAACTAAAGAGTAAGCAACATGAAATAAAAAAAACCATAAGCAATATCAATACGATTTTTCTTCGAGGAAATTTTAAAACGGAAAGTCCCTTATCAAATGTCAAACTCAAAAGTGCAAACACATGCAACAAGTGGGAAACAACTGTCATATTCCTGACTTGATACATATATTTTCTTATGTTGAAATGAGTCTTTTAAATGCGCTACTTCCAAACTTTTAATAACAATATGCAATCCAGAATCAATGGTCAGTTGACATTTAAAACATCAGAAGTTTTTGCCACAACTATATACTTCTGTAGAATTAATATGTAGATTATATATTTATATTGACACTAGGAGTACATACTATAATAAAATTAATTTTAAAGAATACTATAGCAATTGTTTTGTTGTGTCTGTTAATGTTTTTCTTCAGATATCGGTGTCAATATAAACGAGTTCTAAGGGACTTTGGAACAAGTGAGAGGTTAAGATCACTAATAAACCAGGTTTAATTCGTATTAAACATTTTAAATCTGTTGTCTTTTGTTAACTATTATTCGTGTGTTTCTTTGTCCAATATGTTCTCCTATTTATTTGTATTGTAGTCTTGTCATGTTATGTTGTCATTTTAATGTTATATTTAACATTGGCATTTAAATGGGAGGTTTGGCATGCCACAAAACCAGGTTCAACCCACCATTTCTTTCTTTAGAAAAATGTCCTGTACCAAGTCAGGAATATGGCTATTGATATATTATAGGTCGTGTATGTGTGTGTTACATTTAAACGTTGTGTTTCTGTTTTGTTATTTGTTTCCTCTTATATTTGAGTGTGAATTCACATTACTTTAAGATGTGTCACGGTTCTTTTCTATCCCAAATTCATGTATTAAGTTTTGATGTTATATTTGTTATTCTCATCGGATTTTGTCTAATGCTTTGTTCGTTTCTGTGTGTGTTACATTTTAATGTTGTGTCGTCGTTCTCCTCTTATATTTAATGTGTTTCCCTCAATTTTAGTTTGTACAACGAAGGATGTACAAGTCACAGATATATATATATATATATGAAAAAAAGGCATATCGACAAAGCATATATAGAAAATTAAAGCACAAACATGAAAATAAATGACCATAGCACAATACCACAATGGTGGCGTGTATAAGTAATCATTTACAACAACGTTCATAACCAAAATTAACTAGATATCAACGGTTAATAATGTGCAAAGACGAATATAAGAGTACAACAATACACAATTATGATGATAAACAACGTCAGAATTTAGATCCTACACTTAAAGACCACAATGTATCATAAGTGAAATTTGTACAAAACTTAAAAATAAGATCTTTGTTTATTCCGACGTCCTTATTTAGAAAACGATTTGACTGATTTGAATTTAACAAAGGAAACAGCGTGTATGATAGTTTAAAAACATGTGAAAAAAGCAGTTATTATGATTTATTTATGCGTGCATTATATATTTCATTTGAACTGAGTTGAAACATGCGTTTCGATCTGTGAATGTTTATTCCGTATTGATAAAAGATTGAGTTTTAAAATCGTCAAAAAAAAATTCTTCATTCCCTTGCTTTTTTTAACCAGTCTAGTTTGCCCCATTTTTCATATAAATAAGGCCGTTTGTTTTCTCGTTTGAATTGTTGTACATTGTCTCATCGGGGCCTTTTATAGCTGACTATGCGGTATGGCCATGGCTTTGCTCATTGTTAAAGGCCGTACAGTGACATATAATTGTTAATGGTTGTGTCATTTTGGTCTTTTGTGGATTGTTGTCTCATTTGGCAATCATACCACATCTTCTTTTTTATTTAAACTTAAGTTTTGGCCATATACATTAAATTCGGTGCATGCAAAACTGGCAACAACAATTATTTCAAAACAAACTTATAATTGTGGTTCTACAATGTCATGACGATTTCTATGAAATGAAATGTATTTATAGGAATATAAATCATTGTAAAATAGACTAACAACTTTAAAAAGACATGCTTAATGACAGACCCGCCTTTTATTCGTTTAAAAAAATGGAGAACGTTTTTGGTAGTTCAATCCCAAACTTAGTGTCGCAAGTTAATATTTTTTTTCTATCAAGGACAGTTTAACATACCACTAAATATACTTAGCTTTAATCAGTAGTTCATACCTCAAATGACTTGTGTAATGTAGGAACGTTGTTGCGATGTTCTGACCCATGGCTGGAATACATATGTTCCTACATTTTAGGTTTAGCACATCTCGAGTCAGTATTGGTTCCAAGTGTTTAAGAAAACGACATTATTCTTAAGCAACAAATCCTATGATAATATTGCAAATATGAATGCTAAACAACGGACATTAAAACCTATGTGCCTTGGAGTAGAGTGGTGGTAAAATTGTTGTGTATCACATCATTTTTATCCAGCACCATTTAGTGGAGCGGCGGAGCAGACAATTTCAGAAATTTAAATTACCTAAATACCTCATGGACTTTTAATAGCTCGTTGGAAAGCTGAAATCGTGTACTTTTTTAAAATATGTGTCGTCAATATGAAAGCTGGTACCATTATGCCGAAAATCAAGGTCAAAGGTCATCACTTAAAAAATCCTATTTTCATCTCGAGAAACAATACCATTGATATTTTTCAAAATTAATAATCTATTCAATAAATTAAATGAGTATTACTATGTATCAATGTGTTAGTTCATACAACTTTGTTTTTTTTATTTGGACTTGACGTCAAAAGAACGTTATATTTAACTTTTTTGAAGGTAGTCCGTTGTATACAAATTTTAAAGCCTAATATAAACCAGTAGCAAAATAACCTTGATATTTCACCTCGACAAATAGCATTTCTTAAATACTTCAGGAAAAAAGTGTTTAAAAGAGTATCCGAAATGCATAGTTTATAAATAAAACAATAAAAATGTGCAGCCGTGCTAAATTTCCTTTCAGTTTTGAAGGATAAGACATGTCATTGAGTTTTCCTTAAATGAACTTTCTCAATACAAGATACCTTTTGATATAATATAGATATTGGAGTGGTAAACTACACAATGAGAGCAAGCATTTTGTAGAAATTATTCAAACATTAAGACGTGAACGTTAATTTTGGTACTAGTATCTATGATGAGTTTAATTTCATAAAATTGAAACGTGGGACAAAAAACCCATAATAAACCAAAATAAAACTATCAAATATTGTAACAAAAACTATTTTCATGATATTTCATCTGTGTCATCAGCTATGTCAGCGGATACTGACTGGACATTATTACAATTTCCTACATTTTGGCAAAAACATAAATCAGTGCAGGGAAGACCCTGCTCCTTGCAAACACATGCTTCCTGGCATGCTTTTTTCCCCTTACACGAACAAATAAGATCTTGTAGAAAGTCTGATGCCATTTGTCCTTCAAAGAAAACTGGCTCTAACTTGTCATTTTGTGCAGTTTTCCAACCAAAAGCACATGGGGAGCCATTATTTGGGTTTGCCAAATTTGCCGACACCCAAACTTTGCTTTGCCAGATTGCACGCAGTACGTGTTGTTTAAATACGGATTCACATGGCGGAAGCTTTATAAGACTTTTATCTTTATTGATAGCCAACTGATGTCTCAGCAAATTTAAATCGTTGTGACATTTCTTAAATTTGTACTTTGAGTTGTATAAAGCAGCAACAAACTCCCTAGCAGCAACTACCGCACTATCAACATCATATTGTGTTAAGGCTACAAGATTACTGAAACGGCTTGGTTTTAATCTCAGGAGGTTGAATACTGACTTTTTACCGATTCCAAAAAAACTTGAAGTGGAATCACACCCACTCAGAGCATGAACGACCGGCAGAATACCGGTGACAACTGGGTCAATAGACGAAACAATGTCGTGAACTGGTATAAAACGTCTATTATCCTTCAAGCTACCTATTGAACCAGTTTGAACCCATAATTCTTTTGTATTTTTAAGCATTGGGTAGACATGTACAGCCAAAACAAGAACATCAGTATCATCTGATTTTATAACAATTCTACCCTTGACGTCTTTCCCAACAAACATTTCATCCGCGTGAAAAGCATGAAAAATCATTCTGGTATCTGCTTCTTCATGGTTACACCGCAATGTCGGACAACTTATAACACTACTATGTGTCAGTTTTTTTGCAATTTCCGGATCAGTAAAACAACCAGCCATGTACAAAGCGTTTGGAAACGGCAAGTCAAATTTAGTATTTACATTTGATGTAACATATTCACCAAAGAAATGTAAAAAGGATTTTTTGTTTTGAGAGACAGACAAAAATCGTTTCCAGTCTGGCACAAGTCGACTTTCAATGACCTGGTAAAGTCCTGAATATCTTGTTTTTGACGACCTTCGTTCTCTTTCACTAGATTTGACTGATAGTAACACGTCGTACCTGTCAAAAACATCAATCACAGTTTCACTTTGATGGTAATTGGATAGAGCCCTGGCAACATAGTCATTAGCCAGGTCACCGAAAGTTGAACTTTTTTTCACATGAAATGTTTGAACAATTGCCCTTCCATCTCTGATAAACACTGTTTTTGACTTATCAAAATCAGGAAGCACTGGAACAGACGAAGCAGTTTCCTCGAGCTTGTGGAGCAACTCAGCTTTAACTGATTTTCTCATTGATCCGTCATCATGAAAAATTGAAGTTGGGACTGGGCCAATGGGATGCTCCATGATTTTTTGAAGGGAGACGTCATCACGTGAGCTACTTAATGTTAAGGCTCTTCGAAACACAAGCTCTGGGTCAACATGAATGTGCAGAGTGTCTCCTGTACGAGAACGAAACGGGGTTTTCTTGGACATGTCGGCAAATGTTTTTTAGATTAGACCGCGACAAGGGACTATAGAAACTATACTTTCCATCGGTTGAGAGTGCGTTGTTTACAAAGGATCGGAGATTTTTATCACCTGTTTCGATCGCAGTTAGAAGGGATTTTTGAATTTCTGGTGACACATGCATGCCCGTGGAAATGTTTATCAAGCATTCAGGGTGTAAACTGATATCAAATGGGTTAGTCATGCGTTCGGTTAGATGATTTATTAACGTCCTTACATGCTCCTCGTCGCGTTTCATGGCAGCTTTTTGAGTTTGCCCATGCATGTGATCCGCCTCGGACTTGATGCCTGATCGAACGCGCATTGTACTGGCAAAATCAGCAACGACATGACGAGATAATGACCATCTGATTAACGCAGACTTCGGTCCAGCAATGTTTGCTATACCCCCACTACCTTTTGAATCCTTGATCACAGTTTTTTCCACGGCCATATCGCTTCAAATCCCGTTATATCTCCCAGACACCTGCCGAATGGTGAATTCACCATTGTCAAAATGTTGCTGAACCTCTGGTGGTAACTCAAACATATCTAGAAGGTAAACAGGTGCCCATCGTGAATAGTTTGTACGATTGGTGATAAAAAAAAAGTATGGTAGCATTTTAGAAATGGTATACAAATGCAGTTGCCAATTTCCTTCTCGTTCTGCTTTAATATTGTGTAATATTAGTTGGATGGCATGCAACAGCATTAACCAATATTTAAAAGTTGGTGATTTCTCACTGGCAGAACCAATATACTCTGTTAAAACAGGAGTTACATACTGCGTAAATGTTTCAGCAAGATTATCAACAGGCTGACTGTTACCAGAACATGTAGAAGATTCAAACTGTAAATTGGCCTCTTTCATCCTGCTCCACAAATGTTTTGGTACATCAGCCAATCGATCCTCTAAATCACAATATTGGAAAAACTGAGACAACAAAACATGCATCAATGCTTCATAGACAAGGGTTAACCCACGAACTGCCCTGTTGAACTGTTTGCCGCTAAGCATTTGCTCTGCAGTTGTTCCTGCATAGACACCAGAGTCAACAAGCAAGTCTTTCAGACCGGCTTCCGACCATAATTTTCCCACTGCCGCAATAAAACAAGACAGGGCATGAAAACCACCGAGTCTAATTATATGATCAGCAAATTTGTCTTTTAGGGACCATTTGACTTGTTGAGCAACTGCATAAAGCTGCTGATCCATTGTCTGAATTGCATGTTTTTGACCCAACGTAGTCGCCAAATTCTGACAATTGTGCATTGCAGTAAATACAGTGGCCATGTCGCTTGGTTAATTGTCAATTATAGGACCATAAGCAACAATTGTTCTATCTTGTTTAAAGTCAGCAAGTGTGCTGAAGAAACCAGACCAAAATGGAACAAATTGTTCGGTACAATTACTAGACAATTCATGTGGCAATACAGATCCCTCTCTGCATATCATTCTACGAATAACCCATAACAAATCTGGAGTCTGACCGATTGGATCTGTGCAACTGTTTAATAGTTCCAGTGCATTTTGACGTCTCAACGGTTCGCCCCTCATTTTTGGTTTCGTAAAGGGTAAGCACTGCATCAGCGAGGATACTTTTTCGTCATAGACTAATGCTTTGTCCTGTTTCCGTTCAAACCGTTGTCGGGTATTAAATCCGAATGTTCCATGTAGAACTGAATTTTGAAATATAGCACGCGCCATCGAGTGAAATGTGTTTTTTCCGTCAATCGTTTCGGTATTAATGTCAATATTGTCCACACCTTCTTGGATTAAGGAACCACAGTTAGCTATACCGGACGGGACATAACAACCACCTTGAATTTTTGTTATTTCAACATTTGCAACACTAGTCAAAAAACCTCCGAACCTAGTCATACTTGCCACAGAAACCATGTACATTTAAATTTTCAATCAAAGACTTTGATCCAAACTCATGATATAACTGTACTGCAAGACCAAGACTAAATGGAGCAATTATGTTACTACAATTTGACACCAGGCTCTCTGCGAGAGCAGCACATTTTCTTCGAATATCATGCGAAATATCCATTGATACTGAAGAAAATGTTTCAAAAGACTTTTTGTCAAGAAGCCAAGTGAAAAACTTATCAAACTAGTTGGCAACATTGCTTCTGACATTTCCAATGATGCTTCGTCATTTGCAGGATAATAATCTCCAGAAATGTATACATTTTTCATTTTTTGTCTTAATATTGAGGCGGTTGCATAGAGTACATGCATATCGGTTTGTTCATTGGTTTTGGTGGAGCTACATGTACTCAAGTCGGCTTTTATCTCAAGCAATTCTAATTCTGCTTTGATGCTATTAGCTGCCTTAACAGCGTCGCCAATGGAAATGTCGCTAGCAAATACAATACTAGATTTACCTTGTCCTTGTTGAGCAAAAAATACAATTGCATCCTTGTAGTGCTTCTCAAGTTTAGCCTTAAGCTTGGAGGAATTACAGTAGGTCTTACTTATTTTATCAGGTAAAAAAGACTGGTACATTGTCAAGAGTGATGATAATAGAAGAGACTTTTTGTCACAAATGAGGTCTCTGTCTATTATTTCAACAACTCTTTCAAATGCCAAATCATACGCTGATTTATCATTTGATTTTGGTCTATATGCCAAGTATGTAGTCAGACATGCTGCATGATACACTGCTTTATTGAGCAAATTCTCTTTCTCTATTCGATCAATCATTTCAGCGTCGCATGCTCTAATAGCAGCATCTTTAAGATTGGCTAACCGTTCAGCGGATGAAATGGTATGTAATGTTTTCACCCTTATATGTGATATTTTGCGGCAAATAATACACTTTGATGTATCGAGAGGGTGATCATAATTTCCGGGAACCAAAGAATAAGAGAAATCGTAATTTATATCTGGTGTTTCCTTTTCAGCTGAAGAACATGCTACTGCTTTTAAATTATGTTTACTTGTGTAGCTTTTAAAACATGATCTATGGTACCTAAATACGGGTAATTTACTAGATATTTCATTGCAGAACTCATAAAAAAAAACTGAACAAATCATCACGTCTCTTTGCTGCAGCATTTATCAGGCTTTTTCTTCCAGATTCCGTTCATGTTATCAAATTTTCATCATCAACAGAATTGCAGATAATGCAATTGTCAACACCAACTTCAACTTTCCTTTTTTTTTGGCATTCGGGGGGACTAGTTTTAATGAGACTGATAAATTGTCCATTTGATGAAATAAGAAACAAATCAAACACACCTGCAAACCAAACAAACCCTACAATGATATTCACTTTTCCCGTTGAAATCAACAAAATCTAATACACAACAATACCAAACAATATAAATTAATCACAAAGCTTCGGAAATTACAAAATGAACAAGAAATATGCTTGAAAACGATTACAATCAACCTTCGAAAAATTGCTGAATGTTGGACTATAAATAGAAACCACAACAATGTCGGTAAATTTGTGACAAATATTCGGACTTCAAATCTCAATAAAAAGCCGATATTTAGCCAAATATTTATCTTATAAAGAATTTACTGCAAAAAGTAAATCGAGTCGATTGAAGTATTACGACGGCTTTATTGTTGTGCCTTTAAAATACAACTATACTGCACGTGCAAATAATGCTAGGTGAAAAACGATGATTTTTCACTGTTATTTTCAACCATTTTCAGATGCATTGTGCTCTCCATATAGGACTTTTTAAAAATGCTCTTAAATTGTATAAGTTCAAGAATAACTATATTTACCAATTTCGTTCACAAATTATTTTTTAGAACGTGTTTGATATGAAATATGAGTACCGAATCAGCAGTAGGGTATACGATGCAAGTTGGGTAACGTCAGTTAAGGCTATTTTTAACGTCATTTGTACCACATTTTATTTTGACGACAAACATTTTTCAGAAGTTGAATAATCGATAGACATTTTAAGCCATTAAAATCCCATGAGGTATTTAGGTAATTTAAACTCGTTAACTAAGCGACTTTTTTAAACTTTCTCCGCTCCACTAATTGGACATTAAATTCAAAACATTTTGTCATTGCAAAAATGCACTTTGGCCATATCAATCTATAATTGCAACTGCAGGAAAAATGTCAAATGAACCCTGTCTGGAAAGGAATGGTTTTTTTCTGATGATTGCAACTCTAGATATCTCTAGATAAAATAGCCATCTCCAATCGACAGTATACAATTGCCATGATCACATGACTGTAGTCTGTGGAATGTTTACATTGTCGTGATCATTCTGTCTTACAGTCAGATCTGTATAATTGATTTGATATCTGAACTTAGGTTATAATCATTTATATCGCTGATGTTAAAAATTTGCTTCTGTAAATGTCCTTGTAATTTATGAATACATTTTGAATTCAAGTAAAGCTTGGATATGCTGTTCTAGGGAATGTTATCCTTGTCTTTGTTGCAGTTTTATTTTTTTATAATAGATGCAAGCATATGAAAGAGAATCGAAAGATACCAGAGCGGAATTCAAAGTCATAAGTCGACAGATAAATTGACACCATCGCTAAAGAAAACAGAAAAACACTAGCAGACAAACAACAGTACACAAAACACCACCTTTGATACCCGTGACTACGTTGCTTGAATTGAGCCTACTGCTATTTTATCTTTTTGTTTCTAAGAAACATTAGACGCAACAGAAGTTTATCGATGTTCATGTTTTAGACAAAATCAACAATATATAACATGTACCATGCGAATCAACAATATATAACATGTACCATGCGAATCAAAATTATCAATATGTTACAAACAGGAATCAAAGACAAATTTATGGCAAATTTTCAGATCTGATCTGGTACTTAGTATTAAAACATCTTTAACCGTGAAAAAATGTTGCTAGTTAGTTGGATAACGACAGAGCTTATATGGTGATTTATAAACTTATTTTGTGTCTATATCAATGACAGCAGTCCTTATTACGCCACTTACTGTTTTTCAGGGGTATCGCTACTTCTTTATCATAATTCAGTACATGTCAACAAATTTAAATTTCTACGTTCGACCCGCAGGTGTCAAAACTAGAACAGAATCTGCTCAATCTTCCTTCCGGGGGGTACACCAAATAATTCCTGCCGTTTTTCAATTGGTATTGATCTTTAGTTTTGTAAAATTATGATTGTCATTACGTCGTTCTTCGACTTTTGCCATGACGTTCTGATATTGTTGCCGATTAAGTTTGAATATCCATTTGAAAACTGGGCCTATTTTAAGTAGTCAGGTGTATATCCCTGTTCATGAAGTCTGTACTTACTCGTCATGCGCGAGCATAAAGTATCAATTGAAATATGGTGGCGCAGAGGATAAAGTACTATTGAGAAATGGGGAAATTGACAATTGCAAAATTAAAATCGTCCTTTACAAAAGATTATTGTTTGTAGTTAATCTGTGCCAATATCAAAATTATTTATGTCAAGATAGTATCCTATGACAAGCCCACTGGGTGATATGAAATGTAATTACAGACCGATTGATATGTTGGCAAGAGACAGGAAATCTTCAGTATACATCTGAATTTGAAATCAAGAACTAAGCGAAATGGTTTTCTTTAGGTCTTTGAAAAGGTTCTGCATTTCCAATTGCAGTGCAACAATGTTATATTATTTAGACTTATGCATCGTTGGTATCAACTTTTAGAATAAACAATTGTCAAACAAATATAATGATCGGTCGACCTGAAGTAACAATCATTCGCACACTTTGAGGTTAATTTCATCATTACACCTATCAACTGTGTCAAAATACATCAGTTTACTGTACGTGGTGAACAATTATATTTCCACATCCGCATTAAAAAAATTACAGTATTTAAGGGGTTAAACTTATTGTTGTCTCCTTTTAAATGTTAAAACCAAGTTTCAACGGGCTTCTAGTTTTGTCATATTTTTGGGATTTTGTCGGATCCCTATTTCTTCAATAAACAGATGAAAAACTTATTTTCCCTCTTATATAAATAAAACTATATCAACACAACCTCAAAAAGGAATAACGGACACCCAAATGATTCAACAAAACAATAAAACATCTTTAAAAACAAAAAAAATCAAGTCCAAAATATTTGATGAAAACTATGTATTCAGCCCAATCATGGACAGGACACAACTTTCCGGAATTGTTTTAAGTTTATGTTTGAAAAGAAGAGATTGTTGAAAGTTTAAAAAATATCGTTTTTTAAAATCTAACCTCATAAAAATGTGTATACATGAATAGAAAAATTGCAGTTTTATTACTTTATAGTCTTTACGATGTAATCCATTCATCACCGCTTTATTTTTTTGATAGTCATTCATCATCATATTGGAATCAGGTGAAACACAAATCTTTCCCGTTTACAGAAATGTTTGCCTTCATAATTTTTCATCAAAAGGCTTTTACAATTATTTGTTTCGCCTAATGCATAGACCATTATGTGTGATGTTTAAATAAAACAAAAAAGAAAGATATGTGAGGGCAGCGTTTGAATAAAAAGCCAAATTGCATGTGACTAATGATCTTCATTTAAAAGTCAAATTTGCTGGCTAAAAGCTCAAATAAAAAAAATGCACCATACTACTTTTTGACCACCAATCTTAAATTCGAGTAAAATCATTTTTCTAGGACTCTGCCAATTGTTAGCCGTATACCTTGATGTGAAATTAAACTCTTGAAATAATCGACTTTTTCCTATTCTGTTACCGCACTATATAAACCTCTATGGTACGAACAGAAGGAGTAATTGAAAATGGTCTAACACTTTATCATCTTAAAATTTGACGTGAGGGTAAACCACAAAGAAAATAATAAAGCAATACAAATTATTTATATTCAATTATTCTTATTGTTTCTTCATTTGATTGACTCAATTTAAGATATTTAAACATTGTTGTGCAACATCTATTGCATTATATGGAATTAAAAATCGTTTGAAAACAAAGCATTGTTTGAAAATGAAGTACATTTATACATTCAGTTCAGCCCTAACACCAAGAGAAAACAAGAATATTGATTAAACAAACAAACTATGAAGTCTGAGGGATGAATATGTATTATATTTCGAAATGAAGATGAATCTTATCAGTGAAATAAATACCTAACATACACTGTACATAACTCAACCGACTACGTGTGTAGGACGACAATTTTGTATATATCGTATGTTTGTCAATAGGTTAATCATTACAATGATGTGTGATACTTTGTTTGTTTGTCCCTTGTGAACTTGTCTATTGATTTGTTATCTGTAACATCAATATTTTATTATAACATTGTTCGGTAATTATCATTCAGTTTTAGCTCACCTGGCTGGAAGACCAATCAAGCTTTTCTCATCACTTTGCGTCCGTTGTACGTCGGCATCCATTGTCGACCGCCGTCGTCTTTAACTTTGACAAAAATCTTCTCCTCTGAAAATGGAGCGCACATTTATCTCAAAGAGTATATTCAAATTTGTGTTTTATGGTAAAAAATTGACATTCAATATTATAATAAATATTCAACTTGTTTGTTGACATGGAAGCATCATGTGACTTGAAACAACTGAAAACCCCGTTCTAATATGTTTCTTTTGCCTTGCTCGAAATCCAATAAATTATTCAGCATATGACTACTGCAGAAAAAAAACAATTTAATCAAAGGGGTATGGATTTAATATCTTTCATGACCTTAAAACACTTTCAAACTCTTAAATGATACACATGTTGTAACGGATAAATATACAATGCCTACAAGGTGTTACAATTTGCAATATACATGATTGACCTGAATACGACAAAGTTCATGTTGGCTGTTCAAAACCTCCTTCCAAAATATGTTGCATTGTCGTCTGTTTGTTAAAACAAACAATATGACAAACACACACGCATATACACACAGATAATACAGTTGTAAATTGGACTTAAAGTTTTCTATTGTTCAATATGTGATATAATCTTTGCCATCTGGACAGACCAAGAGGGTTTCAAGGCTGAAATTTCCGATGCTGTTATTCAAATGTTTTATCGAATAACAACAAAACCTAACTGAAGATGTACCAGCCAGTTCTTGAACCAGAACCGTCCACACGGAAATCGAAGTTAAAAGAAATGTTGGCTAATGTCAGGGGGAGCAGACTACTAAGCAACAAACTGATTCATATTCATTAGGGGGCGTGCCTTTTCACATGAACAACAATATACAAAATAAATGGTTTTCTTGAATAGTAAACATGTTAATCATGGTAATTGACAAGTGACATTTGAGCACGCACAAGAATCCATCCATGATAGATACAAATACGGAATACTTGAATCACATTTTATGCAATCATATTTATCTGATTCATTCAAATGCAGTAAAAAGGAAAGTGAAGTACAGATAATTAACATTGTAGTACTGAAATTGCGCAGGCAAAACTATTGCATTTATAATAACATGAATTGACCATAGCAGCGTACTAACCCATATGACACTACAGTTCCCAATAAATTTTAAAATGCAAAAAGATCGTTACTCAGTTTAAATATTAATCGTTACGGCAGGAAAAGTCATATGTATTTAACTGCATGCATGTTGTTCGTAGTCTAAATCTAGACTATTCATGAACCCAAAGTTTTGATGTGAATTGTGCATTTCAGGAAATGAGCAAATGACCATATACATGACATGAAATAAATTCCACGAAAACACATTGTTGACCTCATAAACACATCTACTATAGCTGCCAGTATGTAAATAAATATTTTTTTAACAAACACTAAATCGTGCTTGTGCAGTGTGTATATATGTCGGTGCAGTTTAAGGGGAGGACAAAACTGCAATGTTATTCATATTATTGAACAATTCGTTAAATTACATATCTCTGACCTGAAATGTGTGTGTATGTGTATTTTAGTAATTAAGGTGGCTTGCGCGTCTAAATCATTTTTTTTTAATTTAATATAAGATTTCTCTATTTTTTTCTATAAATGAACTTTATCTTATACCTAATAGAAAAATAAAATAAAAAAGAGGGGTTACCGATCAGTAACGCTCACAATCTCCCTTTGAAAGAAGCATACATTTTTGTAATGGTACTTTTTTCTGTTGAACTAATAAAAGAACAAACGAAAAAGTGGAAATATCGAAATAAAAAAGAACTTAATCGATTAAATTTTACAATTATTTAGTTGATGTATAGATTATTTGAAAACAATAATAAGAAATATAGGTCACCGATGAGTACAAAAAGATATTTAAATTTTAATGCAAAAAAATAGCTTTTTTAACCAAAGGGGGATAATTTTGGAGCTTTTTCAATGATTTAAACATTTTACAAGTCATCTGGGTCCAAACCCAATCGATTGATATGCTTAATTTTTGTATCATAAAGTAATAACTAATAGTGTAATAAATAAAATTTGTTCCGAAAAAACAAATGTTTAATTTTTTGCTGAATTGTTTGGACCCGCAAGCCTCCTTAAGTTGACAAAGTGTGAAAGTCACATGTTCATCTAGCTATCAAACATATATTTATTGTAACAATATTTTGAAGAGACCATTATTATCCCTGAAAGTGTTGAAAAAATTTTGGTCGGCAAAGCTAAATCAATTAGATAATGATTAATGACCTAGTAAAAACATACATGTCATATTCATGTCCGAATCTGCAGTAGACAAATGAGTATATATACAAATCTCCCAAACTAGTTCTATAATATAATAATTGCAGGACTGTTGACAGAAAACATTTGGTGATAATTGTGAAGAACTTGTAAGCTCAACATCAAATGCCTATTTATGATATTTCTATCTATGCATGCAAAGAAAGGGCCCAATCTGTCAGAATCTGCATATTTTGGCGTACGATTAACAATATCGATTTATCTTAACATTTCACTTTTTAATCGTAATGTTGATTTGATGATCGATTACTCATATATGAAGTTCAATCATGTCATAGCATGATGGCTTAGATGTTACGGTGCATTAAACCGTGTAGCTGAGGACCAAATGCAGCAATTGTAAATATTTTGGTAGACAAGGACAGGAAGGACTTATAAGATTAAAAACATAATTTTTCGATGACTTCATAGATAAAAAAAGTCACACTTACTACAAACTGACTTATAACGCAACCAATAAAACACCACGAAGTTGATTCTCATGAAAACAGACAAGAGGTCCGTATGTATGACAAATTAGAAGATAATTATTTCCCGGTTGCAAGTTTGGATTACTTTTAATCTAAATTGAGATCTCAATGTGATACATTGTTTCGGAAGTCATGCCATTGCTTTATCCAAATTAGGGAAAAAAATAAGTCAAATGATGCTAAACGATTTCAAAGGAAGCGGGATTTTCAAACAGATGCACCAACCATTGAATAAAATATACCTTCGATTATAGGCTATGGACTACAGCGCGCCGTGGTCGATGATGTTACATCAATACCACTAATGGGTCAGAGAATCATTAAATCGTAAGAAAGTTATGTTGTTGAACCATCAAATGCACCAAGGCGTCAACTTTCATCATCTTTACAGTGTATAAGTACCCCACGTAATGTCAACTATAATGCATCCGTGCCAAATAGACATGTCTACTTAGTCGCGAATGTCAGTACCACTGTGTCAAGGAATCCTTTATCACAAATTAACCCATGCTGCACTTTTCCGGTGGCACATTTGTTATAACTAATATAAGAATTGTAAATAAAGACTGATCTGATATCCTTGGTACGTTCACAAAAATTGACCTCAAAGTTAAAAACGTTAATTTCTGTTTTAATTTTGAGTTTACGAACTACATATTTGCTCAGTTAAACAACGATTAGGACTTATAGAGGAAAATACTGACAGGTAGGTTCATGCTTGGAAGAGACTTTACAAACGCTTTACCCTTATACGCGTCGAACATACTGTAAATGTCTAATCGGTATCGAACAAAAAAATGCTGCAAGCTACACTTTATTGCAGTTTAAACATGAGCAGACCTCCCATCTTCAACAGCAATAAAGTCTAGCTCGCATCAATAACTTTTCAATTAAAGATATTAATGCAACTAAAAAGTTATAAATATACAAAAATGTTTACTTGTATAGAGAAAAAAAAAGTTATTGCATTACCCAAAATGTTTAAACGAATTCCAATTATTTATGTTTTAAAAAATCAATCTTTCAACTAAGCCCTGTATGGAGAGATAACTGTTATCGTGACGTGTTTTACTTGAATAATAGCGGATTTTTCTCTGTTTTTACTTACGCACAAGTTTGGTTATACTTTTTGTTGCTTTACTTTTATTTTCTTCAAGCATATTATGAAACAGATACTATCTTCTCGTAAAATTGTACATTCTATTCATTTCAGGAATATTATTAGTTGAAAGCAACTGCGTGGAGACCGCGTATATTCAATATTGCACGACTTGTAGCTTTGATAACACGGTGACCCATACTTTGTATTTTAATTTTGAAAGGTCCTCAGTTAAGCAAATTATCTGAAGGAAATATATAACGATATACACCATAAGGAGAAAGATGTAAAATGACCTAATTCCACGGAAAATAAAAATAGTCCTTTCAAAATGAATATTCAAAAACACATCAAACAAATTAAAATAAGTGCCATATTCCTGATTTGGCAAAGCAGTTTTCTCATGTATGAAATTGTGGATAAAAGCTGTATAGCTAAGAAAACCTCTCAGTCGTATGACAATTGAATTAAATTCAAATCTATATTTAGTAGACTGTATCTTATTCGTGTGTTGAATATTTGCCAATAAACCAAAACTTAGTTCTAAAATCGATTTAAAATACACAGAATAACACCTTTTAACAGTCATGCATCATTATGCAAAACGCGTTTATTATTTGCAAAGTTGTTATGACATGTCTATTCAAATTGTTATTTAAACTATAATTCTATTCAGTTTAGTTTAAATATCAAAATAGTTTTCAGAACGAAGCAGTTGTGTGTTTTGATCTTTCGGATTATAATTCTTAGTGGTAAGCTTTGATGTAAATTATAAATCAGATTAAATAAACTATAAAAGTAAAATTTTAAGTAGGCATTTTATCTGAATATCCTATCATATGTCGGGAATAGATGAATTTAAACATCTTATAGAGAGGTGTCAGAAAATGCACTTAGCCTTTACCCAATTCGAAAACAAAATGATTTACTGTGTTTGGTGATTTTTTTTAAGAACGGAATATAATCAACATTAAACGATGATCTATCGGAAACACAAATGAAATACATAAAATCGAAAGTGGAAATCGGGAATATTCCGAAGATCAATCAGAACAAAGAGCAGAAAAAAAAACGAAGGCTTCCGATGGATCTTCAACACAGCGACAAAATACTGCATTGGGTAGTAGGATTTAGCTGTTACATTAAAAAAAACTGTTCACTAGTTCAGCAAAAACTGACGTCACCCTAAATTTGCAGACATGCAAATCAATCAAAATTAATAAAATCATGCATAAACTAACAAAGGTCAGAGGTTCCCGACTGGGGACAGACGCAGGAACTAGGGCGGGGCTTAAAGAAATACTTCGTGAAATCTTAAACCTCCACCTATAACTTAATTCAATATGGAATTAAAAATAAATTCCAAAACAACCAACCGCATTGTAAAACTTATTTTTAAGAATTTCGGTTCCAAGTCAGTGTTAGATAAGATAAGTCGTACGATTATGTTAAGGTTAATTTATGGATAGTAATGTATAAGTGTATGCCATTTATATTTTTCTTTTTGCTGTTTCAATAAGCAAAAACATATTCTTACTGTATATAATGTACACGTAAAACAATTAGTGGACACACATGGAGCAGGGCATAATTCTAGTTTGTTGGTGATGGATAATGGATAGATAAATTGAGCATACATATATCAAGTCAAATACGTTTAGAAGAGTCACAGAAAATAGTTTATGAAGATGATCTTGTCAAATACAATAGCTCATGAATATGACCTAATACTAATTTAACGTTTTACAAAGTCATTGTCAACGTCTATAATTGGATAAGATAAATTAAATGAATCGATGTAAGAACATGAAGAATGTAATTCAGGTTTTCACGATTTCGATAAACCTTATTCTTGAATAGCTATAAGTCTTAACGTTTATCTGACTTGGTCCGAATGTGGAACAAATTATGATGTGTTATGCCGTTTAACGTCATATTTGATCTGTTCTTCGGTATGTTATGACCTAACCGCTACGGGTGAGTTTTCTGATAACGAAATGCGAGTTTGGCGAAAACAATTATAGGCATTTTACCTTTGATGGTTTTTTTTCTTCAAAAGTTGTAAGTGATGCTATTTTTTTTTACATCAACCCGAACAGTATCAAAATATATATTGAGAAAATAATACTTTTTTTCTGAAAATAAATGATAAGTATAGTCATTTATTGTTCAGGACTATTTTTTAAATCAACTAACAGCATCTTGGTGGTAAATACTAGTATGATGCACATCTGAAAATAAAAGAAAATCAAATGACTAAAAAAACAAATAGAGGTCAGATAATACACGTTAAAAAAAAATTAATACGAATTATAAAGACTGTTTAACAACAATGATCATGTAAACAGGTCTACTTGATATCACCCAAGACTCGTACTTCCAAAAAGTAACGTAACAAGAACTATAAAGTAAAATTCAGTTCTTCAGTAATTTCAGGACATGTATTGGCCCTTTTAGTGTAAAAATAATATATTTACAACCAAATCTCCTTCTTAGTTGTATATTCATGGGATTTGTTTGAACTTTTGATTTTGCCATTAGATTACCGACTTTCCGTTTTTGGTTTTCATAGAAGTTTGGTAATTTTTTTATTTAACTTTTAGAAAATATGAAGAATGCAATAACGGTGGTCATTTACATTACTAGTTGTACACGGGTTTGCAGAACGCAAAGTTTGATGTAGATGTAATGAATGTATAAATTGTTTATTGTCCCTTTAAATGTAACGCTATATTGAATTAATAAAATATAGGTGTATCTCACAATACGTGTTAGTTCAAGCGAAAAGGTATATGTAGACATGCCATTGATTTAATTCAACACTTAAATTCAAATCCAATTAGTCAAACATGAACCCGCACATGTTTGTATTAGACATGTTTTAAAACTATTCGATACTGACTCTTACAACTATGCTTATGAGTTTCTAATTTACATGTTATTAACTGTATTATATATTTGTTTTGAGAGATTTGCTACTTCATAGACCATGTTTAGTAGCGGAGAGTTGACCAATGTTAAGATTAAACGGTGTAAAAAGGGAAGAAATTGTGTATAACTTTACACCAGTCCAAAATTTGCATTGTTAAAGTTTGTATACCCCTGATTACACGAATAAAACGGGTGCATTTCTGCTCTATGGCCGGGTTGTTGTCTCTATGGCACATTTTCATTTCCATTTTCAATTTTACTATTGAAGCGTTCCTTTACCAATATGCATAGCTTGGTGTACATTTTTTTTTATTATTAAAACGTCATATACACATTTCTACAACGATTTTTCTACGCGTTGTCAAATCGTGTTTGGAGGAAAGAATGGATATTTTTGAACAAAGACCGAGTTATTTTATTTGTTAGATGGAATTTTTAAATGCAACAAATTTGATCTTGAAATTTTCATTCACCCACCAAATTTCCAAGTGCATTTTTTTAGACCTAAAGATACGTTTGATTCATTCGAAGACCTATAGATACGTTTGATTCATTCGAAGACCTATAGATACGTTTGATTCATTCGAAGACCTATAATCAACATTAAACGATGATCTATCGGAAACACAAATGAAATACATAAAATCGAAAGTGGAAATCGGGAATATTCCGAAGATCAATCAGAACAAAGAGCAGAAAAAAAAACGAAGGCTTCCGATGGATCTTCAACACAGCGACAAAATACTGCATTGGGTAGTAGGATTTAGCTGTTACATTAAAAAAAACTGTTCACTAGTTCAGCAAAAACTGACGTCACCCTAAATTTGCAGACATGCAAATCAATCAAAATTAATAAAATCATGCATAAACTAACAAAGGTCAGAGGTTCCCGACTGGGGACAGACGCAGGAACTAGGGCGGGGCTTAAAGAAATACTTCGTGAAATCTTAAACCTCCACCTATAACTTAATTCAATATGGAATTAAAAATAAATTCCAAAACAACCAACCGCATTGTAAAACTTATTTTTAAGAATTTCGGTTCCAAGTCAGTGTTAGATAAGATAAGTCGTACGATTATGTTAAGGTTAATTTATGGATAGTAATGTATAAGTGTATGCCATTTATATTTTTCTTTTTGCTGTTTCAATAAGCAAAAACATATTCTTACTGTATATAATGTACACGTAAAACAATTAGTGGACACACATGGAGCAGGGCATAATTCTAGTTTGTTGGTGATGGATAATGGATAGATAAATTGAGCATACATATATCAAGTCAAATACGTTTAGAAGAGTCACAGAAAATAGTTTATGAAGATGATCTTGTCAAATACAATAGCTCATGAATATGACCTAATACTAATTTAACGTTTTACAAAGTCATTGTCAACGTCTATAATTGGATAAGATAAATTAAATGAATCGATGTAAGAACATGAAGAATGTAATTCAGGTTTTCACGATTTCGATAAACCTTATTCTTGAATAGCTATAAGTCTTAACGTTTATCTGACTTGGTCCGAATGTGGAACAAATTATGATGTGTTATGCCGTTTAACGTCATATTTGATCTGTTCTTCGGTATGTTATGACCTAACCGCTACGGGTGAGTTTTCTGATAACGAAATGCGAGTTTGGCGAAAACAATTATAGGCATTTTACCTTTGATGGTTTTTTTTCTTCAAAAGTTGTAAGTGATGCTATTTTTTTTTACATCAACCCGAACAGTATCAAAATATATATTGAGAAAATAATACTTTTTTTCTGAAAATAAATGATAAGTATAGTCATTTATTGTTCAGGACTATTTTTTAAATCAACTAACAGCATCTTGGTGGTAAATACTAGTATGATGCACATCTGAAAATAAAAGAAAATCAAATGACTAAAAAAACAAATAGAGGTCAGATAATACACGTTAAAAAAAAATTAATACGAATTATAAAGACTGTTTAACAACAATGATCATGTAAACAGGTCTACTTGATATCACCCAAGACTCGTACTTCCAAAAAGTAACGTAACAAGAACTATAAAGTAAAATTCAGTTCTTCAGTAATTTCAGGACATGTATTGGCCCTTTTAGTGTAAAAATAATATATTTACAACCAAATCTCCTTCTTAGTTGTATATTCATGGGATTTGTTTGAACTTTTGATTTTGCCATTAGATTACCGACTTTCCGTTTTTGGTTTTCATAGAAGTTTGGTAATTTTTTTATTTAACTTTTAGAAAATATGAAGAATGCAATAACGGTGGTCATTTACATTACTAGTTGTACACGGGTTTGCAGAACGCAAAGTTTGATGTAGATGTAATGAATGTATAAATTGTTTATTGTCCCTTTAAATGTAACGCTATATTGAATTAATAAAATATAGGTGTATCTCACAATACGTGTTAGTTCAAGCGAAAAGGTATATGTAGACATGCCATTGATTTAATTCAACACTTAAATTCAAATCCAATTAGTCAAACATGAACCCGCACATGTTTGTATTAGACATGTTTTAAAACTATTCGATACTGACTCTTACAACTATGCTTATGAGTTTCTAATTTACATGTTATTAACTGTATTATATATTTGTTTTGAGAGATTTGCTACTTCATAGACCATGTTTAGTAGCGGAGAGTTGACCAATGTTAAGATTAAACGGTGTAAAAAGGGAAGAAATTGTGTATAACTTTACACCAGTCCAAAATTTGCATTGTTAAAGTTTGTATACCCCTGATTACACGAATAAAACGGGTGCATTTCTGCTCTATGGCCGGGTTGTTGTCTCTATGGCACATTTTCATTTCCATTTTCAATTTTACTATTGAAGCGTTCCTTTACCAATATGCATAGCTTGGTGTACATTTTTTTTTATTATTAAAACGTCATATACACATTTCTACAACGATTTTTCTACGCGTTGTCAAATCGTGTTTGGAGGAAAGAATGGATATTTTTGAACAAAGACCGAGTTATTTTATTTGTTAGATGGAATTTTTAAATGCAACAAATTTGATCTTGAAATTTTCATTCACCCACCAAATTTCCAAGTGCATTTTTTTAGACCTAAAGATACGTTTGATTCATTCGAAGACCTATAGATACGTTTGATTCATTCGAAGACCTATAGATACGTTTGATTCATTCGAAGACCTATAGATACGTTTGATTCATTCGAAGACCTATAGATACGTTTGATTCATTCGAAGACCTATAGATACGTTTGATTCATTCGAAGACCTATAGATACGTTTGATTCATTCGAAATATCATACTTTATTCAGGAGTAAACAACTTATGTCGACATTCACAATCGTGTAATGCATGTTTTCCTTTAATAGAAATAAGTCTTCCTTCCAGAAAAAACCCGATAATATCTCGATGCAGTCTAAATCTGTACAAAACTTTTAAATGATTATTTTTCTTCTAGTTACAATGACCCTTTTATATATATACTTTAATAGTATCCAATTGAATGTAATGTTATCAAATTTTTAAAACTTAATCGGGTGTTCGTCAATTTTTTGGAATATGTCCAACATAACCAATGTAAAATTGATCAAACGAAGTACAAATTTAACACCATATCCAGAATTAAAATGCAATAAGACACATATCATCGTCAGTGACCTACACGTGTAAGAAACAACTAAATCAAATAATTAGGTTTTTTGTTTTTAAATTAGACAATCAATATCTATTTCAAAATGGCCGTATGTATGTTTTAAAACGTATAAATACCTCTAAACAGTTCATGCGAAATCCAACTGATATTGATAAGTTGTTGTAAAAATTGAGGTGGGGTAATATTTTTTAAATGTATTCAATGATTTCATCGTATTTGTTGACTTAACGTGAGCTATCTGTTGAATGCATATCTGTAATCTTATTCCTCAATACTGCTGAATGGGTTCAAAGCTTAGCCTAAAGAACTTTCCCTTAAAAAGACGTAAAGAGAGCTAAAGTGATCAGGACTTTTGAAGGAAAATAGCGAGCAATTTTAAGGTGATGAATCAAATTAGTCGTGTTTTGCTGTGGTCTCGTTTTTTGATATCGGTAACATTTAAACATTACTTAAAGATTCAGCCCTCCAACATGTTCTGCTTTGTATTTCGTCCATTTATTTATTGTTAATTATTATTTAATCCAATATTAGGTAAAATAACAAAAATACCGCACTCCAAGACGGAAAGACATTATCAAATGGCAAACTCAAAAGCCAAAGCACATCAAACGAATGTAAAACAAATGTCATATTCCTGACTCGGTACAGGCATATCCTCTTGTGGTTAACACGGTAAATGGTAGATGGTGGAGACAGTCTTGTTCTTTTATCAAGAAAAACCTCTTACTTGTATATCTAAAAATACTACCAACGCTAACATTTTTAACAATAAAAATGGTGGTTACCCTTTCTTTTGATAAGTGTCATGTCTTACATGTCCCCGTCTTTCCACCAACAATACGGTAAGGTCCACGTTTAATGGTCGCACATTTTCTTTAAATTTTTAAACTGATATAACTTGAAAAACAAACAGTATTATTTATTTACTCACATGAAACATACCGGGATGCGGTATTCAGAACGTAGGCAATTCCATATTGCAGTCCTAAGTATAAAATCGTTCAAATGATAATGGCATATTGTTATTCTAAACTGTTTCCCAACATTGATGGCCCTGACAATCATAAAAGCATTAAAATAAAGTGTGTCAATAAAGGTTTTGATTTTGTAAATATTGCTGACATTTTTAACGACCATTCTGTTAAAGAACAAATTCCTGGATATTTTGAAAATACTGAACTCCCTCTTATTTGTTATATTTACAAGAAATCTACCCGGAAATATTTGTTTAATTATAGCCAAGTGTGTAAAGATGTAAATATCAGTGAAAATACACCTATGTCATGTAATTGCAGGAACTCTGAATACATTTATGGTCCAATTTCCCATGTCATAACAGGAGACCTTAACATCGTTCGCGACTGAGAGTTAAAATCACTCCTCAGTAAAGGACCTAGATATCATCCCCCGTCAATTATCATCATATTTTGTTGAATATTTGTTTTGTTATTGAATTATTTAAGAAAGATAAATAGGACAGGCAACAATGTTGATATATTTTGCTTTTTTGATTTTCAAGCTTCTACTTCATGTACTTATAATCACAATGATACTTTAAGTATACGTGCAAATTGCAGACTTTTACGTTTTGTATGGTCCTAATTTAAAATGGTCATTTATCAGCCACATTTTCTGTTTGCAGTTTAGTGAGGAAGCGACCTACCTGTTGGTGTAAATAAGAAGCTTTCAAGGTAAACACAATAAATTATTATACTTTGATTAAATATAAAATATCATCATTTTACTGTAACAGCCTGCACATAGTTTTGTGATGACTATATATAAGTTAGTGCTGACATTATATTTTCTTTAAAGAATAATGAGTTTGAAAATCATAAGTGACACTTAGACAATAAGAGTGAATTTGCGAGTTATGTAGAATATGTTGACACCTGTTTCTCATAATCTAATAAAAAAAAATAGTACATGCATGTTAAGTGTGCATTCGGCATATTATTATCAGCATATTTTTTCTTATGTTGGCTTCTTTAATAGTTACACTAAGTTTTATGTTTGGTGGAATTTTTTTATTCAGTTGTGTTGTATGTGTGTGGTGTATGTTTACATGTACACAAAGCAGGCTGCGGGATACTATTTATTGGCACATAAACTATTGTATTATACTACATGCTAGACGTCATAGTTTATCACATTGAATTTGAAACTTAAAAGACAGTATAGACAGAGCATCCATTATAATGAATAAGATATCAAATATGTGAGAGGGTGATACAGCAGATTGTAACCACGCGAAAACTTAACTTCGCGACTGTTGACAATATTTTTCTCAATTTTTAAAGTAACAATCTGCTTTATCATCCTTTTAGCTATGTGTTATTTGTTAACGTCTGTTTCGGTTGCTCGTCAAAAATAGACGGAATAACAATAAAGAAGAATAAGAGGCTCTAAATAGCATGTGTCGTTCTACTTGGTATATGTGTATATTACACAAAGAACACACATTATAGAAAAAAATAGAATTCATGATAAAAATATTCTTCTTTGGTGATGGTGACTTGTTTGTAGATCATAATGTTTATTATTATCTCAAAAAAAAATGGACTTGTCCCAGAGGTTTCAGAGGAAAAGATTTTTGTAAAAATTAACAAAAAAATACAGGCCTTTCTTATATTATGGAATAAAGACACAGAAAACAAATTCCGCTACTGAATTGAAAATCTGAGTTCAAATCCTGAGTGTATATATACTTCTTAGCATTACTGTGGTATACTATTGAAATAAGGAGATATGATTGTCAATATCCATCAGAATCCAAATAAGATAAAAGGAAGTAGCTACAAGTTATGTTTTAACAAAACAATACATGTATATTTTAGGAAGATGTCAGAACAAAAAAACATAAGTACTGAAATAAAATTCAATGGGGACGAAAAATACAATAAACTGTTGTGTCTGTTCCACACAGGAACAGATGTTAAACGAAAGTTGTTAGATACGTTCCTAAAGGACAAACAAATAATTTTACTCGATTTGCTGACGAGTCGAGGCAATACGTTCCTGCTGTGTGAAGATGTTAGAAATGCTCGAAGAAAGTCCGCGACTATTGTATTAGAAGATTTAGTGTTAAATACTATCGACAAAGTTCTGTGGGACTGTCTTGATTTTTTCTGGGATTGTTGTCTGAAGGATGATAGTCTTGAAGATATTCTGGAACGTCATAAAGAGTTGTTATATAGAAAATATGTAAATTCAAATAATCAACAAGAAAGTAATAGTTTAACAGAAGACCAATGGGACATTCTATTTAAACGTAAACATGAAAAAGATATAGAAACAGATCAAGAGGAGAATGAACAATGTTTCTCTGCGACAAAAGGGATAACAATTTCACATTTGGACAGTAAACTAAATATCCTTATTCTGAGTACAGTCTGCCCATTATTCAAATCAGTGAGTGCCGTCTCAGAATGCCAAAGTCAGATATCAAAAATAGCTGTTCTGCAAAGAGAAGTAAAAGACAATGAATTTGAAAAAATATGGGACAAATTTGAGGACCACATACATAAGATAAGCAGTCATTGTCAACTTTCGGATTTCTTCAAGCGTAAATGCACTATCATAAAGGAATGTAAAGTTAACAAAATCCTAACACATCAGAACCGGAAATCAATTCTAGTGCAAGCTTTAAATTTTCCTGATTTCATCCCGGTAGGTATATTGCTTTATTTTAACGCTGAAGAAGTTTTGATATGAGTTCAACATCACTATGTGTAATAGGTACACCATTATAGGTCAAAGTACATCCTTCAACATGGAGCATTGGCTCACATCGAAAAGCCAAATATTAAAGACCCCAAAATATATACTTGTATAAACCATTTCTGCAAAAACCATTCTTTATATGTATTTTTCAATGGTTAAAGAAATACAATTTAAGAAAGCATGTATTCATTTTGATTGGAATATTAGATAATATAACAGGGTGGGTTTCATTATTCATTATACTTTTTCATATCTGTTACATAAGTGTTATATATCTTGGTTACCTAAATGTCCCTTCCAGTCGACCTTAAAAATGGTCGAATTCTTTTATTACTTCTTATATAAAACGATAGAAATGAAACGTCAAATGTAAGAAGCTGACGTAAACATTTGATCATGATATCTTCTCTTTTCAGAGGACGCTGGACCTTAACTACATTATCTATTTCTATAACTTATTCTTTACGAGTAACAATCACATTTATTCATTCAAATACCTTAATGAAAAAAACTTTCGTATGGAGTTTCTTGATCATTTAGTAAGACTTATTACCAATAGTATGACAATATAAGAAGCATTTTGGAAAAACAATGTTTGAATGCAACATCAAGAAAAACACTTTAAGGGATAATAAAGCTTTCACGAAATGTAATAGTCGATGTATTGGATGCGTAATAACTGGTCTTTATTATATGCAAAATATGTAGTTAACACCTTGCAAAATCACAAACATGAAAACCACCTGACAAAACAAACAAAAAATGACGGAATTTAACAATATGTATAAAACAGAATCAAAAGATCTTGCCGTGAAAATAGTTCCATGTCGGGTTCTTTTATAGCATACCATACGTACATATATTTCTGGTTTTCATTTTTAATGTCGATTGGTAATATTTGACAAAAACATTACTACTAAAAATAAATACGTAGTAAACTTCAACAATACAGTAACCAAATGTGAATTAAATCACAAAATGCACCTTTATGTGTGGAAAAGACATGCAGTCTTGTCTTCAAGGCAAAACAAGTGTCAGACAAGTATTTTCATTTTGCTCATAACAAGGAGTTAAAACCGAAACCAATATTACATTTAACAGCAGCTTTTATTTCACTAGAGGAACGAACATGAAAATTATATAAAAAAAATAAAAAAATAAAAAATATAACGTATAATTCAAATATGTGCAATTTATAGAAAAAACTTGTGGATGTCAAATTTTAAATATCTTATTTGCGCTAAAAAAAAAACACAAGTTTCGACACTCGATAAAATGCCGTTCAATCAAGTTTTGAAAAGAATTTCTTTATATTTGATAGTTGAATGTTATACTGATATACAGATATTCTAAAAGATTCAATCTTTTTCGAATTGAACTATTGCATCATATACTCGATATGGGGCGAACAAAGTTAGCGTCGTCCATTAAATTTTCAAGCCATGTCTTTATTAATAAAAAGAACCATGTGTTCAATTGATTTCTAGGACTAACACAATCTTAAGCTATAGATAGGGAAGGAAATGAAAGAACTCTACAATTGCATTGACTTGCAGAAATATAATGTAAACTGCAATGTTTTAAACTACCTGTGATGAAGAAACTAAATGATTTCCACATGTTTTATAAGCATAAATTAGAAATGTAGATCTATTATGTTTAACTTTATAAATGCACGTCCATGTTTATTGCGACTTATATGATGAATCTTTGCAAAAATGAAGACAATTTATATTAGCTTTAAAATGAAACTACTTCTTATAAAGAGAAGAAAAACTAGAATATCGAGTAAGTTCAAAATGGAAAGTCAAGACACAAGAAGACAAATTTAAATCCCAAGCACATCAAAAGAATGGATAACAAATGTCATATAATTAATTACATTGACAACGATGTTATATTATACTATATTATTGATGTTATTTATATGACAGGATACGAAGTTGTGTGATGATGTGCGGAAGGAACTTGATATTATTGAATTTATTGCTTTTGAAGAAAATCTAAATATTGCAAGAGCGCACTGTGGTATGTTGAATTTGAAAACGTTGAGGTTAATAGTTTAACGTAAGATATCTTTAAATGAGTATACTTCTTTTCGGTTGAACATGTTATACTGTTTCCGAATTTTCTCAAAATCTTTCAGTGACTTCATGAAGGATTTGTTTCAAAATTCTTGAACGAGATTAAATAAAATTAAATCATTCAAGTTTTTTTTCTTATATTAATTGATAATACGTTTAATGCTTGGGAGTCTCAGTGGCCAAGTGGTCTAATTAATTCTACTACTTTAATTATTAGCCAGTCACCCCTGTGGTTATAAGTTCGAACCGCGCTCGTGCAGGTTCACTCGACTCCAATCTTAATTAACTAGGATTGTCAGTTTTCCCATCGAATATCCCTGGTTTTCACTAGACACTACGACTTCCTTCACCATAAGAAACTTGACGCCAGAAAAAGCACATGCAGGGTAGTCTGCCAATGTTTTGTATATCAAATTAATTAATATTTCATATAAAAAAAAGTGTTTTCTTTTTAGCATGTTAGTATGATACAGTAAAGTATCATATAGATAAAGAATACATTTTACTAATATGGAAGTAATTCTTTACTCTGTTTCTTATCTTTTTCAATCTTTAAGTTAATTCAACTTTAAATGTTAATGTTTAATTTCAAAAACTGATAATATCTCGCTTTTTCTAGCTTTTTTCTTCATTTGTTTAGGACATTGTGTGTCTTTTGATTTATTGATCTGTGTCTTTTTATTGTTGGTCTATTATCAAATGATGTGTCAAAATTAACGTATGATTTGGCGGAGTTGTGTGTGTAAACCTTCGACTATGATTATGGTATTTAGTTTTTACTTTCAAAGTTGATGCTTAAAACTAATTAGTGTTTTGCTTTTAGGAAATTTTACAAGTCAGTTTCAAGTCTTGTAATATTTTTATAGGAAACACCGGCCCACAGGAAAATTTAAACACTTGAGGGTTGAAAGTAAAAAATACAAATGCTTAGTTTCAGCTCTTACTGGTTGCAAGACGATGATGATGGTGGGAAATGAACTGACGGGCAGTGGCTTTATATTCTTGTCATTTTTTTTTATTTCACAGATATGTCTCTAGTAATTTAAGTTCAAATTTTGATAAAATTGTTAGTATGTAAAAAAAAACATGCTAAAGGTTGCACATTGTAAATACAGCTAATTCACAAACCATGATTGGAAGAGATAGATAATTAAAATTTTGGCATACCTGTCCCCAGATATGATCACTATGTTTCATCTCATAGAGACATTATTTGGGAATGGTTACCATATACAGTCACATTGAAATATGTGGAAACCCTAATGTCGAGGTAAGGGTACGTAGCACAGAACTTTAGTGTAAGGTAAAACTCTTAAAAATATGGCACATAGTCCTATATTTTTATATTTGAAGCAAAAAGGTAGTAGTGCATATGAATTTATTCCATATTCTATTTTGTTTTCTTCAAAACTGCCTTCAACTATTATAATAATAGTCCGAGAAACTCCACAGTAAAATAATACTTAAACAAAAGCAATACAGACACCATTGATACCATGCAGATTTTGTAACTATAAAATAAAATGTTATACCTACCCGCCTACCCTTGACAAAACAATGTACCGAACCAAATTATTTTTTGGGAAAGAAAAATAAAAGATTTTACCTACCTACCCTGTTTCAAAAAATAGGATCGGAAAAGAGCAAACAAACAATATTTTAATTTAGGCCTTATCTATATGCCTTTTATGTATCTTTGTTACATACTTAGTATATGACGTGGCTCTGATCTTATATATCCCGTCATTGTGTTATTACACTATGGTAAGTTTGTGTATTATTGTCTTTAATTTTTGCTAATATGCTTGATCAATATGCCATTTTGTGCTTCTGTGTTACATATTTGTTTGCTTTTTTTTTAGTGATAAAGATTATAGTGTTGAATGCTGTATTTTTGACATATCTACCTATTATGTCTGTTTAGGTTGTTCTAGCATCGTTGTCAACATTATAAAATTTGATAAGACGGTCATACAAGTGAGAGGTTAAGCTAGCAAAAAACCAGATTTAGTCCACCAGTTTATTCATTAGAAAATGCATGTACCAAGTTAGGAATATGATAGTTGTTATCCATTCGTTAGATGTGTTTGAGTTTTGATTTTGCAATTTTTTTTACGAGTTTGGGTTGGTCCAACATGTAGCAAAAGGACGATTTGCATGTGCTAAAGTGTGATGTAAACCTTCTTTGATTTTTTTCATTACCAGAAGCATGTGTGTTGGCAATGTTTCTTCTCTGAATCGAGTGGCCTAAATAACTCCGAGGAGGTTGCACCATTCAAATGCATCACAATTCCCAAACGAACCTTCCATATTCTAGAGTCTGCAAACATGCAGACGACCCTCTCTTCTTTACACGATTAAGTTTGATGTATCGCTGAAATAAACTCGTCTCTAGATTTACAATCCCAGGTTTTTTTTTGTCGGAACATCGAACGTTTGGAAGTGAAGCTTTTTTCAGTGCTGCTCTGAAATAAAGACGTCTGGCAATTTACCTTTTTCGCAGAGACGGTGTTAGATACTAATATCGTAATATTCCTGAAGTAACGAACTGAGATGCAGCAATCGTTGGATGTTGATGTGATCCTATGTTCAGAACGTTAATGACCAGTCATTAAACAGGAGTATGATACATTTGCAAAAGTGGTGTTTATAAAGTCTAGCACATATCTTGCGAAAGCAGTTTAAAGATTAATCATCATTCACAAGTTTGACTGTTCTTATTATTTCTGTACGCCTTACTTGCGATGCGTTCGACATGCTTATTCGAAATGTCAGATGTGAACAAATACTATAAGGAGTTTAAATTAGATAAAATACAGTACATTTTAACATTGTAATGTTTTTATGTCTCAAAGATGAATCGAACAATTTGATGATACACTTAATAGTACGAAAACGGGTGTCGAGTCTCTGTTTTTTCGGGGAGAGTGTATGTTTGAGTAACTCAAAATTTAACGTTTATGAAAAGAGTTAATTGTCGCATTGCTTTAAGAACTTCACCTATGAATGTTATTTTGTTTTATAAGGTAAATCGATTTTCGCTTCTTAAATATTTTGTTTTGCATTCTAATTTTCAAAAGTTCAAACGATGAAGATAATTTATTTTGATTCCCTGAATGTCTTTTAACAGCAATGAGAAAAACCTATAGTGTCAGCTGTAAAAGAGCCTGACATGAAAATGTGTAACAATTTAAGAGCGAAAAAACAAACTTCATAATTTATTTTAAAAACCACGATTGAAGACAAAACATTTAAGATAGACATGAATCAAGACGTTGATGTTGATATCATTATGTTTTTAGGTAGGAAAATACCTGTTGCATTCACAACAGGACAATGTGAAGAAGGTTCCTATTTGAGAAATTGGATTGAAGTTGCAGGTAAATGATAAGTAGTCAGGGCCTTGATATTTCATTTTTTTTATAATTATAACTAATTGCCTTAAAACAATCAGGAATCACCACTACACACTACTTCAGTTCAAGGGTCGAAATATAAAGAGCACAAGTTCATGAGCTGGAAAAACAATAACATACTAGGGTAGTAAGTAGAGAAATATGTTTGACCGGGCAAAAATTGAACCAAAAAACAATATTGAGATATTTTCTATCAAAGTTGATTGAAGTTACGTGGTCATTGCTATAATCAGCATGCGTGAGTGTATATGAGGTTTTGTTCTATGTTCCTTCAAAAACCAAATTTGCCTTACACTAGTCCTACCCCCATGACTAATTTGTTGCTGCTTTCTATAGTATAAAATATCACTTTTACTGTTTGAACTAGTCGTTTTAGAAAATTTCACAAAACTAAGCTTGCCGACTTGTGTCTGAATTTTCTTGATCTTCCTACCATAAAGGGTATCTCAATTAAATCAATAGACAGCCATATTAATTTTTGATATTTTTGGTATTTAACTTATTAAATGATATATTTTCTCCTTTCATAAAATAATTGCTTCATGTTTTTCATTGCTACTGTCCATGTCTATCTGTCTATATCAGCAGTTGCATATGGTGTATACATCTCTCAGTTAACTTATTAATATAAGTTTACTGCCTTTAACTACCCTACACCAATGGTTTCAAGCGATATCAAAAATTCGTCTGTTAGAATGTTTAACTAACACCTTAAACATGTTAAACATTTAGTAGACCCGTAAGGAATGTCTGTATCAACAGACAATTTCAACTTGTCACGACCACTTTCCAATCCTGTTTAGGCTCACCTGGCCCAAAGTGTCCACTTAAAGCTGTCGTAAATTATCGTTGTTCTCGAATATAAACCCTTATGCTAATTGCATATTTGTCTTTATGTCATGTAATATAGATTTCTATAAATAAAACGACAACACAAATATAATTCAACATGTACGGCTTCCGTAAGGTACGGAAGCCGTAAGGGGACACACAAAACATAAGAAAATATTTTTTTTTAATTCGAGATCACGATAAAACAATACCGTTTTACCGAGATCTCGATAAAAATTATATCGTTATCTCGATAAAACGAAATTGTTATATCAAGATCTCGGATTAGTAAATCGTTATCTCGGATTATTATATCGTTATCTCGATTTATTATATCGTTATCTCGATTTATTATATCGAGATATCGGATTATTATATCGTAATCTCGGATTATAATATTGTTATCTCGGTTTAATATATCGTTATCTCGAGAAAACGAAACTGTTATATAGAGATCTCGGATTATTAAATCGTTATCTCGGTTTAATATATCGATATCTCGATAAACCATATATCGTTATCTCGAGAAAACGAAACTGTTATATCGAGATCTTAGATTACTATATCGTTATCTCGAGAAAATGAAACTGTTATATCGAGATCTAGGATTATTAAATCGTTATCTCGGTTTAAATTATCGAGATCTCGATAAGAAATATATCGTTTTCTCGAGATAACGATATAATAATCCAAGATCTCGATATAACAGTTTCGTTTTCTCGAGATACCGATATAATAATCCGTGATCTCGATATAACAGTTTCGTTTTCTCGAGATAACGATATATTTTTTATCGAGATCTCGATATATTAAACCGAGATAACGATTTAATAATCAGAGATCTCGATATAACAGTTTCGTTTTCTCGAGATAACGATATATTAAAGCGAGATAACAATATAATAATCCGAGATCTCGGTATAACTATCCGAGATCTCGATATAATAAATCGAGATAACGATATAATAAATCGAGATAACGATTTAACAATCCGAGATAACGATTTAATAATCCGAGATCTCGATATAACAATTTCGTTTTATCGAGATAACGATATATTTTTTATCGAGATCTCGGTAAAACGGTAATATTTTATCGTGATCTCGAATTGAAAAAATATTTCTAATGTTTTGTGTGTCTTTTTACGGCTTTCGTACCTTACGGCTTCCGTAAACATCCGTATATTTAATATATGATACATGATACAAAAACAAAAAATTATCACTCTAGAAACATTTAAAAATATAAACTGAAATATTATAGTTAGCCCAAAGAAGAAGAAATGTATATTGAAAACCTACCAGAGACCGCTGAAATTACGATGAGACCCCCTGGTCTTTCAATGTCCGTAAAATTCGATGAAACTCTAGACTCTGTATGTCTTAAGGTCGTATGAAAGGGATTTCTCAGAATGAGATCATCTTCAATATCTACGGACGACTTAGATTGTCACTTTTCAATTAAATCTGGTCAAAATTTCCGGACATAGGGAACAGGGCAATGATGACAGCCCCATTCTCAAAAGGCCTAATATTTAAAAGACAATAAGTCAATACGTAGATACAAACGTGAGTGAAAGAATCTGGGTAGACTTCCTGTCTTTTATGTTTACGGAGGGCCCGAAGTGCCAGTTGTATATTCAAAATGTAGAGTGAAACCATACTTGAGACCGCTAGAATGACGATGAGACTCCTGGGCTTTCAATATCCACAAAATTCGAGCAAACCTTCGACTCTTTATATATAAAGGTTGTATGAAAAGGATATCTACGGAGGGCTTATATTGCAACTTTTCAGATAAACAATTTAAACATTTCAGGACAAAGGACATTATAGTTTTGAATGTTTTTTTCAATATGTCATGAAGTATTACACTGTCATGAACAATGTATAGTTATACCTAAATTATGTCGTACGTGTTGAAGGATGCATTGATGTATTCAGCAATATAAAAACAAACTGCATTTGTATTGAACTTACATTGTCAACCAAAATTTCACACATTCTGCAATAAATAATATTAAATATTTTCAGTTTCAACATATGGAAATATTTTTTTAACAAAAGGGTTCGTTTTAAATGTAATGACTTTGGATTTTAGAAAACGACTTGCAAACACTGAGCTCACTTCACAGCAGACAGGTAAGTACGAAAATAACTAGCTTTAAACTGCAATATCATTTAGCAATTTATTGAAAAATTTTAAAGGTGAAAATGTTTATAAATACTGACAAATTAAAATAAGTGGTGGAATGGAGGAAACTCTTTTTCTGTGTCTCTTTGTTTCGCTATATCGTCTTTCTCTCTTTCTCGTACTCTGTGTCTTACTTTCTGTTTCTCTCTTACTCTCTGTGTCTTACTCTCTGTCTCTCTCTATCTTTATTTCTTTATCTCTATCTCTCTTTGACCGTCTGTCCGTTCATCCATGCCATTTATCCAATACCTTATCTGTCTGTCTGTCTGTCTGTCTGTCTGTCTGTCTGTCTGTCTGTCTGTCTGTCTGTCTGTCTGTCTGTCTGTCTGTCTGTCTGTCTGTCTGTCTGTCTGTCCTTTCATCCTCTCTACATTGGTACATTGACTATAAATTGTGACATTGAGTTCAAACGTTTCTTGAATAATCAGGTACTATTCCATTGATTATCCAAGTAATTAAATACATCAAAGCAATAGTAATATACTGCTCTTCAAAAGTCATACATCGATTGCGAAAAAACAAATCCGGGTTACAAACTATAACCGAGGAAAACACATCAACTAAACAATGAAACAACGAAACGACTGAACACTGACGTGCAACAAAAGTAAACGACAATGCAGCATACCAAGAAACAAACTACTAGTATTAGATAACAACTGCCATATTCCTGACTTATACCGTAGCCGTATTTGGTACAACTTTTTGGAATTTTGAATTCTCAGTGCTCTAACTTTGTACTTGTTTGGCTTTCTAATATATTGTGATACTGGTGAGTCTTATGTAGACGAAACGATCACCTTTTGTACTAAATTATAATCCTGGTACCTTTGATAACTATTTACACCATTGGATTGATGCCGCTGCTGGTTGACGTTTCGTCCCCGACGGTACCACCAGCCCAGTAGTCAACACTTAAGCGTTTACGTGTTGACATGAATATAAATAATGTCGTCATTTTTATATATTACCTGTTAACAAGGCTTATAATTTTTCGAAAAACTAAGGATTTTCTTATCCCAGGCAAATATTACCTTAGCCGTATTTGGTACAACTTTTTGGAATTTTGAATCCTCAATGCTCTTCAACTTTGTACTTGTTTGGCTTTATGAATATTTTGATATGAGCGTCACTTGTGAGTTTTATGTAAACGAAACGCGCGTCTGGCGTACTAAATTATAATCCTGGAACCTTTGATAACTATTTACACCACTGGGTCGATGTCAATGCTGGTGGACGTTTCGTCCCCGAGGGTATCACCACCCCAGTATTCAACACTGACGCGTTTAAGTGTTCACATGAATATCAATAATGTGGTCATTTTTTTCTTAATTTCCTGTTAACAAGCTTAGAATTTTTCGAAAAACTAAGGATTTTCTTATCCCAGGCATAGATGATCTTAGTCGTATTTGATACACATTTTTGGAATTTTGATTTCTCAATGCTCTTCAACTTTGTACTTGTTTGGCTTTATAATTATTTTGATATGACGTCACTGGTGAGTTTTATGTAGACGAAACGCGCGTCTGGCGTACTTAATTATAATTCTGGTACCTTTGATAAGTATTTACACCATTGGATCGATGCCGATGCTGGTGGAGGTTTCGTCCCCGAGGGTATCACCAGCCCAGTAGTCAACACTTAGGCGTTTAAGTGTTGACATGAATATCAATAATGACGTCATTTTTATATATTACCTGTAAACAAAGCTTAGAATTTTCGAAAAACTAAGGATTTTCTTATCCCAGGCATAGATTACCTTAGCCGTATTTGCTACAACGTTTTGGAATTTTGAATCCTCAATGCTCTTCAACTTTGTACTTGTTTGGCTTTAAGAATATTTTGATATGAGCGTCACTTGTGAGTTTTATGTAGACGAAACGCTCTTCTGGCGTACTAAATTATAATCCTGGTACCTTTGATAACTATAAATTCCATTTGGTCGATGCAATTACTGGTGAACGTTTCGTCCCCGAGGGTATCACCACCACAGTATTCAACACTGAAGCGTTTAAGTATTGACATAAATATCAATAATGTGGTCATTTTTCTGAATTTCCTGTTAACAAAGCTTAGAATTTTTCGAAAAACTAAAGATTTTTTTATCCCAGGCATAGATTATCTTAACCGTATTTGGTACACCTTTTTGGAATTTTGAATTCTTAATGCTCTTCACTTTTGTACTTGTTTGGCTTTATAAATATTTTGATATGAGCGTCACTGGTGAGTTTTATGTAGACGAAACGCGCGTCTGTCGTACTAAATTATAATCCTGGTACCTTTGATAAGTAACTTCACCACTGGGTCGATGCCACTGCTGGTGGACGTTTCGTCCCCGACGGTATCACCAGCCCAGTAGTCAATACTTAGGCGTTTAATTGTTGACACGAATATCAATAATGTCCTCATTTTTATATATTCCCTGTTAACAAAACTTAGAATTTTTCGAAAAATTAAGGATTTTCTTATCCCAGGCATAGATTACCTTCACCATATTTGGTACAACTTTTTGGAATTTTGAATCCTCAATGCTCTTCAAATTTGAACTTGTTTGGCTTTATAAAGATTTTGATATGAGCGTCACTGGTGAGTCTTATGTAGACGAAACGCGCATATAGCGTACTAAATTATAATCCTGGTACCTTTGAAAACTATTAGTACAGGACATCTTTAGAATTAAATGGTGGGTTGGACCAGGCTTTGTGTCTAGCCAAACCTCACGCTTTAAGGCAATGTAAATCTACTGGTAAAATGACAATATCAAATGACGGTATACACTACAATTTATCATTAATTTTGCATGAATTCTTGTAAAAAAATAAAGAAACATTTATATTTGTCAAGGTCTGATGAGAAACATGATAATATTTGTACGTTGAAAAATCCAAAATTGTTAGGAAATAATTCAGACCAAACTAATTTTTGTCAAAAATATTTTCAAGATTATATAAAAAAATGTATATGTTTTTTTGTTGTTTTTATTTATTTATCATGATTATATCCAATAACTTATTGCTTTAATGATAAAATTGAGAAAGGAAATGGGGAATGTGTCAAAGCGACAACAACCCGATCATATAGTAGAAAACAGCCGAAGGCCACCAATGTTTCTTCCATGTAGCGAGAAACTCCCGCACCCGGAGGCGTCCTTCAGCTGGTTCCTTAAAAATATGTATACTAGTACAGTGATAATGGACGTCATACTAAACTCCGAATTATACACAAGAAACTAAAATTAAAAATCATACAAGACTAACAAAGTCTAGAGGCTCCTGACGTAGGTCAGGTGCAAAATTGCGGCGGGGTTAAACATGTTTATGAGATCTCAACCCTCCCCCTATACCTCTAGCCAATGTAGAAAAGTAAACGCAAACAATACGCACATTAAAATTCAGTTCAAGAGAAGTCCGAGTCCGATGTCAGAAGATGTAACAAAAGACAATAAATAAACTGACAATAATACATAAATAACATCAGACTACTAGCAGTTAACTGACATGCCAGGCTCAGACCTCAAGATAGATACGCTGTATTCTAAATTTGACTTTCTCATTAAATCACGAATACCTTTTTGAAACATTTCTAAATGTCGATGGGAAATAGAAATAGTTGTCATGCTCTTCATCGTTACATACAGTATGTTTGCTGTGTTCTTCTGTTGCCATTTTAAATATCAAGAGTTTTAAATAGTTTTGAATTATACCCTTATATAATTAACGAAATTAGAAATTAACGATTTTTCAATAATTAATTGTGTTCTCACAGCGGTTATAATACTTTTTTTTCTAAATGTGATTTAATCGATTAATTGTTTTATAATATTTACTCATCATATACGCAGTCCCTTTGTAAGTTTATAATATTTCTCTCAATTGTAAAATGATTTAATGTATTAATTCGTCTACAAATGTGCTTGCATTTCAAAATACACACCGTGTTCAGATAAAAAATTAGCTTGAAAAAAAAATGAAGAGAGATAATCAAAGTTAATATCTTTGTTTGGTCTTTTTTCGATAAGGTTATTGACCCGTATCAGGAAGAAGTGGATGTAGCTCAGCAAACAGATGGTAAATATTGCATTACACAGGGAATACAGGGCCGCAAATTACATGGAGGCATGAAGGCAGTTGCCTCCTATTGCGGGATAACCCCCCTCAAACAAAATACGAAAACAAACCAGAATTATTTTTTTTTTAAAATGGTTAAAATCATGCATTATTTTAATAGCAACAAGGTAATTAATAATAATTGCAGGGGGTGTTCGATATTTAAATCTGGTGAATACCGCTCTAAATGGCACCCAACTTCTTTGCACACGTAAAAAATTCCCGCCAATTTTGTAGCACGGGATTTTCCTGTGTCTCATTCGCGGGCAAAAATCCTGCTGTCTCGCCATATCAGACTGAGGAGCAAATTGAGAGGTGGATTGAAACTGGACAACTGGTTCTGATGTTGCGCCACATTAAATGGTTAATAACTAGAAGAATCGTCATAATTTGTGCATAGACTAACCAACTTGTTAATAATGTAAGTATAACTTTGAATTTTATGTCAAGAGCCGAAGTTCCATGACACCTCAATTTAGTTGATATAATTTATAATAACTGGTCTTAGTCAGTGTCGAGTGATTTTTCTCAAGACATTTCCAAAAGACAGCCTGTACGTTGTCACTTGTTTTTTTACGTCCCCCGTGTATCCCGTTATTGTATATTTAACATCCTGACAAACGGGCACATTTTCCGAAAACCGATATTTCAAATATACTCCTACCCAAACAACTGAATTTGTCGCTTGTATGACTTTATTGCTATGTGAACACAGTTGCTGATCTCTATCAGATGAAGGTCGACTGAAACTACTAAAGACAACATGGATACCATCGTCTAATTCTTATGTATATCCTAAAATCGTCGCTACAACAAATCATGGGAAAATTACTATTCATGGCTACGATATTCTCCTTCACAACATGGTGCTTACTGTTCTCTATGTATTGCTTTTCAGGATCATCCTAGTGAAAATCTACGATACATTGAATTTGTTACCATACATGTACCTTAAAATGACTGAAAAAACGCATTAGATAAGAAGAGAGGTCGTCTTGCGCTCCATTCCAATAGCGAGCGTCACCTGAAAGCTCTTGAAAAAAAGTCTCCTACTATCGGTTTCGGATCAGAGAAAGCCATCTATAGCCCAGTCTATTAGCAAAGCATATTATGACAAGGTTGAAAAAATATAGCTAGTCTTTTATCTCTGATAGACGTAATAATCACCCGAGGTAAACGGAATATAGTATTACGGGGTAATTAGAACACAGAAATTTCAGAGGAAGATGCAAATTTCATATTTTTTGTGAATTGGAAATCTTCTTTTGACTTGGTCCTTAAGGAACATATTGAACAGAAATGTTCTTATGAGAAATACTCGTCACCATTGGCTCAGAATTAATTCATACATTGTTGCGAATTGGAAATTAGAAGTAAAACTGTAAGCAGATGTAATCAAACTAATTTCTTCAGTGTGATGGCATACGAATGCTAAGACTGTTCGAACCAAGCGCAGCTTTCTATCTGTATCCGGTATTGTTATACAGAAAAAGATGCTTGGTATGTAACGGAAGATTTCTGTGGTTTTGTAGAGCTTGTAAAAACGAACGCAGAGAAAATATCAATATGTATACTAAATAAACTTCGTGAATGGGGATTCGACCTGACCCGTTTAAGAGGACAAGGTTATGGCGGATGTTCTACGATGAATGGAGAAGTATCTGGTGTCAAGACGAGAATTACGCAAGAGCTTTCAAATGCGAAGTATTTCGTTCACTGTCGATCGCACTTTCTTAATCTTGTCGTTGTAAACAGTTGTCAGTCAGTCGCAGTTGTCAGATATTTTATGGCAATTTTAGGGGAAATCACATGGTTTATCAGTGCATCCAGAAAACGCAAAAAAAATATGAAATCTGTAATGAAAGATGTAGGTCAAATTGCGATTCAAATTGTTTTGATTTATGATCAAGAAGATGGTTTATTCAGCCAGGAAAAATTACTACTACCAACACTAGCAGAAACTCGATGGACATCACGAACTGATACATTAACTTGACTGTTGAAGCACTATGAAAAGGTGCTTGACATTCTTGATTAAATTCAAAACGAAACCGTCGGCTACTCAGATGCTACATCTGACAAAATGACTCTTCTTAACTTGGAAATATTAGTAGTAGCGATCGTAACCCAGTTCCTTCTAGCATACCTAAGACCCTTGTCCTTAGAACTTCAATCTGAAAACTGTGATCTTGTGGAAGCACACGTTCAAGCTCGTTCACTAGCTGCATCTTTTCTCGAGATATGGGAACACGCAGAATAATCTGTTGATGGGCTTTTTAAAAGAGCATCTACAATCGCAAATAAGAACGACATTACGATCAACAAACCGCGAACATCTGGACGCCAACGCCATAGGGCAAATGCAGCAGCTGAAACTGTAGAACAGCATTATCGGATCAACATTTTTATACATCGGATTGATCACATTATTAAACATCTCAATGACAGATTTCCGGACGATGTTAAGCCAATGCTTTAGGGATTTACTTGCTACCACGGTATTTTGTAAGTTGACGGCAGACATTATAGGCTCTATTGCTAATGAGTATATAAATAAACTCCATACCCTGATGACTTGCCACAAGAAGTTCACAGATGGAAAACTTTTACGTCGATTAAGTCGATTATGTCAAAATGTACAATAGAGCAAGTAATCAAACACACGCAGTTTTACCCAAATATAAGGCAAATACTACTGCTTCTGTTAGCATTGCCAGTTGGGTCTTGCAGTTGTGAAAGATCGTTTTCTGCGCTACGGCGCCTCAAAACATTGAATAGGTCAACAATGACTGAAAACAGATTGTGTGGTCTTGCTATGCTACACATACATAGAAGTTGGCAATATTGACGGTATAGAAGTGCTCAAGAGATGGGACTCATCCGGTCACAGAAAAATCGCCTTGGCATTTGATATCGCTTAACCAAATAAAACTTTCAGTATAAAAAAAAACAGTGTTACTTTATATAAATTTGAATTCTAGATCAAAATTTTGAGTAATAAATTACATGTGAATTTTCAATTAAAGGTTTGTAAATTGTGTCTGTGAAGCGAAGTTAAAAATAGTTCGATTTAAACAGACAAAAAAAGCAGAATAAGTTGGCAATTCAGTTCGCAAATTGTTTCATTAAAACTAAGAAAAAATGGCTTGTGAAGTCATAAAGCAGTATAAAGCGTAAACAAATATTACTATACATCTTATCTTACTCTGAATTATAAATTTGAGAATGAAAATGGGGAATGTGTCAAAGAGACAACAACCCGACCATAGAGCAGACAACTGTATTCAATATTTTAGGCGCTTAATTATTGAAATGTAACAAAGTGTAACAAGTTGTGGATTTTGGGGAGGTACATTGCATACAGGGTAAAAAAAAACAACAAAATCATTATTTGTCTAAGAGGGTTCAACAAAATTTACGGCCCTGGAATAAGAAGTTAGCTTAAATCATTTGTTTATACGAATGAGTTGTTTATTATAGTACAACCTGTATATATATACAGTAAATATATAATAGTACAATACAGCCATCAAGATAGGTTCCATGGCAAATTGGAACCTATTTTTTCAAAAAAAGAAAACAAATAGTTTTGGACGAATGGTTAAATTATGAGAAAATTATAACAGTTAAAGTAAAATAGTTAGAGAATTTCTCGTCGGATACGGAAGAAGTTCATTTATGCAGGATCTGGTGATATTGCAGTATACAGTTTATTTCTCACAACCGAGTAACAATTATAGTATAAGATGTATAAGATGAAGTGTTGTTCATCTTCAATAGACCCAGAATTGTACAGTGTACATACTCCTTGATCGACTGGAACGATTTGACATCAAGCTTCGGTAATCCATCGTATTACGAAAATGTTTGCCTTTTTTTCAGCAGACGATAAATAAACTGCGACACCAAGGATCTGGAACAATTCCATAGATAAAACATTGACAAAACATACATTGAACATTTTGTGAAAAGTTTCCGTCAGTATATCACTTTTCAGTATTTCATTAGGTAGATTGCCTATTCTTACTGCTTTGCGATTTTTGTTTAACTCATTAGCGTACGGTCAATTAGGATGTGTTCGTGTTAATATATGTCTGATCATTTACCTGGAGTTTTTCATGTTTACGCTCCAATTAAAAGTTGAGGGTTTTTCAATAAATTCAGCATCAATTTTTTATTGTCACTAGAGAACAGTGGTAAAATTTCGGAGGGATCATGGGAACCTGACCCATCGTTAAACTTGACACTCCTTTTTTGTAATATTTACCCCAAGAAGTAGATTTCGTGATAAGCTGTTCCAGTACGACTTTATATTGTGGCGGTTAAGTTTGTGTGTGCTCTGTCTAAGATCTGTGTAGTCAAGAACATTGTCCACTTCGTTATTTAGTAGCGTATCAAAGATTGATTTAATATTTTTCCAATATAATGGCGATCAACTGCTTTTGTCTAAACAGCGCAAACAAAGTTCGCTCCTAAATGTATCATGTATGATGTTCATGACGTCAAATTTTCGTCACGTACTAGCCGTTGCAGTTACAACTACCAATTGTCAGTTGAAATCGGTCTATTTTTACTGGCATGCATAATAGTTTGATTTTGCAATAGCACAACCAATCCGAAACATTAAATTTGAAATTGATTTGAAGATTCGCCGAATTTTCGTCTGCTCCATTCGTACATGACGTGAACTATTTTCTATGTATAAAGTGTTGTACTCTTCGTATTGTCTAGATACAGTTTGTATCGCAAAAAATTGCAAGTACTTTTTTTTAACCATTAAAGTTGTTATTTGTATCGTTTGTTATTTACCTCTATTAATATGAATATCCATCACGTTTAAATCTGATCATATGGTATTAAAAACACCTTCAATTTATTATGCCTTTAGGCTTTCTACGCCAGAATTATCATGGATAATTATTTTAATTCCAGTTTGTGTTGTGAGCTGTTTTCATTAACTGTCGCGTTTGTGGTGTTTTTAATTTGTAAATCTAGTTTGTATTTGATTTTTTTCCCAATGTTCTGATCTTATTATCATCTTTAGCAAATTCAATTGACTTTTAATCTTTCAACGATTGTATACCTTTACTGATCTCAGGTTCATTACTCTTTATTCCAAAGATATTCTTAGAGAATATTAGTCATTAATATATATACATCATTCGTTGATACGTTTTGGTCTTGATTTGGCTCGGACATGTCGACTGAAGAGGCTGAATAGGTAAAGAGTATGATTTTGTGTTCAGTCTTTCGGGCAAATGATGGGAATAATTACAATCAGAGTCGGAGGAACTTTACCTTGGTCTTCGTGAGGAATAGTTTTTATATATCATATGCATTCTTTAGTACATGTATGTGATGTCTGATTGTTGTGGTAGTGTGAGCTATACACTCTTCATTTCAACTCTGTCTCATGGACTATCATACATTATGTTCCTTTTTTCTATTCAAGTTAGAAATAAGTTTTTGAGTCTATACATACCAGTTTGATAAAAAAAAAATATATCCAAGGGCTTGTGTTTCTTGCCATAAGTTCTTTAAAAAGCTATTGCAAGTGTTATAAATATTAAAATTGAAGCCATCATCTCGACGGCTTTGCGAACCTACTCAACATTTAGTTAATCGGTATGGAATATATTTGGCTCTAATAGCCACGGTCAAATCCAAAAAAAATTTACTTGTAACATATCTTAGCGATTTTTGTTTATCTACGATCAGTTTGTTTGTTTAATACTTATGTAAGGAATTTTGAAACTGCTTGAAGTTAAATACATTTTGAAATCGTTTCATCTGTTTTTGGTGGGTCATATGATACAGCATATTTTATAATTCATTCCTTGGCTTGGTTTGCTTTGTTCGTATTTCGTGTTTAAGTTTTTAATACTAAATATGGTTTGTTTTAGATACACAAGAAAGATTGTACAAACACAACCATCTAAAACTAGTACAACTGATTACAGAAACTGCAAGAGATGTTCTAGCTGATGTTCTTAAAGAAAGAATACCAAGTGACGGTTTCGGAGCTTCATTTGATGGAATGAAAAATAAAATACTTCCATTGTTGGATATTCAAGAACGTCATGTTTTATATCCTGAGAATTCGAATTACAAAGGCGATTTATCCGATCTAGATATAAGCCTTATTTATATAATTTTGCGAAATTTAAATACCATTTGTCCGCACAAGAATGGTTGGGGAAACAAGCCAAACGATGGTGATCGCTGTTTGTCTGCAAATATCGATCGAATTCGCATTGCTAAAAATGTGCATGTTTCTCATTGCTCCAAACGTTTACTAAATGACGAAGACTTTCTGAAAACGTGGAAAGAAATCCGCCAGTGCATCATCGAATTAGTGGAACCGCTTCCATCATGCATCTCGTACGGCGACAAAATCGACTTCTTACTAACATCCGAAATTAATCCTGGGACGGAAATTGAACTATTCAATATGCACGAAAGAGCGAAAAAAGAAGAGAGACGATTGGAACAGAAGATTAACTATCTGCAAGGTATGGCTACTATATGCGTTATTCTATAACTATGAAACTTCCTAAAAAAAGTGTGCTAAAGGAATTTGACTACTGAATATAATAGTATATTAGTCATGGGAGCCTGAATTGTATTGCTTTTGCTTTTATTGTTCTGAACGTTTTTTTGAATTTACTCCTGATAACGAAACAAATAGAGTTATCCGTGAAAATGTTCACAAGCTTAATCCTTTAATTCAGCATTATAGATAAATAAAAATATCAGTTTTTTTCAAAAGTGAAAAAACTACACATTTACCTCACCAAAAGACAGTAATTGTATATTATTCCATATTGCTCAAACTTAGTTTATTTTTCTATAATAATGGGATATTGAATAAATAAGCATATTCACCTGAGGAAAAAGTATATTCACCGCGCAAAACGTCGCTTGCTTTTACGTGTATAAAAGAGGGACGACAGATACCAAAGGGACAGTCAAACTCATAAATCCAAAACAAACTGACAGCGTCATGGCCAAAAATTAAAAAGACAAACAGTCAAACGATAGCGCACATGACATAACATAGAACACTAAAGAATAAACAACACGAACCCCAACAAAAACTAGGGATGATCTCAGGTGCTCCGGAAGGGTAAGCAGATCCTGCTCCACATGTGGTACCCGTCGTTTTCCTTATGTGATAACGAATCATGTAAATAGTCTAATTTCTAGGTCACATTCATGAAAGGGAAGGGGATTGTAGTTACAACGTAAGGAACATATCAGATATAATTTGTGAAACGGTTATTCCATAACGGGCAACCAACTTGTGATGGCGTCCGCAAAAATTTACGAAGGGATGATTTCAACTTCACCATTTGGAACTCTTGGTTTAATAGCTTCCTTGTGAACAGCAACCCTATATCAAGAAAATCATGTTAGGAAATGCAAGCACGGGAATATTGTAGCAATTGGGAGATATATATCCCGTATGCAGGTGCTGCTGGAATGTTGCTACTTAGAAATAAAAAGTTCACAATTGGAAAGCTGAAATCATCTCTTTTGTCGTAAAGTTTTGTTTTCAACCAACCCTCATTATCAATTTCTAGATGTAAGTCAAGATATGAGGCCGATTTAACTGTATCTGTAGTATCCTTTATCTCTAGTTCGATGGGATAGATGCGTTCCACATAGTCACCAAATTTTGAATTATTTAGTGAAATAGCATCATCTATATAGCAGAAAGTTAAAGGATATTGCTAACTTCTTATCTTTCTTCCTAAGAAGTTCCTGCATGAAATCAGCCTCATTATGATAAAGAAACAAGTCGGCAAGTAGAGGGGCACAGTTTGTTCCCATTGGAATGCCGACAGCCTGTTGAAAAATACGTCCTCCGAACGTAACAAATATGTTGTCAAACAAGAAATCAAGTAGCTTGATATTATCGGATTCAGAGAATGTTTTGTTTGAATCAGAGTGATCTTTTACAAAGTAGGATTTATCCCTCCCTAAGACAAGATACTTGTATCTACGTTGGCCATTCTTTTTTATGAAGCAAAGCAATACCAACTCTTTTGTCTTTTAGTTTGGAATGTGGAATACTTGTGTATAGTGTAGAAAAGTCAAATGTTTTAATACTGTTACAAGATGGAAGAGAGTTAGATTGTATGTACTCTAAAAGATCTTTGAAATTTTTAAGTATCTACATCTGATTCACGCCACCTCTAGAATATGCAGTGTCACAATAAATTTGAAGCCCGTCTTTGGTTGCTGATAAAATAGATGCTAATTAATTTAGAAAGAGGTTTCGTGGAGCCCTTGGAAGACCCAGCAATATACCGTTGTTTGTTAGGACACTTAATATGTAGTTTAGGTATCCAATACAGTGATGGAAGATCCAGCTCTTCATCTTTGGTTGAAATTCCAAAGGAACATAGAACAGACCTATGATTATCCAGTATTTCCTCTTTAGTAAGTGTCTGTCGTGAGGGTATATGATGAGTTTCCAAGTGAATTGTCAACACCTAATTCGTTTATCAAGCAGTTAATGTGATGAGTTTTAAACACAAAAACGATGTTGTTTGGGGCTTTATCTTATTATCATTTTGGTTAAAAACGTTTGATGTACGATTGGTTTTGGTAAGTATTTTGTTTTTCATACATTTCTCTCGGAATATGGAATAAAACAAACTGTCATTTGTTTCGGTAAATATATGGTTTTATTGACTTTTGAAAAACTGATAATCAAAGAAGGCACATTGTTTTGGTTTAAGTTTGAGGTTTGAATCGATGGAAAACTATTTAACACATGATCCAAACTTGATAACTTCCAATAAAATTTTGTTTTGGTTAGTAATGGCCTTCTCGGCAATGTATGTACATATATACTTACCCGATTATAACTGTTTCTTACTTGTTGATAAATTCTATGTTACAGATGTAAATCAGATAATATGTCTCTAAGTAAATACTGAAAGACTTCTGGAAAAATGCGCTTTTTTACATAAATGTATAAGAACATTGATATACATGTTTATTTTTATTCAAAATAGATGCCAGTGTCTTAGATATAATGCTGATGTTTATCAGGATCTATTTTATAATTTAGTTTGTAAATGACGGCTTTTATGTGTTGTCATTTGTTTCGATGGATATAATTGGACGAACTTATGATGATATCGGATATGTTCCGTATGTCGTAACTACAATACCCTTTCCCTTTTCACGAATGTGATCTACCGAATTATACTATTTACCGGATTTGTAATAACATAAGCAACACGACGCGTGCCATATGTGGAGCAGGATCTGCTTAACCTTCCAGAGCCCTTGAGATCACCCCACGTTATTGGTGGGGTTCGTGTTGCTAAGTCTTTAGTTTTCTATGCTGTGTCTTCTGTACTATAATTTGTCTGGATGTCTTTTTATTTTTAGCCCTGGCGTTGTCAGTCTATTTTTCTATCTTTGTATTTGACTCTCTCTCTGGTATCTTTCGTCCCTCTTTAATGAGTGTGGTTTGTTCGATTATCCATTGTGATTGGGTACATATAAGATCATTATTGCATTTACGAATCGTTCGCCATACACTTCTTAGATAATAATGTGTACTACGCTCTTTGATTATAGATCATTGTAGATTTGGAACAGTTAATACATTTATTATAGTTAAATAGATAAAATTCCGACGCTCATCTATAATGGTCGACCGATAATCTAACATTATCCCTGATTAACTGCGAAGATCCCATGTATGTGGTTATCACATGCCAAAAACAAGTTTCATCTTTTAATTCATGGAAATTTAATATAAAAATAGATATTGGTGCCTTCCTTAAAGAGGTTTATTTTCTTTTCCGCAGACATGTTCTAGTTTCAACTAGTTGCATACATAATGAATTTCTAGTTATAAATTTAACCGAATAATATTTTACCTGATAATGATATAAATGTTGTGTTATATATACCTATATTGTATATACACGAATCTTTTTTTCAGAATGTATCAATGATATTCAGTACCAGCTTAATGTTAACAATCGCCAATCGGACAATGAATTAAAAGCAGCCGAATTTTTAGGTGATAGTTTTATTTGAAATGGATTAACACATATCATATTGTTATTTTTAATTGGTGTTACTGCAACAGTAAATTCCGATTCAGATCCTATATTCTAAAAGCTACTCGAGTTCATTTTTCGTAGTTACACCACACCCTTTTCACCCAAATGGAATGCAGACAATATCCTAAACGTAGTAAATTCTTAGTTGGTTAAAGTCACGCTCATAAAACACCAGTAGTATGCATACAACCCCTTACAATAACAAAATGGCTAAGACCATGCTTACGTATTTGGAACCTTAAAATATCAAAACTTATTGAAATCCGCCAAATAATATGTGTTTTTACAGTACATTGATCAAGAATTATACTTTATCTGTTATATTTTGTATATCTAAGGGTTGCACGTCTTTATATAATCAATGTAAATTTCCATAGGAACTCCCTTTGTGTCACTTAACTCTAGAGTTTCGTAATACAAATCATATCATAGAAAGGAAAGTTGATATGCATGACTCTTTTGTTAAAAAAAATCAAAATATATGGCTGTGCAGCATATGTCAACATGTATACGCCCCGAAAGTGTAAGGGTTTAAACTTATACTATAAGTATGTAGTATCCGTATCTCCACTGTGTATCTACTTTTGGATTCAATTTTTTCATACTCGTAACTTAATCTATGAATATAATATGTCTTCCCTAAACAAGCGTGGTTTGAGAAACTGCTGTATTCACAAAGTGCAACCTACGGGTATATTTAAACAATAATTTTAATATACGTAAAATCATGTGTACATAGAAATTTAAAGAAACTTCAGACAACACAGATGGAAGAGTAGTTGATGTCCTTCGGTCGTTTTCTGTTCCTTGTTTGGCTAATTGTCTCTTTTCCCATATCCGTTCTCAACTTTATTTTATATTTATATTATTTCATTCGACCCAAATGTCTAATATCGCTATTGTGTGTTCAGAAAAAGTACTCAAGGTTATGACACGCATGGAATAAATGCAAACGTTGTACTTGATTCATCTGTCTGTGCTTACATACAAAAAATTGACGTTATACATTTTAAACTCACCTGCTTGGTATCGATTGTATCAAATTTGGTGAAAATCCAGGATGGTGTATGAATCTATTGACTGTTTTAAAAACTGAAGACTGTATGTAATGTTTATTGGAAGAAAAACTTAGTCAATTTACAAGTAGTGTACGGATAAACCAAAAAATCAATTTAAAAAAAAAATTCTTACTAGATACTAGCTTTTGATCATAAAAAATTTTCTGTCCAAGTTTTGTACACATTCAGAATAGTTTAAGAAAGTATTAAGATTTTAAAACTTTAACCACAGAGTGAATGTAATGTTAACTGGCAGAAGAAACGAATTCCATTTTTAAGTGAAATACAAACTTTTGGATACTATCTTATGATCATTCGCAAGCTTCTGTCCAAGTGTGGTAGAAATCCTAGATAGTTTTAAAAAAAGTTATTAAAATTTCAAAAAACTTTAATCACAGAGTGAATATTTGTGGACAACGCCGTCGACCACGACGACGGAATGTAGGTTTGCTGTGTCTCTTTTTTGCGACAACAGTCGAAGGTTCGAAAAACAGTATAAGGAAGCGACAGGGAGTTTAGACCATGTAGACTCCTGTATTCTGGGAGAAGGGTGACAAACAATTGTTAGTTGCATCTTGTTAATATTTTTTTTTAAATTGAAATGTTTATTTTTTATTGTAGGTAATGGTACAAAGCAAGCCTCTCAAACGGCCGCTGATATGACCAAGAAACTACAAGTTACTGATAAAGGCATCAAAATAGTTAAATTTGGTAAGATTTCTTCGGAGTTAAATTCACTGTCATCTGGTATATCCAATAACAAGAGATGTGACAATCCAAGAGAAAATCTTCGAATATCATACAAATAAAAAGACAGTAGTATACCGCTGTTCAAAAGTCGTAAATCGATTAAGCGAACACACATCTGGGTAACAAACTAAAACCGAGGGAAACATGTCAACTATATGACGAAAATAACGGATTACACAGAAGTGCAACAAACAACAATGTAACATTGATAGAAACGAACTATTAGTTCCTGTCTTGGTACAAGATATTTATAAACAATTGGTAGGTTGAACCTGTTTTTTTGGCTAACCAAACCTTCGCGCTTTATTGCAATGTTTCATACTACGAAATGTATTATGTTTTTTAAGAATAATCAAGCTTCTTTTGGACAACTGAATAAAGAATACTGTCGTCAAGTTGCACGGCGATATGGTTGATGGTTATAAACAAAATACAATGATAAATTAATCATATATTATAGAGTAAATATATAGTTTGATGCCTTCATTATTTGTTTATTTTACTGTAAAGCGTATCACTTTCTAAATTTGTTGAAATACACACATGATACGTTTGATTGCACAGCGTGATGAAGATCTGAGCTGGTAAGTCTATCATTGACAATTTATGTTATGAATGCTCTTGATGGTGCAAGCTTTTGGGATTGAATAATTGTTTTTTTTGGGGGTTTTTTGGTAATTATATGTGTCTTATCACAGTCCCTTTTTTCGAGTTTACTTTAACCTATTTTACCGGTTTTTGTACTCAATTAGGTGTATTGATCGAGACATCTTTTGTAATGCAATGAATGTCAATGTATTTTTCGTCGCAACTTTTGCACTGGAATCACCATAGGATGTCGGACTTATCTTATTGCCAGTCACAGACGTTTTTAATTAGAGCATGAACAGTTTCATACTTAGTTCTAAGCATTTTGCAAATAGTCTCATTCTATTTGGTTATCATCAATTTGTTTTCTGGTAACAAAGATACAAGGACTTAAAATCGTTTGTATCGCTGTAAAAATCTATGGTTATATAGAGCACAAATTAACTAGAGTTTTTCGTAAAATAGTAAAAGATTAAGATAATTATTGGGAAAAGTGGTTTAAGATATGGATGTTTTTACGTTATATAGGTCTTTTTATTTCTATAACTTGAAGGCTTTATGAATAAGACAATAGCATAACTGAATATTGCATAGGGTATATTTTTTTTACAGAAATGCCAATCTTTAATTTCCGACCTGATCCGATTTGGTGGATACAGAAGGAAGTCAAAATAATTTGGATAATATTTTTTCATGTATCATATAAAGCAAATCGATCCTAAACCATTGTTTCAGTTCAGAAAAATAAAAACAACTTGCGCAGTTATCAAATAACTCGTTATTTTCGCAATTCTTTTAGCACTTCAGCAGGTGGATGTATTGAGGTATTGAGTATACAAAAGTGGCCTAATACATGTAAATGTCTCATTAGCAAGTCTTTTGTGCATATTCATACTTGATTTTTTGATATATGTTGTTCAAATCCAGTACCAATGTAATACGAAAGTTTCTGACAGTCAGTTTTCCTAAGGATCGAAGTTCAGTGGTTTGATCCGGTGTCTCCTATAACCTCGACCAATAACACCTGACCGGAACGAAATAGTGTGAAAAGTTACGTTAAACACCAATCAATCAATTTATCAAACCGGAAGCTTGCAAAAAATAAATGCCACTTGTACTAACAAATCGTCAGGTTGATTCAATATGTACGTTCATATAATTTAAAAATCAAAATTAAAAACCTGATAAATCGTGTTTAACCTACGATATTTATCCCTGTATTCATTTAGGAAATGTTACATTGGAACTAAGAATAGAGGGAGAGGATATACCTTCAGTAGAGGAAATAGAACCATACTCTCAAACGTTAACAACACATGAAGTACGCATAAAGTATATAAAAGAGGGATCTATCATTATTGGTATAGATGTATCGCAATCAGCCTTTCAAAATGTCGGACATTTCCTTGAAATAATTGACACATTAGTGTCAAGCGTATTCAAAATACACATACAAAAAGGGAATGGTCGAAAAATTCAGGCTAGTGTCTCTTTAGACTTTTTGGACAACAATAATGGTAAGTGTTTGTTTTATTTTGCTCTGTCTTTAAGACGAAGAAATAGAAAGTTATAATAAAAAAATGTCACACAGACAGCAACCAAAAGACGAATTCAACGTACGGCATTGAACAATAAATATGGGACCAATTACTATAGTTTCTTAATATAAATATAAAAAAATAGAAACATGTGTAACTAGTTCGTAATACAAAACACAAGCATAACACATACATCGACGAACTTTGAATTTCATATATTGAAATTGTGCATATGATGTATCATGAAGATTAAGTTTTGTTAATTATTATATAACGAAAAGTTAATCATATCGATGCTAATCAAGATAAATACATTGAAATTCATATGAAATAACGTTTGAAGACTTTATACTATTGTTAACCCTTTGGTTTAAATCAGTCCTTGCAATAAAGCTGTACAAATAATGATAGTAAATGCAACAATGGATTTCAACATCACCGTTTTTTTTAACCAGTAAACAAACTGACACGTCTTGCATATTGTTGCACAGAACTGGAAAGTTCACATATCTGTAACAGAGATCACAGCTTTTGAAAGTTGTGTAATAACAGCGGTATCAATCACTAAATATGGACGTTATTTCAACATAAGTTGACAGGTATCGAGCTTTCGTTATTCGCTATATTATTGTTTATGTAATTTAAATGGGTTGAATTAGCTGAGCGATTATCAATGGCATGAATCTAATCTAAAGATCAACTAACCAAAACAAAGACATCAATCGTATACGATTTCCCAATAGACTCTAACTTACAATTGATTTTAAACCCATCTTGCACCTATTCATATTATAAATACCTAATAATAAGATCGTTGTTTCTACTATCGTCCAGGTTATCTCATACAAACATTTAAAACCGTTCCTGTATATAATTAATGCAACAATAGTATATCATTGATCTCAATGGATTGAGAGGGATAAAAATCCGGGTTTAAAACTAACACTGAGGGAAGTACATCAAATATAAGAGGAAAACAATGAAGCAACAAAAAAAAATAAACGACAATGCAGCACACACAGATAACAATTGCCATTTTTCTGACTTGGTACAGGACAATTTAAGAAAAAAATGTTTGGTTGAACCTGTTTTTTTGTGGCTAGCCAAACCTCACGCTTATATGAAAATTATTATAAAATATATTTTACTTTAATACTTCGATTTTCAACCAAAAAAAATATTTACAGAACCTGTTTCATTTTCAAAACGGTCATTACAACGTGTGGAAAACAAAGAGAAGAGAGACGAAGCAGCGGTATGTCAAAAAAGAGTTCACAGTAATAAATTGTTTTTTAGACATACACCAGTACAACAATAATTAACGTTCAAAATAAGTTTATAGTTTGTTAGTACTGATATATCCATGGAATCAAATGAATACATGCATTATTAGTTATATTTTTTACATGTTTTATAAGAATAAGAAGATCTAGTATGATAGCTAATCGACAAAACTCTCCACAAGAAACAAAATGACATAGAAATGTTCGGTCTTAAACCTCTCAAATAATGTCACGCAAATGTTACTATCCTATCAATTATATTACACTACTATAATTACTTTATTAAAACTATCTCATATTTGTCAGTGTCATCCGATTATATATCACTAATATTGTTACAATATTGTTAAAATCTTATCAATACTATCTTAAACATCCCGCCTATAATGTAACACTGTCATATCCACCGTACTAATTTAATCATATTATACGTAATCAAGCAACCAATACTATCACACTAATATAACAGCCCTATGGGTTCTTTCATACTATCAATACTGCCATACTAATGATGTAACACTATAATGTCTGGCTGACCAATATAATTAAACATTTATTTTTGTCCCCACCAATATTATCGGACTTGGGTTACTTCCGCGTCAAATATGATATTTCTACAAAACCAATTCCGCCACACTATCATTAATGCCCATCTGATACTGTCACATTATAACATATGCATAACTATCACACAAATACTGCTACAAATTCATTGCAACACACATATTGCTCCATTAAACCTACAGTCAAAACAAAACCTCCTCATAATTATGAGTGCCAACCCAGAACATCTGAAATTACTACTAGGACACCAATAAGGTTACACCAACTCATTTGCTACACTAGTATTACCTCCACATAACTAAAGCTTCAGTTTTTTTAAGTACTGCCAACCTTATAGTACTACACTTGTTTCTTGTAATATTATTTGTCTGGTTGTCTGTTTCATCTTTAGTCATTGCGTTGTCAATTTGTTTTCGATTTATGAGTGTGACTGTCCCTCTGGTATCTTTCGTCCCTCTTTTATATCTTCCACATCGATACTTTCTTCAATATTGTCTTTGCGGCAAATACTCCTGTATTGACGACCTATTGTTGGCCTTCTGCTGTTTTTTTACTGAGTGATCGGAGTGTTGTCTCTTTGACATATTCCCCATTTCAATTCATAATTTTGTTTAAATCTATTATTTGCTGCACAAATACTACTGTATAAGTATAACTGCAACACCAGTATTGCTACCACGACGATACCTCTATACAATTATTAGTTCCATACCAATAATTATATACTGTTATAACCATACCACAACAACATACACAGTTGTATTGCCATCAAACTAATATTTCAAATATACTATCGAACTACTAGTATTGTTTCAATAATTCTGTCACACTGTTGAAACTTTCCTATCCTTTGTGTCCAGTATTATACTACCACAAGCATACTGCACATAAGAAATGCTGCTTTAACCAATGATGTCGCGCCATTATTACAACTTGTACAAAAACATTAATTTAGATAAAACAGTCATGTGTTAGATATTTTGATTTTGCTACCTTAGATGGTTATTATTTTCGTTTTTTCTTGACTTCTATTTTTGCTCTTATCTTTTTTTCAAGATTTGTTGTGATGTCATGGGTGGTACAGAAAGTGTTCTGTTACGAAAACATCAACAGAAGCAGAATGATTTAACAATATGCCAACCCATTTTAGTCCAAAGATCAATAAGTGACACTGAACAGGGGCTTCGCATCCTGTCTTGCTCTAAAAAAACTGACCAATCACCTGGAAACACGTGTTTACATTATACTGACAGCACGCATATAAATCATGAAACACGTGACACAGGCAAAGAGAAACAGAATGAACGTATGTGTAATAACATGAAAGGATTTGAAAAAGAAGTTCAACAAATGATATCGCCAACTGAGTTTTCGGGTAAATTGAAAATATCCGATGGTGTACGTAGTCTTAAAGCATCTCAGGAAATAGGACAAAGTTCAAAGCATTCAATATTGACCACACCAGAACTAGACACAATAGCTGACAAAGCAATTTCGTCTGGAGTGCAACAAATTCGTGATCAAAAAGACTTAAGTGCAGTCCATTATGATACTGTTTGGTTCATTTTGTCCTTTTATTTTTTGAAAGTTATTGGTTTTGTCGATAGAACCCTTAAAAAATGTCCGGGAAAGATAAAGGCAAGTAACAACGTGCTTAGTTTAAAACGATATTATGAGAGGATCTCAAGTGGCACACCAGTAACCCACGTTGATGCAATGTCAAATAAACATCACCGATTGTCTTCGCTTAGCATTTTCCAACGTCACATTACTACAAGCTCAATCAAACTGGAAAACGCCGGTTCTTACTACACTAGTGAAAGTGAACCAGTAATCCCATCGTTTGCTAATCAAGAAAAACGTTTAACAATTTTTCCAAACAGTTATAGAAACGTTCCAAATCAACGAGTAGATCAAGTTATAAACCACAATACAATTAATTTACCAACCAGCAGACACATAACTATCTCTTTAAGTGAGAGGGAAAACGGTCGAGACATACATATACAGAAACATGTATCAAATACCATTCGTAATGCAACTGATGCCAATTTATCCCAGCATATCAACACATATAAATCACTTTTAGACCAATCGTCGCGTAAGATGGCGATGGTTGCTTTATTTTATTTTGCTGTTTACAATCTTTATATAAAATGCTTCCTCTATCTGATATTAAAAATTAAGCTTTCGGGTATGAAAAAAAACTGGGACAGTATAAATAGACTTCAAACCTCTGCAGAAATTGAGGAAAATTCGAAGAATTCCATACTTACCACACGTGGATTAGAAACAACATATGTAAAAGCAATTTCGAGGAGAATGGAACACATTTGTGATCATCAAATCTTTAGTGCCAGACATTGTGAGATTGTTTCAAAAGATATCGTATTCGTTGATAAAACCCCAAAGGAATGTTTGAGAAAAACAAAAGCAATTAACAACGAACTTGGTTTAAAAAAATATTTTGAGAGGATTTCAAGTGGCACACCAGTGACCACCGTTGATTCAATGTCAAATGAACTTCTCAGATTGTCTTCGTTTAGCAATTTCCCAAGTGACATCAATATAAGCTTAATTAAACTGGCAAAAACAGGTTTTTACTACAGTGGTAGAAGGAACACAAAGTGCTTTTCCTGTGGAGTTACATATGACAAATGGAAATCGGTCGACGATCCTGCTGTTATACATAAGATGCTGTCACCATCATGTGCACTCGTAGCTGAAACACGATTCTCATCGTCTGCAAATCAAGAAGAACGGACAACTGTTGTTTCGAATAATACTGATTCTACTGTTGATACAAGAACTGTTACAAGTCATGGTTTAAATCAATCAGAAAATGCATCATCAACATATGAACCTAGATTACAAATAAGTTCATCTTACAATGGTACCAGCAACAATGTACAGGAAAGACAGGGGAACCAACAAAGTTTACTATCTAATAGAAACAGAAGTAGCTCTGTAACAGGGAATAGTCAAGAAACACAGACATCCAAAGAAAACAAAAACGCTAATGGTACCAGTTCATGCCAGCATAACACCGAATTCGAATCACTTGGAATACACCTGGAAAAGCCTAAGTATCCAAACTATGCCTGCTTGAATGTTAGAATCAGTTCCTTTGAAGGCTGGCCATCATATTTAGACCAATCCCCACGCCAGATGGCCCTGGCTGGTTTTCTGTTTGCTGGTTACCATGATTATACAAGATGCTTTTTCTGTAGGGGTGGTTTAAGAAACTGGGAAGCAGGTGACGATCCATGGGTTGAACATGCACGATGGTTTCCGAAATGTACTTTTCTGAAACAAAATAAAGGAGAAAAGTTCATCAACGCTGTTCAGAAAAGACAAGAAGAAATAGTAAGTAAAAATGTTTGACACAATTCAACTAACCCAAATGTATATTGTCAGGCAATATAAAAGCCACTAAGGGTCTAATGCATGTTATATTCACTACATGTCCTTTTAAAGCAAAAATGTGAAAAAAACGATAAAAAGATTAACAAGGATAATTATGAAATCAATGATTCCACAATATGACAAACATAAAAGATGATTTCAATGAAAAACGAACTTTCTTATCCGTTTACATGCTAAACAAATAATATTGTATTCAAAAGAAAATACTTGATTTCGATAACCCTACCCCCTTAAAAAAAACAACCCAAAACTAAATTAATATTAAATTATCAGGGATTTTTCAAGTAGTGAAGAATGCGAACCGATATGTGATAGATATATTATACATTCCGATGGTGTTCTTGTTGGAACGATTACATGTTCTTCTGCGCAACACAATGCAATAGTTAATTTTTATTTGCAAATAACATAAACAATCATTTTATCAGTGTGAATACATTATTTATCTTAATTTCAAATTCTCACTTTTCATTGATTGAAATTTTAAACACGATTGACCTTTTCTGTTTCAGGACCGAGAAACCAATGCGACAAATACACAAGAGACAACACCGAGAGCTCAAACGTCTTCCTTGGCTGTAAATAACAGTACTACTAGTACGACACAGAGTGACATATTACAAATTGATGCAGTTAGAAGTGTCCTTGGATTGGGATATGCACAGGAACAAGTTATACGTGCTTTTAAGTATCTTACAACTTCAGGAGAAGGTATGAACTTTTGTTATTCTATTACACGTTTAACATTGTTTAAACATGATACAATTGTTATGTTTGTAGATATATATAGACGAAAGGAGTTATTCAAGAAAAATTTAGGTTTTCTGTTATATCATATATTTAGAAATATCTTCCTCAACTTAAATAAAACCCAGATATATATATATATATATATATATATATATAACACAAATGACATTAAAACACCCTGTTGGACATGCATAATCCGATATGTTAAAACATTTTTGCACTGCAGTTACATAAATTTGTAATTTGTATTAAACCACAAGAATAAACACAACCATTAAATCAAAGACCATTCAATTAAATTCGCAGCATTATCACACAATTACACAATTCATGAAATGTTAGTTTACATATAAATGAAAATCAATATAAATCATAGTCAAATGTCTGTAGAATTAGTGCAAATTAATAGCTGCTGCACTTTTTTTTCAAAGGACATCATCATTTCAGATATACAAAGCATATTATTATTCATAATCATTTCAGATATACAAAGCATATCAGCAACAGACGTTATGTACATTTTAATATATGATCTACAACAAGGAGCCACAGCAGACCTGACGCAATATGGATTCATCAACGCCGCTCAGACAGAACAAGACGAAATAGTAATTTAAATGTTTAACAAAGTTAATAAACAACAATATCCATCCCTAATTTAAGTAGAATGTAAACTTATATTGATAAAATATCTTCACTTAATGTGAATTGGTATATCTACTTTATTTTTATAGCTGCAGTTTATGCCTTATGTATATGAATTTATCTTTTTTACAATATTAATAACAAATATTCAATAGCTTAAACGAAATGGTATATATGTACCACTCAGGAAAGTTCCCCCCTCCCCCCACCCTCTCCCAAAAAAAATGTGTCCGATTCCCCCTAATGTGTTTTAGATAAAAATACCAACTAAGGGTTAATCCCGAATAACCGTCAAAATTTAGCCCAAATTATAAATGCCCAATATGATAAAAAAAATCTACAGTACTTATTGTTAACGTGATGTCAAATAATGCATGAAATATTTTGCACTGGACGCTATGTCGCTTGTTGTTGTTTGTTGTTCAAAGTTTTTTAAATTGATTTGAAACCTGATTTATGATTTAAAGTGCTTGTGAAGACGGGAAAACTAATTCTGCTGAATATACCCCGTGTTATACTAAGATTAGTGTAAAAGGCATCGGAGTTTATCATTACAAAACAATTTAATTTTAATCGATTAATTCAACTGTACTAGAATTCTTTGAATTTTCACTTTAAGTGAGCATTAAACACTTGCAACAGGACAATGAGCATTTAGTCAAATCAAATTAATTGATTACAGATTGAAATTTGCAATTTTGATAAACATTGACAATTGGTTTCGAGCAAATTATTTACAATATACGTCAACGTCATCAAGTTTGTTTACCATCAAAGAATTGCCGTAAACGTTATTGTTGTCATTTAGGACATACGTATTAACACTTAAAGATATGAGACGTTCTGGCGTTTAACAGTGGTCACGCTTAGGCAAATAACAATAATAGGACACGTTTGGGGTTGTGAAATCAGACACGTTTAGGCAATATTGAATATTGCGGACATGTTAAGGAAGATTATACACGTTTGGGAGAATCGTACACGTTTGGGGGATGGACTCTTTTTTGAATGTTACATATAGTTGATAGATGTCCAAGGTTCAATATTCTTCTTTTTTGGACTGATAAAATAATTGATTGATGTTAATTATTGGAGAATAAATCAGCCGTTGATCTGCAAAGAACACAAAAAACTATCGTTCCAGTTTGCATACACGTATCAACCGTTAATTTTTTTTTCTTTCATTGATACTTTGAAAAAATGATTTACTATTTTTCTGTTTTAGGATTGCCAAACCGATGAAACAAATGAAAACAACCAAGAGACTGAACAGCGAGATCAACTAGCACATATAAACTTTCTACTGTATGGTCGTATTCTGTGTTGTTTTGATTGTGCTCGTATCATGAGAACTTGTCTTTTATTTATGAAGTACTTCAAAGAATTTGTAAAATAGATTCTGTGGATCCATCAATCAAATCGATATAAGGACATGTTCAGCTGATTACCCTTGCTATATTTTGCGTTAACTAGCCCCGAAACCACTGCAACAGATTTAGTACGGTGACCAGACCCAATATTTTTTTAGATTTAATCGTCAAACATACTATATGGCTATATTATATATCGTTGGATTCGGAAAAATGAGTACTTTTGAAATATCGATGTCGTCAAAAAGAAATGTGGTAACAGTATTGCATAAATTAAGGTCAAAGATCAAATTCTGTTTTTTTTTCTTCCATACTTTTAAGATTTGAAGATATATGCAACAATTTAGGTTAAATTTCAGATACAGACATTTTTCAAATCAATTAACAATGAATTATTTCAAAAATTTAAATAAAAATGAATTAGGAAATCGATTTATTCTGGAAATAGGCGTTTTTCAAACACTTGATCCCATATACACATATTATGTTAAAGTTACAATAGTTAACTTGCCGGTTGACATTCAACCTCAGCAATAAAGGATAAGAATTGTTATTTTACCTGAAGCCAACTATCATGAAAGCGTTTTTTTTTTGCAGAAGCTTATTCATGTAATTCATTAAAACTAAATGGCACTCAATACATCGAAAACAGTTAACAATTCAAAAATCCAATCAAAGAGATCCACACAACAGAATTATGTCAGGAGTAACTTCTGATTCATCTGTCAAAAACATAATTTGAAATTTCTACATAATTCTGACCCTTTCCAGGAGCAAAGCTCCGGACATGCAGGGTTTTGTTGTGAACAAATACATGACTTTTTAACATGGAAATGTTCTCCTTAAATGATACACAAGATCTTGCAAGAATTCTGCTGAAATATTCCCTTTAAAATACACGGGGTGTAATGAATCTTTAAATGCTCATTAACCGTATTGTAAAATTGACGGAATAGGGGGTTTAGCAATGTGTAATGCGGTCCAAATTTTCAGTTTGAAACGAAGTACGTAAAACATGCCGTTTCAGTGCCGCCCCACAATTAGGAAACCGCACTAAACTTACATCTTTACTGGCGGCAAGCTTGACGCGCATGGGATAAATAAAGGCAACAGTAGTATATAAACTCATCATAGATACCAGGACTAAATTTAGTATATACGCCAGACGCGCGTTTCGTCTACAAAAGACTCATCAGTGACGCTCGAATCCAAAAAAGTTAAAAAGGCCAAATAAAGTACGAAGTTGAAGAGCATTGAGGACCAAAATTCCTAAAAGTTTTGCCAAATACAGCTAAGGTAATCTATGCCTGAGGTAGAAAAGCCTAAGTATTTCAAAAAATTTATAAATATAACCATATCAATGACAATTCATGTTTACCGCTGTTCAAAACTCGTAAACCCATGGACAAAAAACAAAATCGGGGTAACAAACAAAAACTGAGGGAAACGCATAATTGATGGAATGGTTTTAAAGATATTTTTCTGATCATAAAGCTTTGAAATTAACTTTCATGCCCAAGCAAGGGTTTCATCAATATTTCAGAAACTCTAAAAACCACGGAAATAGTCGTGCGTGTTCTTAAAAGTCTTGTAGACAGTTTGTTTACCTACTCCAAACAGAGACGAAGTTATGTCGCATCCGATATAGCAGGCAATAGTATACAAATTGTTGGGAAAAGAAAGACAAATAGTGAATTGGTGAAAATCTTCGCCCATCCTTTACACTGCTAATTTCCCCATCTGCACCCACAACTCGCTTGTATATGTCATATATTTATAGCAGTGAACACACAGAACAATCACGTTTGTATAAGAGGTCTGTACGATTGTTCTTCCGCTTTTTTCCATTTCTCTAAACTTCGTGTCAAAGTAAAAGGCACTGGGTATCGGCCTCCTCTTGAGTGATAAACAATTTACAACAGCCGGTAACAGTGTTGGTATAAATAACTTTGACAGTTTAGGAATTTACAAACGTTCTGGCTATGTAAAGCTCGCATCAGGTGGAATCATAGGGGATTGTCAAAGTTTTGCAGTCAGGAATACTTCTACCCTCAATAATAAGATACACTTTGGTGGAAGCTGTAGTCTTTGTGCGGCGTTCCCTTTCGGCAGACTTTATAGAGCTCTACATGTCGTAGCGGTTAAAGACATCTATCACTGTGTGCGCTATCGAAATTCATTGGGACATGTTTGTTTTAATAGTCAGTTGCAAGGTTATCGAATGTATAACCTTTCTTAACATTAATACATTGAACCAATGCCATACCATTTCTGATGTAGTTGTGAGTGATGGTACATAGGAAGGTAGGGAAAGTGTACAAGAGACTTCAAATTCTAATTGCTTCACCAAATTAGACTTGCAGGATTTTCACATGGTACCGTCATCTTGAAAAAAAAAAATGGAATTTGAGCTACAGGGTGTGACAGCACACGTTTTATGCTTACATCATCTATATATTTTGCCAAAATCAGTGCACGTCTAAATACAAGTTATGGATTTATGAGAGACAAAAGTGTTTCCCCCGATTTATATTTAAGGTTTGTTTGTGTGGTCATGTTTCCAAACGTTTTTAGTTTTGACTTTGATATTGGACTATAAAACTCCTTCACTGGATCTGAAGAAAGATCAATAGTGATAAATTGTTTAGACATGTTCAAGTCATCATCTACAGCTGTGAGCAAAGAATCTCGAATATCTCTTGTAGCCTGCATTCTAGAAGAAATATTGATAAGACATGGATGATTCAACATCAAAGGTATCAGTCATGGATCATTCAGATGGTCCACAATGGCAATAACATGTTCTTCGTCTCTTTTCATTGCTGTTGGTTTTGTTTCCTCTTGTGAATTTGCATTATTTGCAGCAATTCCAGCCCTGTTCAGCGTTACACGAATTAGGCATTATAGGAAATGTATAGTAAGGGTTCATCTAATATGCGCAGTGCCACCTGATCACCTTGAGGCTTTTATAACGGTCTTTTCTATTGCCATGTCGGTCCATGTACCATTAAAATGTCCAGGAGTCTGTCTAAAAGCAAAGTAGCCATCTATAAAATGTGATCGAATATTCTCAAAAAGTTGAAGCATATCGAGTATGTAAACTGGCGTCCACCTTCAGTAAAAGAGGGACGAAAGATACCAAAGGGACAGTCAAACCCATAAATCTAAAACAAACTGACAACGCCATGGCCAAAAATGAAAAAGACAAACAGAAAAACAATAGTACACACGACACAACATAGAAAACTAAAGAATAAACAACACGAACCCCACCAAAAACTAGGGGTGATCTCAGGTGCTCCGGAAGGGTAAGCAGATCCTGCTCCACATGTGGCACCCGTCGTGTTGCTTATGTGATTATAAATCCGGTAAATAGTCTAATTCGGTAGGTCACATTCATGAAAGGGAAGGGGATTGTAGTTACGACGTAAGGAACATATCCGATATCATTTGTGAAACGGTTATTCCATAACGGTCAACCAACTCGTGATGGCGTCCGTAAAATTTACGAAGGGATGATTTCAACTTCACCATTTGGAACTCTTGGTTTAATAGCTTCCTTGTGAGCAGTAACCCTCTATCAAGAAAATCATGATAGGAAATGCAAGCACGGGAATATCGTATCAATTGGGAGATATATACCCCGTATGCAGGTGCTGCTGGAATGTTGCTACTTAGAAATGGAAAGTTCACAATTGGAAAGCTGAAATCATCTCTTTTGTCGTAAAGTTTTGTTTTCAACCGACCCTCATTGTTAATTTCTAGATGTAAGTCAAGATATGAAGCCGACTTAACTGTATCTGTAGTATCCTTTTATCCAATTCGATGGGATAGATGCGTTCCACATAGTCACCAAATTTTGAATTGTTTAGTGAAAGAACGTCATCTATATAACGGAAAGTAGAGTTAAAGGATATTGCTAACTTCTTATCTTTCTTCCTAAGAAGTTCCTGCATGAAGACAGCCTCATAATAATAAAGAAACAAGTCGGCAAGTAGAGGGGCACAGTTTGTTCCCATTGGGATGCCGACAGTCTGTTGAAAAACACGTCCTCTGAACGTTACAAATATGTTGTCAATCAAGAAATCAAGCATCTTGATATTATCGGTTTCAGAGAATTTTTTGTTTGAATCAGAGTGATTCTTTACAAAGTATGATTTATCCCTCCCTAAGACAAGATACTTGTATCTACGTTGGCCATTCTTTTTTATGAAGCAAAGTAATACCAACTCTTTCAATTTGTCTTTTAGTTTGGAATGTGGAATACTTGTGTAAAGAGTAGAAAAGTCAAATCTTTTAATACTGTTACAAGATGAAAGAGGGTTAGATTGTATGTACTCTAAAAGATCTTTGGAATTTTTAAGTATCTACATCTGATTCACGCCACCTCTAGAATAGGCAGTTTCACAATAACTTTGAAGCCCGTCTTTGATTGCTGATACATGTAAAATAGATGTTAATAATTTAGAAAGAGGTTTCGTGGAGCACTTGGAAGACCCAGTAATATACCGTTGTTTGTAAGGACACTTATGTAGTTTAGGTATCCAATACAGTGATGGAAGATCCAGTTCTTCATCTATGGTTGAAATACCAAAGGAACAAAGAACAGACCTATGATTATCCAGGATTTCCTCTTTGGTTAGTGTCGTGAGGGTATATGTTGAGTTTCCAAGTGAATTGTCTATACCTTATTCGTTTATCAAGCAATTAATGTAGTGACTTTTACAGACAAAAACGATGTTATTTGGGGCTTTGTCTGCGGGGACAACAACATATTCATCATGGAGGTCGGATAGGTGTTTAGCAACATTTGGGTCTTTAAAGATTGACGTAGCATGGGCATTGATGGACCCATTGAGTTTCTTAATTCTGATTTGTATTAACGACCTCACTGCCTTAATCCATTCAGATAGAGTGTCTACGTCTTCCTTTTCACGCTTAGCCCATTGCCTGGCATAATCCTCGACTGAATCCATCAAAATTTTAAAGTAGTATTTCCAATTGATGGATTTAGGCTCACGATATTTCGAACCTTTCGATAACACATTTTGTAGAGAAGTGTTATTAACAATGTTAAGGTCACCGGTAATAACGTGGCCAGCAGGATTATATTTGAATTGGGAACTAGCACAAGTGCAATCAGGAGGTTTAGACTTGAAGTCGTCAATATCGAGATTCTGCAAAACGCGTTTGTAATTGAAAATTTTAGTTGCAATAGGTTTGGTATAAGTATAAGAAATTATTGGTACAGACTTAGAAAGATTTAGAAAAGATCTTTTCTCTTTTTCATCTTTTCCAATGCGAACTGGCTTGAAAAGTCTGTGACTTGCAATATCCGAAATTATAGCTTGAAGTTTGTATTGGTTTGAATGAGGGTTTGTAACAGTGGATTCCAAACATAAATTGAACAGAGAATGAAGTTTTGAAAGGGGTAATGAATAAAGTTTCGTGCGAATGTGATGAATACCTAACGGCTTTTGTATGAATGGCAGCAAGTCATTAATAGAGACATCATGCAGAGAAGGTGATGTATAATGACGATGACCATGACTGCGTCTACGTCGAGGAGTCGAGTTGAAAATATTCATCACATTCACCGAGTTACACGAAGGACTAGATAGAATACCTATACCATCAATTTTGTCATTGCAGCCATACGGTGTTGCAGTTCCCAATTGTCTAATCCAGTAGTCTTCTTTTTGTCTACGGAGAGTCGTTGAAAGATAAGAATTGTTAGAGCTATGGTATATCGGTACGGTTAATTACAAAACCATAAGGTTCGTTTTGAGATGACTATCTCAAGGAAGTGACCAATTTCCCTCTCGTTCTGCCCTTATATTTGACAGCAAAATGTCTACATCCCTGTATTTGAATGTAAGTGATACAGCACATCCTCATTGCTTGTATGTATCTATTAGAGGATGTATATGAGCTTCTAATAGCTCCGTCATATAAGCGTTAGGACTTGTGTCTGGCTTTAATTGCTAAAATAATGCTTCTGAGATAAATGAATTTGATATCATTGATTAATAATTGTATGAAATATCATATAAATGTTAATTATTTTACATTTTGCGTTAAAAAAAATGATGAAATTAAATTGAAACGTACTCTATTAAATGCAAAATATTCGTTGTGTTAATTTTTAATTTAAACTCTTTAATAACGGATTAATTTTCCTAAACTTTATTTGAACTCGTTAAAATAAGGTGCAACAACAACGTATATAATAACAGAAATCATATCACGGATGTTCTTTTACAATGTAGACCTCAAAACCTTTCTGAGTCGATTTTTCGTTCATTTAGACTAACGTACTTCAAAGCCCATTTTACAAAAATTGCACCGTACGATTTTTTGACAACAAGTCAAAATGTTAAGTTTAACATTTGAACTACCAATACTGTGATTTATAGCCGTATAGTCCGAATGACAATTAAACTCCTTCAATAAGCGACTTTTCCTTAGTCGGTCACTGTACTAATTACAGAAGACTGCATTTCACCTTTTCAAAGTATTGACGATTATGATGATAACATCTGTGGGTATACACCAACCATGAATTATATATTGTTTACACAGACTATAACTGTATTTGCGTATACGATCCTTAATAGTCTTAATTGTTAAATTATGTTATTCGATTTTTTCATTGAAAGACCTATTAGTTTTGTTCTGATTTGTTTTCAACTTATATTTATATTTCATTCGCTGTTTTTCTGTTTCGCAAGATGTCGCTTTGATAATTAGAATATGATATCGAACAGTTTATGTGCTTTTGAAACTGACACCACTTAACCGAAACTTTTCCATGTAAGAATCATCTCCCAAGGCAGTGTATTTCTTGTTTTTTTTCTTAAACTTCGCAACCGTATAAAAAATGATTTTTAGGTTGAAAAGCCAACTAGGGTTTATCCCGAATAACCGCAAAAAATTAGGACCAGATTAAGAATTATCTCCCAGAACAGTGTATTTCTTGTTTTTGTCTTAAACTTCGCAACCGTAAAAAAAACATATTGATCATTACATCTCAAGGATGTTGTTTAATTTTGTCCGAGGCCGTATATAGATTCCATATGACAGTCATATCCCCTTCTGTATTTGATATAAGTGAAATATATTTGTTACTGGAAAACCATAAGTGGCAGAGACCTAGAGTCTTGTGATTTGTGGTTGCAAGCCATATTACCTTGACTATATAACCGGATATGACCCTAAGTGAACTGGAAGTAGCTATTTTTTGTGGTTATAAAAATCTGAAAGTGCATAAAACTATATATTTTTGGAAAGTGCATAGAAACCATATATATTTTTTAAATCAGAAATCAATAAGCTATTATTTAACACTGGAGATGACATTTGAAACAGGGTTTTGATATTTTCGTATGAAAAAGATATCTTTTTGGGTGGAAAAACCATCAATTGTTCTCTGAACAATTAATTTTAATTGTTAATTGAAATATTTTTCAGTTGAAAGAATTCATTCTTTTTCTATATACTCAACTGGTTACAAGATGTCTAGTTACTATTATGAAAGACCTTAGATTTAACAAATTTTCAGATTTTTTTTTTTATTATTGGTACATGTTATAAAATACATGACGCCTTTACAAAATTAAAGCAGTTTGACAGTTATGCTTATGATCACGTGAAAATGCTTTTTCTATAATTCAAACTTGTAAGTTAAAATTCACTGTATTCCATCGATGATCTAACAATGATTTCCATTTGATTCAAAAATATGTCACAATTTCATGACCTTACGCGTAATCATATGGTCGGAAAACATATAAAAAGGATGTAATTGATAATACATTGTAACATATAGGATGCGACGGCTCTTTTATGTAGGCAAAGACAATATCTTTGGTTAGCTTGCTTGTTAGCCGAACCGTGAAGTCATTATAAGGTTAGGTAAACAACACTCCTTTAAGAGAAGACTAGTCCGACAGTTAACCAATCAATCTGTCTGACGGACTAGGCTTCTTTGAAAGAAGGATTGTATACCTGACCTAATAATGACTTCACGGTTCAGCTAACAAGCAAGCTAAACAAAGATATTACCTTTGCCTACACAAACACTGAAATCAGTTGTAATATTTTTTTTTAATTTGTATCTTTTTGGAATGTGTTTTCGTTCTATTTTTTCTTGTTAACAAAAATTACTAATATATTATTTATGATTCCAATGTTGAATTAAACGTATTATTTATAGCTTGACTTACATCTAGAAATTGACAATGAGGGTCGGTTACAAACAAAACTTTACGGCAAAATTGATCATTTCAGCTTCTCAATTGTTAACATTCCTTTTCCATGATACCGCATACGGAGTATATATCTCCCGATTGATACGATATTACCGGGCCTGTATTTCCATGATTTTCTTGATAGAGGGTTGCTAATCACATGGAAGCTAGTAAACTAAGAGTTCCCAATAGTGAAGTTTGGGTCATCCCGTCGTAAATTTTACGGACTCCATAACGAGTTGGTTGACTGTTATGAAATATCCGTTTCACAGGTGATATCGGATATCTTTTTTTTATTTCGCAACTACAATTCCGTTCCTATTCACTTTTCACAAATATGACCTACCGAATTAGACTAACTACCGGATTTGTCATAACACGAGCAACATGACGGGTGCCACACGTGTAGCAAGATCTGCTTATCATTCCGGAGCCATTTTTGGTGTGTTCGTGTTGCTGAGTTTTTAGTTTTCTATGTTGTGTATTCTGTACTATTATTTGACTGTGTAGATATAGGAAGATGTGGTGTGAGTGCCAATGAGACAACTCTCCATACAAATAACAATTTAAAAAGTAAACCATTATAGGTTAAAGTACGGCCTTCAACACGGAGCCTTGGCTCACACCGAACAACAAGCTATAAAGGGCCCCAAAATTACTAGTGTAAAACCATTCAAACGGGAAAACCAACGGTCTAATCTATATAAACAAAACGAGAAACGAGAAACACGTATATATTACATAAACAAACGACAACTACTGTACATCAGATTCCTGACTTAGGACAGGTGCAAACATTTGCAGCGGGATTAAACGTTTTAATGGATCCAAACCTTCTCCCTTTTTTTGAAACAATAGCATAACATCACAACAAAGAAAAACATACGATAAAATATCAATTGGCAGACTTAACTCAATCAAAAAACGTATGATTAAACAATGAACGAATAGATTTGATCTGCGATATCTGAATACAAATGCACAGTGAATTAAATATTAGAGACAAACGTCTGTTTCTTTTTTAGCCATCGCATTGTCAGTCTTTTTTTTTTTTCGATCTATGAGTTTGACAGTCCCGCTAGTATCTTCAGCCCCTCTTTTACACAGCAAAGACATATTATTATAGTATTTAAAATGTGATTTTGCTACTTTTATTTTTTTAACTCGGTAAATACACAATTTTACATTTTGTATAGCTTAGGTTATGATTCACAATATACATGTTAACATAAAATAGATATAGGAGGATGTGGTATGAGTGCCAATGATTTCTGACTTAGGACAGGTGCAAACATTTGTAGCGGGATTAAACGTTTAATGGTACCAAATCGTCTCCCTTTTTCTGAAATAATAGTATAACGTTACAACTTACAAAGCTGTTAAATAAAACATACACACGCGGATTTGTTGCAATTTTTTCTACCATTCACATTAGGTTGTTTTCATATTTTTAACATTGCAATTAAAATATTTCATTTCTTTGTTTATATGCTGTAGCTTATTGCTGAATATTTGTTCATGTGATTGCTTCTTTTATTATATATTAAGGATGTCTGCTGCTCTAATTTAAAATAACAAGGATTTCATGTGATTGCTTAAAATGAAAACAACTTTGATATTTAAAAAAAATGAAGTAATAAAATCGATAGTCTCGTGTGTAGTTTTCAAAATACGAGACATTTAGAAAATGGCGGGAAAAGGGTTTTCTTCAGACTTTACTATTTGTTAACATTGGAATTGTTTTTTACCCTTTAAACCAAGAAAAAATAACAAGGATTTCATGACAAAAATTCAAATGGTCATCAATGATCTATTGAACAGATTTATGAAGACAAAAGTGGGGTCTCGTGTAAAAAATATTTTAATACATTTGTATGGATAAAACCTGAGAAAATCGAAAATATGACAAGAATTCAAAAACATGACCAGCAGACATCCTTAAGGTATATACAAAATTTCAGATAATTTGCATCTCGTTTAAATTTCAAAATCAGAATACAAAAAAGTACTGTAAATAATGTTACTTTGAGGCATGACTTTTAACATGTCCAAATGTTATTGACAATTATTGTCAATTTTCCAGTTCAAGTTCGATGTCCATCCCGGCACATCGGATTCCTCACAAAATATAATATGACAGCGTAGAAATAGAAAAAAAACACACTCAAAGTAGAATAAGCACTTCCATAAATCAATGATTTTAGGCGGTGATCGTTTTTTATTTTGTGGTTTGTGATTTTAACTTTATTCAAAGAAAACGTTATTGATCGATATTAAACCTGTATATACAATTGAGGAAACATCCATGTAAGGCGTAGGGATATTCAACTTACTGACTCGCTTATATCGTATTAGTTCACAATCACACTGAATAACTAATGTTTTAACTCCCTCAAGAGAGAGGCAATAGTTACCAAAGGCACATTCAAACTCATGTGTCGACAATAAACTAACAACGCCATGGCAAACAACTAAAATACTAAAACACAAACAAAACCATACAAAGACAACTAAAGACTGAACACCACGATCCCAACCAAAACCTGCGGGTGATCTTAAGTGCTCCGGAAGGGTAAGCAGATCTTGCACCACATTTTACATCCGTCGTGATGCTCACGTCACATAAACCCAGTGGTAAATATTGAGAAATATAAGTTTTGATTTATAAAAAAATAAAAAAAAATTCAGTTGTTTTCATAGCGTTAGATATTAGTCATTAAAGCAACATTTGGTGTGTGTGTTGGACTCTGAAAGTCTTCAATATTAAAACCCGATTGGCACTGACGTACACAAAACAAATTGATACACATCAAACAGACAATAAAGTTGTAAGTGAGGATTTTTAACACATCTTTGTTATATTTAAACTTGAAACAGTTATAATTGTGTATGTTTACAGTCTATATCCGCACTTTTGTTTAATCGAACGTACACTGTTACTTCACTACTAAATATAACTTCTACAAACCTATTTTTCAAAATGATTCCTGACCACTGACCATGTATTTACAAGTTTATAGAAGGTTAGGTATTCGTACATATCTTGCGTTTTTTTCTTTTTGTCTTTAGGTACAGTCAAATCCAAAAAAAGGAGTTATGTGCATAATTGATAAAATAATTTCCATAACATGCAGGCAAAGTTGACTTAAGATAGATTTGGTTAGTATTTTAACTCCTTATTTGTCACACAGCTCTTAGCGTGTTTATCTATATATGTAGTTTTACTTTCTTGGCAATCACACTTTTGATAATTATGAGAGTTCCTGATGAATAACGAACCAGGTATGTGTGTGAGTGTGTTACAAAAATACATTAAGAGTTATTTTCATTTAAATTACATATGTGAGGAGCTATATTATGAATAGGTCCTTACAAAGAAATTTACAATTAATATAACCTGACATACTTGGAACCTCAGTACCTTGTACAGACAATAACAAAGTGTCTCATAAACCATTTCATTGCCGAAGCACTGACTATTTATCTCATGATAACCTCGAGTGATATCGATCTACCAGCAGTGGTATTTACCCTATACCTTTACCTGATTTAATAGCCTGTCGTCCTAGGTGTGCCAGTGGCTCTGATGTTGTCACTAGCCTATGGATAGTCAAACTCATTAGTAGAAAACGAACTGACAATGACATTGCAAAAATACGAAAACGACCAAAAAAACAAACAAAAGTCTACGAAACACCACATAAAAACTGGGCTGTATATACTATCGGGGAGCTGTCATAGCACTTCTAACGACGCAGCTGTAAACTTATATTAATAGTATCAATTGTAATGCCCCAGATGCGTATTTCGACAATAAATGTCTGTACAGTAATTATGTTCGAAGTAAAACAAAAATAAACTATCAAGTATATACAACTACTAGTATTGAGAACCTAATAACCGAGAAGAAACCTAAAATATAATAAATTCTGGAGAAGAAATTTGAGGTTTGCATGGGAAAGATAAATTCCTTAATTTTCAAGGATTTCAAGAATTTTAAATGGAACAATATCCGTATTTACTTGCTTGTAACAACTCTTTATAATACAAGTCTGGTCATCATTTCTAACAATAATTGCTACCTATAAAAACGTTATATCATATGACTTTTATAAATGTTATATACATCTTCCTGTGTAACTGAATCACTTGACATATATAGTGTTCAAAGGTTCCAGGCATATAATTTACTACGCAAGTTGCGCCTTTCGTCTACATAAGACTCTTCGGTGACTCAGATAATAATAGTTAAAAAGCCAAACAAATCGAAGTTGAAAGGTATTCGGGACCCAACATTCCAAAGGGTTGTGCCTAATACGGCTAAGTTTTATCTATGCCTGGGATAAGAAAATCCTTAGTTTCGAATAGTTCATACTTTTGCAAACAGTAAATTTATAAAACATTACCATACAATTGATAGGCATGTCAACACCGAAGCGCTGACTTCATATACCAATCGATACATACATTTTAGTAGCATTTCATAATCATGGTGTAGACGGTACTATATATATTTTACAAAGGCTATTGATGTTAATAAATCTTTTTACAATTTTAACATATGGTGTTTATATATTAATGGCTGTTGATACCACCAAATATGTCAATAAAGAAAAACAAGAATGGCAAATAGACATAGCATATTATTTTTCCAATATACATTTTTAATTTACCAGGCCACGTAAAATTACCTTTTAAAAAAACCTATCACATATTATGCCATTTTTCCGCACTAATAAACTTGATCTATATATTTATTCAGACGATCTGTGTAGCTTTAATATAGATATAGGTACACGTATAAGGAAGTTATAAATAGCAAGATAACGAGTACATATGACATACACTCTATTGAAATGAATTCAGTTCTGCATAATCGATTTCCTCTGATGATAACCAAATAAACTCATAAATGGATGTTTATTTTAAATCAAGGTAAGGTTACTGGTTCTTGGATTTCAGTAATTTGGTGATTTGATCAATTAAAAACACTTACTATACTGCGTATTAATATATTCATTGTACATTGTATGTGAAAGGTCAAAATAATAAGCTATATATGATTATTGACCAATGATAATTGAACAAGCTAAAACATATATAATCAATATATGTATCTTGATTTGTGACTTTATGATTGCAATGCGAATATAGTCTACGTTTTGCTCTATGTCAGACATAAACAAGGGGCTATTTCAAAATTTTATTGTTGTAAATGCGTCACATACAGAAAATGTATTACCAGGTATCGATTAAATTAAACACGGTAACACAGATTAGTGTTCAATATATCGTAAATGTACACACGAGATTGTCATTTATCTAATATACGAATAGTTCAAATTTGAGATAATACATTCAGGACTACACAAAAAAATGAATACATTATGAAAAATCCTCGTCTTGTAACTTTCACACATGATTCTTAAGCGTCCGGAATAAAGAATATTAAGACGGTTTATATTCATCTGGCATTATCAATTTACATTGCTATATTAAGTTCTACATCTGCGTTAAATTTAGAGAGATGGATTCAGGTATATTCGTTTGCCTTTTAAGGAAGGAGTTGATACTTACTTATTCATGCAGACACGAAAAAGGGGAAGAATTGAAGGCTCGCTTAGTATTAGGTTTAAGTTTCCATAGCGATTCTTTTAATTGATGTTTATTTCTAGAAAAGAAGAAAACTATGCGAACTTTGAATCAACGTAGCTGAGAGATGTATGTTTTCAATTTCAATATTGTAGTGCCATTTATATTTTTCAGTACCTTTATAGATACGTGAGAAATATAGTGACTTAAATACTGCATACACATATGTTTATCCTTCAAAACAGTATTTTTCAATCGGGATCGTGATGTATTTTGATATTGTGTGTCATTGGTTTGCTTTCCCTTGACTATTTTGTATGTAGAATGAGAAAGCCCGAATTTAATGCATTTTTTCTTCTTTTTTTTATTGAATGCATATGTTCTTATTCATTCAATGCTATATATATAACTGTGTTGTGTATTTTATTTTGTTTGTATTGTTTTTCGTTTCTTTTTGTATGCCTAGTTTATAAAGGCCTGATGGAAGATTAACATGTCATTGTTAAATGTGTTGCCTTCGTTATATAAAGAATTATTAGGTCTTTCCACTTTTCTGTGGAAAGACCTATTGTTTTTCTTCTGATTATTTTTTTTTTTTTTTTTTTTTTTCTTCCGCCTAATTTTGTTCTTGCGATAAACATTTGTTTCGCAATATGTCGCTTAGATATTTTGTATATGATATCGAACAGTTTATGCGCTTTTGAAATTTACCCTGCGTAAACAAATACTTTTCTTTGTAGGAGTTATCTCCCCAAACACTGTTTTCCTTGTTAGCGCATCTCCTTCGCAACCGTAAAAGATTATGACAAATTTATTTTACAAAATTGCTCGTTATATCCTTCGCATGATTTGTCCTATTTTGACCGAAGCGATATGACCGCTCCATATGAGAGTTATTTCCCCTTATGCATCTGATATAAGTGATATGAATTTCTATCTTATAAACCATAAGTGATAGAGACCTAGGATCTTTTGATTTGAGGTCCTTGGTCCCAAAAAATGAAAATTAGGTCAAGGTCAAAGGTCAAGGTCATATTCTAATATTTGAATTTGGCTTATTTTCACTTATATCCAAAGACTGTATAAGATATCAACAAATTATTTTTACTAAATTGTTAGTTGCGACATGTCGTAAGATGTAAATTTTGATTGCAAGCGTACGTTGAATGTAAAAGGGAGTTTTCTCCCCTCTTGTATTAAAAAATACGCGTTTGGTGATATAACTCATTAACTAAATATAATTAAGACCTATGGTCTTTTGATTTGAGGTCTTTGGTTTATGACCTTGAAATTGATCTCAAGGTCATAGATTAATTTGACGTTCTAGATTTTGACCTTTGCTTTTATTCTATATGTATACATGATAAAGATATACAACTTTTAGAAAAAGGTATCAGACCATTTAACCTTGAAAAAAAACAACCGGAAGTGACCTTTTGTAAACCGGAAGTAGCTATTTTTTGTACTTTATTAATATAAAAGTATATAGAACCAGATATTTTTGGAATCGGTGTCAAGTAAATATTCAAATATAATCGGAAGAAACATTTTTCAAACCGGAAGTAACAAATTATCTCCCTTAATTAAAATATAATGTATGGAAACAATATATTTTTGGAATCAGCTTACTAGGAGCTATCATTTGACAATTGAAATGACATTTTAAACTTAGTTGCACAACTTTTCATATCAAAATACATTGTTTTGATGGAAAGACCTTCAATTGTTCTCTGAACAATTGGTTTTTAATTATGATTATTATACATATTGGTATGTACCTAACTACTTCTTTATTAATATGAAAAATATAATAGTATTAAGAATGCAAACCGATTTATTCATTATATATTTAAATGTTTACTGGCATGGATAGTTGTGTATAAGTACAACAAAAAGAAAAAATGAAACCTAATAACTTCTGTTGAAAAAAAATGAACTCATCAAACCGATACAATCACCCACAAATAAAACTAAAAACAACACAAATGAATAAAATGTGCAGATATGAGAGTATTCTTGAAGATAATGTTATTTTTTTTCGATTTGTGAATATTATCATGATTATAACGTATTGCAGATTATTGTTGGTAATTTATTGAATTTTTATATAAAGCTTGCCAAATGTGCAGTGTTGATCTGTTTGCTCTTTTTTATAGACTTTTCAGTATTTACTAAGATGTATTATTCTTTTTTATTAACTTTTCTTTTTACAACATGTAACAACTGGCTTCGTAACCAAATAAAGAATATAGTAGAAACAAAGTTGTTGTCTTCAAGCTGCAGTATTAAACATTTTCACCCATTTACCCCTTTACAAGACTATTCACAGCTCTTGATTTAATTAACATATAAATCATTGTTGATTTCAACAAAAAATATATAATTTATTCACATATAAAAATCATTGTGATTCCTTCAACCGCAATTTTGTAAAGGGCACTATCTGTCACATTCGTCTTCATCGATTTGACTCAAATGCTTATATGTTATAAATAACAATGTAAAACGTTTATACAAACCATCAAAAGTCTAAAATAAATAACTTACAATCATAGTCTCGACAAGATGTAGATTCGTTTCGTTTGTATTTTAGTCTGGACGCCATCTAGTTAACTATCGAGTTTACCCCTACTTTACTTTTCTTTAAATAACGGTACACGGACAAAGCATGCGTTATTCTATCTCTAGCTAAGGTGTTTAAATGATTTTCTGATGAATATGGATTTAATGGGGTCGAATTATTCACTTGTAAGTGAATAATTCATTATCAATATTTCTTAACTTGATTTGACAAAATTTGACCATTCTAGCTGCAAAGGACTTTAACAATCAAAACCAAGGAGTAAACAAAGACTCATGAAACTTAAACACATTTACAGCAACAGTTACAAATAATAAATAAGAAACAACACGAACTTCACTAAAAACCGGGAGTGAAATCAGGTGCTCAGGAAGGGTTAACATTTCCAGCTCCGTATACGGCACCCGTCGTGTTATTTCTTTGTTCATTTCGGTAAAGATGGAAGGTTATTATGACTGAGGAAGAATATCAGATATGATTTCTGACACGCTTTTGTCAAAATGACTAATCAGCTCATGATGGCGACCGTAAACTTTCTTGAGTGATGACCTTAATTTGATTGATACATAGCCCTGTCTTGGCAACTTTTGATAAAGCAGTATTCCTCGGTCAACAAAATCAACGTACTTAGAGCTAGCTTAGCGTAACGTTTTAATTGAGTCACATACACTCCATATGCTGGTGCCGCTGGAATATTGCTACACGGAAATGGAAATTTGACTATAAGAAAATTAAAATCATCGCGTTTGTCATAAATTTTTGTATTTAACCTACCATCAGTACTCATTTCAAGACAATGAAAGCGAATTATTATTTCGCTATTTCATGTTCATTAATGATTGTACAACAAAATAAAAACATACGTTTGATTTTTAGTACTAGTATATCTCGTAGCAAGTGCCCCTATAATTTTACATTATAAAAAAGCGTATTTTTGTTTTGTTATAAAGCTTAGAAGACGTGTTATGATTGGCAGTTAGACAACTCTCTACAAGAACCTAACTGATAGTGTTAACCTTTGGATTTCAACAATAAGCCACACCCATACAACATGGTTAGCTTTGAAGAGATAAACGAATATGGTATCATACCCTTTAGTAACCAATGTGTTTACTGTATTTTTTTATTATCAGCGTGTCTAAAATTTCATGTTGTTAGTTATTTTCTTCAGAAATCAAACTAATGATGCACAATGACAACTAATCATAAGAAAGAGGAGATTAATATTATCCGAATTCTAGTCGTAATTCATAAGCACGTTACTGCCGTTCAGAGGAAATTAATAGAGCACCATCTTACAAACCTTGGCTTATCGTTTACACAACTGCTTGATAAGTATGGACATGAACTTTACCATTTATGTTATATCAAGTACAAATGCTGTCAATGTAGTCCTATTGCTATTTTACCAAATCAACAACTTCTACCTCCGAGGGATTATGACCTTCTTTTTGAGAAAGATAGTTCCAGTCGCTTGGATCGTCACTTGTCAATACCATCTCGTAAATGCTGCAACTTTGCAAAATCTAACATCAGTCTTAACGATTTAGATTTCAGTTTGCTGACAAAAATTCTTTTACATTGTTGTAAGGATCTATTCTGGCAGTGTTGCCTTGAAGCAAAACTGATAACTTTAGAACAGTTCCTAAATGAGAACAAACACAAGATATATCACATGTGGAAAAGGAATATATCATGTTCATTATGCGAAAATGGAAAAGTTCCACCACCAAAGTCAATGTGTTTAATCGAAAATAACTGGAATTTTCTGTTTGTGTCGAAAGGAACCCCATTGTATCCGTCTTCATTTAAAGCAAAAAGTGGAATAGTACTCAGTGATCTTAATCCTGACCTTGCGTTTACGCTTATGTCAACTTTTTGTGATGTCATTGAAGCAATAGAGACATTAAGGCGCGTTCGGAACAGATTTGCTCATCCTACCAATTTCAGTTTAAAAACGAGTGAATTTGAAAAGATATGGTCAACCATAGAAAATGCTGTTTTACTCATATCAGATGTGTATGGACAGAGAAAAGAGGCTCAAGATGAATTGTCGAGTGTTTGCAGTGCGTACTCAGATTTATCTGGCGAAGAACTGAAATCAAAAATACAAGGACTGATAAACAATAATGTGAGTTATTTTAGTTCAGAACCTGGTTTTTTATCTAGATTTTCTCAAAAGAGTATTCATCACTTTGATTCACGCAAATTACTCTGTAGCAATTGATATGTTGACATCACAGTAACTTAAATAGGTTTCCTTATTCAGGCTGAACATGACTCATTGGAACAAATTTAATGATTAAGTTTGAAAGATTTGAAGACGAACTTGAAACATTTTTAGCTAAAATAATTTCACGCCCTATATGACCTATAATTTCAATAAATCTAAATTGAAAACAGCATTCAAACCTATCCTTGCGTTGGATTAAAATTCCAATTTTTATACGATTGCATGAAACAAATAAAAATGTCTGGGTAAAGGGGTCGTAAAGCTTCAAATTTCTATATACTTTATCTTTTAGTCCATACAAGCAGAACGTATAGGTCAACTTGACCAAGATGTGAACAGCATGAAAACTAAAATCAGAGAAAAGAATAGAACAATAAGACACTTAGAACAAAGATCATGGCCAGAGCTTAAAGGTGATGTACTTACTGTTTTAAATACTTATCAAACATGTAGGAAGTTTAAAAAATAAATGATATGTAACAGATCGATAATGTCGTAATACTATTCCTGGTGTACATTGTTAGTTTTGTCATGATTAAAAGCAATCATCTCTTGATTTTTGTCTGATATAATTTTAAAAAAGAGAGGCAGATACTTCCAATCCTTCTGCTACATCTAAGTAGTACGCATCTTGTTTGTTGTTCTCTTTCTCTTATTCTTTAGTATTCCTTGTACATGTTGTAGTGTTTAATATACAGTTGTAAATGTTTGATAAGTTTGTTTTTTCTATTTTTATTTTGGCCATCGTGTTAACTGTTTTTTGTATTATCTACTTAATTTATTCTCTCCTTTCTTCAATCTCAAAATTTTTTGCCTGTACTGAATTCGCTGTTTTTTGTCTTCTATTTTTTAAGAACGCTTTGAAAGGTGTCTTCCTATATTTTGCGTTCTGTTAGGTTTAAAAAGAAAAATAATTGTCTTATATACTAACACCTGTATCATATATATAATGTTTTATTTGTGAATATTTGTAGGTAATGAGTTCCTGGTAAAGGTTACTGTAAATGATTCTACAACAACTATTGGATCGGCAATTGTTTATTCTTCAAAAGGTATTAATAGTATCATGCATATGAAATATATAATTTGTATGAATCCAGAAACATCTGCTTCAACTCCCGGCTATGACATTTGAAACAGTATCGTTAGTGTGATTACAAATCAGATTATATATAAATATATATAAATAAGAAGACATGGTATGACTAACAAAGAGATAACTCTCCCCAATAGACCAAAATACACAGAAATAAACAAGTATTGGACACCATATGGCTTTCAACAATGAGCAAAGCTCGTGTATGCAAATGTAAATGACTTTGAATATTATCTAAATCAAGAGCAAATTTGATGTTATGATATGAAATGTATAATTTGTATAAAGAGTCAAATAATTATAATTGCGAATAAGCATTACACTTTTGCATACCACAACAATATACATGATATAGAAAAGAAAGGCAAACAAATACCAAAAGGACATTCAAACTCTAAAGTCGATTATAAGCTGTCAACGCCAGGGCTACAAAGAATGAAAAAAACAGGTTCTGCTATCCTGATAGTTTTGTTCATATTAAGTTTAATGGCGTCCTGCAATGAGATGCAGAATATAAATCTATATTAAATATGTATTTATTGTCCTATTATTAGCACATAATGTATATATTTAAAATCTAATACAAAGCAAAGAATACGTGGTGCCATTGGTACTAAAAGACAAACATCATGAACATATTATTAACTTGTAACTGTTTTGTCAATGCAGATTTACCACGAAGAAACAACCTATCATTTGTAAACTTGAAGAAGAGTTTTTCTGGTGGTGTCAAGAGGCTTGTTATAGGCGCAGGTTTGTTTAGAAACCCTACCTTTGCACTTTCATGAAGGAATATTTTTTTCATTAAGTCGTATTATAATATTATGTAATACAATGTGTGTCATACACCATCAGTCGTATGTTATCATACATATAACATAGACTATCGTCCACCAAATATACGTATGTGGCTGCTTTTCATACAAATTTGGATTTTGGATTTTTGCAAAAAGTAATTTAAGGTCAAAATTTGCTGCAGTTAAAATAAAGGGAAAGTAAGTAAAACATAAAAAAAGCATTTCAGTGCAATAGTTCACGTGCTGTTGTAACTACTACAACGATGTTCCAGTTTATAGTTTTTATATAAGTATATACAGAATTTAATCCTCTCTCATAGTCATGTAGAGTCTTTCTCAATAATACAAAACTTTCGTTTGGCGTACACAATCATAGTTTACTATCTTTCATGTGGTTTTTTTTTTTGTAATTTCGGCTGGTAGAGGTTTCCTTCCTGGGAGTATCAGTCATTCAGTAGTCACTGCTTCTGTATTAAAATAAATTATCAGTGATACGGTAATACTAATCAAATAATTGTTTACAAAATATTGAATTTTCCGAGATACTAAGAACAAATATACCCCAGGAATATATTATACCTCAGTTGTATTTTGAAAAAACACTTTCGTATTTGAAAGGGGTCTTCGTAGTCATTTTTTGTTTTTTAATTGATTTTACAATGATCTGTCTTTTGTTGACGAAACGAGCGTCTAGCGTGCAATAATATATTCCACGTATATTTGATGAGTATTTTTATATTATCATGATATATTTCTAGTTATAATAATGTGAATATTAGCTAGTATCATATGTATGTCATTTGTATTACTTGTATACTTTTAGAACATAAGCATGTACACTGAGTTTATTTCATTTTTCAGATTACTCCGACTTTACGGACAACTTTACTGATGTAGAAACGGGTATAGTTGAAGGTATCTGTCATGTTTTTGTAGAAAACGTGTTGAAACAGTTTTAAAAAAATATATAATCAAGTTTCAAACTATATACATGTTAATCTAATTGTATAGTTAAAAATCATATTGCACTGTTTTTTAGTTCAAAGTCAAGCACTTGCATATACCATAATGATGATGCTATGTAGAATTTTCATATGTAACATGTGAAGCTAGGTTCACACTGCCGATCACATCAACTCGATGATCCCGACTGTACAAATTTCCACGACCGAGCTCAACCCAATTGTTGATCGGGCCTGTTTACAACGTCTATCCGACCGCAATCCGACTGTACACGACCTTTACTCGACGATTCACGACTCCATAATGACTCCATCACGACTCCATCCCGACAGCACAATGAATACTTATTCTATAATTCCGATCAATTCACGATCTTTACACGATCTTTTCTCGACTAACTAGATCAAATCAATTATTCACGATCTCAGCCTGATCACGACCAGACCAGATCGACCTGATCGTATATGGGTCGTAGGGTTAATCGGGAATTGATCGGGTATGCACAATTTTAGTATAAAAACTTTCGAAATTTTTATTTTCCGTCGCTTAGGAGTAGGTATTTACTGTTACCCTTGTCCGTCCGTACGTACGTCCAAACAATATAAGTTTCCGTTCTCTAATTTTATTTTGCCTCATCCAAATTTTAAGAAACACCGTATACACAATGCTTATTACCATAGAACACAGTTCAAATGCGAATCTGGGTGGTCGTTCTTGAGTAATGACCCTTTATAATGTTATAATGTTATATATGCTAGCTGGGGCATTATCAGTGTCCCATGGAAACATTCTCCGTTTAATTAATTTTATTCAGTAGAAGGTCCGAGTAAAATAATACATTTAAAATATCTACATAGAAATAAAGTAATTGGATATGTGGTCAAGATGGTAAGAGCTCAGAGAGACGGGTTAATAGCTGTAATGGAGCTTGCAGAGTGCAAAGAAGACGAACAAAAAGGAGTAGACAGCAAGGGGCGCCGAAAAAATGTAGGTGAGGCAGTGGCTGACACGACGACCGCGGTGTGGACAGTATGACAGACTTGCACTAACTCAACAAAGAGGAACCCAATGCTTATAAACGCTTCCTCATATATAGTAGACACTGCTATGCAATGGTAGTTTTGTTGCCCTTTTAAGAAATTACACCACAAAATGAGATTTGTCACTGGATTAGTACTGATGTTAACTAGCAATATACATAAACTTTACCATTCCCTTTTCCGTGCTTTCTTACAAACAAAGCGTACTGTTTGTGTCATGCATGTGTATATGTGCATAAGTATGTAATCAGTATTTTTCATAAATTTGATATCCAGTACTTGTTTACTAGAAAAGAGGGCAAAAAGAGGGCAAAAGAGGGCAAAGTTGTCATATATTTTCCCCAAAATTCGACCCAAAGTAGAATTTCAATCCCAAGGAGTGATACTTTTTCTGAAACTGTTTACATGTTTAGATATATCTATCTATCAGGAGATCAAGAGTGCATTTCTTTCTAACCAAAACTGTTAAACGTGTTTGCCGTTTGTTATAGTTTGTTAAACGTTACAGAAGAAGAAAAAATGCATCGTTTAATCAGAGTTTGCTGATCCTGTTTGAACTGTCAAAAACGCATGCATTTTTTTAAAACTTATTACACGGGGAAAATAGCCCCCGTACAAGCTGTTATAGACTCAGAAAAAATCTCTCCTCTATGCATATTTAATTTTATTGGCAGTTCTTCATCTTAATCAGATGAATGTATGAAGAGAATGATGATAAAGCCTTTTTTTAAAGATGTATTTTCTTGCTTGTCATAACTCAAAATATTGTCTAAAATTACTCAAATTTAGGTGTTACCCTCCTTTCTTTCATATCTGTTATTCTAATGAAAGAAAGGAGGGCAATACCTAAATTTGAGTAAGTTTAAACATTGTTTTGAGTTATGACAAGCAAGAACACTTTAGATAATTGATTTAATGATAAGTTAGAAAGAAATGCATCGTTTAAACTAACAAACGAAAAACTGTAGATGCATTTGCAGCGAGTGTATAGTTTTATAAATTTATGCAAACTTTGCAAAAGCATGTTAGAATCCAATGATCAAAATGTGTGCTCGCTGAACAGTTTGAATCGTTAGTGTTAGAAAGAAATTCGCTCCATATAAAAAAACATTTGTTTTTCGTCTCATTTTTGTGTGAAATAACATAAAAAAGTTCGAATGAAAAAAAACAATTTGACTGTAAGGTGACCTATAGTTGTTGTTAATAATTTCTGTGTCATTTAGTGTCCTGTTAAGGGCTGTCTCATTGGCATTTGTACCGCATCTTCTTTTTTTATACTACAAACATTTCTGGACAAACGGAAAATACGGACAGACAAAAAAGAAAAATAGCCCATAAAATAGGTGAAATATAATCTTGATGTTCTTATAAACCAACTTTGAAAGATAACTTAGTCATCCGCAGTCTAATAATGAACGTTTTGCACAATTACTTTTATATTTGAAAAATTCCCCGGTGCCAAAATTGCAGGATTTTATTCCCTTCCGGAAAACCTGAGATCATCCCAGGTTATCTGGACTGCTGTTTGTCTTCTCGTCTATGGCTGTGTCTGTTTGTTTTCGACCTTTGAGTTTGATTGTTCCTTTGGTGTCTTTTGCCTCTCTCTTACAACGTTACATCTCTTCGCAAAATAAAGACACGTACTGTACATTGAGAAATGTGTGTACAGTTAAAAATAATGTTGCCAATATATTTTTGCGGAAGCAGAGTTATGAGATTTGATCAGATCTGCACACCCTTTTAGATAATCGTGTAGCATTCATGTGTTCTCGTGAATTACCGAGTAGAGATCGAAGAGTGGTCGAATGTGGTCGCGAATGGATCTGGTATTGAACGAATTGGTCTGGGATAAGATAAATATAGAAGACGCAGTGATCTAGGAGCAATCGAGCATTGGTCGAATTTATCTGGAAATGATCAGACATTAGTCGAGTAAAGGTCGAAATCATCGAGTACTGATCGGTAACATTTTGGTATTTCGACCAAACTCGATCTCTACACGAACCTTTCTCGATCAATTCGATCGCTACTTGCCGAATTTACCATCCCTTCTCGAGTGACTTGCTTCTCGATCCTTACTCGAATGTTTTTGACGTGTCAAAAACTCTCGGGTAGAAGGTCAGATCGATGACGAGCAAGGTAGACTATTTTGAACATTCTTGTCGATTGATTCAGACCAGTCTCCCGATCACGTAATTTGTCTTGATCGGGCTTGATCGAGTTGGTCTGATCGGCAGTGTGAACCAAGCTTGAAGCAGAAGCTGCTTACCTTTCCAGAGCACCTGAGGTTACTCCCTAATTTTTGGTGGGGTTCGTGTGTTTCATTCTTGACTTTTCGTTGTTGTGTTTTGTTTACTGATTACTTTCTGTCTTTTTCATGACGTTGTCAGTTTATTTTCTACTTATGTTGAATGTCCCTTCGGAATCCTTCCGCTCTCTTTCACATGTTTTTTTTATTTTATATTTCAGACCAGATAACTTCATATAGCCACCTTTCTGGTGAAAATGAAGAAACAAAATCAGGTAAAGCAATATTATAATGCAAAAGAACCAAATCAATAAATATTCGCAGATTGTCAAGGAAGTATAACATTTCGGGAGGCACAGATTCCAGTTATTAATTTTTTAAACATGAAGGTTGATATCATAAAGTATAATATAAGAAACATGTGTAGACATATAGCTACTTGTTCTATACCTCTACCATGACAAACGAATGTGTCGCAAAAAACAATGGTGTTCACATAAGTATCTAAGTAATAAAAGTAAGCGTATTATATATGATAAAAAATATCAATCCATATTGTCCAAACATTTTGTCTTTACTTATTTTCATTTGTCTTTTAAGAGTTTGAAGTGTACATCGTGTTAAATTATCTGCAGCCTTACTTTGCAACATATAGTGAATTTTGTTGTAGATAATGATACTTCCGAATTTGGTTATAGCAGTTTGGAAGAAGACTCGCAGGATGATTCTGGTATATCTTATCATCAGTTTAATGATAAATCAAAATCAACATCATCAAAAAAATCCGAAAGCAAACAATCCTAAAATATTCATTATATATTTTTTTTTTCTGTATTCTGCACATTGTGCCCATTATTGTTTATTCTGTAAATCCGATCCAGACCCTTGCCGTGATTTGGAGAAGATATCACTACTGCTATAAACATCATAATGAAACCGCCCACCAAGTGGTCAGACAACAGTAGAATATATGAATTTGCATTAAATAATTAGTTGATAAATTGTTAATCTTTATGTATATTTAAAAAAATGACATTAAGATTTTACACTGTACAATTACTAACCTTATGCGATATGACAGGTGTTCCTGTTGGAAATTCTAACCCTTCTTGCGCAGATGCAATTCATATCAACAAATCAGTACAAGAAAAAAAAAACACCTTATCCTAACATACTTTAATGTTTAGTTTAGCTTACAAACACAATACAAAAAACCATAACTACATCAAGCAGGTCAACAATAATTGTACACCTTTTATGGCTTTTTTGTGTTAATGCAGACGATGGAGATAATGATCTTTTACGCTGTGGTACTTGTGGTGAAGAGTTCAAATCTCTAAAACGATTTAAGCATCATAAAAAGTCTCACGTGGTGAGTAAATGTTTAACTGCGATTAGCATTATGTTTTGATTATTAAATAACAAGTGTGTGGTTGGTCTGATCGAAATTTGTGTATCGATTTTGTTCAAACTATAGACTTAGGATATGGTAAATTATATTTCGACTCAGAGAAAATTTTAATGAGTCCAGAAATTAAGTACACGAAAGTGACTACAATTTTAAACCAATGCAAAGAATATTGAAAACTAAATCAAGTTTAGAAACTTTTATCTGGAAAAAAATGTTATTTAACTCAACTATTCTAATAGTTAATCAGTCCAATGTCAATTTTTCTTACCACGATGATTATGAAACTACCAGTGCCAACCTTTATTTTAAATTTACATATCCTATTTGACTAATAACACTGATGATATTTTTCTGCAGAACTGCATGTTCACACGATTTCGCAAGGTGAAAACATGTCCACAGCTTGGCAAATAATTATAGAAATTCTCAACAGCCTGTATCGGTCTGAATAATTAATAGAATGAAGGTGTAAACGTTCGAAAAAACATTTGTGTCTTAGAATTTCTTACAAAAAAGGTACAATCTTTTTGTGGAATATTGAAGGACCTGAACAGGACCGTTGATAAGAGATATTTTCTGCCCTAAAGGCATTTCTAAAGCCTTGTTTCCTCGTCACTTGTCGGGATCCTTGTGACCCGAGGTTACCCGTTTCTATTTTAGTTTACTTACGTCGTTGACGTCATTTTCATGGGAGATAATTTATGTACAAATCAAGAATTTGATAACGTGTTACCCAATATAATTGTGTATGTAACGTATATCTAAGGTATAGTAATTATAAGCATCACCTGATATCCCTGTACAGCAAATGAAACAACGTAATCATGCTAAACAAACTCTATAAATGTAAAGTGAGTAATCAGTACAAATAAACTCTTTTAATTATATTATTTGGAAGCCAGATAATAGCATGGTGTCCGTATACATTTATTCTACCTATACCAATAAAGTACATTTTAATACAAACAGTAATTATTCAAATAAATGTCCTTTTTTTAAGATAAAAGACCTGGATTTGAGACGTCAAAAAGGTATGTATATGTAGCTATAATTTTTCTTTTGTTAATTATTAACTATTAGCAAACGTTATTGAGCTTCTGTGATCAGTCATTGGTTTTGGCGAAGTTTGTGTGAACCTGTCTTTAGTTTTCTATGTTTAGTTTGGTAGATTGTTTATATCGATATTTCCCTTTTCAAAACATGACGGTGTCCATAGGATTATTGGTTTAAGCATACCTTCGGTATCTACCGCTTATCTTATAAAATTAATAATCAGAAATATGGTTTGTCAATAAGGCAATGACAGATTATTTTTTTATTGATGATTAATGTTTAATGGTGGTTGATTAGCGTCCAGTGACACATACTGCATGCATGTTACACATCAACAATAAATGCAATTACTTTGGAAATTATGACTTTAATTTGAGCTTTATTGTGTTTATAACACTTTCAATCTTGATAAATATTAAATCAATTTTCAAAACATAAAACTGGCTACCTCGCGAAATCCATAGTGAACTGTTTAATAAAATATGACGAAAATTGTCAGCTTATGTTTACCAATGTTTACGTTAATCAATTGGATTATTTTGGTTAAGCTATAACTTTTTACTGTAAGGAACAATTTGGATGTTTACATAACTTATTTGTTATCTTCAATTTAAGATATAAATACCAGATTAACTATAAGCGGATTGCCAAGAAACATAGAGGAGGAAATTGTTAAATACAGCGATAAAATTCGTTCATTCAGAACCAGAGAAAGATCGACTGCCGAAATACAGATAATTGATGAAACTATCGGAAGTTTGATTATTTGGACGAAGATTTCTGTTGCTGTATTCAAATCAAAGGACTTATTTCTGAGAGCTCTAAAAGAATTTTTAGACAAAACATTTTCCTACTTTCCTTTAGAAGACGACAATGATATTGATATGACAGTTTCAATACAAATAGATGAGGAAGAAATAGATGGTAAGCGTATATGTATAAATAAAAAGATGTGGTATAAGAGCCAATGAGACAATACTTTATCCAAGACACAATGTTCAAAAGTTAACATTCATAGATCAATGTACAGCCTTGGCTCACATCAAACAGCAAGCAGTGGTGTATAAAAAGTTCGCAATTATAGATCAAATTACGGCCCTACAAAGACTAGTGTAAACCAATTCAAGCAGGAAAATCAACGGTCTAAAATATATAAAAAAAAGTGAAACGAGAATGACTAATGAACAACATCAACAAACCATACAAGCCCTTAATATTCCCAAAGGAATTTGATGAGACTGTCATCAAAGTGAGATGGTTAGCGCTATAAAACCAGGTTTAATCCACCAGTTTCTACATTTGAAAATGCCTGTACCAAGTCAAGAGTTTGATAGTTCTCGTCTATTCGTTTTTGATGCGTTTTGTTATTGATTTTGCCATGTGATTAAAGACTTTCCGAATTGATTTTCCTCTAAGTTCAGTATTTTTGTGATGTTACTTTTTACAACAGGCTCCTGGCTACGTTCTTTAATAAATCGTCCGTCACAAGTTGAGATGACTGATATAAAAAAAAAGAAGATGTGGTATGATTACCAATAAGACATCCTCCGCAAGAGACCAAATGACACAGTAATCAACAACTTTAGGTCACCGTTCGGCCTTCAACAATGAGTAAAGCCCATATCGCATAGTCAGGTATAAAAGGCCCCGAAATGACAAATGTAAAACAATTCAAACGAAAAAAACTATTAGCCTAATCTATGTATCAAAAATGAACGAAAAACGAAAATGTAACACATCAACAAACGACAACCATTGAATGAAAGGCTCCTTCCTGGCGGGAGTTACTTGGAATTTATATATGCATTTTAATATATGTTGGTACTAAACATGATGCTGATGCGTTAACAAGGAAATCAGAATTAACTTAATTCATGAACTAATAAATAAAAAAAAAGAAATATATTGTTATTATATAAGAAGCATTCATTCTTGTCATATAAAAGCAAACTAGAGTAAGTCTTTAATCTCATTTTTATTTATCAGAGAAACATACCGACTAATAAACCTATAGTAAACACAATAGACAAATATTTTTTCCGTGAAAGATTCTTTTGTTTTGTTTCAATGGTTACAATTATACTCGTATAAGCTCAGTCCTGGTTGCGTTTACGAATATGATCCCTGTCAAATCAATTTCGTTTCTAGTAGTGATGTTACTGGAACCACAATGTATTTTAAGATGTAGTATTCATGGCAATGCGTTTATCACCTTTTTATTAATAAGTCGTTTAGCCCTAATACTTATTAAGTACATCAAGTCTAATACACTTTGATTCGAGCGCCACTGATGTGCGTCTAGCATGCCACAAAACCAGGTTCAACCCGCCATTTTTTCCTTTAAAAATGTCCTGTACCAAGTCAGGAATATGGCCATTGTTATATTATAGTTCGTTTCTGTGTGTGTTACATTTTAACGTTGCGTCGTTTGTTTTCTTATTTCATGTATTTTTGAGTATAAATTCACATTGCGATAAGACGTGTCACGGTACTTGTCTATCCCAAATTCATGTATTAGGTTTTGATGTTATATTTGTTATTCTCGTGGGATTTTGTCTGATGCTTGGTCCGTTTCTATGTGTGTTACATTGTAGTGTTGTGTCGTTGTTCTCCTCTTATATTTTATGCGTTTCCCTCAGTTTTAGTTTGTTACCCCGATTTTGTTTTTTGTCCATGGATTTATGAGTTTGAACAGCGGTATACTACTGTTGCCTTTATTTATACTAAATATTAAGCCTAGTATCTTTATTGATTTCTTTTTTCCTTAACAGTAGACGACATGGGTGACTTTTTTCGTTGTGGAATTTGTTCAAAAGAATTATATGCATTAGCTGCATTTGAATACCATAAAAAGAATGTATGTGGTCAAGGGGCTTCCAAGAAACAATCGGAATCATTCGCTACAGGTAAATTATGTCATAAATAGCTGTTTCAGATATATACATCAATTATTTGTGTGTCCTTATGAATAATTGATCATAGCAACTGCATCTAAAGTCGATAGACAAATATTTTCTATGAAAATGAACATATCACTCTTTTTTAATCAAAAGGATAATCTTAACAAAAGAAGATGCAAATGAGACAACTCTTCATAAGACACCAGACATTAACAACTACAGGTCACCATACGGACTTTATTATATAAAGCAAAGCCCATACCGCATAGTCAGATATAAAACGCCCAGAATGACAATGTAAAACAATTCAAACGACAAAACTAACGGCTCTTATTCATCTGTCATTGTTGGTGTATCATTTTAGGAGATTTCAATACTATTGATGAAAACGATGGAAAACGGACTTCAGACCGGAAATCGAAATCTCGAAAAACCAAGGAAAGTAATAATGCTCAACGTGATACAATCACTTTAACGGATAATAGAGAGAGTAAAGCTGTAAACACTCGTTATGGTTTGTCGACAGTTTCGTCTAATATACAGCCATTAAAAAATCCTCCTGATGAGCAACGTTTACAAATGTATCAACATGCAGACACTGAAGTTGATGTGAGCGCTTCTAGGTTTAAAGACCAGCTGCTGTCTATGCAACATGTAGCTGGGTTTGAAGATACTGTAACTTGTGAAGAATCGAACACAATCATGGTGTCTGATGCTACTACTGATACTATAAATATTCAGCATAAAGAGTTACAAAGTGAAAACTATGTACAACGAAGAGCACATGAAAAACTCAGTAGTGCTAAACACAAACAAGTCGAGGAAGATGTTAGCATTGACAACAAATGCGATGTCAACATACCAGGTGTTACTGTAAAAGATGTATTGCAATTCTTGATCAGAACTTTTGGTGGTGGGTGTTCATTTGACGAATTTATGAGAAGGTGTAACCTCTTCCCTATGGATGCCAATATTTGTGGTTGGTTTGAAAAGCGTAAAAACAGTTTCAATATATTCTGGGATGAAGAAGATATTTTATTCATTTAACCATACTACCCAAATATACAAATTTGTGCTCAGTGGAATATCAAAATATCACCAGGGAAGTGTGACAATTTGGGCTGTCAAGGTTTCCATATCTGTATGCGCTTTGTCAAGGACATATGTCGGGATACAAATTGTCATTTGTCGCATACTTTCAGCAGTCAACACAATCTTCATTTGAAAGATAAACTCGGTATTTATGATTTCAGCGAAAATGATATTAAAGTAATCCTAAACTGTGCTTCACCTTCACTGTGTGTTGATTATATGTACACCAGTGGCTGCAAGGTAGTAGACTCAGAGAAGAGATGTCCACAACTTCATCTTTGCGAACACAAATTACGTGGGGATTGCACAAACCCGTGTAAATTCAATAAATCCCACTCTACGGAGGACTTACATAATAAATGGGTTTTGAAATCATGCCACATGGCTGAGTGGCCAGAAGAACTAGTATTTCAAGCAATACAAATGCCTTCAGGAGATGACATAGATGATGACGAACGCTCAAATAGCTCTGATTATAGCCAAGACGAACCTGATACTTATGATGTGGATGCTAATACACGTGAAAATAAAACATATACTGATTTCAAATATGAACTTCAGCATGACTCATTTAAAATCGGACCAGATCTTAGCCAAGACGAAGGTGATATTGATGATGCAGATGATTATACCTTTGACAGTAGTTTTCATCGTAAAGAATATTCTGAAGAAACTGCACCAAGCCAACCGAAGGATTCCGACCTTCTTCAAGTTGAATCTGATACTTATAATGAAAGTGTATCTAGTGTTGATCGTCTTTTGGGTTTTAAAGGACGCCAATCTCCACTTTCAATACGGGATGATATGGAACGATCCGCCTTGAGCCAAGACGAACTTGCTATTGGAGAGAACTTTGATAGTAGTAACAATGACGAACTTAATGAACAACTTGCGATTGCTCTATCAATAGACGATAATTCATATGACAGTATGTTCGGCCTTGATGCTGAAACCAGGACTATTGATGATGATAAGGACACAAAGAAATTGCATCATCGATTTAACATGACGGAAAAATCCAAAAACATCCTTCAATCTACCATTGTTGATTTCTTAGATCTTCCGGAAACCGAAACTAAATCTCCCCAAAGTGAATCTGCTCATGACAAAGACAGTCCTTCAACGCTTTTTAAACAGGAACAACACAATCTTAGTTTACCGACAAACGTTACAGACTCATTGGTTACACCAAATATAAGTCACCTTATGTAGATCCTTCTAAACCGTTTTATCAAGAGCGACGTGCTTACTTGGTAAAAGATGAATCCGACAGAACAAACATATGTGGATTCGTCACAAAAGACAAATGCAAGAGATATTGCAGATATCATCATATTCCCAGCGGAATGCCCTACCTTTGGCAAATTAGTATGTTTGGAAAGTGGTTATCATTTGCCGTAGCAGAAAATGAGGCGATAGAAAAGGTTTTCTGTGATTTACAAGAACTGATAGCAACAACAGTAAGATAGTTATTTTATGTACACATATTTTACTGCAACATGCGATTGATAATAATACTAATTATTTATTATAACAATTGATATAACATTTTGTTTTCAATTCATAGATTGTACATGCTAAGAAACATATTGAGTGAAACCTTACAGTGTATAAAGTCATAACACATTTGATAATTTGAAACAAAAACAGTAAATAGTTTATTGAAACACTCTTAGAAACACACTTAATAAAGTATGGTGATGGTAGTCGTAGATTTTTTTTCATTTAACCACAGTTTGAAATAATCAAATATAAATCCCCAACCCATGGTTTAATAAAAACAAATCTACGGCTGACATATTTATTTCGATACAAATGGGACAAGTTATATAATGTTGTTAACCGTGACAGCCCTATACACATGATAGTGTTTTGGCTGTCCGTTTTACCCCCATATGATAATATTAGTAATAGCATATAATTCAATAATATATTTTTTTCAAATCACATTTTGCATCTATATATGTTCTTCTAATGTAACTGTGTTGCATACTGAGGCGTACAAGAAGCTTAAACACGTCCGGTATTTGCATTTGATTTTTTTGTTTACGGAAACATACATCATGACATCACCTTGTTTCGTTGCCATGTGGAGACGATAACATCATTTTGCGGAATTATCGTTTTATTAAATTTTACCACGAAAAATGAATTGAAATCGAATGATTTGTTCATTTTGCTTAAAAATAGAAATAACTGTATTGTATCTCAATCTTGGACTATGTTAACTGTGGGCTTTGATGTCGAAAATTGCGAATATATGGTAGTTTAATTAAGTTAGGCGTAACGCGGAACAGCCAGTTTTGTGCATTTATGTGCTTGTGCTAAAAGTAGATATACTGTGATTATACTGTTGTACGATATATATAGGTCGTTATATTAGAATTGCAAATAGTACAACACAAGACCATTTATAAAATATATATTTCTCGTATAATTATAGAAAATAAATTACATAATTGTTTTTCAGATACGATACTACCGTAACAAGTACCGTTGTCACATCCGATTTAACCAAATGAATGCAATCATCTATGAAGTTGAAGGTCAAGCAGCAGCTAATGAAGAACGGTGTAACATACGACGTTTAACTACAGCATCCTTCGTTGAAAAGGATCCGGCTGTTAGCTCCTTTCTTACAAATTGGAGGTGGTACCGGAAAAATGATGAAGACCAATGGATTAATTACGAAAGGGTAAGAGTTTGTCTTATTCAAATGTTATGAAAAATATTTATTAGATATAAAACGAACGATCTAGCAACACAAAACTAACCAAATATCGTGGATGACATTATAGTTACTCCAAGAGTGATGTCAGCCATGATTGTTTACCTCATTATTTCCATCAAGCCGTTCATATAGCTTTCTACCATAACTGATACGATCACGGGATCATTAACACATATATCATCAGCACGGCATAAATGACAACACGGAATCTATTTTTTACCACATCGTTTGTTTGTTGTAAACTACTTAGATAGAGGTACTATGAGAAGATAAGCACTCACATGTTTTCTTGTATAACCTTATCCAGATAGTGTTACGCTCGTTAATAAATGTTTGGAAACTTAAGTCTCCCTAAACAATGTGCATAGACATGTACCGTCACGTGGACAATACACCATTGAACAATCGTTTTGTAAATTAAGTTTGTTCTTTTTTTTATTACTAGGATGCATTCTTGTTTACACTGGAAAAGAAGTATCTCACGGAACAGAAGACATATATATTCTTCAGAGATAACTTTTCATCAAAGTTTAAAATAGACTTCCTGAAAATGATTCAGGTTAACCTTGATACAGGCAAAGTCAGAGACATCATTCGACGCCCTCTGTTCTTATCAAGATATGATGTGCAGCAGGATAAGTTGTAAGTACCGCAATGTGTACCAAGTCAGGAATATAACAGTTGTTGTTTCCTCGTTTTATGTGTTGTATCATATGATTTTGCAATTTAATTATGGACTTTCCGGTTTTGAATTTTCCTCGGAGTCCAGTATTTTTGTGATTTTACTTTTTGTCTCTATTCCTCAATATCTATATTTAGTCTCGATTGGTCCTTAAAGAATTTTTATGTTCCTTCATAAAATCCCGCAAGCTCTTTCGTCAGTGCTGTAGAAAGTTTTGTTCTTTAGGAAATTTTATACTGAACGAGAGACGACGGCGCCTCATTTGTTTTAAAATAAAATAAAAAACAAAAAGACTATAGGACATCAATACATTTAGAATTTCTACCAAATTTAGAACTGATTCAAAATGAATTTCGTATATATTATTAATAGTTTGAATGACGGATACGCTTCTAAATTTCGTCAAGAGCAGTAATAAGAACAAACTATTTAAGATGATATATACGTTATTTTTTTCATCCTCGTTACTGTCAGTAAAATGTACTCATGATACACAAATATGTACGTCATAATTATGAAATTAAAACGTTCCATTACATATCCGACCTATCTCTTTGGCATTATATCTCCTTTTTAAACATTCAGGTTGACTGCGATTCAGAAATAACGTCACATGAAATTCTCCTGCAGAAAAACACTTGCTCAAGTCTATATTGCCGTTGGGAAATCATAAATGCACAGCCATGTACCGTTTGAAAAGTCATGTGTGTAGCCATGGTCGCAAATATCTCCGTTCGTCGTTCAAAAGGGAACATACTAGTAAACCCCAACATTCAAAAACTGTTTTTGTATAAACTATTGATTTTTTTCCTCGTCCCGGACCTGCGTAAAAATGTTTGCTTCTGAAAGTTTATCAAATAACAATTATTCAATAACTATAATCCCTTCTAACACGTGTCTTCTTTACTTTGAAATAACTATACGAATTACAATTTTATAAATTAATTTAATATGTTGAAAATAATCTGTCTTAAAACAACTAAATTTATATTTTTCAGTCCAGAAAATATTCCAATCCCTACTGTAATGAATGCACCAAAACCACAACATTTCTACAGTTGGGATTATTCTAATAACTTTGAGTTGGTAGAACTTGACACGAAGGAGGAAGAATACAGAGATGTGTTTAATTCATTGCAGGAGTCTATGAGTACTCCCCGGTTTGAGTTCAGCATAATATATAGAATTCAGAATCGAAAACTATGGAGTGAATTTGAGACGTAAGTTTAACTAGTGAGCAACATGAATAATAATACGAAAATCAATCGGCAAACATCACGACAAGTGCCGTATGCATATAGTTTACGATTCTTTTATTCTATTTTTTTAAGAATGAGCCATCAGAGCACCATCATTTAAATGATATAACTTTGAGATATTAATTCCTTTTTGTTTTAGCAACAAGCTTCATTTTTTTTATTATTTGATACTTCAAGTAAACACAAATATATCATGGCAATGATTTTGACATTAACTGTTCATACAATAAATAGAGCGACATGTTAGTAAATCGTAAAAACGAAACAAGAATCTGGACAGACATCGAAACACCATATTTCAATCGTGGTTTTACCAGAATTTATAGATAGTGTTAAAAGAGAGACGAAAGATACCAGAGGGACAGTCCATGGCGTTGTCAGTTTATTTTTAGATTATGAGTTTGACTGTCCCTCTGGTATCTTTCGTCCCTCTTTTCAAACTCATAAATTGGAAATAAACTGAAAACGCCATGGTTAAAAGATTCGCCGTGCAAGTGCTTTACCAATATTGAGTCTGACATGCATAAACAATTTATAGGTACTGTCCCTTATAGAATTAATAAGAGCATGCCTGTACTAAGTCAGGCATATGATAGTTGTATCCATTCGTTTGGTGTGTTTAAGCTTTAATTTTGTCATTTGATTACGGACATCCGTTTTGAAATTTTCTCGGAATTTTTTTTGCTATTTTACTTTGTTTTTATATATTTCATAGAAAGAAGAAGCTAATGTTAGCTGACGTTGAACAAGATGGTAGTCGTGATATTGGTGAAAGACATTTATTCCATGGTACTGATTCATTTGAAACCAGTTATGGTATCTGCACAAATAATTTTGACTTCAGAACCAGTGGTCGCAATGCAACCATGTATGGTCAAGGTTCCTATTTCGCCGTTCATGCCGAATATAGTCATAGTTACACAAAAGCAAATACATTTTCAGATAATCGTATCATGTTTAGATCCAAAGTTCTTGTCGGTCAATTCACAAAAGGTGACCCTTCCCTTCGCCGGCCTCCTGAAAGTCCTGGACAGTTTCATAAATTATACGATTCATGCGTAGATGATGTACAAAATCCACAGATTTTCGTAGTGTTCGACAGGAACCAATGTTATCCGGAGTACCTAATCATGTACAAAGACAGAGATACAACAAGTCAAACAAGCGGCCATTTCATGACGTATGCACTTTCTGAAGAAACGCGCGTGGTGTCTTCATTATCATCACAAGAAGGCGATGCACGAGACAGTCAATCTATTTCAGGAAGTAAAAGCTCTTTAGAAAAATCAAAAACTTCTTTAAGGAAACCAAAATCGGTTTCAAAGCACCTTTAAAGTAAATCAGCCTTGAAAGAGAACGTGAAAGATAATATACAACTTGTGATAAAATAGATTTTATCGTGGATACAAAACTTGCACTGTGTGAAATGTTACATTATATTGTATATTGTAAAATTTAATTTATTTTCCATAACTACTGTACATAGCGTAAACGTATTTATACTGTTTCTTACATTCTCAACAAATAAAACTACTAGTGTATGCCACTAACTGTGAAAAAATCCATAGTCCAGTAGATCTAAACTTAGTTCTATAAGTTTGATACACCTTGATTAGTTACTCTATAATACCTGAATTACTTTGAACCGTTAGAACAGGTTCTGAAATGTTTTATCAATATGAAATTTCTGTACCAGCATTTTGTTAATACCAATTTGATTTAATACACATGTAGATTTATTCATTTATTTTAACGCGCGCGGTCAATCCAGTTAATTTATACGTAATCTCATTTCATGTATTCGTTTATCTATATAAATATACTGAGTGCCAATGAAAACGCAACACTTGGTTTTTCAAAAATACAATTTATATTGGAAATGATAATATTTCAAAATAAAATGTTCTTGAAAATTAACAATTTTAACAATAGAATGATATCAAACAAAAATGTTTCATTGTCATCTTTCGTGCGCAATAGGTAAACAAAACATCCAATGTCGAATCATCAACTCACAGTCCTAACAAAAAATGTTACAACCCCGTGGTGCAACGCAACCTCGACAACGCCGTGGAAATGATGATCCCGGACGTTTTAACGTGAACCCGAGGAATGTTATTCCAATGGTCACGCAAAGCAAACTCAAGCTGACTTTATGATATTGGTGGTGGTTTTCATCGTCTAAACCATGTCAAATCTAATGCAAAATTTGCTCAATCGTACCATATTCGGCGGAAAGCATGAATTTTGGCCACGGCGGGTGCCAAACGTCTATGAAACCACCACTGACGTTTTTTTTTTTTTTGTACATAATGAATGATTTTTGGTCTACAGAATTCGATGTTTAGATGTCACTAAGGAAAGACTGTGGTGCTCTTTAATAATTTCTGCGCAAATGGTGCTTTATTGAAATTGCTCCAAAGGTTCTACCGTGACCCTCATTGAACTCTAGTGACCCTTAAATAACCATCAGAGTCGATATCGGATATGTTAAAGACCAAATGTATCAGTCTTGTTGAGCGTTTCTTGCTTTTTGTATCCCCGGACGTGGCTTAATTTATCATTAAATGATCCATTTTGGTTGAATTTGTGGATGATATATGTTAGTGTAGAGGCTACAACTTCAGTCGTTTTGTAATTGTCTGTTGTGAAAGGCTTCATTGGATCATGCCCAAAACTGCATGTCGCTGGTTATCAGAAAGTCCTTGCATTTACTCAGATGCTAATTGCAGTTTTTCAACAGTAAGGGCGGGAAAATTCGTGACATTAGCCAAACTTTAAATGACAAAATCGTGAAAATGGTGCGTATGTTGAAAAGCGGTGAACTCGGTAATGTCCGTTCAAAATAACCCTTACATTTGTTCCAAAAATCACTCAACCGTAAAATTGTCGACAATTGTCTTAAGAGTCATTTTCAACCAATTATTCAAAGTTCTAATATAAATAAAATAAAAAATTATAAGATTTTTTTTTAAAACAAGAGTGGTGCGTTTTCATTAGGCACTCAGTATAGTAGTGGAAAAAATGTAAGCACTTCCAAGACTACAATAATTTTCACATTTTTATTTAATCTAGATTTCAGAGGTATATAAGCTATGACTAAAAAATGAGTGCTGACCATTTTATTTTCAAGAAGTTTGAAAAATTGCATTACAAACTCTCTCATTCCTATATTTATTGTCAGATTTTTATGGCATCTATTATGACTGTATGAAAATAAGTAGATGTGGTATGATTACAAATGAGTCAACTATACGTACAGTAAAAATTTAGTCCGATTTTAGAATAAGCAAAATGAAAATGATACATACATGAACAAAGGACTACATACATGCCGTTTCCATACCTCTGCCTTCATCATATTCTTGTTGGTGACCTATTGTTGGGAGGTAATTCACGATGAACATACCAATGGTTTCGGTGCAGTTCTTTTGTTCTATCTTTTCCCGCTCGGTGTCAAAAAGACTTTTATGTACTTTGTCGATTACGTGTTGGTTGTTTTATGTTCAGTGGCAAGTACTTCATGGATTTTCAGGACGAAAGGGGGTAAGAATAAGACCAAGAGTAACCATATTGATATCCCTGTCGCATTTTATTGTTCATGTTGACTCTTAGGTATAATGCATAGCCTGAACTCAAAAAAAAAGTCTGAAGGAGCACCTGCGATCACCCCTAGTTTTTGGTGGGGTTCGTGTTGTTTATTCTTTAGTTTTCCATGTTGTGTCTTCTGTATTATTGTTTGTCTGTTTGTCTTTTTCATTTTTAGCCATTGCGTTGTCAGTTTATTTTCGATTAATGAGTTTGACTGTCCCTCTTGTCCCATTTGAAACTTTGCATTATTAATTGAATGTTATTGAGGATAACTATACCGATAAGTAATACCCGTAATAGCCATTGTTGGATAATGTTTAATATTTCTGTCATACACAATCCAACAAACTAAAACAAGAACTTCAAATTAATAGGCACTTTTGAGACTTATGTAGAGATATTTTATAATGCTTTGAATGAGTCAAATGCATAACAAATATTGAGAACTCACAAAAAAGAACTAAACATCTATACTACTAGTATTGTAATCAGACCGCACAACATTGTAGCGCAGTTACAATAAAAGGCATCTCAAAAACAGGTTAACAAATGAAAGTTCAAATCAAATTGGTCATCTCAATTCAATATCTTATTGATAAATTAATATAGCAAGCATACCATTGTTGAGGGTATCACAAATGTGTCATCATCGAAGAAATGATTTAATTCCAGGGGGTAGAGGGAGACTTTTATTCCGATATCAATGTTGTTACATCGTTTTGCCAGTATTTTTCTAATCGTCCCTTTGCATAGCCCAAGTAAAGTAAATTGCAACAAATATTGAGCTTTTATCCAGTCTATAAGGTGGGTTAATTTATGGCCTAACTGTATATCAGGGGAGAACAGAAACCTGTCCTGAGGAATCAAGGCACCAGCATTGATTAACAGGTATACAGTATCGGAATTTTCACCATAGGCAGCAGCAGTGATTGGTAGAAATTCATGACCGTCAACATTTGCACCGGCGTTTATAAGTTTCACGACGGTTTGCAATAATTCTCTTTGTTCTCTTGGTCGTTGCAGGAGATTAAGATACATGTATCTCCCTTGAAGAAAATCAATTGTTCGACCGTCATAGCTAAATTGTGTTGCTCTGACAATGTCAACATTACTTCTGTTCAAATAATCACAAGCGATAGTCAATGGAGTCTTATTATTGGTATCATAATAATCTAAGGAGCAGTTATTGTCTATCAGAAGGTTGATAATCTAAAGCCACTGCCAGATGTAATGGCGTCCATCATTCAATGTCGCTTGCATCTATATCAGCTTTGTGTTTTAATAACACTGAAATTACATCTATCGATCCAACTTCTACTGCACGGTGTAACGGAGTCCTATAACAGTGGAAGATTATAGAATTGTATAATCATGGTTTAATAGATATACATAGACGAGCTGATTATTACCAGCTGTTTAATGGTGCTGATGACTTTTCTTAATCCGTTTCTGCAAAACCAGTTACTCGACATTAAATATCGGTTAAGAGGTCATAATAAATATAGGTTAGATAAAGTTGCGTGCTTGCAGTTTTACAATATATGTGTCACGTGAAACACAAGTTGAATCACAGTCTTGGTAATTGCTCCTTATGGTAACAGCTTTTAAAACTTATTCTCAAAACACTGTTAATATAAGTAATGCCTCCAACTAAAAAACGGAATCCGACGAAACGTAAATCCCGTTTTCAACCGTATAGTACCGAAATTGATGTAACAAAAACTAATTCTGAGAAAAGCTAAACCGAAATGGTGGACGAACTGTCAAAAATTGGTTTCATAGTGCCCATGAATCTAACTTTAAACATGGTTAAATCTCTGTATACAGAAAACACTGTAAACAAAAGTGATGATCGCGCCGTAGAAACCATCGAAACTATTTTAAGTCCAACAGACAGTTTTTCATCTTTTAATCCAACAACTTCAACAGAGACTCAAACCGTGAAAGCAATGAACATACTTCTGCTATGGAAAATGTCAACACTAATATAGTGGTGGCTGCTTTTAACACTATGTCACAATGTGTGAACGACCTTCAGAAATCCGTCGATACCCTGATGACAGAGAAATTGTAAGATTATAGCAAACCATATAATCTACATCAATGATACAATTCCAGCAATACGACACCGCCGTTACAAAACACACCGGATGCGTTACATCATGGATTAAATAGAACAGGAGTTCGTTCTGATGATTTTCCCTATGTAGACATAGTTTCTACAGGATTACAGAAACAAATAATACAGGATACAACGATTCAGAACCCTGGCATCAGATGCAGACACTTTTCCGGAACCGTGTCCCAAAATCTCAGATGTAATATGGTGTTAAAACAAACTGTCGAACAACTATGGACAACATCGATATCCAAAAGGACTAAGGACGTTATGATATTGGTTTCATGCATTTCAAGAGATATTTACTGTTAGATAATGTGACATTTACAAATAACTTGGCCCCAGTTTCGGAAGAAATCCTCATATATTTTGTTGCTCATTGTCAAACAGTTCTGAAACTTCATTATTCTACCATTAAACTTTATCTATGTGGAATCAGGTACAATTATCTGAAGGAAAATTGTAGTGATCCATTAGAACTGTATAACGGCAAACCATTGTCAAGGCTTACATCTTAAATTATGTTAAACGATCTCAAAATCAAAACAAAAGAATAAGGCTACCACTCACTTTTGATATTCTTGAACAAATTATAAAGAGATTACGAAAGGGAGTTTTTCAAAGTTCATTGACCGCATGATTAAAACAGCTAGCGTGATTTCTTTCTTTGGCTTCCTCCGATGCGGAGAAATAACTGTTATCAAATCCGAACATTTTGAACCTGCAATTAATATATTAGACATTTCATTCACAGACAATATTGCTAACCTGCACTTGAAACAGTCCAAAACTGATCCATTCCGTAAGGGTATAGATATTCAGTTACACAAAATTAATAGTCATATTTGCCCTTATCGTGTTTTGAAGATATTGAGAGATCAGGAAAACGTTTTTATCGTCTTATCAAAATTGAGTAGACCCTCTTTTTGTATCAATTGGCAATTTAGCTATGGAAAGAGATTTCTTTATAACAAAAATCAGACATGTTCTAGAGTTATGCGGTTATAATCCTGAAAGCTTTTCAGGTCATTCGTTTAGAACAGATCTGGCACCGCAGCTGGTCAAGCTAACATAGAAGATCACATGATTAAAACGTTAGGTCGTTAATCTTCAGATTGCTATGTGTGTTATATTCGAACTCAAACAATCTCTATAAAGCATGCACAACAGCAGCTTGCTGAATCTATTAATCATTGATTATAGTATAGTCAACTTTGAATTTATTGACAGTAGAACTGCATGCTTGCTTAATATGTATATTTTGTTTCTTTTATTTAGCTTATTATTGTGTTATTCGTTGACTTATTGAAGATGGTCTCGGGGGATTCCTTATTCTAAATACTTGGGGGTCACTCAGACTCATCTGATTTCTAATTATTATTTCGTCAAAGTTCTCGGCATCTTTTCAAATATTTCACTTATCATTCATATTTTTCATTCATTTTCCAAGCATTTTTCATTTAACATCTCCAACCTCAACTCAACACCTTAATACATTGTAGCCCACCGTCACGCGGGGGCTGGTCCAATGTCACGCATGGGCTGTCAGATGAGGCTTCGCTTTATCATTCTTTTGTCAGTTGTGTTGTTCAAGTTGAGCGTAGTGACTTGTCAGCTGGTGTTCTTTCCACGAAAGAATCGCTTCCTGACAAAGTCCTGGAGAAAAATTATTCGTCAGATAGTTGAGTGATTTCCCAAGGCCAAACAATTTGATATGTTTTATATGTTTAATACAGGAAATACGTTTTCATTTTATCTTGAATGTGTAATTTTCATAATAAATATATTACATTAAAACCTTTTCGTTGAGTAGCAATGGTTCCATGACAAAGTTATTATTGAATCTGCAGTATACGGACACTACACTAAGATAACATTCACCAAACAGGAACCTTTAACACATTTGACCTCAGATTTTTATCCGATGTCAAAGTTTAAAACAGTGAAGCTAATGAGCATATCGACACACAAAAATTTCACAGTTTGATGTCCTGCGAAGATTATCATACTAACTGATTGATTGATAATGGGAATAAAATGATTATTACAGAGTCTGCATTGTCAAATTCTTCACAAATCATATTGTGCTATTACACGTGTATAGCAAACTGCATAACATGAGACTTATGGTTAAAGCGACATTGAAACCAGCATCACAGTTGGATACAACATTTAATATATTAAATTGTACATGATTGAACTTCGACTATTGAACTATAATAAGATATACAGATTATCATGTGGGGGACTCGTGTCATTTTCGGATATAAAGTTATATATTGGATAATTGGATTGGGATACTTACATGGTTTATCAGTTGTTGGTGTAGTTCAGTGGCAAATATTACATGCATATACACGACGGAAAATACATAAAACTTATTTAGAAACAGAATTTCGACTGTCCGTTTTACACAAATACACACAGGAAAAACGAGTATATAAACTGTCCCTAAGGTTAATATTACAACCAGACAGAATCAGCAATTCAGCTACTTCTACATGTCCATAGTGACTTGCAATTGTCAACGGTGAAATCTGATCGGCATTCCACACATTCGGATCAACCTCGTTTTCGATAAACTTCTTGGTAACGTTTGGCAAACCTTCCCTCGCAGCTAGATGAATCGCTTGAAGGTACGGAAATTCATCTACAGGCAAAGATAGGTAACAACCATTGTCTATTATTGGATGACGATGTTTTCGTGTCGAGGTTCTATAGAATGTGTCAGTGGTGACCTGGTAAATATTATTTCGGCATCAATATTAACTCCATCCTGTATCAGTTGCTGAAATTTATCAAGGTCTTGCTTCTCTATGGCACCAACCATGGCTTTCTGCATGGCTTTCTGCTTCGTTTTTCTCTGTAAGAAAAATAGTACTGTTTTCTATATATATCACAATCACACAATCATACATCCATAAATTAAGGTGTTATTTTATTGCAACATATGGCTTTGACTTGCATGAATTTCTAGGTTGAAATTAAGAGCATACACATATAGTAAAAATAAATAACATAATCTTTGAGATATACGCACAAAATGTTTCGAAATACAGTGACATACGCACAATCAGCAAATGACATACTTTTCCCTCGTATACTAGTGTATTAAGATGTAGGGTATGGTCGAGTAATATATATTATTATCAAAACGACTGTGTGAAAAATATTTGTTTTTACACTGGTGGTCACGTGTTCCATTAACTAATCGTACGCGGTAACAAGAAAATTTTACAACCAGTTCTATAATAAGTAATGCTTAGTCTAATAAAAATATAGGAATTGCCCTGGCTTTCCTTTAAAAAAATCATGAACGTATTCAGGATTTTTGAAAGGAAATTATGTAAAATTAAAACATTCTCATATGAGTATTCTAATTCACAAAAAAAAAATGATGAAGACAAGTATTGCTCAGGCTGTTTAATGATTTCTCAAAGCAATTATTATTTGCACCAAATATTCGCCTGGTTTTTTTTCAGTACTATTTATAAGTTGTTAACCTTCTTGTTTGCGATCTCTTTTAGTTCTCAGCACAGCGATGGTGTCATCTTGATGTGAGTATTGTGGTACTTCCGGTACAGCTGGAGCTGGTGGCAGGTCCTGAATGTTAACATATAAACTTAAGAATAAAAAACAGTTTGACTGTGTGTTTGAATAAAGAAATGAAAATCGATTGAGAAAATATTGAATATTCTGGATAAAACCAAGAGAAAGAAATAAATCAAAAGAAGCAAAGAAAAATGCAAAACAAAAAGTAAAAACACAAAGTGATGTGAGAAAGACAAATTATGTGGACCTGGATGCATTGTGAAACGATTGTTTATTGTTTTTATCTCGTCCAATAACATAGATAAATTAATCTCATCAAATTATTTTTCAGCTGTTATACATGCATGAATTCGAAGTTGTTAGCATTGGTTTCGCACTAGCTGGCAGTAACTGCTAGTACTCTCAGGTATGTACTTGTTGTGGTGATGTTTAAGTACTCTGACACGTCCGGACTGTGTTATATGTATTAGTTTTGCTTTGTAAATATTCGATCAGTTAATCTGTGTTCAAATGACTTTTATTTGTTCTTTATATGATGAGCTGATTCACCACTTTACCAGGTTAGGAGAGAGTTAGCGCCTTCAAACTATCGTTGCAACTGGTGCATTTTAAATCCTAGATGGACTAACGAAACTGGTTGCCAGTCTTGTGGAATCCATGCTCTTGAATTGATTATCATCTGTACAGTGCATGTATGATCTGCCATTGCAGCTACGGTGATAAGGAGGCTTTGGTGTCCTTCGTTGTTTGGAAGACTTTGACTTACATCAATGTTAGCATCTTTATTAATTAGTGCCATAACCATAGCAAGATCTAGAGTTCCTCTATCTTCCGTTGGAAGTTGCAACAGGCTTAAATATCTACAACGGTAGTTTTCAAATCGCTGACGTCCATCCGACACGTGTCTTTTAGAACCATATGCGTAGTTTTTATCAAAAATTATGGGCCTGTTCAAATTTCTATTTTCTGGAGTTGTCTTCGTCTTCTCTTTGCTGTAGCCTTATTAAAGTTAAGATAGTCAACGCCAGTCATAGTACATTAATTCCACCACGTGTACAAAGCAGGACTTCTACATGTACTACAAAAATATAAGCCCACTTTCCTCCAATAACCGGATTTATTTTTCATAAAAATAAAGTTTATTAAGCTACAAGCGATATTCAATTTTGAAAGGCTTAACTACCTGAAACAAAAATAGATTGATGGCAATTTTTTAAAACAAAATCTACATAAAGACTCAAACATATGTAGTGTTAGATATTATATCCTGATACGGGTTGGGTGCAATTGTTTTGATGTATTTGTATGATACAATAAAAAAGGACAGACTGATTTTGAAATACATTAGTGTTTTAGATGTTACCTCCTTGTAATGAAGAACGTTTGAATACATCATTTCCTCTATTTGTATAGAAATTACCCTTTTTCCTTAGGTAAAGGTTCCGATCTTACTGATTTGATAAGATGGCAAAGAGCTACATCCCAATTGATATTGAAAAGTCTGTTTATTGAAGAAAATAAATTTATACATCCTCTGAAAAGTGCATAATCTCTCAAACAGTTTAGAAGAGTAACAGGCAGTGAAAAAAATATAGTTTGAATGTAATACATCAAAACAATTGTACCTAAAAAAATCTAAATTAGCAACAAGCATAGCCGGACCTTGATTTAGAACAATACCTAAAGAAAACCTGTTCCCAATCACCTTATTATAACAGCTCCTCTGGCCGTGTTATTACTAGGGACCTAAACAAAATTCAACTTGAAAATCTCCAGAATGTGACATGTGTGATTTATCCTTAGTTAAGAGAACCCCAACACATCAATTGGAATCATAACTTGAAAACAATGAATTCCATTTAGAACTACGCTAGAGCTTAAACTAAACGAAAGTAGTTAAATGGGAGACTTTGTCAGAATGGGTCAGAACAATCAGTTCTCTGATAAAATGTCTCTTTTATAACTTGAACACTTCAAATAACACTGTCTTTGTATTTAAATCATACTACTACGAGTGTCTTGTAAAAGAATTTGGAATACATAACCACACAGGTAAACCCACATACCAAAACATATCATTCGACAATAAGCTTATGGCGAATCAGAATTCCTTCGTCACTTTAATGAACATTGCATTGAAAAACAAATCGGATGATTTACCTTGTTTTTATTGTATTCCTTCAAAAAAATATTTACAAACAACGGTACATTACCGGCTCATCTGCATGTTTGACTTAAGAATATTCCATTAGATTGACACAACATTCTGTCCGCAGTGAAAGAGGGTCTTCAGAAATACTGTGTACTGTTTACTCGTGTTTACTCGTGTAGCAAAGAATGTGTGGATTCTAAAAACCTCTAAAGAACTTTGATCTTTTTATAAAATTAGTTCTATCAAAAGAATTGATTTTTTCAACCCTGTATACCACCATTCCTCATATGAAATTGAAAAATCTTTTAAAAGAAATAATCAACAATGCTTTTCAAAATAAAAACGGTTACATACGCTATAAATTTATAACTTTGGGATACCATACGACATATTTTGTTACAAGTGAACAAAAAGGTTAATCGTGCTACACAGAGGAACAAGTGAACAGTATGTTCGAGTTTATTATTGACAACACATTTGTTGACAAAGGGGGTAGACAACAAATTGTCGGCATTCCTATGGGAACGGACTGTGCGTCTCTCCGCCTCTCCTTGTCGATCTCTTTTCCTTTCATAAAAATCGAAAAGTTCTTACAGACACTTGGCAAAAACAAGATGATTAAAGAAGCCAAATTATTTAATTTCACTATCAGATACATTGATACTTTGAACTTGATACACACGGTCATCTCAGAACAAAAACCGATTGCAAACGAGAAGGTTTTTAATTTTGAAATTATCGATTTCCCTTAGTTACTGACGTGGTTTATTATCTTCATACCATGCAATATTATTCTATTATTTGTCTTTATCAATATTACTTCTACTGTTTTTATTTATATCCATTTGGCGTGGCTTCGTATTTGTATATCCCGTCATTGTGTTATATGTTATATTACAATGCTCGTAATTTTGTCTCTCATTTTTTCTAATTAAAAGTACTTTGTCTATATGCTTTTTGGTGTTTCTTTGATATAGATGACATGGCTTTGTACTGTTGCATCCCGTCATTGTGCTAGTGTAAAACATTTGTGTATGCTTGTTTCATTTTTTCTTATGTGCTTTGTCTATGTGCTTTTTATATTTCTGTGGTAAAATGTACATATATGACATGGCTCTGTACTTTAACATCCCGTCATTCTGTTATTGTACTTAGGTAAATTGTGTATCATTTTCTTTCATTTTTGGTAATTTGCTTGCTCTATATGTTATGTTCTGCTTCTTTGTTACATATTTATTTGTATTTATAGTGAACTAGATTATAACACAATGTTGAATGCTGAACCGCTTTTTTCCATTTTTACCTATTATTATTCAGTTAAACACATCTTTGGCAATATAAAAGAATATAAGTGCGACTGTTATACAAGTACGATATTTGCATGTCGTCAGCTTTAAAACCAGGTTTAATCCATCATTTTCTACATAAGATCATGTATGTTCCAAGTCAAGAATATGACAGATGTTATCCATTCGTTTGATGTGTTTGAGCATTTGAGTTTGCCTTTTAGTTAAGGACTTTCCTTTTTGAATTTTCCTCGCAGTTCAGTGTTTTTGTGATTTTACTTTATACATGATTTTTTCAGTAATTATTATTTACATTGAATGAGCTGTCAGTATTTGAGAATACTCTCAGACTTAGGGTCCTTTTGTTTTTGAGATGTACAAGAACCCGCCCATTCTGAGTTTTTGTTTTTATATGTGTCTATTTGTATTCATCTGATGAGTTAACCAATTCCGATTGTCTGTTTAGTTTGTTCATTTGGTGTACTTTTTCACAATTGTCCTAGGTTAGGGGAGTATTGAGCGTTCACAAAAGAAAAATATGTTGGTGCCTGTCACAAGTCAGGAGCGTCTAGCTCAGTGATTGTCGTTGGTTACTGTCTATTATATTTGTTCTTAATTTGATTTGTTGTAAATAAGGCCGTCAGTTTTTCCTATTGAATTATTTATATTAAGCATTTAGGGAACTTTAATAGGCCACTATTGATTACATCTACTTCATAATGTTCATTTGAATATTGGTGGATAGTTGTATCATTTGCAATCATATCACATGTCATTTAACCTATAATTATGATATATGAACATTTTTTATTCATGGGCATTTTAATAAATGTATTCTTCATGTTATTGATCACCAGTGTTCAGTTAAATATCCACTGAACAATATACACTGTTGATGAAGGAAACATTACACATGCTTCAATAAAAAAAGTTATGTTGTATTCAAATCTGTTAATACATTCAAAATACACATTTTATCAAAATTAAAACAACAAATCAATTATAAAACAAACAAAAAATCTATTACAGGAGAAACTAAAATATGACGTAATAAACATCGTCAAAAAGACGTTATTAGTAATGTTAAGACATGCATAAACCACAACACATCACGTGATTAGGACGTCAACCTTTTTAACTTCATGTATTCCCTTAATTTAGAAACTTCTCTAATGTAGTTTTTCTTCTTCTTCCTTGAAGTTTGAAACCTTCTGTGCATCATCGGAATGATCATAGCCAGTTTCGTCTTTCCACGTCGATTTACCTTTCGTTAATGGTATATGTCCGAACTGCGTCACAACCACATTACGATTGTTTGGTATTTCATGGCCTATGCACATCTCTTTGCATTTGTTGTTTTCGTCAAGGTAAAGTATGGTTAGGTAAACATTTTTGGAACGATTAAGATGAAAGGTTTGAGACTTGCCACTTTGAATTTTCATGAGTCCTCTTTCTGGCTTTTCGGAAGTGTGTTCTGTACTGTATCCGAACGCCATGCCATAAACCTCCAAAGTATATGTTGATTTTTTGCAATTACGTTCCCCTTCACACACAACATAGATATCTGACACGGTAGCATTGGCAACTGGTGTACTGTCAACAATAGATTCAGATGATCTAAAAAGAAAGATTTAGAAATAATTAATATACAAAATTACCTCAAACGGTTAATTTTAATATTGCTGAGTCAAAAGTAAATTATAACACCAGCATTTGTAAAAATACATTTCAAACCCACCATATGTTGATATACCATTCTTTCGTAATAAATCGTCTGTATACCAAATTGTCTAATATGAGATGGAATTACATACATGTCCTTAAGCTGCAGATAACGAACCGATGAAAAAAAATGTATCCGTTGGGAGTCTTTTAGTGTACTGATCATATAAAAACTGGATACATAGCGAATGGCTTACGGACACACACAGGATAAGCAGCGTACGAGAAACGGAAATATGCCGAATAGAACGGATTTCGAACGTACATCCTACGGACGAGTACCGCATAAACGGATACATAACGGAAGCGTACCGAATGAAACAGATGAACAAGATAAGCGGGAACTTAAAGGCGTCAATATCAATACATTTTTTAAAATCACATTAATGTGACCTTAAAATAATTAAAAGTTTTCTTTTCTGTAGCTGGTTTTAGATAATAGTCCAGAAGGTTTATTTTTGCAACATGTAAGTTCAGTCTGGCCTTAATAAGAGCTGCTTGATAGGGAAGACGTGCTCTTACTCCACATACATCATGAATAATAGGCATTCATGACATTCAAGAAATCTGACATACCAATGCATGGCATTTCTAACGCGAAATTTCATTTAGCGTTTATTCGTTGGTACGCTTCCGTTATGTCATGAATTCAACAATATTCCATAATATAACACTCCACCCTTTCAACAAAAAAACAAAAACAAACAAACAAAACAATATCAATAAACTTGCAAACATGTCGAACTCGCAGAAAATTGATTAAGGAAGGGAAAACCCAGAGTAGATGCTAACCAATTTCTAGCTGTTGGAGAGATCAATTACAGCTCGTTGGACAAAATCTTAAAATACGTACTGGACATTATCGAAACATAATTTAAACGACACCTCCTACAATTTCTTACCGATAACATTAATTGTCGGCGATTGTGTTTATTGTTGAAACTATAGATGATATAGTGTAAATTTCAGGAGAAAACTATAAATGTAAACAAAATAAGATTCATAATTTTAAAGTTGAAACGATTTTTAGAACAAATTCACATTCAAGTCATTATTTGTCAATAAATGTGGAATATAGTTATCAAAGGAACCAGGATTATAATTTAGTACACCAGACGTGCCTATGGTGCAGTGAAAATGTGTACTGTTATTATTGGAAACTATAGAAATAAAACCTGTTAAATTGCAAAATGATCATCGAAACTAAATCTTACGAATAAATCTTTATGATATATCGTCTGTTGACTCCTTACGTTATTGCTCTTAAATGATAACAGTTAACTCATGTTATTGTTTTATCTAATGTTTTGAAAGAACTATCATTAATGATAGGAAGGCTGACACATTGAAAAGGAAAAACAATGTACAAATAAATTATTATGAATGAAACAATCACACACATTGATTAATTTAAAATTAATCTTGCTTTTTATCTTGAAAAATAATAAATCAAAATCCTTATATTTTAAGGTTTAGGTGATTCTAAAATGTTTTAAATGTCAAATCAATTGATGTTATGTGTGATTTACATTTTCTCTATCAAATGACGAGGAATGGATCTTGCTAAACTATTGCTGTCAAATTTTTATACTTTAATGCATACAATTTACAGTATTCTACGTTTTTGCTATATAATTGGTTGTGATGCCGGGAATTCGTTATTTTTTATAAGTTGAGATGTGTAAAAACAAGATTCAAGTGCACATCACTTATTTCTTAACGCATTTGACGATATAAATTTGCAACTAAATACAATGTGTAAATAACAATGGTCTAGCTTACAGATTCATTTACATAAATAACCTATTTCAAACATGTTTTTGAAATTAAATGTCTGAAACACAGAAATACACATGCGAGATGCAAACAAATATTCATCGATTAGAAAAAAAAATATTTTCAATAGTTTTGAAATCTCTTACCCCATGATGTTAAAACAACTTTTTTGTGCGTATTGGATTTTAACTTATTTACACCGAAGTTTCCAAGTTTATTGTAATACGTCAGTCATAAGTATAGCCATGTGATATTAGTACATACGAGATTATATTGAATACAAAAAAGCTTGATAATTGTATTTTAAATTGATTTCTTTCCTACCAAATATTAAAGAAGCAATAGAGTGTCATACAGCTGTATTATTACTACGTGTCCTTAGTGTAAAAGAAATACACTTAAACATTCTTTCTTTCTAATTCAAATAAAACAAACTTTTTATTTTAATTTTTGGTATTTTTGTGTTTTTTTTTCTAATTATTGTGGGCTGTCCGTTTTAAATCTCTCTCGTATGCCTTTTGTTGTTGCTCACAGTGTTTCATTTAGTTGTTTACTCACATAAACTTAACAGTCAACGTTTATAAACTGCTGTCATTGCTATATGTTTTATATTGAATAACAAGTTCGAAAAAAAAATACGAACAGATTTAAGGGTGTACTTGTTCGTATACAAATAAATTATGTGTTTACTTGCCACAATGTGGTATTGACTTAGGCCAGAGTACCAAAATAGGATTTAGATATACTATTAAACAAATACTAATTGTGTATTTCCTTTTACGTTCATCTATTTATAAAGTATGTTTCGGAAGAGAGAAAACTTTGTATATGTCATGAATAAAAAATACGTTTAAGCTATTATTAATTTATGGTAAAGTGTTGATGTTTTTTTTTATATTAAAAAAACCGCATATTTACAATACACTATGAAAAAACGTTGTCAAGTATGGGAAAATCTCAAAACTAAACTATACATTTATATATAAAATTGTAAAGCTATTCCAAATATCATAAAAGGTAGTAAAACATGCAGAACAATAATTTAAATTCGAACACATTTGTGTTATGTACTTTTATTCTGTCACATTTTTTCAAATACTTAATTCGAACTTGATCATGATTTATAAAATACATCAACATAAATTCTTCCTGGAATTTTCATTATGCAATGTATACTCTGAATCAGAAAATAAATGTGTGTGTCCATTACTTATAATCTACTTTCAATTCAGCCAATTTTCAGTTTGCAAGATGTTCCCCACCTAAGCAACCTTTTATAGGCAACCACAGTATAATCTCGCGTTCTTTTCCACCTTTATAACGATTTCTGACTTTCAAGTTTGAAATGATAATGTTCAAACCAAAATTATATCTGATGATTTATAATTTTCTTCTCTTTATCAAAATGTATATCTTTACCTTAAAACATATTTAACATGTTTAGAATTAGAAAATTTTCTTTTTGTGAGGCATACAAAGACTTTACGAAATTTCTACTTATTAAGAATCAATTTTTCGTCACAACAGTATAATTTCATCTCAGAAACTTTTTGATTAAATACCGAAAAGCATTGAAGTCATTTTAAAAGTTAGTGAAATAAAAACAAATAGTTGTCTATAAAACAACGTCAATATCTAAATTAAACATATCTCAAACTTCACTAGAAGTAAATAAAAAACAAATATCTTAAATATTGAAAAAAAATTGAAGTGTAAGTATCAAGAATTGTTTGTTTTTTATGGGCTGCTCACACATTTTTTATACAGTCAAATTTTCAGCATCTGTCATATTATATAGATGAAACCAAATGACATTCACCATGTGTGTGGTAGCTTAACACTTGTTTCCATGAGTAGTGGTGTTTGTTATAACTGAACTTTTAGTTTTGCCATGTTTTATGGAGGACCATAAATGTGTTAGGGATAACACATACTACTCATTTAAGTTCAAATTCAATAATGTCACACACAGCCAAAAAGCGGACGGAATTGTGATTAATAGCTGTTATCGACAGAAGTTGAAGTTTGCTTCATAAATTTAAACAGATTGTCAAAATTACGTTTATTTTTTCGAATGAATCGGCAGTTGTGAACACTAATAAAAGTCTATTATAGATAAGCTATTGACATTTTCAAAATGTATGAACTACATTCTATAAGAAAACAATTTCATTAACACCTTTCAGAACATTTCGATTCGTCCAGTGAGCTGATAAAGGTTATGACCCTTACACTTATCGTATCGTCTTCAAAGGTCACTGACAACAACACGTTGCTTAATGTGTTTGTATAAAACAAATCTGGAAAAGGGTTACATAGCTTTAAATAACAAAATATTGTCGAGTATTGTCGAGTATTGATCATACATGGCCAAATATTGGTGAGTCGGGTGTTGTGTTGAACCAAGTCATTTGAAGTTTAGGACTAAAAGTGCTAAAAAAGGTTCAGACTATTATCATTGGTGCACATAGACCAAAAAGCAGACTTTTTCAGAATCGTGGAGTACAGTCAGTAAAATTGAGTGTACACACAGCATATGACCTGAACTCAGATAGAAATTAATGATCGAGTTAGATACAGACTTAATCGAGTAAGGTAAAGTTTGGAATTTACTTCTTTATTAAATAAGTTGAAGTATGAAAGTAAACATGGATGCGAACATTGTTAAGGACAGTAAAACGTAATCATAAGTTTTTCATTAACAATTGACTGTCCCTTTGGTATCTTTCGTCCCTCTTTTATATGGTCTTCTAAAAGTCGAGAAAAAATGACTCACTAAGAATGATTAAATACAGTTCAGTTTAGTGAATAGTAATGTTTACATTTCAGATGTTTTTACTGGTTTGCACAAATTTAAAAGCATAAAATTTTGCTTTTTTTTAAATTCCTCACGGTGATCATGTTATTTACACCATTTGGTACATGATGGGCATATGTCTATAATAGTGTATGTTCATATATCTGTTTATTGATATGATAGACTACAGGATGCAAAAAATGTCTGTTAGATAGAAACTACTTATGCTACAGTGCAGTATGAAAGTAAACATGGATGCGAACCTGGTGAAGGACAGTAAAACGTAGTCATAAGTTTTTCATTACAAATTGTCATAGAAAACAAAGGGAATTGTTCTTTTTTATAACGCTATTCCTTGGTTTACATTAACCGAGGTCCAATGCAATGTTAAATCTTAATCATATCACCTAGGATTAAATAAATTTGAATTACCATGGAATAAAATTGAAACCAAGATAGAAATACGAAGATGACATATTTCTAATTTGATATTCAATCAATTTCTAAACCTTCTGCCAGGTCAATAATAACGTTGTTGTATTCCCGTGTGATAAATTTGTAAAACTACATAAAAGTCAAAATATAAAATACGCGTTGTGCAATTTGTTAATTCCCATATACCTCACATTGGTACATGAAAGTTATAATACAATTCATATTGTATTGACATTAACTTTATTTTCTAAAATGGAAATGTGGTACAATTGAAAATGTGAAAATTAACCACCAGTGTTTTGAAATATAAGCATTTAATGTCATCGTCCGAGCTTTGACATTGACAAAAACCCAAACTGTATAGTCGGCTATAAACGGGTCCGACAGGAAAAATGTGAAATAGCTCACACAAGACAACTAACTAACTAACTTTTTGCGCCTGTCCCAAGTCAGGAGCCTCTGGCCTTTGTTAGTCTTGTATTATTTTAATTTTAGTTTCTTGTGTACAATTTGGAAATTAGTATGGCGTTTTAAATTCACTGAACTAGTATATATTTGTTTAGGGGCCAGCTGAAGGACGCCTCCGGGTGCGGGAATTTCTCGCTACATTGAAGACCTGTTGGTGACCTTCTGCTGTTGTTTTTTTCTATGGTCGGGTTGTTGTCTCTTTGGCACATTCCCCATTTCCATTCTCAATTTTAACTTATATGAAACAATTTACAAAAACAAAAATTGGTAGAAACAAAATTAGAAATAAAAATAAAAAAACATCAAACCAATTAGCATGATTGAAACAGAGCACCGCTATACTAAATTCTAGTTTAAAGTTGAAATGAATTTAATGTAACGACGTGATAAGCAATATGACAAAAACTTGTGTATACGTCAAGGTATGAGTGAACAGTTTCAAAAGGATGTATAAACATGAGTAATCATACTATAAAAATAGTCATACATGTATAGTTATGTTTTTATTTTCCATAACAAAATCAAGTTAAGCACTAATAAAACTACAAATAATTAATATATATAATAAATGATTCAGCTAAAAAACATTTCATCCTTTGATTAAAAATCTTCATTGGAGGGTATTAATACCAAATAGAAAAAAAACTGTCGAATACACTTTCGCGTCTTTTTATTGTTCTATGATGTAAGAGGGTTATAGGATGAACTTGAAATGCATGACATTCTTAACATGTTATTTGCATTTAAGCTGTGCAGGATGAACAAGTAATAAGCAGTCACATTCAGAAAGAATTGGAAAGTTAAATTCTGGACAGTCTCTTTCAAAAGGAGGACCTACTTATAACACTTTTTGTTAACTTGATCTTGTCTTGATAATACATCAAATATTTGCAAATGGAAGTTACGCTCGGTCCACCTATCAATTTGTATGACATTACATATTACTTTACTTAAGTAGATCACATTAACTGTCAAATAATCAAACATAATATGAGCGGTAACTGTATGTCTTTTAAAACCTACTTTAAACTTATCGGTTTTATTATTTGGAGTGCGTGAAATCATGATAATAGACAGAAATGTATACAATATATCAATTCTAAAAAGGTTTTCATGATATACATAAAAGACGTTTAAAAGTATTACATACCTACGATACAATGTGATTATCATTGCTGCATGATGAAATGTAAATCACACATGGGATTATTTGAATGCTCAAACAATATTTATGCAGAATTTAGAAGTTTTGAAAGTGTTTATATTTATAAGATTACTTATTTACCGTTGTTGAGCAGTATTTTTGTTTTATTTTTTATTGGGCATTAAAGTTGCAACTTTCCCCACCCTGCCAAATAAAGGAAACAGTAGTATACAGTAGTATACCGCTGTTCAAAATTCATAAATTGATAGAGAAAAAACAAATCGGGGTTACAAACTAAAACTGACGGAAACGTATCAAAATGGGGAGTCCGTTTGGCATTAAAGGATTTACAAATTCGCAGCTACGTCTAGACAGAATTGGGAATGTACATTAGATTATCCCTCTTGTTCATACCTTTGCAGCAATTCATTGAGTGGTCAGTATAAGAAGATGACATTTTCAAGGATACATTTCTATCCTAATCAAATCTATCCTTGTGTTGCAATGTCAATCTTAACTTACCTTACATACGAGCTCTACCCTATTTCATGGTATATTGATAATTTGCTTTAATGAGATTTAATTGGTGTTTTGTTTTAGGTGGTGGTCGGGGTGGGTATTTCATTCGCATATGAAAATTATATATAGCTTGTAAATCTATGACAAACGATTACTCAATTTTGGCTATTAGATCCCAATCCTTGTTGAAAAACTTTGTTCATCTTTTGTGTGTTTTTTTTCTGACTGAATTTTGTTTGAATATGTGTAAATTGTTTTGTCGTTTATATCCGGCATTTTTCTTTCGTGTAGCGTGAATACAAAAGACACGTATTACGTCTGTTCCTTAAAACTTAAAAGTAATCCTATTATAGTAGTATTCATTGAATTTAAATCCAGTCTGATTATGCATTTATTGTTAATTGGTACAAGTCCGGGGTAGAAGTCCGGGGTAGAAGTCCGGGGCAGAAGTCTGGGTAGAAGTTCACGTGCACTTATTTATTGACGTGCTTGATTCATTTTGAATTCATATCAGAATAAAATGTGAGTCAAAGACATGAAACAGGCTTAATGTATCTTGTGTATCCTCTATCAAAAATTATCAAAGGTATCAGGATAATAATTTAATACGACAGACGCGTGTTTCGTCTAAATAAGAAGTGGTTAACATATTAAGTAATTAAGGGTATACTAATTCCTGTTATTGTTTGATGAAATATAAGTTTGATAGGATGCTTTCTCGTATTACAAACCTTGGAAGAATACCAGTACTATTATCTCAATGAAGTCATAAATAATAAAACAACATTCCTTTAGTTAATGTTTATTGCTATAAAATGTATTTTCAATCAATTTATGGGATATATATGTAGGACTCTAAAGTGCGATGGGGACGCTAAAGTACGATGGTTACGCTAAAGTGCGATGGTCTACGCTAAAGTGCGATGCCTACACACGCTAAAGTGCGATGGTCCGCGAAAGTATAGACGTAATAAACGTACTATGGATTATGACGTGAACAGTCTTTTATACAAACAAAAAATGAACATGCCGAAAGATAAATGTAGAATATTTGATTAACAACTTGAAACCAAATGTCCATGACTTACTCATTTTAAACATAACCGTGCTTTGTCGAATGAGGCAAATGTGTTTTTTTTTTTGGGGGGGTGGTGCTGAAAGAAGGACGTGTGTCCTGCAGTCGACTATCTTACTATACAGATACAAAAGTATACGCATAAGTATCCTTTATCCTGTTTCTATTAGAAGCTAACGGATACATTGAAATAATTGTTTATGTAGCACTTTACTTTCCGGTCCCCATTAAAATATTGTCGATTTTATAGAAAATTAAAGTCGGTAAAATAAGATTACATGTTTTCATGCGTAAATCATCAATTGTCGGCTAAAAAATTAGTTTGTACATTGTAGAAAAATACAACCTGTATTTGTATTCGCTGTGAAAAAAGAAGAAACATTGCATTTCTCTCATTTAAATTAAGAATGTTTTAAACAAATAAATGTTTCACAATAAAGGATTTGTATTTGTAATTTACAATTACGACGTTAAGGGGAGATATGCACATTAGTGATAGACTGTGTGAGCGGCAAGCTTCATCAATTATTCAATATTTGATACGCCCAAATTTCTTCTTAATTTAGGAACAATCACTTAAGCCTACCGGTAATTATAAAGTCTATCACATATGTTATAAAACCTTATCATACCGTAGCTTTTGCAAAATGACTATTTATTACATCCGTGTTCTATAAAGTTTTTAGCCCTTTAACATTACCTTTTTGGTTCATCGCACTTTAGCGTGATAAACCATCGTACTTTAGCGAACAAACAGCCGTCGCACTTTAGCGTGATACACCATCGTACTTTAGCGTAGACCAACGCACTTTAGCGTGACAATCGTACTTTAAAGTACCATCGCACTTTAGAGTCCTACATATATATTTATCTTACCTCCTATACATTTCTAGGAATGTGATTGGTTAAATAAAGGCAACAGTAGTATACCGCTGTTCAAACTCATAAATCCATGGACAAAAAACAAAATCGGGGTAACAAACTAAAACTGAGGGAAACGCATAAATATAAGAGGAGAACAACGACACAACACTACAATGTAACTAACACACACAGAAACGGACCAAGCATCAGACAAAATCCCACGAGAATAACAAATATAACATCAAAACCAAATATATGAATTTGGGATAGACAATACCGTGACACGTCTTATCGCAATGTCAATTTACACTCAAGAATAAGAAAAAACAAACGACGCAACGTTAAATTGTAACACACACAGAAACGAACTATAATATAACAATGGCCATATTCCTGACTTGGTACAGGACATTTTTAAAGAAAAAAATGGTGGGTTGAAACTGGTTTTGTGGCATGCCAAACCTCGCACTTTAATGGCAATGTATAAATATAACATAGAAATGACAACATAATATTACAGGACTATAATACAAATAAATAGGAAAACGTATTAGACAAAGAAACACATGATTAATGAATAACAAAAAGCATCAGGTTTAAAATTTAATACGCCAAAAACGCGCCTCGTCCACACAAGACTCACCAGTGACGTCCAGATGTAAAAGATCGAAGGCGAAAAAAAGTACAAAGTTGTACAGCACTGAAGATCAAAAGTTGAAAAAGGTTGTGTCAAATACGACTAAGTTTTTATGCTTGGGTTAAGAACATCCTTATTATTTAGAACAATTAATGATATTGCAAACAGTAAATTTTATCAAATGAATATCAACTCATTACATAAAAGCGCCCTCTTGGAGACTGTGTATATTTCATATAAGATTAATAGGGAGGCGGGGCTTATCTCATACACGGTTGGTAGTGGTGTTACGTCCCTTTATATTCTCTATAAGGTAGAGGATGGCGGGGCTTATTTTATACACGGTTAGTAGTGGTGTTATGTCCCTTTATAAGAACAAAACGGTACTGAGAAAAAACCGTAAAAGTTTCAACAGACGAAGAAATTGATGATTAATCGAAATAAAGTCATAAATAAAGGCAACAGTAGTATACCGCTGTTCAAACTCATAAATCCATGGACAAAAAACTAAATCTGGGTAACAAACTAAAACTGAGGGAAACGCATAAATATAAGAGAACAACGACACAACACTACAATGTAACACACACAGAAACGGACCAAGCATCAGACAAAATCCCACGAGAATAACAAATATAACATTAAAACCAAATACATGAATTTGGGATAGACAAGTACCGTGACACGTCTTATCGCAATATCAATTTACATTCAAAAATAAAAGAAAACAAACGACGCAACGTTAAATTGTAACACACATAGAAACGAACTATAATATAACAATGGCATAAAACACATTTAAACCTTACAAGTTATTATTTGTTATTGTTGGTATTTGTTTTTGTAGGATCAATGGAAGTAGTTTCTTAATGCTATCAGTATTGAAGATTTGCTCATTTTGATAGGTAACTAGTCTAAATTCCACACGTTAAGATAGTCGGTAAGATAAATTCGTTACATTGTGTGCTAGTGACCTAATACGGTATACGGGGTCAGTAAATTCCATATGGGGATTCAAGCTTCGCTCTCACCACATATGGAATTTACTGACCCCATATATACCGTACTAGGTCACTAGCACACTATGTAACTAATAATATATATCGATACACAACTGTTGCCTTAACTCAATGAAAATCCGTGCTCTTTTAATAGTGTTTATAAGCGTGCAAGCAATTTTATTGATTGGACATTTAAGTGTTTTAAGCTAATGTTTGTGACGAAACTAAATAAGCGTCAGATATGCTAAATCAAAAGCATTTGGTGATTTAATTATTTAATACACAAATAATGTACAGACACACAAACTCAAACACACAGTCGGTATCACAAAAACGAACTATATATACAAGTCCGCCAATCGCCTGTATGTTTCAAAGCTTTAAATATGTGTCATGTTATGTTAAATGTTAGACGATTGTCTGAAAACTCAAATATCTCACTTTTTGTCATTGATAATTCTTTGTAATTGCATTTCGTCCATTAATTTGGAAACTTTGTCTTTATATTTCTTTTTAAGTTTGTCAACCTCTTCTTTGAACTTCAACACCTTATCAGCATAACATTGATGATCACGTTTATTTTTGTCTATCCACGTCGACTTTGTGTCTGCTAGAAGTAAATGTCCAGAGTGAGACAAAATTACATTTGTATCTCTTGGAACCGTAAAGCCTTTGTAGAAATATTTACAGTTGTAGTCGTCATCAAGATAGTATATGGTTATGTAAAACATATTGGCACAACTAGAATGAAAATCGTGATGCATGCCACTTGGAATTCTTACAAGACCCTGTTCATGCTTGACTGGGGGTCCTTCAGTTGTATATCCAAACACCATGCCATATATTTCTGCTGTATACTTTGGATGCTGATCTGGATGTCTGTCACCTTCACACACTACGTATATATCATATAAAGTAGCATTTGCCACTGTTGTTTTAGTTACGGACGGCGACGGCGATGATGATGATCCTGATCTAAAAAATAACAAATATATGTATCAATAAGTCGAAAATTAGAATCAAAGTCGAGTATCATGTCTTATTTGCTGGCTGTTCGATGCAAATTGTAAACGCTCTAGTCATAAGTATTTCGAGTAAAACCTTGCAAACAAAAATAAATAGTTTGCCAATAGAGTACCGTATTTGTTTTTACACTTTCCCATGTTTGAAGAAATGCTATCAAAAAGGAAATTAAAGACACTTTATATATAAAAAAAATCACTACAAATTAACAAACAACAAAGTTTACACAACGTATAAAACTAAAGGAATTCAACAGAACGCATTAAAACCTGGTGATATAGTGTGCTCTTGAGGCATATAACACATATTCAAGAATTAATTTTCATCAGATAATTATAAATAATTCACTCAGACTGCATGTTAATATATTTTAAGTCTTTTAATGTTGTCACATTTGATTCGAAGGTGACAAACACGAATAAATTCAATTCGAGGCGACATATATACTGTGAAGCTAACTTTGCAAAAGAACTAACTGAATACATGACTATGGATATATTGAACTGTCATCCATATTTAAGTAAAGAAAAACAAATAACACTTCACGATCACTTTAACTTAAACAAAAAATCAAATACATCCGGTATTAATAGTTATTATGAAACTGCCTACTGCAGAGTCCATATGAATACAGCTGTGGATACTTTCCAGCGATCTATTAGACTATATAGAATCAAAGTTTCTCCTTTGTAACAGTTTCAAAACTGATTCAAATTACATACTCAGAAATGAACACAAACATGATGCTATATTTCTTGTTTGACAGCATATTTATTACTTTTGTACGGTGTGTTACCATTCCCATGGACACCAACTGGTCTCCTTTCAACAACTTATAGTGTTACTTTATTTATTATAAGCGGACTTTATACAGGAGCTTCTTAGAAAGAGTAAATGGTCGCTGGATTTTTAACTTCACTCACCATTAGATAGATAATGTCCTCTCGCTACATAATGATATGTATGCGTGATGAGTATATTGATAAAATTTATCCAATTCAACTTTAGATAAAGGATACAACTTATACAGTTTATAAAAGAAAATAAGAAGATTTCGTTTAATTGTCAGTGAGACAATTCTCACCTTGAGACCATACTGCATAGAAGTTAACAAATTTAGGTACATTTACGAATGATCAAATCCCATATCTGCTACCTATCTTGACTAACATTTAAAAAGTGAGAATGAGTGTCAGTTGAGACTAGAAATAAACGACGTAACAGACAATTTTGCTTCGATATTGTAAACCATCAATTTCCATATCGCAATATTCAAACCGAGCCGACATGGTGATTATAAATTTAGTTGATATGATATAATATTCCAGAGTTGGCATTAATTATCATGATGTCCTTGATAGAGTGTTGCAGCTTACAAAAAAAAACATTTAACCAAGAGTTCCAAATAGGAAAGTTGAAGTAATCTGTTCGAATGTGTTACGGACGTCATCACGAGTTGCTTGATTATTATGGACAATCTGTTTCACTGATGACATCTGATATGATCCTATTGACGTACTTATAAGTCTGTTCTTTATTTTCACGAACATGGCATTATTGATTGAGATCTCAACCCTCCTATATACCTCTTTTTTCTTTTAAATAAAAAAGCAGTTTAATTATAACACGTGTATAAAGCATATTGAATAAAAATCAGAAGTCTTCAGGATGGTTTTTTATAACAGACACATTACACTCGATCATTGTCAACTGACCATAATTATACTTAATAGTTTTTGTATATAATTAGTCGAACGATAAACGTGTACCTGTTGCCTTCAAACACATATTAATAATTTGTATTTTGATAGAAATATGACAGTTGTTATCCGATTTAATGTGTATTGGTGTTTGTGTTTGTTGTACTTAAGTGTTCCTGTTGTTCGTTTGTTTTTCTCTCATTGTGATGTGTTTGGTTTGTAATCCGGATTCGTTTTTCCCATAAAACCAGGTTCAATCCACCATTTTCTACATTTGAAAATGTCTGTACCAAGTCAGGAATATGATAGTTGTTGTGAATTCATTTGATGTGTTTTGTCATTTGATCTTGCCAATTGATTAGGGACTTTACAATTGAATTTTCGTCGGAGTTCATTATTTTTGTAATTTTACTTTTTACTATTGTTGCCTGTAATTTACCTGACTGTGTAGTACAAACTTTAGTAACCATGTAACCCCAAGTTTCCAAAATATAGAAACATCAAATCATCTTGTGCATCATTTTCAATTCCAGTAGTCAGCACTTTTTGTGCTGACATAAATTGTTATATTTATAAATTTACTGTTTACAAATTTTTGAATTTTTGAAATACTAAGCCTTTTCTACCTCAGGCATAGTTTACCTTAGCTGTATTTGGCAAAACTTTTAGGAATTTTGGTTCTCAATGCTCTTCAACTTCGTACTTTATTTGGCCTTTTTAACTTTTTTGATTCGAGCGTCACTGATGAGTCTTTTGTAGACGAAACGCGCGTCTTGCGTATATACTAAATTTAGTCCTGGTATCTATGATGAGTTATTTTCAACTGTTTATAAGCAGACTAGATAGATATTTGATCATTTATTAGACTTCACTACATAATATCATGTTGCAGCTTGATTAGGATTTGCTCTAATCGCTGTGGATGTTTTGTTACGTTATACTAGATTTATAAGTCACACCCGGTTGCACACGGTAAATGGCAGAAAGGAATATTCCCTTGAATTTTACACAATTGTAAAAAAAAAAATTATACATCAACATATATATTTGCTGCTTCAGAGGACCAGTATTTCCTTTATTTTTCTATATAATATTTTGGAAACTTGAGGTTACGTGGTTACTAATTAGGGAGAACATAGGTTAATACAATGTAAAAAATTGATTTGTTAACTTTCAGTTATAGTTATTTTTTTTTAAATAATGAATTGTGATGTGAAACTGTGTCTATACTATTGGATAGGAAAAATCTACTACTCATTCCAAGTTTGTTTTTATCAGAAACAGAGATAAATTCTGCACAATTTTTAAAAAGCGCAAATTAAACAAAGACTAACAGGTGAAATTTAAGGTGGTATTACACATATTACACCCTTAACACTTATATCACAAAATTCAAGCATCGTTCAATAAATGTATACCAGCAAATTAAAAAAGGTAGAACATATATCACAGGTGCAACTAAAAACCACGAGTTAAAACAACTCAAGACGTATTGAGTTGTTTTAACTCGTGCTTTGAAAATATATGATTACTCATATGGTTTTGAGCAAATTCTACAAATATGTTAATACAAATGTACATATTTGTAGAATTTGCTCAAAACCATATGAGTAATCATATATTTTCAAAGCACTTTTAATTTTAATTTTATTTTATTTAGCTCAATGTCTGCTGAATATATTTCTTTCTACCTGCAATAGATATGGAAAAACTCCGATAACATCGATATCAGTATATAAGTTATAAAACTACGTTCAAGAGTATAGTATACAAATAGTTTCGATCAATATCGTAGTAAAAAAAACGAAGGAGTTCGATATTCTGACAAAACTTTCCTACACCTGACCAGCTACAAGAAATAAAGTAAATTATCATATAACAATTCGCTATACAAGTTTCGTAATGGACAATTGTCGTGTATAGGAGTTTGAATTCGACAAATGGTGGCTGTTAATGAGACATAGTGCCCTAGTGGATTGATAAACGCTCCATGTCCTTAAATCTGTTAAAAAACTGAAAGTTTGTTAAAACACTTGATGATGTTTCGTATAGAGAAACAATGTAAAGAGTTTAACAAAAATCAATTTTATTATAAGATTTAGAACAATATATAAAAAATAAAGTTTTGTCATGTTTCTTGTGTATGAATAATGTAAATATAAAGAAGACATTACCAAGTTGTAAAACATGTGACTCATCCCGTTACAGTTTTTTGCAGAATATAACAATTTGAACTCCTAAGACAAGCACTGTATTAAATACAAGGTAATATCTATCACTTGAAAATTTCAAAAGCATATAGTAATAGTCAATTTCCGAATATCCTTGTGTAAATATACTTCAATAAGTCACTTTTGAAAAGTTATAGTATGTTAGCTTAACTAAATTATCACTTGTTTTCGTGTATAACTTTAACATGTTTAAATCATTTAAATAACACAAATTGAAGATCTTACCCCATTGTTTCTATGTGATAAAAATGACTTAAATAGATCAATTTCTTCGGTTTTTCCACATCTTGTATTATTGATTAGCTTCTTAAAACAGATTATTAATTATTCAAACAAAAGAAACGACACTACCAAACTATGTATAAACATTAATGTTTTTTATGAGTTTGACTAATCCTTTGGTATTCTGCCTATCTTGTACAAAGTAATGATTTTAAAGGAACTTGTGTGCAAGGTTTCAATATATGAAATGCTGAATGACTCAAAACATTAAGATTTGTTCCACCCCAAGACATGTATTGTCGGCATTATGACAACTGGTTCCATGATGAAAGTATCTTATAAATCAGTCAAGAAGATAAATAAAGGTAACAAGTTAAAACTATGCGAATGGCTTGAACTTATTAAAAATGATACTGATTGTGTCAACATTAAAAGTGTCCCGTATTATGAAAAATCAGCTGCAGCATCTATTGCTATACAATAGCGGCAAATAAATGGTTTGACTATATCTTCGTTACAGTAGGAAGCACACGCGTCGCAAAAAAACCCACTCTAAAGCAAAAGCACTATAGATATATTTTAAGCTAAATTTAATTCAAAGTCAAAACATTCTTGCTTCTAACTTCGTTTGGATTGGTTTTAAAATATTGTTTGCAGAATATGCGGTGCCATGGAAAATAACAAATAATATAATTTTTTACTGTCTTTAGATTATTTTGTTGAAGAATTTGTCTACATCTAGTACCACACGCAGTAAGAATCTTAAACGAATAAACAATTGTACATCGAAAAAAATGTATTATTTACATGTAATATTCAAATTCATATAGGAACAGTTCCGTGGTCTTTTTTTTACACTTGAGCATTAAAAGAGTTATCAGCAAAAACGTATGTATAAAACCCGTTTATAAATTGTTCCTTTAGCAAATTCAATTACTGTTGTAACCAACAAATTACACTCGTTTGAGAAGACAAATTAGAACTGAATAAGACATTTTCAAAACAAGATAAGCAAACTATCACATGCAGGTATCTTCTTATGTAGACAATATTGACTTAAACTTGGTTGTATAATTATCCAAACCGCTTAATTGTATGACAGTCGCATATATTATATTATATTGACAAATATGTATAAAAAACGCACAGATAAAATAGTAAAAATATCAGAGATTTGGGTACAGCAGTAAACATTGATCAGGTTGTTGTCTCTTAGACACATTCCCCATTTCCATTCTCAATTTTATATTGCAACATAATCTTAATCCCTATCATAATGAATAACTGGTTCAACTACGAAACACAAAATTACACATAGACAACGTAAATAGAAAAAAATTAACAAAGTGAATTTAAAGGTGACAACAGCATAATAAATTAATGGCAGGTTTATAAGTTCCTAGCCATTTCATACGTATATAATCAATAATGGACTAAACAACAGTAACAGTTGTTCAGAATACACAAGTACTAATTCTTTTTCATATACATGTAAAAAGAATAACCTACGTTTAAATGAATGCCCTTCCTTTTTTTATTCGAAACATATAAATCCACGTTCGGACAAAACACGATTATTTTATAGATTGAAATTCTAATCAATTCAAAGATACCGCCGAAATACTAAATTGTAGATACTGACAATCAAGTAATACAATTTAGTTCAAATTAATTATACAAATCTGCCTTATGTAAATGGTGATATCTACTCATTGGCAATTAAAACTCAACATTTAAAGTTGGATAGTGTTCAAAGTAGTGTAGAAAGTTTCTGCAGGTCTATGAATTGTATATGTGTACTATTGAGCATTTCTCCTTTCCCCTTCTAAAATAAATACCAAATTTAATGTACACGTATTCTTCAATTTTAATATGTTGATCATTTCAATATGTATTATTTTACATACAGTTTTAAATTAACGGTACAAATCGTCCTTCACTAGATGTGCATTTTGACTATACACATCTGTTTTGTTAAAACAAGCGGCAGCATATTTAACAACGAAAACGAGAGCTAATCAATAGAAAAGGACATAAAGTATCGCTTTATTCGGACAAAGAAGACAATATGTGCATGTGGGAGATATATTCTTTAATTTCAAGCAATTTCCATATTTAATAACAGCTAATTTCAATAAAACAATATCCGTTATATCCGACAAGTACAGACGTATTGGATACTGAGGTGTACATACAATTGGAGATTTACATTCCATAGCAGTTGTAGCGACCCATTTGTAAAAATAACATGTGTGGTATCAATTTCATTGCCCCATAAGTGTATTTCGACAATACATGTCTCTACAGTAATGCTCGAGGTAAAAAGAAAATTAAATACAACTATTGAGAACCTAATAAACTAGAAGAAACGTAAAGTATTACAAATTCTGGAGAAGAGATCAGAGGTTTGCATGAGGGAGATACTCCAAGGCTCTCAGTTTTTCAAAACCGTCGATTTAAAGTCAGAATTTTGTCATCCCCCTAACCTAGAGCAGTGCTCTCCCAACTCCAAGATGGAGTAGAAAAAGTAATTTGTTACTTTAGTAAAACTTTCAGTAGGTCTGAGAGAAAATATTGTGTTACCAGAAGAGAACTACTAGCTGTAGTTGCCTCTATTAAACATTTTCACCATTATTTATATGGTAAATACTTCAAGGTTTGACGTGACCATAGTGCATTAAGTTAGTTGTTTAATTTTAAGATCCAGAAGGCCAGTTAATTCGTTGGTTCGAGGTCCTAGCATCTTATGATTTTAAAATTGAGCACAGAGCTTGAAGTTCCCATAATAATGCAGACGCCTTAAGTCGACGTCCTTGCTATAATAAAGAATGTTCTCACTGTGCTAGAGCAAAAATAAGTTATGAACTACATGTAGTTCCAACATGTCCAACTAATAAAAACGTTTTAACGGTTGAAAAATGTAATGATAATGTCACTGTTAGTGGATCTTGCAGAAATGTTTATGATGTTAGTGGCAAACAATCAGTTACAACAACTAGTATTAGCTGTATAGATGAAGATAGGCCAATATGACAAGTGACGAAATGTGCCACAAAGTAAAAAGTCATGTAATTCATAAAGAATTTAAAAGTAAGGGTCCAGATAAAAACCCTGATGTAATCCCTGTTCAGTTTAAGATAGTAAGAGTTTGTAACAGATCTAAGGATTATTGTTGCAGTCAAAATGAGAAATACGACTCAGTTCAAGAGATTAATTTTGAAAATGTTTCAAAATCTCAATTATCTGATGATGTAATTAGTAGAATTATCCAATGGAAAATAGATGGAGTTAAACCCATATGGGCAGATATATCCCATATGAATCCTTGCATTAAATGTTATTGGTCAAGATTAAATTCTTTAATTCTTATCAATGGAATCTTATATAGGGAAACCTATATAGGAAATATGATCTATATATTGTTCTTCCAGCTTATTTTAAAAGGTTCGTGTTAAACCCAGTCCATAACATAGTGACCGGTGGTCATCTTGGTGTAAGAAAGATTCTATCAAAAATTAAACAGAGATATTTTTGGTATAAAATGAGACAGGATGTTAAATTTTGATGTGGTAATGTGTTTACCTTAGAAAATTATTTATTTTCTTAATGTAATAACTTGTGTTTTAGCCGTAATCATCAACACATCCCAGCATTGCAATAGTTTATTTACGAGAGGAGCCATATTTTATTGTGTATTGGCGGTCTATTACACGCGATTGCCTGTGAACATAACAAACGTTTTGATTGGTTTATCAATTGACCAGAAAATTATTAATATAAGGTTGGCGAAACGAAATTTAGATTTATTCTTACCGCCTGAGCAGTCGGAATTTAGCCGTTCTTATTTTGTGACACTATGGTATGCGGGATATTTATGTTTGAAAACAAAACTCTAAACCTCCTTACACATGACAATTGTTTGTTTTGAAGAAGACGACATTCGACCTACGGGAAAGTCCCGTCAGCTGTCGTTCCATTTAGTCAACTTTCTATCGATACGATACTATGAGAGAGGTTTTCTGGAAATCTACTTTCACTTTAGCAGAGATAAATATTATAGATGATTACGGCACATTGTATATAAATATAAATGCATTTTTTATGATGATTTGTACATGTTTGATTATATATATAGACGTTACATAAAATGCATCTGAACTTTATACCTGACTTATTATTTCAACCATATACCAACTAAAAGGATTCATGCAAATTATGTTCGATTGAGCCTCCTTATTCAATGGTACTTACTTAATGGGCGAAATCGTAACAATATAAACAGTGAACATATATTTTCTATTAACATTTTTAAATTTTGAGACCATTTAAAATTACCTTTTTCAAAAACTTATTACACATGTTACATATCATGCCTTGTTTCCGCACTAATAAACATGATCTATATAGACATTCTGTGTAACTTTAATATAGATATAGTAACACGTAGAAGGAAGTTATAAATAGCCAGATAATAAGTGCATACACTCTATTTAAATAAATGCAGTTGAGCATAAATCGATTGACTATCATTATTACCTAATACACCTATTAAATGGATATTTTATTTTAATCAAGGTAAGTTGACTGGCTCTTGGATTTCAGTTATTTTGTGAATCGTTCAAGAAGTACCCGTTACTAAATTGCGTAGTAATATATTCGTTATATATAAAAGGTTAAAATAATAAGCTATATATGATTATTGACCAATGATAAATTGAACAAGCTTCAAAATATATGATCAACATATTTATCTTGATTTGTATTTTATGGCTTTATGATAGCAATGCGAATATAGTCTACATTTTTTTCCATGTCAGATATAAACAAGGGGCTATTTCAAAACTTTATTGTTGTAAATACGTCACAAACAGAAAATGTATTGCCAGTTATCGATTGAATTAAACACGGTGACCCAGATTAGTGTTTAACATAATTCAAATGTACACACAGTTGTATTATTTATTTAATATATGATTAGTACACATTTGAGATATCACATTTAGGACTACATAAAATAATTGAATACATAATGATGAATCCTCGTCTCGTAAACTTCACACATATATCTTAAGCTTCCGGAATAAAGATTATTAAGACGGTTTATATTCATCTGACGTTAGCAATCTGCATTGCTATATTAAGATTATTCCAACATCTGTTTTAAATTTGGAGCTATAGATTAAGGCATATATGTTTGCCTTTAAATGAAGGGGTTAAAACTTACTTATTCGTGCAGTCACGAAAAAGGGAGGAGTATTGAATGCTCGCGTAGTATAAGGTTTAACTTTCCATTTGTTTATTTCTAGAACACAAGAAAACCATGTGAACTTTGCATAAAAGTAGCTGCAAATTATGTATATGTTAATACATTTTTTAAGTGTCATTTATAATTTTTGAGTACCTTTATAGATACGTGAGAAATATAATGACATAAACACTATTGAAATGAATGCAGTTGTGCATCAATCGATATCCTGTGATAATTACCTGCTACACTTATTAAATGGATACTTTTTTTAAACCATGGTAAGTTGACCGGCTCTTTGATTTTAGTTATATTGTGAATCGTTCAATAAATACCCCTTACTCTGCTGCGTAGTAATATATTCGTTATATATAAAAGGTCAAAATAATAAGATATATATGATTATTGACCAAGGATAAATTGAACAAGCTTCAAAATATTTTGCCTTTTAATGAAGGAGTTGATATAGATGAACTCAGGTTGATTGTTTTGCCTTTTAATGAAGGGGTCAAAACTTACTTATTCATACAGTATCGAAAAAGGGAGAAGTATTGAATGCTCACGTAGTATTAGGTTTAACTTTCCATTTGTTTATTTCTAGAACACAAGAAAACCATGTGAACTTTGCATAAAAGTAGCTGCAAATTATGTATATGTTAATACATTTTTTAAGTGTGATTTATAATTTTTGAGTACCTTTATAGATACGTGAGAAATATAATGACTTAAATATGGCATACACAGCTGTTTATTGATCAAAACAGTATTTGTCACCTTCCTTTATTACCAATTGGAAAAAGATCATGTGCAAGTGCACAATGATTTCCGATCAAGCGTGAAATTTTCAAAAACTGATAAATGTATGACACTTAAAAGAAATATTTGGGTTGTAAAACAAGAAGATGTAGTATTGAAACAACTCTCCACCAGAAGCCAAATGACATAGAAGTTAACAAATGTATATCACTATACTATCTTCATCAATTAACTGAGCCCATATTACACAATAAGCAATAGAATGGCATGAATTAACAAATGCAAAACAAACAAACGAGAAAACTAACGACCTAATTGTAAATAACAAACGAAAAACAAATATGGTACACAGCAACAGACCATGCCACTGGATGACATGTTCCTATTCTTTTGACAGACACACACATAATGTGTCGCATCCACCCTTTCCCCTTATACCTCGGATAGGTGATTAACAGTAAAACAAATGGAACCTGTATAAACTTCGATTGATAAGCTGAACTCATAAGATCGATGCTACACACAATCACACAAATACCAATTAACACATTTTACATGGAGAGCAATTACAGATAAAGAGTCTTCTTGAAAATCATATAAAACTTCGTTCATTTTGTTAATATTATCAAGAATCGAATTTTTGTTCTAAATTTGATTGAATTGCTAGGTGTTGGCCACAGCAGAATTGTTATATATATATTTCGGAATGTGTATTGTTAATTTGTTGCCTGTTGTTTTTCTATATAATGTGTGGTCTGTACTAAGATGTGTTGTTTTTCTATATAATGTATGGTCGGTACGTACTAAGATGTGTTGTTTTTTTATTATTCATTTCTCCTTTTTACAATTTAAAACTAGTCGCTTGGTTATCATTTTGAAATATTCAAATATAGAATATAGTACATACGAAGTTGTTGAGCAATTTACAACATTTACTATTTGACAAGACTATTCACAGCTCTTGATTTTTAAAGATATTTAAATAAGTCATTGTTTATTGCAATAAAATAATATTAAATGATAAAATATGAATATCATTCGTATTCCTACAGCTGCGATTTTTTAAACTGACATTATAATAAACATGATATATTTTATTTGTTTTAAAACTCAGAACATGTGGTATGAATGTCAGTTACATAACTCTTTACCAGAGCTTTCAACAAACGACAACACATATACAACATGGCTAGCTTCGAACAGTTAAGTGGATATTCTATAATACCCCTTAGTTACCACTGTATTTATAATAATCTTTTTAATATTTCATATTGTTAGTTTTTTCTTCAGAAATCCAACTAAAGGTGTACAATGACAACTAATCAAATGAAAGAGGAAATTAATATCATCCGAATTCTAATTGTAATTCACAAACATATTACTGTCATTCAAAGGCAATTAATTGACCACCATCTTACAAATCTAACTTTATCGTTTACACAACTACTTAATAAGTATGGGCATGAACTTTACCATTTATGTTATACTAAATACAAATGCTGCCAATGTGGTCCTATTGACATTTTGCCAAATCAACAAGTTCTTACTACAAAGGATTATGGAGTTCTTTTTGAAATAGATAGTTCTAGTCGTATTGCTGGTCACATATCGAAACCATCTCGTAAATGCTGCAATTTTGCAAAATCAAACGTCAGTCCAAGCGATTTAGATTTCAGTTTGCTGACAAAAGTTCTTTTACATTGCTGTCAGGACCTGTTTTGGCAGCATTGCCTTGAAGCAAAAGGTTTAACTTTAGAACAGTTTTTAAATGCCAACAAACACAAGATATATCACATGTGGAAAACGTATATATCATGTCCATCATGTGAAAATGGAAAAGTTCCAGGACCAAAGTCACTAAGCTTAACTGAATATAACTGGAATTGTCTGTTTGTGTCGACTACAACACCACTGTACCCGTCTTCATTTACAGCAAAACGTGGAATAATGGTCAGTCAGCTTGATCCAGACCTTGCATATAAGCTTATGTCAACTTTCTGTGATGTCATTGAAGCAATAGAGTTATTACGACAGTTTCGGAACAGATTTGCGCACCCTACCGATTTTCAATTAGAAACTTGTGAATTTGCAAAAATTTGGTCAGCTATTGAAAAAGCTGTTTTACTCATAGCAGATGTATATGGCCAGAGAAAAGAAGTTCAAAATGAATTGTCAAATGTTGGCAGTCCTTATTTGGATTTCTCTACAGAGAAACTGGAGTTAACAATACAAGCATTGCAAACCAATAACGTGAGTTCTATTGCTTTACACTATATTTTGTTTTTAATAATAACGGTTTATTCGATTACCCGAGTACTGATTAACATGTTTACATAAATAAAAGTAATAGACTTACGCTAGTTCATTGATTTGTCAGTTTGAACAGTTTTGTCGAATTGCTATAATCAAGTAAGACTCGATAAATTATTTAATGTTTTTGTATAATTTTTGTAAAACATTATTAGTAATATTACTAAGAATGTAACATTTAATTATTTTTTTTTTTTTTTGTAAACCTTTGCCAAATAAACCAAAACAAATTGTGTACACTACTAGTACCCGCTATGTCTTGTTTTCACCCTGTAGCACAGGCACTTGTTTCTATCCATACGAAGGTCGACTATCCATATAAATAGAAGAAGGTGGCTAACGAAATTATTTTTAGGTCACGACAGTCTCCGCTTGGGACGCTTTTTCTACCCTTCAACTTAATGCTAAAAATCCCTACCTTATATGAATCGATTAAGTGAATATTTTCCTTTAACACTAAACTAATTTCATAATCCCCACAGTGTTCCTCTTCACGGTAATCTACTCTCAATTCACTAAACCATGTCCAAAAGTTCAACTACCATCTTTTCAATGTATCTACTTCCGGTTGTGGGCAGAATGCTATCTTTTTAAAAACGAAATGATTCTGTAAAATTACAAGTTTATTATTTTCATTATCAATATATTTTTAAAGATGAAATTTCACCGAACTAAGTACATTTATCGTTGTTATTAAAAAAATCAGAAAGTCAGAAACTAATTTGAATGAATTCGATAATTCTAGAGAATTCCGAATGTATATGGTAACTCTAAAGAATTTCATCGATCTTTTATTTTGGAGGTAAAAAATGTATTCAGATTCATAAGAATTAGGGGAAAGAAACTGAGTCAATGAAAACAAAATAAATTTACTGCGATGTCAACCGGAAGTAGATACATTGAAAAGATAGTAGTTGAACTTTTGGACATGGTTTAGTGAATTGAGAGTAGATTACCGTGAAGAGGAACACTGTGGGGATTATGAAATTAGTTTAGTGTTAAAGGAAAATATTCACTGAATCGATTCATATAAGGTAGGGATTTTTAGCATTAAGTTGAAGGGTAGAAAAAGCGTCCAAAGCGGAGACTGTCGTGACCTAAAAATAATTTCGTTAGCCACCTTCTTCTATTTATATGAATAGTCGACCTTCGTATGGATAGAAACAAGTGCCTGTGCCCTGTAGCCACGATACCATCATTGCATCGAGTATACAAATTGCAACCATGGAGCACACATAGCAATACGATATCCTAAAAGTTCTTTTTATTCACGTAACAATTTGTATTTTGATGAATGTAAGCAAGGTCTATATTGTCAATTGTGCTAAATATTTGAAGGTCTAAAACAGAACTATCATTCTTTTTTACTTTACGGATGTAAATTTATGCATGTTTGATTTGGGTACTCCTCATATCGAAATCATGAATTGTTAACTTGTTTTTGTTCTTTTGGAGATGAAACGCGCGTCTGACGTAAATACAAAATTTAATCCTGGTATCTTTGATAAGTTTATTTGGTTCCATGACACTGCTTGTGGAGTTTTAATTCTCCGAGGGTATCACCAGGCCCGTAGTCAGCACTACTGTGCTGACATGGATTTATCATCGATACGGTCATATTCATAAATTAAATGCTTACAAAACATTTGAATTCTTGAAATACTTAGAATTTTCTACCTCAGGAATAAATTACCTTAGCTGTAAAACCTTTATGAATTTTGGTCCTGAGGGCTCTTCAACTTCGTTATTTATTCGGCCTTTTTTTACTTCTTTGGATTCGAGCGTCACTGATGTTTTTTTTGTAGACGAAATGCGCGTCTGACGTAAATGCAATTTAATCCTTGTATCTATGATAAGTTCATTTGGACATGTTTGAACCTTTTTGGGTATGATTTAATATCATGTTAAATCAAGTTGGTGAAATTATATAGAAAATAAGGATACTTCTACAAAATAAGCACAGAATGAAAAATTATACAATAATAAAAAATACACGTCTATCCCAAAACTATCAAAAAAGGTGCAATTGACATCATAACACACTATGCAAGTTGTACACATATAGTACATTGTAGTCACAATTAATAACATCGTTACACTAGTGTCATCTCAGATTAAAAAAATCAAAATCATCTAATTTTAAAGACATGAAGACAATTTGGTCACATTTGTAGCTTATTTAAATTCAAAACATGTAGCACTTATAATATATAATACTTTATATTTAAGAACATACAAGGACAACATGAACAACGTTTGGATCATATTGACCAAGTTGTGAGCAACATGCAAACTGAATTCAAGAGGGAAATAAGAGAAATGAACAGAACGTTTAGACAATTTACGTATGAAAAACGATCATGGAATGAGCTTAAAAGTAATGTACTGCTATAACTGAGATAAAACTCAAACATGTAGAACAAAATATTGAATATTCTTATACTATTTGATACGTTTAACATTCCATGGCTACAATCAGGTTATTTTAACTCTTTAAATGTTCTTGTATCGCCACATAATTGTATCCGAAATGAGCAATATGACGGGTTGAATTAGTAAAGCAGGTACTGTTTATATTTCACGAACTTCTCAGTTAACATATGTTGTTGGTAGTTTCCTTACTCTCAATTAATTTTTTTTTTTTGTAGTGTTTTATGAACGGTTCAAGGTTTTTTTTTGTCAGTTATGTTGTCTGGTTTTATTTGTTTACCCAAATATAAATATCTACTCACTTTTCTAATTAAAACTGATTTTTTTCTGTTTTGTATTTGGCTGGTTTTTTTATGATTTTAGACGCTTTTGTTATTTTGCAAATAATGTAAATGGCATTATATTTTGCTATTGATCGATTGCTATATATATTTTTCCCTGTATATTTGCAGGTAATGAGGTTCAGGTAAAGGCTACATTAACAGCAGAAGAGTCGACAACAACGATCGTGTCGTCAATTGTCAATTCTTTAAAAGGTATCTATGTTTTCATATCGAATGTTTAATTGTGATGGACGCATTGAAATATTTTGCAATGGCTGGCGATGACATCCCATTGAAACAGTATTGGTTTTATCTTCATACCGTTATCTTGGTGTTTTCCAAACTGATTTGTATTGTTGTCAATATAATAGAGTGCTATGCGACTGCAATACAGGCGTGAGATTTATCTAGATATATAACCAGGATTCGATCCTCGTTGTCTACAAAAGGAAATGTTTGTACCAGATCAGGAATATGACAGTTGTTTTTTTATTCGTTAGATGTTGTTGGGATTGTTGATTTTGGAATTTCATAAAAGGACTTTCTGTTTTGAATTTACCTTAGTGTTAAAGATTATTTTACATTTTAGTAATGATAAGTTTTAGATTATATTTACACTGCATGTAAAATATACCACCTTTCCATTTTCCTGTCCAAGTGCAGGAGTCTCTTCTGTTTTTTAACATATCGTGTTCGCAAGGTTTTAATAAGCAATGTGTCCTGTTGATTACCTTAAACGCAATTTTTTAAACCTTTCTATATTTATTATAAAGAATATAAGCATTGCTATTTGTTTTACAATAGACGCATACCGTCATAATATATGACTTACATTACATTTTATACCATCCATAGAGCAGAAATCTATGTGATGTCTTGTTTTGTTTTTCCTTATAGACATGTTCACCATATGCATAAAGCCGATACCGAAACCGATACAGAAACCGATATCGAATCCGAAACCGATACCGATACCTAACATAAGTACTGAGATAAATGGTAAATGTTTATAATGTTTGATTTACTCAATCCTTTTAATCAATTATAATGTTTGAGATTAGAATACACTAGATGATATGTAACTTCAATTCAACAATTAAAATTAACATATCAAAAAAGTAAAGTTAAATTGAAAGAGTATTAAATACACTAATGCAAATGATGTCAATAAAAGATGGGGACACAAATTTATGTATGATGTACATTATTCATGAAACAAGTTTAATTAAAGGGAAAGGTAAAGGCAACAATATCCGCTCTTCAAAAGTCATAATTTGATTGAGAGAAAACGAACAGTACATACATAGTTCTACAATAGGTGCAATATCGTTCAGACTACTAGTGTGATTTTATTAAATTCGTGTTGAAACATAAATGCTACCTGGCGCGTTCGATATATAACTTTGTTGAAAGGTCTGGTTGATTGTTCGCATCCAAAAAAGGACTGTTTGATTCCAGCACAAGTATCGGATATAATACATGAAATAATATAAAAGCTATATCAAACATATCTAAAATGTGATGTGCAGTTTTGCTTATATGTATTTTATATAATATATTCGACTTTCAAATAGTATTGATATAAAATAAAACTATCTTTATTGGTTTCGTTTGGGTTTCAGAGAAAAGGAATGTTAAATTTGATGCTGATAGCACCACAAATGAGAACAACAAAAACATATTAAAAAAAATTAATTACAAAAGGTCTTTCATTATCTTCGTTACATTCACAGGTTTTTTTTAAACTACAAAAAAAGGCAAATGGAAATACAAAGACTGATGTTGTTATTTTGAAAAGTTTCCAAATTCATGTGATATAGAAAAGACTTTCGAGTCCCAATCATTTTAATATGGTCGCAATCGGTCCACAAACTGGGCAATACCATACATCCGTCTGAACATCTTTTAGCAACATCATAAACTTTAAGGCAGCTACGCAATCAAAATGAAATAATCCACGATCAAAGCAAATTAGCCAATGAAAAGATTCGTACAAGAAGAGTTTATGCAGAACATTCCATAATAAAAGGACAATGTATTAATTAAAAGGTTTTCTTTATAAACATAGTCTGAACGATATTGCACCTATTATATAACTATTTGCTGTTGTTTCCCTTTGACAATAACTCCCTAATAATTAATGTACAAAATAAATAAATTGTCAGCATCTTAAATTGTATATTACTTGCATTAATGTATATTGTAATGGTAGAATTTAATTTGCTTTGTTGATATATCCATGTCAATTGATGAAATCAAGTTATATTTTTTCTAGTGTATAAACATTTCAAACAATATGATGGAGTAAAAAGGTTGAGTTAATTAACATAATAAACATATACCTTTTAGCTCACTGCTATTTTTGGTTTTGGTATTGGTTTCGGTTCCGGTATCGGTATCGGTTTATGGTGAAAATGTATATTAGGATCGAATTCTTGATTTAGTTTGGAATTCTAGTACAAAAAAGGGGAAGAAAGATGCCAGAGGGACAGTCAAAATCATAGATCGAAAATAAACTCACCCCATGGCTAAAAATAAAAAGACAAACAGACAAGTAATAGTACAGAAAACACAATATAGAAATCGAAAGACTAAGCAACACGAACCCCACCAAAAACTAAGGGTGATCTCAGGTGCTCCGGAAGGGTAAGCGATCCTGCTCCAAATGTGGCACCCGTCGTGATGCTTATGTTATTACAAATATCCGGTAAATAGTCTAATTCGGTAGGTAAAATTCATGAAAAGGGAAGGGTATTGTAGTTACGATATGTAGAACATATCCGATATAACCTGTGAAAGACTTCATTTATATTTGCTCCATTTAGAATACTAGTTTGACTGTTACTTTGGTAAAAAGGTAACATTGCACAAGCTGCTTTCGAAAATGTCTTTTGAAATATTAACATTTATAGATAGAAACGCATTCGAGTTTCTGGTCATAATGACTTCGCTCTTCTAATAATTGTAGCCTCGTATAAAGGTCTAGTGTCTCTTCAATGAGTAATTTTAAATAAGAAAAGTATAACTAAACAGTTATTTAGCAACAACTACGATTGGAAATTTATGTAAATACCCAAAGAAAAACAATTTTAAATAAGCAAAAAATACGTGGAGACACTAATATTTAAAATTCCACTTATTTTAACTATTTGATTGTTTTGACGATACAGGTTTACCACGACGAATCAACTTGTCATTTGTGAATTTGAAGGATAGTTTTTCTGACGTTATAAAGAGGAACTTCTCAGGATCAGGTTTGTATAGAAACTATTATTTTTTCCTATAATGGAGGAGTGAATACCCAATGAAGTCAGAGTAAGAGAAGCACATTATTTAGTCTTAAGATTAAGATTATATAACTAAAAGCAGTTGTGTGCGTAAAACGTCATGGGTAATATGTTGTTACATATTACAACATAGTTATTGGCATTTTTACCTTCTAGTGTTAGAAGTTAGAAGTCAGTCGTTATTACTGTGACTAAGTTCTATTGAAAGCAATATATTTATGCATGTAAACTTTTGTGTAAAAGGAAATGAAATTACCGAAAATAGCACTACTAGACACTTGCAACATATCAAACACTATAATATGATACAGCGTTAATGTAAGCGAACGCGTATATGAACAGAGATTATCGCATCCAACATTAATCATCTCCCATTTGATGTCCAAAACGATAATATGGAAGGGTGGGAGACTGTTTGCGTTGAATATAAAATTGCTATTTTCTTGCTCGTCATTTATTATCCAAAATGCAATGCACAAGAAGATATTGGCACCTCATTACCACGATGAGGACATATCGGTTTATTGAAATAACATCAATTTGGATAGATTCTAATCCTGTTATAAATGGATTGCTTCTGAATGATATCGTCTTAATGCGTTTCTTTTATCTTAAAAAAGTTAGAGGAGTATAATTTATATCATATAATATGTTTAGTAAGCCATTACTTTGACCACACCCGCATAACATTGACATAATGTGGTTCTTACATTTTGCAGATAACTCCGACTTCACTCGCAATCTTGTTGATGTAGAATCTGGTATTATGACAGGTATATGTACTCAGCTATGTTTATATTTTTGCCAAAAATTTCTGAAATACAATGGTTAATGCTCCGTCTTTCTAATATGCAAGTTACAAAATCTAGACAATAAAAAATAGTTTACAGTTAAATATGATATATGGCTGCTAGTAACTAAGAGGTTAAGTCATTGAGCGACATGCCATTAATGATTTAAAGATTTTTGCAACACTCCAGGGACACAATTTGTCCCTGCTTATTTCAAAGCTTAAGAAAAAATTATATATTCCAGATCAAATAACTCCATACCGCTACCTATTTGATGAAAACGAACAACAAAGTTCAGGTAAAGTTATATTTCAAGGCCAAAATAATAGCAATGCATTCAGAAATTATTAAATACCATCCACAATTCGAGAATGAGATTTAAGATAAATTACTGGTAATTTTGTTTCTGTTTTCTGATTATTTATTTGTGAACGTGACAATAGTCGAATAACTTACAACAATATCCCCTTATAAAAAACCTCTAACTTTATCAAATTGAATAATTATTGGCCAATTTAAAAATTGCTATAATAATAGTAATGATCACAACTGAGATTTAATGGTTTAAATGTAAGAATTTGTGACCAGCGAAGAGGAACAAAATATTCTTTATAAGATCTGAAAGAAAGGTTGATATAATGTAGTATATTTATTTCTAAATGGATTCAGTATTTTGTACATCTAAATTGCGTAGTTGTTGTCTACATACGTCATGTGTGTATCTAAGTCCGATTACTCAGCGTGACTTATTGTAACCTAAATGTCTTCTACCCTTTTCATTTAAAAGTTTTAAGTGAATATAAATTACATTTTTTTAAACTTTTTTCGTCAATATATGTTGCATTAAGTACACTCATAATAGATACGAGGGTTAAAATAGTGTACAACATACATGCGGTTCATTCACAAAGTGACACTCTCTTAAAAACATTAAAAGTATTAATAGAGAACAGATGTATGCAGTTAGAGAGTGGCTATATTGCTATTGTAGATGATGATACGTCAGGGCATGATCATAGAAGTATTGAAGGAGACTCCTCAGATACTGGTATGTATTGCATATGATTGTACATGTTGAAAGCATTCACTCCACTTTAACTAAAGTATATAACTGTCTCATTAGAAAACATACCACTTCTACTTGTTTTATATTTTCACTGTCAGTGGATTGTTTACAACAGGTGGTAGAGAATACATCAACGATGCTATCCTCGCCCATGATAAGAGATTTGAAAAACGTGGCGTGACTGTATAGTTTTTTGGGGTTCGTCTTCTTATTAATTTTTTTCTGGTTAAGACACTGAATCCAATCCTTCCTTTTTACGCATAGAAAATAACAGGGATTCATTACCCAAATGCTTCAAACTAATTGATTCCATTGAAAAATTAAACATGAACTGATCGAGAATAAGAAACTGAAACCATTAAAAAACATCTAGTTCAAGATTGGTCAATTTTTTTATAATTTGTTTTAACTATTTTTAATTTCAGTAGGATATTACTAAAGGTACAATACCATACATACACAATCATGTTTACCTATACATTAAATATACAATAGGACGAAAAGCTTACACACACTGTATTAACAATATCAATGAATATTAGCAATATTAAGAAGTAGGTCACTATACACTTTTCAACTTTTTCTACATACAGACGATGGAGATGGGGATCTATTACGCTGTGGCAAATGCAGTGAAGAGTTCAAATCTCTCAAACGATTTAAGCATCATAAAAAATCTCACATGGTTAGTACTGTACATTCATTTATGGTACCAATTTTTGTGGATTGAGTGAAACTTGCATTTTGTTGAATAGTTTATTTCGTTATTTTTGGCAACGTTTGCATTAATATGCATTCCTTCAGACAATTTGTAATACCTTGACATTTAAATTCTTCGTTTCTTTGTTCAAAAGAAATTTAAAAAAAATGGTACCTCACGAATAATAATGAATCCAACGTTACATGAGTTACTGCGATTAGTAATATATATTCTGTTTACTAAATCACAAGGTGTACACGGTCATGCTGAAAAGAGTATATTATGCACATCTATTCAAAGCATAGGCTTATAATATGGAAATAACAATTCAATGTTTATTAGTTCTGAAATTGGCTAAATGCAAATAACTCAAAATTGTGAGTTAGAGACTTCTTATAGTTTTATGATACTAGTAACTAAAAAACTAGACATAAATAAATCCGGAATAAACCCATGTATATGAATAAATCAGATGTCAAATGTCTTACTATGAGAACTATATATACTAATTTTTATTTTATTAACACATACTTTTTTTTTAACAATACTGCACTTGCAAACGACTTTTCTAGGTGAATTATCAAGATAAACATTTCTAGATTTTTGTAATAACTTAGGCGTTTGTAGGACGCCTTTTTTAATCGATCTAAACATTCAATAGTTCGAAACGTATATAAATATTACTATTTTTCTGCATATTATCAAATGAGTATTCCTTATCATGTAAAATAAATCATATGGAAGTAAAGTGCAAAGATTTCCATACGTCTGCATGAAAAATTTCTAAAGCAGTCAATATAGTCATGGTTTCTAAAATATTTTTATTCTATCTTGACCAATAGTAGTATATTTTATAAAAGTTATTATTTAACTGTTATCTATATTGTATTTTCTATTTCTATTTCTTTAGATAAAAGACCGGGATTTGAGACGTCAAAAAGGTATTTATACCCAGCTATGTTCTTCTTTTTTGATGTTTTAATACCTTTTATAGAGCTCATTATATCACCTCTTGGTTTTGAAGGGGGTTTGTAGGGGCCTGTGTGGATACGAGTTTATTCATATTAGACAGGCTTCATACAAGCACCTCTTAGACAGAATGAAAAGAAGAAATATACAAGATCCTTCAGTTTCAGGTTCCGCTATCCACTGTACATTATAAAAGATATATATGTCGAAAACACATATGTTGCAGTCAAATTAATAAATGTTCTGACTGTTTAATTCAAAAGGTTTTAAAGTTAATGCAAAAAATAAGTATATATTGCGGAATTGCTATGGATTTTACATATGTTTCACTATAATAGATAATGTATCATTTATTAATAACTATTTTGTTCGCCTCAATTTCAGATATAAATGCCACATTAACTATAAAGGGATTGCCAAGAAACATAGAGGAGGAAATTGTTAAATACAGCGACAAGATTCGTTCAATAAGAACCAGGGATAGATCTACTGCAGAAATAAAGATAATTGACGAAACTCTCGGAAGCCTGATTATTTGGACGAAGATTTCTGTTGCTGTTTTCAAATCAAAGGACTTATTTCTTAGGGCTCTAAAAGAATTTTTAGACAAAACATTTTCCTACTTTCCGTTAGAAGATGACAATGATATTGATATGATGGTTTCAATACAAATAGATGAGGAAGAAATAGATGGTAAGTGTATACGTATTGATAAAAAGATATGGTATGAGCGCCAATGAGACAATCGATCAAAGTACAGCCTTGGTTCATACCAAGAAGTAAGCTAAAATGGGCCTGTTGCAAGCAAAATTTCTGTCCCTATCCAATATACCCTCATTTTCCAGTGGCAGTCCAAATTTCCCCGACTATCATCCCAGATGGCCTCTATTGTATCAACCTACCTATTGTATTTATTGTGAACTTGTTCTCGTCCTAAATATGCATGAAATATTTGCCACTGGACGTTAAGCAACCAACAATCAATCAATATTTATAACATAAAGTCTAATACGTTCTGATTACAGTGCCATTGCTACTATATATTAAGTCTAGTATCTTTATTTATTTCTTTTCTCCTTTTCAGTGGACGACATGGGTGACTTCTTTCGTTGTGGAATTTGTTCAAAGGAATTCTATGCTTTAGCTGCATTTGAGTACCATAAAAAGAGCGTATGTGGTCGAGGGGCTTCCAAGAGACAATCCGAATCTTTCACTGCAGGTAACTTATGTCAAATATAGCTGTTTCAGATATATTCATCAATTATTTCTGTTTCCTAAGGACCAATTGATAATAGCAACTGCATCTAAAGTTGATAGACAAATATTTTCTATAAATATGAACATATCACTCATTTTTAATCAAAAAGGGTAAAAAAAGAAGATGCCAATGAGACAATTCTCTACAAGAGACCAAATGACACAGACATTAACAACTATAGGTCACCATACGGACTTCAATATAAGCAAAGCCCATACCGAATAGTCAGATATAAAAGGCCCCGAAATTACAATGTAAAACAATTCAAACGAGAAAACTAACGGCCTTTATTCATGTATCATTGTTGGTGTATCATTTTAGGAGATTTCAATACTATTGATGAAAATGATGGAAAACGGACTTCAGACCGGAAATCTAAATCTCGAAAAACCAAGGAAAGTTATAATGTTCAACGTGATATAATTAATCTAACGGATAATAGAGAGAGTAAAGATGTAAACACTCGTTATGGTTTGCCATTAAGAAATCCTCCTGTTGAGCAACGTTTGCAAATGTATCAACATGCAGACACTGAAGTTGATATGAGCTTTTCTAGTTTTAAAGAGCTGTCTATGCAACATGTAGCTGGGTTTGAAGATAATGTAACGTGTGAAGAATCGAACACAATCATGGTGTCTGATGCTACTACTGATACTATAAATATTCAGCATAAAGAGTTACAAAGTGAAAACTATGTACAACGAAGAGCACATGAAAAAGTCAGTAGTGCTCAACACAAACAAGTCGAGGAAGATGATAGTAGTGACGACAGATGTGATGTCAATAGTACAAATGTTAATGTAAAAGATGTATTAAAATTCCTGATTAGAACTTTTGGTGGCGGATGTTCATTCGACGAATTTATGAGAAGATGTAACCTCTTCCCTATGGACGCCAATATTTGTGGGTGGTTTGAAAAACATAAAAGCAGCTTCAATATATTCTGGGATGAAGAGGATATTTTATTCATTCAACCATATTGCCCAAATATACAAATTTGTGCTCAGTGGAATAGCACAAAATCCCCAGGGAAGTGTGACAATTTGAGCTGTCAATATTTCCATATCTGTATGCGCTTTGTCAAGGACATATGTCGGGATACAAATTGTCATTTGTCGCATACTTTCAGCAGCCAACACAATCTTCATTTGAAAGATAAACTCGGTATTTCTGATTTCAGCGAAAATGATATTAAATTAATCCTAAACTGTGCTTCACCTTCACTGTGTGTTGATTATATGTACACCAGTGGCTGCAAGGTAGTAGACTCAGAGAAGAGATGTCCACAACTTCATCTGTGCGCACACAAATTACGTGGGGATTGCCCAAATCCGTGTAAATTCAATAAATCCCATTCTACGGAGGATTTTCATAATAAATGGGTTTTGAAATCATGTCATATGGGTGAGTGGCCAGAAGATCTAGTATTTCAAACCATATTCATTCCTACAGGAGATCCAATACATGATGCATATGACGAACGCTCAAATAGCTCTGATTATAGCCAAGACGAACCTGATACTTATGATTTGGATGCTAATACACGTGAAAGCAAAATAGATACTGATTTCAAATATGGACTACAGCATGACTCATTTAAAATCGGACCAAATCTTAGCCAAGACGAAGGTGATATTGGTGATGTAGATGATTATACCTTTGGCAGTAGTAGCAATAGTAAAGTGTTTTCTGAAGAAACTCCATCAAGGCAATTGAGGGATTCCGACCTTCTTCAAGGTGAATCTGATACTGATAATGAAAGTGTATCTAGTGTTGATCGTCTTTTGGGTTTTAAAGGACGCCAATCACCAGTTTCAATACATGATGATACGAAACGATCCACCTTGAGCCAAGAAGAACTTGCTATTGGAGAGATATTTGATAGTAGTAACAATGACGAACTTAACGAACAACTTGCTATTGCTCTATCTCTAGACGATAATTCATATGAAAGTATGATCGGCTTAGACGCTGGAATAAAGACTATTGTTGATGAAAAGGAGACAAAGAAATTGCATCGTCGATTTAAGATGACGGAAAAATCCAAAAACATCCTTCAATCTACCACTGGTGATTTCTTAGATCTTCCGGAAACCGAACGCAAATCTCCCCAAAGCGAATCTGCTCATGACAAAGTCAGTCCTTCAACGCTATTTAAACAGGAACAACACAATCTTAGTTTACCGACAAACGTTACAGACTCATCGGTTACACCAACTCATAAGTCACTTTATGTAGATCCTTCTAAACCGTTTTATCAAGAGCGACGTGGTTACTTGGTAAAAGATGAATCCGACAGAACAAACATATGTAAATTTGTCACAAAAGACAAATGCAAGAGATATTGCAGATATCATCATATTCCCAGCGGAATGCCCTACCTTTGGCAAATAAGAATGTTTGGAAACTGGTTATCATTTGCCGTAACAGAAAATGAGTCGATAGAAAAGGTTTTCTGTGATTTACAAGAACTGGTAGCAACAACAGTAAGATAGCTATTTTATATACATATATTTTACTGCAACATGCGATTGATATTAATACTAATTATTTATTATAACACTTGATATAACGTTTTGTCTTCAATTTTCAGTTTGAACATGCTTAGAAAAATATTGAATAAAACCTTACAGTGTATAAAGTCATAACACATTTGTAAATTTGAAACAAAAACAGTAAATAGTTTTTTGAAACACTCTTAGACACACACATAAGAAATAATTCATGGCAGCCTTAGATTTATTTTTATTTAATTTCAGAATAAAATAATCGAATATAAATTCCCAACCCATGGTTTAATGAAATCAAATTTACGGCTGGCATGAATTATTTCGATACTAATGGGACTAATTATGTAATGTTGTTAACCGTGAAAGCCCCATTCACACGATAATGTTTTGGCTGTTCGTGTTACCCCCATATGATAATATTAGTAATATTATATAATTCAATAATATATTTTTTCAAATCATATTTTGCACCTATATATGTTCTTCTAATGTAATTGTATTGCAAACTGAGGCGTACAAGAAGCTTTAACACGCCCGGTGTTTGCATTTGATTTTTTTGTTTACGGAAACATACATCATGACATCACCTTGCTTCGTTGCCATGTAAAGACGATAACATCATTTTGCGGAATTATTGATTTATGAAATTTTACCAAGAAAAATGAATTGCAATCGACTGATTTGTGTATTTTACTTTAACAAAAAGATAATTATATTGTATCTCAATCTTGGACTATGTTAACTGTGGGTATTGGTGTCGAAAATTGAGAATATATGGTAGTATAATTAAGTTAGGCGTAACGCGGAACAGCCAGTTTTGTGTATTTATGCGCTTGCGCTAAAAGTAGATATACTGTGATTATATAGGTCGTCATATTAGAATTGCAAACTGTACAACACAAGACCATTTATAAAATGTATATTTCTCGTATAATTATAGAAAAATAAACTACATATTTTTTTTCAGATACAATACTTCCGTAACAGGTACCGTTGTCACATCCGATTTAACCAAATGAATGCAATCATCTATGAAGTTGCAGGTCAAGCAGCAGCTAATGAAGAACGGTGTAACATACGACGTTTAACTACAGCATCCTTTGTTGAAAAGGATCCGGCTGTTAGCTCCTTTCTTACAAATTGGAGGTGGTACTGGAAAAATGATGAAGATCAATGGATTAATTACGAAAGGGTGAGAGTTTGTCTTATTCAAATGTTATGAAAAACATTTACTTGATATAAAACGAACGATCTAACAACACGAAACTAACCAAATATCGTGGATGACATTATAGTTACTCCAAGAGTGATGTCAGCCATGATTGTTTACCTCATTATTTTCATCAAGCCGTTCATATAGCTCTCTATCATAACTGAGACGATCACGGGATCATTAACACATATATCATCAGCACGGCATATGACATAAAATAAAAAGGGATAAATCCTAGTTCGTAATTAAACTCATCAAGAATACCAGGATTGAAATTCTATATTTGCGGTAGACGCGCGTTTCGTCTAAAAAAGACTCATAAGTGGCACTGGAATAAAAAAAATGTGTATACCATTGTCTCAATAAGTCGAAAAATAAAATCCATTTTTTACCACATCGTTTGTTTGTTTTAAACCGTTTAGATATAGGTACTATGAATGGATAAGCACTCACATATTTTGTTGTATAACCTTATCCAGATTCGCTCATGAATAAATTTAAGTTAAGTCTCTTCCTCAAACAATGTGCATAGACATGTACCGTCACGTGGAAAAGACACTATTGAACAATCGTTTAGTAAATAAAGTTTGTTCTTTTCTTTATTACTAGGATGCATTCTTGTTTACACTGGAAAAGAAGTATCTCACGAATCAAAAGACATACATATTCTTCAGAGAGAATTTTACTTCAAAGTTTAATATAGACTTCCTGAAAATGACTCAGGTTAACCTTCATACAGGCAAAGTCAGAGACATCATTCGACGCCCTCTGTTCGTATCAAGATATGATGTGCAGCAGGATAAGTTGTAAGTAGCGCAATGTGTACCAAGTCAGGAATATAACAGTTGTTGTTTCCTTGTTTGATGTGTTGTATCATATGATTTTGCAATTTAATTATGGTATTTCCGGTTTTGAATTTTCCTCGGAATCCAGTATTTTTGTGATTTTACTTTTTGTCTCTATCCCTCAATATCTAAATTTAGTCTCGATTGGTCCTTAAAGAATTTTTATGTACCTTCATAAAATCCCGCAAGCTCTTTCGTCAGTGCTGTAGAAAGTTTTGTTCTCAAGGAAATTTTATACTGAACGAGAGACGACGGCGCCGCATTTGTTTTAAAATAAAATGGAAAACAAAAAGACTATAAGACATCAATACATTTAGAATTTCTACCAAATTTAGAACTGATTCAAAATGAATTTCGTATATATTATTGATAGTTTGAATGACGGATACGCTTCTAAATTTCGTCAAGAGCAGTAATAAGAACAAACTATTTAAGATGATATATACGTTATTTTTTTCATCCTCGCTACTGTCAGTAAAATATACTCATGATACGCAAATATGTACGTCATAATTATGAAATTAAAACGTTCCATTACATATCCGACCTATCTCTTTGGCATTATATCTCCTTTTTAAACATTCAGGTTCACTGCGATTCAGAAATAACGTCACCTGAAATTCTCCTGCAGAAAAACACTTGCTCAAGTCTATATTGCCGTTGGGAAATCATAAATGCACAGCCATGTACCGTTTGAAAAGTCATGTGTCGTCGTTCAAAAGGGAACATACTAGTCAACCGCAACGTTCAAAAACTGTTTTTGTATGAACTATTGATTTTTTTTCCTCGTCCCGGACCTGCGTAAAATGTTTGCTACTGAAAGTTTATCAAGTAACAATTATTTAATAACTATCCCTTCTAACACGTGTCTTCTTTACTTTGAAATAACTATACGAATTACAATTTTATAAATTAATTTAATGTGTTGAAAATAATCTGTCTTAAAACAACTAAATTTATATTTTTCAGTCCAGAAAATATTCCAATCCCTACTGTAATGAATGCACCAAAACCACAACATTTCTACAGTTGGGATTATTCTAATGACTTTGAGTTCGTAGAACTTGACACGAAGGAGGAAGAATACAGAGAGGTGTCTAATTCATTGCAGGAGTCTATGAGTACTCCCCGGTTTGAGTTCAGCATAATATATAGAATTCAGAATCGAAAACTATGGAGTGAATTTGAGACGTAAGTTTAACTAGTGAGCAACATGAATAATAATACGAAAATCAATCGGCAAACATCACGACATGTGCCGTATGCATATAGTTTACGATTCTTTTATTCTATTTTTTACGAATGAGCCATCAGAGCACCATCATTTAAATAATATAACTTTGAGATATTAATTCCTTTTTGTTTTAGCAACAAGCTTCATTTTTTTTTATTATTTGATACTTCAAGTAAACAAAATCAAAATATATCATGGCAATGATTCTGAAATTAACTTTTCATACAATAAATAGAGTGACATGTTAATAAATCGTAAAAACGAAACAAGAATCTGGACAGACATCGAAACATCATATTTCAATCGTGGTTTTACCAGAATTTATAGATAGTGTTAAAAGAGGTACGAAAGATACCAGAAGGACAGTCCATGGCGTTGTCAGTTTATTTTAGATTTATGAGTTTGACTGTCCCTCTGGTATCTTCCGTCCCTCTTTTCAAACTCATAAATCGAAAATAAACTGAAAACGCCATGGTTAAAAGATTCGCCGTGCTAGTGCTTTACCAATATTGAGTCTGACATGCATAAACAATTTATAGGTACTGTTCCTTATAGAATTAATAAGAGCATGCATGTGCCAAGTTAGACATATGCCAGTTGTTATCCATTCGTTTGGTGTGTTTGTGCTTTTGCTTTTGCCTTTTGATTACGGACATTAGTTTTTAAATTTCCTCGTGGAGTTTGTTCGTTTTTTGCTATTTTACTTTGTTTGTGTTTATATCGTAGAAAGAAGAAGCTAATGTTAGCTGATGTCGAACAAGATGGTAGAAGTCATGATATTGGTGAAAGACATTTATTCCATGGTACTGATTCATTGGAAACCTGTTATGGTATCTGCACAAATAATTTCGACTTCAGAACCAGTGGTCGCAATGCAACCATGTATGGTCAAGGTTCATATTTTGCCGTCCATGCCGAATATAGTCATAGTTACACAAAAGCAAATACGTCATCAGATAATCGTATCATGTTTAGATCCAAAGTTCTTGTCGGTCAATACACAAAAGGTAATCCTTCCCTTCGCCGGCCTCCTGAAATTCCAGGACAATTCCATAAATTGTACGATTCATGTGTAGATGATGTACAAAATCCACAGATTTTCGTAGTGTTCGACAGGAACCAATGTTATCCGGAGTACCTTATCATGTACAAAGACAAAGAAACGATAGGTGAAAGAAGCGACCATGCACTGACTTATCACTTTTCTGAAGAAAAGGTATCTACATTTCCATTACAAGAAGGTGACTCACGAGAGGGTCAACGATCTATTCCAGAAAGTAAAAGTTCTTTAGAAAAATCAAAAACTGCTTCGAGGAAACCAAAATCGGTTTCAAAGCACCTTTAAATCAACCTTGAAAGAGAACGTGAGAGATAATATACAACTTGTGATAAAATAGATGTTATCGTGCATACAAAACTTGCACTGTGTGAAATGTTACATTATATTGTATATTGTAAAATTGAATTTATTTTTCCATAACTACTGTACATAGCGTAAACGTATTTATACTTTCTTACATTCTCAACAAATAAAACTACTAGTGTATGCCACTAACTGTGAAAAAATCCATAGTCCAGCAGAGCTAAACTTTAGTCTATAAGTTTGATACACCTTGATTAGTTATTCTATAATACCTGGACCACTTAGAAAGAGAACAGATTCTGAAATGTTTTATCAATATGAAATTTCTGTATCAGCATTTTGTTAATTTTAATTTGATTTGTTACAAATGTAGATTTATTTATCTATTTTACGCGGTCAATCCAGTTAATGTAATCTCCTGTAAAGTATAAGTTTACCTATATAAATATTAGTGGAACGAATGCTAGCGCTTCCAAGACTACAATAATTGTCACATGTTTATTCAATCTAGATTTCAGATGTATATAAGCTATGACTTTGATAAGTTAAAAATGAGTAATGACCACTTTTTTTTAAAGGAGTGTAAAATATTAAGTTTATGAAAAAATTCATTGCAAACTCTCTCATTCCTATATTTTTTGTTAGATTTTTATGGCATCTATATGAAAATAAGTAGATGTGGTATGATTGCAAATGAGCCAACTATACGTAAAAAGTAAAATCACAAAAATACTGAACTCCGAGGAAAACTCAAAACGGAAAGTCGCCAATCAAATGAAAATTCAAAGGATAAAACACATCAAACGAAAACAACTGTCATATTCCTGACTTGGTACAGGCATTTTCAAATGTAGAAAATGGTGGATTGAACCTGGTTTTATAGCACTAGACATCTCATGGGCACTACGCACAGTAAAACATAAGTCCGATTTAAGAATAAGAAAAACGACAATGATACATACATGAACAAACGACTACTAGCAGTCACTGACATGCCATTTCCAGACATCTGCCTTCATCATATTCTTGTTGGTGACCTGTTGTTAGGAGGTCATTCACGATGAACATACCAATGGTTTCGGGTGCAGTTACGGTGTTCTATCTTTTGTAAGTTGGTTGTTTAACGTCCAGTGGCAAGTACTTCATGGATGTTCAGTACAAAAAGGGTAAGAATAAGACCAAGAGTAATCATATTGATATCCCTGTCGCATAGATATAATTCATAGCATGAGCTAGACAAGGTTAGGCTAGGCTAGTTTGAAACTTTACATTATTCATCGAATTTTATCGAGGATTACTATACAGAGAAGTAATATCGGTAATAGCCACTGTTGAATAATATTTAATATTTCTGTCATACACAGTCCAACAAAATTAGACAAGAACTTCAAATTAATGGGCACTTTCAAGACTTATACATGCAGAGCTATTTTGTATTGCTTTGAAGGAGTCAATTGCATATCAAATATTTAGAACTCACAAAAAACAAACTAAACATCTATATAGATAGTAGTGTAATCGGACCGCACACCATTGTAGCGTAGTTACAATAAAAGGCATCACAAAAACAGGTTAACAAATGAATGTCCATATAAAATTTGGTCATCTCAATTAAATGTTTTATTGATAATATAGCAAGCATTAAATTGTTTAGGGTGTTAATCACGGGAGTGTCTTCATTGAAGAAATGATTTAATTCCAGGAGGTAAAGGGAGACTTTCTATTCCGATATCAATGTTGTTACATCGTTTTGCCAGTATTTTTCTGATCGTCCTTTTGCATTGCCCAAGTAAACTAAATTGCAACAAATATTGAGCTTTTATCCAGTCTATAAGTTGTGACATTTTATGGCCTAACTGTATATCAGGGGAGAACAGAAACCAGTCTTGAGGAATCAATGCACTAGCATTGATTAGTAAGTAAACGGTATCAGAATGGTCACCATAGGCAGCAGCAGTAATTGGTCGAAATTCATGACCGTCAACGTTTGCACCGGCGTTGATAAGTTTCACTATGGTTTGAAGTAATTCTCTTTGTTCTCTTGGTCTTTGCAAGAGACTTAGATATCTCCCTTGAAGAAAATCTATTGTTCGACCGTCATAACTGAACTGTGTCGCTCTGACAATGTCGACATTACTTCTGCTCAAATAATCGCAAGCAATAGTCAATGGAGTTTTATTATTGGCATCATAATAATCTAAGGAACAGTTATTGTCTACCAGAAGGTTGATAATATTTGGATAATCCAAAGCCACTGCCAAATGTAATGGCGTCCATCCTTTAATGTCGCTTGCATCTATATCAGCTTTGTGTTCTAATAACACTGAAATCATTTCTATCGACCCAACCTCTACAGCACGGTGTAATGGGGTCCTATAGCAACTGTCCCTAAAGTTTATATTACAACCAGACAGAATAAGCAATTCAGCTACTTCTACGTGTCCATAGTGGCTTGCAATTGTTAACGGTGACATCTGATCGTCATCCCATACGTTCGGATCAACCTCTTTTTCGATAAGCTTCCTGATTACGTGTGGCAAACCTTCCCTTGCAGCTAGATGAATTGGTTGGGGGTAAGGAAATTCATCCACCGGTAAATATAAATCGCAATTATTGTCTATTAATTGAATGGCGATGTTTTCGTGTCTGAGATCTATAGCATGTGTCAGTGGTGTCCTGGTAAATATGATTTCGGCATCAATATTTACTCCATCCTGTATCAGTTGTTTCAGTTTTTCACTGTCTTGCTTCTCTATTGCGCCAACCATGGCAAACTGCATGGCTTTCTGCTTCATTTTCTCTGTAAGAAAAAAAGTTATTTTATTCTACATTCATAAATTTATCAAAGTGACACATTAAATAAAGGTTTATATAATTATAACATATGGCTTCAACAAAATGCTTGAAACTTTTAGATTTAAATTAAGAGCACAGTACACTTACAGTCACACAATCTTTGAGGTATACGCACACAAATGATTCGAAACACAGTGACATACGAACAATCAACAAATGACGTACTTTACCCGCATACTATGCAAGGATATGGTTGAGTTGTTTTATAATGGTGGTGACGATTTCAATGAACTAATCTAACAGGGAAACAAAAACAAACCACCACTTTTTTTTATATAAGATCTACATTTACAAATGTAGGAATTGCCATGGCTTCCCTTTACAAAATCAGGGTCGGATCAAGTATTTTTTAAAATGCATTTCTGTAAAATTTGGCATATTGTTTAAATCAAAGGCTAGAAACAATTTTGGAAGATGTTATGCATTTTTTTTCCTTTTCCCTGCCATATCAAAGTCTTGAGATGTGACATTTCAACACTATAGCATAGGGACTCGGTTAGCAGTAAGTTTTTTTTTATCAATGTTTATTCAATCTTTTTTCGTATGTCCTGTCTATTTGTATTACATTATGAACGTTTTTAACGTTGGCATCAATAGTTTTCTTAGTTTTCTAGCAACTAAGGATTTTTCAGTATACGGACATGGATAGTAAACTGCACATTTGTCAGTATACGGATATGGATAGTAAACTGCACATTTGTCAGTATACAGATATGGAAAGTTAACTACATTGCTAGAAAATTAAGAAATATTGATGTCAACGTTAAAAAACGTTCATAATGTAATACAAATAGACAGGAAATATGAAAAGAAAAGTTGAATAAAGTTTAACATAGATAAAAAAAACCTATCCGCTAACCGAGTCCCTGTGAACTATAGTGCAACATAAAATAGCATTCAACTCTTAGAAGAGCACGAACATTCATTCTCATATGATTATCTCAATTCCAACAACTTTTTAGAAAACATTTAGTGCTCAAGCTGTTAAATATTTCCTCAGCAGCAATTTTCATTTGCACGAACTATATATCCGCATGTTTCGCTTTCAGTTATATTTAGAAATTGTTAACCTTCTTGTTTCCGATCTCTTTGAGCTCTCAGCACAGCCATGATGTCCTCTTGACCTGGGTATTGTGGTACTTCCGGTACAGCTGGAGCAAGAGGCAGGTCTTGAATGGTAACATATAAAATAAAAAATGTTTAAAATTACTTCAGCTTTTAAAAATAAAGCAGTTTGTGTGTTTGAATAAACTTATGAACAACGATTGAGAAAACATTCAGGATGAAACAACGAAAATGATGAGAAATAATAAAACAAAGCAAACAAGGGAGCAAAACAAAAAGCAAAAACACGACTTGATGTGAAAGACAAAGTATGTGGGCCTCGTTGCATTGTATAATGATTGATTGTTGTTTTTATTTCGTCCAATAAAAGATATCAATCTAATTAAATTATTTTAGTTGTACAAATTATTCATGACATACATGCATGATTTTTTTAATAAGTTGTTATTTGCTTTGAACTAGCTGACAGTATATATATAAAATCAACGGTACCAATTTTGTTGCACCAGATGCGCATTTCGACAATACATGTCTCTTCAGTGATGCTCGTGGCCAAAATATTTGAAATCCAAAGCTTATAGAAAGGTGAAGAGCTATAATCCAAAAGGTCCAAAAAGTATAGCCAAATTCGTGAAAGGAATCAGAGCTTTGCACGAGGGAGATACATTCCTTAATTTATAATAATTTTTAATATTTTGTAACAGCAAATTTTAATAACACAAAAAATCCGTATTTTCATGCCAGTACTTAGGTACTGGCTACTGGGCTGGTGATACCCTCGGGGACTAATAGTCCACCAGCAGAGGCATCGACCCAGTGGTAGTTATAAAATCAACGGTACCAATTTTGTTGCACCAAATGCGCATTTCGACAATACATGTCTCTTCAGTGATGCTCGTGGCCAAAATATTTGAAATCCAAAGCTTATAGAAAGGTGAAGAGCTATAATCCAAAAGGTCCAAAAAGTATAGTCAAATTCGTGAAAGGAATCAGAGCTTTGCACGAGGGAGATACATTCCTTAATTTATAATAATTTTTAATATTTTGTAACAGCAAATTTTAATAACACAAAAAATCCGTATTTTCATGCCAGTACCTAAGTATTGGCTACTGGGCTGGTGATACCCTCGGGGACTAATAGTCCACCAGCAGAGGCATCGACCCAGTGGTAGTTATAAAATCAACGGTACCAATTTTGTTGCACCAGATGCGCATTTCGACAATACATGTCTCTTCAGTGATGCTCGTGGCCAAAATACCTGCGAGTACCTGCGAGTACCTGCGAGTACAGCTTTCATCTGTACTTGTTGTGGCGGTGTAATAATTAGTACTCTGTCATTTCCGATCTGTATTTTGTTTTGTTAGATGTATTTCTGCGCTGTATCTATCCGATGAGTTAAGCCGAGTTTGACTAATTTTCTTAGTTTGTCCTTAAAGTGATCTGTTACATCCCTTTCTTAGGTTATGAACGAGTTGGAACCTTCAAACAGGTTTAACGCCACCCAAGTCAGGAGCCTGTAATTCAGTAAGTGTCGTTTTTGCTGCATGATGCATGAAAGTATTGTTAGCTTTGAACTATCTGGCAGTACCTGCAATTACTCTCGTTTCTGCTTTGTAAATATCTGATGAGTTAATTCGTTTTCAAATGGTTGTTATAGTTTGTTCTTGTGTTGTACTGTACCCTTTACCAAGTCAATTGGCGCTTTCAAACTAGCTTAACCCCGCTACATTCTGTATATCCATGCGCATGCCCCAAGTCGTGGGCCTGTAATTCATTGGTTGTCGTTTGTTGTTGTATATCATTTGTTTCTTTTTTCGTTTGTTATTTTGTACAAAAACTGGCCATGAATTTTCTCGTTTGAATATTTTTTTATATTTGTTATTCCGGTGCCTAAAATAGCTGACGGTGCGGTTTGTTCGTGTTGAAAGCCGTACGTTGACCTACATGTGTAAGATAGTTTCTGAGTCATAATGATTGGTCTCTTGCGATTTGTCTCATTTACAAGCATATCACAATTCTTATTTGTAGACGTAGATACAATTTTCAACCAATTTGAAAGCCAAAAAAAGAATCAACTTCAAATTACATGATTTATACAATTGACAACTCATGACAAAACGGAAATCAACCTTATCCGTCATACCCCATTCACATATCCAAAAATGTATTCTGTTTGTATTATGAACTATGTTGTAATTAATATTTTGTATAATATGCTCCTGTTACGCAGTCTTCTGCGGCTGAGTTTTCTTTAATAAACTATCAAACTATCATCCAAAAATATAATAAGAAATAAAAGCAATACTCATTCCGATGTTATTATTTCTTAAGTCTTATTTCATTGTTGAGCCTCAATGCACACAACCTTTTTTATCATGTATTTGTTGATCTTGTCTTGCAGATCAATTATGCTGTTTAAAGTTTCAATCTATCTATTGTACATGTTGTAGTTTCAAAGATTTACGGCAAATACACAAAACGTAATAAAAATGACCATGGTAGGGCAATGACCATAATAAGGAGTCAATTGGTGATATTGCTTTGTTTGACTCATTGGAAGATATTGTATTGTTGAACAGTTTGTATAAAAGTTTTCAATATAATACCAGTAGGCAAACTGGAAAATTCTTTAGTCCAAATTTGTCATTTTTGGGCAATCACTCTAATATGAAATTGTCTGACAGTTCTGGCGGAAATACATAATATATTGGTAGAGCTCAACATTATGAACGTCTGCTCCTGTCAGATTTTCTCTATTCATGGCGATTTTCAAATAATAGATAAAACTTACCCTTTACCCATGTGCTTTATTTTTAGCCATTTCGGCCATCTTGATTGACAGGCGTGGTTATCGGACACATGTTTTAAAACTATATACATGTACGCCTATAATAATTATGGCCATGTTTGGTTACATTTTGGTGAAGGAGTTTCAGAGGAGAAGATTTTTGTAAAAGTTAACAAATGACGGACGACGACGACAGACGAAGGATACCAAGTGACATTCTAGCTATGTGAGCTAAACATAAGAATAAGTTAACATTTCGTTGATTGAATTTATTCAAATCACCAATACAACTGGAGTAAACCACTTGAATTACAATATGGGCAAATTGTTCTGAAAACAGGAGGAGATACTATAAAAACATGAATTTCGCTAAAACGATCACTCAAGATCAACTATATTGTTTATACTGCTTCAAATTTGTACATGGTAATAAACTGCAAGGCAAACTGCTAAACCATTGCATGGGAGAACACTAAAAAAAATATCGGCATATGTCTTTAGCTGCATTGTCTGTCATGTAATTAAACTTTCTCTTTCAAAAGGATAATAGACATGGCAGTTAAAATCAAGGTCAATTATCAAACAAACACTTTGAAAATTCGATCTATCAGAAAATAATGGCGAATGTCTATTTAAATAATTCCTTAACTTTATCACAATTGGTTGACAATTTATGTAAGAGATGTCGACCTATAACAATGTACGCATTTGACAATGTTAACAATGTATCAGATCTAATCCAAATAGTTATGACGTCTGGCAAGGCTATTTTAATTCTTTTCTGGGACGCCAGAAACATGAGAAAAAAAAAATAAAATAGTCTTACCAGACGTCATAATTATTTGGACTATATCAGATCCTGAAATCTAAAAAAAATACTCTCTTCATCGTAAAAACATCTTCAATGCAGGAGGCAGAGACAGTGTATTGATGACAGCATCTATATCGTTACATGTTGTTGACAACAACTTTCTTATCGTCCGTTTACATTGCCAACTTAACGTCAGCTGGACAACACCTTGAAACTCTATCCATTCGGACAACTGATGCATTTTAAATCCTAGATTGACTGACGAAACTGGTTGCCAGTTTTGTGGAATCCATGCTCCTGCATTTATCAGCATCTGTACGGTGCCGGTATGATCTGCAGTTGCAGCTACGGTAATAGGAAGGCTCTGACTACCATCAATGTTGGCACCATTGTTAATTAGTGTCATAACCATGGAAAGAGATTCTCTATCTTCCTTTGGAAGTTGCAACAGGCTTAAATATCTACCTTGCATAAAATCCCTTTTCCTTGCTTCATAGCTGAATTGTGTTGCTCTAATAATGTCATAGTTTTTCCTGCTTAAAAAGTCACATGCTATACAGAGTGGTGTTCTACCATTCACGTCAGAAATGTCAAGCTTACAGCTGTTTTCCAATAAAATATTTACAGTTTCTTGATAGTTCAAAGCAAGTGCTAAATGTAACGGTGTCCATCCTTTCTGGTCGGTTATATTCATGTCGACCTTATTTCTAATTAACATTTCTATCACCTCGATTGATTCACTCTCGACTGCTCGATGGAGCGGTGTTCTGCCACAACTATCTTGAAAGTTAATATCTGCGCCGTATTTTATCAATTGATTAACTACATTGGTTCGACAATAATAACTCGCCAGAATCAAAGGTGTCATTTTGTCCGTGTCACAAGCATCCACATCAACATGCAACTCGACCAATTTCTCCACAACCTCGGACAAATCTTCTCTAGCTGCGAGATGGATTGGTTGAAAGTAAGGAAAGTGATTGACAGTAAGTTTCGGATCACATCCATTTTCAAGTAGAAGTATCGCTATGTCCTCGTGTTTTAATTCGATTGAGTGTGTCAATGGGGTTTTCGTGTACATTATCTGAGCATCAATATTAACGCCGTCTTCGATCAATTGTTTCACCTTTTGACTGTCTCGTTTCTCGACTGCACCGACCAGAGCAAACTGCATCGCCTTTTGCCTCATCCTCTCTATAGAAGTAAAATAAGTCGAGTGTATTACATAAGGGTCTGGAATACCGATGAAATTCGAATTGCAATATATATTACACTGCATGGCACATACAAGTTATGAAATATAGTTTACTGTGATCAGTTTCACAAAATATCTATCAATGACAAAAGTTGATAGTAAGTCATGAAATATTTGGTATACTAACGATCAACAGACAATCAGTAATAAGACTTTTTTGTGAAACGGATCACCGATGTCGCAACGGAAAATGCGTCACGATCTTTTACTGTTAAGTATGAATTACTGAAAATAATAGCTACATGTCTTTTCAGTATGAGCTCAACACATCGTTCTTCTTTTTAGTCAAGAACTTCTTAAAATAGTTTTTTTTAAAAATCAACAAAAAATAGAACTGCAAGCACAAAATTCAAAAAAAAATAAAAATAAACAAAAAACAAAAAATCCTTTTGCAATATATTTCGTAATTTCATGACATGCATTTTCATTTACACACTGATATAATGTGACCAATATTGATAAAGGAGATGTGGTGTGTATGTTAATGAAAAAGGAATATTCCAACATTATAAAAATAACACGTTTCGCCAGTTCAATTTGTTATTTGTAGAGGTTTACCTTCTTGTACAGGATCTACTCTGGCTTCTAACATAGCCATGATGTCTTCTTCGTTCTCTCTCTGTCGTAACGCAGGGACAGCTGGTGCCGGGGGGAGATCGGGGGTGTTGTTATTGTCTGGAATGTCCATCGTACTGATAACTGGAATCATAAAGAAAATGTGAAAGTAAAAATAATCACTTTTTCCGTTTTTGTATTTGTCAGTGGTAATGCTAACTGGTAAAATGAAGGTCAAGAGGTGATGCTCTCGTCGGAGTAAAGGTAAAGGCAAACCGTGAAGCTATACAATTGATCATTCACACTTTTCGATAAAATTAAAATTTCAAGAAACTCGTTTTCAGAAAAAAATCGATTTTAATATACCGTTTTTAAATTATATGGATTTTAAATTTGCCGCCGTATACAGATTGATATATATAATTGATAACAATTGCATGATTACTAATTATCAATGCAATAGAAATTACAAACCCTCCGCCCCTCTTTTATACGATCGCAATTAAATCAACTCAAAGAATACAAGGTTGATTGATTAGATTTAGTGATTTTAGGCACGAATTCCCCCATAAAACAGGGAAATGTAAGTTGTAGCTAACCACATATCTACCACCGAATTGTTGTCAACATATAGTCCTCCGGGGCCCGGCCAACTCTCTTACTCTAATAGAAATGAAAATGAAAAGTTTATCCATTTAAAAAGAGGTCACAATTTCCTACCTTAGTTCAGATATTTGAAGGGGAAAAAATACATAAATAAACGGATATATTTCTTCAAAGAAAACGTGACATTGAGAGGGTTGCTAATTTCCTTTCTTTATATTTCATAGGATCCCGAAATCCCGAAATTTGAAAAGAAAATCCTGGATCCCGAAAGATTCAATCACGAAACCCCGATCCCGGCGATCCCGGAGTCCCGATAAAGGTCATATATAGCTATCCCCCTCATATAAGATATGTAGAGTGGGGCGCTCATATTCGCCGTGGACACAATTTTAGCCGTTTTATGATTTTGAGGTGTAAAAACTTCAAAGGATGGTTGAAATTGAAGAAATATGTCGGTAAATTATATTTTTATAACAAATATGATTATTTTTGAAAATGAGACCAAATTTCGGCACTTACCGCAAAGGACTGACAAACGGACAACGATTTTCAGCCAATTTCCTGAATGAAAAAAAAAGATTTCAAAGAACTTATTTCTTTAGTAATTCTTTGACTGATTGCCCTAAATTTCACTTTTTTACACCTTTCAAGTGTCTGCTATTCACCTATAATGAAATTTATTTGATAAATATTGTTTAAAGCTGCAGTTATTTGGTTTTAAATAGATGTGTAACAACGGCGAATATGTGTCCCCCGTTGACAAAACATCAGGAAATTTCAAACACCCTTTAATCCAACATTTCAAATGATTTTTCTCAAAACAAACACGTTTTAAAGCTAAGAATATTTTGCATTTGAAGTTATCTTCATATAGAAATATCAGTATACTTCAAAAACATAAAGACCTGAACATAAACTGAAGAAAACCGGGAAAGATATGGCGAAAATGAGCACCCCACTCTCTAGGGAAACAAATCTTAGACAAGTGCCTCTAGCTGGTCTCAGACGAGCGTATCGTCTCCCTCATCTCAGATTTCATACAATTTACGATAAGAATTTTAATCCCTGTAAAAACATACTGAAATCTCACTAAAATTATAATTACCATACAAAATAAATCATGAATGCCCTCGGGGAAAAAAAACATTCGCAGGAAAGCAAAAAAATCGATTAGCATACTGCATCTATTTGATTGTTTGACATTTCCTTGTTTGGTTTCCTTGATAGATGATTCGTGTATGCCCGTATCAACTGATTTTGAAAAGAGTTTAGACCAGTCACTAATAAAACACAAAAGTAGTTTGATTATACCGATAATTAGCTAACAAACCTGAAATAACACCCTGAAGCGGCTGCACCCTCAGTTTATGTTCCGGAGAGAAATATCATAGCAGTCTCCGTTTTTGTTTTGTATTTATTTTCTACTATTTTATCTTATAAACGTTTAATAACCAGATAGTAATGCATTATGTATTAAGCTGTAAATTAACCAGCAAAGCTTCTTTGACGATGAAAAATATTTGAACACAATCATTTTTTTTGCAGTTAAATAGACATGAATCACAATGACACAATCTATTGTTGTTCAAGGTAAAATAATTTAACATTTTGAAACTAATGAAAAAAAAAGAACAAGGAAACAAAAGGCATACAAGTTACAACACCAACTTATCCTTCAACATGTTCAAATAACAACCCACAGTAGTCATAAGTCAATCTAAGCAATACACATAACAATTGAAGATTAAGCACCACAAACCCTAACCAATATTATAAGCTCCTTTTTTGTGAAGCCATATGTACAAATATACATTAATAGATAAATGGTATTCATAGACACTAATTATTGTCAGGAAATTAGAAAGATGCTTCATACCTGCCAACTTTTGAAAATGGCCATGGGGGGTTTTGTGCGCGGCAGCATTTTTGAGGGTAGAATTTTTCGCGGCATTTTTTCGTGTGATGATTTGGCTCCTAAAAGTGTCTGACATACTTCTTTTTTGGGGGTGATAGTTGAAGATGCTATTATAACCTATCTTTTTTTAAATTGTTTGATTGTTGTATTCTTTTTGTTGAGATAAACACCAGTAAGATAACTTTATGTTTGTCTGATACATTGTCAAGAAATTAAAAAAAAAGTAATAATTTTAATAATTTAATAACAAAAAAACCAACAATATATGAGGGTCTGGAAATGGGGGGGGGGGGGGGGGGTCTGTTGTTCTATAAACATTTAATTTTCACCCCTTTTTTTCTCTAATCTTCAAAAAATTAACCTCTTTTTTTTCTAATCTTCAAAAAATTTGACCACGCATTTCTCCAATTTTCATTTTTTTTTTTTGCCCGTTATTCCCTTATCTTCATTTTTTAAGGGCATTATATTCTTTAATCATTTAACCCCATCCAAACTCTCATATATTATATAGATCAATATCACAAGCAGTACTAGAATGTTTGGAGACATCATTAAGGCCACCGTGGTCAACTTTAAAGTCTCTGTTGCAAACTTTACAAAAGGCATGTGACAATCCTAACGTTGATTTAGACAACCAGCCCCTGTACTTGACATCATTCTCCCATTTCTCTTAAGTATTTGCACGAAGCAACACGCTTTTTTTTCTTAGGCGGTGACAGAACTATTTTGCAAGTGATAACTCGCCCATCATGATTCCAATTTTTATAAATTTAACACCAAGCTAAAAAAAAACAACTCAAAATTTCGATTCTTTGATTGTTTACTATGCCGACATTAATCAACTGGTGAATGCGTGATCACTAAATTTTGATTGGATGAAATTTGTCAGACACGATTTGTCTCCCTTGGGAAAACTTTCAAAAGTTCAAAATCGGGAACAAAAATATTTTTCGTGTAAATTTTACTAAAATCGTGTTTTTTGGCTATTTTCACGATCACGATCGTGTAATCGGGACAGAGGGTCAAAATCGTGTAGTACACGCCTAAATCGTGAAAGTTGGCAGGTATGATGCTTGTTTTTGGGCCCCTAATTCCTTAGAGTTTAGGGCGATTACCCCCAGACTCAATTCCAGCCTTCCTGTTGTGATGTGGAACTTTGTGGTACAATTTTAGAAAGCTCCATACACTTTTAAGTTATTGTCCAAAAACAACAAAAACACTTGTTTGGACTTTTATTGCTAAACTGTATTGGTAAAAATGTTCGCATGAACATGTGCTTTACAAATTGAAATTAATAAAAAAGAAGATTCTCATAATTTGTATAAATCTTTAATGATGTCCTCTATAAATTTCATAACTCTGTAGCTGACCGATACAAATAATGCTTGTTGCATGGTGTTTTTTTTGTGGTGATAGTACCCATAACTTCATATCTACTTGTTGCACTTTCTATGTGGTGATGGTACTTATTTGCATTTACTTGCTACATTGTATATGTTTTTTGTGGTGATGGTACTCATAACTTTTTATTTTATTGTTGCAGTTTTATGTGGTATGGTACTCATAACTTTGTATTTACTTGTTGCATGTTTTATGCGGAGAAGGTACTCATGACTTTGGATTTGCTTGGTATTATTATGTGGTGGTATGGTACTCGTAACTTTTTATTTACTTGTATGTTTTATGTGGTGATGATACTCATAACTTTGTATTTACTTGTTTTATGTGGTTGTATGGTACTCATAACTTTGTATTTACTTGTTGCATGTTTTATCAGTCAGGGGACTTACTTAAACAAGTGATTTTCTAAATCACTGATTCAAGTAACATTATTTCCATAAAGGTTGGAAGTTAGCTGAGTTGTCTTTCTTTAATAATCACCTATTTAAGTAGTACAAATTAATCACTAGAAGAAGTGATTTAATTTTATTGTAGCTTTAAATATAGAATACTAATGATCCAGGGACTAATTATGTTTCTAAAACTTATCAGAACCAACATCTGTGTTTTCTAGGATGACCAGGTCATTTAAGGTGATGACCTTGTACTGAATCTAGGATAATGACATAAAAATCACTTGTTTAAGTATCAGACCTCAATTTTCTTCCCAAAAATCACTTCTTTAAGTATCATTCTGTTAATAACCCCCTACTAATTTCAACACCCCCGAACAGTGAAATTTTTATAGCGAACAGTAGAATTTTATTTTAATCTGAAAGATGAAACCTTGAACTTCACAGGAAAAATACTCCCACTGCTGTGAAAAATCTTTTAAGAAAGTATCAGTTCATTGTGTAAAGCCATTATTATAGCATTTTTTCAACTAAAATAGAATTTTCAGCTAAATGATAGCATCAAAGGCATAAACCTTGCTACTTAAAAGAAGCAAAAAGTTCATATTTTTTAATTTTACTAATTAAAAGATATTATTTAAACCTATTTGTTTAAAATTTTGAAAAAACTACAAAATCCCAATTTGTGACAAAACATCGAATTTGCTACTCAAATAAGTGATTTAAAAATCACTTATTTCAGTAAGTCCCCTGACTGTTTATGTGGTGATGATACTCATAACTTTGTATTTACTTGTTTTATGTGGTGATGGTACTCATAACTTTGGATTTGCTTGGTATTATTATGTGGTGGTATGGTACTCATAACTTTGTATTTACTTGTTGCATGTTTTATGTGTTGAATGTACTCATAACTTTGGATTTGCTTGTTTTTTTTATGTGGTGGTATGGTACTAGAAGATTTGTATTTTCTTGTTGCATGTTTTGTGGTGATGGTACTCATGACTTTGTATCTACTTGTTGCAAGTTTTATGTGGTAATTGTACTCAACTTTGTATATAATGTGGTTGCATGTTATGATGTACATGTATTGTGTAAAGGTCTTACTTGGTGATGGTTTCTTGTAACTGTTGGTACTGTAACAGGAGTGGAAGTTAACACTGGCTTCGTTTTCCCGTTGTTTACCCAACATGCCCAAGTTCTGGGATATTGGACAAAGTACGTAAAACTACGTAAATATAAACAAGATGTTTATTTTAAAGACATATATATGGTTGAACATAAGTTTACATAAATAAATATACGGTGGTGGCTAGTCTACTTGTATAAATAAAGGTTCCATATTTGCAAGCCAAATCGTATGAGCGTCTGCTCATTTTAAATCCTAAGTGTAGACTGCCCCGAACCCGGTGAGTGACGTCATACTTATAGTTCCTAGGGACAACGAGCCCGGCCGGGCACGTGCAGTCAGGGGTACTACTTGTACAAGTGTATTTTATTTACTTAAAGAAGTAAAAAAAAATATACACATATAAGTAAAATTGTAGGATACTTATACAAGTGAATTTTATTTACTTGTATAGGTAAAAAAAAAATTGCCTTAGTTATGTCCCTTTGGCATTCAGAATTTTTTACTTGTATAAGTAAAAAAATCATCCTTTCTTCTTTTCTTAAATTCTTAAGATTTCTTTGCTCTAATAGAATTTTAAATTGTGTACCCTTTACAGATATCTTTACTAATCATTTAAGTGTAATTTCATGGACAATGAAAATCCCATTTGTCTGTTATCTTCATAACACTGCTCATTTACAAGCCCCAAAGGAGCAATTTTTGATTGCCTTGCGCAAATATACAAGATCTTTGCTCAATCAGTTTCTTTGATGAATTAATGAGATGAAACATTGAACTTTAATGAAAAAATTTGAGCAAACCTGGGAAAAATCATTAAAGGCATGATTTTACATCTCAAAACTTGAGGATTTTTGTGGGATTGTAAGAAAAGTTTACTTATACAAGTAAATTTTTTAGAAAATTAAGGGGAGATTATTCAAACATTATTTATTTACTTATATGTTTATGGTTTTTTTTCTTCTTCAAGTAAATAAAATACACTTGTACAAGTAGTACCCCTGACTGACGTGCAAGAACAGGAAGTCCTGACAAGAATAATTTACATGGCCGGTCTCGGAAGAAAGAGTTACGGAACTATATGTAATACTAAAGTTAACCAATTTCCCCAAATAAATAGAATAAACAAGTAAACATAGTGACCACCTTTACAGTACCACAACCCCCAAAATCAATTCCAACTTTCCTTAATGTGGTTTTGAACGTTCCAGTAAAATTTCATAGAGATCCATTCACTTTAATAAACTAAAGTTATTGTCTGGAAACCAAATGTGCCTTTGGACGAAGCTGACAAGGACATCATACCAATATACATTTGCAAAAAAAAAATGTTTGCTCTCATATAAAACCCCTGTTTGAATGAAATAAAACAAAAACATCAAGATATTAAAAGTTAAATTTTTGCCTGAAAGAGGAGTGATGTTGGTATGTTTCATACTCATTTTTTTGGTTATTTATTAAACATTGCAGGCTTTAGACATGTTAGAGCATGTAGAGAGAAATAATAAAAAAAAAAAGTAAATACTTGAGTTGATGAAATTGTTTTTATCTGCTGTCCAGCTGACAATCAGATAAATAATTTTAATTGTGTTTTGAATACATGTATGATCTACATGTACATCAATATTTTCTTTTTTTACAGTTGGACAGTGTGGAAATCAGATTGGTTGTAGATTCTGGGATCTTGCATTAAGAGAGCATGCAGCTGTCAACAAGGTCTCATATATTTTTTTTATCTAATGCATAGTATCTGAATTGAATGGCAGATCAAAGTTAATGAAAATATTAGAGCACAAACTTAACTATACTAAGTTGCAAACAGGATGTTATGGTCATGGATATATATGATAAATGTATATTATTTTAATTCATTTGATACTTCTTCAAATGAAATTTGTATTTTGTTGAACACTTAAATTGGAGGTTTAATGTTCATCTACCATGTTTGCATTATATAAATAATAATATTTCCCACAGAAAGTAACCAAAAGTTAGCGTGCAATAAATTCTAATATTGCACTAGTGCAATAAATCTTCAAAGTTCAGGACGTCATCAACGACAAAGCTTAGTTTAAACCAATTTTTACTTTCAATATTATATTGCTATACAATAAAAGGGTTATTGCATGAATATTGGAGAATATTGTCCCTCGTAGAACATATATTGCCCTCGCAAGCTCGTGCAATATAAAATTCTACTCGGGACAACATTCCCCAATATTCATGCAATAACCCTATATTATTTGCAATGAGACGAAATGACGTAGAAGGTGGCATTTATCATGTCTATTGTTTACCATACAGCATTCAACAATAATCCAAACCCATACCACATATGCATATAGCAAGATAAAGGGAAAAAAAGCACAAATGATCAATGTAAAAATAATTAAGAATTTAAAAGCCTGATTTATAAATAACTAAACAATATTAATATAAAAAGATATATATACAGCAAAGAACAACAAACTAATGAAATCCATGTAAAAGTGTACCCACAAGTCACAAATAAACATGAAGCCCTGGTATTTTATTACAAAATGTACAATGAATTTATTTTTGTTTTTTTGTAGAGTGGTGATTATGATGAATCATTAAGCAGCTTTTTCAGAAATGTTGATTCCCGATATGATGATCCAGCCAACATACCAATGGGTAGTGGTAAAGGAAAGATTAAAGCACTCAAAGCTAGAGTTTGTATCTCTTATTCATTTTCAGTTAACTTGAGTTGTCTCCAAATGTGTAAGAGTTGTTTTTCTTGGACAGCTACCTTCATTCACTTTTAGAGACACTTTTATTTGGGATTTTCCAAAATTGTATTTCTGATATAAAAATCAAAATTAATGTAAAAGAAAATTTGAAAAATGCACCTGATGTATCATGGTTATACCTAAAGATTAGAATAGTTAGTAAATATACAAGGTATGTCCAACATTTCTATAAACTAAATGCTATTTTGGTATTTTTAATTAGAGGAGATTTTATGTACCAAAACTATGTAGAATGTGTACAAAAAATTATGGGTTATTAAGTAAAACAAAAATCTCATTACTTTTCATTATAACAATAAGAAGATTTGATTTTATTGCTCCATGATACAGCTCTCCACTACCCCGGTAGTCTGCTAGTAGTCCAGTCAAACTAAGTTTGAACCTCAAAATTATTGCAACAGAAAATGTTGTAGTTCTAATCTAAAGCATTAAGCCCCAAATATACACAGAAAAATGTTCTATAAAATCTAACTTGAGGAAAACTCAAATTTTGCGTTTTAATTTTCTTATGGAAATTCACATTGGAAAGGGAGATAACTCCATAAAAATGAGTCTTTTTTTGTCAGTTTTTGGTTGATTTTCTTAAAATTCATGTAAAGTATGGTACTTTGATGGGGTTATAAGTGTGTATTTGACTATATTATATAATCTTCTACTCATGAAATGTACTAAACTAAAGTGTTATGGGTATTTTTATTTTTTTTTTGCACATTTTTCTTTAAAAAAAACTGCAAATTCATGGCTTTGTGACCATTTTGAAAAAATAATGTGATTATATATTTGGTATTGTTTATATCTGTAAATTATATTTTTTCAGTATCTTTCTTGTTTAAAAAAACTTTAAAGCACAAAAAGGAGAATATATGCTTAATTAGTTCTATTCAACTTCAGATTCTTTACCTTGACATTCTGAAAAATCTAATAAATGGTCAACTAATGAATTATGAAATCTAGGTTGCAGCTTGATAAAAGATATGAAAACACCTTAAGAGTTGTTTGTTATACTCTAAAGACGACTAAAATATCAAGGATCAATACATTTTGTTGAAAAGAAGCAATAAAGTTATGATTTTGTATCGATTTTTATTGATATTTCTGCCTTTTTTGCAGAATTATCTCCCATATCAATGCAAATCTCCATAGGAATTTTAAAATCAAGATTTTTTAGTTTTCCTCAAGTTAGATTTTATAAGACTTTTTTCTGTGTATATTTGGGGTATAATGCTGAAGATTAAAACTTAAAAATCTTCTGTTGCAATTACTTCAAGGTTAGGGTGAAATTTATGCTAGATTGACTGGACTATAGAGATAAGTGAACAATTGTAATCAAAACCCATACTGCATAGTAATCCTCTGAAAATACTCTGAAATAGCAAATGTAAATCTACATACAAACAAGACTTACATCCTGATTTCTATACAGAACAATAATCAACATAACAAATATGATACACAGAAGCAAAAAACAACAACTGCATTACAGATTCCCGACTTTAGACAGGCACATACGGAATGTGGTTGGGTTTTGTCTTAGAATTATTACTTACATAGGAAATCTGAGAAGACCAATCAATATATTTACAATATTGCATTTTTAAAATCACATTTATCTGTATAAAACCATAAAAATTTCAGAATGAAAATGGGGAATGTGTCAAAGAGACAACGACCCGACCAAAGAGCAGACAACAACCGAAGGCCATCAATGAATCTTCAATGCAGCAAGAAACTCCAGTACCCTATTTATAAAAATTACAGAAAAAAAATCACAATTGTTTTTATAAACATTGACGCAGACTGTTTTTGCCTGCTACATGTATTATGCCAAAACAGTGAAAAATTATGATCATACGACATACATACCGGTAATGACATTGCAGGGGTGTGGAAATATTTGTTGTGAGCACTTGTCCCCGGGCAAGTGAAACCTAAAATTTTACTTGTCCGGAAAAAAATTTACTTGCCCTGATGCTCCTAATAAATATTGAAGTATTTCTTGTTAGCTAATATATGATTCTTACTTAGCACTGTTGTGTATCACAAATGAAATATATTTGTTTATATGTGTAAAACATTAGGAAAGTAGGAAATGGGTTGACATCAATGGGACAGAAACCTAACAGCAAACCAACCAATGAAATGACATGTAAAGGACAATTTTGCAGCAGTTTTTGAATAAAAATTGTAGCAAGTAGGTATACGTACATTTACTAAATGTGAGGACAGTGATTGAAGAAATGTAAACTAAATAATAACTATTGCATGATTTTGTGGTGTTTCTCTCAACTGACACACTTGTTTTTTTCTTGATTATTTATCATTGTCTTGATGGGCAATTAATGCGTCGCTTTCATTTTCCACTTGACAACAAATAATGTTGACATTTCATCTATAAATAGGACAAAAACTTAATTTATTTTCCGAGTTTCCATAGATAGCCAGGGGCAATCTGAGGCTATCCACGATGTCTGAAATTCTCGCTTTCTTTTTTTTTTAAATACTCTAGCTGTGTCCTCCATTTGCATTTAAGGTTTTCTACTCGACTCAGGACTCTTTTTGTCTTGCTTGCCCACCTTTTTATTATGTAAATTTATCGTCATGAACATTGATGTTTTTACTTGCTGAACATTGGTTTCTTTTACATAAATTAAACATCTTTATGCGTTTTGAAATTAATTTTATGTTTTTGTTGGATTTGAACTTTGTCCACGGGCAACCAAGACAAAAATAATTACTTGTCCGGTTGTTCAAATGTACGAGTCGGGTGAGTCGGGCCTAGCATTTCCACACCCCTGCATTGGAATACATTATTTTGACTTTTACTAATTGTTTTGATTGATCTGATAGATGCTGTTTTCAGTAATATGATAAATGTGATAAAAGATGTATAAAATTACTAATCCATTTGTCTGTTGCAGGCTGTTTTGGTTGATATGGAAGAGGGGGTCGTCAGTGAAATGATGAAGGGACCATTAAGAGAAGTGTTTGACTTTCAGCAGTTGATAACTGATGTGTCTGGTTGTGGAAATAACTGGTAAAATAATTTATAGGTCTTCTATTGAATAATTTTTAAAACCCTTTTCCATGTAGTATGTTGTACTGTACATTTATTTATTTTTCGAGGGTACCAATTTTCGTGGATTGAGGACAACTTTTGTGGATATTTGATTTTGTGGTTTTGCTGAAGTCTGCATATAGACATATATAGAAAATTTGTAACTCATTGAACTTTTCATTTCATGGTCCATCAAAACCTTGAGAAATCCAAGAAAATTGTCATTCAACAAATACATGAATTCACTGTATCTGGATAAATTATGGTGATTTTTTTTAATGGAGTAGGCATTATAATGATTATGGAAGATGCCAAATTCATTTATATAATAATCTGTAAGAAATTAAGTTAAAACAATGGACACTTATTATAAATCTTTACATGCTTTTATTAAAAGAAATTTTTTTATATATCAAACAATATTGTATAGTTAAAACAATTGAAGTATTCATCCTGGCACGTTTATGCAGTAATTATTTTATTTCATCTGTTCAAATTTTCACATCTTACAACAATAGAATTAAAATTAGAAATAATGTTATTTAATAAAAAAATTAAAACATATAACCAAACAAAGAGAGATAATCCATTTTTAAAACAATATCTAAAATTTAAAAAAAACAAATATATATTTTTTGAAGTTTCGAAATGTTATCATGGTTATTGCTATACCATCATCATGATAATATTCATTATAAAGTTAGGAAAGTTGACAATTACAAATCACTTAAATTCTTTGATATATTTAATTGCTTTTGTTTATGTCAGGCAGTGCTTCAAAAATATGGGAGATAACTTTGAATTTAGAGGTTTTAATTTATTTTAATTTTAATTTTATTTTAGGCTGTTGGACATAAGATATATGGTACACAATATATGTTTATTTATATTTTGGGCTGTAGGACATAAGATGTATGGTACACAGTATATTTTTATTTAAGGCTGTTGGACATAAGATGTATGGAGCACATTATATTTTTATTTAGGGCTGTTGGACATAAGATGTATGGTACACAGTATATTTTTATTTAGGGCTGTTGGACATAAGATGTATGGTACACAGTATATTTTTATTTAGGGCTGTTGGACATAAGATGTATGGAACACATTATATTTTTATTTAGGGATGTTGGACATAAGATGTATGGTACACAGTATATTTTTATTTAGGGCTGTTGGACATAAGATGTATGGTACACATTATATTTTTATTTAGGGCTGTTGGACATAAGATGTATGGTACACATTATATTTTTATTTAGGGCTGTTGGACATAAGATGTATGGTACACAGTATATTTTTATTTAGGGCTGTTGGACATAAGATGTATGGAACACATTATATTTTTATTTAGGGCTGTTGGACATAAGATGTATGGTACACAGTATATTTTTATTTAGGGCTGTTGGACATAAGATGTATGGTACACAGTATATTTTTATTTAGGGCTGTTGGACATAAGATGTATGGAACACATTATATTTTTATTTAGGGCTGTTGGACATAAGATGTATGGTACACAGTATATTTTTATTTAGGGCTGTTGGACATAAGATGTATGGTACACAGTATATTTTTATTTAGGGCTGTTGGACATAAGATGTATGGAACACATTATATTTTTATTTAGGGCTGTTAGACATAAGATGTATGGTACACAGTATATTTTTATTTAGGGCTGTTGGACATAAGATGTATGGTACACAGTATATTTTTATTTAGGGCTGTTGGACATAAGATGTATGGAACACATTATATTTTTATTTAGGGCTGTTGGACATAAGATGTATGGTACACAGTATATTTTTATTTAGGGCTGTTGGACATAAGATGTATGGTACACAGTATATTTTTATTTAGGGCTGTTGGACATAAGATGTATGGTACACAGTATATTTTTATTTAGGGCTGTTGGACATAAGATGTATGGAACACATTATATTTTTATTTAGGGCTGTTGGACATAAGATGTATGGTACACAGTATATTTTTATTTAGGGCTGTTGGACATAAGATGTATGGTACACAGTATATTTTTATTTAGGGCTGTTGGACATAAGATGTATGGTACACAGTATATTTTTATTTAGGGCTGTTGGACATAAGATGTATGGAACACAGTATATTTTTATTTAGGGCTGTTGGACATAAGATGTATGGTACACAGTATATTTTTATTTAGGGCTGTTGGACATAAGATGTATGGTACACAGTATATTTTTATTTAGGGCTGTTGGACATAAGATGTATGGTACACATTATATTTTTATTTAGGGCTGTTGGACATAAGATGTATGGTACACAGTATATTTTTATTTAGGGCTGTTGGACATAAGATGTATGGTACACATTATATTTTTATTTAGGGCTGTTGGACATAAGATGTATGGTACACATTATATTTTTATTTAGGGCTGTTGGACATAAGATGTATGGTACACAGTATATTTTTATTTAGGGCTGTTGGACATAAGATGTATGGTACACAGTATATTTTATTTAGGGCTGTTGGACATAAGATGTATGGTACACAGTATATTTTTATTTAGGGCTGTTGGACATAAGATGTATGGTACACAGTATATTTTTATTTAGGGCTGTTGGACATAAGATGTATGGTACACAGTATATTTTATTTAGGGCTGTTGGACATAAGATGTATGGTACACATTATATTTTTATTTAGGGCTGTTGGACATAAGATGTATGGTACACAGTATATTTTTATTTAGGGCTGTTGGACATAAGATGTATGGTACACAGTATATTTTTATTTAGGGCTGTTGGACATAAGATGTATGGTACACAATATAGAGAACAGTTATCTGATGTTATTTTGTTATATTTAGGGCTGTTGGACATAAGATGTATGGTACACAGTATAGAGAACAGTTATCTGATGTTATTTTGTTATATTTAGGGCTGTTGGACATAAGATGTATGGTACACAGTATAGAGAACAGTTATCTGATGTTATTTTGTTATATTTAGGGCTGTTGGACATAAGATGTATGGTACACAATATAGAGAACAGTTATCTGATGTTATTTTGTTATATTTAGGGCTGTTGGACATAAGATGTATGGTACACAGTATAGAGAACAGTTATCTGATGTTATTTTGTTATATTTAGGGCTGTTGGACATAAGATGTATGGTACACAGTATAGAGAACAGTTATCTGATGTTATTTTGTAATATTTAGGGCTGTAGGACATAAGATGTATGGTACACAGTATAGAGAACAGTTATCTGATGTTATTTTGTTATATTTAGGGCTGTTGGACATAAGATGTATGGCGCACAGTATAGAGAACAGTTATCTGATGTTATTTTGTAATATTAAGGGCTGTCAGACATAAGATGTATGGTACACAGTATAGAGAACAGTTATCTGATGTTATTTTGTTATATTTAGGGCTGTCGGACATAAGATGTATGGTACACAGTATAGAGAACAGTTATCTGATGTTATTTTGTTATATTTAGAGCTGTCGGACATAAGATGTATGGTACACAGTATAGAGAACAGTTATCTGATGTTATTTTGTTATATTTAGAGCTGTTGGACATAAGATGTATGGTACACAATATAGAGAACAGTTATCTGATGTTATTTTGTTATATTTAGGGCTGTCGGACATAAGATGTATGGTACACAGTATAGAGAACAGTTATCTGATGTTATTTTGTTATATTTAGGGCTGTTGGACATAAGATGTATGGTACACAGTATAGAGAACAGTTATCTGATGTTATTTTGTTATATTTAGGGCTGTTGGACATAAGATGTATGGTACACAATTTAGAGAACAGTTATCTGATGTTATTTTGTTTTATTTAGGGCTGTTGGACATAAGATGTATGGTACACAGTATAGAGAACAGTTATCTGATGTTATTTTGTTATATTTAGGGCTGTCGGACATAAGATGTATGGTACACAGTATAGAGAACAGTTATCTGATGTTATTTTGTTATATTTAGGGCTGTTGGACATAAGATGTATGGTACACAATATAGAGAACAGTTATCTGATGTTATTTTGTTATATTTAGGGCTGTTGGACATAAGATGTATGGTACACAATAAAGAGAACAGTTATCTGATGTTATTTTGTTATATTTAGGGCTGTTGGACATAAGATGTATGGTACACAATATAGAGAACAGTTATCTGATGTTATTTTGTTATATTTAGGGATGTCGGACATAAGATGTATGGTACACAGTATAGAGAACAGTTATCTGATGTTATTTTGTAATATTTAGGGCTGTCGGACATAAGATGTATGGTACACAGTATAGAGAACAGTTATCTGATAATATTTTGTAATATTTAGGGCTGTAGGACATAAGATGTATGGCGCACAGTATAGAGAACAGTTATCTGATGTTATTTTGTAATATTTAGGGCTGTCGGACATAAGATGTATGGTACACAGTATAGAGAACAGTTATCTGATGTTATTTTGTAATATTTAGGGCTGTCGGACATAAGATGTATGGTACACAGTATAGAGAACAGTTATCTGATGTTATTTTGTAATATTTAGGGCTGTCGGACATAAGATGTATGGTACACAGTATAGAGAACAGTTATCTGATGTTATTTTGTAATATTTAGGGCTGTCGGACATAAGATGTATGGTACACAGTATAGAGAACAGTTATCTGATGTTATTTTGTTATATTTAGGGCTGTAGGACATAAGATGTATGGTACACAGTATAGAGAACAGTTATCTGATGTTATTTTGTTATATTTAGGGCTGTAGGACATAAGATGTATGGTACACAGTATAGAGAACAGTTATCTGATGTTATTTTGTAATATTTAGGGCTGTAGGACATAAGATGTATGGCGCACAGTATAGAGAACAGTTATCTGATGTTATTTTGTAATATTTAGGGCTGTCGGACATAAGATGTATGGTACACAGTATAGAGAACAGTTATCTGATGTTATTTTGTAATATTTAGGGCTGTCGGACATAAGATGTATGGTACACAGTATAGAGAACAGTTATCTGATGTTAGTTTGTTATATTTAGGGCTGTAGGACATAAGATGTATGGCGCACAGTATAGAGAACAGTTATCTGATGTTATTTTGTAATATTTAGGGCTGTAGGACATAAGATGTATGGCGCACAGTATAGAGAACAGTTATCTGATGTTATTAGGAGAGCTGCTGAGTTCTGTGACTGTTTACAGTGTTTCTTTATTCTACATTCCATGGGCGGAGGTAACATATTTAACTTAATACTATAATTTACAACACACAAGGTGATTTGATTCTTATCATTACAGTAAATTTTCCTCCTTAAGGATATAGTAAAATGTGACGTTAAACACAAATCAATTAATTTGACAGTGATTCTTTCTGAACTGTATTTTCCTTATGAGATAGAATGCCTTAATGGTCTCCTGTTAACCTCAGGTGCGGGAGGTTGCTGGTTCCAACCCTGGTCAGGTCAAAACAAAAACTTTAAAATTGGTATTTGCTTCCTCTCCACTAAGCATGCAGCATTAAGCAGTAAGAGCAAAGACTGGTTGGTTTGGGTTTAGTCAGAACAATGCGTAGAAAATTGTAACACATCTTCCTACATACTATTACCTTGTGAATTAGCAAGCGAAACAAGGGCTAGTGTGATGGTATCATACAAAGCAAGGCTAATATTCCTATTGCATTCTGGTAGCATGTTCTTGTCATGTTGATTTTATTTAGCAGTGGATGTTAAATAGCCATCCATTATTTTCAACCACTCTATGTGTTGATGAACATATTTTATCATGTTTAGTCTCCAGAAATCACCCTCTTTCACAGTGAATCACATAACACCAGCAAAAGTAATGCTTGGCTGAATTTATTTGGGTGTACTTTTAGAAATTCATTTTTGGATTGTCTCCCTTTTTTCACAAAAACATATTGACTTATACTTTGAGTGTCTTTTAAACCTTGCTGTACAGTTTATTTTATTTTTGGTCATATTTTAAGACATCTATTGTTCATAGCAGTAAACATAAGAATTATCTTATGTTTAGCTTATCATTGATGCTTGACGCTGAAGGACATGTTTACACACTGTGTATCTATCCATTCAATGAAACTTCTCATTTTTTTAAACATTTGTTTTGAATGGAGATTAATTTCTGGGAGTTTGTTTACTGGGTAGACTTTCATAATGTTTTGGACAATGTTAAAAGGGCTAGACAGTATTTCTAAATATGTTATACAATGTTATAATTCAATGTAATTTATGACATTTTATTGAAATTGTTTTGGCAGAAATCTCAATTTATAAATATTAAAGATTTCTTGATTGCAATGAGAATGTTCTATTTAGTTTGCTTAATAAAACAGACATTTTCTGATATACATGTCTTAATATATACATCAAACACAGAAAACAGAAGCTGTGTCCAGACTTTTTTGCTTTGTCTTTTTAAGATATTAATTTAGATAATTTTATCAGTAGACGAAAAAAAATAATTTTGGCATGTACTATTATTATTGTGCGATTTTTGCTAATTGAAGAAATTGGTACCAACAAACAACAGTGAAAGTGGATCAATTGTTTGTTTTCTTTATAGTTATATTTTATCACTGGTACAAAAATTGCAGTAGTTGCAGGGAAGCCTTAATACTTATTTATTTAATGTAAAATTGGTGTATCCTCAAAACCTTTGTAGTTGTTATTGGTTAATAAAAATAAATGGATGGTCATAATTTCATCATAACTCACTAGTTGTCTCTTTTCAAAAGGGGCCTCATTGGGGGGGGGGGGGTTCTGATCCCAGATCCCGCTTACTGTTTTGTCAGATTCCTGTATCCCGCTTACATTATGTACATAAGCATTTTTCATTTTTTTTTAATTTCCCGTGTCCCGCTAGACTTCATTTCCCGTTTTCATGGCACAATAATTCGACTTTCACGTGTCATGCTTACAATAAATCGGCAATCCCTCATCACGCTTAGACCCCAATGAGACCCACTTCAAAATGAAGAACAGCAATAAAAGTACTGTTCCTTTGACATGCGATTACACAATGTACATCAGCCTAGTATTGTCTTTTCACTCTCTCCTATATTTAATAATAATGTAGGTTTGCAATAATTTTCTGGGATATAAATTTGGTCTCACTGTGAAAAACAAAAGTTGATCATCTAAAATTGTCAACTGATCGAAGGCATGTGGGTCATGAGATACTACTTGTTTTAAGGACAATGATATGAATCCACTTACATAATATTGTTAGATTATCATGTATAATTTCTGTGATATCAATACTTGTTCATGAAATATATTTATAAATAAATGGGGAATGTGTCCTATGACACATATGATCCCCCAATTGTTAACATATAAAGTTAGAAAGGGACATAACTGAAGAACAGTAAAAGTGACGCTACCCTAAAATGTACGAGATCTGAGTTTTGTGGTACATTGTAATAAGTATTGTGTGTAGGTTTCCTAACATTTGGTTGAAGCCAACTTAAGTTAGAGAACTAAAACTTAATTAATAGAGTTTTTTTTCATTTATAAAGGGGCATAACTTTAGAATGGTTAAATTGAGGACACCAAAATTCAAACTTGATCTGTGTTTAATGGTAACAAGCATTGTGTATAAGTTTCATAACATTTGGTTGAGACAAACATAAATTAGAGAATGGAAACTAAAAATTCAGCAATTTGCCAATAATAAAGGGGCATAAATCTTGGTTAAAATTACCCAATAAAAATTCAAACTTGATCTGTGTTTTGTGGTAATTTGCATTGTGTATCTGTTTTATAACATTTGGTTGAGGTAAACTACAGTAAGAGAAGGGAAACCAATTTTGGGATAAACATACAAACAGATAAAGGTAAGACTTCTGTGTCTTCATGCCCCCTCCGCTACAGGGCATAAACACTTTGTGTTTTACTTGTACTCATCTGATGATTCAAACGTTTTCCAACATGTCCAACTGATTTACAGTGTGTTCTCATGGATATGTTGTGATGTTACACTTCCTGATTTACCATTATGTTTACAGGTAGGGTTGTGCACCCACAACATTTTTTTCAATGCTTACCCAAAGTCATGAGCCTGTAACTCAATTGTTTTCCATATTTTTTTTAGCCTAAATGCAGCAGTTGGTTATGCCATTTTTAATAATTTCACTTTTTGTCATGTTTGGGTCGTTTAATGCTATATATATACTTATTATAGTGAATACATTCATTGTTGAAGGCTTTACAGTGTTAAAAGTTGTCTAACCTCAACCTTTGGACTCTAGTGGGTAGCTGCATCATTGACAATCATACCACATATCTTTATTATAATATTGAACCTGTCCTTTGCATTATGAAAATCAGTTCAGACCATAAACAAGAATGATATAAACAGTTAAAACCAAATCCACTAACACATAACAAATTATGAGGTAGAAGAGTGACCTATGGTTATTAACATCCTCGACTAGAGCAAGTCCAAGGTGGATAGTTGTCTCATTGTCTTTTCTTGCTGTCTGCCATATTGGTCTGTATTGATGACTATCTGGTGAGGGTTTTGCTTATATTGTTGAAATCTTATGATGGTATATACTTGATTACATGCACTTCATATGAACTCAGATTGAAAGTTGTCTCATTGCCATGGGCGATCATACCACATCTCCTTTTGCTGGAGTATACTGGGTATATGTCAATGAAACAGCTTTCCAATGATACAAAACTCTTAGATTGTTTAGAGCATAGTGCCATCTGCATTCAGGTGTATAAGCAGTTCTTGGCATTTTAAAAATTGGGGGTTCCCAAACCAGGAGAAAGGGTAGGGTGTGTTCTTATCATATGTCCTAATTTAAATGTATAAATTGTCGAAAAAAAAGGGGGTTCCAACACCTAGAAACCTCACCCTTTTGATCAACCAATTCCTCAATCCATTTAATATTTTGACCATCTTGGGTTTCTGGTGTGCATGATACTGTAGATTGGATTCATGGCTGTGTCTGGTCAAGGACTTGTAAATTATTCACACTATACAGCTATAGACATATATGTTTACCACATTCTTGTTCTGATATGCATGTAGTATTTACCATTGGAATTACACACTATCTATTGATCTGTCTTCATATTTTGTATGAAATGATGACAATTGTCATGATACAAATGTACTATATCGCAGATCAAATTTATTCAGTCATAGTGTGTTAATTTACGTTTTTTGATTGAGTTTTTCTATGTTGTGATGTATGTTATGCTATTGTTTCAGAAAAATGGAGAAGGTTTGGTACCATTAAAACGTTTAATCCTGCTGCAAATGTTTGTACCTGTCCTAAGTCAGGAATCTGATAAACAGTAGTTGTCGTTTGTTGATGTAATCTATACGTGTTTCTCGTTTTTTATATAGATTAGACAGTTGGTTTTCCCGTTTGAATGGTTTTACACTAGTAATTTTGGGGCCCTTTATAGCTTGTTGTTCGATGTGAGCCAAGGCTCTGTGTTGAAGGCTGTACATTGACCTATAATGGTTTACTTTTATAAATTGTTATTTGGATGGAGAGTTGTCTCATTGGCACTTACACCAAATCTTCCTATATATATTCATTCATATTTTTTATGTCAGGGCCTTTTATTGCCAATAATACGGTATGGGTTTTTCTCATTGTTGAAGGCCTTATGGTTGCCTGTTATTGTTTGCATCTACTTAATTTGAACTTTGGTGAATATTTGTCACATTAGCACTGACATACCCCATCTACTTATTTTTATAGCGAAATTTCTACATGTTCTAGTGAACTAAATATTAAAATATCACCTATCAGAAGTCTTCCTGCAAGATTGATCTACACTGGTGTAGGTGTTTTCAAAACCTAATGACAAAAAATTCAACCTCAATCCAGTAAGAGAATGGAAACAAAAAATTCAGCAATTTTCCATTTGGAAAGGGGCATATTCATTCATTTTTTTATATAAAAAAGGCTGTTAGTTTTCTCGTTTGAATTGTTTTACATTGTCATTTCGGGGCCTTTTATAGCTGACTATGCGGTATGAGCTTTGCTCATGTTGAAGGCCGTATGGTGACCTATAGTTGTTAATTTCTGTGTAATTTTGGTCTCTTGTAGACGGTTGGCAATCATATCACATCTTCTTTTTAATATGACTCAAGAATGATAAAAGTGATCGATGCCAGCAAAATTCTTTGATCTGTGTTTTGTGGTAATAATCATTGTATATAAGTTTCATAATATTTGGTTAAGGTAAAGTAAAGTTAGAGAACGGAAACCAATTTCGGGTCATAAGGACTGACAAGGGTAAAACTTTATGCCCCCTCTGTTATGGCAGGGGCATAAAAAAATAAAAGACATCTAGATTGTATTTAATTTTAATCAAGAGAAAAACTTAAACCTGCACTGAAAACCATATAGTACACTGTGTATGAAGGCACTTGTTACAAATACAATAAACAGTTTTTAAGAAAAAAGGTTAGAAAATATATCACATTGTATTTCCATGCCAAGGCACCAAAATTTAGGAAAAATTGTACATAATATCACAGATATATTGTTTAAGTTCATGCAGAAGTGCACAATAGAAATAAATATGATAAATGCCACAAAAGGAATGCCTACTTCATCATGTTCATTATCAAATGAACATAATATGCACTGATTTAAACCTTTTAGCATCTGTTTAGTGTCCACAAACATGCCAAAAGTAAAATTAATTATTATAGAACAAGCCATTTATACAACTGAACATGTCAATGTGCATTTAAAAATTTAAAAAAAATGCCTGTATTTTTAAAACTTCAAAGAGTACAGTCATTGATAGTGTCCTGTTATAAAAATGTATTCATTGAGGCCAAAATTAAAAATATGTTTGTTTCCCCTCCCCCCACCCGGGTCAAAAATAAGCCCCCGCGTCAAAAAATTATTTTATACAAAAAAATTGAAATTTTTTTTTCCTGAAAATAATTTGTTTCCATTTTTGGAAAGTGCTTGTAAGCAGAAGGATTGATAATCTAAATAAATACACTCAAATTGAGCACAAACAACTGATAAGTGGCCTGGACTGGACAAGTCAAACCATTCATGTGACCATGCTATGACAATCACATCCAGTTAAAAAAAAAAAAAAAAGAACCTGCCTTCCTGGTCTGTTTACAAAGGGTAGACCCGGGGAGGGGAAACAGACATTCTTTTAAATGTGGCCTGATATATTAAATATTCATGGCTTATGGTAAAGAAATATTTTTGAAATTGATGGTGTGGAAAAAACTTTACTTTCAACATTTCTTAATCAACTGTCTTTAACTTTATTTTAATTTCTGCTTTTAAAATCAAACTCAGATAATTCAGAAAAACACCTTTTAACATTGTTTAACAATTAATATGTTATGTTATAAAAAAGGTTGTACGCTAGCTAAAATGTTTATCGTGTATATCACAATGTATATAGGCAGGTGTCATACAATGACAGTCTTACAGAAAAAACATATCTACTAGTAAAAAAATATTACACAAACATCATGAACATGACACATGTATCATATATGCATGTGTGCATGAAATTCACATACATGTACTTTGGCTTCTTGCTCAATGTTGTAATAAAAAAAATATCCAACCTGGGATTTAGTCCTTAGTTATAAGTAAAAAATAAACATACATCTAACATGTCTAATGTGTAAACTGTCAAAAAAATTGTTGCATATATCATTGTATATCTTGTAGCTTTTCATCAGCTTTCATGGCTTTATAAGGAAAATGTAAATCATGTTCTGACATATAAAATCAATGATACTCTTTTTTTTTTAGATGACAATGAAAAAATAAATAAACATTCATGACAAATAAGCATGATATGTAATACATGTACATTATCAATGGCACAGTAACAATTATCATGTCAAATTAAATACTGTTAATGTACATCTATCGTCATTGTATAAGTTACAGTACTTACATGTACTTAATTATTTATGACAATCTGACATAAAATATTTAAAATTCAACCAATAAAAGCTCTTTGGAAATGATGTTTTGAACAAATAACATAAATAAACCTCAACTCAAGTGACTGTGTATAAGACATGAAATATATATAAACAATACTTATCTTCATCATGTTTATGTACCGTACATGTAATGAAGAGTTAACTCTCTGTTTGTCTTTAGTTAGTATAAATTATAATCAGTGCATAGTAATCTAATATACCATGTATACATCTTGTACATTGTAAAATATATTTCAATCATGGCATGGAGAATCAACATAATTCATGCTTCTGAAATAAAATATAAACAATTGCAAATAATTAAATAATCATGATAATGGACAGTTAGAGCTCAGACATAAATAAGTCTGAATTTGCTTTTGACTCATAGAGGTCTAAATTTGTAAGTTTTAGGATTTGTCTCCCTTATAATTAATGCAAGACAAAATACGACTAAAATAAGTCAAATACTGTTAAGCAAGAAATAATTGACAAGAATCAAAAAGTTGCAAATGTTGACTCCTACAACATGTACAAGTCGATCATAAGTTATCAAAATTGGTTAACTTCAAGACCCACGCATATTTATAAAAAGGTCATGCATCTAAATCAAATAATGACAACATTGAAAGACGATGCTTTGTCTTCTATAGAAAAATATGAATGAGAGTCTAAAAAATCGGAGATAATGTTAATTATCCTTACAAAACAACCACCTGGAACCACACTAAATGAGGTAAAACATCTGTGTTTAGTAAGGATGTTCAATTAAATAATTAAATATAGATAGCTCAAGTCCTTGTGAACTCTCAGACAGGTTTTTGCTGTCATACATGTAGGTGGTGTACTTTGGCCACCAAGTAAAATTAAGTTTTTTCATCAACATAAATAGACCTAAACAAGTCTGTCATTTTCTGACTTAAATAAGTCTAAAATTGAAAACACATTTTATAATCATGATAATAAATACATGTTTTGACTTCTTTAAGTCAAAAACAAAAATGGACTTGTTTATGTCTGAGCTCTGACTGATGGAATGGGGGAGATTTTAAATAGTACATAGGCATGACAGGTACATGTTCATACATTTTCTTATATAATAATTAAAATACAATGCTATATATGTTGAACAAAATACATATATACATGTAATACAAGTATACTTTCATTTGTAATATTATGCATGTAATTGTTTTTATATTAATTTATTAATACTATTTAATTTAATACACTTTAATCATTATAATATCCAATTCATTAAAGTTAAAGATTGTCAGTTGTCAAAATACAAAAATTGTACATCATATACATCCATCAAATATTATCAAGGATATCTTTTTAATTTAATACATTTATTTCTGATTCATTTAAATTGAAGATTGTCAGTTGTCAGAATACATCTTTTAGCCATTCCATCTAAAAACTCTCACTTCAGCGAACTGTTCACCGACAAGTAAAACAGCAATGTCCCCTTTATGAGTCACTGCTACATTTAAAGGCTTTGCTTCATTTCCTATTGCGTCTGTATCTTCAATAAGGCACTTGATATGTCTTCCCTTTTTGTCAAAAATTTCTACTCTGAAATTTCCTGCATCAGCCACTATAATGTTATTGTGACTATCTGTTGCAACTCCCATGGGACAGGAGAGTTGACCATGACCTTCACCTGTGATGCCGAACTTATGTTTAAATTCACCCGTACTGTCAAACACCTGAATACAGTTATTTCCACAATCAGAAACGATAATGTGGTTTTTCTGATTGATGGTAATAAAGTTTGCAGAAAGAAATCTTTTCTCTCCAGAACCTTTACTTCCAAATTTAGTTGAAAATTTTCTCTTGTCAGTGAAAATCATTATTGTGTGACTTTCTAAGTCAGAAATAACTATTTGATGACTACTATTTATAGCTATACCACTAGGTTTGGCAAATTTATAAAATTCACCAATGTCTTCTAAAAGTTTCCCGTCCATATTATAAACTCTCATAATTGATGAACCAGCATTTGCAACAGCTACAAGAATATTTCCATCTCGCATAAAAGTGAGCCCACTTATCTTGCAATTCATACAAGTGATTCGGCTTAATAATATTCCGGTATTCGAAAAAACAAGTATTCTTGAGCCACTTCTATCAGATATTGCGTATTGGCCAGTTTGACTAATGGCTAAATCGTATGGCTTATGAAAGTCTATCAAGGTACCTCCAAACTGTCCAAACTTCAGTATCATTTTATCTCCTTCAACAAACACATAGTCTTTTTTCTCACTGTCAGAACGTTGAAGTGCTGGGTATAAATATGAATCACCACTTGCCCCACTTTGGTCTGTAAATTGACTGTTATTAGGTTCAGAATTTGGGTTTATTGTTCTAGGAGGGGCCGGACGTGCCGGGGTCGAAAGAGCATCCAACAAACTTTTGATATGAAAGTTATCGGGGAAAGATTCAACACCACCCGCGGGAATCTGTATGATTTGCTTACATTCAGGGCATGGAAAATTGCCAACTTTGTCAAAATTTCTGCCGAATATATATCCCCTGATGCAATTTTCACAGAAAGTATGCAAGCATGATAGCGCTTTCGGGTGATCATAGTTTCCTAAGCAGATGGCACACGTTAAATGGTCGTCTTTTATCTTTGAACGTAAAGTTTTCTGTGGAACAGTTTGTCCCTGACTGAAAGATGCCATGTTGTTTGTTTTTAGAAATGAGCTTCAACTTCCGCCGTTAGTTTAACCTCCCTATAAGAGGAAGTCTTGTTGTTAATGAATACTAAGCGATGTTTTTACAAATTTGACACTTCCTTTAATAATTTGAACAATGAAAATCCCCATATATAATTTCATGTTGACTAATAAGCCATAGAAATAGACTATAAATATAAGTAACATTTAGGGAGGTAAATAGATTTTTTACCGTTACAATATGACTAAAACCCAACATGTTATGACTATGAAGATATAGCTGAAGACCAAAGCTGAAAAACAAACGACACGTACCTAGTTGTGAATTTATGTCATGTCATGGATTTGAGTTGTCTAAATAATTATTATGTCTTGGAAGATAATTAATTTTTGTTTCTGTTAAACTTATTTTGTAGTGATACCTGTAAAAAGTCATATAAATTTTTTCATTTATCATATATTTAGCCCATTTGTATAAGGGAAAAAGGGGGTGTGGAGTGAGGGTCCAGTGTAAGGTTGTATACGATAAGTTAATTAATAATTGTTTGCTTTTTTGCCTTAAATAAGGATCTGGAGGTTTTTTTTATTTTGGGGAAATAGTGCAATTTTGAATGTAAAAAAATAAAAGCAATATATAGAAAAATAAAGAATAGAGATTAGTGAATGCATAGATATATATTAAAGCTTAAGAATAGAGGAAGAAGTGCAAAGTTTTTATAGAATATCAGGTGTAAAACTTCATGATAAGCCAATGGTGCGAAGCTACCATCAGAGGGATTATGACTGAACGCCTCTAAGTCAGAATCTCGCCCAAAAATTTAACGATACTTTATGCATCTCGGCCTTGGGAGGCAACGATAGACGGGCGACGGACCTACCTAGGTGTCCCCGGTGGTAAAGCCACAGATGGTTTTCTTAATAAGGTATACAAAATTTTTTAGAAGTTATATTATGTTGGTGAATTCTGGAACGTATAGCTATGCATTTGTAAAGTTCCAAGGTGGATTGAAAACTTTTCTACAAACCATATTGCATGCATGTGCACTTTTAAATTGGTAAAATATATTTAAGCGATTTTGTTCCATCCTCAAAAATAACATGCTAAACAGTATATTAATTATCAATTATCTTTATAAAGAATGACACTTTTAATTTATGTTGCATTTAATTATTAAGGAATCAGATGTTTTCATTAAATTTATATTGTTTCAGGTACTGGATCTGGTGTTGGTACATTTATATTGAATTTGTTGGAAGAAGACTATCCTGATGTATATAGGTAAATAGTGACTTGGATGTAGAGTTGTCTCTTTGGCACTAGTACTTATACAACATCTTCCTATATCTAAGGACTATAAGATGAACTAAGAATTTTATATATTTGTTTTTTGTTTGTGTGGATTGCTGTTTTATTTATTTATCTGTCTCGGTTGGCTGAAGTTGTTTCTGATCAGTGACTTATTCAACCAATGTTTTTTCCAAATACTCATTAAAGACTCATTAAATGTCTTTTGGATTTTTTATGCACCATTTATGGTAGTTTTTGATGAAGTTAAAGTCCCATCAACTTGAAACTTAGTACACATGTTCTCTATGATATGATCTTTCTAATTTTAATGCCAAATTAGAGTTTTAACCCCAATTTCAAGGTTCACTTACTCACCGTGTATTATCAGTACACCGGATATAGGTACTAACCAAGCGGGCATGATCGATTTTGACCTTACAAGGTAAAGAACATCTTTGTTTTGCTTTATCAATATTCAATGTACATTTCTCAACATTTGAAATTCCTGCTCCCAAATAATTTTTGCATCGATTTTTTCCTATTCATAAAACAATTTTGATATTCAAATAAGAACAATTAACTTGTTCATGCGCAAATAGTTGTGAAAGTCAACAGACACTTTCAATTTCGATACAGTAGTTGAGACATTTGCATGTTTTATCTGAAAGAAACCTTATACAGGGCAACAGTAATGGTTACCCATCATAAACCTACTTGTGATTACTCATTCCTTGAAACTGTTTTGATAATAAACGAGTATGAAAATAAAGTTTTTGTGTACGGTGTACAACAACTTAACTATACACCGTACATAAGGATTTATGTGGTCAGCTAAACACCGTACACAACGCTTCTTTAGGGATAAAATATTGAAAAATAACATATGTATGAAAGATTTCAATGCCAATTATTGAAACAGCTATACTTATTACACACACACGTTGACCTTCTATCAGAAAAAGAGTTGCAATGAATATAGAATTATGTTGGATGAGACGAGGGCCAACTTCTTTTACAAGTATTTGCACATGCTTTTTTTGTTTTGGGAAAATAATGAGACATCTCTAATCATTAACCTACGACCAAATCATTTCCTAAAACAGCAGTTAGGTTTAGATTGAAGTACACATTGATATTATGTGAACAAAACAAAGATTTTTCGTTACAGTGTAAGATCAAAATCGCTCACACCCGCTTGATTAGTATCTATATCCGCTGTACAATGATACACAGTGTTACTGAACATAGAAAATGACATTGCCAGTGGGTCCTCCATTTATTATGGACACATTCTTGTTTTAAACAATATGTCATTTTTCCAAAATCAACAAATTACAGTTGTATTTAATATATAGAAATATTGGAATTTTAAAACAAGAAAAACTTGTAAAAGAACTTTCCTTAGATAGAGCTTACAGGCTAAGAACATAGTATTAAAATGCAAATTACCCTTCTAATTAATATTTGGATTCAACATTTTGTTTATTTTTAACCTATGAATTTTTTTTTTTTATGTGAATACTTTTGAGCATATATTTATAATGAAGTAAAAACTATCTGTTGGCAGATTTGTAACAGCAGTTTATCCCTCAGCAGAAGATGATGTTGTTACCTCCCCTTACAACAGTGTTTTAGCCATGCATCAGTTAACAGAGAAAGCTGATTGTGTCTTGCCTGTTGAAAATCAGGTTGGCAAATTAATTCCTTGATATCAGGTGACAGTTAAGTCATAATTTGTTATTTCAGCTTTAAGTATATATATATATATATATATATAGATTGCCTAACAATGTAATTTTAAAATTACATTGTTAGGCAATCTATAATTTTATTTGTGTAATTGAATTAATCTCTGTACTGATTAATCCACACTCCCATAGATTTGTATGTCATGTGCTGCTATTTATAGGCACTTATATATATATATATATATATATATATATATATATATATATATATATATATATATATATATATATATATATATATATATATATTTCTGGTTTACTTAAGCACTGACCAATTGTCTTTTGTGGGGTTATGTTTATCTTAGAACAGGTTAAAAGTCTGAATACACCATGCATGTAGTTCTATAAGAGGGGGCTTGGTCACCATGCCCAACTCTACACCCACCTATGTAGTAAGCTATGAAAGCATTTAAAATTTCTTATTAATCACACATTTACCGAGGTGATGTATAGGAATGGTTAACATGTATTACTTTGGTTGTTAATTTACAACTATCAGATAGTCTTAGCTTTTTGCCAATCAATAAATTACTAATTGCACCAGTTCCTTATACTGTAAAAGTTGTATTGTTAATGGGAAAACAATTTTAGTTGATTTCTTGGTTTCTTCTAACTACTTAAATTAATTTTGTACCCAAAAAAAACTTGTTTTCTATTTAGTCTACAAAAAAATATTATGGCCATGAATCCGCTGTGTTTTCACAAACCAGCAACATTTAATTAGAATACTTTCACAGAATTCTATTGTTTAAATTAGTTTCTGATTAGTTGTATGTTTAGAAAACCAATAATTCATGAATCTAGACTATATTTCAGTTGAGTTAATTTTATGTTTTGTCTCTTTTTTTCAGGCATTAATGGATATTGTTAACAAAATAGGTCAGGCCATACCCTCGGCTAGAACCGGTAAAAAGACATTCTTCCCTACAGATGTGAAGGCAGGAAGTGCTATACATACAGGAGATGGTGGACTGACCAAGACATCAGAGGAAAAACCATTTGATAGCATGAATAATATAGTTGCAAATCTTCTCTTGAATATGACAAGGTATTGGTTTGATTGATTGTTTGTAAGTGTTTAAATAGATATAAGAAGATGTATTATGAGTGCTAATGTGACAAATCTCTCATCGAAGACACAATTTGTAAAAGTGAACCATAATAGGTCAAATTACAGTCTTCAACACGGAGCCTTGGCTCACACTGAAAGCCTATTCCAATCTTAGACTTTAAATGGTGGCTAGATTTTATTTATTTATGGAGGAAGACATAGTTCTGGTTAAGAACAACCTAACCTTGGCAGGGAAAATTAGTTAGTCAATCAAGATTGAAGTTAAACGCATCTTTACCATTAGAGTTTCAAGGTATTTTAAAGTATAACATGGTCTCTAGATGACAACAGGACAAAACATACAGTAGGATTTTTGTTTGCTTCATATTTTTTTCACAAAATTAAGGAATAACATATTTATATAACTTGTTTATTCCAGTAGAATGTGTACTTATCATTCTCAATAAAAAGATATGTTAGTTTTCCATAAGCCTTTTCTAGCCACTGGTGATGATTTATTTTTAAAAGTTGATTACTTGTTGATGTATTGATATAGGAGAAAAAACATGCGCACAAACATGTTTAACCCCGCCGCATTTTTGCGCCTGTCCCAAGTCAGGAGCCTCTGGCCTTTGTTAGTCTTGTATTATTTTAATTTTAGTTTCTTGTGTACAATTTGGAAATTAGTATGGCGTTCATTATCACTGAACTAGTATATATTTTTTTAGGGGCCAGCTGAAGGACGCCTCCGGGTGCGGGAATTTCTCGCTACATTGAAGACCTGTAGGTGACCTTCTGCTGTTGTTTTTTATTTGGTCGGGTTGTTGTCTCTTTGACACATTCCCCATTTCCATTCTCAATTTTATTGTAAAACAGGTGTCAAATCACTACTTGTGAATGTAACTTTGATAAAAAAAAATTGAATGTTTTTTTTTGTCAATTATTGGGGTTTAAATACTTGAGCGAGGTACATTTTGAAGATGAAACTCTGCATTATAAAAAATGTGCATGGTCAACACTTTTACAACCCTATGAAATTACAAAAGTAGCATTCAATACTTATAATTACATTTTTTAGCTAGGATCATGAAAACACAATTTCTATCAAGTTTTTCTTTAATTTACCTGTGCACTTTTTTGTTGGACCTAGAGTCATCATGAATGTTACATTTCATTATGTACTGAATGTTGATTTCAGAAGGACGCATGATTGCTGTTAGCCAATCAAAATAACATATCATAATGAAACATATACATGCAATGTTATTATTATAGAATAAACTTCATAAAATTTATTGGTGTACATTTATACTGTGGTATGGAGCAAAATCCTTGCAATTCACATGTTTCTCTTTAATCATGCTGATTGGAAGTTTCCTTAAATGGTTGTTTTATGATAATAATATAATAATGCATGAAAATTTAGCAATATTTAACAAATATTTTAATGTAAAATATGTCTTTGTGATGGTACAAGGGAAATAACTCTTGATTTATAGAAAAGTCTCTGTTCTGTTAAAAGAAATAATCTGTTCTCCTTGTCAATAGAAATTTTTAAATTTGTTTTATTTTTAAATGAAATGGATATGTAAAAGTATATGTTGGCGTATTACATCATATTCAGAACATAGATATAGGGAAGATATGGTGTGAGTGCCAATGAGACAACTCTCCATCCAAATAACAATTTATGAAAGTAAACCATTATAGGTCAATGTACGGCCTTCAACACAGAGCCTTGGCTCACACTGAACAAAAAGCTATAAAGGGCCCAAAAATAACTAGTGTAAAACCATTCAAATGGGAAAACCAACGGTCTAATCTATATAAAAAACGAGAAACGAAAAACATGTATAAATTATATAAACAAACAACAATTACTGTACATCATATTCCTGACTTAAGACAGGTGGAAACATTTGCAGCGGGATTAAACGTTTTAATGGTACCAAACTTTCTCCCTTTTTCTGAAACAATAGCTTAACATCACAACATAGAAAACCACACGATAAAATATCAATTAGAAGGTTTAACTCAATCAAAAAACATAAATTAACACACTATGAACGAATATATTTGATCTGATAACCCACATACATGTATGTAGTATACTTTTGTTGTGTAGGGGAATCTATAGTTTTAAAGATTATTAAAAAACAATAAATAGTTTGAACCATTAAACTGCATGTGTAAAATATCTTTATCCTGCAATTAGCAAACTATTTTTGCTTTATTTGCACATGTACAAATAAAGTATCCTTTTACTCCACTGCCATGTTAAGCAAGCGGTTATATGAATATTTATGTTTCCTAACCAGTTCATTTGGGGTCCTCTTAGCGGTCCGCATTTCAACCATGTCGATTTCTTTGAGAAATTTATTGGAGTAGTTTCAGGATAAACACAATATATGTACATTGTCGGAAAATATGTGAAATTTATTTGTACTCGCTATGAAACAGGAGAAAAGCTTGTGGAGCCTAGCTTTTTGTCATTTTTCTAAAGATCATAAAAATAAATTTTATATATTTTATATATATAAATATATTTGTTATATTTCTTGATACAGTTCTTTTTTTTTTAGTTCTGCAAGATTTGAAGGATCATTGAATGTAGATTTGAATGAAATCACCATGAATTTAGTGCCATTCCCAAAGTTACATTATTTAGTGGCAAGTCAGAGTCCCCTTTACACATCTGCAGATGTCCACTTGCCACCCAGAAAGTAAGTAATGTATGTTGTGGAGATAAGTTAGATAGAAATCAACCTTATATACATGAAGTTTAAGGGCGTATGATACAGTTTTGATCCTGTATTTACAGTTTGATGAAAATTTCCATATAGGCTATTTTTTGCCTGATTAAATCAAATATGTAATAGAAAATATACCTTCATGTGCTACTTTTTGAGTTAACTGAGGTCGAAATTTCGTATATTTGCTCAAAATTCGGATTTGTGGCCGTATTTTTCCTCTCGAAAGAGAGACATAACTTTTTTGTTTTAAAAGATAAGCACAAATTGTTTTTTGTTAAATAATTTAGTAATTTCTGTATTTTATAAGTATCATAAAAAATTATGCATTTTTTATTTAGAAATAACTCATATTTATCAAATGGTCATGAATTGAGAAAAAAACGTCATTTTTTGCTGTATATATATCAAAATTAAAAAAATTGCACTATTTACAGTTTTATAAAATTTGGTCCACATAATCTCCCTGCAAAATGAACCAAAATTTTGTTTTAAAAATAAGGGTCCATGGACTCGTTTTCAAATTAAATCAGTTTGAATGATAAAAATCAGTCGAAAAATGCATCTTTTCCCGATATGTCATAGTTTGATGTCGCGAAAATAGCATTTTACGTTAGCAACGTCATTACCTCCCCTGTAACTGTATCGTATGCCCTTAATATATCTAATCCTATTTCTGGTTGATAAAGATCTCTATGCAAAGTATTTAACTGTTAGAAATTTGAGTTCTTTCCAGACTTGCATTAGACAGACCAAAACTCATCTGTCAGTTTGTATTTGAATGTTCCAAAAGGCAATCAAAGTCTTATACATGTACATGTAGAAGTGCACTTGCTTAAGGGGTTAGACCTTGGGTCAGGGAGATAACTCTTTAAATCAGTCAAGCGTTTGTAAAAGTCAAGTTCATCAATGTATTTTAAGCATTTACCTGAAACAGATTGAAAATAATCTATGTAACCTAGAGGCTTAGAATATGTTTTTGAAAATGGTTGACACAAACGTACTGATGATTTTAAGAGTTATTTCCCTTAACCTAGGTCTACCTCCTTAAGGTAGTTTCTATTCACCGCAGTAAATTTATTTTTATTTTTATATATATCTAGCACATTCCTAATACAGTCTGTTCAACCAGGGCTAAGCTTTCTCATTCAATTGATTAGGAATATATATCAAATGAAAGAATAAAGCATTAATTGATATAGAAATACCTACATTTAGCTGCAATAAACTCTATATGAATAACACATTTTTTAAATAATTCCAAAAAAATTAGATAAACTAGGGATATACAAAAAAAAAGTGGTTTGAAATTTATTTTAAATATCAATTTTAATTTTTCAGATACAAAAATGTATTTTTTATTTTGTAGATTAGATCAAATGTTTTCAGATGCATTTTCAAGAGATCATCAACTACTGCGAGCAGATCCTAAACATAGCCTGTATTTAGCATGTGCCTTGATGGTACGGGGAAATGTAGAAATCTCAGATGTTAGGAGAAATATTGAAAGGTACCGTAATAGGATAGCAATTAATTATGATACTTTACAAATCAGGCTCAGCGTATCAGTCTAGTACATGTCATGGCTAATATTCTTAATTCATTTACATGTTCTCATCCTGAATATGCATATAATGTGCCACTTGACGTTAGGCCTCCATCCATTTAATACATCAATTATGATAACATTTTACCAAAAAACTTCATATGTTGATTTGTTGATGTCTTAAGGATGTACTTAGGTGAGGTTAGGTGAAAATTAATAAATTAAGAAGTTAGAATAGATACTATAAGCTGATAGAGCATCAACTAAGGATAAAAATAAGTTAAAAATATTGATAGGTCATGGACCTCCTTTTGGAGATATTTGAGATTTAAAATATGGCGGGAAAAGGCTGACTCTGACTTTTTTTCCTTATATTTGCATTGGTACTATTATATCTCAAAACAAGTGAAAGAAAATTAAGAATCTTCTAAAATTTTGGTAAATGACCTTTCATTAGCTATTAATAGCAATTCTCTGTAACCACCAACCAAGTTGCGGCACGCATAGTCTCAGATTTTCTTGAAACTTGGTCTGTTGGTAGTAATCGATAAACTAACAAGAAAAATGTTGACAAAACATTTGTTTATGCCCCCGTTGCCATGGTTACGGGTCCCCTTGGATTTTGCCTCAAAAATGCATATTTTGAGGATAAAAAATGACCCATTTTAAGCAGTTATCATGCAGACATTTCAAGTTTTATGAATATTTTGACTATAATTAATTAAAATATAACACTTTATGAGTAAGATGAAAGATAAAATTTATTCCTGAAAAAAGGGGAAGAAGGGGGCAGCAATGGTTCAAAAAGTGGAATTTTCAATGTATTCAAAAAGGCAAATAATACGCATTTTGCATGACATAATTTCACACTTTTGCATCCAGAACCAATTATACTACAGTGATAAATGTAAATTATGGCTGTTGCCTAGGAATAATTTATCATTAAAGGTTTGGGAAATAGGTAGCTAGGGTGGTTGCTATGGGAACATAAAAGTGTAATTTTTGGTATTTTGAAGAAAAATTTTGACATTTTTATTTAAATAGTTCAAAAACAGTGACAAATACAAAATACAAAATTACTTGGGACATGTTGTGCATTCAATGACCTGAAAGTTGAACTCAAGGTCAAAGTTTATTTATGACCTTGACTTTGACCTTCGGTCTTTTTTTTATTTAATGTTGTTAGAAATTTTATCAAATAAACCAAAAAAGTATTTAGAAAAAGTGTTTAGACAAAATTTTGCTTACATTTTATTTGAAAGCAAAATACCAGAGGTCAATGTCATGTTAAAAGTTCATATCAACGACTCTTACTTGATTTAAAAGTACCTAGCAACCATGCATAGTTGGGTTCAGATTGATACGAACTATGATATACATCCCAATAAAAAGTTGAGGGGTCAATATTTTCAACATAAACTATACCAACCATTCTCATATAATCAGAAAATGCATAGCAACCATCCTTGTATTGGTGCTTTACTAAAGACTTAATTCATTCTTCCATTTAGACTCTCAAATTTCTTTAAAGAACATGTATTTTGTTTCTTTAATAATTCACATACATGAGTGTACTCATGTAAATTTCAGTTAATCTCCAGCAAATTTGTATCCTGTTCTTACTTAAATTTCAAATGCTGTTTTTTTCAAAAGTATTTCATCAATATTACGAAAAAATACCAGTTGAATCATTATATCATTTACTAGGGGGCTCGTGTTTAACTTTTATGTTCTTAATCTTGAATCTTCAACGCATGTAAAAAAGTTATTTTTATTGAAACTTATATGGATAAATGAAAAATTTAATAGTAAAAATACCAACAAGACTCAATCATTTACTCAAAATATTTGAAAATTTCATTTTACTCCATATAGGCGTTTTGCCTTTTAATGAATACTAGTACTTAAGGAGAAAAATTCAAATAACAACATTTTTTTCTTGTTTCCTTATCCCAATTATGTACTCTTTTTTAGTTACTCTTGTAGCTATACATGTATAGCTTATTGTATACTAATATAATTATGTAAATACTTACATAAACGATAGTTACCCTAAATTGACTTTAAAGGGTATTTACTCTTATTAGGGGTTGTTAAATGAATCTAAGGTAGATTCATGGTATACCGCCATCTTCGATTGCACAATCACAGCACAAATTGGTCTTGTTATTTGCCTAAATCGACAACGGAGAAGGTACTTATAAAAAGGGGCGTTTCGGCCCCCTCTCAAAAGAAGTCTTCATTCAAACCATTACTAGCTTTAGTATAGAAACTTTTAAAAAAATGATTTTTTTTGTTCCGGTAAAAAGAAGGTTGCCTAGCAACCATTTTTAATTCTTAATATAATTAGCACATACGAATTAATGTATCTGTACAAATAACCATATTTTCCAGATAAGATGTTTGTTTTTTGAATAACTTGAAGTTACAAATGAATAGTCACTTCAATTTGAGTTCATAAATTGCTTAGCAACTACTTAGCAACAGAAAAATTCCTGAGCAACGGTTAATAAATTGTGATTTGTGTCCTCTGAAGTATGAATCTAGCAACATAAATTTCATAAAAAAACAATTGTCCTTATTTTTTTTAATAAAAATTTTCTTTTCAAATGAGCCATTTAAGGAGAGATAACTCTTTCAGTAAAAAAAATATACTGGACCTCTAGGGATTGTTCTTTAATAATTACTTATAGCGAGAAAACGAGTTCAGTGACACCATTGTTTCTTTTTATTTCTTAAAACAAATGATGAAACCTATCTTCCCACAATTATTAAAAATCTATCTCAAAGTGGTTTTTTTCAAGAACAATCTAACCAAATTTAGGCAATTTTCAATGATTCGTAGCTTGTGAAATAGCACGGTTTAAGACCCAACCCTTTTATTATATTTAAAAAAAAGCATAGTAAAATCTTCATTTTAGCAAATAATAAGAAAATTCTGTCTCAAAAAGTATATTTTCATGATCTACCTAAACCATTAAATTATTTGTAATCGTATCTTGTTGATAATTTTTGAATTTCTAGTTTCCTCCTGCTATAATATGGTATGTTTTATATAAGGCAAAAAAAGCACACACAGTCTTTATAGGGCAATAACTGCAATAAAAATTAGCTGACAATTTCGACGAAGATGAACTAGTGCTGCTGATAATCTATTAAATGTAATGTTTCTCTTTCTAAAGGGAAGTTATATTAGTTATTGAATTCAAGATAATAGGCAAAAAAAACATAAGTGGGTAATGTGTCCGTTGAACACAGATGATACCCCCCTCCCCCCCCCCCCCCCCCCCCCCCCCCCGCTTGCATATCATATTTATAAAATTATAAAGGGACATAACCAAAGAATTGTACAAGTGCAATTTTTATTATGTTTATAAAGGCATATAACTCCAAAACGATAAAGGTGACGCCACCCAATTTTCAAATTGATCTGTATTATGTGGCAATAGGCATGGTATGCAAGTTAAGCAATATTTGGCTAAGGCAAACTAAAATAAGAGAACGGATACCAACTTTTGGCAAGTACGGACGGACAAACGTGCAAATAGATGGAAAGGGTAACACTTAATGCCACGTCTGCTACAGCGGGGCATAAAAAGGTTAACATTCATCATTACAGGCCAGAAATTCCCCTGTAAATATATAGTAGGTAGACCCTTTCACGCGGAATAATAAAGGTCCTTTCACGCATTCTATTTATAACAATTTTTATGATGATGGACAATTTAAACTTGCATTTTATTCCTATCTTCTATTTAAGCCATGTAAGCCATCATGGGATACATTTTAAAAGTACATTATAACTCTAATGATGATTGTGTCCAAATCTGGTTTGTGGAGATGTCCAGTTAAAAGACAAATTTTCCAAAAATGTTACATTTTAGACACTTTAAAAGTGTGTACTTCACATGAATCAATCAGTTTGTGTTAAAGATATGAACTGATTTGGTCATTACAAATACATGTACTTAAATTCAAGTTCAAATATGGAAATAAATCAAATTGGCTATTACATTTCATTTTGATTTAGTCTAAAATGGAAGTTATCGAATTCATGTCTTGTCTCAACATTTGTATAAGTAAGTGCTTAATTTCCTAACGCTTGTTTCAATGTGTTGTCAAAGATGACTTATATCTATCTAACACACGCTTTCTACTTTCTTATAAATAGCGTTAGAGTTTATTTTTAAAGCTAATTCTATATTTTGGGGCCAAAAGGGGTCCTGATTGGCCTAGTCTGTTCGATTACTAAATCTCAATTGGCACTGAGACTCTGTTAAAATAACTTTTGCTAAGCACACAAAGTATTTTTTTAATATATTTTTTTTAATCTTCCACTGTTGATATACAAAAATAGCAATGGATAGATGCAGGGTATTTATATAAGTTAGGAAAGAACATTTTATCTTTTGTGATGGGGATGATGGAAGTTTCACGAAATGAATGTAATAGTGTCTTGATCTGAAGATAAATAATATTGCCCAAAACATGCTAAAAACAAATGTTTGTACATTTAGATGCACATTTAAAACTATTTAAAATACAAAAACAGTGTGTATGCAATGAAAAAAATTTCGACGAAAAATATGAAATAATCAAGCCTTATAAGTTATAACGAGTGAAAATGAATATATTGTCTATGCATAACTTCTTTGCTTGAAAGGCCAACTCCAACCAAAATAAACTGGTCAATCTCTTAGCAGTTATATTCCTTTTCTCTTCTTCTTGTAGATATAAATAATTTGCCTTTAATTAACATTTGGTTGTCTTCTGGAGAGTTGTCTCATCAGACGACATCTTTTAAACTTTTGTATATATGTGTAATCAGTCTCATGAAATTAAATTTGCTATATTATTTACTTTTCCGGATTAGAAATGTGTTTTTTATAAAAAAAAATAATCTAATTTTGGTCCAAATGAAATCTAAAATAAACTGTTGCTGTTCAGTTTTTCTAAACAATTTATTGGTTGCTATGCACTTTTTCAATATAAATCGATGGTTGCTAGGCAATTTCCTTATATAAATAAATGGTTGCTAGTCAGTTTTACACTTTAAATGAATGATTGTTTACAGCTTATGTGATGAGACCCTCTAGACCTTTGAAGTTAGGTCTATGTAATAGTTTATTTAGTCCTGAATGAAATCATGTATGGTTGCTAGGTATACTTTTAAACAAATAAGGGTGGTTGCTAAGCACTTTTGACATGACCTTGACTCTTTATTTTTCATATGTTGATAAAAAGTGGCTTCAAACATCCTGATAATTTTCTCCATGTATAGTAGTAGCCGCTTTCTATTATATTTCCTTTCAAAATTCAATAAATATTCACAAGGTCAAAGGTCAAGGTCATCAATGACCTTTGACCTTTGGACAAATTATTGGTCATTAAATTGCCAATAGTTTGCACATCATAGTCATTCAATAATATTTACTTTTTGTGGATTATTTTAATTAAATGGCTAAATTTTAGAGGTAAAAAGGCAAAAATGACACATTTCTGTTTCCATAACAACCATCCTAGAACCTAATTTCCCAAACATTTTGTTATAATTTTTTTATGAGAAACATCGATACTTTTCATTTATAACCACAGGTTAAATGAAGGTGGATGCAAAAATGTCTATTTTCTTCATACAAAATGTGTAAAATTTGTATTCTGAACTATATTGAAAAATGACCTCTGCTTCTGCAGTTGTGACAATATTCAGCCCTAATATTTTTGTATATATGACATTGCTATTTTGTTTGTTAAGTTTCATGTTTCTAAAAAATATTTACAAATATCATTAAATAAAACCTAGTTTTGATTACGAATGACTGCAAAGTAGTTGTTTTTTCTATGCTAAATTCCTCAAAATTTGCGGGAAATCTCATTCACTTGGTTGCCATGGCAACCATGACCTAGCAACATTTGGGTGGGCATTTTTCTTACTTTTTTACATGATCACATGTTTTGGCTAAGTTTCATGAAAATCGGTGACTATGCGTGCCGGACCCCCTATATAAAAAGGTTGGTGGCTACAGAGAATTGCTCTTAAATCTTATATGAAAAAATAAATGGGTGTTATGGGGCAAAATATTTTACATTATATTGTATGGAAAAACACCAAGGAGTCCAAACATTTGACACAAATTCCCAAACCTCAGCTAAGTACATCCTTAATGTAACATTGTTGAGAATTTCATTTTATTTGTTATTACAAAACATTCTGCACTGACAAAAAAAAAAGAAGAGAAAATTCATTACCAAAACAGTCTTGAAAAATAAAACTTGATTCATGTATCATGGCTTCTATATAATATAGATAGATACTTTTATATTAAAGTACAACTTGGTACATGGACGTGAAATTAAGAAATAATTCATGGAAGCTTGAATATATCATGATCAAATACAGCAATTCTTTTGAATCGATATGACGTCGGGTAGCTCATTCATAAAAATGCATATGATGTGGGAGTACGATTTGAACAGCCCAAACAATATCTTCATATTTTACCATGGGTGTGTACTCAAAACGGTTGAAGGACGTCATGTTAGAATACAAGATTTTACAATTTTTAAGATGTATATGTATACCATCCATCCAGAGGCTTATGATGTATTGTCACTTATTTATAATATAATCACAATTTACAATAAAAAGTAGAAATACAAAATTAAAACAGTGGGCACGTTATACATTTGATTTCTAAGAAGCAATTAGGTACATCATGTCACACAGATTTGAGGTATATGATTGAAACAATATTTTGACACAATTTATGTATTTTCAGACTTAAACCAAACTTAAAGTTTATCCACTGGAACCAAGAAGGTTGGAAGACAGGACTGTGTGCAGTGCCCCCTGTTGGTCAATCATATTCTTTACTGACATTAGCTAATAATACATGTATACAACATTCCTTTACTGACCTCAGGGATCGATTCGTTAAATTATATAAACGCAAAGTAAGTATGTTGTTAAAATTGTGTGCAAGCTAGATGCTGTAGATTTAGAAATTATTACTACGTTTTACTTTTTAGGAACATTTTTGTATTAACTTAATTTTTGAATCATAAAATTTCTTACTGATGGTTAATCGTTGATTATTATTCTGTTGTATTACAATAGTACACAAACAAGAAAAAAACACAAATTAAATCAACATATACAGGAGTTAGCACAACTTAAACCCTCAATTTTCAAAATTCAGTTTGATTAGAAAAAATAAATCTTAAATGTTTGGATAAAAGGCCAAGTCAAGCAATATCTTCATTTCTTTGCGATACAATAAAAGGATTTGAAATATTTGAAGAATGTTTCGTTATAATGTCTTTTCATGATAGGGACTTTTATAGATGAATATAAGGTTTGGCTTTTGCTCATAGTTGCAGACCATACTCTCACATACATTTATCCTGCAATTAGCCAACTTTTCTTACAAATAATAGGTTCCATGTTAAAGATCCTACTTTGACCTATAATGGTTTTCTTTTATAAATTGTGACTTTGATGGAGAAGTGTCTCATTGGCACTCATACCACATCTTCTGATATCTATATACAGCTACAGTTTTGCTTTATTTGCACTTGTACAAATAAAGTCTCCTGATACCCTGGTACCAGTTCAGTTTGGTTTCCTCTTAGCTATTCGCGTTTAAGCTATGTCAATTTCTTTAAGAAATTTAAAGACCGTGATATAAAAATCAATAACTTAAGTTTTTCTTCCTGTTTCTAAAGCTCATACAAATAAATTTTATATTTTCAGACAATGCACATGTATTATATATATACTTTCATTTGCATCATTTGACCTCTGTTGAATAGTTCAGTCATTTTCAATCATAATACATCTTCATATCTTACATTAAAGCATTTATTCGTCATGGATACTTCTTATTATATCTGTTCTAAATTTTTTTTCAGGCACACGTCCATCATTATACACATGTAGAAGGAATGGAAGTATCAGACTTTAACCAGAGCTATGAATCTCTTAATACTCTGATAGATGAATATCAGGCACTAGAAAAACAAATGCATAACCCACCACCACCAGAACCAAGGCTGCAGATACTGACGTGACAGAGAAATAAATTGTTAATTTTATATTGTGTTATGTGAATCATTGTTAAAGATAAAGTTGGCATGGGCTTTGACCATAGGTTTCATAGGAGTTTCGATTTCTTTAAAAATAAAAATAACACATGCAGATCACTTCTATAATCCTGCCACAATGAATTTGAAAATAAATTTTCAAAAACATTTCGTGTTTCAGAATCTAAAGGCTTTTGGGTAAATTCGTCACTCACAGTCCAAAATAGAATTAATTTCAATATGACATTGATTGATTACTGTAGACATGAAAATGTTTTGTGGCAGTTTTATTTTTCAAAACTTTAATTGAAACAGGAATAATAAACTTTTGCATGCATTTATTATTGCAATGGTTGACCAATTGATAATAATGTGAGGAAATTATGCATACAAATATGGGTTTAAGATTTTTAAAGAATGCAATTTTTTTCCTTTTTTTTTTTTATTCTTTCTCATTTCTTTCTATAAAAACAAGCATTTCAATGATTAATGAGTTTTTACAGTAATTATTCATGGTTTAGGTTGATTTAGCTAACTCATCAATACATTTCCTGGAATGCATGTGACATCCATCTTGCTGAACTAGTATACATTTTTGTAAGAAGGGCTGCTGATGTCCTCCTCCAGTAGCAGTATTTTCTCCCTGCCTTTAAGACCCATTTGTGGCTGTGTTTTGTTCTTTGTTATGTTGTATGATTGCCTACTTTTCACAATCACAAGAGACCAAAATCACACAGAAATTAACAACTATAGGTCACCGTACAACATTCAACAATAAGCAAAGCCAATGCAGTATTGTCAGCTGTAAAAGACCTAACAATGACAAATGTAAAACAATTCAAATGAGACAATAGCCAGATTAATGTACCAAAAAATTAACGAAAAAAAATATGTAAACACTACCACAAACCATATAAACCACTGAATTTTGTCTCTTTGACACACTACCTGTTTACATTCTCATTTTTATTAGATTCTGTTAGGTTTGCTTGTAATTTAACAATGCGTTGTTAATTTGAAATAAAAAAATGAAAATGAAAAGGACCCTTAAGCATTAATGTCTGAGAGATCGGGGTTATTTCTGAAGATGCAATAACTTTCATAGCAACGAAGACATACATATATAATGGAAAAAAAAGGTATGATGTATCAATTTATTACACAAGACATGCCCAAACCAAATGCTGATATCAACTGATATTCATATTAATGCCCTCAATAGTGTTCCAACTTCAAACAAAAAATACTGGCTGACAAGAAAGTCAAATTATGATTAATTTAACTTTTATTGTATTAAGGTGGTACCTAACACTTACACTAAAATCAATTTGACTCGTTTAATTTTGATAAAATTTTGACAAAGTATCTACTTTGACCCTTTAACAGAAATATAAAAATTTCAAAAAATTTGAACCAACCGTTTTGTCAGAAAAATTACACTGGTTATATAGTAGTTTGACAAACACCAATTTTGATCTTCGAGAAGCTTATTATTCCCTTTACAACACAACGTAATTAAAACGTTTCACTGACTTTACAGAGTTATCTCCCTGTAGTGTTAGTTACCACCTTAAGTTATAAGGGAAGAAGGAGATGTGGTTTGAATATCGATGAGGACACTAACCATTAAAGACATAACATGTGAACAAGTACATGATAAATTATTGAAATATTAGACTCCCATTCCCAAATCAACATATTTTAAAACAAATCCATGTAAAAAGCTTAGACATATAGCTCTTCATTATAGTAAATGTGTAGTTAATACAGAATAGAAAGAACTATACAGTTATGCATTACATGTATCCCACGCGGTTCCATTGATGTAAATTGAGATTAGATCATGGCATTGTTTTGTCGGAATCTGTAAAAAAAAAAATGTTTTTCAACACTATTACAGTTGTGACGTTGGAGGGTCCCCCAACGGTTTCCTCAGTGATTCAGTAACAGCCTTCCAAAAGAGGACTTCGCCCAAACCTCTCTGATACATTATAGGGCTTGCGCTATCTAAAAGTGTTCGTAGTCGCCTTGTCATATGTTTAGAATCAATGCTTTCTAACATTATTAGCAAGACAACATCTCGTCCATGTCTTCGACGTCTTTCCTGAACCACGTCAACTTCCCATTGGCACCATTCACTTTTCGCAAATTCATTCGATATGATGATTACAACTTTCCAAGATCTTTCTAAATATTTGTCAATATTTTCGATAATGGATTCGCCAACATCGAAATCCCTATGATGAATGCACAACTTGACGCCCTCTCCTTGTTCCATTCTTCCAAGAAAAGTTTCGTGAACCCAGGAACGATCTGAGTCGCAATACACTACAAATGCATGATACTGATAATCGTCAGCTTCTGGTAAAGAGATATAACCCTTTTTTCTACTAGATTGTACTCGCCATAGATAGATATAGTTTTTGATATTTGTTTGACATTTCATTCCTAACACAATTAACGTCACCAATATTATCCCAAAGGAAGCTATACATATAGCCATCGTATACAACGGATTCCACGGTGGGCATGTTTTCTTTGATTCAACAAATCGAATCAACAAAGTTCCTACCATTTCTGACGGTTGATTACATCTATATGATAACGGGTACCGAAGGAATTTAGTTGGTGTGCTCTTTAAAAAATCACTGAACCATAAAAGGTCACAGTCACATGTGAACGGATTATTACTTAGGTCAATCCCTTCGACTGAATGTAGCAAATTACTTGGAAATGATGTTTTATTTACGGTTTTAATCAGATTATTTGAAAGATCAAGTTTTTTTAGCGATGTCATATTTTGAAATATGACAGTACCATCGACCCAGCTTCTTATTTTGTTTGCAGCTAAACTCAGCTCTCTCAAGTACTTTAAATTGGAGAAAACGTACCTTGGAATAATTGAGAGACTAGCTGATGATAGTATAAGTTTCTTCAATTTAACTAAAGGTGAAAACATTTTCAAAAATATTGTCTCATCGTTCGAAAGATAGTTATTAGTCAAACTGAGATATTCAAGATTAGGCGATGATGCAAATATTGTTTGTGGGTTGAACCTATCTTTATTGAAATGAAAGTTTGTATGTTCCATCGAAAGCGATATCAAAGATGAGCTATTAAAAGCGTAGTCATCAATCTTTTTTAAAAGAGGACTTCCTATATTTGATAGCGTTAAGGTTTTCAACATTTTCATTGAGGCAAATACATTGCTTCTAATTTTTCCAATGTTGATACCATCCAAGTTTAGCACGTCAACTCTTGGGAGACATAAAAATGCATTTTTACCAATATCATTGATGCTGTTAGAACTTAGTTCTAGAACTCTCAAATCTGGCAAGGCACTTGATAATAAGTGATGATCTTCACACCAATTAGGAACTCGATGCAGCAAATTGTTGTTTAGGTATATTTCCATGATAGTCTTTGGTATACCGTTAACATAAATGCGTGATATTGAATTGCTAGGTAAGTATAGCTTTTTAAGATTTTTCAAAGGTGCAAATAAGGAACAATTCATACTATAGATTGTATTACCTTCCATCCACAATGTCTTAAGGGAGTGTTTTTGGAATTGCGTGAACATGTCATGCGGAAAAGAAGTCCATTCATTAAATCGAAAATGAAGAAACTTGAGATGATTTTTTGGCATATTACCGATGGCAACTTTGAGGATATCCACATTGAGTCTTGTTTCATAACGTATGTACAAGCTTTTCAGATATACCATTTTATTTAAGGCATTAGGATGTATGGACGAAATCAAATTATCTTCAAACTCTATTTTTTTTATTACATGGTCTGTAAGATTGACCAATCCATTTTCCCGGATGTGAGTTAGATTGGTCCCGTTCATTACAACCACTTGCGTTCCGTTCGGCATTCTTGGAATATAATTTAAATCTCTACCTGAACAAATAACGACATGTTTACCCAAACACTGACAATCATTGGCGCAATCGACAATGTCTGTCTTATATTCGAGCATCAAATAAAATTTGAGCCATAACCAGATAGCTAGGTGTAATGATCTCATTCTTCCGGTGAATCTGAAAGATATAGCTACATATTAAAATCACTTGTAAACATCTTTACATATCGATTGACGTCCAGATGGGACAATGCAAAGTGATTTGAAAGACGGACGACATATTCTTACAAATATTTCACTTCAATTATGAACATAATCATATTTATTATAACAGCTTATGAAAACATGATGACTTACAAACGACTTTTTTGAAAAGACAATATATCAATAAAAAGCCTGAATTGTTTCCCTAAAGATTCCTAATGTTCAAGTTTGTCAATCCTTGGAATCATGTTACTTTATCTATCAATAAACGAATTTGATAATAATGTACGGTCACTTTAATTTTTTTTTAAATGTCATTTGTGAGGTAACATCGACGTCATAAACTCTTCACATGAATTGATATATTGTTACGTATATCAAGCTTTAGGCTACAGTCTTTTACGTTGTTCAAATCTCGTTAATCGATTAGATAGAATATATTTACGTGTCATTTTAGCATGGTTTTAAACAAAATATGATAAGACTTAGCAAAACAAAGAATATTTTGCAACTTTGTGCAAATCAAAATATGTATTGAATAAGGCCTTAGATGACATATATTTATATATATATTTTAAATGAGGTCAGCTATGCAAGGTTTTATTTCAGGACAGTCTTTGAAAAAAAATGAACAGACGTTTGCATCTCTAAAATCTCTAAATCAAATACGTTATAAGTGTGATCAATAATTTATACTGCTTACCCTTCCGGAGCACCTGAGATCACCCCTAATTTTTTTGGTGGTGTTCGTAGTTTTCTATGTTGGGTCATGTGTCCTATTGTTTGTCTGTTTGTCTTTTTCATTTTTAACCATGGCGTTGTCAGTTTGTTTTAGATTTATGAGTTTCACTGTCCCTTTGGTATCTTTCCTCCCTCTTTTATAATGTTGTGTTTTGCGCAATATTTTAATAAAAATAAACTGCTTACCAAATTTAATTTTTCTATGATAACATATTATGTCCATCAAAACACAATTAGGTTTCGATACCTTCGCCGCAAGGGGAATGAGTCATTCAGTATTACCCTTAACCGTCCGTCCTTTCGTTTTTCAATCGTTCTGTCCGTCCCATTTTCGACGAAACCAATCTTGAGCTGAGGCAATCATGTCATCAGACACATTCCTCTTACTTAGTGAATTGTTGTATAAAAGTGCATTCCTTTTTGAAAAAAAGCAAATAGAAACTAAATACTCACACTTCCTTTATAATTGTTCTCAGTTTGTAAGAATGAATCGAAAATATTGATATTTGTTCATGATAGTGACATAATTGGAGATAAAACCGGCAATTGGTTCCTTATGTATTGATAATAGATTGTTTGAGAACAAAGTTCGAATCGTTGTTTAAAATAAGAGATTACGATATCCATGACTTCCAATTTTTGAATCAAAATACACATATTTAATGATCTAAACTTTAAATCGTCTGAAGACGAGAACACATTTTGAACCTTTACAAATAAAATGATGTGTTTATAAAAAGTAATTATTGAAATCATACCTAAACATATTTATGTGTAACATATTTGATTTTCGTTCCTTTTTTTTACATAAATTAGGCCGTTAGTTTTCTCGTTTGAATTGTTTAACTTTGTCTTATCGGGGCCTTTTATAGCTGACTATGCGGTATGGACTCTGCTCATTGTTGAAGGCCGTTCGGTGACCTATATTTGTTAATGTTTGTGTCATTTTGGACATTTGTGGATAGTTGTCTCATTGGCAATCATACCACATCTTCTTTTTTTATATGAACGATGTGTAAGGAGGAGAAAGTGGCTAATCAATACCGTAGAGGGAGTCTCGATTTTTATTCCTTAATTATAGCTAAGAAAAAATCAACTTATTTGCGTTTAAAAAATGAATAGTACTTCTTAGTTTTCATTAAGTTAACGTTGATATATATGCATATTCTTCGCAATGGTGTCTTTCTAAGTTTTCAAATCTGAAAAAAAACTGGCTCTATATTATAAGGCATTATACTGAGGGGATGCCATGAATTTAAAAGGACGATAAACAGGATATGCGTCTCGTGCTTTTTTTGAGCTTATATGCCACCTAAATGTACACTCTGTAAAATCTTCACAACCGAAAAATGGTCGGTAAAACTACAGATCAGCCGACTATTCTGGTAGCTAAAGTTTTCATTCGACAGTGTTTTTGGAAGTTTCCATTATAATAAAAGTGCCAGTCTGTTTAAGAATCAGGTAATTTTGGGAAAAATTAAAACATGATTAGAAAAAAACCCACCGAGCTAATCATGCTATTTAATACTAACCATCATCTTGAGTTCAAAACATATTAGTCTTTCGTTTGTGTGTGTCTGATAATATCAAATAACTTCGTTAGAAAATTTGTTAGAATGATAGCAAATAACAGAGTTATCTCCCTTTATTCGTTAATTTGTAGTGCATTTCAACCAAATTGTATCTTCTACTACCAGAACAGAAAAGTGAAATGAATGTTATTTTTGTGCATAACTACATATTATGAATTGAAATCAATGTCAAATTGGGTGGGTTTTTTGTTTTCACCACTGCCTGATTCTTAGGCAGACTGGCACTTAACTATATACATGATATATACACATATTTCGAAATAAGACTTGTTAATACATTAATTTGTTTGGATTCTAGTAAGGTTTCTGAAGTTGTTAGACACTTCCCAGGAAAAGTTTACCTTAGCCTTATTTGGCATTTTTTTGGAATTTTTGGGTCCTTAATACTATTCAACTTTATACTTGTTTGGTTTTTATACTATTTGATCCAAGCGTCACTAATAAGTCTTTTGTAGACGAAACGCTCGTCTGGCGTATTAAATATAATCCTGGTACCTTTAATAACTATTTACGTTAATCCAAAAATAGTATGTGGTACGATTGCCAATGAGATCACTCTTCACAAGAGACCACATCATACACGAGAGAAGCAGGATTTTAGAACACTTAAGAGGTTTAAAAAACGCATTGTCGATTATGGTCATTCGTGAATCGCAGTAAAAGTCAACTTGAAAGTTCTCGTCATTCCATCAGTATCTTTGATTCCAGTTTTTTGGAAACTGACCAATTAAAACAGTATTTCGTAATCTATCCATCATAGTTCAATGAGGTGAATTTAAGTAATTATAGGCAACCATACGGCCGTCAACAATGATAATAACAAATAATGTGTTAAGCTATTAAAGACCACGACATGAAAATTATGAAATAATTTAATTGAGGAAAATAATGGCCTAATGTATAATGATAATGTGACAGAATAGGACTTTCTCGTTTAAATTGATTTGCATTTGTCATTTTGGGGTCTTGTATACCTGACTATGCAGAATGTGTTTTGCTCATTCTGGAAGGCCTATATAGAAATAACTTGATTTAAACCTTCTCTGGCTGCTCTGGACACTTTGATACAGGAGTGCAATTTTCATCTAACATGTCTAAGTTTTTCTTTGTAAGTCACTTAAAGACATAAAAGTGTCCTATTTACGTTTTCCTTTTGATAATTGTTTTTTTGCAAAGGGTATCATAACATGAAACATGTAATACTTACTTAACGAAATGCATGGTGGTTTTACTTGTCTTTGCATAGTGTGGTCGTCACTGTTTACAACATAACATAAAACAAAAAATAACCACTTTATATAGATAGGAAAAGTAAGCAGTTCCTGTTGTCCTAAGTATCTTCTAATCGAATGCCAGTACATGAAAATTTAAATTTCACTATGAAGTCACTGTCATTGATCTTAAGAACATGACAAATGCGGATCGAAGGATTGATTTGTATATGCGAAAATATTGACATATCGATATTCGTCTAATTATAACATTTTAATGTTTTATCGTCAAGTATTTTTTTAAATGGGTAATTCAACATTTGTACTTAGTTTATGTAACCTTTATTACAATACGTATAAATATAAAACAATGTGGAGCTCATTATGATATATAGACATCGGTCGTATAACTAATATAACAGGTTGCCTAACTTTTTTTATCATTAGTATAGGTTCTGCCGCTTTGAGATATACTAGTAGTTCACAACATATTCTATTAATGTGGTATTATCATTTTACCACTTAACTAAATATAATAGTTAACTAATTACAAATGCAAATGATCTCTGAAATTTCAAAAATGTTGACAACATGATAATATGAAATCGATGTCTAGTTAAATATCTCGTAAATAATAATAACTATTGTCGAAATGCGCATCTGGTGCAGGAACATTGGTACCGTTAATTTTATTACTACCACTGGGTCGATGCCTCTGCTGGTCGACTATTAGTCCCCGTGGGTATCACCAGCACAGTAGCCAGAACTTCGGTACTGGCATGAAAATACGGATTTTTTTGTGTTATTAAAATTTGCTGTTACAAAATATATATATTTATGTGCTCTACGAGTAGTTTTTTTTAGACGCGTAGTACCTATTGTAAGAACCGGTTTGGATTTCACGGGTAGTATATAAGTAAAGGAGCACGTTTTTCAGTTATCAAGGTTAGGTGGTGACCACTACGTTGATAACGACTACAGTGTAGACATATTTACAGAAGTGTAGAATTGTTATGTAGTTCAGAGATCAATTGGATGATTGTGTACTAATTATGATATTTGTTTATTTTTAGATATTCTGTAAGGTCAGTGTACCATACAAACAAATATTTAGTGGACGTTACGTATTTGCATTCAGTGAATTCAATGTTTTGGTGGACAATGAAAATTAATGATGATTTAGTTTGTACAAATAAATGTTTAATGAAATGGACATGGTCACCGTGCTGGGGAAAATCAGAAATGTGTTTCTTTATTTTATAACAAAATGATACAGTTTGAGTTTGAAGAAGGTTTTAGAAATTAAGTATCGATGTGCACATTGATACTTTATGTTCGTTTGAACAAGTGAATTAGAACATAATAGAAATTATTATAAATTAAGGAATGTATCTCCCTTATGCAAAGCTCTGATTCCTTTCATGGATTTGGCTATAATTTTTGGACATTTTGGATTATAACTCTTCATCTTTTATATAAGCTTTGGATTTCAAATATTTTGGCCACAATCATCACTGAAGAGACATGTATTGTCGAAATGCGCATTTGGTGCAAGAAAATTGGTACCGTTAATTTTATTACTACCACTGGGTCGATGCCTCTGCTGGTGGACTATAAGTCCCCGAGGATATCACTAGCCCAGTAGCCAGTACTGGAATGAAAACACGGGTTTTTTGTGTAATTACAATTTGCCGTTACAAAATATAAGAAATCATTATTAATTAAGAAATATATCTCCCTCATGGAAAGCTCTGATTCCTTTCACGGATTAGGCTATACTTTTTGGACCTTTTGGTTTATAGCTCTTCATCTTTTATATAAGCTTTGGATTTCAATTATTTTGGCCACGAGCATTACTGAAGAGACATGTATTGTCGAAATGCTCATCTGGTGCAAGAAAATTGGTACCGTCAATTTTATTACTACCACTAGGTCGATGCCTCTGCTGGTGGACTATTAGTCTCCGAGGGTTTCACCAGCCCAGTAGCCAGTACTTCGGTACTGGCATAAAAATACGGATTATTTGTGTTATTAAAATTTGCTGTTACAAAATATTAGAAATGTTTATCAATTAAGGAATGTATCTCCCTCATGCAAAGCTCTGATTCCTTTCACGGATTTGGCAATACTTTTTGGACCTTTCGGATTATAGCTCTTCATCTTTTATATAAGCTTTTGATTTCAAATATTTTGGCCACGATCATCACTGAAGAGACATGTATTGTCGAAATTGCGCATCTGGGGCAAGATAATTGGTACTGTTATTTTTATTTAGCAGAGCAATATAGATTGTCTGGTATCGACAACCTTTGGTACAAAAACAGTAACCAAGACCAACAAGCATTGCACGAGGAATGTATATTCCTTAATTTGAAATATTTTTAAAATATTATTACGGCATGAATTCTTTTTCAGAGCATATTTTCAGCTAGATATTTGTATGCTATTTGAAATGTCAATATTATTGATTTCGTTATCTCGTTTTACAAAATTTTCTATTTAAGTATCTCAAAAATCTTAACCAAATACAAGGAAACAGTTACTGATATTTATCACTACACAATATTTGCATTTAATGATGTATGTATGCGTTATATTAATATAACGAAGACCAAGACAATACGAAGAATGAGAAAATAAATTACATTTTGTATACATTTGGAAAGGCGTCTTACAAAGTGTAACATAATGCTTTAGCTCTTTGATCATGTTGATGTAGCTAGCAGTTTGTTTGTTAAGGTAAGCAAACAGATATGGACAACTTCCCTGTTCCTGGTTCACATGCAGTTTTGTCAAATTTTACTTCAAGGGTATGTCTTTACCTAAAATAATTTTATATTCGCAGGGTTGCTTATTATGTTACTTCCTACAAAATTTTAGTGTTCGTTAAATATGTCCAGTTTGCTTTTTTTTTTTTATAAAAACGTTACATTTTCCATAAAGATTTTTTGTTATTATTTAGTTATTCATTTTTTTACATAAATAAGGCCGTTAGTTGTCTCGCTTGAATTGTTTTACATTGTCTTATCGGGGCCTTTTATAGCTGACTATATGCGGTATGGGCTTTGCTCATTGTTAAAGGCCGTACGGTGAACTATAATTGTTAATGTTTGTGTCATTTTGGTCTTTTACGATAGTTGTCTCATTGGCATTCATACCACATCTTCTTTTTTATATTAAACTAATGCATAAGATAGTCATGATACTACATCACACTGTACTGTTTTCGTTTAGTGCCGAATTGACCATGTCGTCCCTTTTTTCTCATTTCCCTCCCCAGTCTCATCTATCCCTCGATTATTGTCACACTGAAAAACGTTGTTTATTCTATTTGAAGTTTAATCCACCACGTTACCTTTTATATTGGAGCTCATGATGCATATTGTTGAATTATACATTTTATGTATCTTCATATATGATTATTGGTGTTCATTTACGCACGACATAAAACTATATTGCCGCTGTGAATTTACATTTTGTTTGTATTTTTTATGCAAGCATTTACCTCTTAAATTCCGTTCATAATTTCTCAATCCTACATATTAGGATTTTTTTTTGTGTTTTATTGTTGAAGACAAGGCTCTCGGTCAAATTTTCTAGAAATACAGTCACGCACAGTTTGAATGTGTGTAAATTTTTTAGCGTTCACGGTATGAAACGTACAGTCAATGACATATGCAACCTGTCATTTTTATTGCATACATATATACGTGGGTGCAATCTTTTTCTGATATATTTATGTTGTATTTCGAAGTGTAGTGTACAAGAGTTCCTTGTATTTAACTATATAACCATTTTCTTTGTGAATGTACTACTTTTTGACATTTATTGTATAAGTGTTGACTTAATATTATGCCTATGATTGTTTTTTTTGTACTTTCAATTGTTCACCCTCCCCAGGGGTCTGTATTGCAATAAACAGTTGATTTCTCGACGACTTATCAGTACACACACCATTGAATTTTAGTTATATGTATATGCAAAAGTGTGCAATATGTTATATGTTAGTTAGTGTGCATGTTGATATTTAGATTCAAGTTGGTGTGCGTGTTGATAATTATATTTAAGTTCGTGTTCATGTTGATATTTATATCCAAGTTGGTGTACATGTTGATATTTCGATTTAAGTTAGTGTTCATTTTGATATTTATATCTAAATGTGTGTGCATGTTAATATTCATATTTAAGTTGGTGTGCACGTTTATGTTTTTAGTTCTTTTTACATTGACTTTTCAACCAAAAGCGCAAATAGATTTATACTGTCGTACCTCATTTAAATGTCAAGTAAGATCACTGCTTCAAAGTGACCGTGCGGCGACTCTGTATATCGAACATAGGGTCGGTAGACTTGCTTATTTTAAATCATGGTTGGCAGGAGTGTTACATCCCCTTATACAACACTGTGTTTAGGAAACACCAGACACGTTTCACTCTGACTTATGAAGATATTGATAATTACCGATTTACATAAATGCAGAAAACACAATAAAAGTTAATAGTATTTTACTTTAAGCATTCGTTGTTGTATAGGTCAATTAAAATGTGTGCTCTCAATTGAAGATTTGATAACATTTTACATATTTATATAGGTAGTTAGATAAATTCGTTAAACATGTTGCTATTGAACCCTGTTGGGTTAGTAGATTCAAGCGGGAGTTCTAGCTGTGAATTCATTACGTTTGATACTTACTGACTTATTTATACTGTGATAGGTCTCTACCAAACTGTTTAACAAACATTACTAGACAAATGATGTCTGGCACAATGCATGCCTTTCAAGCTCTATTAATGATGTGATACGACATCTTTTTTTTTATATCAACAATGTAGTTGATAAGGTCTTGCAACAATACCCATACAGGTCATCCCGAGCTGTTTCTGATTTTGCAGTTGGAAAACAATATTGTTGATCTATTTAAAAATTGCCTTCAATCAGGATATAGTATTTGTTTTAACATTTTGTAACCAGGCAATAGTGATCAAACAAAAGAGGGCATCTAGCCACGAGGAATAAAATGTTAATCAACATTGAAATCAAAACTATCATTTTATACTGTTTGTTGCTGTTAGCATCCGACCGCACCACTAATAATAATCAGGAGATCAGTCTACATTCCTGGTTCATTTTTTGAAAAAAAATGGATTCTTCAAAATATTTGTACAGAAAAATAAAAAGTCTTTTTTCCCACCACATTTAAACTTTGATAATTAAGGATTTAGTTAATTAAAGTTATCACGCAAATAAAAAGTTTCGTGACAAAAGATAACTTGGCAAATATAGATAAATGATGTCAATTGACAATGATTAAATGGTATATTTGTCGGTTAGCATATTGAGTGTACATTTAAAAGATAAAATATCTAAAACAAATACAGATTTTAGATATCTGATTTAGCTTTTATATATTGGAGTATTTGAGTTGAATTACACTTATAGGGCTGATTATTTATTTTCAGAGTCTAGCAGGTAAGTATAATCATATTTATATATTGTAGGTAGAATAACATTGAAATAATATACGAAGATATCAAATTTTAAAGTTTAACATAATACGAAAAATATTACAAAAAAGATCAAATGAAAAGGTACACCAAACAGCGATAAAAATCAAGTAGTTGTGAATGTTGCGCACCAGACAATATTTTTAAAATTGGTCCAAATCATGTCCTCAACAATAGGCAATATGTTGTTCTTGATTTGTAACTTTCGCATATGCAACGAGTGAAAAAAAAAAGATATATCAGAGAGAATTACCTACATTTATTTACGACGACAAATTATTACCACGTGTGATTGATTACTGAATCTACATTTGTGTACTGGACTTTTTATAGGAACTTTTCAAATCGCATACAGTTTTAAAAGTGGTGATTAAACGTGTCATTGAATATACATATGCATTACTCGCTTTTAAATGCGACTCTCATACAAGTGAGAGGTTTAGCTGTCAATAGAACCAGGTTCAATCAACCTAGCTTTTTCTACATAAGAAAATGCCTACAGGTACAAAGTCAGGAATATGACAGTTGTTGTCCATTCGCTTGATGTGTTTAAATTATGGTTTTGCCGATTGATTACGGACTTTCCGTTTTGAATTTTCCTCGGAGTTCAGTATTTTTGTGATTTTTCTTTTTAATACATAATTCATAATATCCTTACAAAAAAATCTAAGATATCATTGTACATTTATTAACTGGCCATTACTAGAAATTGATAATTCAATACAGAGAGTAAAGGAAAACAGTTGATTCATATTAATAGTTGTATTTAACGGGATAAACGGAAACTATTCAGACAAATTCTCAATTTGTAAACATTTGATCGTCTATATTTATATAAAGATGATATTTAACATATGGGTTATTTTACGACTAGTGTATAAAATACTATTCTAAATGTTCAATTGTGCGTGATAAAGATTTAATACATCTGCCAAAGCCTTTATATATTTAGATATTGGCGGTACATGTACATTTAAGGAGTGAGCATTTAATAACTATTTTAGCAGGTATTTATATTTTCTCTATGAATATTGGGAGTATTTTTCAATCATATGAAGTTGATTCTTTGTATCTTAAGATGAAGAATGGGGAAAAGAATGTAGATTTCTACTGAATAAATATAGAAATCAGGTTGTTATACATAAACTTAAATAGAACACAATGTTTTTATTTAAATCAACGAGATGGATCTAAATGCATATTTGTACACTCAAAAAGTTGTTTTATGCTTTTCAAATGCCTAGGTGTGATATATGCATGTTAATAATAATTCATTTCTTTTCGGATTTTAATTTTGTTATCATTCTTTATATCATTTTATCGTATTTAACGTAAGAACACACAGCTTAATCAAAGTTTGATATGGAGATGATATTTTGGTTTCCTTTTTCTGTATTCATAACTCTTAAAAATGTCTTTCCAATTTTGTATTTGTCACACATTAAATTTTCTAAAACCGCTTTAATCAGGTCATTCAATGTGTATAGTTAACCTACAATTAAAATGATATGTAATTAAAATGTAGTAAAATGACTTTCCGAAAATTGGTATTCACTCGGGTTTTTAAAAATGATTTAAAACAAATATCGTAAAATAGGTCACCCTAAAGTAAAATGTTAAATATGTGTATCAATTATTTAACAAAGAAGTAATACGAATTCAGTGGTAAATATTTTTGACACAGCTCTATTAAATAATGTGACACTCATATGAATCTGCAAGTCAATAGATTGGATTACATCAAGCATTAAACTTAAGGTACGTTATCAAACCTTGTAGATAAAAAAAAAGATAAAATCATTATCATACAGTTACACTACTGACTTTCTAGTTAAAAGATCTGCAATCGTCCCTTTGTCTTAAAAAAACATATCTAGCCAACGGCACTATAAGTTCTTTAAACGTAAACATGTTATGCGAAATATGTTTAGACAAAAACAAATATGATTCCGTCAATATCAACACTGCAAAAGTGCAAAGTGAAAGTGTTTAATATAACGTAAGACGTCAACTCGATAAAGATTTACTAATCGATTACTCGTTGCATTTACTGAGCGTTACTCGAGTACTCCCTTGGTAAAGCATTTACAAAATGAAAGCACAATAGTGTAGGTCGTTTAATGTACGTATATCCCTTTTATTACTTAGGATTATATAATTTATAGCTCATTTTATACATAAAATTGAGAATGAAAATGGGAAATGTGTAAAAGAGACAACAACCCGACCGTATAAAAAACAACAGCAGAAGATCACCAACAGGTCTTCAATGTAGAAATTCCCGCTCCCGGAGGCGTCCTTCAGCTGGCCCCTAAACAATATATACTAGTTCAGTGATAATGAACGCCATACTAATTTCAAAATTGTACACAAGAAACTAAAATTAAAATAATACAAGACTAACAAAGGCTAGAGGCTCCTGACTTGGGACATGCGCAAAATTGCGGCTTGCTCGGATACACACTCCATAATCTAGTATATCATAAGAGCATAAATCTGAAGCTTGTATTAATTTTGTAATCTGGCAATGAATAAGCAAGTAATTAATGTATAGCTATAGACAGTTTATTTCTCAAACAATAGTATTTGAGACCACATACAACAACATTAAATTATAAAGAAAAGTAAACATACACATGACAATTATTTTGTCGTCTATTTTAAGTACGAGGCAAATTCTAAACTTGGTCATATTAATTATAATCCTGCTGATGAAAGTAATGGCTCTGACGATTTAAAGGTCGAGGAAAGACTAGGCTTAAAGTATAAGCCTTGGAAAGGTGCACTTTTTCATATATTCAATATATATATATGTCGTGTACAAGTTGCGATTTTATACAGGTTATAACATGTACAAAAATATTGTACATGTTATAACTTGTATAATGCAAAATTACAAGTTATAACCTGTACAAAATATTGCTTAAAAATGGTTTTAACTTGTACAAAATAAAAAAATAAGGATATGTTTATCATGATTATCGCAACAGATGTTATTGACCTCAATAATATTTTCATAACTTTTTTATTATTCCTTTATGTTTGTGTGTTTTTTCCTTTTTTGATACAGTTAATGTCCACGAAGCATTCCTGAGACTTGTCATAAGATATATCTTAGGACTTATATACCTATATGGAGTTATTTTCTTTCAGAACGTCAGGTCATTCGTTTTCAGAATCAACCCGGACGATACCATATTTCAAATTGTATATGCTCCACGGCATAAAATAATGACCTGTGTAAGGTCATTATTTTCCTTGATAAACATGCACTCTATGATTTACTTCAAAGTTTTATTCGTCTAATAGTTTTTTGTTGCCGATTTGGAAATTTATTTTCTAAAGTTCAACCGATGATAGATGTAAAAGAAACCGTCATTGTAGACCCGCAATTTAATTTTAGAAACAAATAACGTGAAGTTTTGTTGAATTATCGTTATAATAAAGAAACATTATCATATAGGTCAGATGCATTTTAATGTAGACTTTCATAAAATAAATCCAGATTTAGCATATTCGTGTGTAAGATTTTGAAAATCTTATTGAGTCAAACTGAATAGGTTGATTGCTTAATGTCCAGTGGCAAATATTATATTTCATGCATGTTCAGAACGATATCTTTAAATAAAGAATTTATTATTATTATTATTATTATTATGATACACACTGAATAGCAAATCATACTGTGACCTACATGTATTTATATTCGTCTTCGTGTCAGTTCGTAACTTTTTAAAATGTATGTATACCTTTTACTCTATCAAATGATCAACTAATAAAATAATCTTATATTCTATTGAATAACATTAACATAACTCACGAAAGGGTCGGGTACGGAGGGTATTTAATTTTATCCTGATTATCTTTTAATAAAGTGTATTGCTATTCGAAAGACAATCTTTCTGAATTTTTCAATCGATTCAAGTAAAATGGTTAAATAAATAACAAATTTTCCGCGATAGAAATAACATCACAAAACGAAAATAAAAAAAACATACCCCTCCCCCTTTTCCATAAGCTAAGTGATACAATAAATAACTTACAATGTGTCTTGTATTTGTCATACACCGTTATCAGATGGAAACAATACATTTGTGTATTACTTCATGCAGTTACAGTAATATTTTTATTGTGTATGGATAACAATTTTTAAAAGGTTTATATCTAAATTATTTAGTGAGTTTTATTTCACATTTTAAATGAGCCGCAGGGCGTATTAAACCTGCACGCATTAGAAAGAAATATTCCACTTTAGTGTTGTCGGTAAAAAAGGAAACTAAATTTTACAAATCTTTATAAAAAAAAAAATTGACGGTTTATAAGTCAGATAATGCATATTTCAAGGTTTTTCTTGTCGTAGAACACACCTCGGGGTGTCAGGATTGTTCAAAGAAAGACCTCCCTCCGGTCGGTCTTTCATTTGATCAATCCTGACACCCCTCGGTGTGTGCTACGAAAAGAAAAACCTTAAAATATGCATTATCTATAACATGTATTATGATCTTTTTATGACTATCTATGGACATATCTTTATTTGATGAATTATAGTTGTAAGTGTCCACTTTGAAGGCAATAGTAAAATACTTTCATTCTAGTTGACACTAGGAGTATAGCCAGGACAGATGTGTCTACAAATAAAATTGGGAATGAAAATGGGGTTTGGTCTAAAAGACAACACATTCAAAGGACAAAAATACATGCTTTCAAAGTAGAGGATATATATTAAAAAATGGCATTCGCCTCATGCAATAATCTTATAGTCTATAAACAAAATTGAGTTATAAATATACATAAGTCATGCTGAAGGCCAAAAATTGTTGAGGAGTAGATCCAAAGAAATTAATAATGAAGCGTGGTCCAATGAACACAATGTCAGCTCTATCTTGCTTTTACAGAGTAAGAAGCATATAAGACATTGTTTTAGTCTTTGTTTGCTATAAATCAAGAGGTAGGAGTATTACCCAAAGTTATATGGCATCGTTCTTAAAATTTCTGGAAGAATTTAGTTACTTGTATCTAATGTAACTGTCATTGAGGAAATGCAAGCTTTGAGAAAATAGTGTCAGACTTATTTAAGCCATTAAGGACTACATAAAACATGCAATTACATGAAAACACATTTTGCCATCATAAGTCATGAAACATATATTTCTGAAACTTTGTGATTATTGACCTCTACAGAAAAAAGACACGTTCTGGCCTATTTATTGTTGTTCTTTGTGCATTGGTGAATTTAAATGTATAGTTTACTTCATTAAGGTTTATCTTAAATTTTGTACAAGTTAAAACCATTTTTAAGCAATATTTTGTACAGGTTATAACATATATGAGGTACTTTTGTACATGTTCTAACTTGTAATTTTGCATTATACAAGTTATAACATGTACATTAGTTTTGTACATGTTATAACCTGTACAAAATCGCAACTTGTTCACGACATATATATAAATGTTTGAAAAATTGACAGCTAAATACAATCACTCGAACTGTTTTTTTTATTCATATTTAATTTCCTGGGAGGCGCTCCCCATTACAATATTCTTTGTTTTAGCTTTAGAGAGCAACATCATTCTATTTTTGAAACAGATTTTTCGAGTATCTTTTTGGTAATCGATACTCGGTATAACTTGGGCAATACTCGAGTACTCTTTGACATCCCTGATTATAACATTTATATGTACTGATCTGTTCAAAACTTTTTTTTAGAGATAGTCCAAATGTCTGCCACTCCATCAATCCGTGGATTTACAGATTTTGAAGATCTTTGTAAAGGTTGCAATGGTTACTCTTACAATCTTGCTGAATTGTTTGATAGATGCGATCATGACCACACAAATCATCATAGGCATAGTATTTCTTTTAAGCAATCTTTGAAAAGATTAAAACTTAAACTCAAGCAATCGTTAAGTGAGTTGGAAAGACAGACCGAAAGAAAAGTAACGGACTTTACAATAGGTAAATCTTTTGTGAAAGAAAAAAAATTAGCGCACTTTAACCCTATGAAACCGACGACTTGGTGTCTAGGAGGAGGAATAACTGCAAGATGGCGGAATTACAAAAGTAACAACTATGATGGGTTAATTGTTTTAGGATGTGTTGAAAGGAATCTTGTTCCAAAAAAATTACGAGAATGTAGCGCAAATGCACATCGTCTGGACAAGACAACAATCGAAATGAACCAGCAAAATTATGCTTTAGGCTTAGAGCAAGCTTTGATACAATATTTTTCATTGATCAAAGCAGACGAAAGACTACGTAATCTATCATTTGATATAGGTAATATATCAAAGGAAAAATATATGGGAGGAGTTGTATATGTTGCATACAAACTTGAGCCTGAACCATGTTATTCAGTGAGTATATGTTTGCCAGATTTAGTGCAAATTAAGGGTCATGCGTTATGTTTTCTATGAGAAATAATGTTCTCGTTTTGGAATTCATAGCTAGTTTAAACTGGACAATATAGGAGGAACATTTTTTAGACTAAACCATGTTTATTGAAATACAACATGTGTTGCAAAATGGCATTGCGGAGTAAAACAGTAAAACACAACAAGACATGTGTACTTAAACAGGTTAAAATCAATTCTTTTACCGTTCTTTATTTAACAACATGAACTATTAAACATCAAGCTTGTTAAATTGAGAACTTTTCAAGTATCAACTAATTAACCTCCACTATCAAATGTTTGGATTTGAGGGTTCCGGATGACGGCAAATGAAGGAAAGCGATACGGGCGCACCAAATGTGATCATTCTAATTTTAATATACTTGTTAGTAACAACACGTTAGCAATGTTTGCCAATATACAATTCAAACTTTCAAAATTTTTGTACTGTGCAAATATGATAAAATATTATATTATTAAACTGTCAATTGAATTTTAAAACTAATTTAAAAGAGGGACGAAAGATACCAAAGGGAGAGTCAAACTCATAAATCTAAAACAAACTGACAACGCCATGGCTGAAAAAGAAAAAGACAAACATAAAAACAATAGTACACATGACATCATAGAAAACTAAAAAATAAACAACACGAACCCCACCAAAAACTAGGGGTGATATCAGGTGATCCGGAAGGGTAATCAGATCCTGCTCCACATGTGGCACCCGTCGTGTTGCTTATGTTATTACAAATCCGGTAAATAGTCTAACTCGGTAGGTCACATTCATGAAAGGGAAGGGAATTGTAGTTACGACGTAAGAAACATATCCGATATCATTTGTGAAACGGTAATTCCATAACGGTCAACCAACTCGCGATGGCGTCCGTAAAATTTACGAAGGGGTGATTTCAACTTCACCATTTGGAACTCTTGGTTTAATAGCTTCCTTGTGAGCAGTAACCCTCTATCAAGAAAATCATGATAGGAAATGCAAGAACGGGAATATCGTATCAATTGGGAGATATAGCCCCCGTATGCAGATGCTGCTGGAATGTTCCTACTTAGTAATGGAAAGTTCAAAATTGGAAAGCTGAAATCATCTCTTTTGTCGTAAAGTTTTGTTTTCAACCGACCCTCATTGTCAATTTCTAGATGTAAGTCAAGATATGAAGCCGACTTAACTGTATCCGTAGTATCCTTTATCTCCAATTCGATGGGATGGATGCGTTCTACATAGTCACCAAATTTTGAATTGTATAGTGAAAGAACGTCATCTGTATAGCGGAAAGTAGAGTTAAAGGATATTGCTAACTTCTTATCTTTCAGCCTCATAATAATAAAGAAACAAGTCGACAAGTAGAGGGGCACAGTTTGTTCCCATTGGGATGCCGACAGTCTGTTGAAAAAACACGTCCTCCGAACGTAACAAATATGTTGTCAATCAAGAAATCAAGCATCTTGATAATATCGGTTTCAGAGAATTTTTTGTTTGAATCAAAGTGATTCTTTACAAAGTAAGATGTATTCCTTCCTTAGACAAAATACTTGTATCTACGTTGGCCATTCTTTTTAATGTATTAAAATGTATTGCTCTGATTTCCGAACACTCACACATTCACTAAGTTGTTTCTGCAGTCATGATCGACAGCTTGTAGCATGTTATTGTCAATATAATATAATTATATGCGACTGTAGAGCTAGATAATTATTTAGCTGTAAAACCAGGTTTAATTCACCATTTTGTACAAAAGAAAAGGCCTGTATCAAGTCATAAATACTTTTTTTTTATTGTTAGAGCTTTTGATATGAAACTTTCGTTTTCAATTCTCATTTGAGTTTTTTGTTGTTACTTTAAAATTTGGAGCAGTCATTATATATTCTCAAATATGTTTGTACTATTCAGGATGAAGAAGATGTAGCATATGTTTATCAAGGTATGTTTTTGTGTTTTTGTAGTTTTTTGCTTATTTTGTACCTGTTGCATTTGTTGACACCATATATTGTAGTAATAATTGCTAATGGCCTTTGTATGTTCTGAGTCAGCACGTTAAGGCTATTATGAGTAATACCATTTTGACGTGGTTTGGTATTTGTATATCTTGCCATGGTAATATTATGCTATGATCATTTTGTTGTATTCTGATCTTTCATTTCTACTTATGTGCTTTATCTGAAGAGTGTCTACATATCAGTTTGGTTGTCTTTGTTGATAAGGTGCTTGATTTTATAGCGACTCAGATCATAATATTATGTTGACCGTTGTACAAAAATGTTTGCCATTATTACCTTTTATGTCTGTTTGTGTTGTGTAAATATTTGTGTCAGTAAATGGAAATTTGAAGTGGCTGCAAATCATGTGAGAGGTTAAAATAATCTTTTTCTACATAAAAAAATGCCTGTTTCAAATTAAGAATATGCCAGTTTGATTTCATTCAATAGATGTGTTTGGGTTTTGATTTTGTCATTTGATAAATAAATGGCCGTTATGTTTTTCCTTATTTTTTCATTTTTACCTTTTGGACCCTTATAATATAAAATAATACCAAGAAAAATAATTATACATACAGTGACAACGCAAAAGGCAGAACATAAAAAATAAGGCAAGCCAAAAATGTAAGTCAACGCAGTTATCAAAGCTTTTACAACAACTCATAACACAAAAAAAATCTAAAATTTAATGACACAAATCTAACATAACAGCGGCATCAAAAACGTATTTACATAATAATCATGTGTAGTGATGGTTTCAGTTGTTTTGTCTTAACGTTCTGGTGGCACAGATTCTGAGGACGAGACATTTATTGTAAAAATAATCGAACGTAATGTTTTGACTGAAATATGCAAACGCTTAACAATTGGTAAACGGGGTGTTACTGCTAAGTGACTTGAAGTTGACGGATGTTATAAATTAGTAATCATTACGTGTGTCGTAGATTCTTGTTTTAAGCCTTCTATCTGTGTCAAATGTGGAAAGATTAATAAGTGAAACAGATATTCGAGAATACTTAATTTCCTTACACCCCCTTATTCCAATCGGGATATATGAGATGATTAGTTGAAATATTCGCCGAAACAAACTGTATACATTGACAACCGATGCATGGGTGATAAATTATATAAAAACATATGGGAAATACGTGTGACCTTAACCTATGTGTCAAAACCGATTGTAAATCTGTAGCTCTACTATCCGCAAATTGTCTAAAAATGATTGATTTTACAACGTAAAAGAACTACCAAGACAGAGATAAACTATTAATCACAGACGAACATCGCAGCCATTATCGTGCAATAAAATGTAAAATGAAATTTCAAAGTAAGGTGGGCAAACACTGTATTTATATTCAACTTTGAATACAAAAGAGAAGCCACTCAACACGAGCTAATGCACGGTCTCTCGAGTTGAATTAATCACATGGATTGCAACTGTAACAATATTTATTTGTTATAAAGTTACTGAAGAAGTGTTCAAAAATCAAGATAATGTTAACAGTTTTTGTCTAGAAACTTACATTTTTTGAATAATTTGCAGAACCAGTCCCTGTTTTAACATCTTTAGCACCCACAGCTTCACACCAACAACCATTGCCAAGCAAGAAATATAAGAACGATGTGAAAGATAGAAAGGAAAAGTATTTTTTTTTCATACGTATATCTATACAATATGAAAATGCTATTTCATCTTTTTTCTTTGTTTTAGACAAAACATGTAAAATGTAACAAAACTACTACTTTCATACGTACACAATCCCATACTATAAAAGGATGTGATCATGTACACTTCACTAAATATATTACAATGTAAGGAATATAGAAAATAAGTTTTCTAATTCTAAAGTGCAAATACAAGATATAGTTTGAAATACCTGCCAGTAGTGGTCTTAAAAACAACTTGTTTAAAGTGATAGTGTAAGATAAAAGACAGATTCGTCAACTGTAGAAACTTAAACATTGACGTTGATGAAATGAGGGGTGGAAGATACCAGAGGGAAAGTCAAACTCATATATCGAAAATATACTGACAACGCCAGGACTTAAAAAGAAAAAAGACAAACAGTAAAATAATAATAAACAAGAAATAACATAGAACACTGTTTTATTTAAAAGTTATTTAAGGGTATAAACATAGGTCAACATTTACAATATTAGTCGAGAAATTACATAACCCGCAATTTAGAAAAAACTGACTGTTTTTACATCATTCATATGATTTAAAATATATCATAAAGAACATTTATGTCGAAGAAAAACTACCAACTGCATACTTAAATTATAGACAGATTCGTAGACTTGAAATCTTAAACACTGACGTTGTTTAACTTATCCTTGTTTAGAAAATAACATTTTTTTTTCTTTCAACGATATATGTTGAATCCAGATATATTGAAAACTACAACGGGCAATTATCAATTTAATATCATTGGGTTTAACGAAGTGCTCACATAATTTTAATGACAACAGCGGAATCTATTTCAATATTTGAAAACGGATTTAATAGAATTATTAGTTGTTGGTTAAATAATTTTTAATCCTTTTTTAACAGTTTTTAAATTGTATTTGACCAATCAATTCAAACGCTGTTTATTACAAGTGTAAATAAAGGAAAACACTACCGTCGTTTAGCAAAATACTACAATCCTTATTTTATTGTACTTTATTTTTTTTGTTCGCAGGGCCAAAAAGAATCAGACAAAAGCATCAGACGTTATTTTTAATGATAAAGTCATGACCACTAAAGATCGGAAAGAAAATACAGAAAAATTCAAGAAGATGGAGCATCATAGCATTACACAAACAAAAACAAATAAAAAACCAGACAAGCCAAAGGCCGTGCAGCGAAACAAGGAGTGTCCGCCAAAAGAAAAGGGTAATACACTTGGGGAAATCCAATCAAAAGACAAGAAGGAACGGAAGAGGCGATACGACATCAACAACGAAAATAAAGAGTCGAGAACACAGGAAAAGAAAAAGAAAAAAGACCAAATTCAGAAACCCAATGATGAAAGGACAAAAAAAGATGCGATAGTAAGACGTAAAGAGCAAATAACAGAGGAAAATAAAAAGAACACTCACCATGTTAAGAAGCACAATGATGAAATAACAAAAAGTGATCAGATACGTAGTTTGAAGATCAACTTTGAAATGAAGGAAAAGTGGAAGCTGGAAGAAAAAAATAAGGACAGAGAAAAGATTCAACTAGAACTAAATAGTCAGAAAGCTGCATTAATGCATGAATTGGAGAGAGATGTAAAACAGTTGACACAAAACGATGTAATTGAGTTGGAAGCAGAGAAATTGAAGAATTGTTAAATGCCTCACAAACATGCACTTCCTTATACATGTGTTATACGCTATCATGATAATTTTGTTGTGATCATTTCAATTAATTTATGACATAAATTTCCCTTAAATTGTTGTTTTTATTTATTGAAAAGTAATGTTAACTGTAACTTGGGAGACAGTGTTCGTCACAATAACATTTTTGAAATGCTAAAAAATGTAAACTTAGAACAAGGGGTCAACATGTAGGTGATATAAATGAAACAAATATCATACGTACTAGGAAAGACAAGTATGTCGGATTACAATGATAACAAAAAGACATGTTTTGTCTTTTAAAACAATAACTGTTGATTTAAGGACAACATATTCTCTGCTTACTTTCTAGACTTTATATATTGTCTACACTCTTACTCAAACTACTTTCTGCGTTGAAATGCAAACTTGTTTTGTTCTATAATTGATCTCTATATATATAATGTTTTTTTTTGGCACGGCAAACTTGATACACAAGTACTTATTAAAAGTAGTATAAGTAAGAGTTTAGAAAATATAATAAGTCTGGAAAGCAAGCAGAAAATATGTTGTCCTTAAATCAACAGTTATTGTTTTAAAAGACAATACATTTCACTATTTGGTAAAGTAAGTCCACAATGGGATATTAATCACTGTATGTGATACGATCTCTTAAAAGCCAAAAATAAAATAATAAAGCAAAAAAGGATACAGAAAAAAAAAAAGAAAAAGAACAAATAACACTGAAAAATTCAAAACGAAAATTCCGCATCACCAAAATCAAAAAGTGAATTACACCAAACAAACGGAAAACAACTGTTGAAATTTTTACTTAGTTAATTGATTTTCTTGGGTAGAAAATGAAGTTGAAATAAATGTAAGATTTATAATGTTGTAACTCATTAGAAAGGTATTCTAATTAACCTATATATAACTGGTGTTGTACTCTGAAGTTTTATTATCTTTTAAATAGAATGAAGCCTTACTGTATAATAATTTATTATTTATCTATTTTATTATTACAAGGCATTTTTATAGCGCATTATATAAAAATACAATTACTCTAAGCGCTTTACATGTAAAAAAAAAAAAAGTTCGTACACACACGAAATTACAAAGTTAAAAATATACCGAAATATGTATAAAGCATACATCAAATCAACTATAAAAATTTAAGACTCCAGCAACTTAAAATGACTTAAAAGAATTATTAATGAATAAGTAAAAATTTGAAAATTCGTTATCTTAATTAAATATTTATAAAATTTGCTGAATTTTGTATTTAAAAATAAGTTACTAAAATATTCCAGCTTGTAAAGAAATTAAAAAAAAAATAATACAAATACAAATACAAAAGTTACAAAATATACAAAACACATAAAATCAGAATAAAATGTACAAAATATTAAAAATCAACATCAGTCAAATACAACCAATTACATATTGTATACTTATTGTATTGTTAATGCCTTGCTCGCGACATGTTTGTCTAGTTTCATCGATTTTCAATTGATAAGAATGTTTCAATGTAACATTTTCTGCTTGAAGAATGAACCCAACACTACATTTCTTTATAATATCAAAATTTTAGAAATGCTCGTTATAAATTATATCAGTACTAAAGTTCTGATTTCTGTGCGGACGATACCAATACTAGTTGTCCACCAGCATATGTATCAAACCAGCGAGGTAAAAACTAAAAATCAATTCGTTAAAAGTTTCATCTACCCGAAGCTTGATTTACTTTCACCAAGAGCGCTGAATTACAAATATTTGAATGAGAGGTATGATACAAACAGAAATAGTTGAAAGGCTCCATCACTAGAATAGACCTAACAAATAACCAGAGACTAAAACCAGCATTTCCTGTGTGAGTTGAAACCTTAAATTAGTTATACTTTTAAAATTCATCAATGGACAATATCAAATGGATGTCAGTATCGTTTTTCTGACTACTGAACTATTATATACTGATATTTCAGCAGCAGAGATATCGACCAAGCGATGTAAAAATGTACTAATGTAATAATAAATACAAATATTTGATTAGTAAATTTGGCTGTACTTGTAGAAGACTTATTGAAAATGGTATTTCACATCCTGAATTCTACGGTAATATTGTACTTTAATCACGGAAATAACTATGTGATCTATGTAAACTCATCGAACCTTTAAACAAACTTATAAGTAAGGGTTATCGTTATTAGATCTCTGAATATAGTTTACATTGGCACTAATATCGATTTTGTCATCAGCAAATTAAAACATAACTAAATTGTATCTTCTTTGAGGCGGGATGTAGAGACACACACACGTTAAGTTTTATATCTAAAGAAGTCGCTCCTCACTATATCCTACTTCCTGTCGATTCATTTATTTTTGGCATTGCACAAGTCATGTCTTCTCTGACTGTTCATGACGTTAAAATACTAAATCCCTGGGATGTGTCTTAGTAGATTTTAGTCTCTGATGCATGATTTTTTTTTTTATTAATTGTTTTTGGCTTTTAACTAACTGTGCGTAACTGAGAGTACTCTCAAATCGTATTTCTTTGGTAATACTACCTGTTTTTACTGCTTATAATTAGTGTTGTCAAATCGTACACTTTTGCCTAACCGGTTACTCGGATAATCGTTCGACCGATTAACCGGTTAACCGGTAGTTTTAAGTTGTCGTTTGAAAGCCTTATCAATAGTACCATACATGTACACATAGTTATAAGATGTGGTATGAGTGTCAATTTGAAAACCTTTTATCCAACTGTCATAATACTACGATTAAAGAATTCACATAGGTACCATACATCATCAGTTTTATCAATCAAAATCTTATGATTATGCGCCATAAAGTTAAGTTAGTGCATTTGTCTCTTCTCTCTGTCATTCGAAAATGTGCAATTGATAAGTTCATATTTGCCATTACGTGTGGATATTGTGTTCAGTTTAGCCAGTTGCAACGCTATCAATTAACTATTGCGCTTATTATAGAGAAGAAATGCTTTTCTAATTTTTGTGCTATTTATACATTTCGTGTGTGAGAAAAGTATTTCTCCTTACTAGTGAAAATCCGTTCTCGGCAAATGATTAGTCGAAATTTGATTATGACGGTAAAATGTTTGATTTCTATTGTGACGTCAGGAAAAAAGGCGACCTTGCCTGGTGACGTCGCATATCAAGAACACAAGTTTCTGAAAATCTTTGAAAAAAGAATGATAATCATCAGAGAAACAGATTTCGACACTAAAACTCGTGTATTACGATATTTCTCCACTCTCGACAGTTAGATTAAGCTTTAAATAATAAAATTTAACTGTCTCGAGTGGAGAAATATCGTAATACACTTGTTGCAGTGTAGGAATCTATATATTAATTTTATTGATGTAAGAATTGAATGACAATAATATAGTAATATATTCTAAAAATAACATTTGCCAACGGTACTGAGAGATAGGGTTGAAATAGGTTTGAGTGGATTAACATGGCCAAAAAGATTGAATTGCATATTTTTATAAATATCATTAATTATAAAGAAGACATAATAATAAACTAATACTGTTAATAATTTTTAGTGACTTTCTATCATTATCGTTGGTCAAACATTTTTTCCGAGCTTTTGTATATCTGCCTCTGAAGCTATACACAACATTTAGTTTCTGTCTTTTTCAATAAGCAATTGCCATACTTATGTTTGTCACATCTTTTCTTTGTGCATTGAACAAAACAAATAAAAAAATATCAACATTCAGAAAAATTGTAACTTTCGTACCATGTTGGACAAGTCAAGAGACTTTGAGGAAACTAGTAAAACATTATCTTTTTTTAATTGGCCTAAACACTTTTTATATTTCGAAATAAGTTAAAATACAACATCCCTCTTGCAATCATCACTCTTGTGACTTTCGGAATTTAGTTAACTATACGAAGCAGTATAATGATGTTACTACAGTTTTTATTTTTTTTAATTCTTATTGAAACTTTGTGTGTTTGTTATTGACTTTGATTGGAGATATTAAATTCTTTATAATGCTATTGGTTGTATGACTATCCTGAGTCGTCAATGGTCTTAAACGCTATTGAGAAATGACATTGAAACCCTCTCTAAGCCAATCAGTCACAATGATATTTTTTCTAATTTTCTTGGCAAAAATTCACTGCACTATCGCTTAGTATGAAAACTATGTTTTCTTTACGTCTTCAGCTACTAGTATATCATTATTTGCTCGATATTTAAACTGACCGCTCACAAGATGCTGCTTTAGCTTATTTATACTTTGTGCTTGGTTTATTCTAACATTTTTGTCATCACTGTTATAATGTCTTTTTTAAGCTGTTCACAAGAATCACAAATATATGTATGTGAATTAGTCATACAGGATCACACATGTCATCTTAAGTGTCACTTCCTGTAACTGGGCATGGCTGAGCAATATAAACTTAAAATTACGAATTTGTTTTGTATGGTGTTAATACAATGATTTTCGAATTTATTTTATCCTTTTTTACAAGTATTTGGTATTTTTCCATAAATCCAAGAGTTCTGATTTGTTATACTCCTGTTTTTTGCAACTTTGTTTCTACAAACATCGATAAAATTGTAATGGAAAGAAATCTGTTAGATTGATCACATAATTATGATCAGCTCTGTGCCATCACATGTCGTCCTTTTGTCAATACGACGGCCTTATTAGGTAAATATTTTGAAAACAATTACGTGGTATATTTCTAAGATGTTTAGCAATCTGCAGATTTTAACTTATTTTCATCTCTTTGCACTGTGCTTAACAAGTTCACAGCATAGTCAATTTCAAGGTGTATACTAATATGGAATGGTACAAGATAGTGCAGCCCATTTCTTTGTTTTTTGTTATATTCATCAATTATCATAATGTGACGAACAGATTGAGAAGGTACGTGATAAAATACATTGTGGCAAAATAACATCTTCAGTCAGGACATTACTGTCATCATGATTTTAAAGAACAAAGGTTTTCAGAACATTTATTGTATTCATGATATTCTAATTTCTAACTCCGGAAACAATCAAATTTGACAAAAAGTCATTTTCAATCTAATTAAATCCTTTATTGTCACTCTTAAAGCCTTGAAAGTAATCTAATGCTAATTGAAGTATTTTCATATTTTCTAGTCTGCTTACAACTTGATTACTTGTTTCCTTATGACAAAAAAGTTCAACATGAAGAGTTGAAACAGCTATAAGATAACTGTAACACATTTAACAGTGACCGACACTCAAACATATATAACAGGTTTGTAATAAACATACATTTATGTAAACACATAACAATTTCGTTTTCAAATATTTCGTATTTAATTCATTTGTCTTTAAATTATTTGACATGTCTTCTTTTTTCACTGTATTAATATAAAGGCTCTTATACAGATTCAATGCAATCTCATGATTCGGAAATTTCAATATACAAATAACTATAGTTGTATGTTATAATTTGGTAAATTGATCTTTTTCTTCTCTTTAAACATGTTAAAGTGTAATACATTTTAACAAGTCATTGCTTTTGTATTTTCATATATCATTCATACTTAAAGACATGGAATATTCTGAAGACATGACAAAGTATTTTCGGTGCAACAGGTTAATAGGACAAGTGCTTACTCCAATAGTAAGAGAATATATGCAGCTTACTAATGTTCCATCGGCAACAGTATACCAAACTATCATGCAACCGTATTGCGAAAGATTTCGAAAAAGACTTTCAAAGAATGAGATGAGAATTATTCAAACGTTATCAAGTGACTATTACAAAATTTTGATATCACACTTATGTATAAACTAGCAAGAGACAAACATTTCAAAATGATAATTTTGGACTATCCAACACGAAAATGGGGAGCTGATCCTCAACATAATGAATTAAAAATAAGGGACGACATTGAACGTATCAGACTTTCTAGTGACCATTTAATGCACAGTCGTACTCACCTTTTGTCAGAAAGAGAATTCAATAACTTTTTTGACTTTGTGGATGTTGCAAAAAGACCAGATGTAAATATCAATATAGCAGGTCTCTTGTCATTTGAACAACAACTAGAAGATCTACTAAGTTGCCCTATTGATCCTGCAACAACCATGAAATTATATGACACCCTGGAGGAAAATAACAATCTGACAGGTAAATACATACATCCGTATTTGGCAAAACTTATTTGAACTTTTGGTCAATTCATTTCTTGTGTTGTACCATTGAGATGTAATGAAAGTTGTATTGCTCATATGCTTTGCTAATATTGAACATGTGAATTGTGTTTGTAAAGAGAAGAGCTAATTTAGGTGAAACTAACGTGTGTGTAATGTAAATGCGTGATTATTGGAATACAATAATAAACAAATAAAATTGAGGTAACGATTAAAAGCTGGTGAAGACAACGAAAATTTTAAAGATAGAGTAAAACGAATCAACCAAACACAAATTAACATGTCGGCAAGAATACTAAGACTATGCATGGATATATTTTACTAGAATATGTAATTTTTTTCCAACTTTCAGAAAAATTAGACGATACAAAAGGTATAAACAAGGTTTTGAATGGAATTTCAAATCCTGCAAGGCTTGCAGAAATAATTAATTCAAAATTGGAAGAAATTGCAATGGCCTGCAAAGACTCCTTAATCAAATTAGACGAAGCCTTTGAAGGATCATTAATTTTGCATCTTGTTGTTCAGCAAAGATTATTTCCAAGTGATAGTAAGTTACAAACCGAAATTGATCTTTTTTTGATTTTTTTTTTCACAGCAATTTCAGTGAAACCGGAATTTACATCCAACAATTATCTTCTGATCTTACTTGATGGTAAGGTTTGGTGTAATAATGCAACGACTTGATTTTGTTTTATTATATTGAGTTTACAATATATATATTTATTTAGCCAAAAAAAATTAAATAATGACTTTCAAAATCATTGTAGAAAAAAAAAATTCACAGGATTATATTTCTGGTTATACAGACTACTTAACCCAGATATTCGGTAATCTGTTTTTTAACAGCAAAGAAAATAAATATTCTAATATGACGTGCTTCTTTCACTTTTTGAACAAACCCATGCTCTTTATCCAATAAAATTTGTTTGCACATGCGTATATTTACTACTGCAGAAAAATTAATTCCATCCAATTTCCATGCATTGAATATATTTCATTAACTTAAAACACTTTCAACTCTTAAACGATACGCATGTTGTTTCTATCTCATTTATTATGACTGTAGTGTGTTGCATTCCGAAATTTACATATTTGACCTAGATACGACAACCGTTCATGTTGGCTGTTCAAACTCCTCCCTGTGAAAAATTATAGTGCCAGTCATTTGCTTCTTTACAAATAATAAATAGGAGGTGTCAGGCAGAGCCTACACAAACGATCTACACGTATACACATCGGACATAGAAATTACCTTAATTGTCCAAATCAGACATCACTTCAGTTCGGGCAAACACAATCAAGAATATAATGCCTACCCGTGTTAAAACTACAATAAAGTATAGCTTGCATCAATCATTTCTTAAACAAAAAGGTGTTTTAGATGACACTAATCAATATGAATATTAGCTATTTTTTGTTATTCTAAACGATTTAAATACAACATGAATAAATATAGTAATACCAAAACAATATCGTTGCGACCACTTTGGTCTACAAAAGTTTTCATTGTATCTCTCGATCTCCTTATATATTGTATGCATGGTTTTAAAAATTTTTAAACATAAAATAACAACTATATTCATGAAAATGTACACAAATCAGCTATATTCAGAAAGGAATGAATATCCCGCGGACGAATTAAAACATCAACATTTAGTAAAGTATAGGTTTACATTCAGAAACTACACAGTCACCATGGAATGCATCGAGTAAACTGACACCATATAATCTGAATATCCAAAAATCAAACAAAAAATAGCTTACTTTTATATATAACATTGATTTTGAAGTTGGTTAGCAAAATTTACTTATATTGTCAAACAATTATGTAATAGTACAATGCAATCTGCTGTGCTTTATTAAAACATACCGACCGTACATTCGCCTTGTATGGCACCTCGTTTATACACGGTATTCCACATAACTAGTTTTTGGTGGGGTTCGTGTTGTTTATTCTTTAGTTTTCTATGTTATGTCACGTGTGCTATTGTTTTTCTTTTTGTCTTTTTCAATTTTAGCCATGGCGTTGTCAGTTTGTTTTAGATTTATGAGTTTGACTGTCCCTTTGGTATCTTTCGTCCCTCTTTTATTACCACTGGGTCGATGTCTCTAAGACCCTTTTAAACTAATATGATATGTTATTTGTAAATTTTTTTTACATTTAAAGTACATTTAGTACATATGTAAGGATCATTTATAATCAAAAAGCTTCACAAATTAAAAATTGCTGGAAAATATTACATCTTCATGTAAGGCTCCCCTTCATTGGAAAACCTCCATTTTTAGGCACAGTCTCATATAAATTTGACTTTTGAAAAATTTTGCTAAGTCTGATATATAAAATGAGTACTCTATTGCTTTAAATACATGATGTATTATATATTAAGGCATTGTAAAAGTATTTTTTTGCAATATTTTAATTTTAAAAGCCCCAAATGTTGATAGTTGAAATTTCTCAATTTTAACGTCCAAATTTAACACGTAAAGTTGATTATAGAATTAATCATAGTGTCTATAATATATATCCTATTGCTATGAAACTTTGTAAGCAGTCTTATAATATATTAGGCTTGTGTCATACCAAGTTTTATAAAGATTGGTCATTTTTTTCTATCCTATTAGGTCCGAATACACAGTTATCGTCCTTTGATTTTCGTTGTTCACGAATATAGTCCTTAATGTGGACAGTGTGTTACTTGCCAATTTTTGTTATACCCCTTCCAAATTTAATTCTCCATGTTTTATGCCTCATATAGCAAGTTGGGGGGGGGGGGGGGGAAATGACACTGTAAAATAATTTGGGTCATAAAATTTAGGTAAAGTAGTGATTAGGTCCAGCTGAAAAACGTCAAAAATTAGCACTTCGGAAGCTGTCAAAAGATTTCAAGATCCCCTTAACACAAAATTGTCCATATTTTGAGTTAGAGCTGATGAAGTTTTCTATAATTTTGATATAATTTGTCCCAAAAGTAGTACAACACACTGTAAAAATTTTATTGAGAAAGCGCAGGTGGGATTTTTTTTATTTACATTTATTGTCTTAAAGAAATGCACTACGAAATAACTGTGTACTCGGACCATTAATTGAGGAAAAGGTAACAAAGTCTTTTTTAATCCATTGAATTGCATATAAAAAAAGTAGATGTGGTATGATTGCCAATGAGACAACTATCCACAAAAGACCAAAATGAAACAAACATTAACAATTATAGGTCACCGTACGGCCTTCAACAATGAGCAAAGCACATACCGCATATAGTCAGCTAGAAAAGGCCCCGATAAGACAATGTAAAACAATTCAAGCGAGAAAACTAACGGACTGTTATCTATGAATCGATAATTTAAAAAAAATAATATGTTTGCTTACTTCTGAGTATTTTGCTCATATAAGACCACAGTAATGCTAATATAAGCTGCATTATAATGTATAATAATATTTGTTTATATTTACATAGAAGCCATGTGTTGTTGCTCTTAAATCATGGTATTTGATCTGTTATTGTCTGTTAGGTTGTAACTCTTGCACATCAGAACAATTCAAACTTGAATTTTCCAACTTCATGTCCTGTTGCCATGTTAACCGTTGTTCATAGAAAACAAAAAAATGTTCTCATTTGATTGCCTTGTGAAACTGTATTATTCTGTGTTAGTTAAACAAAGGATATGACAACTTATGTCACACTTTGATCACCAATGATGAAAGATATACAAAAAACTGCTGATGATCACTGTTTCGTTAGGGGTCACACAAACGTTTTTCCGGCAAAAAATAGTCTGGTGACCCATATTTTTTTTATATCTTTTTTAAGCTCATTGTTATGACCATCTTATGTCAAATTTAAAAAAATATTCATTAGACCATTTTTTGGAAATTAAAGAAAAATAGAAATTTTTAACAAAATCTGTGTTTTTTTTGTGGTGCAGTGTTGATGAAATTGGAGCCGAAATCAATTAAAATGAATAAAACTGCCATTATTTGTGTTTTATTTTAATTTTAAATAATAATTTTGTAATAAATGAAGAACAAACCTTTCAAAATACTTTTAAAGGCTTGAAAAAAATCCAGAGTTTATTAATAAGGTATGCATGTATGCATACATAGTTATCAAAGGTACCAGGATTATAATTTAGTACGCCAGACGCGCGTTTCGTCTACATAAGACTCATCAGTGACGCTCAAATCAAAAATATTTATAAACCCAAACAAGTACAAAGTTGAAGAGCATTGAGGATCCAAAATTCCAAAAAGTTGTGCCAAATACGGCTAAGGTAATCTATGCCTGGGATAAGAAAATCCTTAGTTTTTCAAATAATTCTAAATTTAGTATACAGGAAATTTATAAATATGACCACACTATTGATATGCATGTCAACACCGAAGTGTTGGCTACTGGGCTGGTGATACCCTCGGGGACGAAACGTCCACCAGCAGTGACATCGACCCAGTGGTGTAAATAGTTATCAAAGGTATCAGGATTATAATTTAGTACGCCAGACGCGCGTTTCGTCTACATAAGACTCATCAGTGACGCTCAAATCAAAAATATTTATAAACCCAAACAAGTACAAAGTTGAAGAGCATTGAGGATCCAAAATTCCAAAAAGTTGTGCCAAATACGGCTAAGGTAATCTATGCCTGGGATAAGAAAATCCTTAGTTTTTCAAAAAGTTCTAAATTTAGTATACAGGAAATTTATAAATATGACCACATTATTGATATGCATGTCAACACCGAAGTGTTAACTACTGGGCTGGTGATACCCTCGGGGACGAAACGTCCACCAGCAGTGGCATCGACCCAGTGGTGTAAATAGTTATCAAAGGTACCAGGATTATAATTTAGTACGCCAGACGCCCGTTTCGTCTACATAAGACTCATCAGTGACGCTCAAATCAAAAATATTTATAAACCCAAACAAGTACAAAGTTGAAGAGCATTGATGATCCAAAATTCCAAAAAGTTGTGCCAAATACGGCTAAGGTAATCTATGCCTGGGATAAGAAAATCCTTAGTTTTTCAAAAAGTTCTAAATTTAGTTTACAGGAAATTTATAAATATGACCACATTATTGATATGCATGTCAACACCGAAGTGTTGACTACTGGGCTGGTGATACCCTCGGGGACGAAACGTCCACCAGCAGTGGCATCGACCCAGTGGTGTAAATAGTTATCAAAGGTACCAGGATTATAATTTTTTTATACGCCAGACGCGCGTTTCGTCTACATAAGACTCATCAGTGACGCTCAAATCAAAATTATTTATAAACCCAAACAAGTACAAAGTTGAAGAGCATTGAGGATCCAAAATTCCAAAAAGTTGTGCCAAATGCGGCTAAGGTAATCTATGCCTGGGATAAGAAAATCCTTAGTTTTTCAAAAAGTTCTAAATTTAGTATACAGGAAATTTATAAATATGACCACATTATTGATATGCATGTCAACACCGAAGTGTTGACTACTGGGCTGGTGATACCCTCGGGGTCGAAACGTGATATACCAACTTTGGCGACCGTTACCATGGAAACGAGCCTGGTGACATACTATTTTTCAAACTCCGAAACAGTGGTGACATCTGGCTACGCTTCTTTACAGAGAAAGGGAAGAATGACCAGAACGATAAAGCTGTATGGAGTTTGACTATTTTTAAGTCAAATTTTCATAGAGGCCATTGCATAGTATATGTATGCAAATTTTAAGAAAAATTCAATGGTGAAAAAAAAATTGCTATATCTGTAGGGATTCACCTTAATTCATTTTGTTTGCCATGGATTTACATGATTTAAAATTCTGTTTTGACAAATGATCAAACGAAAATTGTACAGTGTATTGAAAGGGATATTAATAAAGTGTGAAATAAGTGCATGTATGTACATTTGTACCATCTGGTTAATTCAAATGTTCAAATACTACTATCCTTTGTATTATACAATCCATCCTGACATGAAAATATAACTCATTTACTATGCAGCTATATAGATTTACACAATAAAGTGCTAATATGGTCTGTTTTTATGTTGCGAACAAATAATCTTATTATACGAGTCAGTCTGAGGTATGAAAAATACTGAAATTTGTTTGCGATTCAATATTTTGAATTATAAAAGAACATGCTTGCACTCAAAATTGATGCGAACATAATTTTTAAGTCATAATGTTTAAATACTGCTATCTTATGTATTATACAACCCATCCTTACTTGAAAATATAACTCATTTACTATGCGGCTATATATATACATAATAAAGTGCTTATATGATCAGTTTTGCTGTTGCGGACAAATAATTTTATTATACGAGTCAGTCTGAGGTAGGAAAACTATTGAATTCTGTTTACGCCTTACAATATTAAAAAAACCAACTAAATGATACTCATATCTTTTTTTTGTAGACTTGCTTTATATTTAGCTTTTTATAATGTATCGGTCCTTTTTCTTGTATCTATTGTTTTTTTGTAAACTGAAACGCTCAAAAAGAAAGTTTACTAAAGAGATATCCAAACTGCAAACGCCATGCCAAAAAGAGAAACAGCGAAAAGACGACTCACAGCGCACAACACATATGATAGAAAACTTAATAGAGAGCAACACAATCCCCAAGTGAAAGCAGAGCCTGTTTTATTTTGGGATTATGTAGTTTTTCTCCTGTAAGTACATACCCGAAGATAAGACTTCCTTATTCTTGTCATGACAATTAGAAAATAGACGTCATCATCTGTTGAACAAACATTCAATAAAATTCAATCATCAAGTGATGGTGTCAGTAAAAGTTTCGAAGGTGGAACCTTTCAACTTCAATACTTGGAAGTCTTTGTTTGATGACTTTCTTAAAAGTATGAAACCTCTCTCAAGGACATTATGATGAGACATGCAGGCTCTAGAATACCGTAACAACTGAGACATATATAATCTGTTATCTGTTACTTTTGTTATCTTATGTTCAATGGGAAAGGTGTGTTCAATATAAGTTTATTCTCAAAACCTTTTAAAAATTAGTGTTCCAAGAATTGTGCATGTGCTTTAAAAGCACCCAAATTGCGATACTAGTACAATCAAAACCAGGTTTGTTCAGAAGCATTTAATGACAAACGATCAGTCAGATTATAATGACAACTCAAATAAAAAAAAAAAACGAAAAATGTCGATTTGACAAACAATTTTTACAAAGTATACAAGGAATTAAAAGCTGACAAAATGAAACATTCAATAACCGGCAGTTCACTTAACTGTTTCACTTAATCTAAATGTTTCTATCTCACTAATAGTTGCCAAATTTATTTGATGCTAATAAAATGAAAAGGATTTTTCTACACAGTGAATATAGTTGATTTATTACATTTAGAACAGTGAATAAAGAAATCTAATTATTATTAAATATATATATAGAGCCCAGGTGGTCGTGTGGTCTAGCGGGACGGCTGCAGTGCAGGCGATTTGGTGTCACGATATCACAGTAGCATGGGTTCGAATCCCGGCGAGGGAAGAACCAATAATTAGCGAAAGCAAATTTACAGATCTAACATTGTTGGGTTGATGTTTAGACGAGTTGTATATATATATGTATATATATAGGCGTCACAAATAATGATTTGAAACCTGCACTTGAGTCATTCCTGCTGCCAACATCCCAATAGCTCGTTCTCTCTCATTTTAGCGTAGACGGGGCATTGTTTTATGTGGAACTTTTTGAAATTTTTAATGCGACCGTTTGTTATCAATCGTGTTCGACACAATAAATAACAAAAAGGATAATTCAATTCCAACTCTATACAGGTAAATTTTTGAAAAAATAGTTATTTGTTTGAAATCAAAAAATGACGTCACGTCATTTTCGATATTGTTATAAATGAGTAAATTTGTTAGATAAATCATTCAGGCTACTAGTTTTAATCATGAAAATATTTCAAATTAATATATGTGATATTTTTCAAATTAAAAACCAATGTAAAGTTTCTTTTTTTGCATAGTATATATTAAAAGGGGGATCACGATTAATTTGATGGTGCAATCTCTTAGACAAAGGCGTTAAAACAAATTTCATATAAGCTTATGATTATAAAAAAAACATTGTTACTCATTTTGAAGTCAGATGTACGCTTCAGACAAAAAAATATACCTTAAAATAATTTTAAACACACACACATAATTAACCTATTTGAATGTAGTAACACATTTTGACACGAAACCTCAACACTAACCAATGAACCATCGAGATGAGGTCTGCAATGGAGATGATATGATACCATTGACTTATGAACATGGGTAATGGTTAGATGATACCTGTCAGATGGACATGTACATTTTACATTCATTTCATATACCAACTATAGTGTACCTTATGAAAATAGTGTCTCCAAAACGAATCAAAACCAACAAATAATAACATTGTCAAATTAAAAATGCAAATTAGGTCAATATCAGACAAAGCTTGCCAGTGTGACATTACACCTTATGATCATTCCATACACCAAATATAGTGTATCTACTGCTTGTATTAATAGTATCTGCGAAATGAACCCTAATTATGTAATTTTAACCTTTATTAGTGATACATGTAATAAGGTTAAGGTAAGGTGAACTCTGCTTGATACATATGTAGACCTTGCAAGAAATCTTTAGAAAAATTACTACTCACGATAAATATGCAAATCACCTTAAACAAAACAGTCAATGAACTGTTAAAATAAGGTCAGCCTCTTTCCTGTTATATATATTTTCAGTTCCGTATGGAAATCGATAAAGGTTATATTGACTCATGCTATGACGAATGAGCGACCATAACAGAAACTAACAGAAAGCGTTATACCCCCTTTTCTTAAGGGAAAAAAATATATAAAGAAAAACCTATTTCAATTGTGCTATTTTTTTATCTTTGTATAACCCGATCATTAAAATTAAAAGGTAATTGTTATTATCATACGTTCATTATAAAGTACTAGCTACTAAATATCACCATGATCATTATAATGAACAAGCAACTATGAATATCCTCAAATCAATGTCATCGGGGTTTTTTCTGTGTTCTATTCACTCTCAAGGATCTAAAAAAGAAAAACAAATAGTATTACACAATGTCCCCAACCTTTTATGAAAATTTTCTGATATTGAAAAACATTATGAATTCTAATGTCATATCGGGAGAGAGAATATTTATCTAATGTGTAGATTATGAAAGACACGTGTAGGTTTGTCTGTTTTTAACTGTTTCACTTTCTGATAAAATTTACAGAGCATGTTTTCATATTCTGCATACACTAATCTGGTTATACCGAGTATACTTTTCGTTTAGTATTTTTAACAAATTGTTGAAAGTGTTTATCATTGCCATAAAACCCGACAATCCAACTTACAAGCTTCAAAAAATATTGCAAGCCTAATTTTTACTTAAGTTTTGTAAGTCTATGATGAGGCGGAATTATGCTTGTCGATTGATTTACTCAATGTGTAATCTTTATGATATACCTATAACTACTCAAGGATGTTTCATTCAAACGTACATGAGACCACGAGAAGGCACTATGAAAATAAGGTAAAAATCTTTTCACTGTACAACTGGTTTAACACCAACTTATTGTTTGACTTTTAAATTGCTTCTCTTGGTATTTTGCATGTTTTATGGATTTGCCTTTATTGATATCTGTAGAATATTAATGTAAACCTATTTTAACTCTTAAATCATAAGGTTCAAAACCAAATGCATTTCATGACTTTTAATACAGTAATGCATATGAATTTGGTATGGTTGAGTAAATTTTGATAAATCAATATTTCAGATAACTCGAATGTCGCACACCTGTCGACTTTTGCAGCAGAAGTAAAATTTAAGTCCATTTTTGTTTTGTTTTAGATAGAGTTATAAACATGTTACTTACTCTTACAATCAATTAATTTGTTTGTTAACACTTTAAATGTTATAATTCATAAGAAAAACACGGCAACTTTAATTTATTGTATTTATTGAACAATTGGTGTTATATTTGATGTTTTCTTACATCAAATTCTTTATGGAATATTTCAAAAACTTAATTAAAAACTTTTTTTACATTCAAAAATAAAACGTAAACTTTTGTTCACTTGTTATTCACATTGCCCAATAAATGTTTGGAAAACGTTATAGGATTAAAAACATTTTCTTTTCTAGAGGTTATTGATGTGTAAAGCAGGGCTCTTACTCACAAACTTAACATAAAAGTCCGAAGGACTTTTATTCAGTTTGTGAGTTGATCGCCCTCATTATTCTTTAGCCAAATAATCGCGATTTTTAATTAACATTTTTTGTGTAAACGCTACTATAATAACCATCAAATGCACAATTGACATGCCGTAACGAAGGAGTTGGTCGCCATATTGACTTTCTAAAATCCACAAATGTTCGTAAAATGCAACGGAATCTAAAATAAAATAACACCTACCTCCAAAACTTCATTTTAATGAGGTATTATCTGAATTTGAAGCGTGCTAGTAACGAAATATTATATCTAATGGAAGTTTTCATTCGTATGACGTCGTGTTTTGCCATGACGTAAATTTGCCAAATCATTCATAAAATTTCGCGGACTTTTATTTGAATTTAAATTTGCTACATTTTCGAAGCTTTAGTGTATTTAGTGGATTTTATTTATTTCTTTTTTGTTATACATGCAATAGAATAATCACAACTGTAATGCATTTTTTTTTATCTCAATTTGCTGAAAATCCAAGGATCACTGCAAGCTTGTGTACCGCGCATTAATAGATTACGAAAGTAGTTTCGGAAACATGGTTTATCGGAGTGTAACTTAGAGAAAATTTCTAATTGACCATTTATAGATATAGATATAGATATACAAATCATATAATAATTATAGCTATGTATTTTATCAAATTTATCTGTTAATTTGGTAATCTGTCAGATTTTACTTTGACTTAAAACTATCGCAGAGACCATCTTGATAAGTTAATACGTCTCAGTAAGTAATAAGTTCTTATCATGAAATATGTATTATTTTTATAATGCAAATTCTATATAAATTAAACGTGATGTAAGGTATACATCTATGACACTACAAATTAAAGAAACCAAACTGAAAGACATAAACATATCAACATAGTGTGACGGACCACATGCAGTTTTTCCCCATTCTGTATTTAGATCGTTTTTTTTTATATTTGAAAAAAAACAAGCAACATCATGTATCCATAGTTCCTTCTCTTTATTAAATGGAAATGGAAACATTGATCCATTGGTTTAAGCTTAACATTAAAAGGAAAATATCTCATGAATATTCATGATAACGACAAAAATAAATTAATACTTACTAGTACATTTACCAGATTTGAGAATGATATCATCAATAGCAATGTCACCCTGGCCATCTGCCTCCACCGTCGCTGTAATGCTGATCTATAACATAAAACATTTGTGAATGGTATTGCAATACACTGACACAAACTAAATTAAATATGTTGGTACTTATTTTTCACTTTTACGTTTTATATAAAAACTTTTTTAGATATATTGTTAATTGTAATTTAATTTTTTTTTACATTGAGAAAAAATTTACCTCAATATTTAATTTATTTTCTGTATGGCTTTAATTCATACGTGATCTTGATCTTCTTTGTTTTGTTTAAAAGAATTAACAATATATAGAGAATAATACATGGCAAAATCCGTATCATATGTCGTATCATCCCGAGACATCAATATCAGCCCGAGGGCCCTTAGGCCTGAGGGATGATATTGGTCGAGGGTGATACGGCATGTGATACGGATTTTGCCATGTATTATACGCTTTATCATATATTTCAACAGAAGAGTTTTATATTATATGAACTGTTTTCTGATCCATAGCACTGGGTTACCTTCAGTTATGCTTTTGTCTTGTTTCAAAGCTTTAACATAACTGCTCAATTATTTATACGAAGCACTTAGGTTACCTTACAATCTGTTGTTTTGAAAATATTTTGTTTATTATTGTATTATTGAGTGTTTTGTATTTTTTAAAGTTGCATTTAGTGTGCCAAAAAATTGTTGTAAAAACTTGATGTTCGTGACGTTACATACCAAATAATGACGTCATGAAAAAATTGACCTATTTTTTTTTTTTTTTTTTTAATATTTTTTTTTTTTTTTTTTTTTTTAAATTTTTAAAAAAAAAAATTTTTTAATAGAAAAAAAATTCTTCTGCAAAAAAAAATACCCAAAAAACTGACTAAAGTTTAAAAAAAAAAAAAAAAAAAAAGGTATGCGATACGGGTTTTACCATGTGATACGGGGTATGCGATACGGGTTTAGCCATGCGATACGGGGTATGCGATACAGGGTAAGGTGATACAGACTGGAAAAAAGAACCTTTATTAGATATACAAAATAGCTGTATTTTGTACTAAATATATGATAAATACCAATATCTTTTACTGAATTTGAGATATCAAGTTACAATATTTATTAAATACAGTGAATAATTTTAGTGATATCACGACGAAAGACTTCATGGATAAAAAAAAAAGTAACGCAGTGAACATATCTGTGAAACATTTTTTTTTAAATAGCGATCAGTAGGCTCTTCATAGATACACATAACTTACCAATTGATAATTTAATTAGGGTATATCAAGTTACACAATACTTACCAATTGATAATTTAATTGGGGTATATCAAGTTACACAATACTTACCAATTGATAATTTGATTGGGGGTATATCAAGTTACACAATACTTACCAATTGATAATTTATTGGGGTATATCAAGTTACATAATACTTACAGGATGATAACTAAAGTGTGATATGTAAAGTTACACAATACTACCAGGATGATACATAAAGTGTGGTATATCAAGTTACACAATACTTACAGGAAGATAACTAAAGTGTGATATGTCAAGTTACACAATACTACCAGGATGGTACATAAAGTGTGGTGTATCAAGTTACACAATACTTACAGGAAGATAACTAAAGTGTGATATGTCAAGTTACACAATACTACCAGGATGGTACATAAAGTGTTGTATATCAAATTACACAATACTTACAGGATGATAACTAAAGTGTGATATGTCAAGTTACACAATACTTACAGGATGATAAATTAAGTGTGGTATATCAAGTTACACAATACTTACAGGATGATACCTAAAGTGTGGTATGTCAAGTTACACAATACTACCAGGATGGTACATAAAGTGTGGTATATCAAGTTACACAAAACTTACAGGATGATAACTAAAGTGTGGTATATCAAGTTACACAATACTACCAGGATGGTACATAAAGTGTGGTATATCAAGTTACACAATACTTACAGGAAGATAACTAAAGTGTGATATGTCAAGTTACACAATACTATAAGGATGGTACATAAAGTGTTGTTTATCAAGTTACACAAAACTTACAGGATGATAACTAAAGTGTAATATGTCAAATTACACAATACTTACAAGACGATAACTAAAGTGTGGTATGTCAAGTTACACAATACTTACAAGATGATAACTAAAGTGTTGTTTGTCAAGTTACACAATACTTACAAGATGATAACTTAAGTGTGGTATGTCAAGTTACATAATACTTACAGGATGACAACTAAAGAGTGGTCTAGCAAGTTACACAATACTGACAAGATGATAACTAAAGTGTGGTATATCAAGTTACACAATAGTAACAGGATGATAACTTAAGTCTGGTATGTCAAGTTACATAATACTTACAGGATGATAACTAAAGAGTGGTTTGTCAAGTTACATAATACTTACAGGATGATAACCAAAGAGTGGTATAACAAGCTACACAATACTTACAAGATGATAACAAAAGTTTGGTATGTCAAGTTACACAATAGTAACAGGATGATAACTTAAGTCTTGTATGTCAAGTTACATAATACTTACAGGATGATTACTAAAGAGTGGTTTGTCAAGTTACATAATACTTACAGGATGATAACCAAAGAGTGGTATAACAAGCTACACAATACTTACAAGATGATAACTAAAGTTTGGTATGTCAAGTTACACAATAGTAACAGGATGATAACTTAAGTCTTGTATGTCAAGTTACATAATACTTACAGGATGATTACTAAAGAGTGGTTTGTTAAGTTACATAAAACTTATAGAAGAGGGACGAAAGATACCAAAGGGACAGTCAAACACGTAAATCTAAAACAAACTGACAACGCCATGGCTAAAAATGAAAAAGACAAACAGAAAAACAAAAGTACACATGACACAACATAGAAAACTAAAGAATATAGGATGCTTTAAAGAGTGATATGTTAAGTTACACAATACTTGCAACATGGTTAGGGAATTGTTGAAAGTCTACCAAAGCAGTTAGTAACATAATACTTACATTTAAACGGCAACATGACATACTTTGATAGCAATATCTGCTTAAGGATGTATTTAGGTGAGGATTTGTGGAACTTAAAAATCAAGAATTTCAAATTGATACCTTAAGTCAGAATAGCGATAGTTAAGGAACAAACTAAGCTAAAATATCTATAGGTCATGGAGCTCCTTTTCGAGATAACTATTTTTTTTAAATGGCGGGAAAAAGCTAGCTTGGACTTTTACCTTATTTTACATTGGTATTATTTTGGTCTCGAATCAATAGAAAAAAAAATATAAATTTACTTAAATTTAGAGCAAATTACCTTTATGGCCTATTAAGTCTATATAAAAAGACAAATTGGTGTGAAAGGTTATTTTACATTGTATTGTATGAAAGAAAACGAAGAAGTCTGAACATTTGATATAATTTCCAAAACCTCACATAAGTACATGCTTAACTCTTATTTTTCATACATTAGTTATTAATGAGTCGTAGTATACATACACGAAGATTACTTTGTTGTGGGATAGTTATGGTAGCAGTTTTCCAAGATTCAGGGTTAGGTTGCTGTCCTGATTTATACCACATTCTACCTGGAGGTGTTTTATCTCCTACAAATACACTCAAAGTTCCTAAAGCTGGTCCGTTCATATGGTACTGGAAGGACAGACACCAAGGACAGGACAGGCTGGAAAAAATCAGTTAATGATCAATAGACTGAAATGACATCAATGAGACATGAAATTAAGATTTGAAGAATGCAATATCATTCATGTGCCTATTTTGATTACTTTTTCTTTCATCTTAAAGGTAATTTCCCATCGGTAGATGGTTTTAAAGTGGCATTAGCTACTAGTTCGATTTGAAATTAAATATACGTTGTTTTCTTCTTTCAGAAATTTACCATGTTTACTGAAGAGGTATAATTATGCTGTATTGTAAAATTGACGTCTGGCGTAACTGACGTATAATTGAAAATCAAATTGCAGAAGCTTTTTTATAAGAATACGAAGTCTATAAAAAGGACCAATGCAACCAGTTAATTCAATACTAGTAACCTAGATTATGTTTGTTAAATCATGTCAGTACCGAAGTAATTATATGGCCTTCAAAATACCGTTTTGATTCATTACATCTCTAAAGATATTTTAATTGTCGAAATTCGGATATGATGTACCAGTTTTTTTGCACCTCATGTTTGCAGTATATTTTTTGCTGAAGTTTATCATGTGCTATTTGTTTTCTGTTTGGTGTAAAATTGATAATTAGGAACGTTTCGTTATTCTGGTGATCCGTTTATTGGCAATCGAAATGGCAATCAGCAGGATTTAAGAACATCCGTGCGTATAAAAATTGTGGTTTTTATTCGACAAAATTATAAGTTTGAACGTTTTGATGCTTATAAATTCATTCACAGAAAACAGCGATTTAATATTACTCAACAAAATAACAACCTACAAAATGTTAAACAATTTGTGTTAAACCATTCAAATAAATAATTTACAAACACAGAAATTATTACGTTGCGTAATCACTGATATTAAACTGATAGACGTCACTGGAATTAGGACTATCCCAATATTGCGACGGCAGATATAGGTAATATCTTTATAGTCATTTTTCTCAAATGTAACATTCTTTTGTCAATTGTTACTCAGCTGCAAGGTTTTTCTATCAATTACACCATATTTGAATCGAAAAGGTGCAATAGAATTGTCTAAAGGCTTTATTAAGGGGCCAGCTGAAGGACGTTGCCGGGTGCAGGAATTACTCGTTGCATTGAAGACCTGTTGGTGACCTTCTGCTGTTGTCTGCTCTATGGTCGGGTTGTTGTCTCTTTGGAACATTCCCCATTTCCATTCACAATTTTATAGGTTACAATACACCATTAGATTGTATGGGCGCAGCCATTTTATGAGCACAACATGGTATTCAGAATTAAGAGTATGGGTTATCCTAATTGGTTGATATGTGCGCCTTTAAATTTGTATTATTAGAGACTTCGTGCATTTTATCATAGGCAAACATATTTTTTTTCCTTAGCCCTAACAGAAATGACATGTCTTTTCAATGGTAGGACGAGACACGTTTTTGAAGTGCAAAGTTGATATGCATGGGAGATAAGTACAAAATACGTTAAGAAAAGCAACGCGAACCTATATTTTTTGGATCAAAAATTACTCTCCGAATAACTTTTCTCCAATTCTAGCAAAGATTTGTTAAAAAAAATCGACTTTTTAAAGTCTGTACCACAAAAAAGACTATCATTGTCGCCTATGATAACTTAATTGTTTATTTCAATCGGTATGTAAGGACGTTTTGTTAAACAGTGTGGATGGCAAAGGATCTAGAATAGTTTATTGTTACTATTAAAATTTATAAATTTAAAATTGCCTCTTCGCTCATTCCCTTTTTTTGGTGACATTCCTAGTTCTTGGAAATTTCTGTATTCTAACATAGTTCGTGTTTTCCCCAATTCCAGGTGTCCCGAAGCTTGCGGTTCATCCTTTCAATTTTATGATATACTAGTACGTAGCTGTTTTCATTCAAACTATTATTCATACATGAACAAAAAAGAATGTCATAAGATGTTGGAACGATTTCGTGATTAATTCATCACCATAGTTTTATCGTATGCTCTCAGATATACGTTTCAGTGTCAATAACAATAAAACACTATCCAGTTACGATTAGCCTCTCATTTTTAAATACCATAATTAGGATTATCTTTTTCCCGAGTTACGATTACTATCCCGAACTTTTCAACAGTAATTTTCAAAGAGCTTAGACAATTTCAGAGCACCATTACGATTCAAATATGATGTAAGGGTGTAGAAAAACCTTGCAGCTGAGTATCTTTTGACAACAGAAATGCTTCATTTGAGAAAAATGACTGTACAAATTTTACCCATATCTGCCGTCGCCATATTGGGATAGTCGTAATTCCAGTTACAGTTTAATACCAGTGGTAATTAAGGCGTGGACTTTATACCGACGCGAAAAATCTCTAGGACAAATATCCTTAAAGATTTATGATAAAATTCGCAAATAAACTGATTAAATCATTTCCTCTATGAATAGCAAACTGTACTGCCACCAAATCATTCATTTACAGAAAAGTCAGAAAATTTAGTGTTCCTAGTTTAGGCGACAATCCTATAGAACACATTATTCCACACAAAAATGGAACTCCCATATTAAAACCAAATAAAACCCCCACCAAAAAAAACAATGACAAAAGAAAACTGCAATGTATACGTACTTTACGACCCGTTCAAACAATTACTAGCAATAAAGCAGAAAAACAACAACATTACAGTAGTTGAACATAACAACGACTACGCCAATGAGGGTGAAGGTTAGTCAAACGACGAAATAGACTATATTGAAAAACTAGAAATCAGCATAAAAATAGCATGATTTAAATTAATAGAATTGTATACAACATGAACAACGACAGCTACTTAGACGAAATAATATAATTTAATTAAATGAAAATTAAATTTATTTATTGAATTAACATATACATGTATTGAGACTCGACAAATCGAGTCAGCCTTTACTCTTATTATGATCATTTGAGCATGTGATAGCTAAGTAGTAAAAGTCCGTGCAATTTAACGGTCACTTTTACATTAAAAACCGAACGGAGAGGACGCTAAAAAGTTAAGACCAGTCCTCTCCCACCCTTATAAATTGAACTTTGTTTGCTGCTGGTTTTAATTATTTTTCAAATGATCCAGTCTTCATACAAATATCCGTCATGGTAACATGCTGAAGCACAGTCACAAAACCGGAGCGAAATTTAATTCATGTTATGCAGACTATGGATAGCCCAGGTGCTTCTCCTGAAATATTGCTATATGGATCGCCCTTCATTACACCAGCTTTGGATCGCCCAGCTGTGATACAATGATTAGTTCAATCGTATTGTTGTTGTTTGAATGAATTTTGATTAAATGTTGCTATGACAATTCAATATTCAAACAAAATCAGTTATTTGTTGTAGTAAAATACAAACCAAGGCATCAATGGCGTCTGTTCGTCAATTCTGATATTTGGTTAATTTACAAAAAGTGATAACTTGGATCAAATGATATATTCAATAATATCGAAATACATCAAATACGAAAACCAATATATAAAAATACCCTTTGCCTACTTTCTGCCTACAATCCATAAACTGGATAATGAAATATGTAAGACGTAGATGAAAAACAAACTGAAAATATATTCCAAGAACCAACAAGTCGTATCATTTCACATTGCAACGTTCAGTTAAAAAAAAAACGAACAATAGTTGGAATTCTACTTATTACCTATCGTTAAAACACGAACGACTATTTATAAAAAAAGATTTGTATATACTTTTATTCTTTGGGTATCAATTTATGATCGTTGACATCCATTTATTTTATAAAATCATTGAGATTATATCATGTCTTTTTAAATGAGTATAAACTTTGTAAACCGGTAACCTCAATATCTTTTATTCCACTCTTACTGACTAAAACCTGTTTAACGGGACAGAATGATGTCCAATACTAACTTATAGAATAGAAATACTTGGTTAATAATCAACTTTAATATATTTAATCTAAAATATTGTGAGGTACTCTTTTTGGTTTTATCAAAAAACCTTTTGAATCCTTGGTTGCTTTTTGCATGATGTTAAGGTATTATTGATAGCTGATATACAATTTCATGAGTTTTTTTCTCTCTAACCAAGACATTAACTTCGGCATATTTTTGTACTTACAAATAATACATAAATCGAAACCCATTTTAATAGAGAAGAAAACTTTTACAAAAAACCCTGTTGAAGAGGCGACCATGTCAATCCCAAACATTCTTCTAAAGTCTAGTTATAACCTTCATACCTTCAGCATGTTCAGGTAGTCTGTTATTTCGTGAACAAAAAGTAAAATGAAAAGAACAAAATAACTGGGAAAATACAATAACCAGTTATTATGAAAGTCCTACCTTGAAAGTTTGTACCATCTGTATCGAGTATAGCCCATAATTTATCAGGTATTCCGGTTGTCTCTATGAACATGTAGTATATCCCCTCGGCTGCTGATGTGGGACCAGTGCCATTGGTAGGGGTAGAACCCTAAAGCGACAACATTAAAAACATAAAAACCAAAAGAAATAATATGTTTTGTATTTTTATCCACGTTCATTGCATTATTTGCAAAAACACATGTTGAAGGTGTACCTTATCAACTTAGAAACTAGCAATCATTGTAAATTTTGAAAGAGGGGCGACAGATACCAGAGGGGCAGTCACATTCATGAAAGGGACGGGGATTGTAGTTACGACGTTAGGAACATATCCGATATCATCTTTGAAACGGTTATTTCATAACGGTCAACCAACTCGTGATGGCGTCCGTAAAATTTACGAAGGTATAATTTCAATTTCACCATTTAGAACTCTTGTAATTTGTGAATCTATCCAAAACTGCTTTTTAAAGATTGTATGTTATTTTGTAATTTAATAGATTGAACCATCTAGAAAATATGCAACCGATTAACACGTTATAACCCTTTAAAATTACAAAAATAAGCATACAATTGATTTATTGATAAAATCAAATGTTAATACCAGAACCATTAAAGTGCATGTTAAATTAAGCTTCGTTTATTTTTCTTTACATTGTTTTAATGCTGACACCAATAACTCGGGCAGTCATAGGTTTTTCGATAGATGCTGAAATAAAATTGTAATTTTGGTATGCCTACGCCATTCAAAATTATGGAATCATATGAATCTTTAGAATAAAAGGAATAAAAGGATATGAGGCGTATATACCATGGACTCACATATTTCAATTTAAAACATACTCTCACACTTAGATGACCCCTTTGTATATCTGAATACGGTCAGATGAAACTACCCGATTCTAAATACTTAATGCAAATGACATGTTGCAGTTCCAAAGTATGCCTTGATTGATTAATCATGTAAATTTTCTTTGTGAAATAAGATCGATAAAAATCACATCTTAACCATTAATATGTCAATTTAATATAATTCGTTATTTACACTTAGACACACACTATTTGTTACATGAGTATCTATATTTACAGATTTTGACATACCTAAGGTACTTTTCATTTATGTGTTAAGGAAAAATAATAGACAAAGATATATGTTAGAAGTGTACTATATAATTTTGATATTATAAAATGCAAAATGTTAAAACCAATATGAATTGTTTCAATATGTTTACCGTTTATTTGCGGAAAAAAAAAATTGGGAAACCTTCAGTAAAAATGCCCTGTAAAATATTTACCTGGATACAAGACATGCAAATGTAAATCTATCATGATCAATGACTTTTCCATTAATCTGACTTTATCACCAAAGTTAATACTCAAAGTTCGAAAAGCTTGGCAATGTCTAAGTCAAATAAGAGTAAAGGGAAAAGATGTGCTAATGCTTATTAGACTACTAACGAAATATCATTGTCAATACACTCATCATAGATGCCAGGATTGAAATTTTGTCAACTAGATTGATCAATACTGCCCGAACTATAGAATTTATAAAATAACGACGTTGCAGGGCATCGACGACCATTTTTTCCAAAAGGGTTTTCCATATACAATTAAGGAATAAAATTGAGAAAGGAAATCTATTTTAAGGGTTTAAACCCCTTGTTTTTGAAAATTCAAAACCATGAGCATATAAATTAAGTAATTCACACAACTAACGTGTAAAACAATGTACATGTCTCAATCAATAGACCATGACTGATGAAGATATGTCATATCAGGTTTATAGATATGAAATGTGCAAAGAATTATACAACTGTATACCCAATAAAAGGTATCAAACCACTTATTCAGGCCCGGTCGGAAAGAACATACAAGAAAGTAATACAAAAAACAATGTATGTCCTACACATAGCTGTATCACTGTCAATAGGTTAAATATTTAAATAGTTTTTTGGTATCAATTGAAAGCTTGAGGATTACAGAAGAACCCTTGTTGAAAGTTTCTTGTGATTATTTAAAAAGTATATAAAACTATGATAAGAAGAGACATTTGCCCTGTTGTTCAGATAACGAGTACCTGTTTTGTTGAATTTTTCATCACAAGTCAGGATAAGGTATAGTTTTGACATGAAATGATTGCCACTTTATTTGAACTTCAGAAAAAGTTGCCATTAATGCTTGAAATTGCATATTTCAACATAAAAGACCAAGGGGCTATACATTATTGGTTTTATACCATAATTTAGTAACCGTACCACGTTTTTCTTACTGTAACAGTTGTTAACTATGTCGCGATGACCTTAACCTATGGCCATGTTAACTCATGATCGATTGTGGTCTTTTTTTGTAATTACACCTCGTAAGCTCACAGGTTATGTTCATTCTCAGTCAAGTAAAGTCAATCTCTTGCTTATAAGTAACTATAAATATCATTGAAATCTTTTGTTCTAGATTTGCATGTTCAAACCAGATTCGGTAATTGCGACCACTTTTATCGTCATTGAATATGAGTATTCATTTTCTACTGAGTATCCAATTTTCTCTCCATTTGTTCTGTATCTTTTTATCTATTAAAGTTCTGATAGTGGCGTTTAACATAGATAAACAAATAAACCAATCAACCAATCAAAATGAGTTTTAAAGCCGTTTTGTGCCGAGATAGCATAAAGCAACAAACAACTTAGCAATCAGTTTAGATTTTGGTGGGTAGGCATCTAGTTTTTGCATGATTGTACAACCTCCTATTCTTTTTATCTAACGCTTATTTGAGTTGTTACAGATAGCAAAATACTAATCAAATTGTTTTTTTAATTCGAAAGCACTACCAGTTAGATTTGAACTTGTGTGTCTAAATATCCATTTGCTATCTCCCTCTCTTTTTAAAACTATACATCATATAGAAATGGTCGGGAATTGTACGACTTTTTGTTAAAAATATACTTGTTTTTGTTAAAGAACTTACAGATCCCCGAGTCCAATCAAAATCATCCTGACCAGTTTGTTTAAAAAAACATTGTTCAGTTGTCTCAAATCCACAGCTATATCTTATTTCTGGTTTAACTGTAAATGATATTAAATCGTAATATGTTTAAGTCGATGGAATCATGTATTAATAAAATCAGTTTTAACTGTACATCTGATTCAGGGGTGTCCTTTTCTCTATTTTGATTTATATTTTACTACAACATGCGTACAATGTAGCATCTCGAAAAATATAATAAAAACTGTTTGTGTTCATATTTGTTGCTTTTAATTTTGCATCTGTTACAACCAATAGGAATATACAAATTGAAATGATTATCTGTCGATGGTTCTGTGATTCAGGAATCATTTTTGCTAGATTTATTCTACTACTGCTATATTTGATGATTTAATTAGCAGTTATCGTTACAGTCAAAACAATTAAAATAGCAGTATGAAGACATCATTAAGGACAACGTCGCACTATAAACAATCTACCGTAATTGTTTGGTCTTCAACGGGAAAAGTTCAAATCGGATATAGTTTGTATAAATATGTTAATTGCAGATTTAAAATGACGTTGATGTCGGATGTACTAGTCGCCACTTTCTTTGTCGCCACTTTCTTTGAAGTCGAGAACAAACTATCTGTGAAAGAGGAGGAAAACACTTTTCTCTGAATTGTTTCAAATACAACTTTTACAGTTCAATATTATTTGCAACGTGGCAGCATGGTATTTTATTCAAACACTTGCCTGTGGATTCCTCCTCTTCGCAACATGGCTTTTCGTTGCAGCATCTGCCCTTTTTAATCCATCCTTGTCCAAACTTTTGTTCACACGTTAGACCTTTTGTTCCACATTTACCATGAGAAGCAAGACATTGTCCGGTGAGTACTAAAGAGAACAGTACATCGATACAATATGATATCATTCGCTCTTGTTTATTCAGTTTATGATGTGATACATGTTTAAATACTAAAGATACATGTGCATAAAAGGTAAACAATTCCATTAATTGAATAGTGCTAAATATTACGGTCAAATTGCTGAAAATTCGGCAGCTATTCTAGCAAAAAGATAGAAATATACCCTCCAAGCTCTAGTATATCTAATTATCAGATCAAACATGGTAGTTCACAGAATTTTGAGGGAAACATGCGAAAAAATACATCTAAAAAGAGGATGTGGTTTGATTCACAATCATATTTTCAATATTACCCACGTAATATATAGGACATAAATAAAAATGTGATATTTTTTAAAAAAGTGTTGATTTTTAATGTGTTATGATATTGTGGTATTTATGATTTCTTGAACACCACACCTCTCATTTAAATCTCCACTGACGTGGTTTAAAGCTGAAATCAGAATGTAAGTATCTACCTAAGTGTTCTTCAATTACTACTGTAACACGACACCTTACTTACAAGTAACTTACGAGTTAAAGTCCCATTGACAATTTGTTCGAATTGTTTATTGTGTGCATACGTATTCATCTAAACCGGTTGTTTTTGTTTCTGGTGAAATGTATTGAATTGAATATTAAACGTAAATTGATTAATATTTATTTAAAAAATCTTATTTATCAATGTCAGTATCTCCAAAAAAAGAGGTTCTGATAACTTTACAACACTCATACGCATTTCTCTAGTGAGTTTATTGAACATCAACACTTTTCGACTTGAGTTTTTATTCCTTTTTAAATGTCTCCCAAACTCTTGTGTTAACAAATTTTGTAAACAGTGTATCGGTTGAAAGCAGTCTTGTACGCTAATTCTATTTTGATTTAAATCTGTTTAGCTTGGTAAACCAAGTTCAAAGTTATTTTGCACGTGGACCTTGTTTTGATACTCGCTCCAAATCTCAGCACTGTACATGCAGAAACATCATTGTTTGTGGTCATAAAAGCAATTCTAAAAATTGTCTTCGATTGAATAGAGAACAAGCTATACTACATGTAAGTATGGCATACTTACTATCGCCATTAATCACATAAATTGTGCAGAGAATGATTACAATCAAACAACAAAACTTCATCATAATTCTGAAATTGATATTCTTCTATATTAATTCTATAATCCGGATTATTGAGTAAGAGCTAATTACCAGAAGCAAGTGCAATGCACTTGCATTCCTGAATGATCACTTTTGATTGCTATTTCAAGCTTGAAAAAACTAAAACTAAAGTCCAAACTTACCAATAAGGACAACCTGACGGGTTCAGATTGTTTAGAATAACACTTTTAAGGCAGTATGCACTGAAGCGGCTTATACGTCATGTACATTTGGCTTTCGAATTATTTTAATACCTTATTACGACATTTTTTAATCAGTTTACATATGTTTAAAGAAGAAATCGTTAACCGGGGTTTGCAATTAGTCTGTCGAATGCCACAAATATTAAAAATATTGAGATCACCTCTTGTTTGGTTTAAGGCGAAGTGTACGTAATTGCACGCCCCTAGCGGAATACGGGATGAATAACGTTCGACGGTAGTGACGCAAGTTATCTCCCTTAACCCAAGAAAGGACACACGAAAAAGAAACTACTTATTGCGGTCTATCATGAATCCAACAAGCACGCCTGTGCTGTCTTAAAACCTAATCATGAGAAATTATCTGAATTACTCCAGTTAGAAATCAAAATCAAAGCATTCTATTGTTTCGTGCAGCTTGATTTTTTTTTTATTTTAGACGCGTGGGACATGGAAAGCATTTCGTGTAAAACTTATGATATCAACCGATTGTAAAAACGACTCACAACAGAATTATAAATAAATAAGCATGTGACAATTCTACTTCTATTGATATCAAATTAATTAAAATGAAACCTGAATTGGGGCCACTGAATTGACCCAACAATATCGTTTTAAAAGCCTTAGTTTTAAACGAAAACACACAAAACTCAACATAAAGTTTTAGGTTTATACAACAATTAATGAATGACATGTGAAATACTTATTAGATTAAAAAATCGTTGACATGTTCGTATTTTGTGCAAATGAAAATTTTAGGACATGATGTATATCCGTTTAGAAAATAAGACGATACTGACCAAAAGAATATAATTTGACCACTAGTGCAACACTCATTCAACTCCCAGTTTTCAACTTTTTCTACACCATGCAGTACATGGGCAGAAAATAAACAGATGTCTTCTATTCCGTCCGCAATTTATGGGAAAACTTAATCTAAATTTAGAACCAAATTGAAATTGAAAGTACACATACACCATGTACACATGATTCATGTAAGATAAAAATATAACACGTCATTTCTTATTTATCAAATTCAAATTTCGAAGAGATAGCAAAATTTGTTTTCTTTTATTGTGCCTGCGTGTATCATTTCATATTAGAGAATGTAATAAATTTTGAAGTAACATCTTATTCTCAAGTCTCAATTCAAGATTATGAATGAGTCTCAATTCAAGATTATGAATGAGTATAATTTATTATTATGGTTAAAGAAAAGAGGTCAGGAAAGTTTTGTGACACTTGTAACTGCAATTTAATGTTTAGTGGAATGAGAGGTGAAATGAGTTCAGACTTTTCATACATTTCGATAGCATTTTAAATAAAGATTTTTTTTTTATTTAACCGAAGTCTACTACAAGGGATGCTCAAACTACCTCAATGATTATCCAGGAAGATCTCGCACTCGGTCAGCTCTAAGCTTTCACCTAGTTCATGATAATACAAGAATTGAAAAGCCTGTGGTGTACTAGCAGGGGCGGATCCAGCTATTTAAAAAAAAGTGGGGGTCCAACTGTATGTCCCCATTCAAAATCATTGATCTGCCAAAAAAGGGACCCCGGACCCCCTCCCCCCTCTTGGATGCGCCAATGACTAGTCCAATAATGTGAGAATTTGAAGTTGCAAATTATTTACATTCAACGTTTTTAATCGGATATTACTTTTTTTTATTATCAACGTTGAACCCCTCCCCCCCCCCAAAAATAAATTTATCCGATAAAAATCGTTGAATATAAATCATTTAAACTCCGAAGTCTTGTATTATTGGACTAATGGTTTACTGGTTTTAGTCACTTCACAACATGGTATTTGCTTTTCGTAGATATAGGAAGATTGTGGTGTGAGTGCCAATGAGACAACTCTCCATCTAAATAACAATTTAAAAAGTAAACTATTATAGGTTAAAGTACGGCCTTCAACACAGAGCCATGGCTCACACCGACGGTCTAATCTATATAAACAAAACGAGAAACGAGAAACACGTATATATTACATAAACAAACGACAACTTCTGTACATCAGATTCCTGACTAAGGACAGGTGCAAACATTTGCAGCGGGATTAAACGTTTTAATGGATCCAAACCTTCTCCCTTTTTCTGAAACAGTAGCATAACATCACCACATTGAAAAACATACGATAAAATATCAATTGGCAGACTTAACTCAATCAAAAAACGTATGATTACACAATGAACGAATAAATTTGATCTGCGATATCTGTAACTATTTTTCTCATGAATAAGGCCTCTGTTATGAACAAAACTTCCTATTGTATTTATTGTTAACTTGTTCTCGTCCTGAACATGCATGAAATATTTGCCACTGGACTTTTTTTCATATTTTCATATGTTCCTAAAACTTCATTCAGCAAACATTACATCATTCTTTGTCATTTAGTTAAAGAAAAGGGAAAGTGATCGAGAAATCGGGAAATTTTGTAAAATAAAATATTTGGCAGAGATGCGTCTTGAGCATGTGTGTAAACATGACTAATGGAATATGTTTATAATGTAGACTATGTTGTGTGGAAATCCTCAGATTTTTTTAAAAATATGCAGAAGTAAGATTGAAAATGAGGTGTATACCCGATCCTAACATTAAACCGATCACTTCATTATAACAACACTGTGTTAACCGGGACAAATTCAAACTCGATATTTGATTCATAAAAACATTAAACAATCTATGCAAGCATTAAAAAAGGTTCGGAAATCACTCGAATATATAAAGATGAAATTAAAGTCTACGGTAAATTTCTTTTATTTGTGTTAAATTTATTTACAAACTTGCATTTTCTTTGGCGACAGAACTATTCTTTTAAATTAGTTAGTATATTTCCTCAGCCGAACAATGTATAATATGAGAGCCGAAGAAATCGAACCACAAAGTGATGTCACATCTAAATTTCTTAACATTTCCAAACTAGAGGCTCTAAAGAGCCTGTGTCGCTCACCTTGGTATATGTGAACAAAGGAAGCAGACAGTTCATGACAGAATTGTGTTTAGGTGATTGTGATCTGTTTGTACATCTTACTTTACTGAACATTCTTGCTGCTTACAATTATCTCTATCTATAATAAACTTGTCCGTGTAGTTTCAGTGGAAAATTTGAGTAAAAATTTACAAATTTTATGAAAATTGTTAAAAATTGATTATCATGATTATAAAGGACAATAACTTCTTAGGGGGTCAATTGACCATTTTGGTCATATTGACTTTTTTTTTAGTCTTAAATTGCTGTACATTATTGCTGTTTACAGTTTATCTCTATCTATAATAATATTCAAGATAATCACCCAAAACAGTAAAATTTCCTTAAAATAACCAATTTAGGGGCAGCAACCTAACAACGAGTTGTCCGATTAATCTAAAAAATTCAGGGCAGATAGATCTTGACCAGATAAACAAATTTACCCCATGTCAGATTTGCTCTAAATGCTTTGGTTTTTGAGTTATGAGCCAAAAACTGCATTTAACCCCTATGTTCTATTTTTAGCCATAGCGGTCATCTTGGTTGGTTTGCCCGGTCACAGTAGTTTCAGAATGGAAGATTTTTGTAAAAGTTAACTAAGATTTACGAAACATGGTTAAAAATTGACTATAATGGGCAATAACTCCTTAAGGGGTCAACTGACCATTGTGGTCAAGTTGACTTATTTGTAAATCTTACTTTGCTGAACATTTTTGCTGTTTACAGTTTATCTCCATCTATAATAATATTCAAGATAATAACCAAAAACAGGAAAAATTTCCTTAAAATTACCAATTTCGGGGCAGCACCCAACAATGGGTTGTCTGATTCATCTGAAAATTTCAGGGCAGAAAGATCTTGACCTGTTAAACAATTTTACCTCTGTCAGATTTCCTCTAAATGCTTTGTTTTTTTAGTTATAAGCCAAAAACTGCATTTTACCCCTTCGTTATATTTTTAGCCGTAGCGGCCATCTTTGTTGGTTTGCCCGTTCACAAAACAAAATTTTTAGACTAGATAGCCTAATAATGATTCTGGCTATATTTGGTAAAATTTGGCCCAGTAGTTTCAGAAAAGAAGATTTTTGTAAAAGTTAACTTAGATTTACGAAAAATGGTTAAAAATTGGCTATAAAGGGCAATTACTCCTTAAGGGGTCAACTGACCATTTTGGTCATGTTGACTTATTTGTGAATCATACTTTGCTGTACATTATTGCTGTTTACAGTTTATCTCCATCTATAATAATATTCAAGATAATAACCAAAAACAGTAAAATTTCCTTAAAATTACCAATTTCGGGGCAGCAACCCAACAATGTGTTGTCTGATTCATCTGCAAATTTCAGGGCAGATAAATCTTGACCTGATAAACAATTGTACCCAGTCAGATTTGCTCTAAATGCTTTGGTTTTTGAGTTGTAAGCCAAAAACTGCATTTTACCCCTTTGTTCTATTTTAGCCATGACGGCCATCTTGGTTGGTTGACCGGGTAAAAAACACAAATTTTTAACAAGATACATCAATAATGATTTTGGCCAAGTTTGGTTTAATTTGGCCCAGTGGTTTCAGAGAAGAAGATTTTTGTAAAAGTTAACGAGAGACGAAGGACGACGGACGCCAAGTGATGAGAAAATCTCACTTGGCACTTCGGGCCCGGTGAGCTAAAAATAGGATAGAGTTCAAGATTAGGCTTGCAATACTGATATAATATGCATTAAAAACAATGTAAATTACAATATTTTTTAATATAAAATGTTGGTAGTAATTAGATAATTAATTTCATTATCTAACCATGTCGGTATTTCTTCTAAATCAAACAGTAAACCAAATACATGGTATGAATTTAGATGATCCAAACCAAAAACCGTATAAATGAACTCTGTGATTAATTATCGTTTCCGTAGCACACGAAAAGAACAGAAAAAAATGATAAGACATTTGACAAAATCCGATGAGAATAACAATTATAACATCAACACTAAATACACGAGTTTTGGATAGCAAAATACAGCAGCGACAGTTCGAATTCACACTCAGCAAAACATAATCAATCGGGAATAAGTCACGTTCGGTACTTAAGTAACCAGACGACGTAATGACAAATCTCAACCTAACACGTAATAAATTTGTCCTTGATTATTTTGAACAAATATACATCGTATAGATCAACAAATTCGTGATAGTCGAGTCAGGTCGAACCTTGGTCAAGACCATTTAAGATTACACCAAGCTCATCAAGTACTGATCCAGACTTATTAAGGAAAGTCGAGACCTAGTCGAGTTCACCAAGTGCTACTTTTTGTCTAGAAAAAAATGAATTCGGAATGGGCGTGACTTTAATCTTCTGATATATGGCGCAACATTTATATCACAAATGTAAACTCAATTTCATGTCATTTCCATCAACATAGAATTGGGTTGATGTCCTCTACGAAACTTTTTGTCCACTATGAGACGGTTTTGTCAACTATGAAACTCTTCAAATTGTCAACTACGTTACATGAGTTGTAATGAAGAACTGTCTAATTTGCATCAATAAAAAACGGTTTTCCAATTCAGGAAAAAATGAGATCTTGCTAGTATATAAAGTAAAACAAACTGTAATGTCTATAGGAGACTTAAATTGCAATATGATGTAGTTTAGAAGCAGTTTCGTGGTGGACAATTGTCTCCTACAAAACAATACATGCATTATGAAAATGATATCATTTTAAAGAGTATTTAAGATTGCAATTTTTATTCACCAACAGGTCTATAATAGAGGTATTCAAAATAAATCTGAAGTTGATTTTCATTCTTTGTTTGGTCTGAAATTCACACTTTTATTGAAAAACGGCCTGATATTTTATCAAGGTTTTTAAAAGCAACGCATACATCAATGTTTAACTTACCTCCTGTACATTTCCAGGAATATGATTGTTGAAAAGCGTCTGCGTGCAAACCGTGTTTATTTGATATTAGATTAGTAGAAAGGCAGGGCTTAATTCATAAACGGTTGGTAGTGGAGTTACGTCCCTTTATATTTCATATTAGGTAAGAAGGGGACGGGGCTTATTTCATACACTGTTAGTAATGGTGTTATGTCCTTTTATAAAAAGGAAAAAAAAAAGTACTGAAAAAAAACTGAAGAGTTCCAACAGACGAAGAAATTGATGATAAGGATTGCAATAAATTCTTTAAACACATTTAAACATTACAAGTCGTAATTGTAGGTATCTGTTTTAGCAGGATCATGGGAAGTATTTTCTTACTGCTAACAGTAATGAAGACTTGCTCATTTGAGAATCTTTAGTCTTAATTTCACACGTCAAGATCGTCGGTAAGATAATTTCGTTACACAGTGTGCTTGTGACGTAATACGGTATATATGGGTCCAGTCAATTCCATATTGGGATTCGAGCTTCGCTCTCACCCCATATGGAATTTACTGACCCCATATATACCATATTAGGTCACTATCACACTTTGTAACTAATAATATTTGTAATGGGGAATCTGCAGAGGTCAAGTTCGCAATTATTGCAGTTATTCCAGCTGGTAATTAACGATTGTACCAGTCCACGTTTAGTGGTATACGTTAACCTAGTACGAGTTTTTAATAGTATGAATGAACTTGCTATCTAGAGAGGAACAATATTCATCGGTCCTTCAGTACGAAAGTAATGAGACACAGAGCAGGAGTGAGGCCATACTGACATCCTCATAATTATGGAAATGACCACAACCTTTACCCTAAGTCCATGATGTCACTCCATACCAAGTTTGGTAAAACATGACAGGTGATTATACAACAGTTGGTCAAGCACTCGTGGGCTTTACGCTGATTGAAAAAATATGTATATTTTCTTTAAAAGAAGCAACAAATGAAATTTTTTATAGGCCCAGAAATATTTAGAAGAAAATTAAAGTGAATTCGATTAACCTAGATTCATTTTGACATCAATAAAATTTTATAATAAACAAGATATAACTGTAATAGAATGCTGTGACGAGGTCTTCCAAACAAAGCTGCCATAATTCGTAATTCATAAGATCGCCTGACTTTGGGTAAACTCAAGTACTTAGTGGTTCGGTGAAGATAAACATGATAAAGTGAAATGCATACATTTGTATGAGACCCCTACGAGATTGACCCTGCATGTAATTCAAATCTATTTGAAATGACGAACAGAACAATATGGTTGAGGAGTGAGTATCTCAACCATTACAAGTTCTAAAACAGGAGGGGGTTCGGAGAGCCCATGTTATTTTGTCCCATTCATGAATATATGTGGTTGAGGGCGGGAATCTCGACCGTTTGCAAGTTCTCAAACAGGAGGGGTGGGGTAACCCAAAAGACGTCCCCTATATTTCATTTGATTTGTTATATTGTCCAATACATGCATATATATATAGTTAAGGGGTAGTCATTTCAACCGTTTACAAGTTCTAAAACACGAGTGGGTTGGAGACCCAATGTTATATTGTCCCATTCATGAATATATGTGGTTTGGGGTGGGGATATCGACGGTTTACAAGTTATCAAAAAGGCGGGTGACCCAGATAACTACACCATTATTTCATTTGAATTGTACAACTGTCCCATACATGAATGTATACGGTTTAGTGGCGGGGATTTCGATTTTTTCAAGTTCTCAAACAGGAGAGGTTTGGTGACCATAGGGACTCCCCTATAGTTTTTTTTGTGTTATAAACAATAATATATACGGTTCAGGGGTGGTGATTGCGATAAAAGCAAATTTTCAAATTGCAAGGGGGAAGAAATAACTCTAGTTGACTCATCCTAAATTTTCTATTTGTTTTATTGTACTCATATTATTACTGAAGACAACGTGTGTCTACCACTAACTGTTATTGATTAGTAGTCATTGGAAAGTAAAATCGCATAGGGTTCTACAGTTAATTCCTGCCAACTTAAGACCCTTAAAACATTCCTAAATAGTCCCGAATGAACAAACGAAAGAGTGATGGATCCTCTAGTTATTCGTACATTCTATGAAATCCTACGTACATATTACAAGCAGTCCGAGTTGTTATCTTAGACGGTCCGACTTGTCTCTGGGATGAGTTCTTAAAACACCAACCTGATTGGTCAACGTTTTGTTTATGCATGAAATAACAACAAGGTCAGAGATAAACAGAACATTTGATAATATACAGTCCGCCAAAAGTAAAGCACCACCGAAATATAACTGACAATATTCTCATAACTATTGCGAAAAAAATATTAATGTTTGGTGTTATGAATTACCTTCAACATACCATAAGAAAATCCATTACGACCAAAAAGATTGAACTCCGATAAAGCAGTCAAGCAACCTCTTATGAAAGGTCATCTGCGCGTTTACAAATACACTGTTTCTCCAGGTGGTCGTGTTAGTGTTCGTACATTGGCCACTCGACTTCTCAGAGGCAACCGAAGAGCAAGTCTTGGTGTATAGAGACCTGTACTTACAGGTAGGCACTCTACCGTCAGGTTTTAATGGGATAATGACTATCTTTGCTTGAACATAAGAAGCTGAGAAAACACTCATTGTACAGATGGTAGTCACTTTCTTTTACTGCCAGTAGACGCCATAATACGAATTTCGCGGGGAAACAAAACGGCCTATGACCAAAAAAATGTTTGCACAAGGACTGCATTCAGTGCTGGTGGTGTTCCAGTACGGGGTTGCTTCTTATACCCTTATGAGCTCGGTACGCATAGTCTGCAGGGTAACATAAACCGATAGACATACAGAGATTTGGTGCCTTAAAACATTGTAGTTCCTCATTTTAATAATCCCCCACTTGCGTCTACATTACCAAGACCCTTGAACATAGACAACAACGCTAGAACACATAGGGCAAGGATTTTAACACGAGTCCTTAGAACAACAAGCCATTTACACCATGTTTTAGCCTTCCATGTCCCCATACATAAACCCTATCAAACATGTCTGAGATGCCATTGGCGGTAATCTTAATCACAGATATCCACCTTCACAATATTTTGTCGATTTAAAAGTGGCATTTGTTGTTTAATGCAACAGATTATCCTAAACTAAAGCTTGGCGGTTTGCACCGAGAAGGATACGTCGTGTTATGAAACTGTACCGGAAGCGAGGTTGTTACACATGCTATTGACTCAAATTTTGACATTAAATTTGTCAAACATACCAAAGCTCATGTGTAGAAAATTTTAATAATATTGGGTGATCAATTGTTGTAAAAAAATAAAATCACAGTGAAACCTAAATTCTGTTTCTGAATTGTGTAATTTCCACTATTTCTTTGAACGGAAAACCTACATGCATAGAACCTCCATAAGTGACTAAAGTTACTTTTCTGGTTTGTTTATGGTATACATTAGCAAAATTACTATATGATTGTTTTCTTTTTTTCGTAGAATAATTCATTTTTTAAATTTAAAAAAAAATATATGCAATAAAGATAGGTGGTGCTTAACTTTTGGCGGACTGTATATATAGAAGGGAATTTAAATGTGCATACATTAAATTGAAATCAATTAAATAATCACATTTTTCTCAAACTTAAAAAATATCGTGATTAACAATACTTTTGTTTAATCGGACTTTATAAATTATCATCAGATATAGGATGATAGCTTTTAAAATTGCCTAAATTTGATCGTCATCTGCAAAGTCTGAATAAAAATTGTTTTTAAGTCTTGTTTATTTTTTTTTATCCCTCCCTTTTCAGGGTTGTTGACTGCCATTAATGAATTACATTTCAAATAATTTCCTTGTACGTAAATCAGTTCTGATAATCATTTTTTTTACAAAATCAAGATTGCTCATATGAGACAATAGACAGCAATATTATCTAGAGTGCCATGCAATAGTTCCTCTTTAAGATAATAAAAATTGACCTCACCATTGAAAACTGATAGTTTTTGTACATGTTGTCAATTTTAGCACAAAAAAGTTATATCGCAGCAGAACGCTTAGGTAGCAATAAACAGTTAGGAAAAAATATTAAAATTTGCTCTCATAAATTTTACCATCCCCTTTTCATTGCTTTCTTGCAATACTAATCTTACTGTTTGTGTCATATATGTGCATATGTATGTAATCAGAATATTTCATAGATTTTATATCCAGTATATAAAATGGTAAAATATAATTTCTTTTGGGTGTATCCATGGCAACAATCTGCACTTATTTGTCATAAAATATTGCAAAAAGGGGGGAAAAGATGTCACATATTTCCCCAAAATATGACTAAAAGTAGAATTTCAATCGCTTGATGTAATACCTTTTCTGAAACTGTGTACATATATCATTCAGCAGATCCAATGAAAATCATATGTCTTTCATCTCATTTTTTTGTAAAATTGCGTCAAAAACTTCTTGTAGAAAAAAACTGTTTATAAACATTACATTAATTTCTGGACCAATGGCCGGTCAAGCTATGAAAATACGGATTGTCAAACAGAAAATAGCCCATGAAACATGTTAAAAACAATCTTGTAACAATCTGATGTACAGTAGTTGTCGTTTGTTTATGTAATATATACGTGTTTCTCGTTTCTCGTTTTGTTTATATAGATTAGACCGTTGGTTTTCCCGTTTGAATGGTTTTACACTAGTAATTTTGGGGCCCTTTATGGCTTGTTGTTCGGTGTGAGCCAAGGCTCCGTGTTGAAGGCCGTACTTTAACCTATAATGGTTTAATTTTTAAATTGTTATTTGGATGGAGAGTTGTCTCATTGGCACTCACACCACATCTTCCTATATCTATTGATGCCCTTATAAACCATCTTTGAAGGCTAAATTAGTACTCAGCTGTCTAAAAAGGAATTTTATTACACAATAACTTTCCTATTTGAAAAATCCACAGGGGCCATAATGCGAAACTAAACTCCTAACTGTGTATTGCTACCTTAATCGAATATTTTTGCAAGTTAAAGTATATTTCAAAAATCAGACAACATGTCTTTCAATAAACTAAGATTCTTGACCAAGACAAATAAAGATAACGTGATAAAAAATAAATAGTTTGAAATATAACATGACATTTTTATATTTTATAACATTTCTTAAAATATTCCAATTTCTTTTAAAAATGAACAATATTTGTAATTGGAACACTATTAAATAAATCAGACATATTATTGACAATGACATTCTTCCTGCGAATATCACCGAATATAGGACTGCATCCTCCCAAATTGACCATATTTTAATTTGTTTATGGAAATTATATGACGATATTAAAAATCAATAATTGTTATATGATTTGCATATCTCTAAATACGTGAACGGGATTGGTAAATTGCATTTCCCCCCTTGTTTTACACTTCGATAAACTTTGATAAACCAAAAAACATAACAATAGACTTCTTCTCATTTTGATAATGCATACATAACTGAAAAAATATTGCATTAAAGCTTTGTTGTGTTTGTCAAAAACCCTCGGCAAACAACACGAGCTAAACATTATTTAATAAAATACTGTAATTTCCGAAACAGCGGTTACGTCTTTATAACTACGCTACGCTGACTTTAAAAGGATAGTTTTACGAAACAACGTCACAATTGTTCGAAAAAAACCCTGTTGTATTGCCTCATCAATTGAATTTAACAATTTAAAATCACAAAAACTTCGTATGTAACAAAATATTTCATAACCTACCTGGAGGTGTAATAGAAGACCAGTAGATAGAAATATTACTTTTAAAATGAATGGCCTATTGATATATCAAGTTGAATTAAAGAAATTGATGAAATATTCTGCAAGGTGTGTAATAACGATTAGTGACATGTGTTGTTTTTCTTCCTTAATTAGCTGACTACGCAAATTTTTTTCGAACGTGTAACATCTTCAGTCTGTTGTGTGTACTTTGTCACTTAATGATCAATTTTGTAATTGCATCAGCAAATTGAGTATGTCTTTTGCAAATAAAATGCAAAATATAACTTCACGAAAAGTAAATATACAAAAGAACACCTATATGTAAATAAAAGTAGTACTATAAGTTTCAATGAATATTTCTGATAATATATTCATTGATATTTCTACTTTTTTGGTGTAGATAAACATGATAAAGTGATATGGATATGTAACGCCTGCGAGATTGACCCTGTATGTCATTCTTTTTTTTTTTTAAATAACGAACAGAAATAAATATTGTTTAGGAGTGGGTATCTCAACCATTTACAAGTTCTAAAAACGGAGTAGGTTGGGAGACCCCATATGATATTGTCTTATATAATATAATTATGTGGTTGAAGGCGGGAACCTTGATCGTTTGCAAGTTCTCGAACAGGAGGGGTAGCGTGACCCACATGATGGCCCCTTTATTTTATTTTATTTATTATATCGTCTAATACATGAATATATATGATTTGGGGGTAGGGATATCGACTGTTTACAGTTCTTAAACATGAGTGGATTAGGTGACTAAAGGGACTCCCCTTATAGTTTATTTCATTTCTGATTTTGTTCCGTAAACGAATATATACGGTTCAGGGGTTGGAATTTCGATAAAAGCAAATTTTCAAACTGCAGGGGGAAGGAATAACCCTAATGGACTCATCCTATATTTTTCATTTGTTTTATTGTCCGCATCCCATAACTGGGGAGTCCATGTATCTATCACTTACTGTCTTCGAATAATAGTCATTTGAAATGAAAATCCCATAGGGTTCTATAGTTAACCCTGCCAACTTTCGGCCCCTCAAAAACCCCTTAGTTGTCCCGAATGCACAAACGAAAGATTGATGGCTCCTTTAGTTAGTCGTACATTTTATGAAATCCCAAGAATATCTAACAAGAGGTCCGAGTTATCATTTTAGACGGTCCGATTAGTCTCTTGGACGAGTTGTTCTGCATTTCTTAAAACATCGACCTGATTGGTCAACGTTTTGTCCATGCATACAATTAACAATAAGGTCAGAGACAAACAGAATAATTTGATAATAGAAAGGAATTCAAATGTGCATACATTTAATTGAAATCAATCAATCAAATGAAATATTAGTAGATTTCACAGTTGACAATATTTACAATTTATTATGACAATGATATGGCGGTATCACAAATCAGAAAACAAATTTCAACTTAGAATTTAGAGAATCAGTGTTTCTTTCTTCGTTTGGTGTACTGCGCCATCGCGAAAAAATACTTTCGTATGTCATAGTGGTTTGTTTATAATTGAATAAATGACTTGATCCTCGCAGCGACATTAAGGTGATTTTCCCGCAAAACCGAATAAAAAAATAGTGCAGGAGTTATTTCCCCTATCTGGATCAACATGTTTAATGGCGGGCGACTTTTGACGTTGCAAACACAGTTATAAATGTAGCAATAGGTAAGTTTTGAGTATCGCATAAATGATGAAATATATCACATATGGTGTCTTTTTTCATATTATAATGTATTTTCACATCAAATAATAGAAATAATTTGAATGAAAGCTGTATTTACCAAACTGACCCTATTTAAATTTGTTTCTTGAAATTATATGACGATATTATAAATCAGTAATTAATCCAACCCAAGACAAATAGTAAAATGACAGCAATGTTTGTATCAATTTGTGTCTCTCATATGAATTTTACACGCACATTGGATACCTTTGTTGTGATTGTCAAAAGCCCTCGGCAAACAACATAAGCTAAAATTATTTAAAAAAATACTGCAATCTCCAAAACTGCGGTTGCGTCTTATTTACTACGCTACATTGACTTTAAAAATGTTTGGCGAAGCAACGTCACCACTGTTTTGATTTTCGAAAACATTGCTGTATTACCTCAATTATTGAATTTAATAATTTCAAATCACAAGAACTTTGTTTCTAAGAAAATATTTCAAAACTTACCACGAGCTGTAATGGAAGACCTGTAGATAGAAATATTACATTTAAAATGAATTGCCTACTGATATATCAAGATGTGCAACAACGATTTCTGACATATGTTGTTTTTCTTCCTCACTTAGCTGATTACGCAAATATTTTATGAATGTGTAACATCTTTTTCTCTGTTGTGTATACTGTTTCACTTAAGGATCGATTTTGTAATTTGTACTCAGCAAATTAAGAATGTCTCTTTCAAATAAAAAGGCAAAATATATCTACACGAAATAAAATATACAAAAGAACACCTATATGTAAATGAGAGTAGTACTATAAGTTTCAATGATTATTTCTGATAACATATTCACTGATATTTCTTTTTTATGAAATGGTTGAAATATCTTTTCAACATTTCAAAATGTTAAAAATAAAATTTCGCAAGAATTTCGCTATTTATCTGTTAAAGAGGGACGAAAGATACCAGAGGGACAGTCAAAATCACGTATCGAAAATTAATTGACAACGCCTGGATGAAAATCAAGGAAGACAAACAGGCAAACAATAGAACACATGACCCAACATAAAAAGGTAACCTCTGTCGAGGATTGCGGGAACGTTATGCGTTCGTATGTGTGCCGTCGCCACTGACGATGTGACGTCGCGTTACTATGTATATTGTATCTTATGATTCTATGCTTTTGAATGAATGTTGAACCACACGATTGTATTTATTGTTAGTCAAACCCTAAACGAACACAACGCGAAGTACAAACACACTCAAAACCCAACAACCTCATCACACATGGCTCATCAGTGGAGCACGAAACTGAATACGGCTGAAAAACGAGTATCATTGATAACAAAATTGTGCTGTCGAATCATCGATCTATTTAGTAAATGTTCCGGTGAAAATTACAAAAAGATAAAAACAAAATGCATCTATAGAAAAGAGTAGGCCCGTTTGTTTATTTAAAAATATAATAGCACATTCTAGATAGATGCAGGTGATGTTTTACTAATTGTGTGGTCGATTTATTTTAAAGAGAGTGCGTATTAGAATATAATGATAAGTGTTGAAAATAAACGTGTAAGTACGTACAAAAATCATTCACCTTATCTCTTACACATATTTTGAATAGTTTGTCCCGATCTTGATACAGGTTGTTATTCTCGAAATATATGATATGTCTTTTATTATTAATTGCATGTGTTGTCCTTACATTAAGAAAGATTGTACTTCTCTGAATCTGTAATATGTTTTTCTTTGATCATTTAATGTGTCTTCCTTGCATTTATAATGGGTTTGCCTTTTAAATCTGAATCTGTGTTTCTTTGTTCCTGTAAGATGTTGCCCTTACATTAATGAAGGTATGTCCATTCAGATGTAAATCCGACTTTATATGGATCTGTTGTATGGATGCTGTTGTTTTTTTTTTTTTCATTTTGTCGGGTTGTTGTCTCTTTGACACATTCCCAATTTCCATTCTCAATTTTATCTGTTGAGTCGAGCCCTTTTCAACGGATGTTTATAGTTTAGTTATATGTTGTGCTGTTACAAATAAATTATTACATTGATACAAGTGAATAATCGGATTTATCCAATCGAGATAATTTAACTATCGAGATTGGATTAATCCGATAATCCTCGCGTTACTATGTAATAATCTGTTTCTCTAATGACTATAAAAAAATGCAATTTGAGAAACACAATTTTCCTTCAAGGGCCTCAAATTCCTGATTTCTACGTCATACATTAACGAATTGATGCGCAAACATTTCATTTAGGCATTTAAGGAATACATGAGTATTAGTATAAATTAAAGAACATGTTTTAAACATATAACTTTAATAAGTTGAAACAAAAATTCATATATATATATGATAGTAGATAACGTTTCAATCATATCTCTAGCTATAACTATTTTTTGTGTTTCGATTGTTGTAAGTTTCAAAATCATATCGACACATGTTCAATGGCAGAATTGACAAATTCAAACTGAGTTTTATTCCTGGGAACTGTCACTCTCTATAACGTAGCGACGACGTTAGGTTGTTAGGGGCGATGGTGACAACGACGTTAAGTTTAATATGTTGATGTTAAATGTCCCTCCATAGATTGGTCCTCTAAATAGACAACTAAGACCCAAATGGCGCGCCTGCTAAATTTCCAAAAGAAACTTTATTTTCTGAGACCGCTGTTTTGTGTATTTGAAATTCGTTCTGCCCAACCAGGTTAATTTTAATTGTCAACGTTCTTATTGTTTGTGACGATTGCATATTTTTACTTTTATCCGCCAAGATGGTCCTCGAAATTTTATGATGTTTCTTCACATTTAGCTTGGAATAGGTGGAAATACTCTGGATGTTTTTGTGGTCCAGATATCTGTAAGAAAAGAAAAGATAATCATTTAAGGACTAGTATTGAAGGTTCTGCACTTGAAAAAGTTTAGTCTTTAGGAATGGTCACAAACTGTCCTTTTTTTTGGTTTTGGAAGACAGTTTAGGGAGGGTCAAATCTCTGTTAGATTCATAAATAGGTTCAGCTGAATACATACAATTACTACCATTGAACTCATCAGTATGGCAAGGGTCTTTTGCTGGAGCCGACATGACATTTGCTGTTTAGTGTTAGTTTTGGTTACAATTATTTCTGGTTCAATGTGTTGAACACCGTCTTCTAAAATATCAAAACGATATCTGGCCTCTGTGACAACTCTACCAGAATCAGGTTTAATTTCCCAAATTTTCTTTAAATTATCCCTTTAATCCCGCCTACAAGCTTTATTCTAGTCCCAATATGCGGGTCATTGTTGATTTATGAACCCATATTTATTTTTATGTCTTAGTATCTTAATTTCATTTTAAACCGGAGTAAATCATGAAAAACGTTGAATACGTCACGGTCACATGACAAAATTATGTATATAAGCTAATAAACAAAACGAAGTCAGCCAATCAGAAGACGCATTACATCCAACATTAAATTATTACTCAGTACACCTTATCAAACGTCTCCTGTCTTGTATGAATCACTTTTAATGTGAATAAAAAATTAGTCTCCCTAACTTGAGGCACAGGCACATCGTATTGGTCAACCGATTCTATTTTAAATCTTATCTAGACATTCTTCGTCAAAATTCTTTTGAAGTAGCTTTTGTGACAGGGTCACTCTTGCAAATGAAGTCCGTATGGTGAGAAATGTGACTAGCGTAACGTATTGACTGATGTATTCAAACGCTGTACGATGGAGTAAACCGTGTTCTACTTCTTAGAAAACCACAAAAAGACAATATTTGAAGCCAGAAATTATTGTATTATTCAGCTGCCTATATTATGTATCTAAATATGTTAGATAACACACAATACATTTTAATTTCATGATCGAGTGGTAGGCTAAAATATTATACATACATTTTACAAAATTGATATCAAGATCTTTCATGACATTATACTAAACAACAGTCTTCGCATAAACTTCTGAAATCAAATTCACTTTTTATATTTTTTACAGGTTGGAGTGAAAATAAAAGCTGACAACAGAGAACTTTACATTGCGTAGCGTTATGTCATCTCAAAATCTGTTACTAATTGTAACGTTATCCCCCCTCTATTGGTTTTATCTAACACAGTAATATCATAAAAACTACATTGACAATATGTGTTGTGTTTTATTTATTGTTTGTTCGTGTTTTTTGTTTTTTTTTTGTTTTGTTAAAGCCTTAACGCAGTATAAACTAATTCAAATGTTTACTTTCATTTTCTTTTTATTCCATGATAAAATTGAGAAAGGAAACGGTGAATATGTCAAAGCGACAACCACCCGACCATAGAGCAGACAACAGCCGAAGGCAACCAATGGCTCTTCAATGTAGCGAGAATTCCCGCACCCGTAGGTGTCCTTCAGCTGGCCCCTAAAAATATGCATAATAGTACAGTGATAATGAACGTCATACTAAACTCCAAATAATGCACAAGAAACTAAAATTTAAAATCATACAAGACTAACAAAAGCCAGAGGCTCCTGACTTGGGACAGTCGCAAAATTGCGGCGGGGTTAAACATGTTTATGAGATCTCAACCCTTCCCCTATACCTCTAGCCAATGTAGAAAAGTAAAAGCATAACAATACGCACATTAAAATTCAGTTCAAGAGAAGTCCGAGTCCGATGTCAAAAGATGTAACAAAAGAAAATAAATAAAATGACAATAATACATAAATAACAACAGATTACTAGCAGTTAACTGACATGCCAGCTCCAGACCTCAATTAAACTGATTGAAAGATTATGTCTTCATCATATGAATATCAGGCACAATCCCTCCCGTTAGGGGTTTAGTATCATACTATCATAAAATATATGAGAAGAACAAAACCCGTGTCATGTCAACAACTGTTTTTTTTTAGAAATAAATGTGTTTAGTTCCGATGCAAAAGACCCTATCAGTGAATCAATATTAAAGCCAAAATATGCAGTTTTTAATGACCTGACAACAGTATCGTAACTATATCCCTTTTTAATACTGTGGATTCATTTTTTTTCGTGGTTACCAATTTTCGTGGATTGAGAAAAATTTACATGTTCGTGGATATTTAATTTCGTGGTTTTGCCAAAATCTGCAGACAAGCCTATAGAAAATTCGGTGGTCGTTGAGCATTTGATTTCGTGGTTCATCTGTTCCCACGAAATCCACGAAAATTGGTAACCAACGAATAATAATGAATCCACAGTAAGTCTATTTAAAGGTTTTGTTAGTTTCTGAGGAGAAAACTGACATTTTTGTGCTTTATAAAGAATATTTCCATAAAAAATTGGATGTGAAATACCTGAACGTATAAGATGTCTGCATGTTGAGTTATATTTACGAATTATTTCCTTATACCGGTGATAAAATTTGGTAAATGTTTTGACCAGTTTGTGATATCGAAAACCCGAGTGTAATAATTTTTCAGTAATACATAAATTTTCTTTCGCTAAAATCTAATACGTTGTTTCATACACGAGCGAATTATACAAGTTGAGATATATAAACACCATAAGATGGTGACAAGGGAACGTCACCATCTAAAAATGGATAATTAACAATAGGAAATGAAAATTCATCTCTTCTATCATAAATTTTTGTATTAAGCTTCCCGTTTATGATATAGATATCAAGATCGAGGAAAGGGCAGTGGTCATTGTTAGCATTACCTTTATTTAATGTAAGTTCTACGGGATAAATTTCTTTAGTATACATACTGAAGTCGTCATTATTGAGAGCCAATATACCATCCAAATATCTAAAAGTATTGTTAAATTTTTGTATCAAATGTTATTTTGATGGGTCTTTGCTAATTTTAGTCATAAATTGTAACTCACAACAATACAAAAACAGGTCCGCAATAAGTGGTGCACAGTTAGTCCCCATTGGAATTCCAATAACTTGACGATATACGGAATCTCCAAAGCGAACAAAAATGTTATCAAGGTAAGATTCAAGCGCATAAATAGTATCAAAACATGTCCAATTGACATAGATCTTTTGTTTATTGCTACTAAAAATGATCTAAACGAGTTTGAACATATGTACCCGTATTCCGACTTTTTAAATGCCCAGTTAATTAGGGATGTAATTTTTTCTTAATAAGAATATGAGGCAAAGTGGTATATAGAGTAGAAAAATCAGAACTTTGAACAGATTCAAAATCACCAATATATGCATGAAATTTATCAAGTACTTCCAACGAGTTTTTGACACTCCAAAAGTAAGGAATTCCACTATATTCAAAGGCCTTATTTGAACAATTTATTATCAGGTTTTTTTATTGTACCAAGTGTACTAGTAAGTAAAACAGACAATTTAGTAGTTGAATAATGGCTTGAAGATGAAATAAATCTTTATTTGAAAGGTTTTTTGTGCAGCTTCGGAAGCCAGTACATAGTTGGGACTTTCATTGTGTTTGGTTCTGCTTGTAAAGAAGTAGCTAAAAGTTTATGTTTGTTACAGATGTCGTTTTCTGAAAATGAAGTCAGTTGGAATGTTGGTGAATTCGTGATTTCCTTTTGCAGAACCTCTATATAAAATTTAAGTCAAACAATAATGATATTATTAGCAGCTTTATCAGCAGGGACAACAACAAATTCCTTGGCTAGTTCTGTTAGTTTATTTTTGATACGCGAAATAGGGTTTTTATAGTTTTTGTTAAGAGTAAAATGTTCCTTAAAATGTTGTATTCGAATATTTTTTTGTCAGCTTTTTCCCGTTTTACCCATTTCAAACAGTAGGTACGGAGTGAGTCTTGGATTATATTACGACACTCATTCCAGTTAATAGTTGACGGTGGCCGATATTTAGGTCCGTTACTGAGGAATGATTTAAGCTCTCGGTCGCGAACGATGTTAAGGTCTCCTGTTATGACAAGGGAAATTGGGTCATAGGTGTATTCTGAATTACTGCAATTACACGACATAGGTGTATTTTTAATGATATATTTTCATCTTTACACAATTGGCTATAATTGAACACATATTTTCGGGTATATTTCTTGTAAATATAACAAATGAGGGGGAGTTCAGTATTATCAAAATATCCAGGAATTTGGTCTTTAACAGAATGGTCGTTAAAAATACCGGCAATATTTACAAAATCAAAACCTTTATTGACATACTTTATTTTAATAAAATGTTTTTTTTATCTTCGGGGCGATCAATTTTTGGAAACAGTTTAGAATAACAATATGCCATTATAATTTGGACAATTTCATACTTAGGATTGTAATATGAAATTGTGTTGCAATCCTCTAAAATTTTATTTTATTTATTTATAGGTAAAGAACAAAGCTTGGTTAACAGATAATGTCTGCCGTTGTTTTTTGAAATAGAAATTAGGTCCGAAATATTTGTTTGGTTGGTCCGAAATTTTCTTTGATTGCGATTTTTTCTGCGTCCATGAGAACGATTTTTACGAACAGTTTTAGAAACTATATCCAAAATGTTAACAGAATCAGTTCTTGATATATTGCTAATTCCCATGATATTATCATCGAGACCGAGAGGGTAGACTGTCTGTAATTTTTTAATCCAATTTTATTCAATTATTTTTCGTGATCGTACAAACTTTGAATGAGATTCACCAGGCTGCTTTTTTACTACTTCTAAAGGTTGAACTGTTAAATATTTAATAGGATGACTGTGCTTCTTAAGATTTTGATACATGATACTTTTGAATTTATTGGGTCTTTTAAAACGATACAGGTGTTTTTGCGTGCGTTTAGATAAAAATCGCCCAGTTTCACCTACGTACTGAATATCGCATACCGGTTTGTTTCATGTGAGTAAATAAATAATACTGTTTGTTTTTCAAGTAATATCAGTTTCAACATTTAGAGAAAATGTGCGACCATTAAACGTGGACCTTACTATATTGTTGGTGGAAAGACGGGGACACGTAAGTCATTTTTCTTAACGCAGTATAAACTTATTTAAATGTTTACTTTCATTTTCTTTTTATTCCATGGTTTATTGACATGATTAAACAGTTACTTTGTAATATCTCTAGAATGATTTTTCAATCATTACCGCCCTTTCTTAAAAATCCGTATCTACAACAATACATCTAATTTAGTTTCAGACCGGGAAATCAGTAAAAAAGTCACGAATTATGTAACCATATCTCAGCTTCGGAAGTTACAGTTTAGTCGTCGGATTGAATGATTAATGTCACCTGATTGGAAGATATTAATATCTATGTATATACATTATAAAGATAAAGTTCTCTTTCTAAACAATTCAAAATTTGGTGAATATGTTGAACGCATCTATTCCATTGGTATAGAGATAACGGATACAGTTAAGTCGGCCTCATATCTTGACTTACATCTATAAATTGACAATGAGGGTCTGTTGAAAACAACAAATTACGACAGAAGAGATGATTGCAATTTCCCAATTGTGAATTTCCCTATTTATATGTAGCAACATTCCAGCTGCAGCTGCATACCGAGTATTTATCTTCCAATTGATACGATATGCTTAGGCTTGTTTTTTCTATCATGCTTTTTTTGATAGATGATTGCTAGTCACAAGGAAGTTATTAAACCAAGAGTTCCAAATGGTGAAATTGAAATCATCCCTTTGTAAATTGAATGGACGCTATCATGAGTTGGTTGACCGTTATGGCATAACCGTTTCACAGATAATATCGGCTGACTTCATGCAGGAACTTCTTAGGAAGAAAGATAAGAAAGATAAGAAGTTAGCAACATCCTTTAACTTTACTTTCCGCTATATAGATGATGTTCTTTCACTAAATCATTCAAATGTGATTACTATGTGGAACGCAACTAGAGATAAAGGATACTACAGATACAGTTAAGTCGGCCTCATATCTTGACTTACATCTAGAAATTGACTATGAGGGTCAGTTGAAAACAAAACTTTACGACAAAAGAGATGATTTCAGCTTTCCGATTGTGAACTTTCCATTTATAAGTAGCAACATTCCAGCAGCATCTGCATACGGGGTATATATCTCCCAATTGAAACGATATTCCCGTGATTGCATTTCCTTTCATAATTTTCTTGATTGAGGGTTGCTGCTATTTAAACCAAGAGTTTCAAATGGTGAAGTTGAAATCATCCCGTCGTAAATTTTATAGACGCCATCACGAGCTAGTTGACCGTTATGGAATAACCGTTTTACAATGATATCGGATATGTTCCTTACGTCGTAATAACAATCCCCTTCCCTTCCATGAATGTGACCTACGGAATTAGACTATTTACCGGATTTGTTATCACATAAGCAACACGACGGGTGCCACATGTGGAGCAGGATCTGCTTACCCTTCCTGCACCTGAGATCACTCCTAGATTTTGGTGGGGTTCATGTTGTTAATTCTTTAGTTTTCTATGGTGTGCCATGTGTGCTATTGTTTGTCTGTTTGTCTTTTTCATTTTTAGTCATGGCGTTGTCAGATTGTTTTAGATTTATGAGTTTGACTGTCCCTTTGGTATCTTTCGTCCCTCTTTTACGTAGATTGATCCGTTCAAACATGTAAACGACAGTTATTCTCGTTATAAAATAAAAGAATTATACAATATAAAATTTTTCGGAATACTTCCTTGATAAAAGGTAAATAGTTGTTACTCATATTCAATGTAATTTAATCGTAGGTTTCAGCTCTATTATTGTCGTATTAAGTCAATTTTATTCGGTTATTTTTAAAATTATTTTGTTTTTGTTAATACAAAAAGGTCAACTTTGAAAAACTATATCAAAACTGTCCAATTCCTTGATTTTAACTGTACAATGCTTATTTATCTTGAGTTCCTATATAAAAATGATTTTTTGATTTAAATGTAATTGTATACAACTTAACAAAGTTGGCCTCATATGAAATTGATAATGGATATGGGTAATATAAAAGTTATTATGTAATGCGGAAGTCGACATTTAGTTGTTGAAATACATAATAAATGAAAACACCTGATGTTGAAAATATCATGGTAGTATTACCCCCTTTTTTTTTTTTAAAGGACATGATAATGACAGAATGATAGATTAAATAGAATAGTTTTAAAAGTGTTCACAAAAGGATCGATACGCAGTACTACCACATCACATATTGTAATAGTCATTAAGTATCGGGTGAGTTTTTTTATGTTCGTTAGACATCATATCAAGGAAATACTAAAAATTGTGTTGTTTTCATTCGTTTATATACATATTTATCTTTTTTAAATTCATTTGGATCGACAATTGTCGTAGTAATATGAGAAAACACGCACGATTATGTTATTGTATGAATCGTACAATGTATGATTGTCCTAGACGGGCTTTTAACTATGATTTGAATTGCAAGGCAAATAGTCCATGCAGGGCAGTAAACATCGTCAGTACAATGTATGATTGTCCTAGAGAGGATATATAGAAAGTTTGATGTACTAACATACCTGACATAGTATTAGAACGCTACGATATACATGTGCTACAAAGAAAACCACACAACCACATATATTTACCATTAATTTATAGTATTTACGGGTTTGAATTTTTTTTTTATGTTTAAACACCACTGACATGTCTGATGCATCATTGTCCAAAAGATTATTGTTTACAATTACAGGATCGATGCCATTGTACTTCTTTCTTCCAAGGTTATCACTTGTTGAAGGCCGTACGGTGACCTATATTTGTTAATGTCTGTGTCATTTTGGTCTTTTGTGGATAGGTATAAATGATGCATTAATTTTGTTGTAAATTGATGTTCATAAAAAAATTATTCAAGATACTACAGGTTTTTATTTCTCGAATGAACCAGTATCATATTGACGACAAATGTAGCTAAAATTTATAACTTTGGTGAAGTATTTGGCTTCATTACCATTCTTTAAATCATCAATTTCACCTTGAAATAATGTTGCTTTCATAAAAAATAACCGGGGAAAGGATAAGCACTCACAACACTAGTTGTCATCCGCCCCAGGAAGGGTAAACATATCCTTCTCAACATATTATTGAATCGTACGAGATATGATTACCACACACCAAACACGATACGTGAAGATAACAATACTAATTTCGTTTTTGTCTATTAAAATATTTTGATGGTGGTGTGATATAAACTACTTCATTTTTATTAATGCTGGTTTTTCCAGCGTATCAAATATATCCTATGTCTGTTTGGCTTCATCAATTTACATAAAAAGATATATACTCTTTCGCAAAAAAATTTCCACTAGGGAATGTACTCTTACTTTGATATAGGTTAATTGTCTTACATCTGGTTAAAGAACACTAACGGTGGTCAAGTATTGCGATCAGATCGTAAAAGGTCTGGTATAGGATGGTAAATGATAATTTATCGATAAGACATATGGTCCGTCAATAAATAATCTTGTGTAATCAGTTTTATTATTAAAAATATTGGAAAAACAAAACTCTCTGTCAAAATGGTTCAATATTATAATTAGTATTCGAGAAAATTCAAAGATTACGGTATACCCCGTTTTTTCAAAGCTACAAAGGCATATTGCTATTCAGAGAGAAAAAAATACAAACATAGTTTTTGAATTTTTAATGCATTAACTACCTTTTTTCCTAGAAATATTGTTCAATTTTACTGTTTGAAATGGTTCTTCAAGGAATTTTGATTTAGTTCATTCAGAATTTTTTTATCATTTACTCTGGTCACGCCTTGTCTTTCACGATCCAAATATTGCGTTAAACGATCTTTCACAATCAAAACAAGAAGCAGACTTTTCAAAAAAGAATATGAACTTTTTCAAGTAATAACCTACATATATTTTACTAGACTATCTGGCATATAGAGATTAAGTTTATAATATATAATGATATATTGGAATGTGTCAGTGACTATTATAGTTACGAAACGTGATTTTTCTTAATTATTTTCATAGGATTTTGTGTCACTTTTAGCGTTTTTTTTTAAAGTTCTGCATTTTTTTTTATTTATCAAGTGGAGCGTTTTATGAAAGAAATTGAGCTTTTGATTTTATCATTTTATAATGGACTTTCCGTTTTGAATTTTCCTCAGAGTTCAGTTTTTTTGTTGATTTTAAATTTTCTAGATAATGATACCAGGACGTCTATTTCTAACAAGTTGTGTTGACCTGTTGCTTGTTAATTTGCAGTCGTAATACATTTAATAATTTATAGTTAGCTTGTATTTTGCTTTTGTTAATGTATTGATTTTTTTTTAATTTACAAGTATGTCATGCTTGATGTGGTCTACACACTGAATTCAAACATTGAACGGCAATAGTCTTCAACTTTGTACTTGTTTGGCTTTATAATTATTTTGATAAGAGCGTCGCTGATGAGTCTTATGAAGACGAAACGCGCGGCTAGCGTACTAAATTATAATCCTGGTACCTTTGATAACTATTATGGTAATTCATATTTGATTTTTAAAAGAAGATTATCTCTGATAGGCAGTGAGACAACATTTCAGAAGAGTCCACAGAAATAAGCAACTATAGGTCACCATACGTCTTTCAACCATGAAAAAAAACCCAACATACCACACAGTCAGCTATAAAAGGCCCCAAATTATTAACAATTCAGACGAGAAAAATTAACGGCCTAATTTATGAACTAAACATGTAAAAAAATATCTGTAACTCAGAAACAAAGGAAAGCCATTGAATCACATAATACTGACTTGAAACAGGCAAATACAGAATGTTGCGTGGTTAAACATGTTAGCAGGCGCCAAACCCGTCCCTAACCTAGAAAAACATCGAATAAAAACACAGACTTACATGGGTACTTATACATCTCAACAACAAAAATACACTAAGTACATATATGAGAGTACTTGCAGTTACCGACAAATAGTTCAAAGCCAATAACAACTACTAAAAAAATCATGTACATGAGACTATGAATCAGTATACATACAACACCTAATAAATTTAGTATAAAGACGTCATTAAAAACAGGTATCAACATATTGTAGAGCCATGAATGTGCATATGAATTTAATTTACAGTAATATTTATTTGCTACTAACAATATTTAATTCACTTTTAGCAAAATCAATATTAATAATTGCAGGAAAACAAACTACATCAATGAATTTGTACACAATGTGTGTTTGCATGTTTCTGTTGCTGGCCCCATACATATTGGCAAGGGATATAGATTGTCATGAACAGTGTAAATGTTCATCTTAACTTCATGAAGCAGTATGCAGTGGTCGCGACCTAATTTATATTCCATTATTCCCGGAAAATATACATGTTGTTACAATGAATGGAACAAACCTGACGTACATCGATATAAATGGTTTTGATAATTTGACAATCATTGGACTAAAAAAGCTGCAGTTGATTGATAATTTAATTTCATACATTCATCCAAATTTGTTTACAAATTTGAAATTTCTTTCTACGCTACTGATTTCAAAAGAAGATAAATTACATGTTGATCTTTTGAAAAGAGCACTCGGATACTCTGCCAAACAAAAAAAAAAACATCTAATATTTGAATTCAACAAATGGTCATTTCTGCCAGTCGACCTGTTTTCAAATTTTTCAAGCAATGAGGTGACAAGTCTTAGAATTAAGGGAAATGCATTTTCTAGTATTGCATGTGAAACATTCTTTGTGATGAAAAGTTTATACTTTTTGGTTCTGTCCAATAATCTAATAGAAGACATCAATATGACTGGAATACCAAATACTGTTGTAAGCCTACATTTGAATAATACTATGCTTTCATCAATTCCTGATATGTGTGCAAATGGTAAAGAAAAACAAAGCTTACTCAGACAGTTGTCAATTTTGGATCTAAGCGATAATAGCATCGGTAGAATGCAGGAGGATTCATTAGCTTGCTTACCTGCATTGACAAAGGTTCTTTTGAATGGAAATCCTCTTGGCCGAATTCATAGTAACATATTAATAAACAATCCAATGCTTTATGTCGTGCAATTGTCTAAAATAGGTTATCCTTTAAAACATATTGACGACTTTGCATTTAACAGTTCATCGTTGTCCAGTTTGGCAATGCAAGAAACAAATTTTCACTTTGATCAGGAAAAATTTAACCCTAAGACAATTTTTTCTCTTTCTCTGAATCTATCTTTCCTCTACCTTGACCATAGTTACCTGCCAAAATCAGAAATTATAATGCAACATATGTTTTTGCCTTTAATTAAACTTAAGGTTTTGAGTCTTTCTTTCTGCAGCCTTTTCTTTCTTCCTAAAGACACCTTTATACATTTAACATCGTTAGAGACATTGAGTTTAAGTGGTAACAGATTTTCTAGCTGGAATGACGGAAATTCAATTTTTAGAAATATGATTTCTCTAAGAAAACTGTATATATCAAACAACTTCATACGAATCATCAACTCGACATCTTTTCCGCTAGATGTATTGAATTCATTGGAAGATTTAGATCTTAGTGTTAACCCATATGCATGTACTTGTGATCAACTTTGGTTCACTAAATGGATACAAGCAACACAAGTCAAGCTGATTGGGTACCCCCTTCATTATAGGTGTCGACAGCCTTCCGAACTTGATAATGTGGTGCTTCAAAAATATGCTGAATCTCAAATGCAATGCCCACCGTGGAATCCGTTATATAGCATGGCAATAGTACTATCGTGTGCAGGATTATTACTAGTAACCTTTATAACTATAGGTTTGAAATGTCAAACAAATATTAAGAATTACATATACCTATGGAGAGTTAAATACAATAGAAAGAAAGGTTATTTCCCTATAACAAATGCAGATGATTTTGAATACCACGCTTTTGTCGTTTACTGTGACGCAGATCGAAACTGGGTGCATCGAACGTTTTTACCGAAAATAACATCGGATTGTTCATAAATATGTTACTATGAATTCGGCCAATAGGATTACCATTTATAAGAAGCTTTTTTAATTTGGGTAAGCATGATAATGACTTTTCCTGAATTCTACTAATGCTATTACCGTTTAGATCTAAAACTGACAAATTTCGGAGTAAGCTTATTATTCCTTTTCCATCACGTCTATTTACACACATATTGGGAATTGTTGAAAGCATATTGTCATTCAAAACAAGCCTGATAACAGTACCTGGTATTCCGGTCATATCTATGTCTTGTATGAAATTTTCGGGAAGAATAAGAAAGAACAAACTATTCAGGTCAGAGAATGTTTGACATTTAATGCTAGATAATGAATTACCCTTTATTCTGAGATTGGTTACTTTATTCCTTGAAAATTTTGAAAACATAGAAATTTTGAAGTAGGAGAATCGATCACTGCAAACATCAATAAATATTTAGAGAAATCATGGAAAGTTGTTGTAGTATTGTCAAATGAGTTTGCGAAAAGTGAGTGGTGTCAATGGGAAGTTGACGTTGTACAGGAGCGACGTAGAAGGTATGGAAAAGACGTGTTCCTTTTGATAATGCTGAAAACTATCGACTCTAAGCATATGACAAATCAGCTAAGAGCCCTATTAGACAGTGCACCAAGTCTACGATATCAAACTGGGGTCGGCGAAGATCTTTTTTGGGCCGCTGCAATTGAGACTTTAAGGAAACCATTAGAACAGGTTACAACTGCTCTTTTATAAGAGTATTTAAAACATTCTTGTAAACGATTGCATCTCATAATTATGTGTATAAAAAACTACTTTTATATTAAAAAACCGGCGTGCAAAAGATATTTCAAAATGATATGGAATGTTCTTAACGTGTGTATATAGTTGATAACTGAAACGGCTAAATTATCGTTATTCCTTAATCTGTTCTAATATATTTTATGCATCGTACTTTATTCGGATGACACATTCTGGGTAATTGGAGTTTATAAAAGTCTTGTTTGATGTCTGGAAGTCGTCGTACCTATGTATATATTTGAACAGCAACTTTTCAATTTTAGGCACTGATTTCGGTGAAATTTGACATGACTTACAACCTAAGCATATATATTTTAATTGTATTACAGAATAAATATCTGTATATAGTGTCTTTTTGTTGATTTGCTTATGAATATTTATTTGAAGATACAAACATGAGGTATATGTTATTTTGGCTACGATTTTGTGAGATGTAAATAAAGATTGGTGTAGACAAAAGTAATACGTATTGTTAGTATTGACTAATAGTGAGCAGATATAGGCAATAAGATGACATAAACAGAATTCACGACTTAGATGAGTTAATGGGAACAATATGATGATTTTTTATTTTGCTTTCTATTAAGAGATATGAATATGTATGAACGACGTAGAGGTAATACATTCATTGGACAACAAACCAAACACACATTACAGATTCAAATATATCTTTTCATCAATTGTCAACAGGTTATTACCCTTTCAAAAATATTGGTTAATTGAAGTGTTATTCAGTTAGAAATTAAAGTTACAATCTTGAACATCTTTCTGGGCTCACGACGCAATACCACCATAATGTAGATAATTAATATTTTTGTTCGCATATATGGCGTAGTAGCCAGAGCCTTTTAAAGATGACACGGACTCTCAGTTTTTGTGGTTTTTTTTTGTTTTTTTTGGAGGGTGGATAAGTCACCTAAACAATTCTTCCGTTTAATTATTTCTAAATTGATCAACTTTATGACTGCACACACCTCTCACTTCAATACATGTACATACAACAAAAAAATAGATTTTCAAAATAACTAATGAAAAAATGTAAATATCGAACAAAATTCAACGAGTGACCGAACAACACGTTAAATCACTAATGCATGTAGCGCATAAGTTAGTTATAAGTGTTGTTCGGACACGAGTTGAATATTTTTTTTATTTTTTGAATTCTTTGATTAATTATTCTTTTTACTATATTTACAATATGAATATGATGCTATGAATAGCAAAGAAGCTAAATTAATTCAAGTATGGACATCACAATATAGCAACTAATACAACATAACGAAGAACTATGTAATAATTATGTCATAATGAAATTATCACAATTTGAAAGATTATTCACTTTTTTTTCTTTTGGTACCTTATTTAGAAAATTTAAAGAAGGATGAGTGGAATAACACCAGTTTAAAGATGTCTGATTGGGAATGAAAAATCTTTCTATTGTGCTCAAATCGGATTAGATTGTAATTAAATGATAATAAAAATATAAAACAATACTTACTAATTCCATTCTGAAGGGATTTTTCTGGATTGGTATAGATCAGGAGTGTTCAAAGTTGAATCCTTGATGATGTTTTAGAGCCGAAATATTTTAAGAGCTGTATGAAATAAGGAAATCATCAAAAGTCAACTGTGCCTGAAGGAGTAAAGACTTAGTTGGTCTAAAAATTTGAACGGAAACTGTAAAAAAAGGTTTGTTTAACTTTGGATAAATATCAATTTAAATTAAAATAAGAAAAATACCGAACAACAATGAAACTTCAAATCGTACAGTCCTTTATTAAATGTGAAAATCAAAAGCTTTAAAACATCACACGAATGGAAAACAAACGGTCATATTCCTGATTTGAAACGGGCATATGGTTAATTAGTGTTGTTAATATTACAACAGTAAAAATAACTAAATAAGTCTCATAGCATTTTATACCAAAAAGTTCAAAAAAATTAGCAAAACCCGGCTAAACAAAATCATAGAATAAATTAACAACGAACATCACGAGCATTTAATGCATTGTCAAATTAAGTTCCAACAAATGTTTTGATCTGCATATGGTATACATATATCTAGTTATTATTTGAGAAATACTCATTAATGCTTTCACATTGACCTTACATTTCATCATTAAAACTTTTAATGAGGAACGGATATGTAATATACAATTGTTTGGTTATGTGTATAACTTTTCCCTAAATGTATCATTTCAAGATTTCAAACGTATGTATTTCTTATTGATATCTGAAAGTATCTATTTTGCACCTTGATAATGTGTATTCTTCACTATACTGTTAATGGCCATACGCTGGCTTAATAATACCATGTTAATCTGATTATCATTCATAATGTACACTTAAAATAAACATAGTATACATGTACAAACGCGTTAAACTAAATTTTTAAATAATTGTTCGTTGTCTTTACAGTCTCTCTGAATTCAGTGCATTTTTTAAATGTTTTCTCGTAATGCACTCTTTGTTTAACTTCAAAATAAGGACGTTTTAAATTGTTATCTATATGGTTTGTTTCTTTTGATCAGTTTTAAACTAAACTTATTAAACCTTTTATATTCACGAGGTACATTTGGGAAAATTCATTCTATCATCAACGAACTCGTTGATTTTTCCTATCAAATTTATAAATGCATATAATTATTATTGTCTTTTTAAGGAAATCAATTGTTCCTCATACGTTTATGAGTTCATAACAATTGACATGTGTTCTAAATACGTATAGCTATACACAACAGTACCTTTTGTTAAAAGTTTATATGATCAATTTCAAGTTTGCACTTTTTTTAAATTGTATTAAAGACATGGGATCATAACGGAAGTATATATGTTTACGAAGATGTCGACGCAACAAACAGATTAAAATTGGGATAGTTAAAAATAACTGCAAACGGCTACCAATAGGATTTAGTTACTACTAGTCATGTTGAAATCAAAATGACTATTTTTAGTCACTGTGTTAATGATAATATATTTTGAACACTTCATATCAATTGGTTAAAGAGTCGTCAGGTTGGGGTAAGTTATTAATATCCACCGTACAAAAGATTTTGTAAATTTGCATTCATTTTATAGCTAGTCAAACAGAAAAGAGATGAGTGCCAACTCTCCATTCAAGTCAAATTTTGTAAAAGTAAACCATGATAGGTTAAAGCACGGCCTTCACCATAGAGTATTGGTTTACATAAATTATCAAGCTACAAAGGTCCCTAAATGTGTAGTTTGAAACCATTCAAATAGGAAAACTGATAGTCTTATCTAAATAAAAAAGTGAGAAACAAAATAAACTTATTAACTAGAAAAACAAACGACAACATTAGAATATCAGGTTTTTCGTTCAGGACAGGTGCAAACAACCGGGTTTAAACGTTTTATTAAAGGTGGTATCCAGTCAACAGACTAACAGTGGGCCAACGTTGGCAATGTGTCGGCCCGTTGGTCGACCGTTGGTGTTGGCTGCACAACATTGGCCCAACGTTGGCAAATTGTCGGTCCGTTGGTCGACCGTTGGTGTTGGCTACACAACATTGGCCCAACGTTGGCAAATTGTCGGTCCGTTGGTCGCAAGTTTATGTTGGCTGCACAACAGTGGCCCAACGTTGGCAAATTGTCGGTAAGTTGGTCACACATTGGTGATGGCTGCACGACATTGGCCCAACGTTGGTGAGTTGTTGTAAATTCATAATATTATCTCATGCTGGTGATAAATAATCGGGCAAATGTTGCCATTATGTTAGAAGCGACATAAGGCCGATATGAAATTTTGTGTAATAAAAATTGATTATGAAATATTTTACACTTTATTTCTCTTGGGAGGCGTATAATTTCGATTGCTGCAGGCTTTATGATAAGTTAATGTTATACCGTAATGTAAGTGTTTATCAACTGAAATTACATTTACAATTCTATGTTGGGCAAATGATGGGCCAACGTTGATCATATATTATAATCTTTATATAAGCCAGGTAAAATGTATACTGGAATTTCATTCATGTCATTACTGTAATAAAAAAAGTATACCGTAAACATAGATTGCCTGATTTTTTGCAATCATTATTTATAATTACTTTATTCATTAAACTTTGTGAAACATATATCAATTATATGCAGAGAGATATTTAATACAGCCAGTTTGTTAATCAAGCTCATTCTGATAGTTGCTATGGTAATTAAGTTTATAAGAAATCTGAATGAAATGGGATGGCCACTTTTGTGGTTATTTCTTGTTGTGTATGTGTAACAAAGCAGTAAAACAAATAAAACAATAGAGAAAATCATATCATCTGAGTTTGAAAGAGAAAGAAAGTAACATGTAAGTTGTAACTTTAAAAAAATCTGATATATATATGCGATTAAGAATGACAAACACAATATGAATTTTGTAATCTGAGGGATGTTGTCAAAAATTAAAACATATAAATGTATTAATTTCTATCATTTTATAATGTTGATCTTGAAATATTTGCCACTGAACATTAGTATCTTCAAACAAATTGTAAATTACCAATATTTTAATATTTTTTTTTTCTAAAAAAATCTATAACGATAACATTGAGGACCATTACTGAAGTTAATTGAAAAAATCTGTCTTATGATGGATGTATCTTATTCCGTAATATTTGAGAAATGTGGCATAATGATTTCTACTTCGAATTCATTGAAATGTAAATGAATTTGTTAGTTTTATTGTATGTCTTAACCGCATGCAAACATATACGATATATTTGAGAAACCTGATCATATACACACTTGCATGTGTAACAGTGTTTTATATATCAAATAGAGTATTTATTTATTATTCTTATTACAAAATCATATCTAAATTCATTGGCAAAAATATGTCGTAATTTGTATATAATTATACGGAGTCGGCTGAATTTAGGTTTTTGTCCTCGGTAAAACCAAAATCGATATTTGAATATCTTGTAGGGGTAAATATCAGTCACAAAAAGCTGACGCTTGAAATATAACAAAATAGAAGGGGAAGGGGCATTTAAAAAAAAAAATTAAAAAAATATATAAAAGAAAAAGACTATAAATTATTGTCTGAATAACTTGAAATAGCTTTTCTTTTTAATATACGTTATATAATTTCTTATATAATCTACGTTGGACCAACGTCGTGTCAACATAAGAAAAGATATTTCTACGTTGGATCAACGTTGTGCCAACGTTGGCTCTATGTATTGCATATAAGCCATCATGTTGGACCAACGTTGTGCCAACGTTGGCTCTATGTATTGCATATAAGCCATCATGTTGGACCAACGTTGTGCCAACGTTGGCTCTATGTATTGAATATAAGCCATCATGTTGGACCAACGTTGTGCCAACGTTGGCTCTATGTATTGCATATAAGCCATCATGTTGGACCAACGTAGGCCCACTTTGCACTTATACGTTGGGCCAACGTCAAATTACAACGATGGACCAATACAGTGACATACGTTGCGCCAATGTTGGGCCAACATACTCATATTGTCTGGGTATATGTAAAAATAGTCAGACGTAATACAACACTAAATAAATAAATATTAAGTAACAAACAAATGCGTTACAATTGTATCAACAGTTCAAATTTAAACGTAAGTCCGATTTTAGAAAAATCGCAGTTACTGAAAACTAGTTAAAAAGCCAAACACAAATAATGATAAACAATCATGATCAGAGAACGAAATCAAATATAACACATCCAAGTGATATATTGTTCTAACCTCATGGACAGTTAATGAAGACATGACTTGTGCAATGCCATCCTTAAAGTATTGACTGAAAGTAGAATAATTAGGAGTCAACCTTTGAATAAAAATGTTTGATGTTTTCTATTCTGTTTCAACCTAAAGATATGTATACTGTTCAATACAGATTATTCTAGTACATTAATCTGAGCATATGACCATGTAATCCTGATTGTACTTTAGAACAATATGTTGAAAAGGCATATTACTATTGATTATACTTGAATTGCATTTCAGGTATCGCATCTTTAACATAAAAGTATTAATTCATCCTTTGTTATTGTCTTTGCAGGCAAAATACACCAACAATTCATATGTTCACCGGTTGCAGTTGTATACTTGTTCTGCTATCAGCTGGAGGATTTTCAAAGAGTATTGACTGTCCAGAAAGTTGCAAATGTTCCTTAAAACATTCAAAAAATCATATAAATGATGATTCATTGGTGTGTTTGCCGAAATTAGAAATGCTTGTGCTAAATGGTAACCCAATTGTCAGAATTTACGAACAATCAAATTTTGCATACCGTTCGGATGTCTAAAATAGGTTATCCGTTGAGAAAAATTGACGACTTTGCATTCAACAGCTCATCATTATCTAATCTTAATATGCAAGAAACAAACTTTCATTTTGATCTCGGGAACTTTAATCCCACGTCTATTTTTTCTCTTTCTCCAAATCTGACATTCTTTTACCTGGATCAGTCTTATCTTCCAAAAACCGAAATTAGGATGCAGCAAATGTTTTCATCTTTGATCAAAGTTAAGGTTTTAAGTCTTTCTTCTGGGAGTCTTGCGTTTCTTCCCAAAAACGTCTTTCCAAACTTAAAATATTTGGATACACTGAGTTTAAGTGCAAATAGATTGTCCAGCTGGAACGATGGAAATGCTGTTTTTCGTTATTTGACTTTACTTAGAAAACTGTACTTGTCAAACAATTATATAAGAATAATCAACGAAACAACTTTTCCGTTGGAAGTACTGTTTTCATTAAAAGAGTTGGATCTTAGTCGAAACCCGTATGCCTGTTCTAGTGATCAACTTTGGTTCACTGAGTGGATGAAGACAACACATGTTAAACTGATTAGGTGGCCGTTAATTTATAGGTGTCGGCAGCCTCCCGAACTTGACAATATGGTGCTACAAAAATATGCAGAATCTAAAATGCAGTGTCCACCTTGGAATCCGTTATACAGCATGGCAATAGTACTATCTTGTTCAGGATTATTATTGGTGACCTTTATAACAATAGGTTTGAAATGTCAAACCAATGTTAAGAATTATATATACCTATGGAGAGTAACATACAATAGAAGGAAAGGTTAACTTGCATTGATAGTACTGCAACTAACCTCGAAAAATACGCTTAGTTAACGAGTTTAATGTTCCTGAATACATGTAACACATGGCTACAAATTATTTTAAATGATAAAATAATATCTATTTGTTAAGGCTTTTAAAACCTTAATTTCCGACTGGTCGGAAAAAAGTTTCTATGGTCACATTTTTGTATTTTAGCCCTTTAATGGGGTACCCCTCAATTAACGGTTTTTGGGTAGTCACTTTAAAATCCAAAAGCTAAATGTTTTATTAAATTTCCTGCTATTTTCGTAAATATTTCCGATGCACATATCATCAAGGATCATCGGAATGATGAAGACAAAATATAATACCATCCCCGAGTTAAACTTTTAAACTTAAAGTTGGCTGTTTTTCAGATGGAAAAATAACACGTTTTTTTTCAAACTAGAAAACATATGCTTCAAAAAACAATATTTGATTTTTGAGAGGACAAAATATATTATTGCAATACTGCATGCCATTTTTGTTGGGCAAATTCCAAACAATTTAGTCAAAATCTAAAAAATAAAAACATTTGTATATATAGAAAAAATCGAATTTGATCTTGCTGTTAATTCATTAATAACGATGGTTAGTGATGATCTTGTTTTTTTTACATAAAAAAGGCCATTGTATGTAGCACATCCTCGACATATACCGATCACTTTTACCCAAGATTGTCTCTGATGCTTACCAAACTGCCAAACTCCAGAACAAACTAAATAGATATGATGACACATTACAATTCAGACACAGCGAGGTCCAGGGATATCAAATATAGAGTTCAACTCTGAACTCAATATAAGGGATGCCATATCTGCTGCTGGAAAGTTGAAGTCTATGTTAAGACTTTCAGTATGACACCAAGGTATGTCTAAAGATATCAAGGATTTATTAAAAGAAGAACAATTACTTCACTCTGTCGCCATAACTCTTATGAGCGATATCCTCGTTGTGTGTTTTATTAAAAAGATGCTACCCGTATCACTTCTGAAGTTAGTTTGTTAGTTTTAAATTGATGAAAAATCCAAAAAGGCGCTTCTGAACCGTTTATTGTCCCAAAAACTCGTAAATGTATGGCTATTACAAAATAAATCGTTTCTGTAGCAACATTCGCCCTATAACATGTGGAATTGGCCGTACATTTATATCTTGAATATGGGAATATTGGTCAAGAACATAACAAGAAACTTTCAAGGCTTTTTTGTGTTTCCTATGCAGAGGTAAGACTATATCTGACAGGCATTGCCATACCCGAGTTTGACCGAATCAAGATTGTATTGGCGCTCCAGATGGCATTGTCTCAAAACTTTAAAACACCAAGGGGGATGTTTGATACAAAAATGTGCCGACAATATAGTCACTAACAGGAAGTCAATTGATAGTAAGGAACGTTTCATTCAATGGCACGAGCAGACTTTCAGATTTCTCGCTGCATTGCAAACCCATTTATGGTCTTCGGCTGCTGTCTGCTATATGGTCGGGTTGTTGTTTCTTTGGCACATTCCCCATTGCCAATCTCAATTTTATTATCAATCAACAATAGATTCCAGAATGCGTTAGATGAAAATGAAGAGTGGTCAAGATAACACTTTTCAATTGACTGACAGTGCATCATTGTTAGCGGCTGTTTCAGTTCCGATTTTTTTCAAAAATGCGACCGGAAAGACGAAATGGATGAACCCCAACATTTTTTATGAGATAATTGTCACCAGATTACTTACAAGATACATTTTTTACCTGCAAACGTATATCTTTTTCCTCAAAAGCTGTGTTTGTTTTGAACAAACTCTGTTCTGTGCCTTTTTCTTCGTGTCAAACGGGAAGTGTGTTGTAATGCTTATTCGCGTTCTGAATCCGCATATACTGACGAAGAGATTGATTCATAAACATATTTATTGAATACTTGAGCTATTGTATGTCGCTTTTAACATGTTTAAAAGACAAGTTATATAAGGGTTATGACAGATTTTAAATTACAACATTAGTAAACTAGCATTACATTGTATTGTTTTCCATCACTTCCCTAAACAAATGATGAGTTTACACTTTTTTACCAGGATAATCCCACTAGGATAATGTTCATGCAACAAACTGACTTTGTTTTACACGCAACCAAACGCTAAATCAATGCAAGTCACAATTATGAGTTTTTTTTAAACCTCGCATTCGCCTCAGTTGACTATGGTATTTTTTGTGTTCAACTGATCTGTCCAGACTTTGAAAAAACACAATATGCATTTATGTATGACTACATATTAATTTCCACAAAATACACAACCTTTTAGATGCAAAATTAAAAATGCTGTTTCAGTGCTTGAATTTTTTTATTTTTTTTCAAAGATAAAAAATAAATTGATAAGCTAGTGTTATAAAGTTCAGAAAAAAATCTGTAATATACTGTAGTGAAAAAGTATAAGCAAAATGAAAGTTTATGGATGTGAATAGGTCAAGGCTATCTCTTCTTGTGCTATGTCATAAATGGAAAAAATCAGAAGGTTCTAGATCATCGTCATTTTGTAATGACATCTCTTCATACAAGTAGTCAAGTTTGTCGTTTTAACATCGTTTATAGCATATGCTAATGATTGAACCGTTTTTGCAGCATTCTATTGAATAACTATCTGAAACTTTCTCCTTTTTGTCCTTGCGGTTGAAATAGTTATTTTTTTAGGTCTGACCATGTCCTCAATTTCACAAAGATGTGACCACTCTGGATTTTTACGACCAAACTTTTCTTATTGTACACATTTTCCTGTTTTCATCGATATATAATTTAGGTATGTGTTCTTCCGGAACATCAAAGTTTTAAAAAAAGAACTCTGGTTGCAGTACTAATAACAAATGCAGATGACTTCGAATATCACGCTTTGTCGTTAATTGTGACGCAGACTGCAAATGGGTTCGTTTAACATTTTTGCCAAAAAAAAATAAAAAAATGAAGGTATCAAGATATGTATTCACCATAGAAATTTGAAGCAGGAGAATCAATTACTGCAAACATAACCAAATATTTTGAGAAATCATGGAAAGTTGTTGTTATATTATCTAATGAGTTTGCGAAAAGTGAGTGGTGTCAATGGGAAGTTGACCCTATCAAGGAGCGACGTAGAAGGTATGGATTCCTTTTCATAGCGTTGAAGACTATAGACCCCAAGCGCATGACTAATCAACTAAGAGCCCTTTTAGACAGTGGTCCTAGTCTACGATATTAAACTGATGTCGGCGAGGATCTGTTTTGGGCAGCCACAATTGTAACTCTAAGAAAAACATTAAAACATCTTCCAACTGCACTTTTATATTTTTTTGAGTATTTATTTGCAGACGAATGAATGCTTGGACCCTGCAACTGAATGATTATTTTTACTAAAGATTCCTTTGCTGTACAAAGAATTCTTAAAAGATTGCAAAGGGTTAATCTAGTACGTAGATAACGGCATCTGCATCTTAAATTAGAAAATTTTTTTTTTTATTAATAATTCGGATTATATAGTTTGTTCCAAGTTAATGCACAATAATTGTGTTATGTAACTCTGATATCTAACTAATGTATTGCATTAACAGTTTTGCACTTATAGACAACAGTTTTAAATGAACTTTGAAATTACCTGCATCCCATAGGACACGAAATTCGTTCACATCCTAAACCTATTTCTTACAGTTGTTTGATGTGTTTGAACTTTTGATTTTACCATTTGATTGGGGACTTTCCTTTATGAATTTTCCTCGGAGTTCAGTATTTTTGTGATTTTACTTTTCATTAATATTACTTACGAACTCAGTACGCATTTGATCTACGCTGATATTTTAACGGAGAATGTTGCTGATACGTAAAAATCTATTTATAAGTCACATCTTTTAGTACACATGTGGTTGGCTAATTTTGTTCGATATATACTAAAATGAAGTGTTTTATAGACGAAATTAAAACGCATTAGTCATATTGTAAATAAACAATTGAAAATATTGCAGAATCAAAACGTTTGTTTCTCCGGCAAGATTCCTACGTCTTAAGTTTCATATTTGTAGGACCCATGACGTATTACAATTTAAAACAACAATATATTGGTATTAAAGGACTGGATGACTAATGCCCGAGGATGGATGACATATTTCTTTGATTTTTTTGGGTCGTATGGCAAGTTTTTTTCTACCAATGAATGTCAAATATATTTTTCAATATTCTCAAAAACAAATAATTGAAAGGCAATGTTTTATTTTTTGTTGGACAGTTGAGATATCTATTGTAAAATCTAATTCAGGTGATATAATCTTTACTCCAGATTCCAGATTTCTCTTTATACTGGTACTGTCTCTGTTATGAAACTGAATGTTCATCTTCTCAATACTGTTACCTCATATCACATACCAAGTATGGTCAACAATGCCTTATGTTATCTTAACTACTGTTTATAATTAAAGATATCCAAACAATTACAAAGATTCCAGTTGGTGGGTTGGATACTTGGAAGTGTTCGTCATCCATATGTCGTCCATATAGACAAACTGATCATCATGTCAAAACCATGATATACAGGAAATATTCATATGCAGGATATGAACACAATAAATTAATAGAATTAACATGTTTCTCACTGAATAGAGAAACATGGCCAAAAGAATTACAGAACATTAAAATGAATACTCCCATTTTTCCCCCATTCCAGACCCTAATATATCATTGCGACGAAAGTTTTTTTTTATATATATGTTTTTTTTTTTACATAAATAAGGCCGTTAGTTTTCTCGTTTGAATTGTGTTACATTGTCTTATCGGGACCTTTTATAGCTGACTATGCGGTATGGGCTTTGCTCATTGTTGAAGGCCGTACGGTTACCTATAGTTGTTCATGTTTGTGTCATTTTGGTCTTTTGTGGATAGTTGTCTCATTGGCAATAATACCACATCTTGTTTTTTATATTAACTGTTTTTATTTTCAAAAAGATAATGTGTACATGTACAAGGTTTTGTTAATAAATGTAAGGACATTATATACAATGTCATCTCAGCAAAATGATAATTTAAAAACGCATAGGGCAGAACAATTTTAGACATACCTGCATTATTCTTAAATCGTATTAAATGATTATTAAATTTGTATTCATAATAAAATTATTTACTTGCATTGGTATGCATATAAAATGATGCTGGGTTTTATTCATTTATTGCAAATACCTTTTTGGCACTCGTTATTACCAATGTTATTTCTACTGATCGGGCGGAGCTAATGTTTTAACTGGCATAAGAACAGTCTATTTAAATATGTGTGTGATAAGGATGATGGCCGTTATAATTATAATTGATTTCTAATCACCTATCAGTGTCACCAAACGGACAAACAAATGAACTGAGTGTATGATAATGGACGAATAACTGGACCCTTCATTGATGAGTTTATCCCGACACATATGTCTATAGATCGACTGGTCTTAGATAAGCGAACCAGTTAAACCCCACCCAGTCAAATGAAATAAATCAAGTAATACAATCGTTTGGCTTCTAAATGGTGTCGAATTTGATGATTATTTTTGTTATGTCAAGAACATCATTATTGGTTGTAACAATCTATTTTCAAAATATTGGTCAATCATTTTAATATGCACTATTCCAGATAATTAACAAACTCGGAAATTACATCAATAACACCGTGGTTACTTTATAAAACAAAAACAAACTACAGTATCGATACTTCTTACGAGTTTTATTTTATAATTACATTTTACTAATCGTGTCATTGTTGACATGCTATATTGGATGATTGTGAATGTAAAATGTGAGATTAATCCATATAAATTCATTAAATGAAGTGTTTGTTTTTGTAAAACTATTTAATATTTAATTATACTCATTGCTTACAACATTTGTGAAATTTCTACTTCTTCCAATTTAACACAGAATCTTTTGTATTCTCAACAATGATACACAATTAATTACACTCATTGCTAATAACATTAGTGATGTTGCTACTTCTTCCAATATTACACAGGTATCATTATCATAAGAATATTAAAATGAGAGTACTTATTATGACAAAATTCATCGAAATTCTGATACTCGCTTTAGGAACGTTTTCAAATTATTGTGTAGGTGATATCGTGGTACTTAGACAAACACCACATAAAATATATATCGGAAATGTTGTGTTTGAGACACAAGCAGTTAGTATGTGGTCATTATGTGCTCAGCTTTGCTCAAGGATGAAGATCTGTAGATCCATACATTTTATACAACACAATAAAACGTGTCAGATTATTAATGTCGAACCAGAGGAGAGTACTGCCCTCTTAATAGATTGCTATGGTGATAGTTTTGTTGCAGCATCGACTTTCCCACCAGTAAGTTGTTCTATATGACATTCGTTTGAATTTTCTTCAGAGTTTAATTTTTTGTTATTTTACTTTTTACACGAACACGAATTTGAACGTTATGAAATTCATGGTTGCGACCTATTACTGCACTGAGTGTAGAATAAAAAAAGAGATGTCAAAAATATGTTATTTGTATAGGCGAATCTATCACGATGAGTCGATACTTTATCATTTGAATTAACGTTAGGTCAATGATGATTCCATGGCAACGAACATGCATTTATGTTCCTCAATCAGTAATGTACAATACTCTTGTACTTTTCATCTGGAAATAATATTTTGTCCCTTTCTATTACATTTCTAAAACGTTCAAAACGTCTTGTGTTCAGTTGTGGAGTGTTTTTAAGTACTCAATTAGGGTGTTGACTTTAAGAGAAATGGGCTCAATAGCTAATGTTAATTGATTATAACTTGATATCAACTATCGTAAGTTATTGAATTTAAAATGTAAAAATAATAAATCGATGAAGGCTCATTTATTTTTTAGCCATGGCGTTGTCAGTTTATTTCCAATCTATTAGTTTGACTGTCTTTCTGGTATCTTTCGTCCCTCTTTTATTATTATTATAATAAAATTATATATAGATATAGGAAGATGTGGTGTGAGTGCTAATGAGACAACTCTCCATCCAAACAACAAACTAAAAAAGTAAAACATTATAGGTCAATGTACGGCCTTCAACACGGAGCCTTGGCTCACACCGAGCAACAAGCTATAAAAGGTCCCAAAATTACTAGCGTAAAACCATTTTGTATGACTGTAATTGTGTGATATCAAGCCACATGATTCAATTCTTAGTTGTTATGAAATATACACAAATCACGTAAATTTGAACGTTTTTATTTCACAAATATGTTTTATATCACACGAATGTTTTATTTTATACGAATGTTTACGTGCTATCACATACACATCATGTCTTATCAAAAATTTGTAGACCAGGAAAAGAAAATCATCAAACTAGTCTTTATTATTGGTTCTAAAGATATAGAAAATGTGGTATTAATGCCAATGAGACAACTCTCCATCCAAGTAACAATTTATAAAAGTTAACCATTATAGGTCAAGGTACGGCGGTCAATACGAAGCCTTGTCTGTTTGAAGATTACAATGTTAAACAAAAGAAAGTTTTACAAGTTGGCCATGTTTCCATAAAACTTTAAAAATAAATAAGACGAAATAGTAGTGACACAAGACAAAGTTATTGCTTGTCAATTATTTCTGTCATTGTATTGCTACATAATTTGTGAAATGTGTCTTTTAGAACTTAGCCTCTGTATGTCAAGATCATAACTGCAGTCTGGACGAAATATGTATTCCAAAATCACAAAGCCATATATGTTATCCATTTTTCCAGAACAAAACAGGTAAACATAAACTTATTGATTTTCTGTTGATTTATTTGATCATGTGAACGATTAATGATATTATTGGGATTACAAGCACCATTTCAAAATAACCAGATCCGCGCGTGTGGTAAAATTATCGCTTAGAAAGCATATTTCACCAGACGCCATTCAAGATTTAGACTGAATCAATTAACGAAACATAAATTGCGGATATCAACATAAAACAATACTGAACTAGAGGTTTCTGACTTTGAACATGCACTTGAAGTCAATGGAAACATTGACCAAGAATACTTAAAAAGGCGTTGGTAATAAATCATGCAAGTACAGAAGTACTGACTACAGGCCTTGAAGTCATAATAGTTATCAAAGGTACCAGGATTATAATTTAGTACGCCAGACGCGCGTTTCGTCTTCATAGGACTCATCAGTGACGCTCATATCAAAATATTAATAAAGCCAAACAAGTACAAAGTTGAAGGTCATTAAGGATCCAAAATTCCAAAAAGTAGTGCCAAATACGGCTAGGGTAATCTATGCCTGGGATAAGAAAATCCTTAGTTTTTCGAAAAATTCAAACCTTTGTAAACAGGAAATTTATAAAAATGAACACATTATATAAACTGTCGAATTAGTTTTTTGTGCTCGTACTCCAAAACCAACTAATCAAAATGTTGGATTTCATGTTTCGAGCATGATTTTTGTGCTTCGAGCACAAAGCAAAGTTTTATTCCTTCAAGGCCATAGCTTACTTTCATTATTCTATTTTTACATTTGTATGTCTATCAGGCGTTATAAACGATCCACTTTGTCAATAACTGGTATTACTTTATATTACTTTTTTTCAAATTTGCTTCTAATAATCCATAAAAATGATGTATACTGCAATAATGTCAAAATATCCCAGATAGTCAATGATAACACGTTTATCTTCAATTCTAAACCAAAAATATAAATGTTTTTTAATAATCAACTTATCATATATACCAGGATTGAATTTTATATCTACGCGCGTTTCGTCCACACAAAACTCTTTAGTGACGCGCGAATCCAAAAAAGTTTAAAAGATCTGAAGTTGAAGAGCATTTAGGACCAAAATTCCTAAAAGTGTTGCAAAACACAGCTAAGGTTATCTTTTCCTAAGGTAGAAAATGTCTCCCGATTGTATCATGTTGTTTGTGAGCGTAATAATTTACTTCACTGAGAAATCTTTATATTTTCCAGTACATCAAACATGTCCAGTAAATTGGTTGAGATTAAGAAGTAACTGTTACTATTTCAGTGCTGATACTAAAACGTGGCACGACGCAAAGGTACGATTTGTTTTTGATTACTGTAAATTAAGAAAATTAGTGTGGGTTTTTATTATTGCAAAGTATGCGACTGTGAGAATAGCGCAATAATAAATTGCATTCTGATATCTGATATCTGCTACATATATCTGTATGCAGATTATTTCTAAATCGCAATAGCAATCTAGACCTTTTGTCCATTCTTCATAAATAATAAATCTCAAACATTTTATGTGATTTATTGAGGTGCATTTGTGAAGCAGCGTCTGCTTAATCTTTTGGAACAGATGAAATACCATTATTTTGGATGGGTTCGTGTTTTTCTGTCTCTATTTTTGTCTCGGCTGTTATTTGTCTTTTGGTCGTTGTAGTATTTTGCCATGATGTTGTCAGTTGTTTTCTACGTATGAATTTTAATTTACCTTTGGTATATTTCACTTTTCTTTTAGAGGTTTAACAATATTTAATGAAGCAACAATTATACAAAAGCATGTAAAGACAAAAATGATATTTGATATAATCTTTAATTGATTAAATTGGTATTTCTGATCATAGATTAAAACACATATAGATTTTAGCTAGCATTTAAAATTGCCATTAATCACCTCGACAATTTTATAGAAAATTGAACCTTTGAATAATTTTACAAAGAAAACATTGAATATCACTTGCAGGTCAGTCAAAAATACAATATGCAAATGTTTAACCTTCTATTGCAATGCCTTTATCGCATTAGATGTATTGTCTTGGGTTACTTTATCTCATTTCCAATTTCGTTTTAATTTTAGATCAACTGATTACTTATATCTTTTTTCCTAATGCTATATCTTGTTAATTTTATCTAATATTGATGTCGATGTGAGCACAGAATCTCTTCTTTTAAAAGTTAAATTTTATGTCTTTTTAGTTGTATTCTTATACGCTATAACATCAGAACAACATCGTGTGCATGAACCAAAATCTAACGACAATAAATATATTTGATCCGTTTGTTTTAGTTGTTAGATTGTTATACATAATCGATATTGACTTAGTTTTGCAGTATCCGCTTTTAATTTTTTTATTAGCCAATAAATGTTCAAAGTTTTCATACATTTGGGATTCACAATGTGTTACATGTTGTAGGCGTTTTGTGAAAGTGAAAATTCCATGCTTGCAGAAGTGAGAACTACTACGCAGAGGAGCTGCATAAAGACCGTGGTCAAGACATATCAGAAAAGTATATAGTATAGATCTTACGAATGTTATAAAAGGTCACATATATCACACGCTTGCACCCCTGTTTCATTTTATTATATTTGTTCCTTGAATTGACATATTTAAAGAAAACATTATTTAATGACAGACCAACAGTAAAACAAGGAAAGCAAAACGCTTAACCAGTATACACAAGGAAGTGCTGTAATATGTGTCTGTCCAGGAATAAACAATATTAACATGGTTGTGCACACTGAATAATGCGCGTAGCGCATAATTTAAAGTGTGCACCACATTTGTATGCCCTTTCAAATATTTATATATTGATTCTAAACTCCATTTTAGCAGGAGCAAATCGCGAAAATGGCCAATAAATTCTAAATTGAAATTTTAGCTAAAAAAGTTTGCCATATCAAGGCTTTATCGAATAAACTCCTTAATAAAAAACATTATTAATTATTCATTATTTATACACTATTAATATACATTTCAATTTTGGTTTCGAGATTACTGGCTAGGCGGGACAGATATTGTTACCGAAGGCATTTGGATATGGATAAATAGCAAGGTGATAATTACTTTAAACGATTGGCATCCGGGACAACCAGACAACTTTGGTAACACCACAGGTGAAGATTGCATTCTAATGATGAAAAACTTTCCATATAAATGGAACGATGGAAATTGTCACATTGAACGTTTATACATATGTTAAAAGCAGTAAGTTTATTAAAAAATTGAAAGCAACACGTTTAATAATTCCATGCCTCCGAAGAGTTTTTCTGGATTTGCCTCCACCAGAAACGTAAACATTTGAAATTCGAGGAATGAATAAGTACCGAAACAGTTGAAGAGCTATTTGGCAAAAAATACATAAAACAAATAACCAAATTTATCTAAGTTCAACTTTGCCTGAGGGAGTTGAAACCTTATTTTTTTTTTTAAATTTCAAAATTTATAAACAGACAACTTTAGAAAGGTTTTTATAAATCATGTCAATACCGAAGTACTGACTTCTGAGCTTATGATAAACGTATTAGTTTTGTTGACTTTTTTAAGTATCAAACAATTTATATCTAACATATCATAATCAAGTACTTTATAAAATCTCAGAATTTCATGTCTTTTTTTATGTTTAAGTTTTAATAATTCCATGCCTCCGAAGAGTTTTTCTGGATTTGCCTCCACCAGATTAGCCTAACTTTGTTTTAGTCTATACACATCACTGTATATCATTTAATTTATGAAATGGTAGTTTTCTGTTAGTACTTTTATAATTTTAATATTATGTCTGCATTGTTATTAAGCACAACGTCTCCATCACAACATCTTTCAAGTGAAAATATAAAACAAAATAGACCTGCTATTTAGCTCTTAATGTATAGATTGTTTTCAATACACCTTATCAAACGTGTCCTGTTTTGCATGAACCACCTTCAATGTGAATACAATCACCTACTTGAGACACAGACACATCATATATGTCAACCAAACCGTGTGGTTAAACTTATGTAGTCATTTTAAGTCACAAATATTTAGAATGCAGCTATTGTGGCAGAAACAGTCCTTCGAAGGAAGTCCGTATAGTGTAATTATTAACTGGCGTAACGTATTGATTGTAATTTTCAAACGCTGTACAATGGAACGAATACCATGCTCTTTCTGAGAAAACCACAAAAGGAGAATATTTAAAGCCAAAAACTATTGTTTATGCACTGCCTATATTATGTATCTAAATATGTTTGAAAACACACAATAGATTTGAAATTCCATGGTCGAGTGGGAGGCTGAAATATTGTACATATATTTTACAAAATTGATATCAAGATCTTTCATGACATTTTACTAAACAACAATTTTCGCATATACTTCTGAAATCAAATTCACTTTTTATATATTTTGCAGGTTGGAGTGAAAAATCACGGACTACAATAAAAGCTGACAACAGAGAACATTACATTGCGTAGCGTTGTGTCATCTCAAAAGATGTAACTAATTGTAATATTGATTTTCCCCCTCTCTATTTGTTTTATCTTACAAATTAATATCTTAAAAAAACTACATTGACAAAAAAATGTTTGTGTTTCATTTATTGTTTCTTTTTTTGGTGTTTTTTGCGGTTTTTGACCCTGTTAAAGCCTTTACACAGTATAAACTAATAGAAATGTTTACTTTTTTATTCCATGGTTTATTGACATCATTAAAAAAGTTACTTAGTAAATGTCTATAGAATGATTTTTCAATCATTACCGCCCTTTCTCGAAAATCTACAACTATAAATCTAATATAGTTCCTGACCAGATAAACCATAAAAAAACTTCTGAAAAATACGTCTGAAGTACGAGTTTAGTCGTCGGATCGATTGATTAATGTCAACCGATTGGAAGATATTACTATAAATTATATAGATGATGTTCTCTCACTAAATAATTCGAAATTTGGTGACTATGTTGAACGTATTTATCCCATCGATATAGAGAAAAAGAATACAACAGATACAGTTAAGTCTGCCTCATATCTTGATTTACATCTAGAAATTGACAATGAGGGCCGATTGAAAACAAAACTTTAGACAAAAGAGATGATTTAAGCTTCCCACTCGTAAACTTTCCATTTATATGTAGCAACATACCAGCAGCGCATTCATACGAAGTATATATTTCCCAATTAATATCATAACCAGGGCTTGTTTTTCCTATCATGCTTTCCTTCATAGAGGGTTGCTGATCAAATGGAAGCTATTAAACCAAAGTTCCAAATGGAAAAGTTGAAATTATCCCTTCGTTATTTTTACGAACACCATCACTAGTTGGTTGACCGTTATGGAATATCCTTTTCACATATGCTTTCGGATATGTTCCTTATGTTGTAACTACAATCTTGTTCCCTTGTCACGAATGAGACCCACCGAATTAGACTATTTACCAAATTTGTAATAACATGAGCAACACGACGGGTGCCACATGTGGATCAGGATCTAACTACCCTTCCGGAGAATCTGAGATCATCCCAATGTTTAATGGTGTTCGTGTTGCTAAGTCTTTAGTTTTCCCTGTTGCATTTCATGAACTTCTCTTTGTCTTTTTTTTTCTTTAGTAGCCATTGCGTTGTCAGTTTTTTAATCATTGAGTTTGACTGTCCCTCTGGTATCTTTTGCCCTCCTTTACTGACTCAATCCCATACGGTGTCGGATTTAACTTCCCTTTACTAGTATTCTCTACATAACAAAAGAAAAACGTTGACCTATCAACCCGATTTCAAAATTCGTTGATTAATCAAATATGTCTTGACAATAAAAAACCGTATGCAGGATTGAAATCTACATTAATAAGGTTGTCTTTTAAAGCATTGTTGTCTAGTATGTTACATTTTTTTAGCTCCAGAAGTGGCATATATTTTTCGGATATAATATTTTTAATTGTTCAAGCATCACCAGTATGTCGGATGATTTTAACTGTTATTTCATGATTTTTTTTCTAAATTTGAAATTCGTTTATCAATCAAATACTCTACCATGAAGTAAGACATGGTTACATATAACTGACCAATAAGGTACAAAAAGGTAAACATTTAAATTTTCCATAATATACCGCTGTATATATTTTTTTATGATGTACGATATGGTCAGGACACAAACTAGTATTAAGTATTTTACGCTACAAATCTTACTATAATTCATGTAATGTTGTCTCTTTTACGTCCGCAGACATATTTGTCGTCCAGGAAAATATCAGAATTGTAAAACTGAGATTCTAACATGACATCCTTCAAACGCTTTGAGTACACACCCGTGGTATAATATGAATATATTGCATTGGCTGTTGCGATCGTACTCCCACATCGAATGTTTTTTTTTTATGAATGAAGTACCCGACGTCATAGAATGATGACGTAATAATTTAAGCTTTTTACGGGAAAATACACGCTTCTGATACCGAAAATCATTACAACAAGGAAACATAAAAAAAAAGATGCTAAAATGCGATATAGGCCCATTTTTTTTTATACATAGAAGACATAAAAGTAAATTATCATTTAAATTCATCCAAATCTATCTTAAAACGTTATTGTAAATAGTTTGAGCATGTCACTTATTCTGTTTGCTCCGCTCTTTTACGCAAATCTAAAAGTGCGTTAATATATGGAAACGGCAAGTATTTGCCTCCACCTAGAGCGCTTCTATCCAAAAGAATTGCCGTATTTGTCCTATTAGAATCGAAATAATTCATGAGGGCTTGAATATATCTAGATTTTACCACGCATTGTCCTTTATGCCGATACTTTACCCCTCGCTATCGCTCGGGTAAAATAGTTGTCATAAAGGGCCAACCTGTGGTAAAATCACGATATATTCAAGCCCCCATGAATTATTTCTTAATTCTTTAGAAGAAATATTGGAACATTGTATATATATTACAAAATAGAACTATAAAATTATGCGTTATTTGTATCTAGATTGATGTAAATTTAGGTAAGACTCTGTCATTTTGTTGTCTGAATTGGGGAAAGAAAGAAAAAAAGAAAACGTAAAAAATTTTAAGAACTGAAAAAGTTAGATTTTCATTATTGCTACAGTAGTGATGTTGGAGGATCGCCTGATGGTTTCCTCGGTGATTTAGTAACAGCCTTCCAAAAGAGGACTTCGCCCAAACCTTTCTGATACATTATAGGGCTTGCACTATCTAAAAGTGTTCGTAGTCGCCTTGTCATATGTTTGGAATCAATACTTTCTAACATAATAAGCAAGACAACATCCCGTCCATGTTTTCGACGTCTTTCCTGAACCACGTCAACTTCCCATTGGCACCATTCACTTTTCGCAAATTCATTCGATATGACGATTACAACTTTCCAAGATCTTTCTAAATATTTGTCAATATTTTTGGTAATGGATTCGCCAATATCAAAATCTCTATGGTGGACGCATAACTTGACGCCCTCCTCTCGTTCCATTTTTACAAGAAAAGTTTCGTGAACCCAAGAACGATCTGCTTCACAATACACTACAAATGCGTGATACTCAAAATCGTCGGCTTCCGGTAAAGGGATGTAACCTTTTTTTCTACTAGATTGTACTCGCCATAAATAGATATAGTTTTTAATGTTTGTTTGACATTTTACTCCCACAAAAATAAAAGTCACCATTATTATCCCAAAGGAAGATATACATATTGCCATGGTGTATAAGGGATTCCAGGGCGGACATGTCTTCTTTGATTCTACAAATTGCATTACAAACCGTCCAACAAATTTAGAAGGTTGGTGACATCTATATGCAAACGGGTATTGAAGAAATTTAGATGGTGTGCTTTTTAACATATCGCTGAACCATAAAAGGTTACAATCACACGTATACGGATTATTACTCAAATCTATGCCATCTACTGAACGTAACATATTAGGCGGAAATGAAGATTCATTCACAGTGTCAATTTGATTATTTGATAGAATAAGTCTTTTAAGGGATGTCATGTTTTGAAAAATGTCAGCACCGTTATTCCAGGCTGTGATTTTGTTTGCATCTAAACTAAGCACCCTTAACGACTTAAATTTGGAAAATACATATCTTGGAAGAATTGTAATTCTAGTTGATGCCAGTATCAACTTCTTTAATCTAACTAAAGGTGAAAACATGCTGTATACAATCATCTCATCTTTTGGAAAGTAATTATGAGAAAAACTGAGAAATTCGAGATTTGGCGTTGATGCAAATATTGTTTGTGGGTTGAAACCGGATCTATCGAAATGAAAGTAAGTTTGTTCCATTATAAGCGATATTAAAGATGAGGAATTAAAGGCGAAGCTTTCAATTCTTTTTAGATTTCCAATATTAGATAGCTTCACGGTATTCAACATTTTCATCGAGGCGAAAATGTTGTCTCTTATTTTTCCAATATGGATGCCATCTAAGTTCAAGACTTCAACTCTTGGAAGGCATAACAGTGAATGTTTACCGATATCGCCGATATTGTTGGAATTGAGTTCTAAATTTCGTAAATCTGGTAGAAAACTTGTTTCTCTGTGGCGATCTTTACACCAATTGGGAATAAGATGGAGCGAATTATTGTTTAGATATAAATCCATGACTGTTTTTGGTATGCCAGTTGTAGCAAAGTATGATATTGAATTTCCGGGTAAGGCTTAAATTGAAATATTGTTTGTTTGCCCTTTACCGACCGACCCTATAAATTCGTTCCGCCTGAAAATCTTTTATTTGTATTTACCAGCAAGATTTTATTTTATTTTATTTTTTCGTTCCTACAAAAAATCTTATATTTGTATTTCCCGCTCAAAACTTTTTTACCGGAATCCTCGGGTTTTATCTTTATCGTATAAGGTCTAGTCCGTTTGGTATCACGTGAGCGTTTTACATGCACACTGGCAGTAAGAGTTTCAAGGCATTTGTTTAAAATCGATGTTGAACGCTTTGAAATCATGATATGACGTACTTTAACTCTGTATCTTTATACTTGAAGAGCAGGGTTCATTTACAAAAAAGTTTGTTTAATACAAAATTATCAACGTGTGTACAAACTATTTTGTGTAAACGGACGTTGTATTCTATGTAGGGATGGCCTTTTGTGATCCGTAGATCAGAATGATTATGTTAACAATGCCTTCGACCAGCATTGCTATATTATTTATATCTGACATGAACCAAAGGTTACAAAAGCCTGTAAAGTGGAGAATATTTGGCAGTAAAATCGCCCAAGTTTTCCGTACAGATCATTTATAAATGCGATGTAAAATACGTGACAATTGAGTTTAAGTCTTGTAGCATTTTTATTGGAAACATAGGCACACTCGGAAATTTAAACACTAGGGACCTTTTCTACTAGTAATGTATATCTGCCCGGACATATTTTACCAGGACAAAGTTATCTCTTACAGAAAACCTTTAGGTAGAGGTAAGCATACAAGGTACGTAGTACAGAATATTAGTGCAAGCTCAAACTCTTCAAAGTTCCAGGCATATATAAACGTTGAAAATATTCGGCACAGCTCTATATTTTGATATTTGAAAACAAAATAGTCATGATAGTAGTGCATATGAATTAACTTCACATTCTACATGATATTTTTTTTCAAAACGTAGTCCCAGAAACTTATTAGCAAAAGCAAAAATGACATTATGCAGATTTTGTATCTATAAAATAAAAAAGTATACATGGTATACCTACCTGCCTACCCATGAAAAAAAATATACCGAGCCAAGTTATTTTTTTGGGGAAAAAAATAAAATATTTTACCTACCTACCTACCCTGTTTCAAAACATAGGGTCGGAAAAGGGCAAACAAACAATATTTTAATTTAGGCCTAAGTAAAGTTTTTTAAGTTTTTTCAAAGGAGAAAAGATTGAGCAGTTCATATTATAAAATCTATTTCCTTCCAACCACAGTGTTCGGAGAGAGTTATTTGTGAAACTCATGAACATATCTCAAGGGAGCGATGTCCACTGATTAAAGCGAAAATGAAGAAATTTGAGATGTGTTTTGGCATGTTGTCAATGACAATTTTAAGAATATTGACATCGAGTCTTCTTTCGTACCAAATGAACAAACTGCTTAGGTACACCAATCCGTCAAATGCCTTAGGATGTATATACGAAATAATATTATCTTCGAACTCTAATTTTTTTATAACATGGTCTGTAAGATTGACCAATCCATTTTCACCGATGTGAGTTAGATTGGTCCCGTTCATTACAACCACAGTCGTACCGCTCGGCATTGTGGGAATATAATTTAAATCTCGACCGGAACAAATAACGATAGGTTTACTTAAACACTGACAATGATTGGCGCAATATGCAGTCTCTGTCCTGTATTCAAGTATCAAATAGAATTTAAGCCATAACCAGATAGCAAGGTCTTTTAGTCTCATTCTGAAGCTGAATCTGAAAGATATAGCAATCTTTTAGATACACACTTACACTGAGAGACGAAATATACATAACCACTTACAAGTATAAGTAATCTGACAACGTCATGCTTTGCAATTTGATAGAATCCCATGCAGATATTACAGTTCAATGAGAGAAGGAGAATAAAAAGAGTGACTCATTTTATCATTTGTATTTCTTCACCTTATATACATATTTATAACAATTCCCTTTATAAAACTGTAGACCGTAAAACCAAACGAGATCTTGAAAGAGAATATATTAACAATTAAAACCCCTTTAGTATCATTGAGTTGCAGTCTTAAAATTATGTGACTTTTAACTACTGACAAATGAATCGGAAATAATGGACATTTTTTAAATGTAAATGTCAGCTGTTAGTTCACCAGTTTACCGATATCTCATAATTAAATGGATTAAGAAGAAATTAGTATATAATTGTAATTTTTCACATAGTTTTATGTTAAAATTCGATATAAAAACAAGGACTTGTCCATAAGAAATACGTTATCACAACGATTCAAAATATGTCATATCTAAATATCTGAAATGAAGGGAAAAAATGAGGCCATGTCTAACATGTCCGATGTCAAACATGTTTAACTGAGCAGTATTCTATATGCATGTTCCTGTCCTAGGTCAGGAGACTGTAATGTAGTGATTGCATGTCGTTCATTGCTATGTCTAATATTCATTATTCGTTGATTGCTTTTGTAGTTAGTTTTGTATTGTGCCGCTACATCACTGACCAGAGTAAGGAAGAGCCTTTGCGGCATCAAACATGTTTAACCCAGTCACATTGTGCCTACACCAAGTCAAGAGTCTATAGTTCATATCTGTCATATTTGTTTTTTGTTATACATTACGCTGCTAGTTTTCTCAATTGAATAGTTTCATATTTTGTTTTGTTTTGACCTTTAAGACCGACAATCAGTATGAGATTTATGCCTATAATTGCTTACCTCCATTTCACTTGAACTTTGATGAATAGTTGTTTCTGGCAATTAAACCACATCTCCTTATTTATATTAAAATCAAAAAAGTTATACACGCATACATAGATCATATAGTTTGATATATGCAATGTTGTCATTAGTAATTAATATTGACCGAATGCCATGGTACTTTGGCTGTACTAACAAAAGTGCGAACATCAAAACATAATAATTTCTTTTTACTGAACTGCAATACACACTTTATTTCTTTCCAACACAAATACAAATTTAATACTCACGTTTCATATATTATTGTTGTCAGTTCATCCTGTATGCAATGCAGATACTGTTATACATTGGAAAGAATTTTAAGTATCACAATTGTTGATAACATCGGCAATTGCTTCCTTATAATTTAAAGATATGTATTTTGTAGACCAAAGTTCGAATTTTTGTTATATGTAGAATGAATGATAACGGTATCCTTTTTATCATCGTTAAGAATAATGTACATGTTTTTTTTAGATCTATATTGTACTCCAAATTATCTAAGGACGTAAACACACTTATTCCTTTATTGTTAATTGCTCATAAAATTCCCGTTTATAATTTTCATCACAGTTCGGTATTTTTGTAATTGTACTTTTTTGTCGACTGTTATACAGTTGAGAGGTTAAGCTAGTAATAAAACTAGGTTAAATCCACCGTTCTCTGCATACAAAAATGTCTGTACCAAGTCAAGAATATGACCGTTGTTATCCATTCTGACGTTTGATGCGTTTGAGCTTTTGATTTACCCATTTGATAACAAGACATTCGTTTTGAATTTTCATCGGAGTTCGGTGTTTTTGTTATTTTACCTTTTCTTTTCCAAATTATGAAGAGATATTTTTGAAATTATATTTTTTCAAATCATACCATGACATAATGTAGCCTGGCATCCGGCCCAATCTAGCTGTGCGTCGTAAGGGCCAGGTGGGGAACAAATACCATGTGATCGATTCAGTGCTAGTTGACTCTGAATCTAAAGTGAGGCTGAATAAATATTTGCATAAATTTGATGTTTGATGTTAACCAGCAAAAATGAAATCCAATTCACACCTTGGTTATGTGAAATCTTAAGCTTTTAACTTTCTCATCAGGCGATTGCTGATAAGAATTAACCCTTTTTCTGCTTACCAATTAGCATCATACTAATAATTAGATATGATAACACTGTACATCAATTCATAAAGAAAAATAATTACAGTCTAATTTTTACTAATTGATATAAAACAACAATTGATTGGATATAGATGTTAAACAAAATTTGCACGACAAATTTTAACCAATCATTAACAGGCAGTAATAGTATATTGATACACGCCTGGCTATACTGACAAGATTAGCCAGGACCCCAGGCTAGACATAATGAACTTAAGAAGACATTTACTGTAAGGACTTGAAAGGTGCTAACACTATTGTGAAGTGATGCTTGGTGTTTCACCATCCAATTAATACACATATATATGAATAGAAAAACACTTCAATAAACAACCAATAACGACGAATAAGATTGTCAAATGTCCATAAACCTTTTAAGTTTTTTTCAATGTTTTCTTCAATGTCCAATCTGAACGTAATCATGGAAGAAACTGTTCATTTCTGGCTTATGCATGTTCATGTCTCATTGACATTTTCCTGTACCTATATTCTGTTTTGAGTTTCCTTTCCCTTTTTAAAACTGTTGTAACACACAATCTTGGTCATGCAGGTTTTCTATTAATTTTATAAAATGCTAAATAATATGTTATATATGGATCATTACTTGACTCCAATAGGACAAATAAGGTTTTTATGAAGCAGCTGAAGCAAAGATAATATACCATGTTTGTGGCTACTCTATTTTACTTTCTATCACTCAAAGCAAACAATGTCCAATAGATCAATGGCTTGCATGAATGTGTGCGAAAATACATCGTCAAACCCAATTGTAATGCGATACTGTTACTTGAGCTTGTCACAGTGAATTTATATAAACGTGACAGTGCAGGTAATAGATTACTTACAGGGTTCTAATGACATTAGCAACACGACAGGTGCAACATCTGGAACAGAAACTGATTCCCTTCCGGAGCATCTGATATCATCCAGAGCCTTTGGTGGGGGTACGTATTGTTTAGTCTTTTGTTTTCTATTTTGTGTCTTGTAAACTATTAATGTCCGTTTATTTTTTCGTTTTTGCCATTGCGTTGTCAGTTTAATTTCGATCTATGAGTTTGACTGTCCCTCTGTTTTCTTTCGCCCCTATTTCACTCTTTCATAATTTAAGGATGATGGGTAATATATTGCGCATACACCAAATAGAAATATTGAATATGTATATTGGTCACCCATTCATTGTTAGAAATGATGCAGTTAATTAAATGCAATTTGATGTATGTTTTGAAGATTTTAACTAAAAAATATTAACTTTGATATGACACATTTTGAAATTAGATAGGTGTCACAAGTATATCGATTGAAAATATACAAGGACTTCTGGTAGAAGTGACTAAGAGATTTTTCCTGCTTCTTCAACTACGGTAACTTCAAGAACAACATAAGTATATAGACAATGGTTATGAAAAGCCATGGTTGATCGCTGCATGACAAACAGAAGGAAAAAGAAAAAAGCAGCAGATGCTTGATGTTAAATTGTACTGCAATTCAATTGTATCTGCACTTTTCAATAAAATCGTGCAGTGGTAATACTTTTATTACTCAATATAGGTATGTGCATTACCTATAACTCATACAATGAATTGCTTAATTGATTATTTGGTTGTTAATACCGAAGTTGTTCTCATAATATTTACACTTTTTTGAAGTTGAAGGGTTATAAATTCAGTCCAGATATGCTATCCTTTTTTTATCCTTATCAACTCATATGCTATCTTAAGATAAATCCAATTGGCTACTTGGTATTTGAGACACGTGATATGGCGAAATGTAGTTTGAAAGTGTATTAAAATTATGTAGTGTGCATGTAGTAAATCATCAACAATAAGGAATTTTACTGCTTTATCATGACTACAACAACACAATTCTTTCACATGTGTGCTGTTTCATTTTAGCCATGGCGTTGTCAGTTTGTTTTAGATTTACGAGTCTGACTGTCCCTTTGGTATCTTTCGTCCCTCTTTTGCACTGCATCTACTCAAAGTCAAAGTGATGCTTTTCAAAGTTATTTCTGCTAAAAGTACTGATGTTATAATGTTGCTTCAAATATATTGTATTGAATTGATTTTTTTTTTGGATATACGTCGATCAGACTGCAACCAAACAACAAAAACTAAAAGCCATCTAAACACTGACATTACGGTCTTCACAAAAGGCGAATGTTGATACATTGAATTGTTATGATCATCATTACAATATTCCTTAGGGTGATAAAAATAAAAGCCGATAACTAAATACGATCATGTTTCTTACTAAAACTTGATCCTTTAAATAATTGTTCTGTTATGTGTATGAAGCTTTAAAAGGTTTATAAACAAGTGGTGGCTTTAAACATCATATACATCTCAATCCCGTTCATTATCAGAGTCTTACATTCAATACGACAACCACTACACACAATATTGAATTTTGAACAATATGGTAAAAAACCTAATATAATTAGAGGAAGCAAATTGTAAAAATTTACAACTACATGTATGCATTTGATAATACATGTGCAAAAATGAAATGCATGGTTTAAAATAATCACAGTAAAAATCAACATATTAATGTTGAGCCTTTGTAAAAAGAATTGCATTTTTTACATTATGTAAGGGATATAAGCCAATAACAGTCCATTATGTAAAATATTGGAAAATTCTGAGGCTTATATCTTACTTAAAACATTGTTTTACACGTCCAAAAAGGTAAAAAAAAAAAGAACAATTCAATCAAATATTTATTTTCATCAAGTATGAAAATTGTTTTGGGAACAAACTTTCTTTGCATTAAAAAAAATTCTACATGTTGGCCACTTTAAAAAGTAGCTCGACTATAAAAATAGACAAACAGCAGTACAGTTGAAGGTAAACAACATGTATTGCTACACGAAGAATAAAACACAGGGTATGCGTGTAATAATTTTTGCGTGCGTCAGGACTACTCACATTTTCCGCTCATATTTTCCGTGAACACCTTTACATGAGTTTTGTGTTTCAAAATTGATAAAGTGATGAAAGTATACTCCTAATGCAAACAAACGAAGAAAGAGATGTCGTTGTTAGTGATTGTGATGTTTCAAACTTTGGATTAAATTCAAATATTTATTCAGAATCTATTCAGATATATTATTTCAATGTGTTTTACAACGAGGATATAATCAAAGCAGTAATATTGGTAAGTTTTATTCATATCATATTTCAAAATGTAGTCCTTTGCTATTAGTTTTTAGTTTCTTCTCGAAGAATAGCATATGAAGACAGGTTTTTGGTGAACCATATCGAGTGCACCGCAGTCGGTTTTATATCAAATATATAATAGATATGAACAAATAAAGAGAAACACCATGCAATCAGATATACAGTTGAGTCCCTTGTGTTTTTACACATAAAAAGTATTTCATTTCTTTTTGTGTTTGGTAGATGATCAAATACATTTACAAAACTCAAAGCAACACGTTATGAATATCATGTGTCCGTAGAGCTTTTTTATTTATCTTTATCAGTAACGCTCACAGCGGAACAGTTGAAATCCAGGAATGTATCATAACTTTAACATTTGCAGAGATATATGGCAAAAAAAGGACCTACAAAAACAGACAAATGTATGACATGTTATCTCGGCTTGAGGTTGTTGAACCTAAGTTTATGATAATTTCTGAATTCATTAACGGACAGTTTTAGAAAAGTTCGTTATAAATCATATCAGTACCGAAGAACTGACTGTTGAGATGATGATACCATATGGGACTGATTATCAGCCAGCAGGGGTATCGGACCAGTGCTGTAAAAATGAAAAATAAGTTATAGATTTAATGCCTTCGAAGTACTTATCGTGATTTACCGTCATCAGGAACGCTCAAAGACAAATATCTGAAAGCCGTGAATAAATGTTTAACAAAATCATTGTAGAGCTATATGGCCAAAAAATGACCTTTAAGAACAGCAAACTATATCTATGGTCAACTTTGCCTAAAGGAGTTAAAACCTTAGTTTGTTATGATTTTAAGATTTATAAACATGTAATCTTTAGAAGGGTTTGTTATAAATCATGTCAGTACCGAAGTGCTGACAACTGAGCTGATAGCACCCCATTGGGAAGGTAATCCACCAGCAGATATATCGACCCAGTGATGTAAAATTGAAAACACCACATTATAGTTTTAATGCATCCGAAGAACATTTTTGAATTTACTTTCAAGAACGCGCTCAAACTCGATAGTTGAAAGCCAAAAATTAGTGTATATATAAACAAAACTAATGCAGTGCTAGGACAAAAAAGGACTTAACAAAGTAGGACAATTTATTTATGGGGCAATTTGGGAATTAAAATATTAGTTTCTGAAATGTCAAAATGATTCACTTAAGTACTGTTTACTAAAGTACTTGAAAAGATGCGTTATTTCATATCTAAAATGTTGTTATCCTTTTAACACCTTTTTTTTAATCTGATTTAAATACAGTTTTGAGTGTCTGAAAAATGAATGAAAGATGCTCGCATTAAGAACAAAGAAAAAGTCACTGAAAGTACTTGACCTCTGATATGCGTCAAGCACCACTAAGGATAATACGTGATAAGGCGCACGTCTGCTATTTATATTAAGCCTGATGTCTTTCATGACTTGACACAAATGAAATACGTAAATCCTTGTATGAAAGGGGTTGGTTGTGAGCAGCATTGAATAGCATTTAACTGACTTAAAATCAAGGTCAAACGTACTAGTTTGAAGTTAACGCGTATATTGTCGATTGTTGCCGACAATAATTGATAAAGAATCGCGATGTGAGAATAAAATTATGCAAAACTAAACTTACACTTCAAATTTAGTAGTTACTAATTGATATACATATAAATAGAAGTGTGTGATAAAAGTATCTTCGAACGAAAATGTGAAAGTAAATGTAGTATTCAGATTATACAAGACTAAATGAAGATTGACAATCATTCAAATATGAACGCATGCCAACTTCAAAGTTTAAAATACATAGTACACACTGTAAAAGACATAAAACAACATGTTTCTGGTGTTTGTTAATGCAGTATAAAATCATTTTAAAGAAGAAGGTAGTAGTTTAAATTCATCACGAGTTACATGAATACAAGATTCGTGTCTTGTCACCATTGCATTTTGTCTAAATCAACCTGCGTTTTACACGAATGTTTGACATTAATTAATTATTTTTGTTAGTTGATATAGCAATCTTCTACTGTTGTTCTATCGTCAACTATTCCTTAGCTTCCTTGCAACTGTTTGATATTGCTATGCAAAACATTTTTAACAATATTTCTAGATTTTTTTCTTGCAAGGTTGTATATTCATACTTTTATCAGACGTCATGTGTTTCTCTGACAGTTCTTAAATGTACGGATAGACGACATACACACATGATAAAATTACCTACTGACAAAACAATTGTGATATACATAAGTTTTTAAGAACTTCATATGATTTGTTAGAAAATTAACCAAAAAGAGCTATAATTTGTAATGGCCAGTGGTTTTGACATAGAAGAGGGGTTAAAGATACCAGAAGAACAGTCAAACTCATCAATAGAAAATAAACTGACAACGCCATGGCTTTGAATGAAAAAGACTAACAGACAAATAGTAGTACACAAGAAACAAAATAGAAAAATAAGACTGAGCAACACAAATTAAATCAAAAACTTGGGTTGATCTCATGTGTTCCGGAAGGCAAGCAGATCCTGTTCAATAAGTGGCACCCGTCTAGTTGCTCATGTTACTAAGAAACTCGGTAGGTCACATTCATGAAAAGGGAAGGGGATTGTATTTACGACAAAAGAAACATATTCGATATCATCTGTGAAACGGTTATTCCATAACGGTCAACCAATTTCGTAACATTGGCGTCCGTAAAATTTATGAAGGGATGATTTCAACTTCATCATCTGAAACTCTTGGTTTAATAGCTCCCTTGTGAGCAGCAACCCTTTATCAATAAAATTATGTTAGGAAATAAAATCACGGGAATACTGTTTCAATTGGGAGATATATACTCCGTATGCAAGCGATACTGGAAGATTGCTACATAGAAATGGAAAGTTCATAATTGGGAAGCTGAAATCATCTCGTTTGTCGTGAAGTTTTGTTTTTAACCGATCCTCATCGTCAATTTCTAGTTGTAAGTCAAGATATGAGGCAGACTTAATTTTATCTTTTGTATTCTATCTATCTAGTTCGATGGAATTTATGCTTTCATCATAGTCACAAAATTTTGAATTATTTAGTGAGAGTACATCATCTATAAAGCGAAAAGTATATTTGTTATATACAGATCAAGTCCAGAATAGAATAGACATTGGGATAAATAAGATTCAAATTGGAAAATCAGCATATGATAATACTTTATAACCTTGAAACTGAGGAAAGTTGTTTTGTTTGCAATCCTCCCACATCCACTTATTTTTTAAAGTAGCAGACTTGTGTGTAATTGTACTTTGATAAAACAAAAACCTGTCCACATGCATGACATGTGATATAATCTTAAGGTCCCATATGCAGTTGTAAAACATTCGATGGATGGTATTATATTAAGGACAAAACTACTATGATATTGAATATTTATAATTTAAAAAAGGGACGAAAGATACCAAAGGGACAGTCAAACTCATAAATCTAAAACAAACTGACAACGCCATGGCTAAAAATAAAAAAGACAAACAGAAAAACAATAGTACACACGACACAACATAGAAAACTAAAGAATAAACAACACGAACCCCACCAAAAACTAGGGGTGATCTCAGGTGCTCCGGAAGGGTAAGCAGATCCTGCTCCACATGTGGCATCCGTCGTGTTGCTTAAGTGATTACAAATCCGGTAAATAGTCTAATTCGGTAGGTCATATTCATGAAAGGGAAGGGGATTGTAGTTACGACGTAAGGAACATATCCGATTAACATACGAATGCATAAAATTATCAGCATTTCAAAGTTCAAAGTACAAAAAAATGTATACATTGAGACCTATATAATGTCAGACTGTCCTGTGTTGCGCACAGGTATTAAGCAAACTGATTAGTAATATTTTGTTTGATTCAATGTGACCTTTCATATATGTTTAAAACGTCAAACAGGAGAAGTATCATAATTCGGTAAGTTTCTTAGGCAACATTAAAATGTTATATATATGCATGCATTATTAGTGAAATACATAGTTGATTTATTGTTATGTTTAAATAACTTTCTTCATAATCTCACCCAGGGGCCGGTAACAAGAAGCTCTCTTTGCACTTAAGATCATCTTAATACTGTCTTAGAGACTAAGAGTGTAACAAGAAGCAATCTTATATCAATCTTAGAATGATTGACAGCCCTTAAGACATTTCAGTTTCTTACGGATTTAAGTGATTTCTTTGCAACCCCTTATCATAAACTTATCAATTCGGGTAACTCGAAAATATCTTATTTTATTTTGTCCTTTAGTAAGAACTCTTTGCATCAACTTAAGCATTTACGAGCGTAACACGACTCGGACTTAACATGTTTTAGTGTAAGTGTGGTTTTACCCACCACTTAACTGATCTTTGAATGAAAATGGCGTTTTTTTAACATATAATTAATAATTAACAGGAGAAGAAATCAAGATCACTTTACAAGACCATTTATTCCATGACGCTGAAATCCTCATGATTTTGTGACGGATTTACATATTAGGCCACACCAATTTGATTCCTTGTTCGACGGACCAGCCCACACCTATTTTTTTCAAAACAGACTTTTTTAATTTTTTTCATATTCCCGCTTCCGGCATCCGGAAATGTAATCATGTCCATTTCCCGCACCGTTTTTTTGTAAATATTATAAAAAGATATCAACATCTGTTTTTTTAAAAATCACAGCCTAACCTGTATATAACGATTTTAAACATAAAAGCACCCCACCACACTGTGTAAATATCTGTGTGAATATTTCACTACAGACTGCTCAGAGTCTGAATTGACCAGTTTTTGTGCTCGACCAGTAAAATCGAGCACACATTTTACTCGACTAGTCTCGACATTGTCTCGACTGGACTTAACTGTACTTAAGGGTACTCGACGAGGTCTCGACTTTACTTATTTAGTCTGAAATGGTCTTGACCAAGGCTCGACCTGTCTTGACTAGTCTCGACCTGTCTCGACTCAGTCTGAACCAGTCTCCACCTGTCTCGACTAGTCTCGACTCAGTCTGAACCAGTCTGAACCAGTCTCGACCTGTCTCGACTATTCTTGACCTTCAAATTTAGTTTTGTAAAAAAAGCTAAGATTTGCAATTCGGACAAAATAGAGATAGTACACTTTAATTTTTTAATAACTTTTTCAAATCAACTTGGATTGTCATCAAACTATGCAGCTAAATTAGATATATATTTTGTTGATTTGAAAAAGTTATTAAAACAATCAAAGTGTACTATCTCTATTTTGTCCGAATTGAAAATCCTAGCTTTTTTTTTACCAACATTACTTTAATTCTTAAATTTTACAGCAATACAACAAACAAGTAAATGAAATGGGATTCATTTTTTTATTTCACAGCCAGTAATCAAACTAACTTATAAGCTTGAATTTTGTAAGATCAATATTTAATTTAGTTAGATGGGCTTCTTTAGACCAGTCAAAACTAAATTTGAAGGTCAAGAATAGTCGAGACAGGTCGAGACTGGTTCAGACTGAGTCGAGACTAGTCAAGACCGGTCGAGACTAGTCAAGACAGGTCGAGACAGGTCGAGCCTTGGTCAAGACCATTTCAGACTAATTAAGTAAAGTCCAGACCTAGTCGAGTACACTTAAGTACAGTTCATTCCAGTCGAGACAATGTCAAGACTAGTCGAGTAAAATGTGTGCTCGATTTTACAGGTCGAGCACAAAAACTGGTCAATTCAGACTCTGAGCAGTTTGCAGTGTTTGTTTCTGCATGAAACCTATTTATCCAAAGTGGGAGTGCTCCGATAACAGCGGAAATACCTATAAAGAACAAAAGTTGGTTTCTTTCCCCCTTACTTATATTCCCTATCAATAAATGTTTGTTGTCAGAATAAAGATCAAAGAACAAAGAACTTCTGAAGCCAGGACTTGCCTTCAACTGCAATATTATATTGTATGCTGGCGAAACAAAACTATCCATAGCCGCTGCATGTTTATGCACCTGTCCCGATCGATCCAGGGGCCTGTCGTTCAGCAGTTATCGTTTGTTGACGTTGTTCATTGGTATTTTCCCGTTTGGATATATAAATTAGATCGTTGGATTTCCTGTTTGAATTGTGTACGCTAATAATCTTGGGGTCCTTTATAGCTTGCAGTTTGGTCTGTATCGAAGCCCTGTGTAAAAGGCCGTACTTTGACCTGTGTTTGTTATTATCAGGTTGAGAATAACCCTCCCTCAGACAAGGGGTAATTTTACTGAAGAAGAAAAGAAAATAGAAATACCCAGGATTTGTAAATTTCTTCTATACAAAACCTTTGAAAACTTAGAATTTTGTACTCAAAAAGAGGAGAGTTACATCATTTTTTAAACAACTTTTTGTAAAAGAGGGGTCCACTTATTTTGAATAATATTAAACTGTTCAAGGATTATGCGACGCGAGATTTTGTGAGATTACCCGTGATGCATCTGGAAAATGCTAAACTAGCTCTGATTAATGGCTGATATTTGCATCACCTAGAAACAAACTGACACCCGATATGTAAGTATTACAATCCATATTTATCAAATGTTATGCTTAAAATAAGGAGTTTAAAATGGTTCTGGTGAAATAAATAAATTTTACGATCGCAGTAAGAGTACACGGCTCCATAGAAGAAATTTGCATAATGACCGAAGTGACCTCACCCTATCCCGCCTATTGGGCGGTCCTCGCATCATTTTCTATTTTTATACTCCTTCCTCAAAATACGGAAATGAATGAACAAATTTACATTTTCTGCAAGGTATATGATTTGTTCGTGTATTGAGTAAATGTCGTAGTGATTGATGCATTAGTTTTCCTAATTTTTCCGTTTCTTTGAGCTGATTACAACAAAAATGGCGTTCTGGAGCGAAAATGGGGGTGGCTTAGCAGAAATGAATAAAGTTCTTCAATTGACCTAGATTGATGTTCAAACTAGTTTATAAACGTAAAACATTAGTGATAAAGTGTATAGACGAAAGCTCAAATCGCCAAATAAGGTAATTGTGATACTTTTCGGTCTTGAAAAATCAATGTGTTTCTCAGATGAATCACAATTTACCAGGCCTAAATTGGGAGGGGATCCAGTTGTCATAATCAGCTGATAGTTCCTTCCTGCTTCAACCGACATGAAACCTTTAAACCATGTGTTTTGAATTAGTTGAACGTCAATTTTAACAAGCCATGTTCCATGGAAAACACCATAGCTGCATGGATGGTAAGCTTCTCAAATGTTCATCCCAATGCCGGCAACTGACCTCCCTAGTAAATCAAGTTGACGTTGTGTACAAATGAATGTACTTTTTTACTGACGTTCATACACCAACAGAGCTCATCTGCTTAAATAATGAATAGGTAGTGCAGTTTTTGTCTTCATTATAAATCATTACCACCCAGCTTTATTATGCATGATATTGTTATGGACTCCCTTCATCTCTATCTGAATATACCACATACATGTACATATCACCTGCATTACAAGTGAAACATTTTGTACAAGACTACATTATTTTTTTTCCTTCAACAGCGTCAAATTATACATTAAAAATGCCTTGCAAGATGTTTCCTGCAACAGTGTCACATAAAAAATAAAAAAAATAGCCTTGCAAGGTGTCTTCCTGCATAGCTGTCAAGCAAAAAAATGTACCCTTTTAGACTAGTTATTTATTATATTTTGTAGTGTACTGTATCTTAATTTTATGATACATTGCCCCGTAAGATAAATAGTTGGCTATTATTCAGTTATTTTATATAGATATATTTAGAAAGACCCAAATAGTTCCAGTTTTTTTTCCTAAATCATTCTATATTAAATTTTCCAATATGTTTTTATTGTTTAATTTCAATATTGTGAAGATATTAAAATATCAATTTGTCGTTTGAATACCAACATGCATGTTAAGACAATGTGCTACATAATCAATAATTCATTGAGGTCCTGCATTACCTATTATGATATGTAAATGTGTATATACATATGTTTGTAGTTAAGCAAGCACCAGTAATTTAAAGTATGATTTTTTGGTTGCGACATCAAATGATCCTACAATATTGAAAATATATTTTTTTTAGAAACATTGCTACATGTAGATACTTCCTGAATTTGCACAAGTTGGCATATATGTAGCATAAACCCATATATTACAAAACTAACATAAATCTTGCAAATATAATTGTTCGAGCAGAGATATTGAGGTAATATTACTATTGTTAAGACAGATTTGATATTGGAATAATTTAAGCCATATGCTATTGTATTTTTAGTGCCACATGTAACTATATTTCACATTTTTTTTCCAGTATTTTCCAAAATGCCCAAACTAGTGAATGTTAAGATGAAAAGGCCAAGCACAAGAAAAGTCCCCAAAAAAGTCTAAAGCAGTTGACCATTCATGCATTAATCATGTGGACTGACATATGGCATGCCTTCAAATAGAAATACTTGAGTATTGGTACACCTTAATGTGACTATTGACTAAAACGTTCCTCCAAATATCACCTATGAAAAGATATACCAACAGTATTTCATTGGATCATTAACATTCAATATCTTTTAGCCAAACATGGAGAGCTATACTCTGTGTGTAGGGGAATTGATAGTGACTTAATAGATAATCAAGTGCACGTGATACCAGCTGTCTGAACTAGATTATATCTTTATTTTACATAAAAATAAATCATAGTATATTTTAAATTCCTTTACATGCCAGAATCATTTAATATTTGCCTAATCTGCTTAGTGTTGAGGGTATATTGACTATTCTCTTTCTTGTCACAGACTTTATTTATCCAGTTTTTCATATAAATCTGTGTGATTAATGTCTATGAGGATGTGTAGTAAGATAAACAAGGACACAAAGGATATGATTGAAATGAGACAACTATCCATGTAATATCAAATGAAGATTTTAAAAACTATTTGTCTACATGTATAATAGATGAATGAAACCAACAGTCCATACATAAAACATGTAAAAAAAAAGTTTGTATACCAAATTTAAAATAAGGACATAAAACTTTAAAGGTGTGGTATTATTGTCAATCGAATGAGACAGCTCAGTTCACCAAAGCTCAAATGATGTTGATGTCCCGGTAAGCAATTATTCAATTGATCTTTATTTCTTATCTTGATAGACAGAAGTTATTGTTTTACATGCATATTTGTAATTGTGCGCTTTAAAGTCAATACAAGCCAAAATTGTACAAAAAGTATCTACTGTTAGACATTAAACATTTTTGTCATGTTTACAAAGACATTTATTGATAAATATCTAGTCGCCACAGTTAAGACCTATCAAACATTAAAGTTACTAACAGAAAAGTAAGACTTTTATTTTAATTCTTGATGTAATCTGCTGTTACTTACCTCCTATGTACAGTCAGAAAAAGATGAAAGAAGTCTTCTTTGATATATGACAAGTCGCCCTTTTCAAGTTACCTTCTGTGTTTTACTACATGATCGAGGCATATTAACCAGGAATAATTTCTTGATTGGCCGTTATGACAGAGAGCTGACACTATAAGGTTGTCCTATTTAATTCATGCACAAATGAGTTAAGTACTCTGACAAGAAAGAAAAGTTCATTTAAAGATGTAATATACAAATATAGCCTTTGTATGAGGTCGATACAAGGATATATTGACCTGAAAGAAGTATATTGACTGAGGACGAAGTCCGAGGTCGATATACTTCTTTGGGTCGATATATCCTGTATTGACCTCATACAAAGGCTATATTTGTTATATTATTAATTTCCGACCATATTTGTATCAAAATCGTCATTTAGGTTTGTTAATTGGGATTTTATAGATATTACATTGTCTCCTTGACAATAACAACATATTATAGTTGTTATTTCATTTACTTTTTTTTTGGACATCTTATGTATTTGAAGATTTTTTTCGTCAAATAATCGATCACAGATATCATGTGTTTCAAAACGTTTAACAATATCCTGAAATTCATTACATGACGTCACAAAGTATATCGGTTTTTAGATATTCTAAAAATAACCGTGCGATTTGCTTTTTGCCGGTCAATATGCTTTTTGCTATCCGCCGTTTTCCCTACCTTCGAAAATATAGTTTAACATGTGACTATCCCTAAACGAATCAAATTTGTTAAAATATACGAATTAATAATATTGTTATTTATTTAATAGTAGAATTAAAAACATTGCTTGCAGTACACACTGGCTAACATGTCTTTAATGCCTTTATCATGGTTATGATGATTGAAACCGAGAGTAACATGCAGATCGAGGCAGTTTGATTGGGTTTAACACTGGGCGCCCTTTTTAACAGTACTTGTCCTTACCTTAAGAAAATGATCAGCCACTGATAATATATAATAAAACGCAAATTATACAGTGAATCGTCCTGAAATGTGTGGTCAATTCTTTTTTGCCACAAATATGGTTTTGCACCTGTATCCCACAGATTGATAGTTTCCTAAGTTGAAAATAGCTACAATGACATCATCTACAAGAATGAGATTTTGTTTTCATTTCTTTGGCAGTTGACTGAAAATAAAAATTTACAGAAGTTAATTACAAACACATTGTCAATTGTCGTAATACACATTGCGTTACAATGTCCATCAACTAAAACACTTAAATTACGCTATTTTGTCAATTGAAAATTAAAGTGGTAATCAATAATAATTACATTTAAAAATGAATGAAGTCCGTTACCATAATGATATAGTCTATACGTGACAAAAATAAGAAAACAACTCGATACATGTGTACAAAAATTACGTTCCGATATCGTAAGTGACGAGTACAAAATATAGAAGTAGTGGCGAGTAGTGCGAAGTCTCGCTGCGGAAGAGATTACGATAAACCGCGAAATTCCAATCCTTTTTACTATACAAATCCTTGAACTGTTTAAGTAAATGTGTTAATATAACATGGTTAATTCCAGGAATATTATAAAATTCTTGGACATGTTTTGACCATTTAATACCAGATAGATATATAGTTCTTTGAGAAAATATGAGCCCTTTTGTACAAACAAATATATTATAACCTATATTGATCCCTCATAAAACATGTAAAAGGGATCTGTATTACATTAAGGGGTTGCCCCCAAACTGATTATGACTTGAATGAAGAATTCATTTTTTTTTGTCTCATTGTCAGTCACACATACCAGAGACATATATATATATATATATATATACAGATTTTTACACATATATATGTCTCTGTACATACATAGACCAGATTTATTTATGTCTTGGTGAACAGGGAATAAATACTTCAGAAATAAAAAAAATGTCAAAGTACAAGTGATAAATCAAGTTTTAATATTATCAAAACCTACTATTTTATGTTTACAAAAAAAAATTTAATCGCTCGCCTTTACTTTTCAAGCTTCGCCTCAAAAATTTGCAAATGAAATATTTAAAAAAAAAATTTCAAATCGCTCGCCCCAAATTTTAGAGTCCAAAAATCCGTAGAACAAGAAATTTAAATTGGTGTGGCCTTACCAAGAACTGTCGATAAGACAAAACGACCTTTTTGGAACTTTTTTTTTTTTGCAAAGGAGCACATATATATGATTTATGGCTATATCCCTTAACACCCTACTAAGCCCTATTTTCCCAAATATTGTACAAAAGAGACCTTTTTAGACACTGACATATTAAAGAAATTATTTTTTTGATACATATTTCTAACAACTGTCTTATATATATGTAACACTCACACACGTGTCCTTCCCCCCAAACGTGTCCGAATCCCCCAAACGTGTCCACATTGACGTCACTGAACTGCAAAACATGTCTAGTTAAAAACATCGCCAAAGCGTGTGATTTGTATAAACGCCCAAACGTGTCCATTTCTCAACAAACCCCCAAACGTTTCCAATCCCAAAAATGTGTCCATATCAAGCGTTATTTGGTTATTGCTATTCCATTAACGTATTCTAATTTTACCATTAATTAAAAATATAGATAAGCTTTTTAAATGGCCGAAAAAACTGGGTAAAAGTTGGGGCGTCATTTCGGCTATGTTGTATGTAAATTGTAAGCAAACATGTTTAGTTAAACTGTACAGTTAACGGATGAAAGTGCCCCTTTGTCTGCACATTAAAATTGTATGTTCTCTCTAAATATTGTGAAACACCGGCAACTGGACGATCAACAGTATAAGGTAAATTTATACAGTACAAATGTAAAAAAAAAAACCTTTTAACCTATGTTCTCTGAATATGCATGAAATACTTGCAACTGGACAATACACAATCATCAGTTTAAAGATAATTTAAACAGTATAGAACAGTAAAATCATTAAAACATGTATGTTCTCTAAATATGCATAAAATACTTGCAACTGGAAATACGCTATCAACAGTCTAAAGTTAATTTATACAGCAAATGTAAAACTATTTCGCTCTAAATATGCATACTTTAGATAATATGAGTACTTGCAACTGGACAGTTAATACGCTAACAGTCTAGAAAGTGAATTAATACAACTTACAAATTAAATTTGCAATTACGGTAACCACTAATAACCGGCGTTGATCACATAACATTCATATAAATAAACAGAATCTATAAAACCAATGCATGAAACATTTGGCACTGGACGTTATGTCTCTTGATCATGTGTCTTTAGTGATGCTTGAACCCTAAAACTTATAAAAAGAAACCGGATAACCAGTTTATGATTTGATGAGTTTTTGAAATACACACAAATTCAGATAGAGAACTATTAACAAAAGATTTAAAAAAAAAAATGCTGCTTAACGCTCGCCAGGCAATATTCGGATAAATATACAAAGCATCATCGGAGTTTTTAAGTACATAATAATTTACAAAGTCACCGATTAAGTGAACTCTATAATTATGCGCAGGTTCGCTCTAAATGAGTTTGAAATACTTGCAAATGAACAATAAGCAATTTCAGTCAAAAATTAATTAACAATTACAAATTAAATTTTGAATTATGATATTCATTAAAAACCTACATTTAATTAACTAAAGCTATTAAATGAAAACTTTGTCACCTGTGTTCCCATCATAAAATTCCCGTAAACGTTATCAGTGATTTTATTTAGGAGATACATGTATAAACGCTAAAAGACATGAGACGTTCTGGCGTTAAATATTGGACACGTTTTGGCGAATAACATTTATCGGACACGTTTGGGGATTATGAATTCGGACACGTTTGGGGGAAATTGTACATTTCGGACACGTTTAGGGAGAAAAGACACGTTTGGGGGAATCGGACACGTTTCTGGGGAAGTACACGTTTGGGAGTGTTACATATATATGTCGTGTACATGTTATTATTTTGTACATGTTATAACTTGACTTGTCCAATTTTTATTAAGTAAAAGATAATAACTTGTACAAATCATTATAATTCTACCTTGGCCTTTTTCCTGACTACAACACAACTTTCCCTTTAAACAAATAATTTATTATAAGTGCATCAGTATAAACGTGAAACATTTTGAAATTTTTATTTGATAAATTTGGTAGCCAATTTGTATACAGTTTCATGGTTAAGTAGGGTATAAAAGGATAAAAATTGAGACATCAAATAAAATCTTCAAATAATTCTGTATTTACTTGTGAAAGATAAAGATGTACTTTAAGTAATGTAAAGGAAGCCAAGTTAAGTTCCAAAAAACAGCACTTCAAAAATAATTCTTAAGATGGCATGATGTTTTGAATGTAGCAGGAATTAAATTAATAAACTCATTTGCAAAGGAGACGAAATTATTTATTATTGTACAGTTGATCAACCTTACCCTCTGCATGCCAAGAAATTACCTCCGTTGAAATTCTGCAAATATCCCATTGAGCAAATTGCATGAAAGATAAATTTTGACCATTTGTTATATAGCAGTATTCTTAGCGAGACGTACATAAAGGTCATAAATCAATTATTTGAATGAAATTAAATCTGTATCTACTAATATGTGCCGTAGGAGGTCCATCAGAATTTTTAGCTAGGATTTCTTGGCATGGATTAGAACAGCACACTCTGAAGTTAAAATTGGTCATGGAGGCATACAAATAATAAATATAAGGAGTTATAAAAACACAATTTTCCACTATAAGCAGAGAAATTATCCGGATTTTCACTCATAGTCAAGTCAAAGTCAAAGACCATTTTGATTATCAATTATGTACTATCAGGATCACTATTTAAAATTCAGTGGACTGTGCCCGTAAAAGGCAGAAGTGGCTTACCAACTCACTGACATTGCTTTAATTTTGGAGCTCCATATATCCTGCATGGTGTTAATTGAAGGGAATTTCTTCTATGGCTAGAACTGTGATTTATGTATGATAGACAACTCCCCCCTCAAAGTCATGTGTTTCGTAAAAATATAGAATGCTGACATAAAAAGTATGATGATTTGATGAACACATGAGAACAACTGACACTGGTCTGAATGATTAAGAATTGTGCAATTCCATAAAAAAAGTAGATAAATAATTTATTATAATTAAACCCCATCTGTCAGAGAACAATTGAATATTTCCCTTCATTTAAAAATCAAAATAATTGGAAGAAGATTTTCATTTTATTTATTCCTTTCGATGACTTTGTCACTTTGCACCAGTAGTCCGTATTTTAGTGACTCCTGGTTGTTCAACCCAATATGCTCAAAGTGTCATTTTTGCTGAAGTTACAATGTATATCCTAACAAGAGGCTGTCACAACGACAGCAAACCGGATTTATTAATATTTATTTGTGTCCTGGCAATATACCAAGAACCATTACTGATGAATGGTGAAAGTGAAAATCGTCAATATCAAATTTGACCTCCATTTTGTCTTCAGTATCAACATATTAAAATTTTGAAAAGCTTAGATTGAATGGTTCATGAGAAAATGCAACAACGTGTATGGAAACGCCATTTTACAATATTTCAAGAACCATAACTCCTGAACGGTAAAAGTCAAAATCGTCATTATTGAACTTGACCTATATTTTGGCATCAGTAACAACATATTAAAATTTGGGAAGCTTTGGTAGAACAGTTTATGCGTAAATGCACGGACAAGACTAGAAACTCCATTTTTCAATCTTTCAAAGACATAACTCCTGAATGGTAAAAGTCAAAATCGTCATTATTGAACTTGACCTCCATTTTGTCATCAGTAACAACATATTAAAATTTTGGAAGCTTTGGTAGAACAGTTTATGCGTAAATGCACGAACACGACTAGAAACTCCATTTTTCAATCTTTCTAGAACCATAACTCCTGAATGGTAAAAGTCAAAATCGTCATTATTGAACTTGACCTCCATTTTGTCATCAGTAACAACATATTAAAATTTGGGAAGCTTTGGTAGAACAGTTTATGCGTAAATGCACGGACACGACTGAAAACTCCATTTTTCAATCTTTCTAGAACCATAACTCCTGAATGGTAAAAGTCAAAATCGTCATTATTGAACTTGACCTCCATTTTGTCATCAGTAACAACATATTAAAATTTGGGAAGCTTTGGTAGAACAGTTTATGCGTAAATGCACGGACACGACTGAAAACTCCATTTTTCAATCTTTCAAGAACCATAACTCCTGAATGGTAAAAGTCAAAATCGTCATTATTGAACTTGACCTCCATTTTGTCATCAGTAACAACATATTAAAATTTGGGAAGCTTTGGTAGAACAGTTTATGCGTTAATGCACGGACACGACTGGAAACTCCATTTTTCAATCTTTCAAGATGGCATCATACAAGTAATTACTCTTACAGCCCTTGGATGGTGTGAACTTCCCAAAAGAACGTGTATCGTGTAATGGTGTATGGCATATGGTGTAATGGTGTAAGGTGTATAGTGCTATGGTGTATGGTGTAAGGGGAATGGTGTAATGGTGTTTGAGGAATGGTGTGATTGTGGTAACGTGCGATCGGGAATGGTGTGGATGATGGTGTACGACATTTCATTGGTTCAAAACGAAATTCTTTTTAATTATTTTTTTCGAATTGTAAACATAAACAATACTAATGATCTTAATATTTGAAGTTTTATTGCATTATTGGTAATTTTTGATCGTGAAAATAGAATGGGGAATGGTGCGTGGTTTAAGGTGTAAGGTGTATGGTTCATGGTGTAACGTGTATGGTGTATTGGTACAAGGTGTATGGTGTAATGGTGTATGGTGTATGGTGTTATGGTGTAAAGTGTTAGTGGGAGGTTTACACCAGCCAATGACAGTACAAAGTTTTTGTACAGATAATAAATAACCTGTACAAAATAATAAAATGTACACGACACGACACGATACTGATCCGCAAATTTCTCCCAAAAACTATGAAATAGTTTCTCATACATACTGATCCTCCTGAAATTTCCTCCAAAATTTTTTACAATCACTAACAATATATCGATCTATCAGTACAGTTTATTCCGTTAATTAAAAAGACGAACTGCATTTTATCGGAATAAACGGTATTTCTTATTCAAATAAAAGACTGCTTCATATATACTGATCCTAAAATTTCCCAAAAACTATTATAGAATACTGTCTTATGTATACTTATCGTCAAATACGTCCAAAAACTCCAAAACACTCTCTAATATATACCTATCCTCAAATTTTCAACAACAAAAATTAAAACACTGTCTTATAATACTGCCCAAAGACAGGTGCCCATAATTAAGTGGTTGTCGATTGTTGCTGTTTATCATATTTCCCCCCCATTTATTGTATTGTTCATTAACCAGGCCGTAAGTTTTCTCGTTTAATTTGTTTTACATTTTTCAATTCGGGGCCTATTAAATATTGCTGACTATATGGTATGGGTTTTGCTAATTGTTGAAGGTCGTACAGTGACACATATTTATTAAATTCTACGTCACGTTGTTTCTGGTAGAAAGTTGTCTAATTGGCCATCATGCCAAATCTGTTTCTTTTTCAATTATCCTCAAATTTCCACCAAAACTATAAAACGTCGCCGTTCCGGGTTACGAAAATGAATTAAATCGTTCCGTTATTCATAGGTAGATAACCAATGAAATGGACCGATATCATAATAAAATGGTCCAATTTTCCCGTTGTGGGGACGGGGGATATTTCCTCTTGTTTAAAATCCAGTTTTCGTAGTCTTGCACTGAGCCAGTTTATTCTTTTTCCTTTAAATATTCCCATATTTTTAACTTAATCAGGATCAATATTTGTGAAGAATATGCAAGAACAATTCCTGTTACTTCAAAGCGAACGAAAGATTTTTATTCGGCAATGACTAAACCAAAGAAAGAAAACGTTAACGGGCAGGACGGAAAGTTAGTAAGTGTACTTAGAATAAGATCGTCTTAAGGATATTCTTAAACGATGTTAAGAGAAAGGAAAGGGCGAATAAATAATGCTTCTAGTTACACTCTTAAAAGATTCTTAGTGCACTCTTTGTGCTATCTTAAACTATGACTTATGAGAATTTTAAGAGATGTTTCTTGTTACTGGCCCCAGGGTCCTTATTGTCTAATTAATAAACCTGGTGCCGGTAACAAGATATTTTATAAAGAGAGGTCGTAAGTATTGAATTAAAGGGAAGATAAGATAATTCTAAGATCACTCAAAAGCTCCCTGAGGTTGTTCGTAGATCGCTCTTATTTCTTCCTTAAGTTACATCGTAATAGTTTTCAAGTTACGAGTTCTTAATAATTTTCTGATGTCTCCGTTTTTGGTTTCTCACAAAGAAATTAGAATCCCCTTAAATGAATCATAGAAAACGTTTTAATAAACGATTAAATGCGCATAACAACCCATTTAACCTAAGGAAAACAATTCTGGCCGCAGACCGCCATTATTCTTCCGGCCCTATTTTGATAAAAGTAAAATTGAATTAAAAACTTTGCAACGCTTCAAACATTAAATTATTTTAACTGCTTATAGAACATTATTATTTTAATAAAACTATGATTGTCTCAGGACAATTCTTTTGAGGGCCCTATTATTCACCAGGCCAATGGTAGGATTTAAATAGAGTATAGATGACGAGTCTCAATTGACGTCGGTTTATTTTTCTATCCTACCGTTCATTTCGGTCCAATCACTACTAGAATGGTTTACTTTTATAATTTGTAATTTGGATGGAGAGTTGTTTCATTGGCACTCATACCACATCTTCTTATATTTTTTCACTTTAAACAATATTTTTTTTCACATTTTAAAAGCCTTCTTACAAAAAATAAAATCACAAAAATACTTAACTCCTAGGAAAATTCAAAACGGAAATTAAGTCCTTCACCAAATGGCAAAATCAAATGATTGAACACATCAAACGAATGGACAACACAGTTACTTGTCATATTCCTGACTTGTTACAGGCATTTTCAAAGTGTAAATAAATGACGGATTTAACCCGGATTTAAAGAGCTGAACCTCTCACTTGTATGACAGTCTTGTCAAATTCCATGATATTGATAACGATGCGTGAACAAAAAAGACACAATAGACAAATTAGGTGTCTTAAGATCATCATATCTTCATCCCAACTTTGTGAATGTTTTCTCATTTTTTTTACGTGAAGATGAACGTGAAAAGAAACGCACCATCGGTTATTAATTCGTATAAAGAAATTGTGCATGAATTTAAAACTTTGAACTTCGTATTTTTACGATACGATGACACTACGAAGATCAATATTCTTATTTCAAAACAAATAGTTTTACACTTTATATCAAAATCCTATTTGAATTTATTTCATAACTACATTTAAAATCATGCATTTAATTAAATACATGTTATTACAAAATTTTATAAACTATTTTATTAATTGGTTTCGTCTCTAATAAATGTTTTATCAAACAATTACTTTAACTATTTAGACTTTCACATATAGGATATGTTAAGGACGTCCTAACATAAGATGCGTTTGAGATAGCTTCGAGACGCAACTTAAGAGTGTCCTAAGTCGATTCTAAGTCCATCCTAAAATCGATTTATCTATGACTTAGGACGAATCTTAGGATACTTTCGAGAACACCACCCCTGGTTTAATCGATTTGTTTTGTATTTTAGGTATCACAAGTACTCAATCACGAATTTTACAGAAGAAGTTCAAGTAAGTATTTGTTTTACTGTTGGGTTTAATACATTCTAATGTAATCTGTAAATTTCATCGAGATGCATTATATTGCAATGTTAAAAATTACTAGAACACATCCGCGAAATTGCGCGCATTTACCGCTTGTAAACTGTTGTAAGATGAATTTTTGAGAATTTCAGAAATGGTAAAATAAAAGCCCTCTCCCTTTTTACCAAAATCCGATATTTGTTTCCTTTCTGTTAAATTCCACTATTTTCGTGTTTCTGGCCTCAAACCACATTTATTCTTTCCCTTTGCTACAATGCAATTTTTCATAAAAGTCCAATTGAATTAAAAAAAACATTGCACCGCTTCAAACGTGAAATAAATGTAACTGACTAAGACTAATTTCTACCCTAATTTCATTTTGGCCAAATCAATACTGTCACTTTCAACTATACATTTTTTCCGCGTGTTTTACTTTTTCAAGACATATGCAACTACTATGACCCCTTAGATAGTAAATATTTAAAAAAAAAAAAACAAAAAAAAAAAAAACGTTAGACAGAAAAACTTCGGAAGCATGACCTCATATAATAATTTGGAACTATATTCCACGAACCACGAACAAAGGGTGGTATGAAAGCCATCTGTATACTGTGCACATATATATATTATTAATAAAGTTTATTTGCAATTAACTACGGATTCCAAGTTTCTTCTCCTCGGCGATCACTACTGTAATTATTTAAAAAGTCTCTGTACATAATAGCAGTGTTATCTTAGTAAAGATGTAGATAAACTCGAAAAGAATTGTCCTCTCTCCGAGTACTTATGAAAATCATGTACAAGTTTTAAACTGTTTACGATATATGATAAATTTTGTAGTTACTGATGTATTTTATTTTTGATAATCTCGCATGAAGCTGATACCATACTGACACAATTTTAATCACAATCTTTTTGTTCTGTTTGATCAGCTTATTTTTACCATTTAAATTTACAAGCTATAGGCTTTGGGATATTTCCAAACTGCAGCTTGTTTTACAGAGTACAAAGTATATATGAAAAACCCTATTGTTAGTAATGGAAAGAAAACTAAGCTTTTATATTAAGAAGATAGCTAATAGTATTTAAAATTAGGATTAAAGCAAAATTCAATTCATGCTTCCCATTTGTTCCTTAGAAACAGTTTTAGATTGAGTCCTATTGATTATTGGGGCGTTGTTGAAGGTTGCGTACGTAATGATATTATAAGAATCCTGGTATCTTTGCTTATTTTATGATTAATAAAATCATAAAGGGGATTCCAATATTAAGGTGCGAAATTTCCTATCCACAAACTGACCTTGAAACCCAGAAAAACAAATTAGTATGTAACTAATTGGTGAGACCGACATTTACTAAGATCTACCTTCGTTCTACATGACTGATTATAATCGAATAATGTAAACACAAATATATGATAAAACAAATTGAACGAGGACGAAAAGATAAAGAACTGATGGATGTTTGTCATCCAGTTCAAAGTTTATAGATAGTTAGAAATCAAAATTCAATGTTCAATAAAGACGATACAGTTGAGTTCTATCGTCTTTATTACATATTGTTTTTGGAAGTCTCATAAAATACTTGTAATTGTTTTATAATTGTAGAAAGAATAAAAGTGCTTAAAGTGCTTATGTAAAAAATCTAGAAACAATCGTTTACGATTAAACTTGCAAAGGACACGGACCTATCATTTCTTTTTACTTTTTACAATCCGTTTTTTAGACTATTTAAAAAAAGAGGATGTGGTATGATTGCCAATGAGACAACTGCCCACAAGAGACCAAAATGACACAGACATTAACAACTATAGGTCACCGTACAGCCTTCAACTTTTTTTTAAATGCATGCATTTTTAAGGGTATACGATACAGTTTTTATCCCGAATCTACATTTTGATAAAATTTTCATATAGACTATTTTTTAACATGTCTTGCGGAAAAGAAGTCAATTCATTAGATCGAAAATTAAGAAACTTGAGATGAGTTTTTGGCATATTACCGATGGCAACTTTCAGGATATTCACATTGAGTCTTGTTTCATAACGTATGTACAAGCTTTTCAGATATACCATTTTATTAAAGGCATTTGGATGTATGTACGAAATCAAATTATTTTCAAACTCTATTTTTTTAATAACATGATCTGTAGGATTGACCAATCCATTTTCCCGGATGTGACTTACAACGACTTGAGTTCCGTTCGGCATTCTGGGAATATTATTTAAATATCGACCTGAACAAATAACGACATGTTTACTTAAACACTGACAATCATTGGCGCAATCGACAATGTCTGTCCTATATTCGAGCATCAAATAAAATTTAAGCCATAACCAGATGGCTAGGTCTTTAGGTCTCATTCTGGAGGTGAATCTGAAAGATATAGCCAACATATTAAAATCACCTGTGAACATCTTTACATATCAATTGACGTCCAGATGGGACAATTTAATGCGAGTTAAAAGAGGGACATATTCTTACAAATATTTCATTTCACTTATGAACATATTCATATTTATCATAACACCTTACGAAAACATGATGTCTTACAACCGATTTAAAAAAAAAGACAATATATCAATAACAAGCCTTAATTGTTTCACTAAAGATTCCTAATGTTCAAATTTGTCAATCCTTGAAATCTATTGATAAACGAATTTGATTAGAATATATAGACACTTGTTTTTTTTTTAAATGTCAGTTATGAGGTAACAATGACGTCATAAACTCTTCACATGCATTGATATATTGCTACGTATATCAAGCTTAAGACTGCAGTCTTTTATGTTGTTCAAATCTCGTTTATTGATTAGAAAGATTCTATATGAGTGCCATTTTTAACATTGTTTTAAACTAAATTAGATAAGACATGGCGAAATAAAGAATATTTTGAACAATTCAAAATATGTATTGAATAAGGCATTGGATCATACATACATATATCTATTTTTTAAATGGGATCGAATATGCAAGGTTTTAGAGGGACAGTCTTCGAAAAAAATTACAAAAGTTTGCATCTCTAAAATCTCTAAATGAAATGAAAAATACATGTAATAAATAATTAATAATTTTGTGAGGTGCTCATTGTTTTAGTAATAATAAACTTCATACCAAATGTCTATGTTAACAAATAATGTACATCAACACACAATTAGGTTTGGACGCCCCCACTGCAAGGGGAAGGGGTCATTCAGTGTTACTCTTGACCGTTCTTCCTTCCGTCTTTCAATCTTTCCGTCCGTCCCATTTTCGTCGAAAACAATCTTGAGCGGAAGCATTCATGTCATCAGACACATTATTTTATTTACTGAAATGAAATAAAATCATTTATTCGTTTCTGAAAAAAAAAATTAAATAGAAACTAAATACTTACACTTCCTATGTAACTGTTCTTTGTTTGTAAGAATGTATCGAAAATATTGATATTTGTTCAAGATAGTGTCAAGTATTGTGATAAAACCGGCAATTGCCTCCTTATTTTTTGATAATAATATTTTTAAAAACAAAGTTTAAATCGTTGTTGTATTTGCTATAAAAGATAGCAGTATCCATGATCTAAAAAATCCGAATAACGTACGTGTATTTAAAGAATAATTGATTAAATTATCCAAAGACGACAAGATGTTAAACCTTGCAAATTAATCGATATTATTAACAATAATACTTATATTTACATAAATATAAGCATCGGTGTTGACTTGAATATCAATTATATGGTCATTTTAATAACTTTCCTGTTTACGAAACAATGATTTTCTAAAAAATCTAAGGATTTCTTATCACAGGCATATAATGCCTAATCCGAACTTGGCACAACGTTTTGGAATTTGGGTCCTCAATGCTTTTCAATTTTGTACCTGTTTGGCTTGATAACTATTTTGATCTGAGCGTCACGGATGAGACTTATGTAGACGAAACGCGCGTCTGGCGTATACACATATAATCCTGGTACCTTTAGTTTACCTGGATCATTTCTAAATTTTCTGGCACGGTTAACAACATTTCCGTAAAAATGAGGATGTGCTATCCCGATTGAAATAAGTCTTCTACAGACACAACCAAACTTCAAAACCAAATCTTTATATCTATGGACAAATTTATTAAAGGTTTTAAGTAATTTATGGTAATGATATCCCTGGTTTAATTATTTACCAGTAATACAAAGATTACGTTTGTTAAAATCAAAAAAGTCACAACAGACACGGGCATAGCAAACAAGCTGTGAAATAAAAACACCGTAAGATGGTACCAAAGGAACATCAGCATCTAAAAAATATTGCGTTGGATAAAAACCGCAATTTTTATACGTCTGCATGTAAACAAATTTCGTTGTAGAAGGGTCTAAAAACAGCACAAACAACATTTTCCAAAAGACCAAAAAAGTGAAAAAGTATATTTTAACAAAACGCATTAACGATTAACAGGTCGAACAACTGATGTTTTTTTTAATATATTCCTTGATTTTAATGTGGTCTGGTTTACAGTTTATATTTTAAAATTGATCTTTTGAATTATTAAATTTGCCAAACCTCAAACTCTCTGTTTATTTCTATTCAGTTTCATTCCAGAAAGGCTTCCAAAAGTTTCAATGAAATTGAGGGCTATATTTATATATTTGCGTATTTTTACACACATTTACAATTCACTATTTTGAGGTACACTTTTGATATGCATACAAGTTATGTTTGACCTTTCCCATTTTATCGAAGAACACACCGAAGGTGATCTAGGGGTGTCAGGATTGATCAAATGAAAGACCAACCGTAGTGAGGTCTTTCGTTGGGCAATCCTGACACCCCTAGGTGTGTTCTACGAAAAGAAAAACTTTAAAATATGCATTATCTGACTTATATACGGTTTGCTATATTTTGTTTCTATTTAATTTGTTATGACATTTCTATCGCAAAAAAGTGAATATTTTCTCAACAATTTTAATAAAATTGAATGAAATATTAAGAACAATTTCCTGTAGAATAACCTAACATTTTTTAATCAGGATATAATTATAATCCCGAATGGACCGCATCAAATGAAACTCGTGTGTTTATTTTGAAATCTTCTGCAGACTGGAAATCACGAAAATGATTATCAATTGTTACGGCCTGAAATCGCCTTAAAATTGTAGCCAACAAAATATACAAATCAAAAATAAAATTTAACAAGATTTATTTTACAAAAGTTTACAAAAAGTATTAAACAAATATTACTGTCAACTTAACTGTCAAAATAGTTCCTAGCATACTTAGCTTTCTGTTTGAACACATGTTTTTAGTTTTTTTCAATTTTATCAGCTTGTTTTTGACAATTAAGTTTTTCACAGTTTTCTTTATTATAGCCAAAGTTCTTTCGTCCAATTGATTCTTTCGAATTTATCGTTAGTATGTTAAAGTCTGCCTAGCCATATTCCTTCAGTTTTTGTTCTATTAATTCTAAGATTGAGCCAAATGTTTCTATTAAGTTCATGACTAAAGATATTTCCTTTTTGGATTTTAAAAATAAGGTTGTGTCGTCAGCCAATTGACATATTTTAATACTACAGTCTTTTCCTTTTAATTTAATTTGGAACCCTTTGATATTTTTCTCAGATCTAATTCTGCATGCTAGTTCCTCCACTGCTAGTACAAAAATCAAAGCGGACAACGGACATCCTTGTCGAATTCCACGACAGATCTGAAAGGGGTTTGATATCCACCCATTATTTACAATGCACCCTGAAATACCATTGTATATAGTCTCAGCCCAGTGTATTAAATCTTTTTAAAATCCAAATTTGTTTAAAAAGCTTTTGAGAAATCTAGAAATAAAATTGCTCCTTCTACATTTAAGTTTTCAGCATAGTCAATGACATCTTGTATTTGTCTTATATTAAAACCATTGTATATATTTTTTACATAGCCTTCTGGTCGGCATTACCAATATTGGGTAGAACGTTTTTTAGTCTTTGTGCAAGTGTATAAGCAAGAATTTTAACATCTACATTAAATAAAGTTATTAGCCTATAGTTGTCCAGAGATTTTGAATCATTCTTTTTAAAAATCAATGAAATTGCCCCCTTTTTTTGCGAATTTGTCAAACTTTTCTTGTGATATGTCTCATTATATACTTTGGTTAGTATCTTTTGAATTTGGAGCCAAACTTTTCTATAGAATTCTACATTTAGTTCATCTAAACCTGGTGCTTCATTTTAAACACTGCGTCTGTAATTTCTTCTCATGTCACTAGCCCTTCTAAACTATTACTATCTTTTATAGATTACTTTAGCCGTATTTGGCACAACTTTTTGGAATTTTGGATACTCAATACTCTTCAACTTTGTACTTGTTTGGTTTTATAAATATTTTGATTTGAGCGTCACTGATGAGTCTTATGTAGACGAAACGCGCGTCTGGCGTACTAAATAATAATCCTGGTACCTTTGATAATTATTTACACCACTGGGTCGATGCCACTGCTGGTGAACTTTTTGTCCCCGAGGGTATCACCAGCCCAGTAGTCAGCACTTCGATGTATCTGTGTTGACATGAATATAAATAATGTGGTCATTTTTATAAATTTCCTGTTAACAAAACTTTGAATTTTCGAAAAAATAAGGATTTTCTTATCCCAAGTATAGATTACCTGAGCCGTATTTGGCACAACCTTTTGGAATTTTGGATACTTAATGCTCTTCAACTTTGTACTTGTTTGGTTTTATAAATATTTTGATTTGAGCGCCACTGATGAGTCTTATGTAGACGAAACGCACGTCTGGCGTACTAAATTATAATCCTGGTACCTTTGATAATTATTTACACCACTGGGTCGATGCCACTGCTGGTGAACTTTTTGTCCCCGATGGTATCACCAGCCCAGTAGTCAGCACTTCGATGTTTCTGTGTTGACACGAATATAAATGATGTGGTCATTTTTATAAATTTCCTGTTAACAAAACTTTGAATTTTCGAAAAAAACAAGGATTTTCTTATCCCAGGTATAGATTACCTTGACCGTATTTGGCACAACTTTTTGGAATTTTGGATACTCAATGCTCTTCAACTTTGTAATTGTTTGGTTTTATAAATATTTTGATTTGAGCGTCACTGATGAGTCTTGTGTAGACGAAACGCGCGTCTGGCGTACTAAATTATTATCCTGGTACCTTTGATAAATATTTATCAGATAGTTTTTTTTCTATTTAGTATTTTGAATATACTCTTTAGTAATTTACCATTTTCTACATAAAATAATGCCTGTACCAAGTCAGGAATATGACAGTCGTTATCATTTCGTTTGATGTGTTCGAGTTTTAGATTTAATTTGCCATTTGATTAGGGACTTTCCGTTATGAATTTTCCTCGGATATCAGTATTTTGCTGATTTAAATTATTGCTTATGTATTGTGTACGTTCATTCGTGAATAATTGTGTCGTTCGGTCATGCGTTGAACATTTTTCTTTATTTGAATTCTTCCGACTCGTTATTTTACAATTAATGGAGTCCTAACAATGATCAATGGCTAACTTATATTTCATAAAGACTCTCTTAGATAGTTGTTCTAGTGGCAATCCCACCTCATTTTTTTCTGTTTATATTATTACACTTTCAAATAATTAGAGGCTAATACGTTACAGCGATAGTTGAATCATTTCTGAAAAATGTGTATAGCTATAACATTACCAAACAGATGGATGCCATAAGAGCCGGCTCTGTTAATCCGGCGCACCTGACATTGATCCCGGTTTTTGTTGGGTTATATTCCTCAGTTATTAGTTTCCTAGGTTGTGTTTGGTGAGTTTTTTTGTTTTTTTTTTTGGGGGGGGGGGGGGGGGCAGATTTGAAATAATAACAATAACTGAAGTAGACTCATAGCAATTTTCCTGCAGACTAAATTTTCCATGAGAAAGAATTGGTTCGGTTCATTTTTCCCATCAGCCAATGTATACAAACATCATAAACTTAGTCTTCTGTGCACGATTTTATCATTTTTTTCGCATCAATTTCGTATAATCGTCAATTTTTTTTTAATCGGTCAGTGTTATTGTGAAAATATGGCAGGTGATTAAAGTTCGTGTTTTCAAGCCGAAGTTTAACGATTGTCACCTGTTTGTCAACAAACAACAAAAAGCATGGATATTGAGCACGTGTTTAACACGTACAATCAGATAGCAGTTTATTTTAAGGACATCCATGCGTAATGCGATTACCGAATTGTTACGAGATGGGTCACACTTACGTCACTTTGCAAACGGAAATATGTCGGGAAATTGCTTCCTGGAAGGTCCCTAAAGCAATTAAAATAAAGTAAACTTCTTCTAAATATGAACAAATTAAAGAATTTTCTTCAGAAAAAAGTATCTGTTTATAATGAAAACTATCAATTGAGTTATAAAAAGCATATGCATTATTTTTTTCTAATTTGAGGTTTCTTTTGACTTTAAGAATACAGACATGAAACACCCCTGGGTGTTGAAACAGTAACAGATTGCGATGTACTCATATTGGTGAAAATGCTAAAAGTTTAAATGCGGACAACTGCAGTTCTCCTCTGCACTTATGTAGAAAGGAACTAAACGGAATAAAATGAATTAAAACTTAAGATAACCAAAATGTAGCTGCATTCGCTCTTTTCCATTTACTTCTTTACAATGATTTGTAAAGAACATAATTATGAGTAAGTAATAGAAAGAGAAAAAAAAAAACAATCGGACGATGCTGACGAATTAGGGTTTAACGTCCTGTGACAAATATCATGTGCATATGAGAACGACAACAAGTTATACGAACCCTGTGTTGTATTAGAAAGACAATTTCAGTCGGATTTGAGTACGTGCTACTTTGAACAGACACAACAAATTAAGGCTGATTGGAAACGTTAATAATAAATTCATGCATCTTCCAGCGGCCAATTCATATCACGATATATTGAAGTGACACACCCTTTAATAAAATGCAAAGAAAGTCAAAATAAAAATGCTCTTACTAGAAGGATACTGTTGCACCGTATTGTCAAATTGTTTTTACTCAAGAACATCTCATTCTTAACTTATGAGAAAAAGCGGTTGAAAAACGGATTGATGTTGGATGCGTAGATGTAAGGTTGAAATTTGTATAGTTTATACACCGATAAATTCCTTCGTTTTTATGTATTGTTTGTGAGTGCATTAGTCCAGTTTATATACCTACACATGTATATCCGTTAAAAACGCGTTTAATCCTATAACATTTACAGGATAAATGTCATATACGAATTTTATATTCAGTTACGTAGTGAATTATTTTCTATTAAGATGTGTGCAAAATCTGCACTAGATTAAGGTAGCACAATACAAAAACAACTAAATTTTATCAAAATTTCATTTTCAGCTGTTTTTGTTACTTTTTAATATTCCAAAACCACAGAAGAAAAATTTATTTACATATCTTGCACTGTTAATGAGTGTTGATGATAATTAGTTTTATAAACAAATGCACGTGTCTGACTGATACAAGATAGAAACATGTGGGCAGTACTTTGTGGTTTATCAATAGAATCATTTGACAGCTTTATGACCACTTACCATCAATAAAAATAACAGTTATGAAAAAGAGGTGGATTAGGGATTTATGGAAAAAAGAAGTTATTGAATTCCAAATAAAAATACATTTCTTTATTGGAGCTGCCAGGAGAAAAAAAAACCAACTATTACATGTATTAGGAGATATAGAGGGAATCAAAATATAAATGTACAGATATTAAACAAATATAATTGTACAACAATTAATGTTTCTGATGTTTATACTAGAATATCTTAAGGAGAATATTGAAATATGATATAAAAAAGAAGAAGTGGTATGATTGCCAATGAGACAACTCTCCACAAAAGACCAAAACGACACAGACATTAACAACTATAGGTCACCGTACGAATTCTTTTTGAAAGAAAATACAAATTGAATATTTCATTATGAAACTGCAAAAAAATGAAAAAAAAAATGTACTTAGTTTGTGTAAAACACCTTATTGTCATTGTATACAATTACAATTTTAGAAATCCCCCATATGGATCATCTAGACTGACCAACTGATCATTTTGTGTACAAAGCATAACTTACTTTTTGCAACAATGCAAAAATCAAAACATATTTTTTATGTACTAAATGAATAAAAGCCATATTGAAGAAAGTAAATGCAATGTGTACTTAAACTTCTGAGATCATTTATAGTAAAGGTTTATCATGGTGGGTTGAGTTTTGACCATATCTGTAGCAACTGACTTCCAGCAAGGTCACTAATGATATAAAATCTCCCGCCAGATCTGATTTTTGTTGCATAGGGTGTGCATTTCTTTATATATTTAGAATTGCTGAAATGGAATCCTTTCTTACTGGTAAAAACCTAATTGATTTATGATTAAAGGCTAATCCTGAAGTATCCCCATGGTACATGTGTGAATTATATTGAAGTTAATGGGGTACAAGTGGGAAAATTCTTTTTTAATCAATTGTGACACATTCATTTTTGTCATGAAAATGTAGTTTAAAGAATCTATAAAATATTTTGGGATGCTATACATAACAAAGAGGCTAATATCATTCAAGTGTGGACATCACAATATAGCAACTAATTACATAATAATTAATTATTGTAATAATTATGTCATAATAAATTATCACCTTTGAAAGATTAATCTTTGTACTTTGTTTTGGTACCTCATTTATAAAATTCAAAGTTGAAATGAAGAAATTACATCAGTTTATAGTTGTCTGATTGGGGGTGAAAAAATCTTTGTATTGTGCTACCTTAATTTGATAGTTTGATATACACTGATATACATTCAAAAAAAGTTTAATGTTTCTCAGTAAATATATGATTGATAACCTATGTCATAATCCTTCACTGCACTATACGGGTAACAATTCACCAAAATAACGTACACCTCCCAGCTGAATTCAGACGCAATTTCAAATTGTAAATAATTACTAAAAATGTTCTGGTATCTGGAAATGAAAAGGTTCAGGTGAATCCCTTTTAAGGAAGTCGGTAATTATTATTCAGTGAGAAACCGTAATAGTTGATGCGAAATGAATAAAATAAACGTAGTGCAAGCTTTTTTTCTTGCATTGCTGTCTGAAATTGCCAGCTCCAAAAATGTCAATTCAGTGAAATGTTTGCCTACATGTTTATTAACCGTACAAACAAATTTAGATAGATATCCCGTACTCGAAATTAAAATGTTACATTTGTTAAGATTGGAAGGATAATGTAACACAGCAATACAATAGACAGTGGACAACAACATGGCAATATGAGATAACGGAAATAGAAGTAACTTTCCATATATACTATATTTTCACTGAACTTTAAATTTATTTAGGGGCCAGCCGAGGAACACCCCTGATTGCGGGATGTTCACTCTGCGTTAAAGATTCATTGGTGGCCTTCAGCTGTTGACTACTTTGTGGTCGAATTGTTGTCTCTTTGACGTATTCCCCATTTCCATTCTCAATTCTATATTTTGTACTGACATGGTAGCGGTTTTTTTTCTTAGAATACTGTTTGATACGCACATTTTTTTATTTTATCTCAGACTTTCGAGTAACTCTTTCTAATAAATGATATAAATTTATTTTATTTTTTGTTTAGCAGGTGTCTTAATATAGTCATAATAGTTAGGAGTTCACATGTAAACATGCCATATAAATCTGATGACTTTTGATATGCTAGTTTTTTTTTTCTTTTCTTTCCGTTTGTTGCTAATGGGACTAACATATTCTTAAATTAGTTTTATGCACTTCTCCTCTTTGAATTTAACTTCAGGTTTGGCATTTTTATTATATCTTTTCAATATATGTATCCCGTATATAGAATTGTAATATATTGAATTAAATTATCAAATTGATTCCTTTTGATAGCTATTATGCGTGTGTTTCGCTGTGCTATATGTTCTCCCATTTATTTGTATTGTAGTCCTGTCATGTAATGTTTTCATTTAATGTTATATTTTACATTGCCATAAAAGCAAGACGTTTTGCTAGCCACAAAACCAGGTTCAACCCACATTTTTTTTCTTAAAATGTATTGTTCCATGTCAGGAAAATTGTCATTGTTATATTATAGTTCGTTTTTGGTTTTGTTACATTTTAGTGTTGTGTCGTATTTCTCCTCTTATCTCTTATATTTGATATGTTTCCCTCAATTTTAGTTTGTAATCCCGTTTTTTCCCCCATCGATTTATGAAATTCGAACAGCAGAAAACTACTGTTGCCTTTATTTACTTACATAATATTTAGCAAAACCCTTAAGAATGGTTTTTGGTCCTCCGATATTTTAGTAAAATTAAACAGTTGGACAAAAATGATCTTTTCTTATTTCGCTTATCAAGTCGTTCCCTGAATACTGCCTCGCTTTTTTTTAAGGTTTGAACACAAAGTATGCTTAATTTGTTTTGTATTTCATTCAAAATCAATCATTTTACATTGTACTTTTTGTCACGTACTACAGTTATATTGTAATGGCGTTTAAAAAACTTGACCAGGTTTCTTCCAGAATAATAATTTAAATAAACAATGCTTTCGGGACATTAAAAGTGACGTTATTTATTAAATTACTGTACTTAGGTGGATGAATGTAACATTTTTTTTCCTTTTCCTTTTTAGACCTCTGCCAACCCATCAAAGTTTTTATTATGATCACCAATTTTTACCCTGTTTTGATATAATGCCAGTATTCCGTGACTACATTTTAACAATAGCCTTGTAGTATTAAAAAAACCAACTAAATGATACTCATATTTTTTTTGTAGACTTGCTTTATATACAGCTTTTTATAATGTATCGGTCCTTTTTCTTGTATATATTGTTTTTTGTTCACTGAATAGCACTAAAAGAACGTTTACTAAAGAGACATTCAAATTCATAAGTCGCGAACAAACCGCAAACGCCATGCCAAAAAGAGAAACAGCGAGAAGACGACTCACAGCACACAACACATATAATAGAAAACTTAATAGGGAGCAACACAATCCCCAAGTGAAAGCAGAGCCTGTTTTTTATGGGGTTTATGTAGTGTTACTTCTGTAAGTACAAACCCGTAGATAAGACTTCCTTTTTCTGGTCATGACAATTAGAAAATAGACGTCATCATCTGTTGAACAAACATTCGATGAAATTCAACCATCTAGTGATGGTGTCAGTAAAAGTTTCGAAGGTGGATCATTTCAACTTCAATACTTGGAAATCTTGGTTTGATGACTTTCTCAAAAATATGAAACCTCTCTCAAGGACATTATGATGAGACATGCAAGCTCTAGAATACCGTAACAACTGAGACATATATACTCCACATGCAGGTGCTGCTTGAATGTTGGTGCATACCAATGAACAGTTAACAATTTGGAAGCTGCAATCATTTATTTTGTCGTTAACTTTTGTTTTCATCCGACTCTTATTGTCAATTTCAAGATAAAAGGTACACTGGACTGTATCTGTTATCTGTTACATTTGTTATTTTATGTTCAATGGGAAAGGTGTGTTCAATATAAGTTTTATTCTCAAAAACCTTTTTAAAAAAACTAATATTCCAAGAGTTGTGTATGTGCTTTAAAAGCACCCAAATTGCAATACAATAAAAACCAGGTTTGTTCATAATTAGATATAGGAAGATGTGGTTTGAGTGCCAATGAGACAACGCTCCATCCAAATAACAATTTAGAAAAAAACAGTAAACCATTATAGGTCAATGTGCGGACTTCAACACGGAGCCTTGGCTCACACCGAACAACAAGCTATAAAGGGCCCCAACATTACTAGTGTAAAACCATTCAAACAGGAAAACCAACGGTTTTATTTATATAACAAAAGGAGAAACGAGAAACACGTATAAATTACATAAACAAACGACAACTACTGTACATCAGATTCGGGACTTAGGACAGGTACAAACATTTGCAAGGGGATTAAACGTTTTAATGGATCCAAACTTTCTCTTTTTTCTGAAACAATAGCATAACATCACAACATAGAAAAACGCACGATAAAATATCAATTGGCAGACTTAACTCAATAAAAAAACGTAAATTAAGCATAAGCATTTAATTACAAACGATCCGTCAGATTATCCGTTATGGAATAACCGTTTCACAAATGATATCGGATATGTTTCTTACGTCGTAACTACAATCCCCTTCCCTTTCATGAATGTGACCTACCGAATTAGACTTTTTACCGGATTTGTAATCACATAAGCAACACGACCGGTCCCACATATGGAACAGGATCTGCTTACCCTTCCGGAGCACCTGAGATCACCCCTAGTTTTTGGTGGGGTTCGTGTTGTTTATTCTTTAGTTTTCTATGTTGTGTCATGTGTACTATTGTTTTTCTTTTTGTCTTTTTCATTTTTAGCCATGGCGTTGTCAGTTTGTTTTAGATTTAAGAGTTTGACTGTCCCTTTGGTATCTTTCGTCCCTCTTTTATAATGACAACTCAAATGAAAAAACCGACAAATGTCGATTTGACAAACAATTTTCACCAAGCATGCAAGAAATTAAAAGCTGATAAAATGAAACATTCAATTATCCGTGAGTTCACTCAACTGTTCCACTGGATTTAAATGTTTCTGTCTCACTAACAGTTGCCAAATTTATTTAATGCTAATAAAATGAAGAAGATTTTTTCTACACACTGAATATAGTTTACTAATTACATAAAGAACAGTGAATCAAGAAAACTAATTATCATTAACCTATATATATATAGGCGTAAAAAATAATTTTCAAATGTGCAGATGTATATATTCATTAAATAATATAGTAAAATAAGGAAAAGTTAACAGTTCCATTATATCGATTTCATCCTTCAATTGGGACTCTTCAGGATAACTGATGTAGTGTCGCTATAGAAGACGTCGTTAAGGAGGTTTGTGACGTTCCGGCATTGTTCGTTATTAGAAATTTTCTGGATTAAATCTCAATCGGAATGTTGTTATGAAATATCGTTCCATCTCTTTTTCTATAATTATGCTTCTTCTCGTCTACATTTAAAAATAGTCATTATTTGAAAATGTTTTTTACCACAAGTGTCAAGATGGGCATTAATTGGGGAATTTCTCTACTGTGGGTGTTTTATTTGTTCTTTGTGAACTCGCACCCGTTCACAGAGGCTATTCCCTGTCTGTCCAATATAATTTTCGTGACAACCAGGACATGTGACGCAGTTAATAAGATTTGTTGTCTTACAAGTCATATTGCCGTTTACATGAATTTTTTTTGCCATCTTTAAATGATTTCATTTTACCCGTTTCTAAATATTTTTTATCTTGACCGCAAACACCGCATCTTGAATCCCCGCAAGACTTTATTTCAAAGTCACTAACCTTCGGTTCGAACCGTCCTCTGGTTAAGCGATCCTTTAAATTTGTAGGTTGTCTTCGGCTGTAGAATAAGTTTCCTTCCGGTATCATTTTTTTCATAGTTTCACTTTCATGAAGAATCGGAAGGTTTGATTCAATTGTATTTAAAACGTTTGGTAAATACGGGTCATGTGTACTAACAAATGGTATTTTTTTTTAAGTTTTCATCCGTGTTTTTCACTTTCGGGGCTCGTTATTCTTGAAGTGACAGTAGTTTAGATTTTCGAATTCTACTTTCAATTAGACCCTCTGGGTATAACTGTTGTGTCAAGTAGCTTTTAATTCCTTCAAACGTACTTCTCGAATGTTATTGTCCGATACTTAAGCACAAATCCGCCTGGCCATACAGTAAGGTATATTTCGTTTTGTATGGGACGGATGACACGAACGAAAATTTAAGTATTGATTGGTGTCTGTGGATTTATAATAAATATCAAAATTTTCATATTTTCGAACAATTTTAACAGGACGAGTACAGAATTCGGGTTAAAATGTCAATACTTTGTATGACCACCTCTTGCATTTATGACCGCCTGACACCTCAGTCGCATGGAATCAATAAGAAATCGAATAAAATCTTGAGGGATGTTGTTCCATTCCCTGAAAAGTGTTGTTCGGAGCTGAGCTAGCTTTCCCCATGTTTCCGGTGGATTTTGACTATTTCGGATACGTCGTCCAAGTTCGTTCCAAAGATGTTCAATTGGTGATAAATCTGGAGACATTGCTGGCCAAGGCAACACAGAAATATGGTTATTCTCCAAAAAGGTCATCAAAATGTGTGCCACGTAACAATGGGCGTTGTCCTGCTGAAAAACGTGGTTAAAACAATGTCTTCGGAGAAACGGGAGGACAACTGGAGCCAGAATTTCGTCCCTATACCTTATTGCATTTAGGTTATCAACGATGATTTTGAGCTCGGTGCGTTCCTGGTAGGTAATTAGGCCCCATACCATGATTCCGCCAACACCAAACCGATCTGTTTCTTGCACCATTCATCAGCAAAGCGTTGATTGCGTCTCCGGTAAACCCTGGTTCTGTCGTCGCTAAATTCAAGTTGAATTTAGATTCATCGGTAAAAAGGACCTGTCTCCATGTTTGCCTATTTCATCGGATCCGCACCCGTGTACATTGAGGTTGCGCCATCCTGTGACGCTGCGTAAGGATAGGTCCCTCCAATGGACGACGAGCTCTTAGACAAACTTGACGAAATCGGTTACGAACTGTTTGAGCAGATATTCTATTGGCATGTCTTCCGTGGGTTTGTCGTGCAGTTTGTGACGCGTGTACAAATCGAATCCGGAGATGAATGATTCGGATGTGTCTGTCTGGAAGTAACGTCGTTTCAATTAGCCTGCCACTACGGGGGCGATCATGTGTTTTGCTAGTATCTCTAAGAAAAGTCTCAAGCCTTGCAATAGTCATTCTTGAGACATTCAAATGATTTGCAACCTGCACTTGAGTCGTTCCTGCTGCTAACACCCTAATAGCTCGTTCTCTCTCATTTTGGCGTGGACGGGGCATTGTTTTACGTGTAAATTTTTCAATTTTTTAATGCGACCGTTTGTTAACAATCGTGTGCAACACAAACAATGACAAAAAGAATAACTCGATTCCAACTCTATACAGGTAAATTTTTGAAAAAACGCTTATTTGTTTGAAATCAGAAAATGACGTCACGTCATTCCCGATATTTTATAAATGAGTAAATATGATAGCTAAATCATTCAGGTTACTAGTTTTAATCATGAAAATATTTGAAATTAATATATGTGATATTTTCAAATTAAAAACCAATGTAAAGTTTCTGTTTTTGCATAGTACATTTAAAGGTGGATCACGATTAATTTAATGGTGCAATCTCTTAGACAAAGGCGTTAAAACAAATTTCAAATAAGCTTATGAATATCAAAAACAGTGTTACTCAGGTTGAAGTCAGATGTACGCTTCAAACAAAAAAATATACCTTAAAATAATTTTAAAAACACACAAATAATTAACCTATATTTGAATGTAGTAACACATTTTGACACGAAAATTCAACACTAACCAATGAACCATCGAGATGAGGTCTGCAATGTAGTTAATATGATACCATTGACTTATGCACAGGGGTAATGGTTATATGCTACCTGTCAGATGGACACGTACATTTCACATTCATTTCATATACCAACTATAGTATACCTTATGAAAATAGTGTCTGCAAAACGAATCAAAACTAACAAATAATAACATTGTCAAATTAAAAATGCAAATTAGGCCAATATCAGACAAAGCTTGTCAGTGTGACACTACACCTTATGATCATTCCATACACCATATATAGTGTATCTACTGCTTGTATTAATAGTATCTACGAAATGAACCCTAATTATGTAATTTTAACTTTTATTACTGATACATGGAATAAGGTTAAGGTAAGGTGAACTCTGTTTGATACATATGTAGACCTTGCAAGAAATCCTTAGAAAAATTACTACTCACGATAAATATGCAAATCACCTAAAACAAAGCAGTCAATGAACTATTAAAATAAGGTCAGCCTCTTTCCTGTTATATATATTGGCAGTTCCGTATGGAAATCGATGGAGGTTATATTGACTCATGCTATGACGAATGAGCGATCATAAAAGACACTTACAGAAAGCAGTATATCCCCCCTTTTTTAAGGGAAACAAATATATAAAGAAAAAACAATTTCAATTGTGCTATTTTTTTTTATCTTTGTATAACCGCATCATTATAATTAAAAGGTAACTGTTATTATCACACGTTCATTATAAAGTACTAGCTACTAAATATCACCATGATCATTATAATGAACAAGCAACTATGAATATCCTTCAATCAATGTCATCGGTTTTTTTCTGTTTTCTATTCACTCTTAAGGATCTAAAAAAGAGAAACAAATAGTTTTACACAATGTCCCCAACCTTTTTATGAAAATTTTCTGATATTTAAAAAAACATTATGAATGTAAATGCCATATTCACGACTGCATTATCTAATGTCATATCGGGAGAGAGAATATTTATCTAATGTGTAGATTATGAAAGACACGTGTAGGTTTGTCTCTTTTTAACTGTTTCACTTTCTAATAAAATTTACAGAGCATGTTTTCATATCCTGCATACACATGATACACTAATCTGGTTATACCCAGTTCTACTTTTCGTTTAGTATTTTCAACAGTCTATAATGAGACGGAATTATGATTGTCGATTGATTTACTCAATGTGTAATCTTTATGATATATTTATAACTACTCAAGGATGTTTAATTCAAACGTACATGAGACCAAGAGAAGGCACTATGAAAATAAGGTAAAAATCTTTTCACTGTACAATTAGTTTAACACCAACCTATTGTTGGATTTTTGAATTGCTTCTCTTGGTATTTTGCATGTTTTATGGATTTGCCTTTATTGATATCTGTAGAATTTATGTAAATCTATTTTAACTCTTAAGGTTCAAAACCAAATGCATTTCATGCCTTTTAATACAGTAATGCACATGAATTTGGTATGGTTGAGTAAATTTTGATAAATCAATAATTCAGATAACTCGAATGTCCCACACCTGTCGATTTATGCAGCAGAAGTAAAATTTAAGTCCATTTTTGTTTTGTTTTAAATAGAGTAATAACCATGTTACTTACTCTTACAATCAATTAATTTGTTTGTTAAAACACTTTAAATGTTATAATTCATAAGAAAAAAACTGCAACTTTATTGTATTTATTGAAAAATAGGTGTTATCTTTAATGTTTTCTTACATCAAATTCTTTATGGAATATTTCAAAAACTTAATTAAAAACTTTTTTTACATTAAAAAATAAAACGTAAAATATTGTTCACTTGTTATCCACATTGCCCAATAAATGTTTGGAAAACATTATAGGATTAACAACATTTTTTCCTAGAGGTTATTGATGTGTAAAGCAGGGCTCTTAATCACAAACTTAACATAAAAATCCTTCGGACTTTTATTTAGTTTGTGAGTTGATCGCCCTTATAATTCTTAAGCCAAATAATCGCTATTTTTAATAAACATTTATTGTGTAAACGCTACTATAAAAACCATCAAATGCTCAATTGACATGCCGTAACTAAGGAGTTGGTCGCCATATTGACTTTCTAAAATCCACAAATGTTCGTAAAATGCAACGGAATCTAAAATAAAATAACACCTACCTCGAAAACTTCAGTTTAATGAGGTATTATCTGCATATGAAGCGTGCAAGTATTGAAATAATATATCTAATGTAAGTTTTCATTCGTATGACGTCGTGTTTTGCCATGACGTAAATTCGCCAAATCATTCATAAAATTTCGCGGACTTTTATTTGAAGTAAAATTTGATTCATTTTCGAAGCTTTAGTGTATTTATTTTATTTCTTTTTTTGATATATATGCAATAAAATAGTCACAACTGAAATGCATTTTTTTTATTTCAATTTGCTGAAAATCAAAGGATAACTGCAAGCTTGTGTACCGCGCATTAATAGATTACGAAAGTAGTTTCGGAAACATGGTTTATCGAAGTGTAAACTTAGAGAAAATTTCTAATTGACCATTAATAGATATAGATATAGATATGCAAATCATATAAGAATTATAGCTATGTATTTTATCAAAGTTATCTGTTAATTTGGTTATCTGTGAGATTTTACTTTGACTTAAAACTATCACAGAGACCATCTTTATAAGTTAATACGTCTCAGTAAGTAATAAGTTCTTATCATGAAATATGTATTATTTTTATAATGCAAATATTATATAAATTAAACGCGATGTAAGGTATACATCTATGACACTACAAATTAAAGAAACCAAAATGAAAGACATAAACATATCAACATAGTGTGACGGACCACATGCTTGGATTAACGACTTATACATGTTAAACATGCGATATCAAGCATTTATCTACGATTAATTTTCAAACTGAATTTTAACTTTAAGTCACTAAATATTTACCGACGAATATAAGCATCTGATGCAGTACAATTGGTGCCATCAATGGTATCAAAGAACAAATAAATTTTCTCAGCGATTGTAAATAAATATTTCTTTACAAGTTATCGTGTTTAGATATAATTTTGTACCAGCTTATTTCTCCCATGACATTTTTGAAGTATTAAACATTTTAAATCGATTGTTCGCTCGATTGTTGTTGATAAATCTCTAGTGACATATATCAAAGTTTCAAATGCAAAATGAATTTAATAAGAAATGGTCGATTAATTTCAAATGCAAAACATGAAGACATTTTTCAATTCAGTATAATACTTCTTTGGATGTTTGTCGGTGTTTTCCCCATTCTGTATTTAGATCGGTTATTTTTTTTTTATATATATATTTGAAAAAAAAACGCGCAACATCATGTAACCTTAGTTCCTTCTCTTTATTAAATGGAGATGGAAACATTGATCCATTGGTTTAAGCTTAACATTTAAAAAAGGAAAATATCTCATGAATGTTCATGATAACGACAAAAATTAATACTTACTAGTACATTTACCAGATTTGAGAATGATATCATCAATAGCAATGTTAGCCTGGCCTTTTACATCCACATTCGCTATAATGCTGATCTATAACATAAAACATTTGTGAATGGTATTGCAATACACTGACACAAACTATTTTAAATATGTTGGTACTTATTTTTCACTTTTACGTTTTAAATAAAAACTTTATTTTAGATGTATTGTTAATTGTAATTCAATTTGTTTTACATTGAGAAAAATTTACCTTAATATTTAATTTATTTTCTGTATGGCTGTAATTCATACGTGATCTTGATCTTTTTTGTTTTGTTTAAAAGAATTAACATTATCTTACATCCTATACATTTCTAGGAATATGATTGGTTAAAAACGACCTCGTGGTGACCGTGTATATTCCATATTAGGTTAGTAGGGAGGCGGGGCTTATTTCAATACACGGTTAGAAGTGAATTTACGACTTAGGCACCGTTTGATTATTTAAAAGTATTGAAAGTTCTGTTGAATGTTGTTATATCAAGGTTGTTGATAATGGATATTTATCGTTGACATAGGTTTTTTTGTGCAGACCAATTGAAGAAGGTTCTTTAAATTGAACACTTTAATACAGAAATAATTAGACAATATACGTATAGTGTCTTGAAATATGAAATTTATTTGTATGAGGCTTAGCAACGGGAAAATGCAAGGTTCTACCGAGCATTTTCCCGTTTCGTGCCGAATACAAATAAATTTCATATTTCAAGACACTATACGTATATTGTTTTTATACTGAAATCGATACAAAAAAAAAATCAAAAAAAAACAAAAATATGAAACAAATATTATTAAAAAAAAGTGTTAGGAATTTCTCCCTTGGGGTACCATTTTTGGGTATTTCCCTATGAGCGTAGTCTAGGCGGTAAGCATTGACAATTTAAGGAATTAGAAAGGGAAAATGAATTTAATTAATAACTTTTGATAAACATGGTATATAAATTACCAATTTGAAGACATAATAGGTTTAAATTAATAAAAGTTTGACCATTGTTACTACACGTTGTCATGGTTGTGACGTGACGTTGTAAGTAGGCGGGGCTTATAGGTGAGTTGAGGTCATTGACGTATAAAGCTAACGTTTATACGTATAGCTTTATCCGTATAGTAAAATAGCTGATTGCAGTATAAGAAGATGTATTATGATAGCAAATAAGACCATTTTAGTCTAAATTCAACAAATAAAGATTGTCGGTAAGATAAATTCGTTACATAGTGTGCTAGTGACCTAATATGATATATACTGGGTAATTATGTAAATTCCATATGGGGTTCGAGCTTCGCTCTCACCCCATATGGAATTTACTGACCCGGTATATATCATATTAGGTCACTAACACACTATGTAACTAATAATAATATATACCGATATATTTTACTGAATTTGAGATATCAAGTTACAATAATTAGTAAATACAGTGATTCATTTTAGTGATATCACGACGAAAGACATCATGGAACAAAAAAAAGTTAATGCAGTGAACATATCTGTGAAACATTTGTATAAAATATCTATCAGCAGGCTCTTCATGGATACACAATACTTACCAATTGATAATTTAATTGGAGTATTTCAAGTTACACAATACTTACAGGATGATAATTAAAGTGTGGTATATCAAGTTACACAATACTTACAGGATGATAACTAAAGTGTGGTATATCGAGTTACACAAAACTTACAGGATGATAACTAAAGTGTGGCATATCAAGTTACACAAAACTTACAGGTTGATGACACAGTGTTGTATGTCAAGTTACACAATACTTACAGGATGAAAACTAAAGTGTGGTATATCAAGTTACACAAAACTTACAGGTTGATGACACAGTGGTGTATATCAAGTTACACAATACACCAAGGATGGTACATCAAGTGTGGTATATCAAGTTACACAATACTTACAGGATGGTACATAAAGTGTGGTATATCAAGTTACACAATACTTACAGGATGGTACACAAAGTGTGTTATATCAAGTTACATAATACTTCCAGGATGATAAGTAAAGTGTGGTATATCAAGTTACACAAAACTTACAGGTTGATGACACAGTGTTGTATGTCAAGTTACACAATACTTACAGGATGATAACTAAAGTGTGGTATGTCAAGTTACACAATACAACAAGGATGGTACATCAAGTGTGGTATATCAAGTTACACAATACTTACAGGATGGTACATGAAGTGTGTTATATCAAGTTACATAATACTTCCAGGATGATAACTAAAGTGTGGTATATCAAGTTACACAAAACTTACAGGTTGATGACACAGTGTTGTATGTCAAGTTACACAATACTTACAGGATGATAACTAAAGTGTGGTATATCAAGTTACACAATACAACAAGGATGGTACATCAAGTGTGGTATATCAAGTTACACAATACTTACAGGATGGTACATGAAGTGTGGTATATCAAGTTACACAATACTTACAGGATGATAACTAAAGTGTGGTATGTCAAGCTACACAAAACTTACAGGATGATAACTAAAGTGTGGTATATCAAGTTACACAAAACTTACAGAATGATAACTAAAGTGTGGTATATCAAGTTACACAATACTTACAGGATGAAAACTAAAGTGTGGTATATCAAGTTACACTAAACTTACAGGTTGATAACAACAGTATTGTATGTCAAGTTACACAATACTTACATGATGATAGCTAAAGTGTGGTATATCAAGTTACACAATACTACAAGGATGGTACATAAAGTGTGGTATATCAAGTTACACAATACTACAAGGATGGTACATAAAGTGTGGTATATCAAGTTACACAATACTTACAGGGTGATAACTAAAGTATGGAATATCAAGTTACACAATACTTACAGGTTGATAATAACAGTGTGGTATATCAAGTTACACAAAACTTGCAGGTTGATAACAACAGTGTTGTATGTCAAGTTACACAATACTTACAGGACAATAACTAAAGTGTGGTATGTCAAGTTACACAATACTTACAAGATGATAACTAAAGTGTGGTATGTCAAGTTACACAATAGAAACAGGATGATAACTAAAGTGTTGTATGTCAAGTTACACAATACTTACAAGATGATAACTAAAGTGTGGTATGTCAAGTTACACAATAGTTACAGGATGATAACTAAAGTGTGGTATGTCAAGTTACATAATACTTACAGGATGATAGCTAAAGAGTGGTGTGTCAAGTTACAAAATACTTACAAGATGATAACTTATGTCTGGTATGTCATGTTACAAAATACTTACAGGATGATAACTAAAATGTGGTTTGTCAAGATACATAATACTTACAGGATGATTTAAAGAGTGTTATGTTAAGTTACACAATCCTTGCAACATGGTTATGGAATTGTTGAAAGTCTACCAAAGCAGTTAGTAACATAATACTTACAACATTAATATAACAAACAGACCAAAGGAAACCATTATGAATGTTCAATTTAGTTCAGTGACGGTGTGTCATTTCAATTTGGCATTCATGTTTGCGATATTTATCAATGTCATTTGGACTGCTGCATACTCGTCTCATTATCAATCATATGCAGATACCACTTTTCCGCATTTCCATATGATGAGCACTTTTTATATTTTAACGGCAACATGACATACTTTGATAGCAATTTCTGCTTAAGAATGTACTTAGGTGAGGATTTGTGGAATTTAAAAATGAAGAATTTCAAATTGATACCTTAAGTCACAATAGCGATAGTTAAGGAACAAACTAAGCTAAAATATCGATAGGTCATGGAGCTCCTTTTCGAGATAACTATTTTTTTTTAAATGGCGGTAAAAAGCTAGCTCGGACTTTTATTTTATTTTACATTGGTATTATTTTGATCTCGAATCAATAGAAAAAAAATATAGAATCTACTTAAATTTAGAGCAAATGACCATTTATGGCCTTTTAAGTCTATATAAAAAGACAAATTTGTGTGAAAGGGTAAAATATTTTACATTGTATTGTATGAAAGAAAATGAAGGAGTCTGAACATTTGATACAATTTCCAAAACCTCACATAAGTTCATCCTAAACTTTTATTTTTCATACATTGTTTATAAATGAGTCGTAGTATACATACACGAAGATTACTATCCTGTGGGATAGCTATGGTAGCAGTTTTCCAAGAGTCAGGATTAGGTTGCTGTCCTGTTTTTGTCCACATTGTGGTATAAGATCCTGTTTCTCCTATAAATACCCTCAAAGTTCCTATACCTGGTCCGTTTATATGGTACTGGAATGACAGACACCAAGGACAGGCTGGAAAAAAATCAGTTAATGATCAATATATTGAAACGACATCAATGAGACATGAAATTAAGATGTGACGAATGCAATATTATGCACGTGCCTATTTTGATTACTTATTCATTCATCTTAAAGGTAATTTCCCATCGGCAGATAGTTTTAAAGTGGCATTAGCTACTAGTTCGGTTTGAAATTAAATATACCTTGTGTTCTTCTTTCAGAAATTTACCATGTTTACTGAAGAGGTATAATTATGTTGTATTGTAATATTGACGTCTGGCGTAACTGACGTATAATTGAAAATCAAATTGCAGAAGCTTTTTTTTATAAGAATACGAACTCTGTAAAAAGGACCAATGCAACCAGCTAATTCAATACTAGTAACCTAGATTAATTTAGCGTTTATTGGCAATCGAAATGGCAATCAGCAGGATTTAAGAACATCCGTGCGTTTTGGTAAAATATACTTTTCCACTTTTCTGATCTTTTTGAAATTGTTGTCTGTGCTGTATTGAGACCCCACTACCAAGATGTTTTTTACATGCACACGTATTAAAAATTGTGGTTTTTATTCGACAAAATTATAAGTTTTGATGTTTATATAAATTCATTCACAGAAAACAGCGATTTAATATTGCTAAAAAAATTAACAACCTACAAAATGTTAAACAATTTGTGTTAAACCATTCAAATAAATAATTTACAAACACTGAAATTATTACGTTGCGTAATCATTGGTATTAAACTGATAAACGTCACTGGAATTACGACTATCCCAATATTGCGACGGCAGATATAGGTAAAATCTTTACAGTCATTTTTCTCAAATGTAACATTTTTTTGTCAATTGTTACTCAGCTGCAAGGTTTTTCTATACCATTACACTATATTTGATTTGTAAAGGTGCAATAGAATTGTCTAAAGGCTTTGAACATTGCTGTTGAAAAATTCGGGATGATAATCGCAACTCAATGGCATTTTTCTTTTTTTTTTTGATAATCGTAATTTTTTTATCAGATAATAGTAACTGAAACAATAATAAATGTGTCTTTGAGCATTTCAATAGTATTTTGCGTATTAAAATGGAAATGTCCAGTTAAACGATGACATGAACGCAAAATAAAAATAAATGTAGAAACTTACAGGTTCTAATCTAGGACCAATTTACTTATATATGTCCATTTATAACTGACAACACTATGCGTAACCGTTTGAAAGAGGGACGAAAGATACTAAAGAGACTGTCAAACACATAAATCGAAAATAAACCGATAACGCCTGGCTAAATATGAAAAAGACAAACAGACAAACATATAATAAATATATACATGTACCTGTTAAAGACATGGAAAATGAAGGAGCTGTCGAGTCAGTTATTGTGGTGAGTAGATATTCCAATTTCTTTCAAAGTTTCAATGTTGTGTTTAAGGGTATTTTCGGTTTGTTTTGTTGTTTTCTTGGTTTGTTTTATTTTGGGGAGGAGGGGGAGGAAAGGTGGGATTAGCAATATTCCATATCCCAAAAGTGCAATCCTTTCAATTCATTGCTCAAAATGAAAGTCCCGTATACCACATTATAATAGACCATATGTTCTGACTCTAATATAACGTTTATACTAATATTCTGTGCGAAATGAGCAACACTAACTTTATAACTGCATTATCGGATTGAACAGTTTATAATTTTCTCGTTGGATATGAGTATTCATATTGCCCTTTTCCTTATATATCAATAAAAATGCATATAGTTTAATTTTGAAGTGAAATGTATAATTACGGTTAAAACAGTCGTTCATATTTTTTCCAGTGGATTTTGTTTTTCTGTTTTATATCGATATAATAATATGATTTTAAAATCTACATTCACATATTTTAAACAAATAACCATGTAGACTAGAGGTATAGGGGGAGGGTTGAGATCTCACAAACATGTTTAACCCCGCCGTATTTTTGCGTCTGTCCCAAGTCAGGAGCCTCTGGCTTTTGTTAGTCTTGTATTATTTTAACTTTTAGTTTCTTGAGTACTATTTGGAGTTTAGTATGGCGTTTATTATCACTGACCTAGTATATATTTCTTTAGGTGCCAGCTGAAGGACGTCGCCTGGTGCGGGAATTTCTCGTTGCATTGAAGACCTGTTGGTGACCTTCTGGTGTTGTCTGCTCTATGGTCGGGTTGTTGTCTTTTTGGCACATTCCCCATTTCCAATTTTATAGGTTGCAATACACCATTAGATTGTATGGGCGCAGCCATTTTATGAGCATAACATGGTATTCAGAATTAAGAGTATAGGTAATCCTCATTGGTTGATATGTGCGCTCGTAAATTTTTATTATTAGAGATTCTTGCATTCTGCATAATATCATAGATAAAAACATTTTTTTTCCTTAGCCCTAACAGAAATGACATGTCTTTTCAACGCTAGGACGAGACACGTTTTTTAAGTGCAAAATTGATATGATTTTTAGTACAAAATACGTTAAGAAAAGCAACGCGAACCTATATTTTTTGGACCAAAAATGACTGTCCGAATAACTTTTCTCCAATTCTAGCAAGGATTTGTTAAAAAAATCGACTTTCTAAAGTCTGTATCACAAAAAAGGCTATCATTGTCGCCTATGGGGAAATTAATTGTTTATTTTAATCTGTATGTTAGGACGTTTCGTTAAACAGTGTGGATGGTAAATGATCTCGAATAGTTTATTGTTACTATTAAAATTTATAAATTTAAAATTGCCTCTTCGCTCATTCACTTTTTTGGAGACATTCCTTATTATTTGAAATTTCTTTATTTTAACATAGTTCGTGTTTTCCCAAATTCCAAATTTCCTGAAGCTTGCGGTTCACCCTTTCAATTTTATGATATACTAGTACGTACGCAGGTAGGTTAATGCTGTTCGAGAGTAAATCGGCTATTTATTCATAAAAAAATCAATGAAATTTGAAATTATTTATAATTTTTGTCTAGAAACTTTCATACCTAGAACTTATTTTTATCATTCCTAATATTATCCAAAGTTTTAATTTCTGGTGTCTCAGAACCCTCCATCTGGTTGCCATGGTAACGGGCAGCATTCAAAGATGGCGTGTGAACGTCCAACTTCAAGAGCCTGGCACACCCAATAGAACTAGACAAATGAATAAAAATAAAGTTGTATGTGGTTGACAAATATGTTATCTTTCCCGTAACAGCTGTTTCATTTTTTAAATGTGCCCTTTTATAATAAAAAATAACAGAAATGACATACAATCCAACCGTGGCCCCACCAAAAGTCAACTATTTTACCAATTTTAGATATGTTATATTCATTTTAAAAACAAGAAACAGTAATCTTCGTATTCATGAGCTTTTCAAGAATGAATATATGCCAAGTTTTAAAGAGATCAACAAATGTTAACGGGGTGTGCCAATGCGATCTTTATAGATGAATGATATTCAAGTCCTTACTCGGCGACATTTAAACACTGAATTGATTCAGATCGATTATTCCCCTTTTCGGTGTAAAAATGCAGGGAAAGAAATAATCGACATTTTGATAGTTTCTGACTAGAGATAAACACATTAAAGATGTAAAATAATGTTTTTTTTCACATTTTCATACTTGAGTTGTTCATGAATCTTTAAAGAATCACCATGCACATTACGAAGAGAAAAAAAGGGGGGATACTCTGACGTTATACTTTGTGAGGGTTTTCGTAACCAAATGTTCATTTCTAAACATATGTGTGTCATATCTGCCGATTGCAAATAATATTATCTTGCTTCCTTCCTTAAATTTGAATATCATAGGGTCTTTACGACTTTTAGATTACCAAGGTTTAGCATAGTGAAATAACGTGATGACGAACGGCAAAACAGTATTTCTAAAACAAAATGATTCTCCTGATAGGGAAAACACTTTTTAAAACAAGCACTGGTAGTATCTAGCCCCTTCTATCAAACTCATGTTTTATGAGACATATTTATCTATTCAGCCCTATTAAAGTTTTTTCAATGTTTTTTTATTTAAAAACATTTTTAATTAATTCACTGAATTATAAGGATCAGTTACTTTCACATCACATGTGTGAATGGGTCTTTTTTAAAACTATATCAGCTATAAGTAATCATTTCTAGAGCTATGTTCATTTTTTGAACGTGCATCATTCATTCATTGCACTTTTTCCAGTACAAAACAGTAAATTATTATAGAAAAAAAAACATTAAAAAAAGAAATTTCCTTGAGATAAATCTATTTGTTTATTCAATAAAGTTGTATGCATGTGAAAGCCTGGAGTTCAGTATGAGTATTATCTGCCTATTACATACAAATATGACTATTTCAAAGGTTTCAATGTCAAAGAAACTTATAATTTTTCATTCATTTCAAATAGTTTTCTCAAAATTAAAACCAAAATGCATGCAATTTGCATATGTCACATTGAATTTAAACTATTAATCCTTATAACAATGCATACAATACTTCCTTGTAGGTTTCAATGATCCATAATACATGTATAGACATATACATGTATCATCCTGCTGGTTTTCATATGATAATGCTGTACTAGATAATTCTTTATTCCTATACTTGTGTTTTTTTATTTCACATGTATCATGCAAAGAATATTCCTATATATCCATGTAAAATGTTGTGAATTACAATATATATACCAGTAAGTACATGCAGGTACCACATATGATGTTTGAATTATAATTATCACTTAGTTCACAGTTTTATGTATATATCCAAAATTATCTCAACTACTGCACATGATGCATAATGATATGAATATTTCCTTTTGTGTGTTGATCCTTCAAAAAAGAAGTGCACAGTCATTTCCTCTCATGTTTTTATTTCTTTATTTCTTTGTCTTAAATGTTCCAGAGTCAGTTCTAACAGTAATCAAATCCTTCCTTTTATTGTAATACTGAAAAACCCTGCATTCCAAAAGTTACATGTGACATGGCATGGGGTTTTCATATTCAGCACTGTTTTAATATTTTTGTTATATATCATCAAGCTTTTATCTAAAAAAATATTGATTTCACTTTCTTTTCATGCATATATCTAATACTGCCCCCATATCTGGTTACAAATTATCTGATAATTTCCTTGTGTGTGTTGATCTTCATAAGAAAGAAGTGGTCACTTTTTTCCTCTGATAACTTTTTTCAAATTTCAGTTAGGCTATTATAGTTAAAACTAACATGTATGACACCATTGCCTCCAAGTCATCTTCATGCATGTACTGAAAAAAATATGTAAAACATTATTAGCATTTAAAAGTAATTGGTATTTATATTATGATACAAATAGAAAACTTCAGTCAAAATTGTCACATTTGTGTATTCCTTAATTATTATTGAATTAAAAGAAAACTTGACACAAATTTTAATTGATGAATTGTCTGTAAAAGTACAATAAAGTTTGTAAGTACAACTTACTTTAACTGATATTTACCCATCACATTGCTTTGCCAATTTGTTATTAATAATCAATATGACTTAATCAAGATTGGGTGAGTGTGACTAAATTCACCAGATAACTTTTATATATTCACATAAACTGAGGGTCTGGATGGTGTTTACAGAATAGATACACCAATCATGTAATAATCCCTATGGGCAAAAGTGCAAAATTTAAAGGCTGAGACATTAAAGATTAAGAAAACACTGATAATAAAAGAGAATGATGGTGTGTTAAAATACAAAGAAAAGAGAATAATGAGCAAAACAGATAAAGATTATAGAAAATGGTATATAAAATATAGAACTGAAGGGAATCATTCATTATAATACAATTAATACTTACATTTAATTGTGTAGACCTCATATCATAGAAACTACACTCTTTATGCATTAAGTCAACTTATTAGTGCCAGTTGTAAATCAATCTGCAAAAGAAGTTACAATAATTACACAATTAAGATTGATCTGTTGGTGTAAATTGTTTTATAACAAGTGTGTCAAAATTTGAAAAGATTTACACAAACACACATATACTTCAGATACACATTATTATAGTTAATCAAGATTAAAAGTACATATTTAATTTAATCTTGTGTCTATATATAAAAAAAAGATAAGACAAAAAATTAATATTAAAGACAAAAAATTCAAATGTATACTAAAAGGGATGATTTAAAAATAATACTATAATGACTTAGCATCAAATTTAAAACCATAAATGAAAACTTTAAGTTGTTAATAAATTATGGCCATGATAATAAATAATATTTCTCACATATAACATCTCATGTGAATGCTTACACAATTTTACTAAATACAGACTGAGGCATAAGTATGATGCACAGAGTCATGCATGCATATATTTTGAATTATTCTTTGTTTTACTTCTACAATATGTTATAAATTGGAATAAGGAATGATTTAACATGCGTTCGGTTTTAAGATTCAGGTACAAATATACCTAATAGATATTTAAAGAAAATGTTGAGGTGTTTGAATACGAGACTAATTAAGGGGGGGGGGGTGATAAAGGCATAGGTGAAAGGTGGCGGGCCTCAGCCGGCATGTTGTTCGGACATTTTAACAAATTCTACTGCTTACGTTGCATGGTTGATCATGGTTTCTGACCACCGAGATCCCAAATTTAAACATTTGACCCGCATGAATGCATCCCTGGTCAGTCTGCAAACTGTCGACGTGAAACTATTTTTATAAAGTCAATAGCTAATAAAGATTGGATTGTTTATAAGAAAGTAAATAGTGTTAACGTGAAAAATTAATTCAAAGGAAGTTTCAACAGACTGCCCACATCATGCTGACAGCGAAACTTGTAAATAACCACATTTTTTAAGTAAACATGCAGCTTTCTCTTCAAACTGCATTCATAATCGTGAATGAAATGAATATCCAAGATCCTCGTAAGAAGGCTAAAATAATTTAAAACTAACGTACCTCAAAATATAAGCAGCCCACATCTATATTAACGTGTTGTTGTCGAACTGAAGACACTGACTTCTATCATAACAAGGTATCAGCTGTTGGTGACAAGCTCAAATTTGACGTCGACGAAACGTTCTAGCCAATCACGTGTCGAATAGTTAGGAAAATGACGTCAGATTTAGATTGCGATGCAAACACCGAAAATCATTGCTAAATTTTTTTAAACTGCATTAACCTGCCTGCGTAGCTGTTTTCATTCAAACTATTATTCATACATGAACAAAAAAGAATGACATAAAATGTTGGAACGATTTCGTGATTAATTCATCACCATAATTTTATCGTATGCTGTCAGATATACGTTTCAATGTCAATAACAATAAAACACTATCAAGTTACGATTATCCTCTCATTATATGTACCATAATTACGATTATCTTTTTTTCCCAGTTACGATTACCATCCCGAACTTATCAACAGCAATTTTCAAAGAACTAGAGCACCGTTACGATACAAATATGATGTAAATGTATACGTATAGAAAAACCTTGCAGCTGAGTAACTATTGACAACACAAATGCTACATTTGAGAAAAAATTACTGTACAGATTTTACCCATATCTGCCGTCGCCATATTGGGATAGTCGTAATTCCAGTTACGGTGATCGCTTTTTAAATACCAGTGGTAATTAGGGCTTGGACTTTATACCGACGCGAAAAATCTCTAGGACAAGTATCCTTAAAGATTTATAATAAAATTCGCAAGTAAACTGATTAAATCATTTTTTCTATGAATAGAAAACTGTACTGCCACTTAATCATTCATTTACAGAAAAGTCAGAAAATTTAGTGTTCTCCTAGTTTAGGCGACAATCCTATAGAACACTTATTCCACACAAAAATGGAACTTCCATATTAAAAACCAAATAAAAAAAAAATAAAAAAACATGACAAAAGAAGAAAATGCAATGTCTACGTACTTTACTACACATTCAAACAATTAATAGCAATAAAGCAGAAAAAAACCAACATTACAGTAGTTTATCATAACAACATCTACGCCAATGAGGGTGAATGTTAGTCAAACGACGAAATAGACTATGTTGAAAAACTAGAAATCAACAAAAAAATACCACGATTTAAATTAATGAAATTGTATACAACATGAACAACGACAGCTACTTAGACGAAATAAAAGAATTTAATTAAATGTAAATTAAACTTATTTATTGAATTAACATATACATGTATTGAGACTCGACAAATCGAGTCGTCCTTTACTCTTATTATGATAACTTGAGCATGTGATAGCCGAGTAGTAAAAGTCCGTGCAATTTAACGGTCACTTTTACATTGAAAATCGAACGGAGAGGACGCTAAATAATTAAGACCCGTCCTCTCTCACCCTTATGAACTGAACTTTGTTTGCTGCTGGTTTTATTTATTTTTCAGATGCTCCAGTCTTCATATAAATATCCGTCATGGTAACATGCTGAAGCCCAGTCACACAACCGGAGCGAAATGTAATTAATTTTATGCAGACTATGGATAGCCCAGCTGCTAATTCTGAAATATTTCTGAATGGGCCGCCCTTCAGTACACCAGCTTTAATTTGGAACGCCAAGCTGTGATACACTGATTAGTTCAATCGAGTTGTTGTTGTTTGAATGAATTGTGATTAAATGTTGCCATGACAGTTCAATATCCAAACAAAATCAGTGTTTGTTATTTGTTGTAGTGATATACAAATCAAGGCATCAATGGCGTCTGTTCGTCAATTCTGATATTTGGTTAATTTACACCAAGTGATCAAATGATATATTCAATAATATCGAAATACATCAAATACGAAAACCAATATAGAAAAACACCCTTTGCCTACGTTCTGCCTACAATCCATAAACTGGATAACGAAATACTGTAAGACGTATATGAAAAACAAACTGAAAATATATTCCCAGAACCAACTAGTCGTATCATTTCACATTGCAACGTTCAGTTAAAAAAAATCGAACAATAGTTGGAATTTTCTACTTATTACATATCGTTAAAACACGAACGATTATTTGTAAAGAAGATTTTTTTTAGATACTTTTATTCTTGGGTATCAATTTATGATCGTTGACATCCATTTCTTTTATAAAATCATTGAGCTTATATCATGTCTTTTTAAACGAGTATAAACTTTGTAAAGAAGTAACCTCAATATCTTTTACTCCACTTTTACTGACTTAAACCTGTTTAAACGGGACAGAATGATGTCCAATACTAACTTATAGAATAGAAATACTTGGATGATAATCAACTCTAATATATTTAATCTAAAAGAATACTTGGATGATAATCAACTCTAATATATTTAATCTAAAATATTGTGAGGTACTCTTATTGGTTTTATCAAAAGCCTTTTGAATCCTTGGTTGCTTTTTTGCATGGTGTTAAGGTATTATTGATAACTGATATACAATTTCATGAGTTTTTTTCTTTCTAACCAAAACATTAAATTCGGCATATTTTTGTACCAACAAATAATCCATCAATCGAAACCATTTTAATAGAGAAAAAAACTTTTACAAAACACCCTGTAGAAGAGGCAACCATGTCAATCCCAAACATTCTTCTAAAGTCTAGTTATAACCTTCATAATTTCAGGTAGTCTGTTATTTCGTGAACATGAAGTAAAATGAAAATGAACAAAATAACTAGGGAAACACAATAACCAGTTATTATGAAAGTCCTACCTTGAAAGTTTGTACCATCTGTATCGAGTACAGCATATGAATAAGGAAATTTGTTGGTGGTCTCTATGAACATGTAGTATATCCCCTCGGCTGCTGATGTGGGACCAGTGCCACTGGTAGGAGTAGAACCCTAAAGCGACAACAGTTAAAACATAAAAACCAATAAAATTAATATGTATTTCTATCAACGTTCATTGCGTTATTTGTAGAAACACATGTTGAAGGTGTACCTTATCAACTTAGAAACTAGCAATCATTGTAACAGAGGGACGACATATACCAGAGGGGCAGTCAAATACACGAAAGGAACAGGGATTGTAGTTACGACGTAAGGAACATATCCGATATCATCTTTGAAACGGTTATTCCATAACGGTTTCAATTTCACCATTTAGAACTCTTGTAATTTGTGAATTTATTAAAAACTGCTTTTTAAAAATTGTGTTATTTTGTAATGTAATAGACTGAACAATCTAAAAAAATTGCCACCGATTAACACTTTATAACCCTTTAAGATTACAAAAATAAGCATACAATTGATTTATTGAAATAATCAAATGTTAATACCAGAACCATTAAAGTGCATGTTAAATTAAGCTTCGTTTTTTTTTCTTTGCATTGTTTTAATGCTGACACAAATAACTCGGGAAGTCGTAGGTTTTTCGATAGATGCTGAAATAAAATTGTAATTTTGGTATGCCTACGTCACTCAAAATTACGGAATCATAAGAAACTTTATAATAAAAGGATATGAGGGGTATACATGTATACCATAGACTCACATATTTCAATTAAAAACATACTCTCACACTTAGATGACCCCTTTGTCTATCTGAATACGGTCAGATAAAACTACCCGATTCTAAATATTTAATGCAAATGACATGTTGCAGATCCAAAGTATGCCTTGATTGCTTAATCATGTAAATTGTCTTTGTGAAATAAGATCGATAAAAATCACATCTTAACCATTAATCTGCCAATTTAATACAATTCGTTATTTACACCTAGACACACACTATTTGTTACATGAGTATTTATATTTACAGATTTTGACATACCTAAGGTACTTTTCATGTATGTGTGAAGGAAAAATGATATAATTTTGACACAGATATATGTTAGAAGTGTATATAATTTTGATATTAAAATGCAAATGTTAAAACTAACATGGACATTCAATATGTTTACCGTATATTTGCAGAGAAAAAATATACTTGTTTTTGTTAAAGAACTTACAGATCCTCGAGTCCAATCAAAATTATCCGAACTAGCTTGTTTAAAAAAACATTGTTCAGTTGTCTCAAATCCACAGCTATAGGTTATTTCTGGTTTAACTGTTAATGATAATAAATCGTAATATGTTTAAGTCGATGGAATCATATTAATAAGATCAATAAGTCTTAACTCTACCACTGATTTAGGGGTGTCCTTTTGTCTATTTTGATTTATATTTCACTACAACATGCGTACAATGTAGCATCTCGAAAATATAATAAAAACTGTTTGTGTTCATATTTGTTGGTTTTAATTTTGCATCTGTTCCAATCAATACTAATATACAAATTGAAATGATTATCTGTTGATGGTTATGTGATTCAGGAATCATTTTGGCTAGTACTATATGTGATGACTTAATTAGCAGTTAACGTTACAGTCAAAACAAATAAAATAGCAGTATGAAGACATCATTAAGGACAACGTCGCACTATAAGCAATCTACCGTAATTGTTTTGTCTTCAACGGGAAAAGTTCAAATCGGATATAGTTTGTATAAATATGTTAATTTTAGATTTAAAATGACGTTGTTGTTGGATGCACTAGTCGCCACTTTCTTTGAAGTCGAGTACAAACTATCTATGAAAGAGGAGGAAAACACTTTTCTATGAATTGTTTCAAAAACAACTTTTACAGTTCAATATTATTTGCAACGTGGCAGCATGGTATCTTATTCAAACACTTGCCTGTGGATTCCTCCTCTTCGCAACATGGCTTTTCGTGGCAGCATGTGCCCTTATTAATCCATCCTGGTCCAAACTTTTGTTCACACGTTAGACCTTTTGTTCCACATTTACCATTAGAAGCCAGACATTGTCCAGTGAGTACTAAAGAGAACAGTACATCGATACAATATATATCATTCGCTCTTGTTTATTCAGTTTATGATGTGATACATGTTTTAATACTAAAGATATATGTTCATAAAATGTAAACAATTCCATTATTGGAAAAGTGCTAAATATTACCGTCAAATTGCTGAAAATTCGGCAGTTATTCTAGCAAATAGATAGAGATATACCCTCCAAGCTCTAGTATATCTAATTATCAAATCAAACATGGTATTTAACAGAATTTTGAGGGAAACATACGAAAACATGCATCTAAAAAAGAGGATGTGGTATGATTCCCAATCATATTTTCAATATTACCCACGTAAAATATAGGACATAAATAAAAATGTGATATTTTTAAGAAAAGTGTTGATTTTTAATGTGTTATGATATTGTGGAATAATGATTTCTTGAAAACCACACCTCTCATTTTAATCTCCGCTGACGGGGTTTAAAGCTGAAATCAGAATGTAAGTATCTACCTACGTGTTCTTCAATTACTACTGTAACACGTCCCCTTACTTACAAGTAACTTACGAGTTAAAGTTCCATTGCCAATTTGTTCGAATTGTTTATTGTGTGCATACGTATTCATCTAAACAGGTTGTTTCTGTTTCTGGTGAAATGTATTGAATTGAATATTAAACATAAATTGAGTCATATTTACTTAAAAAATCGTAATAATCAATGTCAGCATCTCCAAAAAAGAGGTTCTGGTAACTTTACAACGCTCATACGCATTTCTCTAGTAATTCTATTGAACAGCAACACTTTTCAACTTGAGTTTTTATTCCTTTTTAAATGTCTCCCAAACTCTTGTGTTAACACATTTTGTAAACAGTGTATCGGTTGAAAGCAGTCTTGTACACTAATTCTATTTGGAGTTAACTCTGTTTAGATTGGTAAACCAAGTTCAAAGTTATCTTGCACGTGGACCTTGTTTTGACCCTCGCTCCAAATCTCAGCACTGTACATGCCAAAACATAATTGTTTGTGGTCAAAAACGCAATTAAAAAAAATCGTCTTTGATCAAAAAGCGAACTAGCTATACTACATGTAGTTATGACATACTTACTATTGCCATTAATCACATACACTGTGCAGAGGATGATTACAATCAAACAACAAAACTTCATCATAATTCTGAAATTGATATTGTTCTATATTAATTCTATATTCCGAATTATTGAGAAAGAGCTAATTGCCAGATGGCAAGCTCGAAAAAAAACAACAAGTGAAACTGCGAGCTACTGCTCACTGATGATACCCCCGCCGCAAGTGGATAATATTAATAGTGTAAAATATGCAAGTGTTCGGTAAACAGGAAGTTGTCGAGTGATGAATCTGAAAACGCATCACACGGTATAGCTGACTTATATAAATCCTGAAACCAAATTTCAGAAATCCTTGTATTGTAGTTCCTGAGAAAAATGTGACGAAAATTTTCAACTTGGCTATCATGTGTAAAATCATACAAGTGTTCGGTAAACAGGAAGTTGTCGAGTGATGAATCTGAAAACGCATCACACGGTATGGCTGACATATATAAATGTTGATACCAAATTACAGAAATGGTGGATGTGTAGTTCCTGAGAAAAATGTGACGAAAGTTTCATGGGACGGACTGACTGACGGACGGATGGACTGACGGACGGACTGACGGACGGACGGACTGACAGACAAAGGTAAAACAGTATACCCCCCCTTTTTTTAAAGCGGGGGTATAAAAATTGAAGTCCAAACTTGCCAATAAGGACAACCTGACGGGTTCGGATTGTTAAATATAACATTTTCAAGATAGTATGCACTGAAGCGGCTCATACATCATGTACATTTTGCTTTCCAATTATTTTAATACCTTATAACGACATTTTTTAATCAATTTTCATATGTTTAAAGAAGAAGTCGTTAACCGGGTTTTGCAATTAGTCTGTCGAATGCCAAAATTATTAAAAATATTGAGATCACCTCTTGCTTGGTTTAATGGGATTCGCATGTTTTAGTTTTAAGTGGTGTTCTTTGTGATTTGTTTAATGTCTGAGATGTGTAAACCGATTACAGTCGTGTTTATTATTTATCATATAAAACTGTAAGTCAATTCTGATTTTAATAAAACAATCTTCGATGTAAATGTCAAAACACAACCAAGATCGCCAGACGTGCGTTTCATCTACACAAGACACAACCGTGACGCTCAAATCAAAGGAGATGGAATGCCAAGTAGATAAAAAAAAACATTGGAAACCATCTTTACTTTTCAGTCTTTCAATGCAAACTGGTCTGCAAAGTTTGCTACTGGCATTAAATCTGTATGTTTGTATTGACTTGTTGTTTCCAGATAGTTGTACAGAGAATTAAGTATTGAAACGGATGAGAAAAAAAGTTCGTGCAAACGTGATGAATATATAACTGCTTGTTTATCAATCATAGAAGGTTATTAATAGATACATCACGAATAGAGAACTAGTAAAGCACAAAATAGACTTGGCAGGGCAATAAGAGCAATTTGTTTTCCGTATCACTAAAGCTTTAATAACAAGTTCATATGTTACAGGGAATTTGTAAAACCAGGGATTTTGTAAAATTACTGGACTATTCAGTGATTTTGTAAACTCACTAACAGTTTCAGTGGTTTTGCAAAATCCCTGAAATTGTTAGGGAGTTTCCAAAATCACTGAAAATAGGGCTAGGGATTTTTAAAATCCCTGTTTATAATTAAGTATAATTTGCTTTTAAAAATGTGTTTTTCTTGATATAAGAATAGACTAAGGATTACTAATGATTTTGAAATATATTTGTTTAATAAACACTGTAAGCTAGAACTAGTGTATCCGGGTTACAAACTAGAACTGAAGAAAACACATCAAATATTTTTAGATTTACGACACAACAGAAACACAACACTAAAATGTCATATACACAGAAACGAACTATAATATAACAATAGCCAATTTCCTGACTTGGTACAGGACAGTTTTAGAAGAAAAAAATCGTGGGTTGAACCTGGTTTTGTAACTAGTCAAACCTTGCGCTTTTATGGCAATGTTAACTCAAACATTCAAATGACAACATTAAATGATAGGACTACAATACAAAAAAATGGCAGAACATACAGGACAAAGAAACACACAAAAAAGGATATCAAAAGGTACCAGACTTATTATTTAATACGCAAGACGCGCGTTTCGTCTACATTTTAATACGTCAGACGCGCGTTTCGTCTACATTTTAATACGTCAGACGCGCGTTTCGTCTACATAATACTCATCATTGACGCTCAGATAAAAAAAAGTTCGAAAGGCAAAACAAGTTACAAGTTGAATCTGAGCATTGATGACCAAAATTGCCAAAAAAGTGTGCCAAATACGGCTTAGTTAATCTGCCTGGGATAAGAAAATCCTCAGTATTTAGAATTAATTCATAATTTTTCAATTGGTAAATTTATACACATGATCTATATATTATTATATATAAAATATATACATGTGAACACCGAGGTGGTGACTAACTACAGAATAAAAACGAACACGTAAAACAACCTTAATCAGCACATAAAAAAGAGACAGCCGAATAATGCATTATATGTGAGCCGAAGAAATCGACCCACAAAGTGACGTCACATTTAAATTTCTTAACATTTCCAAAAAATAGGATAGAGTTCAAGATTAGGTTTGCAATACTGATATAACATGTATTAATAACTACGTTACATGAGTTGTAATGAAGAACTGTCTAATTTGCATCGATAAAAAACGGTTCTCCAATTCAAGAAAAAATGAGATCTTGCTAGTATATAAAGTAAAACAAACTGTAATGTCTATAGGAGACTTAAATTGCAATATGATGTAGTTTAGAAGCAGTTTCCCTTACAAAACAATACATGCATTATGAAAATGATATCATTTTAAAGAGTATTTAAGATTGCACTTTTTATTCACCAACAGGTCTATAATAGAGGTATTCAAAATAAATCTAAAGTTGATTTTCATTCATTGTTTGGTCTAAAATTCACACTTTTATTGAAAAACGGCCTGATATTTTATCAAGGTTTTTAAAAGCAACGCATACATCAATGTTTAACTTACCTCCTGTGCATTTCCAGGAATATGATTGTTGAAAAGCGTCTGCGTGCAAACCGTGTTTATTTGATATTAGATTAGTAGAGAGGCAGGGCTTAATTCATAAACGGTTGGTAGTGGAGTTACGTCCCTTTATATTTCATATTAGGTCAGAAGGGGACGGGGCTTATTTCATACACTGTTAGTAATGGTGTTATGTCCTTTTATAAAAACAAAAAAAAAAGTACTGAAAAAAAACTGAAGAGTTCCAACAGACGAAGAGTTGATGATTAGGATTGCAATAAATTCTTAAAACACATTTAAACATTACAAGTCGTAATTGTTGGTATCTGTTTTAGCAGGATCATGGGAAGTATTTTCTTACTGCTAACAGTAATGAACTCTTGCTCATTTGAGAATCTTTAGTCTTAATTTCACACGTCAAGATCGTCGGTAAGATAAATTCGTTACACAGTGTGCTTGTGACGTAATACGGTATATATGGGTCCAGTCAATTCCATATTGGGATTCGAGCTTCGCTCTCACCCCATATGGAATTTACTGACCCATATATACCATATTAGGTCACTATCACATTTTGTAACTAATAATATTTGTAATGGTGAATCTGCAGAGGTAAAGTTCGCAATTATTGCAGTTATTCCAGCTGGTAGTTAACGATTGTACCAGTCCACGTTTAGTGGTATACGTTAACCTAGTACGAGTTTTTAATAGTATGAATGGACTTGCTATCCAGAGAGGAACAATATTCATCGGTCCTTCAGTACGAAAGTAATGAGACACAGATCAGGAGTGAGGTCATACTGACATCCTCATAATTATGGAAATGACCACAACTTTTACCCTAAGTCCATGATGTCACTCCATACCAAGTTTGGTAAAACATGACAGGTGATTATACAACAGTTGGTCAAGCACTCGTGGGCTTTACGCTGATTGAAAAAAATATGTATATTTTCTTTAAAAGAAGCAACAAATGAAATTTTTTATAGGCCCAGAAATATTTAGAAGAAAATTAAAGTGAATTCGATTAACCTAGATTCATTTTGACATCAATAAAATTTTATAATAAACAAGATATAACTGTAATAGAATGCTGTAACGAGGTCTTCCAAACAAAGCTGCCATAATTCGTAATTCATAAGATCGCCTGACTTTGGGTAAACTCAAGTACTTAGTGGTTCGGTGAAGATAAACATGATAAAGTGAAATGCATACATTTGTATGTGACCCCTACGAGATTGACCCTGCATGTCATTCAAATCTTTTTGAAATGACGAACAGAAATAATATGGTTGAGGAGTGGGTATCTCAACCATTTACAAGTTCTAAAACAGGAGGGGGTTCGGAGAGCCCATGTAATTTTGTCCCATTCATGAATATATGTGGTTGAGGGCGGGAACCTCGACCGTTTGCAAGTTCTCAAACAGGAGGGGTGGGGTAACCCAAAAGACGTCCCCTATATTTCATTTGATTTGTTATATTGTCCAATACATGCATATATATATGGTTAAGGGGTAGTCATTTCAACCGTTTACAAGTTCTAAAACACGAGTGGGTTGGAGACCCAATGTTATATTGTCCCATTCATGAATATATGTGGTTTGGGGTGGGGATATCGACCGTTTACAAGTTCTCAAAAAGGCGGGTGACCCAAATAACTACACCATTATTTCATTTGAATTGTAAAACTGTCCCATACATGAATGTATATGGTTTAGTGGCGAGGATTTCGATTTTTTCAAGTTCTCAAACAGGAGAGGTTTGGTGACCACAGGGACTCCCCTATAGTTTTTTTTGTTATAAACAAGGATATATACGGTTCAGGGGTGGGGATTGCGATAAAAGCAAATTTTCAAATTGCAAGGGGGAAGAAATAACTCGTTGACTCATCCTAAATTTTCTATTTGTTTTATTGTACTCATATCATTACTGAAGACTACGTGTGTCTACCACTTACTGTTATTGATTAGTAGTCATTGGAAAATAAAATCGCATAGGGTTCTACAGTTAATCCCTGCCAACTTAAGACCCTTAAAACACCCCTAAATAGTCCCGAATGAACAAACGAAAGAGTGATGGATCCTCTAGTTAGTCGTACATTCTATGAAATCCTACGTACATATTACAAGCGGTCCGAGTTGTCATCTTAGACGGTCCGACTTGTCTCTGGGATGAGTTCTTAAAACACCAACCTGATTGGTCAACGTTTTGTTTATGCATGAAATAACAACAAGGTCAGAGATAAACAGAACATTTGATAATATATAGAAGGGAATTTAAATGTGCATACATTTAATTGAAATCAATTAAATAATCAAATTTTTCTCAAACTTAAAAAATATCGTGATTAACAATACTTTTTTTAATCGGACTTTATAAATTATCATCAGATATAGGATGATAGCTTTTAAAACTGCCTAAATTTGATCGTCATCTGCAAAGTCTGAATAAAAATTGTTTTTAAGTCTTGTTTATTTTTTATATCCCTCCCTTTTCAGGGTTGTTGACTGCCATTAATGAATTAAATTTCAAATAATTTCCTCGTACGTAAATCAGTTCTGATAATCATTTTTTTTTCAAAATCAAGATTGCTCATATGAGACAATAGACAGCAATATTATCTAGAGTGCCATGCAATAGTTCCTCTTTAAGATAATAACAATTGACCTCACCATTGAAAACTGATAGTTTTTGTACATGTTGTCAATTTTAGCACAAAAAAGTCATATCGCGGCAGAGCGCTTAATCGAATATTTTTGCAAATTAAAGTATACTTCAAAAATCAGACAACATGTCTTTCAATAAACTAAGATTCTTGACCAAGACAAATAAAGATAACGTGATAAAAAATTAAATAGTTTGAAATATAACATGACATTTTTATATTTTATAACATTCCTAAAAATATTCCAATTTCTTTTAAAAATGAACAATATTTGTAATTGGAACACTTATAAATAAATCATACATATTATTGACAATGGCATTCGTCCTGTGTATATCACCGAATATAGGTCTGCATCCTCCCAAATTGACCATATTTTAATTTGTTTATGGAAATTATATGACGATATTAAAAATCAATAATTGTTATATGATTTGCATATCTCTAAATACGTGAACGGGATTGGTAAATTGCATTTCCCCCCTTGTTTTACACTTCGATAAACTTTGATAAACCAAAAAACATAACAATAGACTTCTTCTCATTTTGATAATGCATACATAACTGAAAAAATATTGCATTAAAGCTTTGTTGTGTTTGTCAAAAACCCTCGGCCAACAACACGAGCTAAAAATTATTTAATAAAATACTGCAATTTCCGAAACAGTGGTTACGTCTTTTTAACTACGCTACGCTGACTTTAAAATGATAGTTTTGCGAAACAACGTCACCATTGTTAAAAAAAACAACCTGATGTATTGCCTCATCAATTGAATTTAACAATTAAAATCACAAAAACTTCCTATCTAACAAAATATTTCATAACCTACCTGGAGGTGTCATAGAAGACCAGTAGATAGAAAGATTACTTTTAAAATAAATTGCCTATTGATATATCAAGTTGAATTAAAGAAATTGATGAAATATTCTGCAAGGTGTGTAATAACGATTAGTGACATATGTTGTTTTTCTTCCTTAATTAGCTGACTACGCAAATATTTTTCGAACGTGTAACATCTTTTGTCTGTTGTTTATACTTTGTCACTTTATGATCAATTTTGTAATTGCATAAGCAAATTTAGTATTTCTTTTGCAAATAAAAAGGCAAAGTATATCTACACGAAAAGTAAATACACAAAAGAACACCTGTATGTAAATAAAAGTAGTACTATAAGTTTCAATGAATATTTTTGATAACATATTCATTGACATTTCTATCTTTTCGGTGTAGATAAACATGATAAAGTGATATGCATATGTGGCGCCTGCGAGATTGACCAATTATGTCATTCAAATCTTTTTTTGAAATGACGAACAGAAATAAATATTGTTTAGGAGTGGGTATCTCAACCATTTACAAGTTCTAAAAACGGAGGAGGTTGGGAGACCCCATATCATATTGTCCCATATAATATATGTGGTTTAAGGCGGGGACCTTGATCGTTTGCAAGTTCTCGAACAGGAGGGGTAGCGTGACCCACATGATGGCCCCTTTATTTTATTTTATTTATTATATTGTCTTATACATGAATATATATAGTGTAGGGGTAGGGATATCGAATGTTTACAGTTCTCAAACATGAGTGGATTAGGTGACTCAAGGGACTCTCCCTATAGTTTATTTCATTTCTTATTTTGTTCCGTACACGAATGTATACGGTTAAGGGGTGGGAATTTCGATAAAAGAAAATTTTCAAATTGAAGGGGAAAGGGATAACCCTAATGGACTCATCTTTTTGATTTGTTTTATTGTCCTCATCTCATAACTGATGAGTCCGTGTATCTATCACTTACCAATGCTTACTGTCTACGAAAAATAGTCATTTAAAAATAAAATCCCATAGGCTTCTTTAGTTAACCCTGCCAACTTTAGGCCCTTAAAATACCCCTCAATTGTCCCTAATGCACACACGAAAGATTGATGGCTCCTTTAGTTAGTCGTACATTTTATGAAATCCCATGAAAATCTAACAAGAGGTCCGAGTTGTCATCTTAAACGGTCCGCCTTGTCTCTGGGACGAGTTGTTCTGCATTTCTTAAAACATCGACCTTATTGGTCAACGGTGTGTTTATGCATTAAACAACAACAAGGTCAGAGATAAACAGAATGATGTGATAATAGAAAGGAATTTAAATGTGTGGAATTTTTTTTTTTTTTACATAAATAAGGCCGTTAGTTTTCTCGTTTGAATTGTTTTACATTGTCTTATCGGGGCCTTTTATAGCTGACTATATGCGGTATGGGCTGTGTTCATTGTTGAAGGCCGTACGGTGACCTATCATTGTTAATGTTTGTGTAATTTTGGTCTCTTGAGGATAGTTGTCTCATTGACAATCATACCACATCTTCTTTTTTATATATACCTTTAATTAAAATCAATCAATCAAATGAAATATTAGTAGATTTCACAGTTGGAGTATATTTCCAATTTATTATGACAATGATATGGCGGTATCACAATTCAGAAAACAAATTTCAACTTAGAATTTAGAGAATCAGTGTTTCTTTCTTTTTTTTGGTGTACTGCGCCATCGCGAAAAATACTTTCGTATGTCATAGTGGTTTGTTTATAATTGAATAAAGGACTTGATCCTCCGAAACTGAACCAATTTAAATTTGTTTCTTGAAATTATATGACAATATTAAAAATCAGTAATTAATCCAACCCAAGACAAATAGTAAAATGACAGCAATGTTTGTATCAATTTGTGTCTCATATGAAATTTACACGCACATTGGATACCTTTGTTGTGATTATCAAAAGCCCTCGGCAAACAACATAAGCTAAAGATTATTTAAAAAAATACTGCAATCTCCAAAACTGCGGTTGCGTCTTATTTACTACGCTACATTGACTTTAAAAATGTTTTGCGAAGCAACGTCACCACTGTTTTGATGTTCGAAAATACTGCTGTATTACCTCAATTATTGAATTTAACAATTTCAAATCACAAGAACTTTGTATATAAAAATATATTTCAAAACTTACCACGAGCTGTAATGGAAGACCTGTAGATAGAAAGATTACTTTTAAAATGAATTGCCTACTGATATATCAAGATGTGCAACAACGATTTCTGACATATGTTGTTTTTCTTCCTTACTAAGCTGATTACGCAAATATTTTATTAATGTGTAACATCTTTTCCTCTGTTGTTTATACTGTTTCACTTAAGGATCGATTTTGTAATTTGTAATCAGCAAATTAAGAATGTCTCTTTCAAATTAAAAGGCGAAATATATCTACACGAAATAAAATATACAAAAGAACACCTATATGTAAATGAAAGTAGTACTATAAGTTTCAATGATTATTTCTGATAACATATTCACTGATATTTCTTTTTTATGAAATGGTTGAAATATCTTTTCAACATTTCAAAATGTTAAAAATAACTTTTCGCAAGAATTTCGCTATTTATCTGTTAAAGAGGGACGAAAGATACCAGAGGGACAGTCAAAATCACATATCGAAAATTAACTGACAACGCCTGGATCCAAATTAAGGAAGACAGACAGACAAACAATAGAACACATGACCTAGCATAAAAAGGTTACCTCATCCCACATGGCTCATCAGTGGAGCACGAAACAGAATACGGCTGAAAAACGAGTATCATTGATAACAAAATTGTGCTGTCGAATCATCGATCTATTTAGTAAATGTTCCTGTGAAAATTACAAAAAGATAAAAACAAAATGAATCTATAGAAAAGAGTAAGCCCGTTTGTTTATTTAAACATATAATAGCATATTCTAGATAGATGCAGGTGATGTTTTACTAATTGTGTGGTCGATTTTTTTTTAAAGAGAGTGCGTATTAGAATATAATGATAAGTGTTGAAAATAAACGTGTAAGTACGTACAAAATTCATTCACCTTATCTCTTACAAATATTTTAAATAGTTTGTCCCGATCTTGATACAGATTGTTATTCTCGAAATATATGATCTGTTTTTTATTAATAATTTCATGTGTTGTCCTTACATTTAGAAAGATTGTACTTCTCTGAATCTGTAATATGTTTTTCTTTGATCATTTAATGTGTCTTCCTTGCATTTATAATGGGTGTGCCTTTTAAATCTGAATCTGTGTTTCTTTGTTCATGTAGGATGTTGCCCTTACATTAATAAAGGTATGTCCATTCAGATGTAAATCCGACATTGTATGGATCTGTTGTATGGATGCTGTTGTTTTTTTCGTTTGGTCGGGTTGTTGTCTCTTTGACACATTCCCCATTTCCATTCTCAATTTTATCTGTTGAGTCGATCCCTTTTCAACGGATGTTTATAGTTAAGTTATATGTTGTGCTGTTACAAATAAATTATAACATTGATACAAGTGGAAAATCGGATTTAATCCAATCGAGATAATTTAACTATCGAGATTGGATAAATCCGATAATCCACGCGTTACTATGTAATAATCTCTTTCTCTAATGATTATAAAAAACAATTCAATTTGAATAATAAATTTTTATTCAAGGGCCTCATATTCCTGATTTCTACGTCATACATTAACGAATTGATGCGCAAACACTTCAGTTAGGCATTTAAGGAATACATGAGTATTAGTATAAATTAAAGAACATTTTTTTAAACATAGAACTTTAATAAGTTGAAACAAAAATTCATATATATGATTGTAGATAACGTTACAATCATATCTCTAGCTAGAACTATTTTTTGCGTTTAAAATAGATATAGGAAGATGTGGTGTGAGTGCCAATGAGACAACTCTCTATCCAAATAACAATTTAAAAAGTAAACCATTATAGGTTAAAATACGGCCTTCAACACGGAGCCTTGGCTCACACCGAACAACAAGCTATAAAGGGCCCCAAAATAACTAGTGTAACACCATTCAAACGGACAAACCAACGGTCTAATCTATATAAACAAAACTAGAAACGAGAAATACGTATATATTACATAAACAAACGATAACTACTGTACAACAGATTCCTGACTTAGGACAGGTGCAAACATTTGCAGCGGGATTAAACGTTTTAATGGATTCAAACCTTCTCCCTTTTTCTGAAACAATAGCATAACATCATAACATAGAAAAACATACAATAAAATATCAATTGGCAGACTTAACTCAATCAAAAAACGTATGATTACACAATGCACGAATAAGTTTGATCTGCGATATCTGAATACAAATGCACAGTTAATTAAATAATAGAGACAAACATTCATGACCAAAAAGCTAACAAACAAATTCAAACACAGGACATCACTGAAAAATATTTAACCAATCAATGTTCACTTTAGGTTTTTTATAATCTTGAAGTTTATACAAATGTTGTAAGAATAAGTGAAAAAATTAAGATATTACAAATAATCAAAGCTGGTGTACAGACAAGATCCATATAAATAAAAAATAACAAAAAAACATTATAAACAGTATCAACAGGTCGAATTAACAAGAAAATACGATTTGAGAGTACTCGCAGTTACTGACAGCTAGTTAAAAGCCAAAACCAATTAATAATAAAAAATCATGCATCAGAGACTAAAATCGACTAAAACACATCACAGGGATTTAGTATTTTAACGTCATTTATAGTCAAAGAAGACATGACTTGTGCAATGCCAAAAATAAATGTATCGACAGGTAGTAGTATAGTGAAGAGCGACTTCTATAGAAATAAAAGTTAACGTGTCTGTGTCTCTATACATCTCGCCTCAAAAGATAATGAAATTTAGTTATGTTTTAATTTTCTAATGACAAAATCAATATTAGTGCCAATGTGAACTATATTCAGAGATCTAATTACAATATTGGTACGATAACCCTTACTTATAAGTTTGTTTAAAGGTTCGATGAGTTTACAAGGATCACATAGTGATTTCCTCGCTTTAAGTACAATATTATCATAAAATTTAGGATGTGAAATACCGTTTTTAATAAGTTTTCTACAGGTATAGCCAAATTTAATAATCAAATCTTTGTATCTTTGAAAGAATTTAGTAAAAGTTTTAAGTAATTTATGGTATCGAAATCCCTGACACAACAATTTACCAGTGATGCATTGATAACGTTCGTTAAAATCTATGACATCAGAACACACACGGGCAAACCGAACGAGTTGCTATATATATACACCGTATGATGGGGCCAAAGTCACATCGCCGTCTAAAAAAGGAAAATTAACAATAGGAAATGAAAAATCGTCTCTTTTGTCGTAAATTTTAGTGTGAAGTTTCCCGTTTAAAATTGAAATGTCTAAATCTAGAAAAGGACAACTACCGCTGTTTATGTTAGATTTAGTTAAAGTAAGTTCGTTACGGTAAATTTCTGAAGTATATTTAGAGAACTCTGGATTATTCAACGAAAATATATCATCCAGATAACGGTAGGTATTTTTGAATGTATCAACCAAATGAAACAATGATGGGTCTTTACTGAGTTTGGTCATAAACTGAGATTCATAGCAATATAGAAATAAATCTGCTATTAAAGGGGCACAGATTGTGCCCATAGGAATTCCTACTACCTGACGATACACTTTATCGCCGAAACGTAAATAAATTTTATCAAGTAGAAAGTTTAAAGCTTCAATCATATCCTCACATTTCCGGTAAGTGTATCTAGCATACTTTCCTTTTTCGTTACAGAAAAAGGCCTTAAACGAGTTACAGCAAATAAAATTACAATGAGATTTTTCGAAAGACCATTTTATCAAATACAAAAACTTTTTCTTGATAAGATTGTGTGGAAGTGTAGTGTACAGAGTAAAAAAATCATAACTGTCAACAGAATTGTTAGGACCATTGAAAGCATGTATTTTATCTAAAACCACTAAAGAATTTTTAACACTCCAAAAATAATTAATACCATTATTTTCATAAGCTTTATTACAAAAGTTAATAACCAGTTCTTTGGTAGTAGTAAGGGAGGTGGTTAGAAGCACTGATAGATTAGTAGTAGAACACTTACTCGAAGCGGAGATGAAACGGAATTTAAATGGTTTTCAGTAACTAGTACATGGTAGGGACTTTCAAATGTTCTGAAGATGCTTTAAGCTGGGCAGTGGCAGTGGTATGCTTGTTAACGATTTGACTATCTGTGGTGCGCACTGACCTGAATGTAGAGGAATTGATAATTTCGTTTTGAAGAACTTTCGTGTAGTATATGCGTCACACCACCACATTATTTGCTGCCTTGTCTGCCGGTACGAACACAAACCGCTCTGCGAGTACCTTGAGTTTGTTTTTTATTCTAGAAATGGGTATATTATGGTTCCTATTATTAATTTCAGAATTGTTTTCTAGATGAGATATTCGAATATAAACAGTATTCATAATTTTATTCAAATAACTGTCTAAAGATTTTTTATCGGATTTTTCACAATTTTTACAATAGGCAGACAGAGCGTCTTTAATGACCTGACGACAATGTTTCCGATCTATTGTAGATGGAGGACGGTATTTCGGTCCTTTCTTTAGAAAAGTTATGACTTCCCGGTCATCGACGATGTTGAGGTCTCCTGTGATAACATGACCATAGGGAACATATTTAAAACTAGATGTTTCGCAATCTCAAGTGGAAGGAACATTATTTTCTATATTGACGTCTGTTGTAATTGACGTATAATTGAAAATAAAATTTCTGCTCGGTTTTCTAAGTTTCAAAATCACATGAACACATGTTCAATGGCAGAATTGATAAATTCGAACTGAGTTTTAATCCTGGGAACTGTCACTCTCTATAAAGTAACGACGACGATTGGTTGTTTGAGGCGATGGTGACAACGACGTTAAATTTAATATGTTAATGTTAAATGTCCCTCCATAGATTGGTCCTCTAAATAGACAACTAAGACACGATGGCGCGCCCGCTAAATTTCCTAAAAAAACTTGATTTTCTGAGACCGCTGTTTTCTGTACATTTTGAAGATCGTTCTGCCCAACCAGGTTATTGTTAATTGTGACCGTTCTTGTAGTTTCTGACGATTGCATATTTTCACTTTTATCCGCCAAGATGGTCCTCGAAATTTCATGATGTTTCTTTGCGTTTAGCTTGGAATAGGTGGAAATACTCTGGATTTTTTTGTGTATAGATATCTGTTAGAAATGAAAAGATAATCATTCAAAGACAAGTATTGAAGGTTCTGCACTTGAAAAAAAATTAAGTCTTCAGGAATGGTCACAAACTATCTTTTTTTTTTGGTTTTAGAAGACAGTTTAGGGAGGGTCAAATCTCTGTTAGATTCATAAATAGGTTCAGCTAAATACATACAATTACTATCACTGAACTCATCAGTATGGCAAGGGTCTTTTGCTGAAGCCAGAGATGACATTTTCTGTTAAGTGTTAGTTTTGCTTACAATTATTTCTGGTTCAATGTTTTGAACACCGTCTTCTCAAATATCAAAACGATATCTGGCCTCTGAATCAAGTTTAATTTCCCAAATTTTCTTAAAATTATTCCTTTAATCCCGCCTACAAGCTTTACTCTAGCTCCGATATGCGGGTCATTGTTGATTTCAGAAGCCATATTTGCTTTTATTGTTGAAGCAGACGATTTCGCGAGTTTGTTATATGTTGCTATGCTGTTATTGGTAAATTCCGAGAAATCCGAACGGAAAAGTAGTCCCGGCAGGTTGTATCCTTTAGCTTAACCAATCATCTGCTGAGATCACCGGCAACCACACGTTGATTAATTTTTTTTTATACAACGAGTGCAGAAAGGTAAAAATTCACGAAGAATTAGAGAAACCATTTTCTACATTTGAAAATGCCTGTACCAAGTCAGGAATATGACAGTTCTTGTCCATTTCTTTTTTATGCGTTTTTCTATTTTATTTTGCCATGTGATTATGGACTTTCCGAATTGATTTTCCTCTAAGTTCAGTATTTTTGTGATTTTACTTTTTACACCATTGTCCAAGACCAATTAAGGGTTGGACACCTGGAAAAATGTTTAATCCTGTCATAGTATGTATATGCATGTCTCCAGTCAAGAATCTGTTATTTAGTTGTTGTTGTTTGTTGCTGTATCATTGTTATGTACATAAATACGGGCGGTAGTGTCTCGTTTTAATTGTTATACTTTTTGGAATAAATCCTGCTCATTGATGAAGATTCTGCTGCGACACATATTTTTAACTCCTATGTCATTTGCTCACTTGTGGAAAGTTGTCTCAATGGCAAAAATACAATTTTTAATTTGTATTTGTAGCAAAAGTTGCTGTTACATTATTTAATTATATTATGTTAAACATTTAATATATAAAACATTTTAGAGAAAATAAAAAATACATCTATGATACGGACAAGGTGGGAGAAATTGATTTGTGACACACTCTGCTTTCCTATGTTATTTTAATTGATTATGGAATTTCTACACGTTTTAATGATGCAAATGTTACGTCTATAATATTTTATTCCAACATCTTATTTACCGATTGATTTATTGTAATATTATGCTTAAGGATGTTCTCTTCTGAAGAGTCAAAAATTTCCCGAATTTAACTTTTTAAATGAATATGATATTCCTGTAGACAAATAAATTCTGAAGTGTTTAGGTAGGTGCGCATTTAAGAAAACTACGGCCAATTGAAAGTTGACTATTTATGGAATACGGAAAAAGTGAAAAATCCAATAAAATCAGACAAAACATGATTTTTTTTTCAAGTAATCAAGTAAACAACTTAGTTCCTGTGCTGTATCTCTTTAATACTATGCATTACATAAAATTAATATAAATAATACCTCATCTGAATACACATTAATTTTTTTTTGTCATTATAGTGAAAAAAAAAATCATAATTTATCACAAAAAATAGCCCAAATTCCAACTAATACCAAAAAAATACTAAACTTCCCGAATTAAACTTTTTTTTTAAACTTAGCAAACATGTGGACCCACAAAACCTTAACATTTTAAGCCAAAAAAAAATTGGGGGTAGGTGCGCATATAAAAAAGTTGTATGCCATTTAACGATTCCTCACCCACAAGTCGCATATTATGAAAAAAACAAAAAATCCCATTAAAAACAGCAGATTTCTTGATTTTTTTCTTCAGTAATCAAGTTAAAACATCAATTTGTGTGTTTGATCTGCTAAATACATTGTTCTTTGGCATAAATAAAATATTAAAGAACACATGCCTTGCTATTTTAAAAGTTTTTGGGGGAAATTATCATAAAAATAACCCTTAATTCCAAAATTTTCTTTACAAATAGCTTACTTCTAGCATTAAAAATGTTTCTGTGGTAATATACAATAGAACCAATATAAAATGAACATTGCAAGCCCTTGGAAATAGGTGCTTGGTGTGCATACAAGACAGTTTCATGTCGATTATCTCATAAAAAAATGAAATTATGATATATGTTTTGCTAGCTAATGCTTATTTCTTTCGCAGTTTTTAAATATCCCTAGAATTTTAATGATTATAACGTGAGACCAGATATATAAATGATGAAAAAATGGCATATAAAAACAGTCTGAGGAATAACAATGGAAAAATGACAAAAATTAGAAAGCATGTATTGATGACTTGGTAACAATATCCCATTCATATTTCAAAGTATTAAAAAACAGATTTTAGAAATTATCTCATTTCACAACTCATCCCTGTTGACCTGCTGTCCAACATTGAAAATTAGACATAAACACAATGTAGATTAACTTAAGGTGGTACCTAACACTACAGGGAGATAACTCTGTAAAGTTAGCTTAACATTTTAATGACGTTGTGTTGTAAAAGGAATGTAAAGCTTCTCAATGATCAACATTGGTGTTTGTCAAACTGCTAAATAACCAGTGTAATTTTTCTGACAAAACAGTTATCTTCCACGAACAGAAATAAAACTGCAACAGATGTTTTTACCTTTAAAAAAACTAAAGGTTTTAAGTCTTTCTTCGACGAGCCTCACTTTTCTTCCGAAAAACATATTTCCAAACTTTCAATCTTTGGAGGTATTAAGTTTGACTGCAAATAGATTTGCTGGTTGGAATGACGGACATTCAGTGTTTGGTAATATGACTTCCCTTAGAAAACTGTACCTGTCAAATAATCTTATAAAAATTATCAACGCAACATCTTTTCCGTTGGATGTACTGAATTCGTTGGAAGAATTAGATCTTACTGTAAACCCATTTGCATGTACTTGTGATCAACTCTGGTTCACTAAATGGATAAAGACAACAAAAGTTAAGCTGATTAGGTACCCGGAATATTACAGGTGTCGGCAGCCACCCGAACTTGACAATGTGGAGCTTAAAAAATATGCTGAATCTGAAATGCAGTGTCCACCTTGGAATCCGTTATACAGCATGGCAATTGTACTATCCTGTTCAGGATTATCATTGGTGACCTTTATAACAATAGGTTTGAAATGTCAAACAAATATTAAGAATTATATATACTTATGGAGAGTTAAATACAATAGAAAGAAAGGTTATTTCCCTTTAACAAATGCAGATGATTTCGAATATCACGCTTTTGTTGTTTATTGTGACGCAGACCGCAACTGGGTGCATCGAACGTTTTTACCGAAAATAGAACAAGACGAAGGTATCAAGCTCTGCATTCATCATAGGGACTTTGAAGTAGGAGAATCGATCACTGCAAACATCAATAAATATTTAGAGAAATAATGGAAAGTTGTTGTAATATTATCAAATGAGTTTGCGAAAAGTGAGTGGTGTCAATGGGAAGTTGATGTAGTGCAGGAGCGACGTAGAAGTTATGGAAAAGACGTGTTCCTTTTAATAATACTGAAAACTATCGACTCTAAGCATATGACAAATCAGCTAAGAGCTCTTTTGGACAGTGCGCCAAGTCTACGATATCAATCTTGGGTCGGCGAGGATCTTTTTTGGGTCGTTGCAATTGAGACGTTGAGGAAACCATTAGAACAGGTTACAACCGCTCTTTTATAAGAGTATTTTATATTTTTATATTTAAAAACCGGCGTGCAAAAAAACATTTCAAAATTTTATGGAATGTTCTTTACGTGTGCATATAGTTGATAACTGAAACTTCTAAAATGTCGTTATTACTTTATCTTTTATAATATATTTTATTCATCGTACATTAATCGGATGACATATTCTGTGAAATTGGAGTTTATGAAAGTCTTGTTTGATCTCTGGAAGACGTCATACCTATGTATATATTTGAACAGCAACTTTGCTGTTTTAGGCACAGATTTCGGTGAAATTTGACATGACTTACAACCTAAGCAGGCACAATATAATTGTATTACAAAATGAACATCTGTATATAGTGTCTTTTTGTTGCTTTGCTTATGAATATTAATTTGAAGATAAAACATGAGGTGCATGTTATTTTGGCTACGTTTTTGCGAGATGTAAATGAAGATATGTGTAGACAAAAGTAATACGTATTGTTAGGTATGACTTGTGAGCAGATCTAGAAAATAAGATGATATAAACAGAAATCACGACTTTGGTGACTAAATGGGACCAATATGATAATTTTATATTTTGCTTTCTATTAAGAGATATGAATATGAATAAAAAACGTAGATGTAATAAGTTAATTGGACAACAAACCAAACACACAAAACAGATTCAAAGATATGTTTTCATCAATTGTAAACAGGTTTAAATTTTGAAATTAAAGTTGCAATCTTTAACATCTTTTTCTGCTCACTACGCAATAGCACCATAGATAATTTACATTTTGTCCGCATAAATGGTGTAGTAGTCAGAGCCTTTTAAGGATGACAAGGGCTCGCAGTTAATTTTTTTTGGGGGGTTTAAATCACGTAATCAATTCTGTCATTAAGTTCTTTTTGAAAGTTATGACCTAACACACCTCTCACTTGAAATACATATGACAAGAAAATAGATTTATAGAATAACTAATCAAAGACTTTAAATATCGAACAATATTCAACAAGTGACAGAACAACATATCAAATCACGAATGAGCGTTGCTCATGAGTTAGTTATCTGTGTTTTCGGTCAGGAGTTAAATATTTTTCGATTTTTTAATTCTTTTATTAGTTATTCTTTTCAGTACATTGGCAAATGTTTTTTTATTATGAAATAAAAGTAGGAAATGTCTATTATTTTATGGCGTCAGAGGACTGAAATAACCAAGATTATTTTACATGTGAAATTATAAATTTTTATTTCATAAAGAAATCAATGTTACTCATTGCAAGTTTGCAACCAATGTGATAATATAGTGTTATTGCATGAATATTGGGGAATATTGTCCCGAGTAGAATTTTATATTGCACGAGCTTTCGAGTGCAATATATGTTCTACGAGGGACAATATTACCCAATATTCATGCAATAACCCTTATATTGTATAGCAATATAATATTTGAAAGTAAACACTGGTTTAAACTAAGATATTGTCGTTCATGACGTCATGCATTTTGAAGATTTATTGCACTTTAGCAATATTATAATTTATTGCACGCTAACTTTTGGTTACTTTCTGTGGGAAATATCATATTGCTATACAGTAAAATGAGTTATCTAACATGTAATCGGAAAATTGTTCGGATGAAACAACAATGAACAGTTTTAAAGACGATGCGACATTAAATGGAATGGTCCGCATAAAGCAAGCATTACTTCTTTATATAAAAGGAAACGTTACTTATGGTCAAGTAATTTATTAAAATAAATCGAAGGACAGGAAACACAACGATTAAACGAAAAAAAGTAGCAACAAACAAAGTTTATAAACATAACATAAAACAGCTATATTACTGCCACCAAAAGCCAGTTATAAACTTGTATACTATGGAAAAGTAAGACGTTTCTAAAATGTGTAATACAATATTGACATATCGACATTCATCAATAACATGTTAATGCTATATATAAAGGGTGTGAGATACTCTATTTGAAAATAACAAGCTTCAAAAAAGACTGTTATGAATTAATAGTATATAAGTAAAAGAACTAGACAAGCAGAACAAATTAAGGGTTCGTGTGCTTGTTTTCGAGATAATAGCCATTAAAAATTTTGCGGGAATTAATTATCTGTAGACTTTTTATACATTTTAAATTAGCAACTTTTTTCTTTGAAAAAATCATGAAAAATTATCAAGGGTTTCAGAAGAAACACCGACATAGCTAGATAATACAATTAATTATCTAATTATAACCGCAATTTGAAATAAAGATTTATTGCAATTTTCATTGTTACTATTAAATGTTATATCAATATTAAAAATCTAATCTTAAATCAATCCTAATGTTATCTTATTTTTAGGAAAAAATTTCAAATTCAAATGTGACTTCACTTAGTGTGTTTTTTTTAGAATTTTAAATGTGACGTCACTTTGTGCGTTGATGCTTTGACTAACTTGGCTCTGTATTTGTTTGTGCTATGATTAGGTTGTTTCACGTAATGTATCCGTTTTTATTCTGTAGCTAGTCACCACTTCAGTTTTATCATGTATATCTATCATATAGTCATTTTTTTTATAAAATTTACTGTTTGCAAAAGTATGAATAAAGGCAACAGTAGTATACCGCTGTTCAAAACTCATAAATCCATGGACAAAAAACAAAATCGGGATAACAAACTAAAACCGAGTGAAACGCATTAAATATAAGAGGAGAACAACGACATAACACTAAAATGTAACACACATAGACAAAATCCCACGAGAATAACAAATATAACATATATATATATAACATCAAAACCAAATACATGAATTTGGGATAGACAAGTACCGTGACACGTCTTATTGCAATGTGAATTTACACTCAAAAATAAGAGAAAGCAAACGACACAACGTTATAATGTAATACACACAGAAACGAACTATAATATAACAATGACCATATTCCTGACTTGGTACAGGGCATTTTTTAAGGAAAAAATGGTGGGTTGAACCTGGTTTTGTGGCATGCCAAACCTCGCACTTTTATGGCCATGTGAAATATAACATCAAAATGACAACACAGGACTACAATATAAATAAATTGGAGAACACAATTGACAAAGAATCACACGAACAACAGCCAGCAAAAGGCAACAAGTTCAAAATTCCAACACGCCAGAAGTGTATTTTGTCCACACAACACCTATGTGTGACGCACAGATACAAAAGTTTGAAAGCCGAAACGAGTACAAAGTTGAACAGCATCGAGGACCAAAAGATCAAAAAGGTTGTGCCAAAAACGGCAAGGGTTTCTGTTAAGTAACCAGAAAATCCCTATAATTTAGAGTAATTTATACTTTAGCAAACAGTAAATTTAATAAAATGAATATTCAAAAAATGTACATGATAAAACTGAAGTATTAACTAATTACAGGAAACAACTGAAATACATTTACATAACCAGACATTTGAAACACAAAAGTAGACACATCCGAATACGTTTAAACCTCTACGCCAAGTGACGTCCTATTTGAAACTGAAAAATGACGAAAAAATGACGTCATTTGAATTAGTAAAACAGAGCATCAAAAAATGAAAAATGACGTCACATAAGAATGAATAAGATAGAATTAGGATTAATTTAAGATTATATATTTGAACTAAATACTGATATTGCATTTAAATAACAAAGCACATTTTAATTCTTATTAATATAAAACTGAGGTAGCAATTAACTATATTATAAAACTATGTCAGGTTTGTTATGAATCTAACTTCAAACGTAAAATATCGTACTGATTACTTTGAACGAAATCAAATCTGATAAATGAAGGCGGTGATTAATTTTCTTTACCATAACACATCAATATAATAGAAAAGACGTCAACACATTTGACAAAATCCGATGAGAATTACAAATATAACATTAAACATTTAAACTAAATACATGAATTTGGGATGGATAAGTACCGTACCACGTCTTATAGTAATGCGAGTTCACACTCGGCAAAACAGTCACAATCGGGAATAAGTCACGTTTGGTAATTAAAAGATTAGACGACATTATGACAAAACACAATCTACCATGTGGTAAAAATGTCCTTAGCTAGTTTGGTCAACGAAACATCGTATGGATCCACCAAATCGTGATGGTGTCCATAAAATTTACGGAGTGTCAATTTTAATCTGTCCTCCTCATAACTTTGTTGGAGCAGTTTCTGCGTAAGGAGCACACTCCTGTATATGAAGTCCGTATAGTGTGAACAAGCACGAGAATAACGTATCAATTGTGATATGTAAACACCATACGAAGGGGCAGAGGGTATGTTACTGCTGAGAAATGGGAAATTGATAATTGGGAAGTTGAAATCGTCCCGTTTATCATAGATTTTCGTGTGAAGTCGTCCATCTACGTCAATATTGAGGAAAAGATCAAGGTATGAAGCAGTCCTTCTAGTATCAGTGGTATCCTTAATTTCAAGTTCACTTGGATATATGAGATGTAAGTATTGGCTGAAATATGGGTTATTCAATGATAGAACATCATCAATATATCGGAAAGTAAAATTAAAGAATTTCGCAAGGTGCTTTTTCTTTTTGTCTTTTAGAAGGTTCTGAATGAATTCTGCTTCATACGAGTACAAAAACAAATCAGCCAGCAGGGGTGCACAATTAGTACCCATTGGAATACCGACTGTCTGTTGAAATATAAATCCTCCAAACTCAACAAATATATTGTCGATCAAAAAGTCCAGCATTTTGATAATATCATCTTCTGTATATTTTCTGGGAGATTCAGTGTGATTTTTCACAAAATATGAATTATTGTAACCCAAAACAAGAAATTTGTATCTACGATTTCCATTTTTATAGAAAAAGCTCTGTTTTATGAGATGGTGTAGTCGATCTTTCAACTGAGCATGGGGAATAGTAGTATATAGCGTAGAAAAATCAAAAGTTTTTATGTTGCTGCAAAATTGCAAAGATTGTGATTGAAGGTTAAGCAGTAGATCTTTCGAATTTTTGAGAATCCACATCTGGTTAACACCACTGGTAGAATATATCTCCTCACAATATTTTTGAAGCCCATCTTTAACTGTCGAAAGAATAGTAGTCAGTACTTTAGAAAGATGTTTGGTTGAACATTTTGAAGACCCAGCTATGTATCGTTCTTTATATGGAGTTTTGTGTAATTTGGGTATCCAGTATAATGAAGGCAAGTTTTCTTCGTTTTCGTTGATGTTGATACCAAAAGAAAGAAGGACAGATTTATGATTTTGTAAAATTTCGTCCTTGGTAAATGATGTTAAAGAATATGTAGGATTACCAGTAGTTTTTTCAATTCCAAGCTCTGTAGTGAGACATTGCAAATAATGTTTTTTTACATATGAAGACAATATTATTGGAGGCTTTATCTGCTGGAACAACGACATATTTGTCATGCAAAGAGGATAAAGCATCCACAACCTCCGGATTCTTGAAAGGGTTAGAAACTTTAGTACTCATATTACATCGTAGTTTTTGTATGCGCCTCTGAATGCATGATCGAATAGCTATGAGTTATTCTATATAGTTACATCTATTACAATTTGCATAACTATTAGACGAATTGGAACTTATGATAATGAATAAACATATGTCTTATACCTAATATTACAGGCTGCCTTCTAACGTTTTGACAATTTGTGATGTACTAGTTGCTGCATTTTAAAGGTATAGTTCATAGCTTGTTATTTTTATTTTGTAGAATATATTTTTTTCATCTATTCTGTTTTGCAGCTTTGCTTAACTATTCTTAAAAAAATACAAATTCAAATGAGGTTTGACAACAAGACACTAACAATCAAAACCAAGCAGTAAACAAAGACTCACAAAAACCGAAGGACATTTACATGAACAGTTATGAATAATAATTAAGAAACAACACGAACTCCACTAAAAACCGGGAGTGAAATCAGATGTTCCGGAAGGGTAAACATTTCCTGCACCGTATACGGCACCACTCGTGTTATTTCTTTGTTCAATCCGGTAATGATGGAAGGTTGTTATGACTGAGGAAGAATATCAGATATGATTTCTGACACATTTTTGTCATAATGGCAAATCAGCTCATAATGGCGACCGTAAAATTTCTTGATTGATGACTCGTAGCAACTTTTGAGAAGGCAGTATTCCTCGTTCAACAAAATCAGCGTACTTTGAGCTAGCTCTAGAGTAACGTATCAATTGAGACACATACACTCCATATGCTGGTGCCGCTGGGATGTTGCTACACAGAAATGGAAAGTTGACTATAGGAAAGTTAAAATCATCGCGTTTGTAATAAATTTTGGTATTCAACCTAGCATCAGTAGTCATTTTGAGAAAAAGGTCTAAATATGAAGCAGATTTATCTGTGTAACAAGGTTATATGACAAATTAATGTATGTTTTGTGTGTAAATTAAAAAAAAATCAATTTTCAGTCAGGTGCTTTACAAACGCATAGTCCTGCCGTTTTTTATTGTTGTAATTGTTTTACTTTTGTGATTTCGGGGCCATTCATAGCTTAGTAGGCGGTATTTATGTCCTGACGATGATCAGTAGTTGTTATTTTTTACTTATCGATGGTGGACAGTCTCATTGACTTTCATACATCATCACCTTTGTTTCGATTTTTCAACCATATATACCATCATCCACATGTGAAATTGAAAAATCGTCTAAGAAAAATGATCCACTTTGTTTTTCAAAAGAAAAAATGTAGCATTATATGGTATACATTTATTACTTTTGGGATACAATACGGCATCTTTTATTAATAGTGAACAAAAATGTGAAACATGCTACACAGAGGAACAAGTGAACAGTATGGTTGAGTTTTTTATTGAAATCATATATGTTGAATTTGGAGGTGAAATTTTTCAACACGTCGGCATTTCTATGGGAACGAACTGTGACACGGCTTCTTCCTCCTCATTTTTAGATTTATGCCTCGAATTTGACATACACGGTCATCTTAGTACCAGAATCTATGAGAAACGGGACGAAATTAATTTTGAAATTATCAATTTACCCCACCTGAGTAGCAATGTACCAACTTCACCTGCATATGGGATATTCATTTCCAAACTTATTCGGTATTGAAGAGCTTCCGGCTCCTTATCATACTTTGTTAAACGTCACCAATGTCTGAGTATAAAGTTGATGAACTAGGGTAATGTCAACTAACGTCATGTCCTTTTAGAAAAAAGTTCATCGGTAGGTACCAAAACCTTGTTGATAAATATTTAACTTAACGTATAATGCACGATAGTTTTGAAGTATAGATTCTGGGTACTGGTGTTGTTTATCGTCTTAATAACGTGCTCCTTTGTCACATGCATGTTTATTTTTAAAGTGATTAAGATTATAACACAGTGTTGACTGCGGTATTCATATTTTGGACATTTTTAACTACCATGGAATTTAATGCAACCGTCATATATCATGTATATAAGGTGCAGCTATCTATCAAAATAGGTGTAATCTATCATTTTTTACCTCAGCAAATGCCTGTACCAATTATGACAGTTGGATCTATTTGTTTGATGTGTTGGTGATTTTGATTTTGCCATCAATTAGGGACTTTCCATTTTCCAATTTCAGTATTTTTGTGATTTTACTTTTGTCTATAAAGTGTTTATCTGCATTTTGTTATTATTTGTTGACATAGTTTTTGTTTTGTTACATGGCTTAAGATTTTAACACAACGTTGAATGCTGTGCCTAAAATTGATGGATATTATTGCCTACATTATTACGTATCATCTTTGCCAAGTTGGCGTTCGGAACTTTTGTTATTTTACTTTTTATGCATATTAGTACAGCTCTTGGAAGGTGAAAAAATCGTGTATGGTATAATGGTGTATGGCATACGGTACAGAAGGTTTATGGTGCTATGTGTATCGTGTAAGGGGAATGGTGTTATGGTGTAACGTGCGATCGGTAATGGTGTACAACATTTAAACTATGAAAAAATATTGATAAGAACTGCTTTTATACATGCATTAATTTACAATATTATGATCAAAACATGTTTTTCAAAATAAATAAAGAATGTTGTAGTCGCACGCCTTCCTTGACATTAAATAACATTATGATGTAATGTGTAAGGCGTATGATGCAAAGGTGTAACGTGTATGTTGTAATTGCACAGAGTGTATGGTGTACTGGTATATGGTGAATGTTGTAATGGTGTAGGGTGTTAGTAGGATGGTTATACCATCCAAGGAGTGCTTGTGTGTTTCCTGTTTGTATATTTGAATATATCCTTGTTGACTACTTGTTTATAATTGACATTATTGATTTATATCACGTAATGCAAACGTATCACAAATTTGTATTTCAAATTTTAACCATTTAAATACTTAATTTTATTCGAAGCAATCTTATAAGTCGACCTAATAAATATGTAAGATAACGATGACGCATATTGCCAAAACAGATTTCAGTCTGTTAGCTATTCAATAAATGAGTGTTTGAATTTGTTTGTGAGGACATATAGTCAATACATGAATTGTATTGTGCACTAACATGTGACACAACGCACCGAATCCAAAGTAATATATATATATTAAAATCGGTAGATATTATTAAAGGTTATCTTTTCAATCAATAATGTCGCTGAAAGGGGGTTACTTTAAAAACGTTCCGAATACAAACTGTATCATGGACATCATGGATACCCAAGCGATGTTTTGTAACATTCTTACTGTTGAGGTAAGATTATTTAATTTATAGAGCAAATGGTGAAAGATTATATAAAATTCTATAGAGTGTGAGAACTGAATTTCTGAATATATCTCATATATATTAAATCTGCGACTTATCCTTCAGATTGAATTATTCTTATTGAGATTTTAGATTTAATCTTTCATTATATTCTATAATAGCATAGAACCAAGCACAAGACAATTTCAAAACAGAACACGATTTGATTGTATAAACTAATATATGTTTCACGTAAAAATACAAAAAAAAAATGCTATACAAAAAAAATTCTTTTTAAGCGTTGCACCAAATTATATATCAAAAATTGAATACACAAAGTTTACACGAGTTTTCAAGTGGCTGGCGCTTCTTAATTAAAAACGATAGAATTTTTTTTTTATTTGTCCAGCATTTTGATAATATCACCTTCAGTATGTTTTCTGTTAAATTCAGTGTGGTTCCTCACAAAATATGAATGATTGTAACCCAAAACAAGACATTTGTATGTACGATTTCCATTTTCACAGAAAAAGCTCTGTTTAATGAGATGGTGAAGTCGATAGTTCATACTTTTTGTTTATGTTGCTGCAAAATTGCAAAGATTGTGATCGAAGATTAAGCAGTGGTTCTCTCGAATTTTGGAGAATCTTAACATCTGGTCAACAGCACTGGTAGAATATAGATCATCACAGTAATTTTGAAGCCCATGTTAAACTGGAAAAAGAAAAGTAGTCAGGAATTAGAAAGATGTTTAGTAGAACATTTAGATGACCCGGCTATGTATTGTTCTTTATATGGAGTTTTGTGAAGTTTTGGTATCCAGTATAATGACGGTGAATTTTCTTCGTTTTCTTTGATGTTGATGCCAATAGAAAGAATGACAGTTTTGTGATTTTGTAAATTTCGTCTTTTGTTAATGATGTTAAAGAATATGTAGGATTACCAGTAGTTCTATTTATTCCAGGCTCTGCAAATACATATGAAGATAATCTTATTGGAGGCTTTATCTGCTTTAACAAAGACATATTTTTCATGAAAAGAGGATGTATTGAAAGGGTTAGTAACTCTTGTGATCATAGTACATTGTAGTTTTTGAAATCACCCCTAAATGAATGATCGAATAGCTTTGATCCATTCAGACAAAGTGTTCAGTGCTGGTTCGTCTGGTTCACGCTTTACCCATGTTCTTGCATAGTCCTCAACTGCTTCGATCAGTACACTGAAGATCTTTTCCCAGTTGATGGGCTGGGGAATTCTATAGTTTGGTTCCTTGGCTAACAACTCTCTTAGTTATTCATAAGTAACGATACCAAGGTCGCCAGTAATAACATGACCAGCTGGACTATATTGGATTAGAGGTAACCGGTGAGATCACGAACCGACGAATAACGACGAACGAACGTATTGGGAGCAGTGATTTTCATATTGGGTAAAGCTCATTAAAATCGAATGATCGACTAATATATTCCTTGAATCCTCACAAAGTTTCCTCTATATTAGAAAACAATGATAAAATACGAACTTTCAAGTATAAGGATGGATATATAAGACTATGTATTTTCAACTTATGTACCGGAAGTGCCTTTGTACGGATTAAAACGAAACAGTACGTATAAATGAATACTTGTGGTGATCACCTTCTTCACTTTTGCATGATAGCATGATTTAATCATGGGGACAATCTTTTAAATACCACGGTGCATGTTTTTGATAGAAAAACATATAGAAGATATTGAATATATATTTGTTCAAAAATATACATTTAAACTAGTACATGTAGTACGGACCGCCAATTTAACTTGAAGGTTTATTTTATGCGGCGCGACAAATTATTTACTTTTCAAATTTAACATCATTTTTTGTAGTAATTATTCAAGATAAGATTTTTTTTCTTCCTTTCTTGGCCAGATTATTTGTTTACTCAATATTCAGAATCAAATATATTATTTCCGAAAGAAACCTGCCCCCTCTTCATGTTAAATGGTCGGTCCGGGACAAATGATTTTTTTTTATTCATTGCAAATTTCTTGCAAGGGACTGTTCTTTACAAGAAATTTGCAACGAATAATAAAAAAAAATATTTGACTCCAACCCACCCCCATTTTTTCCCCGTTTTTTTCTTATATATTATTTTATATCGCAGTTATAGCGGATATCGATCATTTGTCTTTAAGGAGAGTATAAGGAGGCAACCATTTGATTCTGAGGGAACCGGCCTGGTACAAATGTAGATTTGGTCAATCAGATTATTTATTTTAGAACAAATTTCCAACTGCTACACGCAAGATCATGTATTACACATGTATCATTTTACTGTATAATAGAATTTGGAGGCTATTTTTTTTAGGTGGAAGCAAGCATAGGTAATTTTGTTTCCTGGCCAATCAAATTTACAAAATCTGCCAGCTCCGATCCTAGAATCAAAGGGTCGTCCCCTAACCCCCATTTAGTATGCGGTATTGCTGGTATTATTTCAGATATTTGGTCCGGGGAAAAAGAATAGTACGCCGAAAAACAAATTTGGAACTTAATACGCTGGAATTATACAATTATATTATTATATTTTATTTGGTCATTCATCGTTTATTCTGCGAAAGAACACATAGTATATATGAAGTTTTCTGTTTTAAAAGTATTCGGTATTCGTTTTTTTCTTTTCTCCCTAAGCACAAAGAGTATAAGGAATCCCACCTTTTTTTGTTATTTAGCTATTCTAAACAATGATCCGGATTTATACAAATTTTCAATTAATTCATTCTTAAGCTTTGCACCCAAGGAGGGGTCACTTCCTATATAAAAATATATACAGACGTTCCGTTAGAATTGGTAATTTTCCAACTTGTCAAATACATGACTGGGTAAGAAATTTAAACCTTATTATATGACTATGCCGGTAATTGCAGGCCTAATATATGACTAGGCAAAAAATATCAGGCAAATCTATGATTGGGGCAGAAATTTTGAACTAAGGGACCAGCCATTTAAATTGAAAGCGGGGCTGGGGGAAGGGCATGTACAAGGAAGGGCATGTTCAATTTTCCCGTCCGAAATTATTTTTGTCTCTTCCATTTCTAGCCATTTTTTTCGTTCAGTCTCTTAAAATTTGGAATCAAATTATAAGTTTCCAACCCCGCCCACCACCCCCACCCCCCATGCCTTTTCCATGCAAGTTAAATGGCCGGTCCCTAAACTCATGTTTTGGTCACCATTTTAACGCGAAATGTGTGCACCATTTGGGAGAGTTTGGTACTGCATCCAATTAAAGTTGCTACTTTTTTTTTAAGCTTAAAGTTTGCAGGTAGTTGTAAAGTGTCAGATATCACTTTTCTATCAAAGGAGTCGTTATTTGCATACATGAACTGTTGTTCTTTTTCCTCTCCCAGCATGCTCATGCATTATTCAAACCAAGAAGTAAATATAGTAATACAGATGACAGCTCCATGCTTTAAGTGATATGCTATATCTGTAGACAATCACTTTTTCTTTTAGAAAGAGCTGCACCCAGCTCTTCAATTGATGCTATTTCTCATCTTGGATGACCTGTCCTGCCTTTTTTATTTCAGCCATTCTACAAACGATCGTTCCCTATTCTAGGTGCTGGCCAGAATTATTTTTTACCAAAATCAGAATCAAAATATTTTTTTCTAAAAAATATAAGCCCCCCTCCAACTAAAAAAATGCTCTGTGACTGACGACATACAAAATAAAAAGATAAAACAGACAGTTTGCGTATCAATCAATTAAAAATTAAAATGCAATTACATGTATAATAAAAGCGAGATAATTGTGACAACGATGTTGTTACTGGAATGTTTGTTACCGTGCAACAGCTTCTGTTGCTGAAACTGGCGAAGATGCCGAAACGAATGACAGTGACAGAAGACTGGTCCCCTGCCTATTGAACATAAATCCATTGACGGAACTAACTCACAGACTGGTAGAGCGAATACAAACGAAGACTTTCAGGATGGATTTTTATTTTCACTTTAATGAACGGATGATGTCAGTTCAAAAGGCTGACTCCGACTGAAGACTTAACTTCAGTCGACACATTATAAAGATAGACAATGTTTACAGGTTGTCAAAGAATTAAGATTACATAATAATAGAGTTGACAAATTTTACAAACATAAAATTAACACTTTAAAGTAACAATAGACCGTAATTTAAAAATGGATTAATGTCATTGTTATCATACATGTCATGGACAAGAACTGATAAAATATATATTGAAAAGAAATATCTATGTACGACATTAACGGATTAAAATAATTATGAAATGAAATAGTTGTGTAACATAAATTAACACAATCCCTTGCATGGGTTTTCTCACAGTTTTAGATTAAAAAGTGACACACATGAAAGATCTTTAAGAATACAAATCAAAGCACATTGTCTGTTGAAATAGAATGAAATTGTCTTTAAGATTAAACAGAAACTATAAATATTATAAGAAACAATTCCAAATGTCCGAAATAAGAAATAGATAAATTAGTTCGACTTTTTCCACGTTCACATAATCATAAATACTGTAATAGGCATCCTATCATGAAATTAATGATCCCGCTTCGTGTCATACGGCATTGTAGGTGATACGTTCGTGATTCGTACGTGATTCGTGATCTCACCGGTTACCTCTATTGCGGCGATACAAATGAGCAATCCGGAGGCTTGGATCTCACATCTTTGAGGTTAAAGGCCTCTCAAACCCGTTCGTGGTTGAAAATCTTGGATGCAATAAACTTGGTGTAAGCATAAGAAGTAACAAGTGCAGCTTTTTTTTGTAAGTATTTAGGTATAGTTTTTTGTACAGATTTCTGGTGGAAAATACTGCTAATACGATGAATTCCTAAAGGTTTTTTAACAGAAGCTAGCAGCCTATCAATTGTCACGGAGTGGACAGCAGGTTTTATATATCTGTTGTGACCAAGACTTCTATCTCGTCTAGGAGAAGTATTAAATAATTGTAATGTATTGACAGTACTACACCTGAGACTAGACAAAACACCTGAACCATCAATGTTGTATTTGCATCAATAGGGAATGGCTGTTCCCAACTCTCGTATCCAAAATTCTTCTCTTTGTAAACGATATGGTGTGCTCAATATGGGGTCATTTGCTGAATGATATATTTTCTCTATAATTCGGACTTTCATTGAAACAATAGAATAGTCAGGCTGATTGAAATGTTTATAGATACATTTGTTGTTTTAGGATCATTTACACTGGACCGATGATCATTCATTCTAAAATTGAGTCTTTGTCGAGTTTCCCCGACGTAGATCAATCAACAAAGTGTACATTCAATACCGTACATAATATTGGAAGCAGTGTGATTCAAATCCTCATGACTGTGTGTATTGTAATTTTTTGTGGTAAAATTGACCATATAAATGATATTCATGTCAACACCGAATGTATGACTTACCACAGAATAAAAACAAACACGTAAACAAAAAACGAAATCACATAAAACAGTACAAAATAACCTTGCATTTTCACCTACAATATAACGCTACGCTGCAAAATGATGTCACAGATAAAAGTTACAACTATAATTTAATTAATATAGAATTGAATTAGCAACCAGATCGTCAATTGTATTATCTAGCTATGTAGGTATAAATAAAACTATAAAACAAATTAAGTGTATAGGTGAAGTTGCCCCAAACTAAAATCTTATAAATACACTGGGTGACTAATTTTCTTTACTTTTACATACGAATAGAATAGTTAAAAAAAGCACACCTACAAACAAGAACACATTTAACAATATCATATCAGAATTACAAATACAACATCATAACTAAATACATAAATTTACCCGGACACGTCTTATAGTAAATCGAAATCACACTCAGCATAGTAGTCAAATTTAGGAACAGGTAAAATTCTGTTCTTTAAACATGTTAAAGACAAGACGATGTATATAGTAAACAACAATATATGCCTGAGATAAGAAAATCCTAAGTTTAAAAATATTATATGTAATCAGGTAATGAATGACCTAAGGCTTTTGCTTATTATATATATATATATTCTTTATATTCCTACAAAACTCATTGCGTTATATATACTAGGTTTGAATGCAAGAAATTAAGTCGAGGCAAAACAGGATAAGATAACATAATGTTCGATTTATTCAGAGATCGACATGCAAAGTTGGGATGCATTGTTCTGAGATTATTTCCCAAAGTTATGCAGATGATTTTAAGATATTATTTAACTCCATCATGGTTAAAACAGAAATATTCAAAGCGGCATTTCAGTTTTGTTTTAAAGGAAAATGAAGTCGTATTAATGGACAAGCTTCCAAACATGGATGAGTTTACAATTGAAATATGCTACAAAATACTAAGATCTGAAAACATATTAGATGAGCCTAAATGCAAATGGGGAAATGCTCCCCACGTTACAAAAGTAGAAATATCCGATGATATCCGATGATATCCAACGACTGATTCGATCATGCAAAAAATTCAATACAATGCATCAAATCTGAAGAAGTGACTGAGAAATATTTCGAAAAGTTGATTGCAAAAAATCAGACTAATAGTTACGAGAATTGATTAATTTTTACAACAAGACACATTTGGAACTATGTATAACAGTATGTGCAGATCCGACACAGATTATGTTGCCATCCTACAGGATCTTACAAGGGTCAAAGCAATTAGTGGTACGTTTAACATAAATCGATATCATTGAGTATTTGACCCTACAGATTTCCAATATAACTTAATTTTAGGGTCGGTTATGTTATGTATCCATTTATAAATTCCCACTTTAACTTTAACTTTTGCACTAGTTTCGATGGAATCACCATTATAAAGAGCTTCTTACTAAATCAGATGGACTGGATGAGCCGTGGGGAATTGATTTTGACAAAAAAGAAAATATGCTACTTGTTTGTAATTATGATGACGGAAAGGTTTTTCTTTTTGACGTGAAGAAGAAATGATAAAAAATGAACACGAATTATTTTATTTGGATTTGTTTTTACATTCATATCAAAATAAATTGTATTTGTTTGTGTTGTATCTACTCAATACAAGTGTAATGATTTGAGATTTATTTTGCCGAATTACTATAATGTTTTTTTTATAAGTTAAAGATAATTATGAGCAATGGTATCTCGTATTCTGAATTTAACTTAATGAATTTGTGTGTGTATGTTTTTTATGATCACCTTTTAACTTTAACTTTAACATATAAATCTACCGTAATGTTCGAAAATGTAGAGATATAGCTTTTCTACAAGGTACAAAGTGACCTACATGATAACACTTGGTTAGTACAGTTGTGAATTTTCCCTGTAAATGTATATCTGCAATTGTTTAGATACAATTGGTATATAATCATGATAACAGCCCAGTTAATCGTTAAAAAACCAAACAAATAACAAAAGAGTGATTTTGGGATTCACAAATGAACTCATATTTATATAAATATGTTTAATTTTTCAAAATTATATTTTACTAACAAACTATCTTTTTAACGCAAGCTTATTATTTAATGCGCTTTAAGGTCAAGTAAACATATCGATATTTCTGCTGTTTATTTTCATCCTGTCGGAACTTAAATTGCGTATTTTTATCATGTATTTTTGGATTCCATAAGTACCAATAAAAATATGTAGCACACGAAACAAAAAATGGAAAATTGTACAGTACACTTCAAGTTCAATATCTTCATCGTGTTACACCGATGATTTCGTTTAATTGGGTGGCTGAATTGCTGCTCGATATATGTTTAAATTATGAAGTTTTGTTAAATATTGTGGCCATCACATCTTAAGTTCCGATCTGGATTAGTACAAACAATCTATTTTAATACACACGTGTTCACAAAGGCCTGTGATATTGACTTATGACGGAAGTTTTCACTTATTATTAGAGAGACAATGATAATGATGAGGAAACGGCAATTGAAATGTTCATATAATCTAAATTTTAGATAGCCTGACTTCCTCTTGAACTTTACAAAACATAAAGACTATTATTGCGGAGTAGTTTGAATAATTATATGGATATCATCCTTTCTATATTTCTTTTTGTGCATTTTTTTTTAAATTTTTATTTTATAACTTCATAGCTGGTTGCGAAAGTTTTCATGATTTTTAGTGTCTGCATTTAACATAAAAATCTTGATATCATCTTTTGATACTTTCTAATAAAAAAGTAAGATCACAAAAATACTGAACTCCGAGGAAAATTCAAAACGGAAAGTCCCTTATCAAATGGCAAAACCAAATAACAAAACACGAATGGACAACAACTGTCATATTCCTGACTTGGTACTGGCATTTTCAAATGTAGAAAATGGTGGATTGAACTGGTTTTATAGCGCTAAACCTCTCACTTGTATGACAGTTGCATCACATTCCGTCATATCTACAACGATGCGTGAACTAAACAGACATATTAGGTAAAATAGTCACACTATTGTTACAGCAGTCATCACTGTGTCATGATCTCAGAACAAACGAATATCTAACAAAAAAACACAAAAAGCATCTAAAGAATCCTAAAACGACATTCATTGCTTCGCGTTTCTGACATCAGAAAATGCAAACGCCACATAGAAGGAAATTTTGTCACTCAAATAATTTTCAAAAAAATGAGAATGAGGGTATAAACTTTCGTCTGCTGTGTCGCTCCTCCGTGGTTGTTATGTGAATGATGTGTGACCTCATGTGACTTTATGACTTCATATATCTAAATTTAGCAAAATTGTTTTATATTGACCGTCAATAAACATGCAAATTAAATATAGCGTCAATATTATAGTATTAATGAATGGGTGTTTTTATAATGGCCCTGCTATATGTCCAAGGTCTGTAATAATGGTCGCGGCAGTCTGTAATGGCCTGAGGCAACGCCGAGGGCCATTGCAGACATCCGAGGCCATTATTACTGACCGAGGACATCTAACAGGGCTATTATAAAAACGCCCATTTCTTAATACATTTATTAACCAACTGAACAAAAGTATATGTGTTACTACCAACTTGATGTACTCTCTTACTCTTTTAATGCCAGTTTAGTTTGAGAAAAATAATGTGTACTTCACCATGATAAAGCTTTAAATATACCAAATATCCAAGATATAAAGTTTGAAGAAGTTATATGTTGAAAAATAGGATGAACAGTGATCCCTTTATATGGTTCTTTATAACTCTTTAATGTTTGTTGGTGGTTACTAAATTAAACAAAATACCAAAAGTTATTATACTCTTTACAACTTAATTTTATTAACTTTATTAAAAACCCTAACTGGGCTTAATACAGACAAACTGGGCATAAATACAGGGCCATTACAGAAAAACAGGACCATTACAGAAAAAACAGGGCCATTACAGAAAACAGGGCCATTACAGAAAAAACAGGGCCATTACAGAAAAAACAGGGCCATTACAGAAAAACAGGGCCATTACAGAAATATGTAATTTTTAATAAATAGTTATTTTTGGCAATAATGTACTTAGTTGGTTAATAAAACTTAACAATAGAAACAAGGCTTCGGATACATACAACACGTGATCGAACTACCCGACGAGAGACCCACAGGAGAATGCTACGCCATATGTATTATTATGTGATATGAGAATCTATCCTACAATTCGTCCACACAAGGAAGAATCTAAGTTCTATATTTAGTATATACAATGTTGTACCGTGTGAAAATTTACAAAATTGTTAAAGTTATAAATCGATTGATTTTAAAATGTTAGAACGTATCTCAAAGTCAATTTATTTTTAAAAAGTAAGCGTTATATTGACCAATGAATGTGTCCCAAATATGGATGCCAGATGTCAAATAGCATCTGCGTACTGGGCTTTGTGTATTTTTCTTCTTATTAGTTTAAATGTGGCTAGACCTATTCAAGCGTTTAATAGTGATTTATCTATTGCAGGACCAAAGCTACTTAGTACGGTAAATATTTTCATTAAGTCCATCGACAATTAATTTGATAATTGATTTCAATTCATTTGTAAGTTCATGTATAATATTTCTATCGTCAATGTTATGTAAAGATGTAAAATTCAAGGTGTGTTTTTGATCTACATGAAGTGTAAAGCACCTTTTATAGTTTATACTGCAATGTACTGATACATGCATTTACAGTTAGAAACATGTGTCAATGTATTTTTATTTGTAGGATAATAATGCTTTATAGTTCGTTCTTATGTTGGACTGTTATACCACTGTCCCAGATTAGGGGGAGGATTGGGATCCCGCTAACAAATTTAAACTGTTACATTATTTATGTATGTGTCTGTTCCAAGTCAGGAGCCTGTAATTCATTTGTTGTCGTTTGTTTATGTGTTACATATTTGTTTTTCGTTCATTTTTAAAGATAAGTAAGGCCGTTAGTTTTCTCGTTTGAATTATTTTACATTGTCATTTTGGGGCCTTTTATAGCTGATTATGTGGTATGAGCTTTGCTCATTGTTGAAGGCCGAACGGTGATCTATAGCTGTTGATTTCCCAAGGTTTATAAGTTACATTTACCTATCTGTTTCTGTATCTTATTTAAAACTAAATTGCTGAAACATCAAATTACCTAACTGAAACAGTTTGTTTAAGAAACAACATACATTTGCGTTAATTTGGATTTTGAAAGGTAATACCTGTGCACGAACAAATGACAATTCGTTTGAGCAAAATACTCATTAGTGATGCTCACTTCATAAAACATAAAATGTCCAAGGACAGAACAGAGTTGAAGAGCATTCAGGACACGCCATTCAAAACGATTTGCCAAATATATCTGTGATGATTTATTCCTGAAATGTTAAAAACAAATTGCGAGCATGCATTATTTTGATTCCTATACCACGTATACGATGATTTAAAAAAAAAAGAGAAGATAAGTATGTCGTGGATGCAGCTGTTCCATTTTACTCGCTGTAAGTGAAGGCTTTAAATTCATATACGGATTGCATCAATTATTTCATTAATAGCGTATAGAAAAATGTATTTATTTCTTATAAATCTAAATTTTATTGCTGAAATGGTAAAAAACATACTTGTGCGAATGGAGAAATTAGAGAGAAAATGAAAGAAGACCTAATTAAAATCCTTTCAATGCGGTATTATCCAAAGTTTGATAAATAACAAAGGAGACACTAAGTCAAGATTATAGAAAAATCAATGAGCATATGTATCTATTTCCATAAACCCTGTTATTATAGATGTTAACAATATCAGGGTACCTTATATTTAGCAATCGTCTACTTGTATTTTGTAGTAATTGAAGTGAACAATTTCCGGTGTAAAACTGAAATGTTTAAATCTAGAAAAAGGCAGTTATTACTGTTTCTATTTTATTGATTTAAAATATTTTCCTTTCGGTTATTTGCAATAGTATTTCTATAAAACTGTTGGTTATATAACAAAAAAGTATCATCAAAATAACGGTAAGAAGTTAAGTGTTACTGAATATACAAAATAAATGCAATGTAAACGAGTATTTTACTGAGTTTGGTCATAAGCTGTAATCCACAACAGTACATATAGATCAAGTCTGCTATTACAGGGCTATGATGATTTTTTTAAAGGGCGCAATTTGTGGCCATAAACATGCTTACAATCTGTTAACAAACTTTATTGCAGAAAACTACATAAACATTATCAAAGAGAAAATTAACAGCTTCGTTTTCTTCAATATCTGTCATATTTACATTTTTCATTAAAAGAGTATCGTTACCAAAAGAAAATTAAAAGAACAGAGTAAACTGATAAAACTTTTGAAAAGTTTTAGTGTTGATCGATCCTTTTCGTTATATTAATGCTTTTTTAATGGAGAAGGTCCAGTAAGATCACTTTTTGAATATCAAGTATGTGGTCATTTATATATGTCCTGATTTCTTATCCCAGGCATAGATTATTTTCGCCGTATTTGGCACAACTCGTTTGGAATTTTGGGTCCTCGATGCTCTTTAACTTTGTACTTGTTTGGTTTAAAAACTATTTTTATCTGATCGTCACTGATGAGTCTCAAAATTTGTTAAACTTTTAGCTATTCGTTGAAAAGTAGAATACTTCTGTTACATAAATATGGGCTGTTTCTACAATACAATGCACTTTTATTGGGTACTAGCATCAATAAGTCATGCAACATTACTGAAATCTTTACAATATTAGCATTTTTGTTCAATTTTTGACAGTTTCCGTCTTAAAGGGAAGTGCCCTCATTTGTGTTTATTCTTAATATTTAAATATAAGTTGTATTTGATAATGATACATAACATAACTAAGGTTGAGAATCCACATGGAAGCGGTCACTTTCATGTTTGACAAAAATAGATAAATAAAAAGGCACATGTAATGGCATATTTGACATTATTTGTTCATATTTTAGTTTGAATCTGAGCGTCTTTGGTGACAAAATCAGTTTAAATTGATTCGAGTGAAGTAGACACTTAATTTTTTTAAAAGTGTCCACAATTTTTCATCAGATGAATCTGAAATTCAAGGCCAAATTAGACCTACTCCTTTAAAATCTTAACATGTAAATTGTAACAGTTTATATGATTCAGTTTTTAATTTGAAATCCTTTGTATAAAACATATAATTCTTGGTGACAGTATACGAATAAATGTAAAGAGAGGTGAACATGTAAATTGAACATTCAAACTTATAAGTCTTAAAAAAATGACATAACCAGGAAAAAAAACGTAACAAACAATAAAACAAAATTTAAAAAAAAAACCAGTACACATGATGCATATTAAAATCAACAGACTGAATAACACGAACCTACCAAAAAACTAGGGGTGATGTAAGATAATGTTGCACTGAGACATTAGTAAAATGTAATAATTACTTTGTTTTTGTTGTTGCAGGAATATAACTCCAAGAATGCACGTGTATACCAATTGCAGTTATATACTTGTTCTTCTATATGTTCTATCAACTATTAAATTTGCAAAGAGTATAAAATGTCCAAACAATTGCAAATGTCCGCCGAAACATTCTAATAATCATGAAGTCGTTTGCACTGGACGTGACTTGCGATACAGTACTTGCAACCTTAGGCGTTACTGTTTGACGTGAACTTGACTGATCGGTGAATGATCGGTGACGGATGTTTGACTGATCGATGACTGATCGGTGATCGGTGACCCATAGGATCCGTCAGATAAGTCAAATAACCTATGTAAGAGTTACCCTGACAACTGTCACCGATCGATCAGTAAATTAAATTTATGCACGGATCGGACGGATACGTATATATTTAAAATTCTTATGTAAACCGAACTCCACAGTGTTTACAATCGATGAACGCGGACCTCTACGAAGACACCTTAATTTACACGTTATAATTTGTAATAAAATTAGTTGCAATAAAAAAGTAAAACAGAATAAGATGCTGAGAGCGTTAAATTGTTTGTGTTGATTAATATTTTCGTATTAAATATTATAAACCTCAGAGACATATAATACATAATTGTATTATATGACTCAGTTAACATGAACTTATTTCTACGAAAATGGTTATTGTTGACCGCCATTGGATTTTTGAACTTTTAATAGTTTCGAATAGGTTGTTTTTTCATGAAATTAAAAGAATGTCAAAGAAATGATATTAAAAGTTTGTTCCCATTGTTTAGAATTACCAAACTTAATCTTCTTTTTATCAAATATTGTACTATTTTATTTGCAATCAGTTATTTTACCATCTTGAGACAAGTCTTCTAATCAGAATTGAGATATAATGAGAATTAAAATACTTAAACTTTTAATTTTGTGGAATAAGAATGCAGTTATTGATTTATTTTGATGCATATTATTAACTGTCATATGATTTCAGTACTTTTTGTACATAATGATCGGCTATTCTTCATAAAATAATTTTACTTTAAGGAAAAAGATATTAAATTTGTGTACGCGTTGCCTAAAATGTAAATATTTCTTTATTTTACTGAAAATTATTGGCCGCCATTGGATTTTGGTACTTTTTAAAATTTGTATAGTTTTTTTTCATCAAATTAAAAGAATGGCAGAGAAATCACACTAAAATTTTGTTCGCATTGTTAAAAATAACCAAAATTATTCTTTTTTTATTAAAAATGATACTATTTTATTTGAAATCAGTTATTTTTACCATCTAGAGACAAGTCTTCTAATCAGAATTGAGATATAGTGAGAATTAAAATACTTAAACTTTTATTTTTGTGGAATAAGAATGCATTTATTGATTTATTTTGATGCAAATTATTAACCGTCATATGATTTCAATACTTTTTGTACATCATGATTGGCTGTTCTTCATAGAATAATCTAACTTTCAGAAAAAAGATATAAAATTTTTGTACGCGTTGCCTAAAATGCAAATATTTTTTCATTTTACTGAAAATTATTGACCGCCATAGGATTTTTGTACTTTTTATATTTAAGAATAGTTTTTTCTCATAAATTAAAAGAATGTCAGAAAAATCCTACTAAAATTTTGTTCCCATTGTTTAAAATAACCAAATTATTCTTCTTTTTATCAAAAATGATACTATTTTATTTGAAATCAGTTATTTTTACCATCTTGAGACAAGTCTTCTAATCAGAATTCAGATATAATGAGAATTAAAATACTTAAACTTTTATTTTTGTTGAATAAGAATGCAGTTATTGATTTATTTTGATGCATATTATTAACTGTCATATGATTTCAGTACTTTTTGTACATAATGATTGGCTGTTCTTCATAAAATAATTTTACTTTAAAGAAAAAGATATACAATTTTTGTACGCGTTGCCTAAAATGTAAATATTTCTTCATTTTACTGAATATTATTGACCGCCATTGGATTTTTGTACTTTTTATAGTTTAGAATAGTTTTTTCAATAAAATTGAAAGAATATCAGAAAAATCCTACTAAAATTTTGTTCGCATTGTTTAAAATAATCAAAATTATTCTTCTTTTTATCAAAAATTGGAATTTTGTACTTTTTATAGCTTAGAATAGTCTTTTTTAATAAAATTAAAAAAATATCAGAAAAATCATACTAAAATTTTGTTCGCATTGTTTAAAATAATAAAAATTATTCTTCTTTTTATCAAAAAGGATACTATTTTATTTGAAATCAGTTATTTTTACCATCTTGAGACAAGTCTCCTTATTAGAATTCAGATATAATGAGAATTAAAATACTTAAACTTTTATTTTTGTGGAATAAGAATGCAGTTATTGATTTATTTTGATACAAATTATTAACCGTCATATGATTTCATTACTTATCAGGATTGGCTGTTCCTCATAAAACATGCTTACTTTAAGGAAAAAGATATTAAATTTTTGTACGCGTTGCCTAAAATGCAAATATTTCTTCATTTTACTGAAAATTATTGACCGCCATTGGATTTTGTAATTTTTATAGTTTGAAATAGTTTTTTTGTTCATAAAATTAAAGGAATGTCAGAGAAATCATACTAAAATTTTATTCGCATTGTTTAGAATAACCAAAATTATTCTTCTTTTTGTTAAAGATGATATTATTTTATTTGAAATCAGTTATTTTACCATCTTGAGACAAGTCTGCTAATTAGAATTGAGATGTAATGATGTACTTTTTATTGTTTAGGAGTAGTTATCTTTTTTATTAAAAAAAGACTCTCAGAAAAATATAATGTAATGTTGTTTGCATTGTTGAAAATTATTTCTATTTCTTGTTAAAAGCAGTTATTTTTGTAATTTGTTGTTTTAAATGCTTCGATTGTGACGAGAATATAGAAAGTCCGTGATTATGATAAGTTTTTTTTTAAAGAATTTTATGATGATAAGGAAACAAAAATTAAAAATATTGAAAAAAATAGACTACATTTTTCAATAACTGATTCTTTCATTTTGTTTTTCCCGAGAATGTTTGGAAAATAATAAAATAAAAACCGCGATGTAGACACCGTTTTAGAACTCGCCGGTTTTGAAAATATATAACCTAAATAAAACGAAAAAGACCATTCTTTAATGATGATATTTTAATTTAGGTTTTATCTGTACATTTCTTTTCATTTCAATTCATAAAACTTTGCTAAATAATTAATAAACAAAATGTATAATTGAACGTTCGATTTTCAATAGTCGCCATTTTGATTAGATTAAACGAAACTAAGATTCCGTAATTTGTATTAGTTTATCATGTGACGTATTAAAGTTCAATCCGTCATCAAGGTCGATCGGTACTATCCGTCCGATCAGTCCGATCAGTCAATTACTTTTACTATAAGTCTGACGGATTGCGGACGTGAGTTTGACGCGAACTTGACTGATCGGTGACTGATCGATGACCGCTGACTGATCGCTGAAATAGTAACGCCTAAGGTTGCAAGTACTGTACATTCCATTATTTCCTGAAATTTACACGACGTTAGAATGAACGGCATAAATCTGACGTACATCGATGAACATAGCTTTGATAATTTGACAAAGATCATTCTCAAAAAGTTATATTTAAATGACAATTTGATATCGTATATTCACCCAATGTCGCTAGCCAAATTGAAATTCCTTGCTCAGCTGTATATTTCAGACGAAACAAGATTGAATGTGGATGTTTTGAAAAAGGTACTCAGCTTTTCCACCAAACAAAAGCTTAAACGATTAATATTTGAACAAAACAGTTGGTGTGATTTGCCCATTGATATGTTTTCAAATTTTTCAAGTAATAAGGTGATGAAGGTGCGGATGACGGGTAATACATTTGCTGACATTAAATGGTTTTTGTTTTCGCCACTCACAAAGTTGTTCGAATTGTCTCTATCCAATAATCGGATAGAAAACATAAATATCTTTGGAATACCAAGTACTATAAGGAGGCTACATCTAGATAACAATATGTTTCAAACAATCCCTGACTGGTGTGGTCATGGAAAAGAAGATACAAGTGTCGTTGAATACTTGAAATATCTTGATCTGAGTTATAATAATATTGGATCCATTCTTAATACTTCTTTTGTATGTTTACCAAAATTAAAAAAGCTAGTCTTAAACGGAAATCCAATCGGCCGCATCTATAATAACATATTTGTAAACAATCCATTTATGTATTCAGTTCAGCTTTCTAAACTTGGCAATCATTTGAGAAATATAGACGACTTTGCATTCAACAGTTCATCGTTGTCCAGTCTTAATTTGCAAGAGACTAATTTTCATTTTGATCAGGACAACTTTAACCCCAACACTATATTTTCTTTTTCTACAAATCTAACATTCCTCTATCTTGAAAATAGTTACCTTCCAAAAACAGAAATTAGGATGCAGCAAATGTTTTCATCCTTGATTAAACTTAAAGTTTTAAGTCTTTCCTCTGGAAGACTTAATTTTCTACCCAAAAACGTCTTTCCATACTTAACATCTTTGGAAATATTAAGGTTGGATGCTAACAAATTTTCTAGTTGGAATGATGGAAATGCCGTGTTTCGTAATATGACTTCGCTGAAAAAGCTTCACATGGCAAACAACTTTATAAGAATAATCGATGAAACATCTTTTCCGCTGAAAGTACTTAATTCATTAGAAGAATTAGATCTTAGTCGAAACCCATATGCTTGTACCTGTGACCAACTCTGGTTCACCGAATGGATAAAAACTACAACAGTCAAGCTAATCAAGTATCCGTTATTTTATACCTGTCGGCAACCTAACGAACTTGACAATGAAAGGCTTCAGAAATATGCTGAATCTAAAAAGGAGTGTCCGCCTTGGAATCAATTATATACTATTGCAATTGTATTATCATGTACAGGATTTTTGTTAGTGACAGTGATAACTCTAGGTATGAAATGTCAAACAAATATTAAGAATTGTATATACCTACAGAGAATTAAACAAAAAAGACGTGAAGGATATTTCGAATTACCAGAAGCAGATGATTTCGAATATCACGCTTTTGTCGTATATTGTGACGCAGACCGCAAATGGGTGCATCAAACGTTTTGCCAAAAATAGAACAAACCGAAGGTATCAAGTTATGTATTCACCATAGAAATTTTGAAGTAGGAGAATCAATTACTGCAAACATCAATAAATATTTAGAGAAATCATGGAAAGTTTTTGTAATATTATCTAATGAGTTTGCGAAAAGTGAGTGGTGTCAATGGGAAGTTGATGTGGTGCAGGAACGACGTAGAAGGTATGGAAGAGACGTTTTCCTTTTAATCATGCTGAAAAATATCGACTCTAAGCACATGACTAATCAGTTAAGAGCTCTATTGGACAGTGGTCCTGGTTTACGATACCAAACTGGTGTCGGCGAGGATCTGTTTTGGGCAGCCGCAATTGAGACTTTAAGGAAACCATTAGAACATCTTCCAACCGCACAAACAATTGTTTGAGTATCTATTTGTAGACGAAAGCATGCTAAGATCCTGTAACTTACAGATTAGTTTTACTAAAGATTGTTCTGCTGTTCAAAAGATTGCCAAAGGTTAATTTCGTGCGCATACAATGGCATCTGAAGCGTGTTTAAGTAAAAGGTGTTTTATTTAAAATTCTGATTATATAGTATGGGCCGTGTTAATGCAGCTTTTTAAATTTATTTAAAAGATGTCTAACTAATGTATTACGTTAACCAGTTTCTGTGGGGGTTCGTGTTGCTTATTCTTTATATGTTTTCTATGTTGTGTCATGTGTACTATTGTTTGTCTGTTTGTCTTTTTCATTTTTTTCATTTATGAGTTTAAATGTCCCTCTGATATTTTTCACCCCTCTTTTGCAGCTGTAGCCACACTTATTTGATTAACTATGAAAATACCTTCATCTCAATAAGATATAAAAATTCATTATTCATTCATATTACATACGAACTTAAAAGTGTTTATAATACATTTGTTTTTAGCGGAGTATTTTGCTCATGAGTTAACATCGATTAAGAAATTCATTACTTCTGAGGTCGGCTAAAGGTGTTTTGATATATACACATGAGGGGTTAAAGTCGAAATCAAAACGCATAAGTCATATTATAAATAAACAATTGAAGAAGATTGCCGAGTCAAACGTCTCTTTCGCCGGTAAGATTCCGACGTCTTCATTTTCATTTTTTATAGGACCAATAATTTACTATAATTTAAAACAAAATGTATTAGTATTAAAGGACTGGAAGAATAAAACTGAATGTTCATCTTCTCAATACCATTACCTCATATCACATACCAAATATGATCAAATATGCCTTATTTCATCTAATCTAATGTGTATTATTAAAAATATTCAAATTATTACAAAGATATTAAGATATTGATTTTTTCCCGTGTTTAGTTTAAATCAGATAGTAATACAATTGATAAATGGTATCATTTCTACTATGCAGTGACAGATTGAAGTGGGTAGGGTGGATACGGGGTATTGTACACCATCACTACTGGACGAAAAAACGTCTGTCCATACCAGTAACAGTCGTTCTAAGACTGATAATGTTTGTTAAAGTTGTAACAGTTGTTAAATTTCACTGCTGCAGTTTTTTTGTAACTGTCCCAACTTTAAAAGTGTTTGTCTACAACATAAATCGACTGTAACAACGCAAGAAATAACTGTCACCGTTATTAAAGGACTGATACAACTATTTCAAAGTTGTAACAGTTGATTTACAACTGTCCCAACTCGAACAACGTTGCAACAGTCATAAATAAACTGATTAAACGCCTAAAGGGTTGTCACAGTCGTAATAAAACTGATGCAACCATTTGAAAGTTGTAACAGTCATTTAATTACTGTACCAACACGGAAAACGTTGAAACAGTCATAAATAAACTGTTTAAACGCAGAAAAGTTGTAACAGTTAAAATATGATAGCTACAACCATTGTATAGGCATAGCTAATTTATAAGCGTAGCAACTTCCAAACATTGATCTTCATGTACACTTAAAAGTCACGGATACAAAATGTCTAACAGTCAGGGAAATAGGTTCAATTATTTGTAAAAATAAAAATTTACTGTGTGAAATATAAGGTTGTGACAAAGAGAAACAACTATCACTCCAATGTAATACATTCATTTTAGATAGATATTGATTTAAAAAAAAAAAAGTATTTTGAAATATTTGCCGCTGAACACATTTTTGTATTCCTCGGTTATTTAGTGAATGTGCTGAATTTATATATTTTTTTAACACTTCCTCGCCCTTATCTCTTCGAACCAATAAAATTGGAACCAGCACTAGATACCTGCAATTTCACTAGATAAAAGATATATCTACTAACAGAAAAATCGAAAAACGTTACCCAATATATTTGTTACCAAATGTATCTTTATAACTGAATTAAAAGTTGACAATTTTTATATCATCTAAATAACAATTTAATTACTTTTCTATTAAATTAGTTAGGTGTAAAATCATTCATGCATACACGGTTGTTTTCAATACCCGTAGTTTTACGAATCACATCACTTCATAATAACGCTGAATATACATGATATACTCTAAACCTAGCGGGGAACTCCTAATACACGCACTTGTCAAACTTATCCCCACATAAAACTGCTTTATATTTTCTTGAGGGCTTATTTCACACACTAATTTTTGGGGGGCTACATTTCTTGTAAAATTATAAATATTGCCGTATAATCATTTTGATTTCTATACATGTAAAAAATAAATCAGACATTTAACACATCTTTTGCAGCTATGGAAAACAAATCTTCAATCTATCTGAATTTAATTTATTTTATTTTACCGATTTTATTTTTGAATAGGTCAATATTAACTCGACTTTGTATTGTACATTGTACGGAATGGTCTATTTGAAGTTCAATTGTAATTGATACACATGATACAGGAAAATAGCACGTCAGCATTCATGATTGAGGTAAAAAAATATTATCACTCGCGAGAAAAATTCATATTTTCACCGGATTTTTCGCAAAGAATTTACCATACATAATTTATGTAAATACTAGTAGATGGACGTACTGTTCAAGACCCGACAAAATAACTAGCGCAAGTGAAAGTTCAAATGTTCAAAACATGAAAACTCGCATTGTTTAAGACAGGGAAATCAAATCTTAATTCTTTTATTTTTTTCACATCACTTTTTAGAACTTGATGTATTCTTTAGACTCCGGTCTTATTAAATTCTAAAGACTGACATCGGATTCTCTTGTGTGGTTTCAGTTGATCAGATGTACTAACGTTTATCCAAAATATTTTCCCATTTCAATTGTTCAAATTCAAATTATTTAATCCCATAAATGATTGTACAATAATGACATATTATTCAATCAGTAAAGAAAACTAACAATGTTCCTAGATAGATAGATAGATAATTATGTACAGACAATATTTTGGGTCCCTTTATTTTTTTTTGTTCGGTGTGAGCCGAGGCTCCATGTTGAAGGCCAAGGAGCGGATCCAGCCATTTTAAAAAGGAGTTGTTACTAACCCAGGACAAAGGGGGGTTCCAATTACATGTACCCATTCAAATGCCGTGATCGTCCAAAAAAGGGGGGTTCAAACCCCCGGAACCAACCCCCCCCCCCCTGGATCCGCGCCTGAGGCTATACATTGACCTATAATGGTTTAGTGCGTTATACATGTATGACTTTGTAATGCTTATTGTGTTTATGGAAAACAATGGGAAAATGTTGCTTAACATCTTGTGATATATATTAAGAAGGCATTTATTCAAAAGCAGATAGAATTGATTTGTAGAAAAACATGAATATTAAAGGGCAGATGATCAACTATTATAGTACAAGTCTTTGATTAACCACAATATTATATTTGTCATCACTGACGTATCAATGTTGCTTTTGTATACATGGTATAAAAATCCAACTTGGGTTTCTCATCTGAACTTGTTTACACGGTGTTACATTATCTAATATAGCTAGGCCTGTTATAGGTTTTTCATTATCACACTTATGGGGAACTGATTTTGCTCATTGTTGAAGGATGTACAGTTACTAACAATTACATCACTTCACTTGAAGTTCCTCCATCGTTCAATTTTCATCCATGGAGATCCCTGTCTTGGTTTACGGTTGATGGTTGTCTTATTGAAATTCATACCACATCTCCTTATTCTGGTTATCATACAGTATACATGTTATACCAATGTCCCAGGTTAGTGGGAGGGTTGGGAACTCGCTAACATGTTTAACCCCGCCACATTATTTATGTATGTGCCTGTCCCAAGTCAGGAGCCTGTAATTCAGTGGTTGTCGTTTGTTTATGTGTTTCATATTTGTTTTTCGTTCATTTTTTTAAAATAAATAAGGCCGTTAGTTTTCTCGTTTGAATTGTTTTACATTGTCTTATCAGGGCCTTTTATAGCTGACTATGTGGTATGGGCTTTCCTCATTGTTGAAGGCCGTACGGTTACCTTAAATTGTTAATGTTTGTGTCATTTTGGTCTTTTGTGGATAGTTGTCTCATTGGCAATCATACCTCATCTTCTTTTTTATATGTTATACAAGACTAAAATACCTAGTATTATAAAATGAATTATAACAATTGTTAATAGTTGTCAGACTTGTTATCAAAAAGCAGCTACTGTACATGTGTATAATCAAGATGTAGACATGATCACTGGTGTCAGATGTAAACAAGAGTGACTGTGCAAATGCTGAAATGTCATCTCTGCTTTGCCTACATGTATGAAGGTTTTACTACATGTACAAGTATCACATAAACTTTCAATTTTCATTAACCTTTGAAAATGAAGTTGCAGTCAAATTAACCATGCCACACCCTACAAACTGACATTCCATACCCAGTATACCCAAAATTTAGTGATTTATACTGTCTGTGAAATAGACTTAACATTCTTAACATCCAAACCATGAAAACTAACTTATGAATATCCAATAATATGCCAAAAATAGTGATCCTATACTTGTCATGCATGTACATGTAGTTTATACTGTAGCATCTGAGAAACATTTGGAAATAGATCAAACCACAAAAACTAAGCATTGTTCAATGAACCATGACATTTTCATTGGGGTCAAAGTCTGATGTAAGTCTTGCAATTAGACATATTCACCTTACACTCATTTCATAAACCAAATATAGTTGACCTACTTTTCCTACTGCTTGTAGTATTTTTAAACATGTGTGAGAAACAAACTTGACAAACAAGTGAAACTGCGAGCTACTGCTCACTGATGATACCCCCGCCGCAAGTGGATAATATTAATAGTGTAAAAATATGGAAGTGTTCGGTAAACAGGAAGTTGTCGAGTGATGCATCTGAAAACGCATCACACAGTATAGCTGACTTATAAAAATCCTGAAACCAAATTTCAGAAATCCTTGTATCGTAGTTCCTGAGAAAAATGTGACGAAAATTTTTAACTTGGTTATCATGTGTAAAATCATACAAGTGTTCGGTAAACAGGAAGTTGTCGAGTGATGAATCTGAAAACGCATCACACGGTATACCTGACTTATATAAATCCTGAAACCAAATTTCAGAAATCCTTGTACAGTCAGGGGACTTACTTAAACAAGTGATTTTCTAAATCACTGATTCAAGTAACATTATTTCCATAAAGGTTGGAAGTTAGAGTTGTCTTTCTTTAATAATCACCTATTTAAGTAGTACAAATTAATCACTAGAAGAAGTGATTTAATATTAGTGTAGCTTTAAATATAGAATACTAATGATCCAGGGACTAATTATGTTTCTAAACTTATCAGAACTAACATCTGTGTTGTCTAGGATGACCAGGTCATTTCAGGTGATGACCTTGTACTGAATCTAGGATAATGACATAAAAATCACTTGTTTAGGTATCAGACCTCAATTTCCTTCCCAAAAATCACTTCTTTAAGTATCATTCTTTTAATAACCCCCACTAATTTCAACACCCCAGAACAGTGAAATTTTTATCGCGAACAGTAGAATTTTATTACATAATCTGAAAGATGAAACCTTGAACTTCACAGGAAAAATACTCCCACTGCTGGGAAAAATCTTTGAAGAAAGTATCAGTTCATTATGTAAAGCCATTATTATAGCATTTTTTCAACTAAAATAGAATTTTCAGGTACAAAATGTAAATGATAGCATCAAAGGCATAAACCTTGCTACTTAAAAGAAGCAAAAAGTTCATATTTTTTTTATTTTACTAATTAAAAGATGTTATTTAAACCTACATGTGTATGTGTTTAAAATTTTGAAAAAACTACAAAATCCCAATTTGTGACAAAACCTCGAATTTGCTACTCAAATAACATGAATAAGTGATTTAAAAATCACTTATTTCAGTAAGTCCCCTGACTGTTGTATTGTAGTTCCTGAGAAAAATGTGACGAAAATTTTCAACTTGGCTATCATGTGTAAAATCATACAAGTGTTCGGTAAACAGGAAGTTGTCGAGTGATGAATCTGAAAACGCATCACACGGTATAGCTGACTTATATAAATCCTGAAACCAAATTTCATAAACCCTTGTATTGTAGTTCCTGAGAAAAATGTGACGAAAATTTTCAACTTGGCTATCATGTGTAAAATCAGACAAGTGTTTGGTAAACAGGAAGTTGTCAAGTGATGAATCTGAAAACGCTTCACACGGTATGGCTGACATATATAAATGTTGATACCAAATTACAGAAAGGGTGGATGTGTAGTTCCTGAGAAAAATGTGACGAAAGTTTCATGGGACGGACTGACTGACTGATGGACGGACGGACGGACGGACAGACAGAGGTAAAACAGTATACCCCCCTTTTTTAAAGCGGGTTTAAAGCGGGGGTATAATTACATGTAACTGAAGTAACCTTAATCACTGATCCATGAAATGAAGTCAGGATCAGGCCAGGCCAACCCTGCCTGACAGACACTGAGACATGTACACCTTTCAAGATACCATAACAATTAATCCAGTAACTCAATTAATATACATACGTTATACATTTACATTTTGTAAGACTTCAAGTGTATTTCACTGTGACTGTTCAAACAGTAATATTTTTTTGTAAACAGTTACATGTAAAGTAGTGTACCATGAAAACTAGGTGAAGTGCAATGAACAAATCAATAACAGAAACTTCATAACATTTTAAAGGAAGTATCCAGGCATTTCAGCTTCTAAAATGTATCTGGTGAAGCTTAAATACAAAACGGTACGCTGTAGCCACTGCCAGATTGTAATACATATTTCTTGGCTTGCATGCATGTACTTCAACTTTTGTTGCAGGAGGGATAATAAAATTATACTTTAATGTACGTGCATGGTTTATTTGTTTCAAAAACCATGAACACTTGGCCACTAACATGACTAATCATGCTAATTAAGATTTTTATTTAATTCTAATTCAGACTTTAATGATTTTAGTACAGCAAGCAGTCATTTGACTCGTAAACAATTGACACGGACTGCACGAGACCCTCATAGTTGGTTAAGATCTGTTTACACACCCTGGACATGCTGGTGGTAGTTAACAATTGCAATGCCAACATAAACTTCAGATGTGATATACATGTACTGTTTTGTTAATTTCACTGAAACTAGAAATTCACATTATCAATATTGTTATTATATTAAAATGACTGATTATCCACTAATTAAAAGTATTCATGAACTCAGATATGATGCACTTTTATTAGTAGTATTCACTGAAACTATACATTTTCATTATTCCAAATTGCTATTTCAAATGAATAGTTATCCTGGGTATCTCTCACCAAGGTCCACTCGAGAGCACTGTTAGATAAGGGGGAGCTAACTCGTATGTGCTGGAACCAAGGGACAGGGGGTCAGTCTATCGCTAGACTTAATGTTCTGATAGGCATAGCTAAAACGCAAGGAAGGTTTTCATAATTTAATTAACGATAACGATTTAAATGAATGATAACAAATCAATCAATAAACAATGCCAAATAATAATAATCTAATTAAAGTACAAAGTATCAATTCGAAATAACAAATCCAAAGTAAAACTAGTTCTCCTTAAAATGTAAAATATAAAATAACTACCAAAATTACTAAATCATAAAATGTACTTAATCTCAATTTCAGAATGTAAAAGTCTCAAAATAAAAGTTTCTCAAAAGTATAATTTTCTAAAGTTAAATTATGAGTCAGAGATAAATTTTGTCTCACACTACACAGTCAACTGGTAGACTGGTAGACAGTCTTATAGGTCCAGTATAATGACATGAGTAGTGTGAGGTTACGCTTCCGAAACACTGACTGTTATCTTAAAAATTATCAAAAATAAAAGGTGAGTCAAAAATACATTTTTGTCTAAACACTACAAAGTCAACTAGTAGACTGATTGACAGTCTTATAGATTCAGTATAATAGACTTTAGTAGTGAAAGGTAAGGTTTCCGAAAGGTGACTGATTTTCCTAAATTTCACAACGCTATTTATATTAAAACCAAATATAAATCAATATGACTCGACATGTAAATATTACTCTCATTAACAAAAAATAGACATTAATTAACAAAGCCTAATCCTATAATGTTTTGATAAAAACTTTGATAAAAACATAAACTTTCCAAGTGACATATGCTAATTACAATTAGTCTTTAATCAAACTGTGACATATCGAGTACTTGCCACAGCATAGGTAAAATTAATTAAACAAATTAATTAAAATATTACAAAATACAACATAAAATTTTCTTTCTTAAAATAAAACATAATTTTTATCCAAAATAACACTAACACAAATTTAAGCCAAATAACACACCATGACATATTCATGGAATTCAGAAATAATGTACTTGTATGATTGCACTATTAATATTCACTGCAACTACGAAATTTTGTTATTCCAAATTCACAATTGATCATGATAATCCAAGGTAATTAGTCCTCCAGTAATGTGGTCCTCCTTTAATACAATTTGTAATTTTCCTATTTGTACAAGGCACAATTTTCTTCTTGTCCAATTTAATCAGAACATCACATTATCATCATGGAATAATGCTGCACGCCATATTTATAATTTCCAAAAACAATAGATAACTAGCATTAAATAATGAATTAATCCATTGTTTCACAATTTGCAGCTATACAGTGACTCAGTGACATCTATATTTTCTATGCATCAAAGTGCACATGTACTAGCAGGTGTCATATTCTATTAACGTGGGAATCATGGTCAAACCAATACATATTCAGTATGATTCTACAAAATAAAATATACATTTAGACTCAAGTACAGTAAATGTTTAACTAATAATAAATATCTAATACTACATGTATATACATTGTGAAATAATAAGAAAGTTAATTACAATAACTGTATTTACCTAGATAAAACTAGCACTTCTCATTTGATTGACCAAAAAATTCTAGCACTAATACAATTCTATTTTCAAGTCCCTATTAACAAGAAAAATAAATCTTTTAAGGGGGTCTAAATTCTATATAGTGTTGTCTTTTTTCCTGCATTAATGATTTGTTAAGTGTGATTGTGTACTTTCATTGAAGGGTTACTGTCTCATTGAGGCTCACACCATACTTTTTTTCATCAATTCTTTAAAGTCAGACATCATGGACATAGTTATTCCTCTCTAAAACACAACAGGTTATTTCTTTTGTTCATTTTAATTATGTTTATCATTTAATATGAAATATATTGATACTACAAACATGACAAAGAAAAGTTTAAGGAACGAAAAAATAAAATAAATAAATGCCCTGTTACTATATACATGTAGATGATATTGACTTTACCTTTGTCCAGTGCATATAATGAATAAACCTTTGTGATGTAAAAATATTGTTCCAAGACTTAACCATCCCAGTTAATGTTTTAAATCCTTGAGTTTAATAATTTTTACATCTTTTGTGTTACCCTGAATACTTTTTACTTATTCATTTGTTATAACAGCTTGCATTAAATAATGCTTTGCAGCTCACTTTTTTATTTAATTTAGTTATTTACCCAATTTTATTTTAATAAATCAATATTCAGATTACTTTTAAAATTTGCATTTTAATATCCAAAATAATATATATCCTGCTGTTTCATATTTTTCTTAAATTATAATTTGTTTTGAAAAAGTTTTGAAGAGGACAATTTTAATCATGATAATTTGTGAACATTATTATAAAATTGTATCATTATACCAATGACAGATTAAATATCATCCCCAAGGGCAATAAACTATTGTGTCTTAATTTGTATATTAGCTAGATCATGTATATAAGAATTTCTGATTATTACCTATCGCATATCCAGTGTTAACATCATGAACATCCTGATTATTACCTATTTTAATGTCACATTTGCATGGTCATATTCAGTAAATACAAATATTTTAATTGTTAATTTTGAATTTTAATTAAACAAATTTGTTTTAGACTAAATTAGTAGATACAACACATACAATGCAGTTAACACAGTAAATTTTATGAGAACTTACTGTATAATACTATATCTATAAAAAATATTTTGAGCTTCATAAAATACTTTAAAAAAGTGTATACCATGTTAACATAAAAAAATATGCATACAGATATATTTTTTTGTTATGTTTTCCTGACATATTGAATGTTTACATAAAATAATTATCATGATTATGTAAAAAATGCAAAAAATCTGCAGTCGTATGTGAATGCACATGATCAAAGGAGATGTGGGATATATCAATGATGCATCAACCCAACAGTTTAATAGGCAACAATAAAGTAACCAAAACACAATTGAATGCGTGTCGAAAAATATATATGACTTATGATTACAAGGTCCTTAATCATTGCGGAATAAATATAATGACCATTGAACGTTACTACTTGTAAGTTAGATAACATGTAGGGCACAAATGAATTTTGAAAAACAACGCTAACAGGGCACAATTTATATAAAAATTTCACATGAAAATATATAGTTTGGGTTCAAAGTATTAACAAATTATAGTGATTTAATATAAATTCTATGTTAAATCTAAAAAGAATAAAATTATGATGCTAGCTTTGCTCTTTTAATATGTGTTTTTTAAACAATGTAGTACATGATAAAACAATTACTATTTGAATTAGCACAATTTGTTTAATCAACTGTGTTTAAATGGCAACTGTTTATGACTCTGTGCCTTGTTCATTGTTGTTTCAGGAACATTAATTTAATAATATTGTTTTATTTTGATGATTAATGCTATTTTAAACCATTTTTTAAATATTTATTCACTTTCAATGCCTGGCATATGCATGCTATTATCAAATATATTAATGTTTTGTTGTCCATGATTTGAGAATTATTTAAAATCTAAATGAAAATGGACACTTGCTAAATAAGTCACTATTTAATCTTAAAGTTAATAATTTTCTTAACATTTTATGATCAAATCATATGTGTTTGTACTATGCATGTTTTTTTATTGAAATCGTGACGTCACAATGCATTCTAAATTGAACAAAAACTATCAGCTGATAAAGCAAAACTAGGGAAATACTAGTAATCCAGCATAAGCATGATAAGAAACACATTTATATAGATACGTACATGTAAAGTTAAGATCGGTTGGTTGCTGGTTATAAAATGTCCAGTGACAAGTATTTCATGCAAATTTATGACCCGAGTTAGCAATACATTAACATACAATATATATACATGTACACTACATGATGTATAGGTCAGCATGGTCAGTGGCAGATCCAGAACTTTTCATAAGGGACAGGGCCCCTGACTGTCCTTAGGGGCACTGATCCAGTCATGCTTGAGTGATTCCCTATATAATCGACCAAATTATTCCCACAAAAAAGGGGAAGATATAGAGTAACCTTTTATGTATTCCACTCAGGGTGATGTATGCAAAATAATTAAGGGAATAAATGACATACACATGATAATAGGGGGGGGGGGAACGGTGTCCTTCGTGACTTTCAATGATTTATTATGAAGCACAACTTTAACATTGAAGCTTACAGGTGGCTCAAAGCTTATATTTTCCCTGGAACATGCAACTATGCACGAGTGTGGTAATATAGAACGTCGATTTATAGCTATATATAGCCTATCGGAGTATCTCAATATAGATTCCGTAGGATCAGTGGCGGATCCAGCCATTCTAAAAAAGGGGGGGTTCCAACCCAGAACGAAACAGGGAGAGGGGGGAGGGGTCCAACTATATGACCCCATTTAAATGCATTGAGCGGCCAAAACAAAGGAGGTTCGAACCCTTGGAACCCCCCCCCCCTTTGGATCCGCCAATGAGAACACATTGTAAGGTCTGTAAGCCGACAAATGTGCACATTTTCCCTTCAAAATTATTAATCCATGATTATTCGATAGACATGCTTTAAAATATTGATAATTTCTACTCACCGATTGTATTTTCCAGCTCAGATTAATGAACATGTGGTCTAACATCTGTAGTTACCTGTGTAAAAATATAGTTTGCCGACCCGAGGTCCCGTTTTTTTTGTTTTTTTGCCGACAAAAAATTAAAGTGGATAAATCGTTTACGGTGAAGAATTGTTTTCCGTTATTAATGAAACTTGACAGATTTTACTAATTATTTTTTTAATCATCGGAAATTTCCCTCTTGGTGTAATTCGAATTGAAACGGGTTTATTATGCTGTACAATATTGGTAACTTAGTCATAAATCGCAAAATAAGTGAATAAACAGCAAAACAAGTTTACAATCGCACGAAGGACGATAATAGTATAAGTAATGGACTATTTCACAACAAAATCAAATCTTGAGAGCCGGGTGAGACGTGATTTTTTTTTTACACTGATGGACTACCGTTACGCTAAAATATTTGTATTAAAACATTTACCGACTGTATCAACCTATGAAGTGTTTGTTTTAAACATTTAACGACTGTGTCAACCTTTTATAAGTTGTAATAAACATTTAATGACTGTGCCAACCTTTAGAAAGTTGTAACAAACATTTAACGACTGTCCCAACTCTAAAAACGTTGTGACAAACATTTTTTGACTGCATCAACGTCTGAAAAGTTGACACAAACAAATTTTAACTGTCCCAACTATTAAAAGGTTGGGACGGACATTATGCAACTGCCACAACTATTAGAAAGACTGTAATAAATAGATTTTGACTGTGACAACACCGTAAACCACTGCAACAGTTCTGAAATGACTGATGGTAGCATTTTTTGACTTTCACAACCCGTAGAAAAGTTGGGACAGACATAAATGAACTGTTGCAACGAAATATGACAGATTTGACAGTCATTAATTGTCTTTTACCGACTAAGACAGTCGTACAACGACTGTTACTGGTATGGACAGTTGTTTTTTCGTCCAGTAGTGCATACGTATGTAGTCAATACAGATAAAATAATCTGTCATGCCAAAATCATGATACAACAGGACATTTTCGTATGCAGGATCTGAACACAAGAATTTTACAGAATAAGCATGTTTCTCACTGAATAGAGAAATTAACATGGTCAAAAATATTAAGAATTATGCCCTCTCTTACAGAACATAAAAATGGATATCCCCCTTTTTAACCCCCATTCCAGAACCTCAAATATGTATTGTTTGACATGTTTAACTGTTTTTATTTTCAAAAAGAATAATGTGTACATGTTTTTTGATTGAGTTAAGTCTGCCAATTGATATTTTATCGTATGTTTTTCTTTGTTGTGATGTTATGCTATTGTTTCAGAAAAAGGGAGAAGGTTTGGATCCATTAAAACGTTTAATCCCGCTGCAAATGTTTGCACCTGTCCTAAGTCAGGAATCTGATGTACAGTAGTTGTCGTTTGTTTATGTAATATATACGTGTTTCTCGTTTCTCGTTTTGTTTATATAGATTATACCGTTGGTTTTCCCGTTTGAATGGTTTTACACTAGTAATTTTGGGGCCCTTTATAGCTTGTTGTTCGGTGTGAGCCAAGGCTCCGTGTTGAAGGCCGTACTTTAACCTATAATGGTTTACTTTTTAAATTGTTATTTGTATGGAGAGTTGTCTCATTGGCACTCACACCACATCTTCCTATATCCATGTACAATATGTTGTTAATGAATGTTATGAACAATATATACATTTTGTTGTACCCTGCCATCTCAGCCGACATCGTAGTTTCATTTACTGGTTCATCATTACTGTTTGAAACAATCTGTTTTCAAAATATTGGTCAATCCTTTTAAGGATGTATTCTTCTGACTTTTCAGTCTTGTTCAATCTCGTTGAAATCTCGTTCTTGAATTTTTTCAAAATCATGTGATATAAGTGGAAAATATCAATGAATTTTAAAAATGTTATAATCAAACATAAATCTGTGAAAAAAAAATGTATTTACAAGGAATGGTTTTTGAGTAATCCAGTTTTCAAATTTTATGACCAATCAGTCAGTATTTTTAGCCAAAATTTTGAGAAAATGGGTGAGGGATATAAAAAATGATTTTACAAGAATCATGTACATCCTATATCAGTTTGGTCTTCTCAAATTTCTTAGATAGGTATTTTTTCAATCATTTAAAAAAAAAAATTGAAATGATATGTATTTTGTTCTTAAAACTGAGAAAAATAACAAAAATACAAAATTGACAGCATGGTAAATTTTACACAAAAAAAACGTCAAATTATGATAAAACTTTTTTTATATTAAACCTAGTTTCATACCTGGCTTAACCTCTCTCTTGTATGGCACTCGCACATAATACAATTACATTGACAACAATGTGTTAGCATAACAAACAGACATGAAAGGATATGATGTCAAAAATTAGGATACATCAGTGTTATATTGTAGTATAATTTTATTTACTATAAAATAAATAACTATTTCAACAAAGAAACACAAAAATGTATAAGGGTACTCTATATAAAATGTATATAAGCATATATGAAAGACAAGAACAAAACAATTGATCATAGCACAGTAACACAACGTTGGGATGAATAAGTACCGAGTTACACCAAAAGTATATATAAACAAACTAGTGAACAATGAACGTTTTACGATCATAGCGTGTTGACCCAAACTGTGTCGCATTTTTAACATAACATTTACGGTACTTAAGACAGTGATTTGATTCCATTTTTTGTGCTTTAATTCCACTTTTGTGTTATATCGTAGCGGTCAGTTTTTCGTTGTTGGAGAAAGCTGGAGAAAAACACCGACCTTTGTTAGGAAAATTGACAATCCTAGTCAATTAAGATTGGAGTCAAGTGCTCCTACACGAGAGTGGTTAGAACTAACAACATCAGTGCTTACTGGCTAGTGATTGCAGTAGTAACTGCCTGGACCACTTGCGCACCTATGCAGCATTGGAGACCAGGAAAGTTATACATACATCTCAGAATTCGCACGTCAACATCAGATCGATTGGGAAATCCATTATCATTTACAGGTCTGCATATATCACAAAGAAGTGGTTCACTAGAATACCATGTTTTCGACGGTGAAAATGGATCTGAAACATAAGATAGCATGTACATCCATCAAAACGTAAGAAGATGCTATAAGGACATTTGGTTACGAAAATATGAATTTTTCGTACGTATTTAGGGAACATTTAAGATGACCTTTGTAATGCTATTGAAGTTTTTTCTATGAAGGGAAATGTGGGTGGAATGGGGCAACATATATAACTCTGCGTCGTACGAAAAAATAAAACAAACAAGGAGCTCGAACTTCTGACAATCATTCGTAAATTTGAAATGACTTCATCCTTAAAACATACATTACCTGTTCTGTTTATCGTAAATGATGCAATTTCAATAAAGTCACTAGAGAGAACTCTTATTTTGAAGCACCAAAATAAATGTTCGCTGCTTTCCAAAAAAGGCCTGACACATATAATTTTCGATACGAAATTAACAATTAAGTTGAATACAACAAAAGGTATCACAATGTTATGTGATAGTCAAAACCTCGAACCAAAAATTTTGAAATCCAATTGTGTATACGTTCCATACTACGTAAAATGGTTTTTTTTCAACGATGTACGTTGCATGAGGATGTTAATACCTTGATTGCAAATAATTCATATATACATGTTTATCAGGCAGTGTAGACATTAAGTAAGGTATATAATGTTATAATTTATGTCGGTACAGAAACACTGGCTATTTCTGGTACCAGACATGATGGGACGTTTTGGTAATTGGTTTTATCACAGATATTAAACGGCTTATTACCGAATTTTACTTGCCGTGAAAACGCATCAAGTGCTTAAAGATGCATAGCTGAAGCTTCAGAACCACATGTAGTGCTAATCGGGTTTCTTTGGTTGGGTTCACAATGTTCAGTCTGTGGCTTCTCTGTTATGTTTTGTAATTTTGTTTTGTCTTTCCGTTTTAATTTTTTTGCCATGGTGTTGTCCGTTTTTTCTTTTTTTTTTTAATTTATTAAGATAACCTCTAAGTATCTTTCCCATCTTATTCAAACATTCACATAACATTTTGCCTTCGATAAAAAAAAAAAATTCCACTGCGCTTCAAATGACAAACTTTAAAAAAGGGAAAACAAACAAATTTAAAAGTACCTTAACATGTAAAAGTCTCCATCTCTTTCAATGCATTCCAGGGAATATCTACCAGTTGATGGTATGGCTAGTCCAACTAATGTAATATTGTTTGGTAAGACTGTTCCATTCCAAACTAATGTAATATTGTTTGATAAGACTGTTCCATTCCAAACTAATGTAATATTGTTTGGTAAGACTGTTCCATTCCAAACAGTAGTTATTTGATTATCAAGAACGATAAAACCATAACTGTTTGTATTTGAAATATTTTCGATATATCCATTGCCAATTACTTCATTTGGAAAACTGCAGTTGGCATCTGAAAAACATAATCTAAAGCAAGTCATAAAAATAAAACCGCTGTTACTGAAAAGATTGTCATAAAATGCCTTATTTAGTTCAGATATCTAAATAAATGAGAAATATATATATCTATCTCTGATATAAAATAAAACCACTCAATTAGGGGCGAATGATACCAGAGGGACATTCAAACTCATAAATTAAACATAAATTCTAAACGCCATTATTAAAAAAGAAAAAGAAAAAAGACAAACAAACAAACAAAAGGAAAAAAAACACAGTAAAATAAAGACTAAACAACAAGAACCCCATCAAAAACTTGGCATGATTTAATTATATAGTAATTTTATAAAATTTACTTTTTGCAAAAGTATGTATTATTCTAAATAATAACGATGTTGTTAATTTTTTAACCAGATACCTGTTGTTGGCTATAACTCATTTTATTTCTCTGTCCTATATAGGTTGGTCCCCTCCGTAAAACATTCAGTATGCCTTCGGAATATACAAATATTAACGGTCGGTATGAGCTAATGATGGCCTTGAACTTGAACGTTTCGGTTCCCGGTTTGACGACGTCCACATACGGTACCAGTTGAAATGGCGTTAAACGTCAGACTGAAGTAATTTCTTGATCATTTCGTGGAAACATCCCAAACTCATTAATTCTTGATTTTATAATAGGGGGAAACATAATTATATTAAAGATCATTAAAGCAAAGGCTTTTAATCGGGCATCGGAAAAATAGCAAATATGATATTTGATCAGCTCTGATTAATATAATTCAGCTATTTCTATAGAAATCTATTGCATCATCATAAATTTGATAAAAAAAAGATATATACACAATATGACATAGACGATCGCATAGCTAAAAAAAACTTGATTGCTTTTGAAATAATAGCTAGTTATTTGAATTGCATACCATATCTTTAAATAAAATAGGTTTCAACTTGGCTTCCGCTTACCAGGGACTTGCTATTCTAACGGGACTTGTCTCTACTATTTTTAATTAATTTTATTATTATCATAAAATTGAGAAAGGAAATGGTGAATATGTCAAAGCGACAACCACCCGACCATAGAGCAAACAACAGCCAATGTTCATCTGCTAACTTATATTCTATTTTTCCAGCGCCGGTAAAATATCCATTTCTATAGAAATAGGCTATTTTGCCAGTTTGAATTAAGATATTTCACACAGTGCCGGCAATATATATATAGTAACTGCCTTTTATTTTACAACAAAGAAATATAGATTATATGTCGACTGCTTTCCTCATTCAATAATTTTCGTGTAATGTACGAGCTTATCATAGATAGCCGATAGAGCGACGATATAATTTATAGGTCAACAAATGAGGGGGGTTAACTTAGAAGGGTCCTGATCCCAAAACCCGGGCTTAAAAACACGAAATCCCGAGGTCCCGAATTTAAATAAATTAAAATCCCGACATCCCAAAATTCGGAGAAAGAAATCCCCGGGGATCCCGAAATCCTGAGCTTAAAAAATACGATCGATAAGGCCTCCTATCCCTTCCTCATAAATCTCATAAATGATGAATAAAAACTTTATTGGTGGTACACCATCAGGCTGTTGTTTGATATGTATACATGAGTGGGGGGCTAAATCGCTGTTATTTTAAAACTCTCTGCCTTTAAGCAACGACACATTCCAAGCCCCCCCCCTTTCCATTTCCATTTTTTTTAATCCCACATCCCCACTTTTATCTATCCCTGTCCGGTAAACATAAAAACAGCTTACCTGTTGGTGACCTTCTGCTGTTGTTTTTTTCTATGTTCGGGTTGTTCTCTTTGGCACATTCCCCATTTCCATTCTCAATTTCATTGTTATAATTATGCCCTGACCATGGCCTTTTAGGGATTTTTTTTTTATTCATATTTTTACAGAAGTGAAATGTCAAAATAGATCCATGTGTCTGTTCCTAGAAATAAGATAAGTAAAAAATCTATGCCCTCCTTTAAACTGGTGTATTGAAGGTTTTTTTTTCCAAAAAAAATTTAATTATGAAGCTCATTCTTGTTTTGAAGAATCCCACCTGGACAATTATAAAGTACATGCAATTCTTTCAACTTCCAAACTTTTTTTAAAGTGCTTTATTTTTTTTGTATGCTATAAATATAAATCAACAAACACTTACAGTAATGACACGAGCGCATGACACGCCCGTCACATTTTCACAGAATAAATTACTTCTCAATGTCATATTTGAAATTTATGAAAATCAAACAGGAGATTACATTAATAGATATAAACAATTCACCAAAATTTCATAATATTTGCTGACGCATTGTTCAGTTATCGTCCGAAAACTGGAAAATCCCACCTTTTTTAAATTTAATAAAACCCCACAACTCAGAAATGTAAAATCTAAAATTTATGAAATTATAAACATCAACAGATATCAACGTTTCACTAAAGTTTCTAGTCCGAGATTACTCTGACATCCAACAGCTGTTTTGCCAGACAAGCTTGGGTTGTGGGATCACGTCTTGCAGAGTAATCTCGGACTACAAAGATTCACGAGAACGGCTGAAAGCATTTTTTAGTTTTTCTCAAATTCTAGAGAAATTCCTTTTTCTGACAAATATATGACTCTGTAACTCAGAAACGTGAAATCTAAAATTTATAAAAATCAAAAGGGAGCTCTTGTCAATAGATATAAACAATTCACCAAAATTTCGCATTTTGGTGAAAGCATTCTTTTTAATGAAAAAAAAACTCGGAAACGTAAAATCTTTATCAAATAAAACAAAATGGAGCTCACGTCAATAGAAATAAACAAAGTTTTATGCAAATTGGTAAATGGGTTTTAAAGTTAATGTCCAACATGTTGACGGACGGACAGACAGGCAACTATATTATACCACTATATGTTCCGTAAACGGGCATATATAAATTATCTTGATTCTTAATGTCTTTTCTGTTGCCATCTTAACTAGTTGAAAAGATATAAACTTAAGGTGAAGCTATATCTTAATACAGGAAATAAAATACTATATATAGTACCCGCCCTAGAACAATTACCCTCAAACTCAATCCCAGCCTTCTCTTTGTACATGTAGTACAAGTTTAGATAGATATTCTTAAACACAAGTAAATGTCTGGAAACTACAACCAGATGCTCCGCAGGGCGCAGCTTTATACGACCGCAGAGGTTGATAGGAATGTAGAAATTGCAAGGAACCAATATACCAAATAGTTAACATATTACTCATAATCATGGAAATTCACACAACAAAAATTGAAATGAGCAAGACGTCATATCTTGATACGAGTGCAGATGTTGAACCCTGAAGGCTGAACAATATTTGATAAAACGTACAAGCTTGATACAGCTTTGTATTTCGATTGTGATTAAATTTGACACAGTAAAGGTTTCCGAAACAGAATGAATGTGGTCTATGCATGTAAAAAAAATAAAATTAGACATATACCTACATTTGCATTAGGGTCCAGTATCCAAAATCTAAATGTTTGGGTGGATTTAGCATTTTAAACCACCAACAAAACATGTATATTTTTAACTAATTTTTGACCCTACGGACCTTAATATGAGCCAATTTGAAAACCATGACAGACCAAAAATCAAATAGTATCAAGTACACTGTTAGATCCAGCATATCAAAGAAACTAACAAAATTCAATTTATGTTGAAACCAAACAAAACTATATTTTGGACCTAAAAAGACTTTTGTCATTTCGGGGCCTTTTATAACTGACAATGCAGTATGGGCATTATTCATTGTTGAAGGCTGTACAGTAACCAATAGTTGTTGATTTATGTGATTTCTCGTGTGGAGAGTTGTCTCATTGGCATTTATACCACATCATCTTTTTTACGTTCAATGTGGACGAAATTCCAAAAGGACTCAAAAAGTTTCATTTTGGACCTTTTGAACCTTAAAATGGACCAATTTTTAAAATTAAGACACAAAATGAAAATTCTGAACACACAGTTATATCCAGCATATCAACCAAACTAACAAATTCAATATTTGTTGTAATCAAACAAAATTAAAATTAGCTCAATATGGACCAAATTCAAAAAGGACTAAACAAGAATGTGTCCCCAGTACATGGATGCCCCACTCGCACTATCATTTTCCATGTTCAGTGGACCGTGAAATTGGGATCAGAACTCTAATTTTACATTAAAATTAGAAAGATCATATCATATGGAACATATATACTAAGTTTCAGGTTGATTGGACTTCCAACTTCATCAAAAACTACCTTGACCAAAAACTTTAACCTGAAACTGGACAGACGCACAGACCAGAAAACATAATGGCCCTCTACTATCGGAGGTGGGGCATACAAATTAGAAATAGTGTGTACACTGTTAGTTTTGGCTAATCAAAGACACTAAACAATATTTTTTTTAATGAATTCAAACAAATTTTTTTTTATTTTGGACCCTTAACATGCTTAAGACCTCAATGTTGACCAATGTAAAAACGGGACCCAAAAATCCAAAATAGCATAGAAAAGGACCCCACAATTTAAAGACTTTGAATTAAACCCCATTGAAACAATACCGTTTGTATAAATTGCTTAATTCTTCAAATACATTCTATGTTTGCCCAAACAAACAAGAGACTACTATATTGGACTAATGTCAACAACAGGGCACTATTAATCAATATGTTCTGTCACATAAACATTATAGAAGATATACAATCAATTTATGAAATAATAAGTTGTAGAAAAGTAGAGACAATAACCTCTTTTTGGGCAGCAATAAACTCAGTAAATAAATATAGATTTTAATTCTTAAATTCATTATTAGAAATACATTTATGGAACACAACCGGATCTTTTATACGAAAAAAAACCCATAATTTTATCCCAGTGTTTCAGTTCATATTTTGACAAAATCCATCCATATATCTGCAAATAACAAAAATTTTGCACAAATTCTGACACCTCAGGTTGTATTGTCTGACTTCACATTACTCTTTAGTTCATTACTTCACATCTTGGTAGTTTTAAACCATCAGTTCACTTAAGGGATGGGGTCGATTACTTTAAAATGTAATCGATTAAATTACAATTACTTTGCTAATTAAATGTAATCGATTACATTACAATTACACCCTATTTCATATGTAATCGATTTCATTAGATTACTTTTCTTTATTGTAATCATGATTACTTTAGATTACTTATGATTACATTGTATATTGCTATATCAAAGTTTTTTTATAACTTTTTATCCGCTTATTTTGGTGATTTTTTTTAAAAGTCTTAATTTATTCATCTTTTAAAAGAATTTATAGACAAGACAGTTACAGTTACAGTGTAACATGTGTAATTTGATAAAATAGCTATAGACAAGTGTCCTTTCTCTATGTAAAAGATGTAACTTTATTTTTAACTACAAATTGTAACCAACTGCCTAATTCAGAAAAAAACTGAAAATAAGGAAAAATTAATTAAGTATAGTTTATTGTCTGTTGGGACATAATTGACACATCCATTAATGTTTTTACAGGTGTTAATCACTACTTCCATTTTTTTCAAACAAACAATGGGTGGGCTTGGGTATTAAAATTTTATTGTCTTAATAAGGATATAAATAAAGTTAAAAGTGGTTGATTGTCATTATTTGTTTGAAAAACAGTTTTGTAACTTAGGAAAGATTAATTTATTCATTTCTCTTTATATTAAGGAACAGTTTATTGTATTGATGAAACTTCTGACGTCACCTATTGTTTACTATGCATATTGTTTGCAATATTTATGCCATATGTATACACTGTACAAGTACAAAATGTACTTGTTTATACTGGTGAGCCTTAAGGCTAGTAAAGTTAATAAAGAAAAAAAATAAGAAAGCACATATTATACATGAATTTATGGAAAATAAAATTCATTCAATTTTATCAATAAATAAAACCTGGTTTTAACTTCCATTTTGAATTAAGTGGGCTTATATATTTATGCCGAACATCAAAGTCAAATAGGAACTAAATGTTTTCTGCATTTGAATTTCAATGTATTTATGTAAAAATATTGGGTAAACTAATATGAAATTGGAGTAAATATCAGAAGTTTGCAATCAAGAAAAACAAATTCTTTCAAAGCATATTCTTGTTTCATAAGAGCTCAATTTCACAAAGAAATATTGGACAGTAAATTTCTTTTTGTAAACTGTTAAAACAAAATAAAACACTTGGTTATACAAATTTGTTATATAGATGATCACATTTAACAAGGTCCCATCATTGTGATTACTAGTTTCATGATTTTTCATTCAAGCTTTACATTTTCTTATTTTCATCTTGTCTATCAAAAACTATTTTCATATTTATACAAGATTTGTAATCATCAAGTAATCTTATGAATGTAATCTTAAAGTAATCTAAAAGTAATCATGATTACACCTGTTTTTTGCCATGTAATCGATTACATTACGATTACTTGTAATCAGAAATGGCATGATTACTGATTATATAGGATTACACTGCAAAATGTAATCGATTACAGCTGATTACGATTACTGATTACGATTACCCCATGCCTGGTTCACTTGTTTATCATTGTTCCTGAAAGAAAAAAGTAAATATTATTGTACATATATACATGTTGTTGTAGAATGTATGTAAAACAAAAAATTGTACAATGTATGTTAAACAAAAAATTATGCATACATCATGTCCATTAATGTGGCATGGAAAAAAATCCCCTTTGGCTTCTAGTTTTTATACATTTTGTATATATATATCTCTTCTTGTTATATGTCATGGTATTTTCTGATATTTTTAATGCAGCAATTAAAAAAAAAATGCTGACTTGTGATTTTATCATTTGGCAGAGGTAAAATTTCATATTTCTGACTTGTGATTAAGCTAATAAACACTGATGATGAGTTAAGATACTTGCAAGTGAATAATTCAACCTCATTGAATCCCTATTCATGTGATCTTCAATTAAACCCTTAGCTAGAAATGGATTATGCATGGTTGATGTATGTTAGGCTATTAATCAGTTATTAGAAAAGAATGTCAACATTGAAAGTGAAATAAAGGTAAATCATTAGATTGACTGATTCTATCCACAAAAAAATCATTCTTATACAGGTAAAATCGAAAACTAGCTTATTTTTTTAACCTTACAAGTTTATACATGTATATAAATACTTGTACATACTTGTATATATATATCAGTTAGACTGAAATGGGTGATCATAAATCACTGATTCAAGTAACATTTTGTCCAGAAATGTTGGAAGTAAGAGTTGTCTTTCTTTAATTATCACCAATTTTAAAAGTACTAGTAGTATAAATAAAACACTAGACTAAGTGATTTAATTTTATTGTACTTTAAATATACTGTACAATTTTTATGAATCAGGGACTAATTATGTTCATACATTGTATATGAAATCCCATTTAGTTTATTTAAAATCACCTCAGTAAATAGTTTCTGGTGTTTTCTTTCATTATCAGGTATGGACTGTCAGACCTTTTTACTAGGGTCATGCCTCTGACAAACATGCAAGAAAGCTAGTCCTACTGTACCTAGGCCTTCTCGTGTCAAATACTGGTAGACCATTTCTGAAAGACAATTCAACTATAAACATTGATTTCAAAAATTCGGATAACACAAATTCAAAGTGAGGTCAATAAATAGTCTTTTACATGTTTTAATCAAAACAAGTTTTAGATCTATAGAATATAAACAAATTTCAAGACCTGCTTTCTTTCAAATTCCCTCATGAGATTTGTTGACCTGAATTTTCATACTCTATTATATAAACAATGATATTTAAAACAGATATTCAAATGATTTTAAAGGATGTTTAAGCTTAAACAATATAGTTAGTACTGTTGATTAAAACACTTGTGACAATATACATTGTTAGAGGAGGATGACCATTATCAGGATTATCAATACAGATTTTTTTTTACATGACGAGTCAAGCAGTGAAAAGATGAAATTTTCTTGATACACTTTACATTATGCAAGCTCACAAAATTTTGAAAAGTTTGCAAGTACAATGTACATGATGTATGAATATTACTGAAACATACATGATGATCATCTGATGAGTTGCGCCTTCTCAACTAATATTTAGGATAAATTACATTGAATTAAAAAGGCCAAAAATTTAACTGACAGAAAAATGTAAACAATTACAAACAATGTACTTGTTCTAAAGGTATACATATTTTGCCTTGCAAAAGTCTGCCTTGAGTCACAAGCCCAATGTCTGAGTCTGGTACATGCAAATTTAAAATAGATACAAATTTAGTAAAATAATTTTTGAGGGTCTTATGAAGGAAAAATGTGGAAATTTCTGGTGGCCGTGCTAAAAGCACTAATATGTGCCCCACTGTTTTAGGGTTTGTATGACCAAATGATTTATTGTCTGACATTTTGAGGGTCACACAAAGTTTGTGATACATAGCTGAAAGGCTTCAAAGCAAAAAAAAAGGTAAAAGCCTTTCAATACCTCATAATTATTTGGACTAACACCAAGCGTCATCAGATACAGACAGCCTGAGAACCTTTACAAATTTATCAATATGTTTTTTTATCTTAGGTTTGTACATTTGTACTTCTTTCCAAAATTTCACTTGATGTAGCTGTAGGCCTCAGATCAAAATTAATTCCCTTTGTTCGTGGTCTAGGAATATAGTTCCCAATTATTATATACATGTAGGGTAATCTGTCTACTGTTTTCTTTGAAATGTTTACTATTAAAGTGGTCCTATCAGTTGCATTTATATTGAAATAAGTAAAACATGTGGAAAAAATTATTGTTGGAAGTGAAAGTAGTGATTTGGCCAAAATGAAAGTAGGGTAGAAATTAGCCTTCGTCATTTATTCAAGATTCAAATCCTACCATTGGCATGCTAATAGGGCCCTCAAAAGAAAAAGCACTGATGGATTGTCCTGGGACAAGTATATTTTATCAGAATAATAATGGTCTATATTAAAGCAGTTAAATTTATTTCATGTTTGTAGCGGTGCAAATTTTTTAATTCAATTCGACTTTAACTAAAAAATGCATTGTAGCCAAGGGGAAGAATAAATGTGTTCTGAGGCCTGTATATGCCTCTATATAAATATGACACCGGGTGACCCCCCCTTTTTTTGGAGGGGGTCTACCATAACATAACGAATCCGGGTCCACTATAAACCCAGGTCTTTGAGTTGTAGACATGTTTTGAGGATCACCAGTGATCACTGCTTCTGAAATTGGTTGTGACTTGTGTACGCCTTTTTGAGACCCCTCGCCCATGTTTCACATCATAAAAACACAACTTGTACAAATCTTTCTTTGTAAAAATAGAGGAAATTACTGATTTTTTTCGTCAAAAAAACGAGCAGCACGTTTATATTTTACTTAGAAAGCTTTCAAAGTTGTTTTTAACAATTTTTTGGGCTAAAGTTGCGAGTTTGACACAAAAAGAAGGGCCTCGCGGCCACTTCAAAAGCTTGCCCATCTGTGGGCGATTAATAATTGTTCAAAAAGATTATACCACACGAATCGGGTGAGTTTTGGCTATCTTACTTTCAAGATGGGCAACTTAAAATTACTCCACTCACCTGTATCGTGGCTTTCTGTAACCCACTACCATCTTCGAAGCGGCAAAGAGGAACAACAATGCGTAACTGCGCATGCTCGAGATCGTTCATTTCAAATAGTAAAATTAGCCCATACCGGACGGTATTGTCAAGAATTTCAATAACGGCCGGGAAACAGACTAGTCCTATATTTCCTCTAATTTATTTGTATTGTAGTCCTGTCATGTAATGTTGTAATTTTGATGTTATAATTAACATTGCCATCAAAGTGGGAGGTTTGGCATGACACAAAACCAGGTTGAATTCACCATTTTATCTTAAAATGCCCTATACCAAATCAGGGAAATGGCCATTGTTATAGTATAGTTTCTGTGTGTGCTACATTTTAATGTTATGTTTCTGTTGTGTCGTAGTTATATTTGATGCTTTTCCCTTAGTTTTAGTTTGTAACTCGTATTTGTTTCTTCGCTATCGCTTTATGAATTTCGTACAGCGGTATTCTACTGTTGTCTTTATTTAGGTGCTCCGAAGGTGTAAGCAGATCATGCTCAACATGTGGCTGCCGTGCATTATCATAAAATATATAAATATATCATTGTTGGTATCATGATTCGTTACTATCAGATATCCCTCCAACTTTCACTCTACCCCTACCACCACGTCCATGACTTAATGAATATTTTGGTCGCATGACTTTGTTGTTACCGAGAAATGTTATTTATCAATGAAAAAAAGAAGGAATGAAACAGTATTTATGTAAACGCAGTTAAAGCATGGTATGATCTATGGAAAGCCAACGGGGTCAAAATTCTTAATTCGTAAATTGTCAATTCGTAACTTGCAACTGTGTAATTTTCTAAATTGTTAATTCGTAAATTGTTAATTTGTAACTTGTTACTGTGAAATTTATAATGCTTAATTCGTAAATTGTCAATTTGTAACTTGCACCTTTGTAGTTTCAACATTCTTAATCGGTAAATTGTCAGTTTGTAACTTGTAACTGTGCAATTTCATATAATGCTTCATTCGTAAATTGTCAATTTGTAACTTGTATCTTTGTATCAAAATTCAACATTCTTCATTTGTTAATTGTCAATTTGTAACTTGTAGATTTCAAAATTCTTCATTGGTAAATTGTCTTTTTGTATGTTGATGTTTTGTGACTTGTAACATGTGACTTGTCGATTCGTGATTTGTCGATGTGTGAAATGTCGAAGTGTTAAATGTCATCGTTGTATTATGCTAACGATCATTATGACGACAGATGGCGCTCGGGTTCTTCTTCTGTGTATATTCCTCCTGTAAATCGGAGAACCTCCATGTGGAAAATATACCTAAATAATTTTAATCCATTTATTACAGCAAATGCGTCTAAAAAAGCAAAACAAAAATTGTATGTTTACAGGATTACAGTTTTATTTTGTTTACTGACGTTGACTTTCGTTCGAGAACGGAAACTATATAAAAAAAAAAAAAACATCCCGACTAGTTCAGTCCCTCAACCGGCGTAATTGATCTCTCCTAATTACGGGTTAATAAATTAGTCGTTGGTCAGTGGAATATTGCGACTGGATTATTCATGTATATACAATAAGGAGATGTGGTAATAAACCGTATGATTGCCAATGAGACAACTATCCACCAACGCGAAGTACAAATAAAGTCGATGTAAGCACTTTGAACTATAGGCAACCTACGGCCTTCATCAATGACAAAACCTAATACCATATAGTCCGCTTTAAAAGGCTACATCATTACTAAAAACCCCATGCAGGTACTAGTAATAAACGATTTCTATTAATCATAAAATGCTATTATCGGACCATTTTATTCTGACAGGAAAGGGCTGACATATATATTCTATTCTGCTGTTGTCGGTTATATGGTGGGGTTGTTGTCTCTTTGACACATTCCCTATTTCCATTCTCAATTTTATGTATTAATATATATGCCTACGGAATTTTTCTGGTCAAGAAGCTTAAAAATTGCCGCTACCAGATTTCCTACAATAAAAATGTACAACCAAAGAGACCAAAATATTCACGAGTCCCTCGATCTCAACAGCTGGCTGCTTAATGCCCCGTACTCCCGATATAAACCCCACCTGGTGCCACACCTCTTTATAACCCGGCAACCTTACTAAATCTAACATGTTGTCAATCGTTAATTAACTGAAATGATTCACGCTGTTAATCAATATACCTATTTTTTTGTGAAAATTGTATGTCAAATATAAAATAAAAATCATTTGCAATGAACTCGTAACAATATAATCCTAATATCCTATTGACAAACCAGGTTGTATTCCGCCTGGCTCTTCTGTCGAGCAGTCAGCCAGGATCCCAGGCTATCATTTTACTCTAAAAATGACCAAATACATACTCCTTTCGCCAAACCCCAAATAATTTGCAAATATTTTCGTGGAGTAATAAAATTAAACAACCTTTGTGAGCGCGCTCACATGTCCCACGTCCCCACATTGTCACTGGAGAAATAAAATAACTGTAAGAAAAAAAATTGTTTCATAATTTCCTCTCGATATGTACATCTACATAGTATGTCCTTATTATCTACAAGGTTTCATGAAATTCTGTGGTGTGGTTTCAGAGGAGTTGCGACGATAAACTGTTGCAGAGGTATATCGAAGCACATAAGTTCAAAGGGGCGTAACTTCTAGAAAAAAAAATTGAATTGTAATTTCTTGTCGATATGCAAATCTACTTACTTTTTTTTAGTAGTATGTCCTTATTATCATGAAATTCTGTTGTGTGGTTTGAGAGGAGTTGCGATGACAAGAAACAGGACCGACGGACTGACGTACGGACGGACGAGTCAAAACATTACACCCTCCGCAACTTTGTTGCGTAGGGTATAATTAGTGTAAGCATATAAGAGATAATTGATTTTTCATGCAAAAGGCGATATGGCAAGATATTTTTTTCCTGACAAGTCAGAGGGAGAGGGCGTCAATTTGTTTAAAAGTGGGAGTATTAGGAAGGGGGTTTGAGATTTCAAAAAAAAACAATGGCCTTTGTTAGTCTTGTATGATTTTATTTTTTTTGTTTCTTGTGTATAATTTGGAGTTCAGTATGACGTCCGGTATCACTGAACTAGTATACATATTTGTTTAGGGGCCAGCTGGAGGACTCCTCCGGGTGCGGGAGTTTCTTGTTGCATTGAAGACCCATTGGTGGCCTTCGGTTGTTGTCTGCTCTATGGTCGGGTTGTTGTCTCTTTGACACATTCCCCATCTCCATTCTCAAATTTATGTAGGTGACGCGTGTAGTAAAAAATAAACAGTTTCATAGTTAAACGATTATGGTCATTAAAAAATATATAGAGGGGACACCTCCTAGTATATTTCTATCTTGTACCATGATCATTTTAGATCTGTATTTGTTGGAGAACGTAGTGGATACAATACCGGCTTTAATATGGTGCAGAGACCTGGAGACTTACAGCAGGGGTACAACATCAAATCCAGGTTTTTATCAACAAATGCCTGCGCCAAATTTGTAAATTTTGGTGGCCAGAAACCATTAGTAACAAATCCCTATGGGAAAGAACCAACCAGGAACCAGCAACTAAACAGCTAAAGAGGAGAACTTGGCAATGGATTGGGCATACGTTGAGGAAACCTGTAAGTACCATCACTAGACAGGCATTACAATGGAATCCCCAAGGACATCGGAGACCGGGAAGACCATTTCACAGCTGGAGAAGATCAAGGCACAAAGAGCTGGATGGAATTGGATATACCTGGACCGAAGCAAAAAGGATAGCCCAAAATAGAGTAAGATGGAAAGCGACTGTAGCAGCCCTATGTTCCACAAGGAACGAAGAGGATTAAGTCAAGTAAGTCAGTCAAGAGAGAGCGCCGTCGATGTATTGACGGTGCACGAGCGTAGTTTCTGAACGGCTGTCAACGCTCGGTGTACGCACTACGCTTCTTCAATTTGGTTCTATTCGAATACTGTTTTTACGAAAAACGAGTTAGAATATTGTTGTATTTTACTCGTTGAGATCTCAAAACACTTCGTGTAGTTTTTTATCTGCGTGTTTGTTTACAACATTTCTTGACTGATAATTGTTAAATCGGGTCCTTGACAGCAATTAAGTGTTCTTTTTTTGACGAGCTTTTGTTTTTAAATTGTCTGGTTCTGCGACCACCTCGTACAGAAATATTAGCTTCTGACTTGAGCGTCTTGTCTGTATGTCTTGTAGTTTCAGTTTGGTGAGCGTGTTTGAGACGCAACCAACCTCTCTGGATTTGTACTCTCCTGTTATAAATCTCGCAGGTTGTTGCTGTATTCTTTCAAGCTTATTGATGATTGTAGATGTGAACTGGTCCCATACTATTAACGATATGATATCCCATAATTGACCTGACCATTTAAATATATGCGGTTTTCTCGCATTCCGGTTGACAATATCTCAAATTTTAGGGCCTCGATTAGTTTTCTGGTTCCTTTAGATTTTATTACAAAATAGTGCATATTCAACACAGTTTTGATATATAGTATACATTAACTGAGTGACTCATTTAAAAAAAAATCATTCAGTTTGTTTTGCAAAGTACTTATATGATATACGATGTAGTAGAGGGGCATTATGTTTTCTGGTCTGTGCCTCCGTTTGTGCGTTCGTTCGTCCGTCCGTCTGTGCGTTCGTTCGCTTTAGGTTAAAGTTTTTGGTCAAGGTAGTTTTTGAAGAAGTTGAAGTCCAATCAACTTGAAACTTAGTACACATGTTCCCCATGATATGATCTTTCCAATTTTAATGCCAAATAATAGTTTTGACCCCAATTTCGTGGTCCAATGAACATAGAAAATGATAGTGCGAAGTTCAGGTTAAAGTTTTTGGTCAAGGTAGTTTTTGATGAAGTTAAAGTTACATCAACTTGAAATTTAGTACACATGTTCCCTATGATATGAATTTTCTAATTTTAATTCCAAATTAAAGGTTTGACCCCAATTTTCACGGTCCACTGAACATAGAAAATGATAGTGCGAGTGGGGCATCCGTGTACTATGGACATATTCTTGTTTATAGATATAGGAAGATGTGGTATGAGCGCCAATGAGACAACTCTCCATCCAAATAACAATTTATAAAAGTAACCCATTATAGGTCAAGATACGGTCTTCAACACGGAGACTTGGCTCACACCGAGCAACAAGCTATAAAGGGCCCCAAAATTACTAGACTAAGTGTAAAACCATTCAAACGGGAAAACCAACCGTGAGTCTAATCTATATAAAAAAACAAGAATCAAGAAACACGTATAAATTACATAAACAAACGACAACAACTGTACATCAGATTCCTGATTTATGTTCATAACTCAGGAGCTAAATAAATAAAGACTGTTCGTCCATTTGTTTCTTGTATTAAAACATATCATTAGATAACATTCTTTTCTAAAATTTTAATATTGAGATTATAATATTAGTGAATGATGGTTGTCAAACAATTTCTGCCATTATACATTGAGCCCAGGACAATATTAGTATTTTTCCAGCACCGTCTTATATTTTATGCTTTTAGTCTTGTTTTGACCCGGTTGAATATTAAGTAGAAATTTCTTGCCAAGTGACAGTAATATATTTGCGAAGTTGATAAGGAAGCCTGTTCCAGCGACACATCTATATACCTTAATAAAGGAAGTGACACACCTTATTGCAGGTTTGGTGACCAGTACAGTAAACAAACATGTTTATACGAGGTTACCGCAATATAAAACCGAGTCCTTGTTATACATGCCATATAAAACAAACAATAAAATTGAGAATGGAAATGGGGAATGTGTCAAAGAGACAACAATCCGACATTGAAAAAACAACAGCAGAAGGTCACCAACAGGTCTTCAATGTAGCGAGAAATTCCCGCACTCGGAGGCGTCCTTCAACTGGTTCCTTAACAAATATATACTAGTTCAGTGATAATGAACGCCATACTAATTTCCAAATTGTACACAAGAAACTAAAACTAAAATAATACAAGACTAACAAAGGCCAGAGGCTCCTTACTTGGGACAGGCGCAACAATGTTTATGATATTTCAACCCCCCCCCCTTTATACATCTAGCCAATGTAGAAAAGTAAACGCATAACAATACGCACATTTAAAATTCAGTTCAATAGAAGTCCGAGTCTGATGTCAGAAGATGTAACTAAATTTATTTATCTATTTGTTCATCTTTTATCAGTATGCGCTGTACATAATTGATTTAAACTCCTTTGGTATATATTCCATATGGCGGTGCTCCTACTTACAGGAGGATTATACACAGAAGAAGAACCCGAGCGCCATCTGTCGTCGTAATGATCGTTAGCATAATACAACGATGACATTTAACACTTCGACGTTTCACACATCGACAATTCACGAATCGACAAGTCACATGTTACAAGTTACAAAACATCAATATACAAAAAGACAATTTACCAATAAAGAATTTTGAAATCTACAAGTTACAAATTGACAATTAACAAATGAAGAATGTTGAATTTTGATACAAGATACAAGTTACAAATTGACAATTTACGAATGAAGCATTATATGAAATTGCACAGTTGCAAGTAACAAACTGGCAATTTACCGATTAAAAATGTTGAAACTACAAAGGTGCAAGTTACAAATTGACAATTTACGAATTAAGCATTATGAATTTCACAGTAACAAGTTACAAATTAACAATTTACGAATTAACAATTTAGAAATTACACAGTTGCAAGTTACGAATTGACAAGTTACGAATTAAGAATTTTGACCCCGTTGGCTTTCCATAATGATCGTGTTGCAATCGGACACATTTTAGTGAGGACGTGGTGAGCGTATATATGCGTAGAGAGATCATCATAATTATAATGAAGTCGCAGAATTAGCGTGGAGAGAACGTGGTATTGTTGTAGCGGAATCGATGTAGAAGCGTAAAACGGACGTAGAAGCAACGAGAAAGAAACGTAAATTGACATTGTCATGCTGCTCATACCACGACCTCAACACGATCTGAATTTATTCAAGATACCGGTGAGCGTGATGTGGTCATGGTCTAGTGATTGGGGATTAAAATTGCGTCATTATACGTTGTATGTAAAAAAAAACTTTCCTGTTCATATCAAATAGTTAATATATTCATATAATAGAAGACATGTTTCAAGCCTTAGACCTGCCTTTTGTGGTCATATTTAATAAATAGTTACGACCATCACAATTTATGTTATGACCATCCTTTACATTTTAGTTGTTTTAGTTACGCGACCATCGTCAGCTTTTTGTTGTTTTAATTACGACCATGATGCTCGAATTTTTTAATAACTATTTTACGAAATTCTAAGGCAGCCAGTCAGCCCGCACTTATGAAAAATCCTAGTTCCGCCACTGAGAAGTGAGTCCAAGGTATATTCAAACTCGTAAGTCGGAAACAAACGGACAAAGCCATGGAACAGTCGACGGAATGACATGTTATACTGTACATGCTGTATGTACTTTTGTTTTTTGACAATAAAACTGGTGGAATTATGATCAGGTAACCAACAGTGGGGGATTCAGAATTTCTTTATAAGACGGCAGTCATTTACTGACATCAGAACGGCACACTCCAGTCATGCTTCAGTGACTTTCGATAGAATCAAACAATTTTCCAACAAAGTCCCGATCCCCTAATCTGCCTATTTCCAACTATATTGTTTTGTTTTTTAAATTAGATTAATGGATTGGTCTTCCACGCCACTTTCCGTTTTGTATTGGTGAAAGGATCCGGAATGCACATTAAAAACCACCGACCTTCAATAGGAACACTGACAAATTTAGTTAAATAGTTAGGAGTCGAAGGCATCCATACAAGCGGCGTTCAAACTCACAACACCATTGTTGAAAATAAGACTCCACAGATTCCAAATGATCTATAGAAGGTAGTAACTAAAGGTAATTGAACAGCATAGCGCATAGGCAGCTTTGAAAGGCCCCGAAATGACAAATATGAAATAATTCAAACTACAAGTCATAACCTTTCAAATATAGATCGATTAGTTTGGAATAAAGTTGTCATTGAAGCAATATTTTCAAAAACATGTAAACTTTCCAATATTGTAATATAAATTTCCTTAAACAGTGCATACTTTATCATCTATATAAGATAATTAAATATTTCTAAAGTAAATTATTCCTGCAATGTTGAAATATTGGTCACATGTTCAAAAAATACAGAGCAGTAGAACCTTCCTCTAAGTGTTAATTTCTTTAAACTCTATTCATGAAATAGTAACGAGAAAATTTAAATTAGTGTTTTTTAAAATATACCTGAACCAACTATTAGACTAGCTACAAAAAACAACAGCATCTTCGTTTAAAATGGAAATGATAAACTGAACACTATTTTCTTGCTTTATACCGCTATTGAATTCACATCTGTTTGGTGATTTCCCTTTGAACCTAATTAAATCACACACTTATACTTTGTTTAATGAAACAGTTTCTTTAGTTACATCGTCTGACATCAGACTCGGACTTCTCTTGAATTGAATTTTAAATATACGTATTGTTATGCGTTTAATTTTCTACATTGGCTAGAGGTATAGGGGGGGGGGGTTGAGATCTCATCAACATGTTTAAGCCCGCCGCAATTTTGCGCCTGTCCCTCTGGTCTTTGTTAGTATTGTATTATTTTAATTTTAGTTTCTTGTGCATGTTGTGTACAATTTGGAAATTAGTATGGCCTTCATTATCCCTGAACTAGTATATATTTGTTTAGGGGGCAGCTGAAGGACGCCTCCAGGTGCGGGAATTTCTCGTTACATTGAAGACCTGTTGGTGACCTTCTGCTGTTGTTTTTTCTATGGTCGTGTTGTTGTCTCTTTGATACATTCCCCATTTCCATTCTCAATTTTACTTGTAAAATACATAACTATTTGTTCTTAGAATATTTTTTGTTATTTTCCTTTGTTAAATTATGGTCGGTACAATGATCAAACAAACTATATGTATCGTAGAAACTGTTACTAAAAAGATAACAGTGACTTGTAAAATAAATATTTTTTCTTTTTTTTTTTTTAATTATTTTCCTTTGTTAAATTATGGTTGATACAGTGATCAAACGGACTATCTATAGCATTACGAACAGCTTACGTGAATCCTCACTATTTTTGAAATGTTCATTTTGTTTTGTTCATATCGCATACTTCTGGGATTATGCATATTCATACAATTCATGTCAAACTCATAATAGATACCGAGATTAAAGTTGTGTACGCCAGAAATGGAAGCAAGTTAATTTGGTTGCGCAAACCAGTGTGACAATATACTGAGATGATAAATTCATTATTACAATTCTAAAATTCTAAAATATTGTATTTTTGTACTTGAATACCGACCGCTGATTGTACTTTGATATACTTTGATGCATATAAGGTAAGAGAAGTCTGCTGTATGGAACGCCATCACTGCCTTGTAAAAAGAGACTACTAGGACATGATGCGAATGCTGCTTACATCAAGTCAAAACACTATTACATGATATGAATATTTTATTTACAATGGATACGTTTCACTGATCTGAGGATACTTCTTACTATGATTCTAATTAAATCTTCAACCTCTTGCTAAAACTCACGGACTAATCGATGCTTGAGAAAATTGGTGTTTTTGCTTAATTCTTCCTTGATGTGAGGTTAAGACCTATAAAACAAGCCAGTTGTGAAAATAATTGTACCCATGCGAAATCTATATCTAATAAACACCTCTTCGACTGAATGACATTCGAAACGGTTACGGGTGAGGTGCTTGGCGTCTCCTTTGTCTTGGGTAAAACATTTGTTGTGAGAAAGAATACTGAAAGATCAAATTGCAGTGATGGATTGGTAACCTTTTATAATATGGTATTCACAGGATTGTTAAGTTTATCCGAATCGTATCCATCAAAAAGGTAAAACGAAATCCAAGAAAAGTCAAAATCAGAAAGTCCGTAAACAAATAGCAAAATCAAAACCTCAAACACATTTAACGAATGGAAAACAACTGTCATTTACCAAAATCGGTATAGGAATTTCTGTATGAAAATGGTGAAATGAAACTGGTTTGACCATTAGCTAGACCTCTGACTTGAACAACAGTCGCATAAAAGGTACATTATACTGACAATGATGTGTGAGCGAAACATGTTCCTAGAGGTATAGGGGGAGGGTTGAGATCTCATAAACATGTTTAACCCCGCCGCATTTTTGCGCCTGTCCCAAGTCAGGAGCCTCTGGCCTTTGTTAGTCTTGTATTTTTTAAATTTTAGTTTCTTGTGTACAATTCGGAAATTAGTATGGCGTTCATTATCACTGAACTAGTATATATTTGTTAAGGAGCCAGCTGAAGGACGCCTCCGGGTGCGGAAATGTCTCGCTACATTGAATACCTGTTAGTGACCTTCTGCTGTTGTTTTTTCTATGGTCGAGTTGTCTCTTTGACACCTTCCCCATTTCCATTCTCAATTTTATCCTAAAATACATAAGACAAATTAAGAATTGTAAAATACAGTAAGTATTAGGATGTGCTCTCTCTATTTGAATAAGTACAGTCATGCTCCCAAACCATATTTTAATATCTATGGGAGAATTAGACAAAGATTTAAATATACCATATATATATATATATAAAAAACGCTCATTGATATTCCATATACTTCTCTACAGACAACATGGACTAGGAGAGGTCCGATATAAATACCGTAAGACGGTGCCAAAGGAGAGGTCCGATATAAATACCGTAAGACGGTGCCAAAGGAGAGGTCCGATATAAATACCGTAAGACGGTGCCAAAGGAGCATCATCGTCCAAAAAGGAAAATTATACATGTTGTCTTACAATTGTCTAAACAATGCATGTCTTTAACACACAACTATATGTAAGCTCTTTTTTTAAATATAAGAAGATGTGGTATGAGTGCAAATGAGACAACAAGGTCATTATACGCGTTTCAGAATCTTTTGTAAAATCAAATTATTGAAGACCTAGGAAATGGGATTTTAATAAATAGAGAAAAAGGGAAAAGGGAAGAAAACATTGCAAGAAATATTAAGAATTGAGTAATATGGGCAAAAAATAGAAAAGAATAAATAATAATGCAGAAGTGAAACATAAAGAATAGAGAATAAGGGTAAAAATTAATAAATAACTGACAACATTCGTATCAAAGTTTACAGAAATAAAGGACACCTTCCAAACTCTATACAATGATAGCACAATGACATCTAACTTCTGTAAAGTACATATTCGTGTTTCCAGAAAACGAAATGTTATAATGATGCACGCTTAATGGTCAGAAAAACTACTCATTCAACAATAGAAGGTACTAAAACAGCTTTCTTTTTCAAGTGTTACATGAACCGTGGACATCCTACGTCTATATCAGTATACGTGTATTGCTATATGCGTGAAATCTTCCTTTTCATCCTTTGATTATTTAGACGAGGAAATGTCTATTAAAGTTAACCATAAACCACTTAATATGTACTTTAAATGTCTCTTATCTTAAGATCTTATGAATAATATTTTTACTTATAACACATTACAAGAATAATATCAACCATCCAAATGGAAATGGTAGAAAGATATTTCTCTTTTGCCATAAATAACGAGATCACAAATGTACCGTTTTAAATAAAATGTCGTTTTTTGATGATGTTATGAATAGTATTTCGACTTTATCTATATAACAAATTTGAAGTATTAATATTAATAACAATCCAGAAGAAAATCCAGAAATAGAGTAAATTGTTGATATTTGGTAGGACTGGTTGCAAGAAATACAAAACAAAGGGAAAATTGTGCTTATAGAATTTAAGATCAAAAAAGAAAATTGACAATACTGGGGTGCTTCAATTTAAAAAAAAAATATGGGTCACAAGGAATGAAGAAAAGAAAAAAAATCTCTTAAAAGTTGGAGCTCAGTATTTTTGCTATTTTACTTTAATCAGGAACATTATTTGTACATTGTTATCTGTTCTTCATTTTCACTACTCCCGCGGTTACTTCTCATTATCATGTCGTTACTATCCATTACTCACACCATTACTTTTTACCACAACCGCCGTTACATTTTACTACTCCCGCCGCAAACTTTAAAACGGTTTTCATTATGTACATGTTTATAGTGCTATGATAGTGCTAAAAACGATTCGAATTTACGGTGTTTCAATTAATTACAACTATACCGTACCTTATATCTCCTTTTAGATGATCATCGTTGGCTGTCAATTGGGGTATCATATTAGCGTTCTAACTGAGGTAGATTTAAAATAAAATAACGCTTCATAGATAACAATTATTTACAATTCAATATTTCAATACAGAATTTTGATTTTACCTTTCCCATTATAAAGAATGATATAAAATGCCGAACTTATCTATTACAAATCCAGGTGACGACCCATACATAATCCATAAACAAAAACACTTCCTAGCTGACTGTAGACGCAAAGCCAATCAAAGTAAGTTATATTATCACTGCTAAATGTACACTTCCGCAAAATTTTGATTACATTTGCTGATTAAATTATTATTTTTATTTTCTGTGCCGAATAAAATGCAAAACATTAAACAAGTCAAAAGGGTATGATCACTCGCTTATGATTATATATTTGTATGTAGGCCTTCTCATCAAAACCATAGTCCGATACTAGTACGTTAACATTAAAATAAGTGTAAATTTTAAGAAAGCATTCATGAGTTATTTGACCGTTATGGAATACCAAGACTATCCCATACTTTTTTACCCGAATATAAAACAATGTAATATAATATGATTCTGACATAATTGTCCCCCGTCTATCGAGGGTATGTTGTTTCTTGTATTGGTAGCCATAGTGGATACACAAAAAAAATGTTTGTTTGATATATTGATATGTTTCGTTTAACGCCACTATAGGCTATTTCGTCGTGGATGGTGGTATGTTTTGCGTAAGTCAAAGTATGAAGTAGGTCCAACTTCCTTGGAGACCAGTATTCCCTAGTCGACAGTAGTATACCGATGGACAAATTTATTCAATCGATTGAAAAGGGAAACGAAAAAAACGAAGGAAACGCATTGATTTCAAATTGACCCCGACTTGGTGCGTCGACAGGGCAGGCGTTTTATGCTAGAAGCATCCACCTTCACAATCGGTCATAAGACGCCATAATAGAAATCGTCATGTTTGAAGAGGAATTAGTGCCAACATGTAACTGTATCTTGACAGATTGAAAGAAAAGAGCTTAGTTACTTTAACTGTACAAGTTACCACAATGGACAGCAGCCTGATAAGATGTAAGAGGGTGACAAACGAAGACTATGAAAAATTGATGGCTATATATCCCTCATCTGAGATATATAATTGCGGTGATTATCTTCCTGATTATTTCCATATGCTGATAGATATGCCAGACAACGAGATGTATGCTGCTGTCATCGGAGATAAAGTAGTATGATAATATTTTAATTTTAAGGTGGTATGGGTGTCTTCCTCCATCTTGGATTGTAAAAAACAGAGAATCAAAGGTCCAGATTTTCCATCAAGTTAGCAATATTTGATGCAGGAATGCAGATGTTTAATGTACATTTTCATTTAAAAGTACCAATTTATAAGAATATAACTTCTAAATATTGATATTTTTGCAAATGTTAATTATTTTTGGTTGTTTTTATTTGTTTTGTTAATTGGCATTTTAAGGGGAGGTAACTCTAAAAAAGTGCATTTTCTGAAGGATTCTGTATGGAATTTCCTATTTTGTATTTTAGTCGGAAAAAAACGTACGGTGACCCTATCTTTTCTTTTGATATTCTCAAAGCAGTGTCTGAAAGCTATTTTTTCCTGAAGTATTTAACAATTCTATCATTTTGTTTAGTTTCTAATAACAAAATGGTGTTTTTTCCTGTATATTCCATACAAAATGTGTCATTTTGTCCCGCCCCTATCATTTTTATTATATTTTTCAACATGTATCAATAGATACAACGTTTTGGCAAAGTATGAACAAATTCTATCATTTTTATTTTAGACTCCCATACCCCCTTAAGAACCAAAATATTTAGAAATCAAGAACAGTTAAACAGATAGAGGACACAAAACCCAGTATATGTATTTCATATGGTGTTTTTTTATTAATATTTTTCATTTCTTTATTACATTTCATCTTTTAACTTCGACACAACTTGTATTCTTTCTACGATTTATTTACTCATAAACACTGCTTGCTGTGTGTTTGTTCATTCTTCGTTGGCAAAAGGTATAGGGGGAGGGTTGACATCTCATAAATCTTGCTCGCCCCCGCTGCATGTTTACGCCTGTTCAAAGTCAGGTACTCCTGGCCTGTGTAAGTATTGTATATTTTTTTCATTTTTTGTTTATGTGTTTTAACGTTAAGTATGATGTCCATTTTCATTGAACTAGTACAAATGTTTGTTAAGGGGCAAGAGGAAGCCCGCCTCCTATTGCGGGATTTTCTCGCTGTGTTGAAGACCAATTGGTGGCCGTCGTTTGTTTTTTGCTATTTGGTTGGGTACTTGTCTGATTAGCATCAACTGGTTTGCTACGTTATGACAAAGTTGTGCATTTCAGAACTTGACAGGGTTGTTATAAATGTAGATAAGGTTTATCATATTTTACAAATATCCCCTTTTTTCTCAACTCATTACTGGTGAACTTTGTTTCGGTCATCAGTGTCTAACAATTTGGTCATCAGTGTCTAACAATTTGGTCATCAGTGTCTAACAATAATGATTTTTTAGTTTTAATAGCATTTCAATATTTCAGATTTTACATTTTGCCAATTCGTTCACACTGGATATTTTCAATGGATTTAATAGAAGTTACTCATCGACATTTGACGAAACTTTTGTTTGTCTTTTTCTTAAACTGATCGTTTGGCTCCTTAAGTTTTTTGTTAATTGCTTGTTTTTTATATAAATATTAATTTTAATGTATGAAATATTTTGTGTTGATATTTAATATATATTTCAAACTATAGGTAGGATTTATTTTAATTACGACTGTGAATGATGGGAAAGGTGTAGTAACTAGGGCAGTGAGAGTGTCACAAAAATACGCTGGTAAGGGCATTGCTGGAATAATGTTGAAACGGATGAATATAGGAGAACCTCTTTACCGACCGGAAGTCATATGGCATAGAATAGCAGGTAATAGAACACATTCACCATTACTTGAATTATTTGACAAAGGAACATACAATAAAACCTCAGAACAAGTTAGTTGTTCAACATAGGCCAAAACGAAATATGTATGCCTATTTCCTGTCTCGTAGCTACAAACAAATGAGGTAGGTAGAAGAATAATTTTATTTCGCGTTTAAATCTTGATGTCATTTGATAAAGTCATGCTAATTTGAAGGTGCTTAGTCTTCGGATTTTCAAAATCTTTCTGTTTTAACCCATTCTAGTTTTCCTACTACAATATATTCACTATAAACTTAATGGTGTTTGAACTAATTAACCAACATGAATAGTGGTATTAAATTGGAACAAAACATACCTGTTAAAATGTGTACTGCAGTTTAGCAAAGACATAAAACAACCACTTGCATAATTCATGGTTCTCCTGACAGAGGAGGGGTTTTACAGGAGGTAACAGGTCAATAAAACTGGAAACCACATGTGACAATAATAATTGGTACAGGTATAGGATTCGACCCAGAACATGTTAATTATTGGAACTACTAATTATGTGTCCATAAGAAGGCATATAATGATATTACTTATGTTTAAACAATAAACGAGATGTGGCATGATTGCCATTGGAACAACTATCTTCCAGAGTTCTAAAAAAGTTGAGTATATAGATTAGTAGCTTGAAATTAAAAACTCAACTGTATATGGTATATATATATATTGATTATTTCTAGAACATTATGAGATATGCCAAACTTCGCTTTGGTATCTTTTTACCGTTTTCCAATCATAAGTTTAGCTTTTTTCCTATACTTATAGTAAGAAATAGACTCTAGTTTACAACTTAAGTCTTAACTTGTAAACCAGGTGAAATACATCAATACTGATTTCAATCGCCACTCCCCGTCTACAAATGAAACAATACCATGAACATTTCGTTTGTTCGAAGCGCATTTTATGGATTTGCTTTTATAAGGAACACTAACTTACACACTACACACAGGGATGCGTATATACGCTGCAAAAATTAGGAGCTACATGATAAAAAAGGGACCTAAACATAGCATTTAATTCATCTAATGTCACCTTTGAATGAGATATTTGGAACCCTTATGTTTTAATAACTTTTTTATTTATGTATTGGGAATGTTAAATTGTTGTATGCTATAAATGATTAAAAATACCTCTCCTTTTGAACAGGATTATCGATATCACGCCACACATAAAGGAACCCTACAGATAAAGTACAGTGTCATAGGGAATGAAAGTCAATCTTTAAAAGCTGAACATATTGATGTATATCTACTTGGTCCAGTTCTGGCACCGACTGACCATAAACAGTACTTATTCCCTGAGAATGAACTAGTTGTTGATCAAGTACCATACAGCGCTATTCAATCTAACGCTTGAAAATCTGAGTGTTTCAAATATAACTACGGTTGCTGTGTCTGATTTGAATTTTCCACAAAGAACTTTACTTTCAATAAGTAATTTCAGGCAATCACCAATTGGAATGATGATTAATTTCAACGTTAAAGGCTCTCTATCTGATAATATTAGAGAGCATCTCATTTTACACTTTGCTAAGTTTCTTTGTAGGTCAGAGAGTGAATATATACTACTTCGTTGTATATCAAGCAAAGGAATAAGTTTGACACTTTTGGACATGGCGGTCAAAGAATTTGGATTTCAAAAAACATAATTTTATGGAACAGGTTTAGTAGTTGGCAGACGAAGAATAGCATGCAAACTGGACAAAATATTTAATTAGTAAAACAAGTCGAATACGTAAACATTGTAAATAGTATCTGGAAATAAAAAGGTTCAGTTGAATCCCTTTTAAGGAAGTCTGTAATTATTATTCAGTTAGAAACCGTAATAGTTGATGCGTAATGAATAAAATAAACGTAGTGCAAGCTTTTTTTCTTGCATTGCTGTCTGAAATAGCCAGCTCCAAAATGTCAATTCCGTGAAATGTATGCCTACATGTTTATTAACCGTACACACAAATTTCGATAAATATCCCGTACTCGAAATAAAAATGTTACATTTGTTAAGTTTGGAAGGATAATGGAGAGATGTAACACAGCAATACAACGGACAGTGGACAACAACATGGCAATATCAGATAACGGAAATAGAAATAACTTTCCATAGATACTATATTTTCACTGAATTTGCTGGTAATTTTATGTAGGGGCCAGCCGAGGAAGACCCCCCTCCCTCCCGAGGAAAACTTAATAAGGAGCAACACAATCCCCAAGTGAAAGCAGAGCCTGTTTTATATGGGGATTATGTAGTGTTACTCCTGTAAGTACAAACCCGTTGATAAGACTTCCTTATTCTGGTCATGACAATTAGAAAATAGACGTCATCATCTGTTGAACAAACATTCAATAAAATTTAATCATCTAGTTATGGTGTCAGTAAAAATGTCGAAGGTGGATCATTTCAACTTCAATACGTGGAAGTCTTGGTTTGATGACTTTTTCAAAAATATGAAACCTCTCTCAAGGACATTATGATGAGACATGCAAGCTCTAGAATACCGTAACAACTGAGACATATATACTCCACATGCAAGCGCTGCTTGAATGTTGGTGCATACCAATGAACAGTTAACAATTTGGAAGCTGCAATCATGTATTTTGTCGTTAACTTTTGTTTTCATCCGACTCTTATTGTCAAATTCAAGATAAAAGGTACACTGGACTGTATCTGTTATCTGTTACTTTTGTTATTTTATGTTCAATGGGAAAGGTGTGTTCAATATAAGTTTAATTTTCAAAAACCTTTTAAAAAAAACTAATATTCCAAGAGTTGTGTATGTGCTTTAAAAGCACCCGAATTGTAATACAATAAAAACCAGGTTTGTTCATAATTAGATATAGGAAGATGTGGTGTGAGTGCCAATGAGACAACGCTCCATCTAAATAACAATTTAAAAAAACAGTAAACCATTATAGGTCAATGTGCGGCCTTCAACACGTAGCCTTGGCTCACACCGAACAACAAGCTATAAAGGGCTCCAAAATGACTAGTGTAAAACCATTCAAACAGGAAAACCAACGGTCTTATCTATATAACAAAAGGAGAAACGAGAAACACGTATATATTACATAAACAAACGACAACTACTGTACATCAAATTCGTGACTTAGGACAGGTACAAACATTTGCAAGGGGATTAAACGTTTTAATGGATCCAAACCTCCTCCTTTTTCTGAAACAATAGCATAACATCACAACATAGAAAAACGCACGATAAAATATCAATAGGCAGACTTAACTCAATCAAAAAACGTAAATTAAGCATAAACTTTTAATTACAAACGATCCGTCAGATTATAATGACAATAAAATATCAATTGGCAGAATTTAACTCAATCAAAAAACGTAAATTAAGCATAATCATTTAATTACAAACGATCAGTCAGATTATAATGACAACCCAAATGAAAAAAACCGAAAAATGTCGACTTGACAAACAATTTTCACAAAGCATGCAAGAAATTAAAAGCTGACAAAATGAAACATTCAATTATCCGTGAGTTCACTTAACTGTTCCACTTGATTTAAATGTTTCTGTCTCACTTATAGTTGCCAAATTTATTTAATGCTAATAAACTGAAAAGGATTTTTCTAGAAACTGAATATAGTTTACTAATTAAATATAGAACAGAGAATCAAGAAAACTAATTATCATTAACCTGTATATATATATATATATATATATATATATCACTCCTTGTGATCCGATGGATAAACCTGTTATAGAGTTGTCTCTGGTTCATGATTGGTTACTACATGTGGTGACTGTATATTTGGGTGTCCTGCAAAAATATAGGGTTAATTACCAAACGTGGTTAGTTACCAAATGGCTTAGTTACGTCCCTTTAAAAACTAAAATTGTATCGGTTCAGTGTATATGTCAAAATGAGTGAAGACCATTACGGAGACCCTAAAGTGCCAAGTAAATACATTTTTTTTGCCGAATATTTAAACTAGTGCGCAATAGTTTGAAAAGTCGTGCATACGTCATCTAAAACACTCGTGTGCAGCAATTTATAAGTTGTGTGTGCTAGTTAGAATGTCATGCAAACCATTTTGAATGTCATGCAAACCAGTTTGAAAGTCATGCATAAGATTGAAAGTCATACAAAAATGTTTTAAAGTCATGCAAACGAGTTTAAAAGCCGTGTGCGCCAGTTCTTGAATGTCTTTTACACCATCTTTGAAAGTCGTTTGCAAAAGATTAAAAGTTATGCAAAACATTTCCATAGTCAATCACAACAGCATTAAACACATGCACTCTAGTTTCAAAGTCATACTCACCAGATATTTAAGGTTGTGAACACCATGTTTTGCAGTCGTTGTACAGATATGACTACCCATAAATATTAACGAGTATCAGATGAGACAATTTCAACTTTTCAAAAATAATAAAACGAATGCAAGGCGGACAGACACCCTTATAATGTTATAAAAAATAGTCGGTACGGTATTCTGAAAAAATCAAATCCATTGGCATTGAACCATCATAGCCCTATTCACAAATAAAATTGAAGCAAAATAAGTAAATATGTAAATCCAATCTGTTGATATACCGATTACAAACACAAACAATCACTTGTGTAAAGAACGATTCGAGGGTTTCTTGGATTTTGTTTTTGCACTAACGTATAGGCAGCAACAGATATTTCACGATCCTTTTCATGATTATCTAAACGCGGTATCCGATCTTTCACGATCCGTTATGTCATTTGTTTTTCAAATATTACCGTTTTTGCAAAATTTCTGAATGAACTGAATCAAAATTACTTCAAGAACCATTTCAAACAGTAAAATTGAACAATATGTTTAGGAAGAAGGTAGTTAATGCATTAAAAATTCAAAAACAATGTTCATCTTTTTCTCTCTCTGAAGATCACTATGCCTTTTATAGTTTTGTAAAAACGGGGTATATATTAAGCTTTGAATTTTCTCGGATACTAATTATAATATTGAACCATTTTGACAGAGAGTTTTGTTCTTCCAATATTTTTAATAAAAACTAATTACACACGATTATTTATTGGCGGACCATGTGTCTTAAGCTAGGTTCACACTGCCGATCAGATCAACTCGGTGATCCCGATTGTCCAAATTTCCACGACCAAGTTCAACCAAATTCTTGATCGGGCCTGTTTACGACTTCTACCCGACTACTGTCCGACTGTACACGACCTTAACTCGACCATTCACGACTCCTTAATTACTCCTTCACGACTCCATCCCGACAACAAAATTAATACTTATTCGATAATTCCGATCAATTCACGATCTTTACACGATCTTTACTCGATTAGCTGGACCAAATCAACTATTCACGATCTCAGCCTGACCAGACCGACATATGGGTCGTAGGAATACTCGGGAATTGGTCGCCATGCATATTTTTAGTATAGTGACGTCCAATATTTTATATATGCTAGATGTGTATATTTATATATTTGTTTTTTTGGTTATAATCAGTAGAAGGTCTGAGTAAAATCATACATTTAAAATCTACATAGAAATAAAGCAATTGAATTTGTGGGCGCAATGTGCATCTTCGCTGGCCAAGGGTTACAAGGGAAGTGGATCGTAGCCCTAAGCTAACGAAGATGGGGCGAGGTGGTAAGAGCTTTGAGAGACAGGTTAATAGCTGTGATGGAACTTGTAGAGTACATAGAAGACGAACAAGAATGTGTAGACAGGAACGGGCGCCGATAAATCTAGGTGAGGCAGTGGCTAACATGATACTGTTGCTGTATGGCAATAACGTGTATGCATTTGCCAAAAAAGAGGGCACAGATGTCACACATTTCCCCAAAATTTGACCCAAAGTCGAATTTCAATCCCCTGGAGTTATACCTTTTTTGAAACAGTTTACAACTTTACATATATCTATCAAGATATTCAGAGTGCATTTCTTTCTAGCCAAAGTTTGGTGAACGATGTGTGCCGTTTGTTATAGTTTTTTAAACGTTACAGAAGTAGAAACAAATGCATCGTTTGGTTAGTGGGGATTGAAATTTTGTGTAATTTTATACAATGTTTTGAGTTATGACAAGCAAGAACACGTATAATTGATTTTATGTTAATGTTAAAGTAAGAAAGACAGAAATGCATCGTATGAACTAACAAACGACGAACGACAAACTGTAGACGCATTTGCAGCGAGTATAATGATAGTCTAAGTGTAAGCAAACTTACAAAAGTATGTTAGAAACACATGATCAAAACGAGTGCTCGCTGAACAGTTTGTATCGTTACTGTTAGAAAGAAATTCGCACCAATTAAAAAATATTTGTCTTTCGTCTCATTTTTGTGTGAAGTTAAAAAAGTCAAAAAGTCCGAATGAAAAAAAAGGACTGTAAGGTGACCTATAGTTGTTATTGATAATTTCTGTGTCATTTGGTGTTCTGTGAAGAGCTGTCTCATTGGCGATTGTACCACATTTTCTTTTTTTATGCTACAAACATTTCTGACAAACGGAAAATACGAACAGACAAAACAGACAATAGCCCATAAAACAGGTAAAATATAATCTTGATGTTCTTGCACAACCAGGTATAATCCACCATTTTCTACATTTGAAAATGCCTGTACCAAGTCAGGAATATGACAGTTCTTGTCCTTTCGTTTTTTATGTGTTTTGTCATTTGATTTTGCCATGTGATTATGGACTTTCCGATTGTATTTTCCTCTGAGTTCAGTATTTTTGTGAATTTACTTTTTACTTTAATATTTGAAAAATCCGGCGGTGCCAAAATTGCAGGATTTCCTTCCTTTCCGGAACATCTGAGATAATCCCTGGTTTTGTTGGGTTATGTTTTTATTTTTCTATTCTATTTGGACTGCTGTTTGTCTTCTCGTCGGTTACCGTTTTTCGATATGGCTATGTCGGGTTTTTTTTCGACCTTTGAGTTTGATTGTTCCTTTGGTGTATTTTGCCTCTCTTTGCAAAAGTAAAGACAAGTACTGTTATTCGAGAATTTGTACAGTTGAAAATAATGTTGCCAACATATTTTTACGGAAGCAGAGTTATGAGAGTTGATCCGATCTGAACACACTTTTAGAGAATCGTGTAGCAGTCTTGTTTTCTCGTGTATGGCCGAGTAGAGATCGAAGAGTGGTCGAATGTGGTCGCGAAGGTATCGGGTATTGGTCGAGTTGGTCTGGGATAAAATAAATATACAAGTCGCAGTGATGTGGCAGCGATCGGAGATTGGTCGAGTTAATCTTGAAATGATCGGACCTTAGTCGAGCAAAGGTCGAAATGATCGAGTTCTGATCGGTAAATTTTTTGTATTCCGACCAAACTCGATCTCTTCACGATCCTTTCCCGATCAATTCGACCGCTACTCGACGAATTCTCGATCTCTTCACGAGTGACTTGCTCCTCAATCCTTACTCGAATGTTTTTGACATGTCAAAAACTCTCGGGTAGAAAGTCAGATCGATGACGAGCAAGGTAGACTATCCCGAACATTCTTGTCGATTGAGCCAGACCAGTCTCCCGATCACGTAATTTGGCTTGATCGGGCTTGATCGAGTTGATCTAATCGGCAGTATGAACCTAGCTTTATTGATAAATTATCATTCACTAGACTTTTTACGATCTGATCGCAATGCTTGACCACCGTTAGTATTCTTTCACGATCATTTCTCTCGATAAACCGTGTAAATGGTCAAGGAACGTTTTTGAATAATTTGTCGGATGGGGATATAGATATAAAAAGATTGTGAAACATTAAACGACAGAGATGTAAGATAAATATCCTATATCAAAGTAAAAGTAAATTCCCTAGGGAAATTTTTTTCGTGAAAGAGTGTAGATGTTTTTATGTGAATTGATGAAGCCGAACAGACATAGGATATATTGGATACGCTGGAAAACCAACATTAATTAAGATGAAGTAGTTTATATCACACTACCATCAAAATATTTTAATAAACAAAAACGAAATTAGTATTGTCATCTTCACGTATCATGTTTGACGTGTCGTAATCATATCTCGTACGTTTCAATAATATGTTGAGAAGGATATGTTTACCCTTCCTGGCGCGGATGTCAACTAGTGTTGTGAATGTTTATCCTTTCCAAGGTTATTTTCATGACAGCAACCTCACTTCAATGTGAAATTGATGATTTAAAGAATGGTAATGAGGCCAAATACTTCACCAAAGTTATAAATTTTAGCTACATTTGTCGTCAATATGATACTCGTTCATTCGAGAAATAAAAACCCGTAGTATCTTGAATATTTTTTTATGAACATCAATTAACAACAAAATTAATGCATCATTTATATCTAAGAATGTCAGAAGCGCTCACTACCATGATACTAGGGATATCCTCGGGAATGAGAAGTACAAAGGCATCGATCTTCTACTTGTAAACATTAATCATAGGGACAATGATGCATTAGAAATATCAGTGGTGTCGAATGAAAAAATACAAAAAACAATATGAAGACGAAAAAAATGAAAAATCATTTTTTTCAAACACATAAATACTCTTTGATATGATGTCTTTCGAACATAAATAAATAACTCACCCGAAACTTGATCACTATTAAAATATTCGATGTGGTAGTACTGCGTACCGATGCTTTTGTAAACACTTTTAAAACTACTCTATTTAATCTGTCATTTTGTCATTATCATATCATTTTTAAAATAAAGAGTAATACTACCGTGATATTTTCAACAACAGGTGTTTCCATGTATTATGTATTTCAACAACAAAATATCGACTTCCGCATGGCATAATAACTTTTATATTCTTCATATCTACATTGCAGACCTCATCTCGATGGTTCATTGATTAGTGTTGAGTTTTCGTGTCAAAATGTGTTACTACATTCAAATATAGGTTAATTATTTGTGTGTGTTTAAAATTATTTTAAGATATTTTTTTTTTTTTGAAGCGTACATCTTACTTCAACCTGAGTAACAATGTTTTTGATATTCATAAGCTTATTTGAAATTTGTTTTAACGCCTTTGTCTAAGAGATTGCACCATTAAATTAATCGCAATCCCCCTTTTTGTATATACTATGCAAAAAAAAAAGAAACTTTACATTGGTTTTTAATTAGAAAATATCACATATATAAATTTCAAATCTTTTCATGATTAAAACTAGTAACCTGAATGATTTATCTATCATATTTACTCATTTATAAAAATATCGGAAATGACGTGACGTCATTTTCTGATTTCAAACAAATAACCGTTTTTCAAAAATTTACCTGTATAGAGTTGGAATCGAGTTATTCTTTTTGTCATTTTTTGTGTTGCACACGATTGTTAACAAACGGTCGCATTAAAAAATTGAAAAATCTACACGTAAAACAATGCCCCGTCTACGCCAAAATGAGATAGAACGAGCTATTAGGGTGTTAGCAGCAGGAATGACTCGAGTACAGGTTGCAAATCATTTGAATGTCTCTAGAATGACTATTGCAAGGCTTGAGACTCGTCTTAGAGATACTAGCACAACACCTGCTCGCCCCCGTAGTGACAGGCCAAGTGAAACGACGCTACGTCCAGACAGACACATCCGCATCATTCATCTCCGGATTCGATTTGTACACGCGTCACAAACTGCACGACAAACCCACGGAAGACATGCCAACAGAATATCTGTTCAAACAGTTCGTAACCGATTTCGTCAAGTTTGTCTAAGAGCTCGTCGTCCATTGGAGGGACCTATCCTTACGCATCGTCACAGGATGGCGCAACCTCAATGTACACGGGTACGGATCCGATGAAATAGGCAAACATGGAGACAGGTCCTTTTTACCGATGAATCTAAATTCAACTTGAATTTAGCGACGACAGAACCAGGGTTTACCGGAGACGCAATCAACGATTTGCTGATGAATGGTGCAAGAAACAGATCGGTTTGGTGGTGGCGGAATCATGGTATGGGGCGGAATTACCTACCAGGAACGCACCGAGCTCAAAATCATCGTTGATAACCTAACTGCAACAAGGTATGAGGTATGCCTATACGTTAGTGCAAAAAAAAAAAAAAAAAAAAAAAAATCCACGAAACCCTCGAATCTTTCTTTACACAAGTTATTGTTTATGTTTGTAATCGGTATATTAACTAATTGGATTTACATATCAATTAATTTCGCTTCAATTTTACTTGTGAATAATGCTATGATGGTTCAATGCCAATGGATTTGATTTTTTCAAAATACCGTACCGACTATTTTTTTATAACATTATAAGGGTGTCTGTCCGCCCTGCATTAGTTTTATTATTTTTGAAAAGTTGAAATTGTCTCATCTGATGCTCGTTAATATTTATGGGTAGTCATATCTGTACAACGACTGCAAAACATGGTGTTCACAACCTTAAATATCTGGTGAGCATGACTTTGAAACTAGAGTGCATGTGTTTAATGCTGTTGTGATTGACTATGGAAATGTTTTGCATAACTTTTAATCTTTTGCAAACGACTTTCAAAGATGGTGTAAAAGACATTCAAGAACTGGCGCATACGACTTTTAAACTCGTTTGCATGACTTTAAAACACTTTTGTATGACTTTCAATCTTATGCATGACTTTCAAACTGGTTTGCATGACGTTCAAAATGGTTTGCATGACATTCTAACTGGCACACACAACTTTTAAATTACTGCACACGAGGGTTTTAGATGACGTATGCTCGACTTTTCAAACTATTGCGCACTAGTTTAAATGTCGGGCAAACAACAAAAAATGTATTTACCTGGCACTTTAGGGGCTCCGTAATGGTCTTCACTCATTTTGACATATACACTGAACTGATAAAATTTTAGTTTTTAAAGGGACGTAACTCCTTACTAAGCCAGATGGTAACTAACCATGTATGGTAATTAACCCTATATTTTTGCAGGACACCCAAATATACAGTCACCACATGTAGTAACCAATCATGAACCAGAGACAACTCTATAACAGGTTTATCCATCGGATCACAAGGAGTGATATATATATATCTTTATCACGAACAAGAATTAAATGTATGTTCTTAGAAAGGAATTGCACACTTTAACCAATAACACGTATATCAATTGGGAACAAATGCTGTTTTTTATCACTCTGGTCACGCCTTGTCTTTCACGGTCCAAATCTTGCGTTGAACGATCTTTCACAATCAAAACAAGAAGCAGACTTTTCAAAAATAATATGAACTTTTTCAAGTAATAACCTACATATATTTTACTAGTTAAAAAAAAAAATACATTAACAAAAGCAAAATACAAGCTTACTATATTTTTGTGAGTCAGCATTGACATTAAATTTATTACGACTGCAAATTAACAAGCAACAGAAATAGACCTCCTGGTATCATTATCTAAAAAAATTAAAATCAACAAAAAAACTGAACTCCTAGGAAAATTAAAAACGGAAAGTCCATAATAAAATGTTAAAATCAAAATCTCAATTTCTTTCATAAATCGCTCCACTTTATAAAAAAAAACCAATGCAGAACTTTTTTAAGAACACACTAAAAGTGACACAAAATCCTATGAAAATTATTAAGAAAAATCACGTTTTGTAACTATAATAGTCACTGGCACATTCCAATATTCCGGCTTGCCACGTTATTACCGGTGACCTCAACATTGTCAATAACACTTCCCACAGGTCCGAAATATCGTGAGCCTAAAGCCATCAATTGGAAATAAATCTTCAAAATATTAATGAATTCAGTCGAGGATTATGACAGGCAATGGGCTAAGCGCGAGAAGGAAGACGTAGATACTCTTTCCGAATGAATTAAGACTGTGAGGTCGTTGATACAAATCAGAATTAAGAAACTGAATGAGTCTATCAATCCCCATGCTACGTTAAAAGACCCAAAATGTTGCAAAACACTTGTCCTACCTCCATGACAAATATGTTGTTCTCCTCGCAGAATAAGCCCCAAACAACATCGTTTTTGTGTGTAAAACTCATTACATTAACTGCTTGATAAATGAATTAGGTATTGACAATTCTCTTGGAAACTCAACATATACCCTCACGACACTTACCAAAGAGGAAATCCTGGATAATCATACGTCTTTTTTATATTCCTTTGGAATTTCAACCAAAGATGAAGAACTGGATCTTCCATCACTGTATTGGATACCGAAACTACATAAGAGTCCTTACAAACAACGGTATAATGCTGGGTCTTTCAAGTGCTCAACGAAACCTCTTTCTAAATTATTAACATCTATTTTATCAGCAATCAAAGCCGGGCTTCAAAGTTATTTTGAAAATGCCTATTCTAGAAGTGGCGTGAATCAGATCTGGATATTAAAAAGTTCCAAAGATATTTTACAGTACATACAATTTAACTCTCTTTCATCTTGCAATAGTATTAAAACTTATGACTTTTTTAACCTTTACACAAGTATTCCACATTCCAAATTAAAAGACAAATTGAAAGAGTTGGTATTGCTTTGTTTCATTAAAAATAATGGTCAACGTAGATACAAGTATCTTATTTTAGGGAGGGATAAATCTAACTTTGTAAAGGATTCAAACAAAACATTCTCTGAAACTGACATTATCAAGATGATTGATTTCTTGATTGACAACATATTTGTTACGTTTGGAGGACGTGTTTTTCAACAGACTGTCAGCATTCCAATGGGAACCAATTGTTCCCTTCTTCTTGCCGAGTTGTTTCCTTATAGCTGAATTCATACAGGAACCTCTTATGAAGAAAGAAAAGAAGTTAGCAATATCCTTTAACTTTACTTTCCGCTATATAGATGGTGTTCTCTCACCAAATAATTCAAAATTTGGTGACTATGTTGAACGTATCTATCCCATCGAACTAGAAATAATGGATACACAAAGTAAGTTAATTCGGCCTCATATCTTGACTTACATCTAGAAATTGACAATGAGGGTAAGTTGAAAACAACATTTTACGACAAAAGAGATGATTTCAGCTTGGCAATTGTGAACTTTCCATATCTAAGTAACAACATTTCAGCATCACCTGTATACGGGATATATATCTCCCAATTGATACGATATTCCCGTGCTTGTATTTCCTATCATGATTTTCTTGATAGAGGGTTGCTGCCCACAAGGAAGCTATTAAACCAAGAGTTCTGAATGGTGAAGTTGAAATCATCCCTTCGTAAATTTTATGAATGCCGTCACGAGTTGGTTGACCGTTATGGAATAACTGTTTCACAGATGATATCGGATGTGTTCCTTACGTCGTTACTACAATCCCCTTCCCTTTCATGAATGTGACCTAACGAATTAAACTATTTACTGGGTTTGTAATAACTTAAGTAACACGACGGGTGCCACATGTGGAGGAGCATCTGCTTAGCCTTCCGGAGCACCTGAGATCACCCCCTGTTTTTGGTGGGGTTCGTGTTGCTTAGTCTTTAGTTTTCTGTTCATGTGTTGTGTCATGTGTTCTATTATTTGTCTGTTTGTCTTTTTCATTTTTAGCCATGGCGTTGTCCGTTTATTTTCGATTTATGAGTTTGACTGTCCCTCTGGTATCTTCCACCCCTCTTTTAAATATATAAAATAAAACTATCTTCGCAATGATATGTGAGTGTCTGGAGTGGGGACAAAACGGGAGGTATTCATTTGTATGATCTGTAATGCGATTGGACATTTGGCTTTATTCAGTGAGAAACATGCTTATTCTGTAAAATTCTTGAGTTCATATCCTGCATATGAAAATTTCATTATTTTGACATGATAGATCAGTTTGTCTATATTGACGACACATGAATGACGAACACTACCCCGTATCCACCCCACCCACTGTAATCTGTCACTGCACAGTAGAAATGATACCATTTATCAATTTTATTACTATATGATTTAAACTAAACACAGTATCTTAATTTCTTTGTAATAATTTGAATATCTTTGATAATAAACAGTAGATAAGATGACATTAGGCATATTTGATCATATTTGGTATGTGATATGAAGTAATAGTATTTAGAAGCTGAACATTCAATTTTATAACAGAGACAGTACCATTATAGTTAACGAATATTGAAAGAAATCTGGAATCTTGAGTAAAAATTTTATTAACTGAATTAAATTCAACACTTGATATCTAAACTGTCCAACAAAATATAAAATATTGCCTATCAATCATTTGCTGTAGATAATACTGAAATATATTTAACATTTATTGTAAGTAAAAACAAATTAGCTATACCCCAAAACAAATCCTCGCCGACACCAGTTTGATACCGTAGACTTGGACCACTATCTAATAGGGCTCTTAGCTGATTAGTCATATGCTTAGAGTCTATAGTCTTTAGCATTATTAAAAGGAAAACGTCTATTCCATAACGTCTGCGTCTCTCCTGGACAACATCAACTTCCCATTTACACCATTGACTTTTCGCAAACTCATTAGATAATATTACAACAACTTTCCATGATTTCTCTAAATATTTATTTATGTTTGCAGTAATTGATTCTCCTACTTCATAATATATATGGTGAATAACTTGATACCTTCGGTTTGTTTTATTTTTGGCAAACATGTTTGATGCACCCATTTGCGGTCTGCGTCACAATAAACGACAAAAGCTAGATATTCGAAATCATCTGCTTCTGGTAATTGGAAATACCCTTCACGTCTTTTGTGTTTAATTGTCTGTAGGTATATACAATTCTTAATATTTGTATGACATTTCATACCTAGAGTTATCAATGTCACAAACAAAATTCCTGTACATGATAATACAATTGCAATAGTATATAATTGATTCCAAGGTGGACACTCCTTTTTAGATTCAGCATATTTTTGAAGCAGTATATTGTCAAGTTCGGTAGGCTGTCGGCACTTGTAAAATAAAGGGTACCTTAACAGCTTGACTGCTGTTGCCTTTAACCATTCAGTGAACCATAGTTGATCACAAGTACAGGCATACGAGTTTCGACTAAGATCTAATTCTTCTAAGGCATTCAGTACTTTCAGCGGAAATGATGTTTCATAGATTATTCTAATTTTGTTGTTTGCCAAGTTAAGCTTTTTAAGCGAAGTCATATTACGAAAAACAGTATTTCCGTCAATCCAACTAATCAATTTTTTGCATCCAATCGCAATGTCTCCAGGATTCTAAGTATAGAAAGACGTCTTTTGGAAGAAATTTGAGTCTCCCGGACGAAACACTTTAAGTTTTATCAAAGATGAAAACATTTGTTGCATACGTATCTCTGTGTTGGGAAGGTAACTCTGATCAAGATAAAAGAATGTTAGATTTGAAGAGAGTAAAAAAATAGTTTTTGGGTTAAAGTTTTCCAGATCAAAATGAAAGTTTGTCTCTTGTAAATTGAGACTAGACAACGATGAACTGTTGAATGCAAAGTCGTCTATCTTTTTCAAAGGACTACCTATTTTGATAAGTTGAACCGAATAAAGAAGTGGACGGTTTACAAATACATTATTATAAATTCGGCTGATAGGATTTCCATTTAGGAATAGCATTTCTAATTTTGGCAAGCATACAAAGGAACTATTTGGATAAGACCAATTCTATTATAACTCAGATCCAGGTACAACAGGTATTTAACGGCGCTTATGTGTCCTTGTCCATCGACACACCAGTCAGGGACTGCTGGAAGTATATTGTTATCTAGATGTAGTTTTCTTATAGTACTTGATACTCCGTTTATATTAATGTTTTCTATCAGATTATTGGGCAGAGACAATTCAAACAATTTGTTAAGTGGAGAAAGCAAATAACATTTTATGCCAGTAAATGTATTACCCGTTATTTTCAGCCTTTTTCACCTTATTGCTTGTAAAATTTAAAAACATATCAAATGGCAAATGAGACCAACTGTTATGTTCAAATATTAAACGTTCTAGATTTCGTTTGGTAGAAAAGCTGAGTGCTTTAGTTTAAACATATTTTATTTGCTGAATTAAAGCAAAATGGATTAGACACAAGTAAATCATACTTATGAAGTCTTCTCCATAATACAATATAAAGTTACAATAATAGTATAATATAATGGACATGCATATAAAACAAACAATTTATGCAATATAATACTAGCTTTGATAGGTGAACAAAGAGGATAGAAAGTAAAAAGAGAAAAAGAAAGTTTGAAAAGTCGTATAATTCTGTGACGATGACTTGTGAATTGATGACAATGATGACGTTCCGTGTCAGTAATAATAACGATCTATCAAGGTATAAGAAATCTGTTTGACCTTTTTATGAAATTTTGAACATGTTTGAAAATTTGAATATTTTGTTGAGTGCTATTTTAATAACATCCACATTCAATCGTGTTTCGTCTGGTATGTGCATATTAGAAAGAAATCTCAATTTAGCTAGCGCCATTGGGTGAATATACGATATTTAATTGTCAGTTAAATATAACTTTTTGAGAACGATCTTTGTCAAATTATCAATTGCGCCTGTTCCAAGTTAGGAGCCTCTGGCCTTTGTAAGCATTGTCTGAGTTTATGAGTCTTTTTATTTTAGTTTATTTTATACATTTCGTAGTTTAGTATGACATTCATTATCACTGAACTAGTACTGAGTTTCACTGTTTGGTCGTGTTTTTATCTATTTTACTCATTTCCATTCTCAATTTTATGTGATAATATACAATTCAAACATGTTTAGGATTTATTGCAAGAAAGCATACTTCTCTAAGGACAATTATAAGATATTTATGTGGTTAAATTGCTATGTGTTAATCTAATAATGCATTTCAAAATGTTTCTTTTTTAACATTTTCAGTAAGTTCTTTGAGACTTTAAAAATCCAAAGTTTGTTTCACTTCAAATACTTCATAAAAAAATATTATGAGTTATTCAACCAATGGTACTATTTTACATTATCTATTTTAATGATAAATGTCACATTAAATGAATTAGAAATAAAAAAAACAACAAATTATGTTCACAGGATGCTAATACGAAGTCTCCTTAACAAAGTCTACATACTGGCTGTCCGAAAATATTCATTTATTTATTCGAATTTCAAATCTATTTAAAAGTTTTCTATAAATTGAAAAAAAATCTGTTCAAGCTCAAAGGTCATTTCAATAATTAACCACTGCCCTTCTGACTTTACGAAAACCATATGCCCCCATATTCATTACTGACGATCCGATGTGTATATCACAAACAGTGCTCATGCTAAAATTATTTGAAAATAAAGAATTTCAAATCCCACTGTGTTCTGAGTAAACCTCTGCCTTCTCTTAGTCTTTCAAAGTACCCCTTTATAAACACCAGTGTACAAACAAAACCCTGAGCTGCATAGTTTGATGAAAATCCAAGTTGATTTGAAAAGGTTATAAAAAAAATTAAAGATGCCTATCTGAATTTATATAATAATTTTTATTTTTATAAATTCCTTTATTTCACAGCAATAAATCAAACTACCTAATAAGCATGAATTTTGTTAGATCAATATTTAGTTTAGTTAGATAGGCTGATTAACACCAGTCAACACTAAATTTGAAGGTCAAGACTAGTCGAGACAGGTCGAAACTGGTTGGGACTGAGCCGAGACTAGTCGAGACAGGTCGAGACAGGTCGGGACTGGTCAAGACAGGTCGAGACAGGCCGAGCCTTGATCAAGAACATTTCAGACTACACAAAGATCATCAAGTACTGAATCAGACTAATTAAGTAAAGTCGAGACCTAGTCGAGTACACTTAAGTACAGTTAAGTACTGTCGATACAATTTCGAGACTAGTCGAGTAAAATGTGTGCTCGATTTTACTGGTCGAGCACAAAAACTGGTCAATTCAGACTCTGAGGAGTTTGTAGTGATATGTTTGGATGAACTATTCACCTGACTCATTCTACCAAATATTTATGTTTCTCTAGATTATTTTTTTTTTGTATTTTCCGATAATAAAAATGACTGTTCGTATGCAATAATTAATACTGATGAAAGTGGCATTAAACACTGAAAATCGATAAATCCATCATTGCTTATTTCAGACGTGTTCTACACCGATCATTGGTTTTGTAGACACAGAATGTATTAACTTGAATCGTTATTTTGCAATGTTTTGCATCACAAACTTGTTGCTATACTTTTTGCTTTATGACTTTAATAGTTGCCGCTGCTATTGATGCAGTTTCAGGCAAATGATTACTTTGATACCTCTTAGAAAATAAGGATACTTTTAATCCCGGAATATGTTGAAAACGCCTATCAACTTTGTTGACAAACAAAGGACATACAAAAGTGGTGCAAAATGTTGGAAGGACAAAACAATAAAGGTCCCACCTGCTTTTTAAGGTCCTTATGTCCATCACAGATTACGTGTGGTGAGCTTTTTTTTTTTATTAGCCTATACTAAAATTAACTTTCAAAGTTAAAGTAAACTCGTCTTGCAACTGTTGATCAACACCATAAGATATAGAATTTTTATTTTCAAAATGGAAGGGTGTTTTATATGTCGAAAAATTTCAAAAATTCTGTAAATGTATCGCGCAGTCTCTATTTCAATGCATCATTCTGTAGTTAAGAAGACATGTTTTCGTGAAGCACAACTGTGTCACACTAACTGTTTCTGTAAAAGTCCTATGTGCAAAAATGATTAAAAAGTAGCTTTAGAGTTTATTCCCTGCTAAATTGAAGTCTTTATCCTTTCTGGAGTTCCTAGAGAAGACATTTCTTTGTTTTCTTAACTCATTAAAGTTACTAAATGTAAAAAAGAATTGAAATTATCTAGAGCGTCTTGACATTTACTTGACTGCTAACATATTTGAACTGCTTAGATATTTAAATGGAGTCAATAGACACATTGGAAATGTCGCATTTGTAATTCTACGATTTTCTATTTCATTTGTTAAATAGACTGATTTGCCATCCATACAAATCTGACACTGAAATCCACAATGCATCTGAAAAAATCATAATGTTTAAAAAATTATGATAATCTTCCCTCTAAAAGATATAGCATAACTAATCATGTTAAGCCATTGATGTCCCCCCTAAAAGACTCATAGTCTTATAGTTTATATTCATCAAAATGACAGAAAGTATATTTATAGACAATCGAATCACGAGCGACGGAATAGATCTTTTTTTTTTATAAGATCGTTTCTTCTTTTTTTTCTCTTAGGTCTTTGTATTTTCTCTTGTCTTGTATCATATATAAAATAACACTTTAACTGCATGTTTGATAATTTGTAAGCTTCATCAAAAACAAGTGTCGCGTAAACGTCAATAAGCCGCAACCTAGCGACACAAAAAACCAAAGGCATGTGCAAGTTCGACGTTACAAAGAAATGTGAGTTTTTCTCAATGAGACACCATCCCAGCGACAAAATATATGTATAAATGAACTAATCACTTGACTTATGCTATCAAATATGTTTTTCTCTCTCGATTTTTGGGGTATTTCCCGATAATAAAAATTACTGTTTGCATGCAATAGTCAATACTGACGCAAGTGCCATAAACACTAAAAGTCGATAAATCCATCATTGTTTATTTGGGCTACGTGTTTTACACCGATCATTGGTTTGGTAAACATGAATCTATTAACTTGAATTGTTATTTAACTAGAGCAATGTTTTGCATCACAAACTTGTTACTATAATTCTGCATTATGTCTGTAAAATTTCGCTGGTCAAGTAGCAGTTTCCGGGAAAATTAATGATTTCTTCGATACCTCTTAGAAAAGAAAATTTTAAGGGGAGGGGGCGCAGATTGACTTAAGGGGGACTCGTTCAAGTCATGCTTCAGTGATTCCCTATATTGGCGTTTTTCAATAATAGTGTGAAGATTCTTGGTAAGTTCGTATATAATCTTTCTCTTTTTCGTGCACTTCAGGAGATTCAATACCTATGGTCTCGAGCTACAAAAAGCCTTCTAAGTCGTGTTCCTCGGTTTAACGTGAAATAGGTACAATGCTCATGATGCTGATACTAGACGTTGTTGAGTACTGTGATTTTTCTGAATGTAACGGTCAATGAAGTAAGTAACCTAGTTTTGATTTGACTGCGATGGGTTTGTTTCCGCGAACACATTTATCTTCAACTATTTCTCAATAAAAATCGGCCCCAATTAATAGTGCAATTTTTAAAGGTATCCTGTTGCGTTAATGGAAGTGCCAGTTTTAGTCCTTTTAAATAGTTACTGATCTTGTCAATGTAACGATTGTGGTTATGTAACGGCGTAGCTATGAAATGGACGATTAGTAACTGTATTGGGAGTTTAATGTCCAGTTTCATTTTCAATATAAACTAGCACTCGTGTTTCTTTCTCCAAATGAAGATTGTCGTCCCCTTCTCTCTGCAGTTTAAATATATGCGCAAGACTCTCCGTTACAAAAGACTTTTAAGCGCCTTTATCAAACAAAATATTCGTTACTGTACAATGACAATCTGACCAAACGGGGGCCTTGGCAGTTTTGAACAATATGTTTGAGCGAAATTGTGCTGACGAGCGTAAAATTGTCGAGTGTTCTTGTATTGTATTCTTTAAAAGATTTACCCCACTTGATGTATATGTCGTACTTTTGTTCATTCAACTGTGAAAAGAATCACTTGTGTCAGTGAAACGGTTTCACATCTTTTATCAAGGTTTGCGGTGTTTTCATATACACTAAGTGTGGTTTCGACATGAGCTTTTCGATTTGTATTCCTATATTTGATGTGTACCGAGACAGTTGAAACTAATAAATTGTTACGTTTAACAATAGCCAAGTGTTCATCTTAGTCGCGTATTTTCGGGCAATTAGTAGGTAAATGATTATCTTAAGAGAAAATGCAGGGTTTAGCTGTTTAAAAATGCTGATCTGCATTGTTAGTACGTGCATTGTGTTTTCTTTGTGATTTAGCAACGGCTAAAAAAGTTGAATACGTTATACACTGTCTATATGAGTAACTTGTCCAGCTTCCATGATTTTTATCTCTTTATGTATGCTTCTTCGAATATCTCGTAATAGCCTTTTTTCGTACAATGCTCCCGAGCGAGATGATTCCTAATTTCTCCGGGCAGTTAACTAAACAACAGACAAACTGAAGTGCAACAAAAAAAAACGAAATAGCAACACACACAGAAACGAACTATAAAATAACAACTGCCATTCTATTGATTTGGTACAGGAATAAGCGACACGAACCCCATAAACAAACTTGGGGTGATACCAGGTGCTCCGTAAGGGTAAACAGATCCTGCTCCACATGTGGAACCCGTCATTATATAAGACACAAGGTCTATAGTATAATTCGGTAGTTCATATTCGTGAAAACGGAACGGGATTGTAGTTACGATATAAGGAACATATAAGATATCATAAAGATTTTCACGCAAAGTGAGTTATAGCATGATGTAGATGTTGTGTCTTTATTGATTATTTGTAGTATGTTGTACTTAAAACATAATCAATGTACGTTCTGTTTGTTTCAAATGTGAGACCCGTTGCTTCCTGAAAACAAGAATCCGGCGATAATTTGCATTTGATGAAAGAGTTTGAAATGAAATTGAACGCCATTAGAAAAATGGGATAATACAGAACCAATATTATTTGTATGCACTCTTGAACCAAAATTGCCAAACATATTCAACGTTATGAAATCATACCTTCCAGGTAGAAGGATGGAAGAACTGATATATATATAAGCTTCCGCAGCTTATAAATTGAAAAAATGTATCTAATTAAAAATGATTCGAACCAAAGTGATTTGCAGTAAAACTTGTGCGTGCTTCACATAATGATAATTATTTTTGAGACCGGCAATATGAAATATTTCCACATTGGACAGAATTTCTCCGTAAATGTATATTCGAAAATAAATCAATAGAATTGATTGTGAAAGGGTCCGATATCACAAGAACAAATAGCATCCGAAATACAGGAAAATTCTATTCAGAATACACAATGAAACGCGTCAATTGATCATTTAAAATATTAACATTTTTCAAGTGCAACAGGTGGTTCTAAATATACCTATATGAAATGGAACAGTATTTCATTAAGATATTTAAACCTCAGCTAAAAATTAACGCTCAGTTCAAGAGTTTTAGAACTTCGTAACGAATAATGGTATAAGTCAGGTCTACTCTTCTCTCTTCATTGATAATATTTACATAATCTTGACAGTTCCCTACAAAAGGACAAAAGCGCTTGTGAAAGAAGACTCGATTTTATAATGTTCATGTTATTCTATCAGTTATTGGTAATTTATTTTCCAACTATCAATTCCTGTATCAAGGAACCTTTCATGTATACATTTATATTGCACGTCCTCTTTGAAAGAACCATGTGACATTCCACAGACGTAAGCATAATATAACTATAAATCAATTGGTAAATAAAATGTTGGAATAAAATATTATAGACGTAACATTTGCATCATTAAAAAGTGTAGAAATTGCATAATCAATTAAATTAACATAGGAAAGCAGAGTGTGTCACAAATCAATTTCGCCCACCTTGTCAGTATCATAGATGTATTTTTAATTTTCTCTAAAATGTCTTATATATTAAATGTTAAACATAATATAATTAAATAATGTTACAGCAACTTTTGCTACAACTGCAAATTAAAGGTGGTATGTTTGCCATTGAGACAATTTTCCACAAGATAGCAAATGACATAGGAGTTAAAAATATATGTCACAGTACAACCTTCATCAATGAGCAGAATTTATTCTAAAAAGTATAACAATTAAAACGAGACACTAACGCCCGTATTTATGTACATAACAATGATACAGCAACAAATAACAACAACTAAATAACAGACTCCTGACTGGGGACAGGCATATACATAATATGACAGTGTTAAACATTTTTCCAGGTGTCCAACCCTCAATTTGACTTGGACAATGGTGTAACCGTGCAACATATAAATAAACTATAAACATCCGTTGAAAAGGGCTCGACTCAACAGATCCATACAATGTCGGATTTACATCTGAATGGACATACCTTTATAAATGCAAGGGCAACATCCTACATGAACAAAGAAACACAGTTTAAATTTAAAAAGCACACCCATTATAAATGCAAGGATGACACATTAACTGATCAAAGAAAAAACATATTACAGATTCAGAGAAGTACATTTTTTCTTAATGTAAGGACAACACATTAAATGAATAATAAAAGACAGATCATAGATTTCGAGAATAACACCCTGTATAAGATCGGGACAAATTATTTAAAATATTTGTAAGAGATAAGGTGAATGAATTTTGTACATACTTACACGTTTATTTTTTGAACACGTATCATTATACTCTAATAAGCACTCTCTTTAAAATAAATCGACCACACAATTAGTAAAACATCACCTGCATCTATCTATAATAACATTAACGGTACCAATTTTTCTGCACCAGATGCGCATTTCGACAATACATGTATCTTCAGTGATGTTCGTGGCCAAAATATGTAAAGTCCAAAGCTCATATAAAAGATGAAGAGGTATAATCCAAAAGTTAACATGCTATTATATTTATAAATAAACACTCTTTTCTATAAATGCATTTTGTTTTTATCTTTTTGTAATTTTCACGGGAACATTTACTAAATAAATCGAGGATTCGACAGAACAATTTTATTATTAATGATACTCATCTTTTTCCATCAGTATTCTGATTCGTGCTCCACTGATGAGTCATGTGTAAGAGTGTCGTAATGAGGTTACCTTTTTATGTTGTGTCATATGTTCTATTGCTTGTCTGTTTGTCTTTCTTTCATTTTCATCCAGGCGTTTTCAATTTATTTTCGATTTGTGATTTTGACTGTCCCTCTAGTATCTTTCGTCACTCTTTTACAGATAAATAACGAAAATTCTTGCAAAATGTTATTTTTTACAGAAATATTCATTGAAACGTATAGTACTACTTTCATTTACATGTATGTAGGTGTTTTTTTTTGTATATTTCGTGTAGATATATTTTGCCTTTTTATTTGAAAGAGACATTCTTTATTTTCTGATTACAAATTACAAAATCGATCATTAAGTCAAAAAGTATAAACAACAGGGGAAAGATGTTACATATTCATAAATTATTTGCGTAGTCAGCTAAGTTAGGAAAAAAAGCAACATATGCCACTAATCGTTGTTGCACACCTTGCAGAATATATTCATCTTGATATATCAATAGGCAATTCATTTTAAAAGTTATCTTTCTATCTACAGGTCTTCTATTACACCTCGTGGTAAGTTTTGAAATATTTTCTTAGATACAAAGTTCTTGTGATTTGAAATTGTTAAATTCAATAACTGAGGTAATACTACAGTATTTTCGAACATCAAAACAGTGGTGACGTTGCTTCGCCAAACATTTTTAAAGTCAATCTACCGTAGTAAATAAGACGTAACCGCTGTTTCGGAGATTGCAGTATTTTATCAAATAATTGTTAGCTCATGTTTGTTTGCCGAGGGCTTTTGACAATCACAACAAAGGTATCCAATGTGCATGTAAAATTCAACTGAGAGACAAAAATTGATACAAACATTGCTTTCATTTTACTATTCGTCTTGGGTTGGATTAATTACAGATTTATAATATCGTCATATAATTTCAAGAAACAAATTTAAATATCGTCAGATTGGGAGGATGAAGTTCTATATTCGATTATAAACAAACCACTTTGACATACGAAAGTATTTTTCGCGATAGTGTAGTACACCAAAAGAAGAAAGAAGTACTGATTCTCTAAATTCTCAGTTGAAATTTGTTTTCTGATTTGTGATACCGCCATATCATTGTCATAATAAATTGTAAATATTGTCAGCTTTGGTATCTGTTTGTTTTATACAAACTGTGAAATCTTCTAATATTTCATTTGATTGATTGATTTCAATTAAATGTATGCACATTTAAATACCTTTCTATTATCAAATTTTGTTTATCTCTGACCTTGTTGTTATTTTATGCATGAACACAACGTTGACCAATCAGGTCAATGCTTTAAGCAATGCAGAACAACTCGTCCCAGAGACAAGTCGGACCGTCTAAGATGACAACTCGGACCGTCTAAGATGACAACTCAGACCTCTTGTTTGATTTTCTTAGGATTTCATGAAATGTACGACTAACTAGAGGAGCTTTCGTTTGTACATGTGGGACAATTAAGGGATATTTTGAGGGGCCTAAAGTTGGCAGGGTTAACTGTAGAACCCTATGGGATTTTATTTTCAAATAACTATTACTCGAAGACAGTGTGTGATTGATACACGGACTCTTCAGTTATGAGATGAGGACAATAAAACAAATGAAAAATATAGGGTGAGTCCATTGGGGTTATCCCTTCCCCCTTCAATTTGAAAAATTGCTTTTATCGAAATTCCCACCCCTGAAGCGTATATATTCGTGTATGGAACAAAATAAAAAGTAAAATAAACTATAGGGAGAGTCCCTGGAGTAACCTAACCCACTCATGTTTAAGAACTTGTAAACAGTCGATATCTCTACCCTAAACTCTATATATTCATGTATTGGACAATATAACAAATCGAAAAAAATATAGGGGCCGTCATGTGGGTCACCCTACCCCTCCTGTTTGAGAACTTGCAAACGGTCTAGGTCCCCGTCCTAACCCACATATATTATATGGGACAATATAATATGGGGTCTTCCAACCTCCTCTGTTTTTAGAACTTGTAAATGGTTGAGATACCCACTCCTCAACAATATTTATTTCTGTTCGTTACATCAAAAAAAGATTTGATTGACATACAGGGTCAATTTCGCAGGCGTCACATATGCATACCACTTTATCATGTTTATCTACACCAAAAAATAGAAATATCAATGAATATGTTATCAGAAATATTCATTGAAACTAATAGTACTACTTTCATCAACACATAGGTGTTCTTTTGTATATTTACTTTTCGTGTAGATATATTTTGCCTTTTTATTTGCAAAAGACATTCTCAATTTGCTGATGCAATAACAAAATCGATCATTAAGTGACAAAGTATAAACAACAGAGAAAAGATGTTACACATTTGCGTAGTCGGCTAATTAAGGAAAAAAAAAAACATATGCCACTAATCGTTGTTGCACCCCTTTCAGAATATTTCATCAATTTCTTTAATTCAACTCAGTAGGCAATTCATTTTAAAAGTAATCTTTCTATCTACAGGTTTTCTTTTACACCTCGTGGTAGGTTATGAAATATTTTCTTAGATACGAAGTTTTTTGTGATTTTAAATTGTTAAATTCAATTGATGAGGTAATACAACAGTTTTTTCGAACAATGGTGACGTTGTTTCGCAAAACTATCATTTTAAAGTCAGCGTAGCGTAGTATAGAAGACGCAACCGCTGTTTCGGAGATTACAGTATTTTATCAAATAATTTTTAGCTCGTGTTGTTTGTCGAGGGCTTTTGACCATCACAACAAAACTTTATGCAATATTTTTTCTGTTATATATGCATTATCAAAATAGAAAGAAGTCTACTGTAATGTTTTTTGAAAATCAATTTTAATTTTGCTGAAAATCCCGGGATCCCTTTATACATGTGTATTGCGCAGGAATAGATCACTGAAGATTATGAAAATAGTTTTGGAAACAACGGTTTATCGAAGTGTAAACCAAGGGGGAAAATTTAATTTACCAATCCCGTTCAAGTATTTAGAGATATGCAAATCATCTAAGAATTATTGATTTATAATATCGTCATATAATTTCAAGAAACAAATTTAGATATGGTCAGTTTGGGAGGATGAAGTCCTATATTCGGTTATAAACAAACCATCATGAAATTAGAAAGTATTTTCGCAATAGTGCAGTACATCGAAAGGAGAAAGAAACACTGATTCTCTTAATTCTAAGTTGAAATTTTTTTTTTTTTATTTGTGATACCGCCATTTCATTGTCATTCTCAAGTTTAAATATTGTCAGGTTTGGTTTAAGTTTTTTTTATACAAACTGTGAAATCTACTAATAATTATATCTGTGAAATGTTCCGAGTAAAAAAAGTAAAATTACTTGTACAATTAATTGATACAGTCAATATTATTGATTATTTTGCACAGATAGGGCTGTAATTTGTATTAAAAATGTATTCTGAGTTAACAGGTTTGATTATTTATATTTCATATGAACATTTCCCCCTATCTATCTTAAATGCATTTGCAATTGGATTAGGAAACGATGATAGTCCGTCGGAAGGGGGGCGATAAATGGCTGACCCGTGTTAAGAGAGAGTCATATCTCTTGCACGTTAAAGACACCCTTGTAGATTTCGAAAAAGAGTAGGCTAATGCCGCTACAAGGCAGCACTCGCACCCGCAAAGTGGAAAGGGATTAATATACGTTGCAAAACTTGTTTCCCAATCCACTATAAATAAATATGTTTAAATTAAGCTAATTGGATTAGGGACTTTTAGTTTCGAATTTTCCTGGGCATTCGGTATCTCTAGTATTTCATTTCTTATATTTATCACGAATATCTTTTGAAAAATGAAGATGAACCACAATGTTAACCTGCAAGTATACTATTAAACATTAATTAATCAAATGTCTTGTCTTTGCTGATATTCGCAGGAAGTATTTCAATGTCAATAATATGTATGAATTATTTAATAGTGTTCCAATTCAAAATATTTTTCATTCTAAAAAGAAGTTGGAATATTTTTAAAAATGTTATAAAATATCAAAATGTCATGTTATATTTAACACTATTTTATTTTTTATCACGTTATCTTTATTTGTCTTAGTCAAGAATCTTAGTTTATTGAAAGACCTGTTGTCTGATTTTTGAAATATACTTTAATTTGTAAAAATATTCCAATAAGCTCTTTGCCGCTTTGTGCTAATGTGGCGTAAAGCAAACAATAATTAATCAATCAATACATAGTTTATATTTACTCCTGTAGGGTAACTTAAACATTGACATCATGTACAAACATTATCAGTTTTCAATGGTGAGGTCAGTTTTTATTATCTTAAAGAGAAACTATTGCATGGTACTCTAAAATAATATTGCTGTCTATTGTCTCATATGAACAATCTCGATTTTGAAAAAAAAGCATTATCAGAACTGATTTACGTACAAGCAAATTGTTTGAAATGTACTGCATTAATGGCAATCAACAACCCTGAAAAAGGGGGGGGGACAAAAAAAATAAACAAGACTTAAAAACAATTTTTATCCAGACTTTGCAGATGACGATCAAATGTAGGCAGTTTTAAAAGCTTCCTGATGCTAGCATCCTATATCTGATGATAATTTATATAGTTCGATTAAACAAAAGTATTGTTAATCACGATATTCTTTAAGTTTAAGAAGAGTGTGATTATTTAATTAATTTCAATTAAATTTATGCACATCTAAATTCCTTTCTATTATCAAATTATTCCGTTTATCTCTGACCTTGTTGTTATTTTGTGCATAAACAAAAACGTTGACCAATCAGGTCGATGTTTTAAGAAATGCGGAACAACTCATCCCAGAGACAAGTCGGACCGTATAAGATGACAACTCGGACCGCTTGTTAGATTTACGTAGGATTTCATACAATGTACGACTAACTAGATGATCCATCAATATTTCGTTTGTTCATTTGGGACTATTTAGGGGTATTTTTAGGGGTCTTAAAATGGCACGGATTAACTGTAGAACCCTATGGGATTTTATCTTCAAATGGCTACTACTCAAAAACCGTAAGTGGTAGACACACGTAGTCTTCGGTAATGAGATGAGGACAGTAAAACAAATAAAAAAAATAAGGTGAGTCAACTGAGGTTATCTCTTCCACCTTCAATTTGAAAATTTGCTTTTATCGCAATCCCAAACCCTAAACCGTGTATATTCTTGTATAGAACCAAAAAATAAACTATAGAGGGAGTCCCTGTGGTCACCAAACCCCTCCTGTTTGAGGACTTGAAAACATCGAAATCCCCGCCCCTAAACCATATACATTCATGTATGGGATAATTTTACAATTCAAATAAGATAATGGGGTAGTTATTTGGGTCACCCCGCCTGTTTGAGAACTTGCCAACAGTCGTTATCCCCACCCTAAACCACATATATTCATGAATGGGACAATTTAACATTGGGTCTCCAACCCACTCGTGTTTGAGAACTTGTAAACGGTCGATATGACTACCCTAAACCATATATATATTCATGTATTGGACATTATTACAAATCAAATCAAATAAAGGGGACGTCATTTGAGTCACCCCACCCCTCCTGTTTGAGAACTTGTAAACGGTCGAGATCCCCGCCCTAAACCACATACCGTTGTATATTCATGAATGGAACAAAATAACATTGGCTCTCCGAACCCCCTCCTGTTTTAGAACTTGTACATGGGATAAATGAGATACCCACTCCTAAACCATATATATTTCTGTTCATCATTTCAAAAAGATTTGAATGACATACAAGTCAATCTCGTAGGCGTCACATACAAATGTATGCATATCACTTGATCATGTTTATCTACACCGAACCATTAAGTATTAGACTTTACCCAAAGTCAGGCGACCATAGGAATTACGAATTATGGCAGCTTTGTCTGGAAGACCTCGTTACAGCATTCTGTTACAGTTATTTCTTGTTTATTGTAAAATTTTATTGATGAAAAAAATGAATCTATGTTAATCGAATTCACTTTAATTATCTTTTGAATATTTCTGGGCCTATAAAAAATTTCATTTCTTGCTTATTTTAAAGAAAAAATATAAATTGTTCAACCAGCGTTAAGCCCACGAATGCTTGACCAACTGTTGTATAAGCACATGTCATTTTATACCAAAACTTCATATGGAGTGACATCATGAACTTAGGGTAAAGTTTGGGGTCATTTACATTAAATATGGGGAGGTCAGTCAGACCTCACCCCTGATCCCCGTAGAAGTTAACATTCCAATGATCTGTGTCTCATTACTTTCGTACTGAAGGACCGATGAATATTGTTCCTCCCTGGATAGCAAGTCCATTCATAATATTACAAACTCGTACTAGGTTAACGTATATCACTAAACGTGCACTGGTACAAACGTTAACTAACAGCTGGAATAACTGCAATAATTGCGAACTTGTACCTCTGCAGATTCACCATTACACATATTATTAGTTACATAGTGTGCTAGTGACCTAATATGGTATATATGGGGTCAGTAAATTCCATATGGGGTGAGAGCGAATCTCGAATCCCCATATGGAATTGACTGGACCCATATATACCGTATTACGTCATTAGCACACTGTGTAACGAATTTATCTTACCGACGATCTTAACGTGTGAAATTAAGACTAAAGATTCTCAAATGAGCAAGTCTTCATTACTGTTAGCAGTAAAAACATACTTCCATTGATCCTACAAAAACAGATGCCAACAATAACGACTTGTAAGGTTTAAATGTGTTTTATGAATTTATTACAATCGTAATCATCAATATCTTCGTCTGTTGGAACTTTTAAGTTTTTTTTCTCAGTACTTTTTTGTTTTTATAAAGGGACATAACACCATTACTAACAGTGTATGAAATAAGCCCCGCCCCCTTCTTAATTTATATGGAATATAAAGGGACGTAGCTTCACTGCTAACCGTTTATAAGATAAGCCCCGCCTCTCTACTAACCTAATTTCAAATATACACGGTTTGCACGCGGACGCTTTTAACCAATCATATTCCTGGAAATGTACAGGAGGTAAGATAAACATTGATGTATGCGTTGCTTTTAAAAACCTTGATACAGTATCAGGGCGTTTTTCAATAAAAGTGTGAATTTGAGACCAAAAAAAAAATTGAAAATCAACTTCAGATTTATTTTGAATACCTCCATTATAGACCTGTTTGTAAATAAAAAGTGCAATCTTAAGTACTGTTTTGTAGGGGACAATTGTCAACCACGAAACTGCTTCTAAACGACATCAAATTGCACTTTAAGTCTCCTATAGACATTACAATTTGTTTTACTTTATATACTAGAAAGAATTGGAGAACCATTTTTTATCGATAAAGATTAGACAGTTCTTCAGTACAACTTATGTAACGTAGTTGACAATTTGATGAGTTTCATAGTTGACAAAACCGTTTCGTAGTGGACACAAAGTTTCGTAGTGGACATCAACCCTATTCTATGTTGATGAAAATGACATGAAATTGAGCTGACATTTGTGATATCAATGTTGCGCCATCTATCGGAATATTAAAGTCACGCCCATTCCGAATATATTAATCTAGACCAAAAGTAGCACTTGGTGTACTCGACTAGGTCTCGACTTTCCTTAATTAGTCTGAATCAATACTTGATGATCTTGGTGTAATCTGAAATGGTCTTGACCAAGGCTCGACCTGTCTCGACTAGTTTTGACCTTCAAATTTAGTTTTGACTGGTGTATTGCTGTCAAATTTAAGAATTAAATTAATCTTGGTAAAAAAGCTAGGATTTGCAATTCGGACAAAATAGAGAGAGTACATTTCAATTTTTTTAATAACTTTTTCAAATCAACTTGGATTTTCATCAAACTATGCAGCTATCTTAGATATATATTTAGCTTAATGAATATCATGTCATTTTGTTTTTTGTTGTATTGCTGTCAAATTTTAAAAAATTAAATTAATCTAGGTAAAAAAAGCTAGGATTTGCAGTTTGGAAAAATAGAGATAGTACATTTTAAATGATTTCAGAACTTTTTCAAATCAACTTGGAATTTCATCAAACTATGCAACTATCTTCGATATATACTAAGCGTACTGAATCCCAGATCATTTTGGTTTTTTTGTTGTATGGCTGTCAAATTTAAGAATTCAATTAAGCTAGGTAAAAAAAGCTAGCATTTACACTTCGGACAAAAAAGAGATAGTACACTCTAGAAATTGACAATGAGGGTCGGTTGAAAACAAAACTTTACGACAAAAGAGATGATTTCAGCTTTCCAATTGTGAACTTTCCATTTCTAAGTAGCAACATTCCAGCAGCACCTGCATACGGGGTATATATCTCCCAATTGATACGATATTCCCGTGCTTTCATTTCCTATCATGATTTTTTTGATAGAGGTTTGCTGCTCACAAGGAAGCTATTAAACCAAGAGTTCCAAATGGTGAAGTTGGAATCATCCCTTCGTAAATTTTACGGACGCCATCACGAGTTGGTTGACCGTTATGGAATAACCGTTTCACAAATGATATCGGATATGTTCCTTACGTCGTAACTACAATCCCCTTCCCTTTCATGAATATAACCTACCGAATTAGACTATTTACCGGATTTGTAATCACATAAGCAACACGACGGGTGCCACATGTGGAGCAGGATCTGCTTACCCTTCCGGAGCACATGAGATCACCCCTTGTTTTTGGTGGGGTTCGTGTTGTTTATTATTTAGTTTTCTATGTTGTGTCGTGTGTACTATTGTTTTTCTGTTTGTCTTTTTCATTTTTAGCCATGGCGTTGTCAGTTTGTTTTAGATTTATGAGTTTGACTGTCCCTTTGGTATCTTTCGTCCCTCTTTTAATTCTTTTTATAACTTTTTTCAAATCAACTTGGATTTTCATTAAACTATACAGCTACCTTGGTAATATATTGTTCTTACTGAATCATAGGTCATTATGTAGTTTTGTGTATTGCTGTCAAATTTAAGAATTAAATTAATTTAGGTAAAAAAAGCTAGGTTTTGCAGTTAGAACAAAATTTAGATAGTACACTTTAAATTTTTTCATATCTTTTTCAAATCAACTTAGATTTTCTTTACAACTATACAGCTATCCTGCTAATATATTGATCTTACTGATTCACAAGTCGTTATGTAATTTGTAGTATTGTGGACAAATTTAAGAATTAAATTAATGTAGTAAAAAAAGCTGGAATTTGCATTGCAGATAAAATTTAGATAGTACACTTTAGATTATTTTAAAGCAACTTGGATTTTCATTCAAACCTACAGCTATCTTTATTATATATTTTCTTACAAAAAAACAGGTTATTTGGTAATTTAGATTATTGCTGTCAAATTTAAATATTTAAATTATAGGTATCTATCTGAATTTTGTCAAAACTGAAAATGTTATTACCTATTAACTAGGTCATTAAATTTGACAGCAAAACACCAACATACAAAACAACCTTGGTTTTTGTATGAGAAATTTATAATAAAAATAGCTATAAAAGTTTCATTACGATCCAAGCTGATTCAAAAAAGTTATGAAATCTTAAAAAAAACACATTTTTGTTTGTTTAAACAAGAATTTAATGTCATGAACTTTCATAATATTCCTTGATAATCTTTTAAAAAAGAAAATGTGTTCCAAAGTTTCAGTCAAAATTTATTTTAATCAAATCTTAAAATATCTTTTTTGTCAAATGTAATGACATGGCACTATACGTGGTTTAATAACATCAGTACAAGTGAGTTTTACAAGTAATAAGAAAGCCCTACTTTTCTCAAACTCGTGTATTAATAATCTAGTGAATTCATAAAGCCTTGCGATTTAGATTTTACCAGGATGATGCAACTTTGAATGAATGTTATTTAGAATTTAAAACTCTCTGGTAGATGTGATCTTTTTAATAAGTTTGCCCCTGGCAGGATGTATTGCTTTATAAATCACCACAAATCAGAAGAACTATTTTGATAATTTCTTTAATGTTTTATCCCTTTTTGATATATTTATATAATATGTATCAAAAAGGAATAACACATTAAAGGAATTATATAACTATTTCATATATACTTTTTCCCAAATTATAAGGAAAGATATCTTTCTAATATCATAGCTTTTTGACCTAATTTAATTAAATTCTTAAATTTGACACCAATACACCAAACTAAATAACAACCTAGGATTTAGAAAAACGAATATATTACAAAGATAGCTGAAGAGTTTGATGAAAATCCAAGTTGATTTGAAAAAAATATTGAAAAATTTAAAGTGTACTATCTGAATATTGCATGAACTGCAAATTCTAGTTCTTTTTACCCAGATTTTTTTTATTCTTATATTTGACAGCAATACACCAAATTTCATAACAAACTGAGATTCAGTAAGATTAATAGATCACCAAGGTAGCTGTATAGTTTGATGAAAATCCAAGTTGATTTGAAAACGTTATGAAAAAATTAAAGTGTACTATCTCTATTTTGTCCAAACTGCAAATCCTATTTTTTTTACCTAGATTAATTTGATTCATAAATGTAACAGCAATACAACAAACTTCATAACAAACTGAGATTAAGAAAAATTAATATACCACCAAGGTAGCTGTATAGTTTGATCACAATCCAAGTTGATTTGAAAAAGTAATTGAAAAAATTAAAGTGTACTATCTGAATATAGTACGAGCTGCAAATGCTAGTTCTTTTTACTCAGATTAATTTGATTCATAAATGTAACAGCAATACACCAAACTTCATAACAAACTGAGATTAAGAAAAATTAATATACCACCAAGGTAGCTGTATAGTTTGATGATCACTGGGTCGATACCTCTGCTGGTGGACTATCAGTCCCCGAGGGTATCATCAGCTCAGTAGTCAGTGCTTCGGTACTGACATGATTAAACAAACTTTACAAAAATTGTCCGTTTATAAATTTTGAAATTATTATGAAACTAAGGTTTCAACTCCCTCAGGCAAAGTTGGCTTTAGATGAATTTGGCTATTTATTTTAGGTATTTTTAACATATAGCTCTTCAACGATTTTCGGTACTTATACATCTCGGATTTCAAATGTTTGGCTTTGAGCGTTCCTGATGAAGGTAAATCCAGAAAAACGCTTCGGACACAATAAATTATTAAACGTGTTGTTTTATATTTTTACATCACTGGGTCGATACCTCTGCTGGTGGACTATCAGTCCCCGAGGGTATCATCAGCTCAGTAGTCAGTGCTTCGGTACTGACATGATTAAACAAAATTTACTAAAATTGTCCGTTATAAATTTTGAAATTATTATGAAACTAAGTTTTCAACTCCCTCAGGCAAAGTTGGCTCAAGATGAATTTGGCTATTTATTTTAGGTATTTTTTACATATAGCTCTTCAACGATTTTCGGTACTTATACATCTTCGAATTTCAAATGTTTGGCTTTGAGCGTTCCAAATGAAGATAAATCCAGAAAAGCGCTTCGGACGTGTTGTTTTATATTTTTGATGAAAATCCAAGTTGATTTGAAAAAGTTATAGAAAAAATTAAAGTGTACTATCTCTTTTTCGTCCGAACTGCAAATTCTAGCTTTTTAGACCTAGATTAATTCAATTCTTAAATTTGACAGCAATACAACAAAAAACAAAATGACTTGTGATTCAGTAAGATCAATATATTACTAAGATAGATGTATAGTTTAAAGAAAGTCTAAGTTGATTTGAAAAAGTTATTAAAATTTAAAGTGTACTATCTAAATTTTGTCCGAACTGCAAAACCTAGCTTTTTTCACCAATATTAATTTAATTCTTAAATTTGACAGCAATACACCAAACTAAATAGTGACCTATGATTCTGTAAGATCAATATATTATCAAGGTAGCTGTATAGTTTAATGAAAATCCAAGTTAATTTGAAAAAAGTTATAAAAAGAATTAAAGTGTACTATCTTAATATAGCCCGAACTGCATATTCTAGCTTTTTTGACCTAATTTAATTAAATATTTAAATTTGACAGCAATAAACCAAACTAGATAACAACCCATGATTCAGTAAGATCAAATAGTACAAAAATAGCTTAAGAGTTTGATGAAAATCTAAGTTAATTTGAAAAAGTTATGAAAAAAAATTAAAGTGTACTATCTCTATTTTGTACAAACTGCAAATTCTATTTTTTTTTACCTAGAATAAATTATTTCTTAAATTTGACAGCAATACACCAAACTCCATTACAACCTAGGTTCAGTAAGATTAATACATCACCAAAGTAGGTGTATAGTTTGAAGAAAATCCAAGTTGATTTGAAAAAATTATTGAAAAAAATAAAGTGTACTATCTGAATATAGTCCGATTTGCAAATTCTAGTTCTTTTTACCTAGATTAATTTAATAATTAAATTTCACAGTAATAAAACAAAAAACAAAATGAACTTGGATTCAGTAAGCCTCATATATATCTTAGGTAGCTGCATAGTTCGATGAAAATCCAAGTTGATTTGAAAAAAATTAAAGATGCCTATCTGAATTTATCATGTTTATATAATAATTTTTATTTTTACCTATTGTAAAATTAAATTCTTTCATTTCTCAGCAATAAATCAAACTACTAAATAAGCTTGAATGTTGTAAGATCAACAATTAATTTAGTTAGATGTGCTTATTTACACCAGTGTAAACTAAATTTGAAGGTCAAGACTAGTCGAGACTGGTTGAGACTAGTCGAGACAGGTCGAGCCTTGGTCAAGACCATTTCAGACTACACCAAGATCATCAAGTACTGAATAAGACTAATTAAGTAAAGTCGAGACCTAGTCGGGTACACTTAAGTGCAGTTAAGAACAGTCGAAACAAAGTCGAGACTAGTGGAGTAAAATGTGTGCTCGATTTTACTGGTCGAGCACAAAAACTGGTAAATTCAGACTCTGAGCAGTTTGTAGTGATTGCAATAGTAACAAAAATTATTCTATTCTTCAAAGCACGTACCAAGCTGTACAGTGATATTTTTAGAATTTCAGAATTTAAAAAAAACAGACTGAAGGAGATATGACCCGTTTTGTAGTGAACATAAGCTAAAAAACAGTACCACTCTGGTCCATCTGATGTGCTAAATATTTGTTATCAACAATTTAACTACCGTTATAAAAGTATTAACTTAAGTAAAAGTGTTAGTAGAATTCATTCAGAACCTTCTAAAAGACAAACCGAAAAAGCACCTTGCGAAATTCTTTAATTTTCCTTTTGTATAATATATTGGTGATGTCCTATCATTAAATAAACCATATTTCAGCTCATATATTCCTGCAAATTTGAAATTAGGGATACTACTGACACTAGAAGTACTGATTCATACTTTTTGACACAGATGAACGACTTCACACGAAAATCTATGATGAGCAGGACGATTTCAACTTCCCGATTATCATATTCAAATCTTCAGATGTAACATACCCTCTGCTCCTTTGTATAGTGTTTGCATATCTCAGTTTATACGTTATGATCGTGCATGTTCATATTATACGAACTTCATATACAAAAGTGTGCTACTAACACAGAAACTGCTGCAACAAAGTTACGAGGAAGACAGACTAAAAATGACACTCCGTAAATTTTATGGAAGCCATCACGAATTTGTTGATCTATACGATGTGTTTTTGTCCAAACTAATTAAGGACATTTTTACCACGTGTTAGGTTGAGGTTTTTTCAATACGTCGTCTGATCTTTTAAGTACCGAACGTGACTTATTCCTGATTGTTAATGTTTTGCTGAGCGTGAATTCGAACTTTCGCAGTATTTTGCTATCCAAAACTCATGTATTTAGTTTTGATGTTATGATTGTTATTCTCATCGAGTTTTGTCAAATGTCTTATCGTTTTTTTCTGTTCTTTTCGTGTGTTACGGAAACGATAATTAATCACCGACTTCATTTATACGGTTTTTGGTTTGGGTCAACTAAATTCATACCATGTATTTGTTTACTGTTTGATTTAGAAGAAATACCGACATAGCTAGATAATAAAATTAATTATCTATTTACTACCAACATTTTATATTGATAAGTATTGTAATTTACATAGTTATTAATACATGTTATATCAGTATTGCAAACCTAATCTTGAACTCTATCCTATTTTTTGGAAATGTTAAGAAATTTAAATGTGACGTCACTTTGTGGGTCGATTTCTTCGGCTCACATATAATGCATTGTTCGGCTGTCTCTTTTTTATGTGCTGATTAAGTTTGTTTTACGTGTTCGTTTTTATTCTGTAGTTAGTCGCCACCTCGGTGTTCACATGTATATATTTTATATATAATAATATATAGATCATGTGTATAAATTTACCAATTGAAAAATTATGAATTAATTCTAAATACTGAGGATTTTCTTATCCCAGGCAGATTAACTAAGCCGTATTTGGCACACTTGTTTTGGCAATTTTGGTCATCAATGCTCTTCAACTTTTAACTTGTTTTGCCTTTCGAACTGTTTTTATCTGAGCGTCAATGATGAGTATTATGTAGACGAAACGCGCGTCTGACGTATTAAAATGTAGACGAAACGCGCGTCTTGCGTATTAAATAATAAGTCTGGTACCTTTTGATAGCCTTTTTTGTGTGTTTCTTTGTCCTGTATGTTCTGCCATTTATTTGTATTGTAGTCCTATCATTTAATGTTGTCATTTGAATGTTTGAGTTAAGATTGCATTAAAAGCGCAAGGTTTGACTAGTTACAAAACCAGGTTCAACCCACGATTTTTTTCTTCTGAAACTGTCCTGTACCAAGTCAGGAAATTGGCTATTGTTATATTATAGTTCGTTTTTGTGTATATGACATTTTAGTGTTGTGTTTCTGTTGTGTCGTAAATCTCCTAAAAATATTTGATGTGTTTTCTTCAGTTCTAGTTTGTAACCCGGATACACTAGTTCTAGCTCACAGTGTTTATTAAACAAATATATTTCAAAATCATTAGTGATCATTAGTCTATTTTTATATTAAGAAAAACATATTTCTAAAAGCAAATTATACTTAATTATAAACAGGGATTTTAAAAATCCATAGCTCTATTTTCAGTGATTTTGGAAACTCCCTAACAATTTCAGGGATTTTGCAAAACCACTGAAACTGTTAGTGAGTTTACAAAATCACTGAATAGTCCAGTAATTTTACAAAATCCCTGGTTTTACAAATTCCCTGTAACATATGAACTTGTTATTAAAGCTTTAGTGATACGGAAAACAAATTGCTCTTATTGCCCTGCCAAGTCTATTTTGTGCTTTACTAGTTCTCTATTCATGATGTATCTATTAATAACCTTCTATGATTGATAAACAAGCAGTTATATATTCATCACGTTTGCACGAACTTTTTTTCTCATCCGTTTCAATACTTCATTCTCTGTACAACTATCTGGAAACAACAAGTCAATACAAACATACAGATTCTCTGCCAGTAGCAAACTTTGCAGACCAGTTGGCATTGAAAGACTGAAAAGTAAAGATGGTTTCCAATGTTTTTTTATCTACTTGGCATTCCATCTCCTTTGATTTGAGCGTCACGGTTGTGTCTTGTGTAGATGAAACGCACGTCTGGCGAGCTTGGTTGTGTTTTGACATTTACATCGAAGATTGTTTTATTAAAATCAGAATTGACTTACAGTTTTATATGATAAATAATAAACACGACTGTAATCGGTTTAGACATCTCAGACATTAAACAAATCACAAAGAACACCACTTAAAACTAAAACATGCGAATCCCATTAAACCAAGCAAGAGGTGATCTCAATATTTTTAATAATTTTGGCATTCGACAGACTAATTGCAAAACCCGGTTAACGACTTCTACTTTAAACATATGAAAATTGATTAAAAAATGTCGTAATAAGGTATTAAAATAATTGGAAAGCAAAATGTACATGATGTATGAGCCGCTTGAGTGCATACTATCTTAAAAATGTTATATTTAACAATCCGAACCCGTCAGGTTGTCCTTATTGGTAAGTTTGGACTTCAATTTTTGCTTTTTTCGAGCTTGAAATAGCAATCAAAATTGATCACAAGTAAGTGCATTGCACTTGCATCTGGCAATTAGCTCTTTCTCAATATTTCGGAATATAGAATTAATATAGAACAATATCAATTTCAGAATTATGATGAAGTTTTGTTGTTTGATTGTAACCATCCCCTGCACAGTGTATGTGATTAATGGCAATAGTAAGTATGTCATAACTACATGTAGTATAGCTTGTTCGCTTTTTGATCAAAGACGATTTTTTATAATTGCGTTTTTGACCACAAACAATTATGTTTTGGCATGTACAGTGCTGAGATTTGGAGCGAGGGTCAAAACAAGGTCCACGTGCAAGATAACTTTGAACTTGGTTTACCAATCTAAACAGAGTTAAATCCAAATAGAATTAGTGTACAAGACTGCTTTCAACCGATACACTGTTTACAAAATGTGTTAACACAAGAGTTTGGGAGACATTTAAAAAGGAATAAAAACTCAAGTTGAAAAGTGTTGCTGTTCAATATAATTACTAGAGAAATGCGTATGAGCGTTGTAAAGTTACCAGAACCTCTTTTTTGGAGATGCTGACATTGATTATTACGATTTTTTAAGTAAATATGACTCAATTTATGTTTAATATTCAATTCAATACATTTCACCAGAAACAGAAACAACCTGTTTAGATGAATACGTATGCACACAATAAACAATTCGAACAAATTGGCAATGGAACTTTAACTCGTAAGTTACTTGTAAGTAAGGGGACGTGTTACAGTAGTAATTGAAGAACACGTAGGTAGATACTTACATTCTGATTTCAGCTTTAAACCCCGTCAGCGGAGATTAAAATGAGAGGTGTGGTTTTCAAGAAATCATAAATACCACAATATCATAACACATTAAAAATCAACACTTTTCTCAAAAATATCACATTTTTATTTATGTCCTATATTTTACGTGGGTAATATTGAAAATATGATTGTGAATCATACCACATCCTCTTTTTTAGATGTATGTTTTCGTATGTTTCCCTCAAAATTCTGTTAAATACCATGTTTGATCTGATAATTAGATATACTAGAGCTTCGAGGGTATATCTCTACCTATTTGCTAGAATAACTGCCGAATTTTGAGCAATTTGACGGTAATATTTAGCACTTTTCCAATAATGGAATTGTTTACATTTTATGAACATATATCTTTAGTATTAAAACATGTATCACATCATAAACTGAATAAACAAGAGCGAATGATATCATATTGTATCGATGTACTGTTCTCTTTAGTACTCACTGGACAATGTCTGGCTTCTAATGGTAAATGTGGAACAAAAGGTCTAACGTGTGAACAAAAGTTTGGACCAGGATGGATTAAGAAAGGCACATGCTGCCACGAAAAGCCATGTTGCGAAGAGGAGGAATCCACAGGCAAGTGTTTGAATAAGATACCATGCTGCCACGTTGCAAATAATATTGAACTGTAAAAGTTGTTTTTGAAACAATTCATAGAAAAGTGTTTTCCTCCTCTTTCATAGATAGTTTGTACTCGACTTCAAAGAAAGTGGCGACTAGTGCATCCAACAACAACGTCATTTTAAATCTAAAATTAACATATTTATACAAACTATATCCGATTTGAACTTTTCCCGTTGAAGACAAAACAATTACGGTAGATTGCTTATAGTGCGACGTTGTCCTTAATGATGTCTTCATACTGCTATTTTATTTGTTTTGACTGTAACATTAACTGCTAATTAAGTCATCACATATAGTACTAGCCAAAATGATTCCTGAATCACATAACCATCAACAGATAATCATTTCAATTTGTATATTATTATTGGTTGGAACAGATGCAAAATTAAAACCAACAAATATGAACACAAACAGTTTTTATTATATTTTCGAGATGCTACATTGTACGCATGTTGTAGTGAAATATAAATCAAAATAGACAAAAGGACACCCCTAAATCAGTGGTACAGTTAAGACTTATTGATCTTATTAATATGATTCCATCGACTTAAACATATTACTATTTATTATCATTAACAGTTAAACCAGAAATAACCTATAGCTGTGGATTTGAGACAACTGAACAATGTTTTTTTAAACAAGGTAGTTGGGATAATTTTGATTGGACTCGGGGATCTGTAAGTTCTTTAACAAAAACAAGTATATTTTTTCTCTGCAAATATACGGTAAACATATTGGATGTCCATGTTAGTTTTAACATTTGCATTTTAATATCAAAATTATAAACACTTCTAACATATATCTGTGTCAATATTATATTATTTTTCCTTCACACATACATGAAAAGTACCTTAGGTATGTCAAAATCTGTAAATATAAATACTCATGTAACAAATAGTGTGTGTCTAGGTGTAAATAACGAATTGTATTAAATTGGCAGATTAATGGTTAAGATGTGATTTTTATCGATCTTATTTCACAAAGACAATTTACATGATTAAGCAATCAAGGCATACTTTGGATCTGCAACATGTCATTTGCATTAAATATTTAGAATCGGGTAGTTTTATCTGACCGTATTCAGATGGACAAAGGGGTCATCTAAGTGTGAGAGTATGTTTTAAATTGAAATATGTGAGTCCATGGTATATACCCCTCATATCCTTTTATTATAAAGTTTCTTATGATTCCGTAATTTTGAGTGACGTAGGCATACCAAAATTACAATTTTATTTCAGCATCTATCGAAAAACCTACGACTTCCCGAGTTATTTGTGTCAGCATTAAAACAATGCAAAGAAAAAAAAAACGAAGCTTAATTTAACATGCACTCTAATGGTTCTGGTATTAACATTTGATTATTTCAATAAATCAATTGTATGCTTATTTTTGTAATCTTAAAGGGTTATAAAGTGTTAATCGGTGGCATATTTTTTAGATTGTTCAGTCTATTACATTACAAAATAACATACAATTTTTAAAAAGCAGTTTTGAATAAATTCACAAATTACAAGAGTTCTAAATGGTGAAATTGAAACCGTTATGGAATAACCGTTTCAAAGATGATATCGGATATGTTCCTTACGTCGTAACTACAATCCCTGTCCCTTTCGTGAATTTGACTGCCCCTCTGGTATATGTCGTCCCTCTGTTACAATGATTGCTAGTTTCTAAGTTGATAAGGTACACCTTCAACATGTGTTTCTACAAATAACGCAATGAACGTGGATAGAAATACATATTAATTTTATTGGTTTTTATGTTTTAACTGTTGTCGCTTTAGGGTTCTACTCCTACCAGTGGCACTGGTCCCACATCAGCAGCCGAGGGGATATACTACATGTTCATAGAGACAACCAACACATCCCGTTATTCATTGGCTGTACTCGATACAGATGGTACAAACTTTCAAGGTAGGACTTTCATATTAACTGGTTATTGTGTTTCCCTAGTTATTTTGTTCATTTTCATTTTACTTTATGTTCACGAAATAACAGACTACCTGAAATCATGAAGGTTATAACTAGACTTTGACGAATGTTTGGGATTGACATGGTTGCCTCGTCACAGGGTGGTTTGTAAAAGTTTTTTTCTCTATTGAAATGGTTTCGATTGATGGATTATTTATTAGTACAAAAATATGCCGAATTTAATGTTTTGGTTAGAAAGAAAAAAACTCATGAAATTGTATATCAGTTATCAATAATACCTTAACACCATGCAAAAAAGCAACCAAGGATTCAAAAGGCTTTTGATAATACCAATAAGAGTACCTCACAATATTTTAGATTAAATATATTAGAGTTGATTATCATCCAAGTATTCTTTTAGATTAAATATATTAGAGTTGATTATCATCCAAGTATTCTTTTAGGTTAAATATATTAGAGTTGATTATCATCCAAGTATTCTTTTAGATTAAATATATTAGAGTTGATTATCATCCAAGTATTTCTATTCTATAAGTTAGTATTGGAAAATATTCTGTCCCGTTTAAACAGGTTTTAGTCAGTAAGAGTGGAGTAAAAGATATTGAGGTTACTGCTTTACAAAGTCTATACTCATTTAAAAAGACATGATATAAGCTCAATGATTTTATAAAAGAAATGGATGTCAACGATCATAAATTGATACCCAAGAATAAAAGTATCTAAAAAAAATCTTCTTTACAAATAGTCGTTCGTGTTTTAACGATATGTAATAAGTAGAAAATTCCAACTATTGTTCGATTTTTTTTAACTGATAGTTGCAATGTGAAATTATACGACTTGTTGGTTCTGGGAATATATTTTCAGTTTGTTTTTCGTATACGTCTTACATTATTTCGTTATCCAGTTTATGGATTGTAGGCAGAACGTAGGCAAAGGGTGCAAATATCAGAATTGACGAACAGACGCCATTGATGCCTTGATTTGTATATCACTACAACAATATATTTTCAGTTTGTTTTTCATATACGTCTTACAGTATTTCGTTAAGGGTGTTTTTATATATTGGTTTTCGTATTTGATGTATTTCGATATTATTGAATATATCATTTGATCACTTGGTGTAAATGAACCAAATATCAGAATTGCCGAACAGACGCCATTCTTGATTTGTATATCACTACAGCAAATAACAAACACTGATTTTGTTTGGATATTGAACTGTCATGGCAACATTTAATCAAAATTCATTCAAACAACAACAACAACACGATTGAACTAATCAGTGTATCACAGCTTGGCGTTCCAAATTAAAGCTGGTGTACTGAAGGGCGGCCCATTCAGAAATATTTCAGAATTAGCAGCTGGGCTATCCATAGTCTGCATAAAATTGATTACATTTCGCTCCGGTTGTGTGACTGGGCTTCAGCATGTTACCATGACGGATATTTGTATGAAGACTGGAGCATCTGAAAAATAAATAAAACCAGCAGCAAACAAAGTTCAGTTCATAAGGGTGAGAGAGGACGGGTCTTAATTATTTAGCGTCCTCTCCGTTCGGTTTTCAATGTAAAAGTGACCGTTAAATTGCACGGACTTTTACTACTCGGCTATCACATGCTCAAGTTATCATAATAAGAGTAAAGGACGACTCGATTTGTCGAGTCTCAATACATGTATATGTTAATTCAATAAATAAATTTAATTTACATTTAATTAAATTCTTTTATTTCGTCTAAGTAGCTGTCGTTGTTCATGTTGTATACAATTTCATTAATTTAAATCGTGGTATTTTTTTGTTGATTTCTAGTTTTTCAACATAGTCTAGATCGTCGTTTGACTAACATTCACCCTCATTGGCGTAGATGTTGTTATGTTCAACTACTGTAATGTTGTTTTTTTCTGCTTTATTGCTATTAATTGTTTGAATGTGTAGTAAAGTACGTAGACATTGCATTTTCTTCTTTTGTCATGTTTTTTTTTTTATTTGGTTTTTAATATGGAAGTTCCATTTTTGTGTGGAATAAGTGTTCTATAGGATTGTCGCCTAAACTAGGAGAACACTAAATTTTCTGACTTTTCTGTAAATGAATGATTTGGTGGCAGTACAGTTTTCTATTCATAGAAGAAATGATTTAATCAGTTTACTTGCGAATTTTATTATAAATCTTTAAGGATACTTGTCCTAGAGATTTATCGCGTCGGTATAAAGTCCAAACCCTAATTACCACTGGTATTTAAAAAGCGATAACCGTAACTGGAATTATGACTATCCCAATATTGCGACGGCAGATATGGGTAAAATCTGTACAGTATTTTTTTCTCAAATGTAGCATTTGTGTTGTCAATAGTTACTCAGCTGCAAGGTTTTTCTATACATTTACATCATATTTGTATCGTAACGGTGCTCTAGTTCTTTGAAAATTGCTGTTGAAAAGTTCGGGATGGTAATCGTAACTGGGAAAAAAAGATAATCGTAATTATGGTACATATAATGAGAGGATAATCGTAACTGGATAGTGTTTTATTGTTATTGACATTGAAACGTATATCTGACAGCATACGATAAAATTATGGTGATGAATTAATCACGAAATCGTTCCAACATTTTATGTCATTCTTTTTTGTTCATGTATGAATAATAGTTTGAATGAAAACAGCTACGTACTAGTATATCATAAAATTGAAAGGGTGAACCGCAAGCTTCAGGAAATTTGGAATTTGGGAAAACACGAACTATGTTAAAATAAAGAAATTTCAAATAATAAGGAATGTCTCCAAAAAAGGGAATGAGCGAAGAGGCAATTTTAAATTTATAAATTTTAATAGTAACAATAAACTATTCTAGATCATTTACCATCCACACTGTTTAACGAAACGTCCTAACATACAGATTGAAATAAACAATTAATTTCCCCATAGGCGACAATGATAGCCTTTTTTGTGATACAGACTTTAGAAAGTCGATTTTTTTAACAAATCGTTGCTAGAATTGGAGAAAAGTTATTCGGACAGTCATTTTTGGTCCAACAAATATAGGTTCGCGTTGCTTTTCTTGACGTATTTTGTACTAAAAATCATATCAATTTTGCACTTAAAAAACGTGTCTCGTCCTAGCGTTGAAAAGACATGTCATTTCTGTTAGGGCTAAGGAAAAAAAATGTTTGCCTATGATATTATGCAGAATGCACGAAGTCTCTAATAATAAAAATTTACGGGCGCACATATCAACCAATGAGGATTACCTATACTCTTAATTCTGAATACCATGTTATGCTCATAAAATGGCTGCGCCCATACAATCTAATGGTGTATTGCAGCCTATAAAATTGAGACTGGAAATGGGGAATGTGCCAAAAAGACAACAACCCGACCATAGAGCAGACAACATCAGAAGGTCACCAACAGGTCTTCAATGCAACGAGAAATTCCCGCACCAGGCGACGTCCTTCAGCTGGCACCTAAAGAAATATATACTAGTTCAGTGATAATGAACGCCATACTAAACTCCAAATAGTACTCAAGAAACTAAAAGTTAAAATAATACAAGACTAACAAAAGCCAGAGGCTCCTGACTTGGGACAGACGCAAAAATGCGGCGGGGTTAAACATGTTTGTGAGATCTCAACCCTCCCCCTATACCTCTAGTCTACATGGTTATTTGATTAAAATATGTGAATGTAGATTTTAAAATCATATTATTATATCGATATAAAACAGAAAAACAAACTCCACTGGAAAAAATATAAACGACTATTTAAACCGTAATTATACATTTCACTTCAAAATTAAACTATATGCATTTTTATTGATATATTAGGAAAAGGGCAATATGAATACTCATATCCAACGAGAAAATTATAAACTGTTCAATCCGATAATGCAGTTATAAAGTTAGTGTTGCTCATTTCGCACAGAATATTAGTATACACGTTATATTAGAGTCAGAACATATGGTCTATTATAATGTGGTATACGGGACTTTCATTTTGAGCAATGAATTGAAAGGATTGCACTTTTGGGATATGGAATATTGCTAATCCCACCTTTCCTCCCCCTCCTCTCCAAAATAAAACAAACCAAGAAAACAACAAAACAAACCGAAAATACCATTAAACACAACATTGAAACTTTGAAAGAAATTGGAATATCTACTCACCACAATAACTGACTCGACAGCTCCTTCATTTTCCATGCCTTTAACAGGTACATGTATATATTAATTATATGTTTGTCTGTTTGTCTTTTTTTATATTCAGCCAGGCGTTATCGGTTTATTTTCGGTTTATGTGTCTGACTGTCCCTTTAGTAAATTTTGTCCCTCTTTTAAACGGTTGCGCATAGTGTTGTCAGTTATAAATGGACATATATAAGAAAATTAATCCTATATTAGAACCTGTAAGTTTCTACATTTATTTGTATTTTGGGTTTATGTCATCGTTTAACTGGACAGTTGCATTTTAATACGCAAAATACTATTGAAATGCTCAAAGACACATTTTATTATTTTTCAGTTACTATTACCTGATAAAGAAATTACGATTATCGAAAAAAAAGAAAAATGCCATTGAGTTACGATTATCATCCCGAATTTTCAACAGCACAATTTTCAAAGCCTTTAGACAATTCTATTGTACCTTTACGAATCAAACATGGTGTATTGGTATAGAAAAACCTTGCAGCTGAGTAACAATTGACAAAAAAATGTTACATATGAGAAAAATGACTGTAAAGCATTTACCTATATCTGCCGTCGCAATATAGGGATAGTCGTAATTCCAGTGACGTTTATCAGTTTAATACCAGTGATTACGCAACGTAATAATTTCTGTGTTTGTAAATTATTTATTTGAATGGTTTAACACAAATTGTTTAACATTTTGTAGGTTGTTATTTTGTTGAGCAATATTAAATCGCTATTTTCTGTGAATGAATTTATAAGCATCAAAACGTTCAAACTTATAATTTTGTCGAATAAAAACCAAAATTTTTATACGTGTGAATGTAAAAAACATATTTGTAGTGGGGTCTCAATACAGCACAGAAAACATTTACAAAAAGAGCAGAAAAGTGGAAAAGTATATTTTACCAAAACGCACGGATGTTCTTAAATCCTGCTGATTGTCATTTCGATTGCCAATAAACGGATTACCAGAAAAACGAAACGTTCTTATTATAAATTTTATACCCAACAGAAAACAAAAAACACATGATTAACTTGAGCAAAAAATGGTATACTGCAAACATGAGGTGCAAAAAAAAACTGGTACATCATATCCGAATTTCGACAATTAAAGTCTCTTCAGAGATGTAATGAATCAAAACGGTATTTTGAAGGCCATATAATTACTTCGTTACTGACATGATTTAACAAACATGATCTAGGTTACTAGTATTGAATTAACTGGTTGCATTGGTCCTTTTTATAGACTTCGTATTCTTATAAAAAAGCTTCAGAGTCTGCAAATTGATTTTCAAGTATACGTCAGTTACGCCAGACGTCAATATTACAATACAACATGATTATACCTCTTCAGTAAACATGGTACATTTCTGAGAGAAGAACACAACGTATATTTAATTTCAAATCGAACTTGTAGCTAATGAAACTTTAAAACTATCTGCCGATGGGAAATTTCCTTTACGATGAAAGAATAAGTAATCAAAATAGTCACGTGAATAATATTGTATTCGTCACATCTTAATTTCATGTCTCATTGATGTCGTTTCAGTATATTGATCATTAACTGATTTGTTTCTAGCTTGTCCTTGGTGTCTGTCCTTCCAGTACCATATGAACGGACCAAATATAGGATCTTTGAGTGTATTTGAAGGAGATAAAACATCTCAGACTTTAATATGGACAAAAACAGGACAGCAACCTAATCCTGACTCTTGGAAAACTGCTACCATAGATATCCCACAATATAGTAATCTTCGTGTATGTATACTACGACTCATTTATAAACAATGTATGAAAAATAAGAGTTTAGGATGTACGTATGTGAGGTTTTGGAAATTGTATCAAATGTTCAGACTCCTTCGTTTTCTTTCATACAATACAATGTAAAATATTTTACCCTTTCACACCAATTTGTCTTTTTATATAAACACAATAGCCCATAACGTGTCATTTGCTCTAAATTTAAGTAGATTTTATATTTTTTTCTATTGATTCGAGACCAAAATAATACCTATGTAAAATAAAATAAAAGTCCGAACTAGCTTTTTCCCGCCATTTAAAAAAAAAATAGTTATCTCGAAAAGGAGCTCCTTGACCTATCGATATTTCAGCTTAGTTTGTTCCTTAACTATCGCTATTCTGATTTAAGGTATCAATTTGAAATTCCACAAATCCTCACCTAAGTACATCATTAAGCAGAAATTGCTATCAAAGTATGTCATGTTGCCGTTTAAATGTAAAAAGCGCGCAATATATGGAAATGCGGAAAAAGTGATATCTGCATATGATTGATAATGAGACGAGTATCCAGCACTCCAAATGACATGGATAAATATCACAAACATGAATGCCAAATTAAAATGACACACCGTCACTGAACTTAATTGAACATTTATAATGGTTTCCTTTGGTCTGTTTGTTAAATTAATGTTGTAACTATTATGTTACTAACTGCTTTGGTAGACTTTCAACAATTCATTAACCATGTTGCAAGTATTGTGTAACTTAACATATCACTCTTTAAATCATCCTGTAAGTATTATATATCTTGACAAACCACTCAGTTTTTAGTTATCATCCTGTAAGTATTATGCAACTTGACATACCAGTCTTTAGTTATAATCTTGTAAGTATTGTGTAACTTGACATACAAGACTTAAGTTATCATCCTGTTACTATTGTGTAAATTGACATACCAAACTTTAGTTATCATCTTGTAAGTATTGTGTAACTTGTTATACCACTCTTTAGTTATCATCATGTAAGTATTATGTAACTTGACTTTCCACACTTTAGTTATAATCCTGTAAGTATTATGTAACTTGACATACAAGACTTAAGTTATCATCCTGTTACTATTGTGTAACTTGACATACCAAACTTTAGTTATCATCTTGTAAGTATTGTTTAACTTGTTATACCACTCTTTAGTTATCATCCTGTAAGTATTGTGTAACTTGACATACCACACTTTAGTTATCATCCTGTTACTATTGTGTAACTTGACATACAACACTTCAGTTATCATCTTGTAAGTATTGTGTAACTTGACATACAAGACTTAAGTTATCATCCTGTTACTATTGTGTAACTTGACATACCAAACGTTAGTTATCATCCTGTAAGTATTGTGTAACTTGTTATCCCACACTTCAGTTATCATCATGTAAGTATTATGTAACTTGTAATACCACTCTTTGGTTATCATCCTGTTATATTATGTAACTTGACATACCAGACTTAACTTATCATCCTGTTACTATTGTGTAACTTACCAAACTTTAGTTATCATCCTGTAAGTATTGTGTAACTTGTTATCCCACTCTTTAGTTATCATCATGTAAGTATTATGTAACTTGACATACCACACTTTAGTTATAATCCTGTAAGTATTATGTAACTTGACATACAAGACTTAAGATATCATCCTGTTACTATTGAGTAACTTGACATACCAAACTTTAGTTATCATCTTGTAAGTATTGTGTAACTTTTTATACCACTCTTTAGTTATCATCCTGTAAGTATTGTGTAACTTGACATACCACACTTTAGTTATCATCCTGTTACTATTGTGTAACTTGACATACAACACTTCAGTTATCATCTTATAAGCATTGTGTAACTTGACATACCACACTTCAGTTATCATCTTGTAAGTATTGTGTAGCTTGTAATACCACTCTTTGGTTATCATCCTGTAAGTATTGTGTAACTTGACACAACACTCTGTAGTTATCATCCTGTAAGTATTGTGTAACTTGACATACAACACTTTAGTTATCATCTTGTTACTATTGTGTAACTTGACATACCACTCTTTAGTTATCATCTTGTTACTATTGTGTAACTTGACATACCACTCTTTAGTTATCATCTTGTAAGTATTGTGTAACTTGTTACACCACTCTTTAGTTATCATCTTGTAAGTATTATGTAACTTGACATACCAGACTTAACTTATCATCCTGTTACTATTGTGTAACTTGACATACCACACTTTAGTTATCATCTTGTAAGTATTGTGTAACTTGTTACGCCACTCTTTAGTAATCATCATGTAAGTATTATGTAACTTGACATACCAGACTTAACTTATCATCCTGTTACTATTGTGTAACTTGACATACCACACTTAAGTTATCATCTTGTAAGTATTGTGTAACTTGTTATACCACTCTTTAGTTATCATCCTGTAAGTATTGTGTAACTTGACATACCACACTTTAGTTATCATCCAGTTACTATTGTGTAACTTGACATACAACACTTCAGTTATCATCTTGTAAGTATTGTGTAACTTGACATACCACACTTCAGTTATCATCTTGTAAGTATTGTGTAGCTTGTAATACCACTCTTTGGTTATCATCCTGTAAGTATTGTGTAACTTAACACACCACTCTGTAGTTATCATCCTGTAAGTATTGTGTGACTTGACATACAACACTTTAGTTATCATCTTGTAAGTATTGTGTAACTTGTTATACCACTCTTTAGTTATCATCATGTAAGTATTATGTAACTTGACATTCCAGACTTAACCTATCATCCTGTTACTATTGTGTAACTTGACATACCACACTTTAGTTATCATCTTGTATGTATTGTGTAACTTGATACACCACTATTTAGTTATCATCCTGTAAGTATTATGTAACTTGACATACCAGACGTAACTTATCATCCTGTTACTATTGTGTAACTTGACATACCACACTTTAGTTATCATCTTGTAAGTATTGTGTAACTTGTTATACCACTCTTTAGTTATCATCCTGTAAGTATTATGTTACTTGAAATACCAGATATAAGTTATCATCCTGTAAGTATTATGTAACTTGACAAACCACACTTGAGTTATCATCCTGATACTATTGTGTAACTTGACATACCACTCTTTAGTTATCATCTTGTAAATATTGTGTAACTTGACATACAACACTGTTGTTATCAACCTGTAAGTTTTGTGTAACTTGATAAACCACACTTTAGGTATCATCCTTTAAGTATTGTGTAACTTGTTATACCACTCTTTAGTTATCATCCTGTAAGTATTATGTTACTTGACATACCAGACATAAGTTATCATCCTGTAAGTATTATGTTACTTGACATACCAGACATAAGTTATCATCCTGTAAGTATTATGTAACTTGACAAACCAGACATAAGTTATCATCCTGTAAGTATTATGTAACTTGACAAACCACACTTGAGTTATCATCCTGTTACTATTGTGTAACTTCCCATACCATTCTTTAGTTATCATTTTGTAAGTATTGTGTAACTTTTTATACCACTCTTTAGTTATCATCCTGTAAGTATTGTGTAACTTGACATACCACACTTTAGTTATCATCCTGTTACTATTGTGTAACTTGACATACAACACTGGTGTTATCAACCTGTAAGTTTTGTGTAACTTGATAAACCACACTTTAGGTATCATCCTGTAAGTATTGTGTAACTTGATATACCACACTTTAGGTATCATCCTGTAAGTATTATGTATCTTGACAAACCACTCAGTTTTTAGTTATCATCCTGTAAGTATTATGCAACTTGACATACCAGTCTTTAGTTATCATCTTGTAAGTATTGTGTAACTTGACATACAAGACTTAAGTTATCATCCTGTTACTATTGTGTAACTTGACATACCAAACTTTAGTTATCATCCTGTAAGTATTGTGTAACTTGTTATACCACTCTTTAGTTATCATCATGTAAGTATTATGTAACTTGACATACCACACTTTAGTTATAATCCTGTAAGTATTATGTAACTTGACATACAAGACTTAAGTTATCATCCTGTTACTATTGTGTAACTTCACATACCAAACTTTAGTTATCATCTTGTAAGTATTGTGTAACTTTTTATACCACTCTTTAGTTATCATCCTGTAAGTATTGTGTAACTTGACATAACACACTTTAGTTATCATCCTGTTACTATTGTGTAACTTGACATACAACACTTCAGTTATCATCTTGTAAGTATTGTGTAACTTGACATACCACACTTCAGTTATCATCTTGTAAGTATTATGTAGCTTGTAATACCACTCTTTGGTTATCATCCTGTTATATTATGTAACTTGACATACCAGACTTAACTTATCATCCTGTTACTATTGTGTAACTTGACATACCACACTTTAGTTATCATCTTGTAAGTATTGTGTAACTTGTTACACCACTCTTTAGTTATCATCCTGTAAGTATTATGAAACTTGACATGCCAGACTTAACTTATCATCCTGTTACTATTGTGTAACTTGACATACCACACTTTAGTTATCATCTTGTAAGTATTGTGTAACTTGACATACAACACTGTTGTTATCAACCTGTAAGTTTTGTGTAACTTGATAAACCACACTTTAGGTATCATCCTTTAAGTATTGTGTAACTTGTTATACCACTCTTTAGTTATCATCCTGTAAGTATTATGTAACTTGATATACAACACTTTAGTTATCATCTTGTAAGTATTATGTAACTTGACAAACCACACTTGAGTTATCATCCTGTTACTATTGTGTAACTTCACATACCACTCTTTAGTTATCATCTTGTAAGTATTGTGTAACTTTTTATACTACTCTTTAGTTATCATCCTGTAAGTATTGTGTAACTTGACATACCACACTTTAGTTATCATCCTGTTACTATTGTGTAACTTGACATACCACACTTTAGTTATCATCTTGTAAGTATTGTGTAACTTGTTATACCACTCTTTAGCTATCATCCTGTAAGTATTATGTTACTTGACATACCAGACATAAGTTATCATCCTGTAAGTATTATGTAACTTGACAAACCACACTTGAGTTATCATCCTGTTACTATTGTGTAACTTCACATGCCACTCTTTAGTTATCATCTTGTAAGTATTGTGTAACTTGACATACAACACTGTTGTTATCAACCTGTAAGTTTTGTGTAACTTGATAAACCACACTTTAGGTATCATCCTGTAAGTATTGTGTAACTTGATATACCACACTTTAGGTATCATTCTGTAAGTATTATGTATCTTGACAAACCACTCAGTTTTTAGTTATCATCCTGTAAGTATTATGCAACTTGACATACCAGTCTTTAGTTATCATCTTGTAAGTATTGTGTAACTTGACATACAAGACTTAAGTTATCATCCTGTTACTATTGTGTAACTTGACATACCAAACTTTAGTTATCATCCTGTAAGTATTGTGTAACTTGTTATCCCACTCTTTAGTTATCATCATGTAAGTATTATGTAACTTGACATACCACACTTTAGTTATAATTCTGTAAGTATTATGTAACTTGACATACAAGACGTAAGTTATCATTCTGTTACTATTGTGTAACTTGACATACCAAACTTTAGTTATCATCTTGTAAGTATTGTGTAACTTGTTATACCACTCTTTAGTTATCATCTTGTAAGTATTATGTAACTTGACATACCACACTTTAGTTATAATCCTGTAAGTATTATGTAACTTGACATACAAGACGTAAGTTATCATCCTGTTACTATTGTGTAACTTGACATACCAAACTTTAGTTATCATCTTGTAAGTATTGTGTAACTTTTTATACCACTCTTTAGTTATCATCCTGTAAGTATTGTGTAACTTGACATACCACACTTTAGTTATCATCCTGTTACTATTGTGTAACTTGACATACAACACTTCAGTTATCATCTTGTAAGTATTGTGTAACTTGACATACCACACTTCAGTTATCATCTTGTAAGTATTGTGTAGCTTGTAATACCACTCTTTGGTTATCATCCTGTAATATTATGTAACTTGACATACCAGACTTAACTTATCATCCTGTTACTATTGTGTAACTTGACATACCACACTTTAGTTATCATCTTGTAAGTATTGTGTAACTTGTTACACCACTCTTTAGTTATCATCCTGTAAGTATTATGAAACTTGACATGCCAGACTTAACTTATCATCCTGTTACTATTGTGTAACTTGACATACCACACTTCAGTTATCATCTTGTAAGTATTGTGTAGCTTGTAATACCACTCTTTGGTTATCATCCTGTAATATTATGTAACTTGACATACCAGACTTAACTTATCATCCTGTTACTATTGTGTAACTTGACATACCACACTTTAGTTATCATCTTGTAAGTATTGTGTAACTTGTTATACCACTCTTTAGTTATCATCCTGTAAGTATTATGTTACTTGACATACCAGACATAAGTTATCATCCTGTAAGTATTATGTAACTTGACAAACCACACTTGAGTTATCATCCTGTTACTATTGTGTAACTTCACATACCACTCTTCAGTAATCATCTTGTAAGTATTGTGTAACTTGACATACAACACTGTTGTTATCAACCTGTAAGTTTTGTGTAACTTGATAAACCACACTTTAGGTATCATCCTGTAAGTATTGTGTAACTTGATATACCACACTTTAGGTATCATCCTGTAAGTATTATGTAACTTGATATACCACACTTTAGGTATCATCCTGTAAGTATTATGTATCTTGACAAACCACTCAGTTTTTAGTTATCATCCTGTAAGTATTATGCAACTTGACATACCAGTCTTTAGTTATCATCTTGTAAGTATTGTGTAACTTGACATACAAGACTTAAGTTATCATCCTGTTACTATTGTGTAACTTGACATACCACACTTTAGTTATCATCTTGTAAGTATTGTGTAACTTGACATACAACACTGTTGTTATCAACCTGTAAGTTTTGTGTAACTTGATAAACCACACTTTAGGTATCATCCTGTAAGTATTGTGTAACTTGATATACCACACTTTAGGTATCATCCTGTAAGTATTATGCATCTTGAAAAACCACTCAGTTTTTAGGTATCATACTGTAAGTTTTATGCAACTTGACATACCAGTCTTTAGTTATCATCTTGTAAGTATTGTGTAACTTGACATACAAGACTTAAGTTATCATCCTGTTACTATTGTGTAACTTGACATACCAAACTTTAGTTATTATCCTGTAAGTATTGTGTAACTTGTTATACCACTCTTTAGTTATCATCATGTAAGTATTATGGTACTTGACATACCAGACATAAGTTATCATCCTGTAAGTATTATGTAACTTGAAAAACCACACTTGAGTTATCATCCTGTTACTATTGTGTAACTTCACATACCACTCTTTAGTTATCATCTTGTAAGTATTGTGTAACTTGACATACAACACTGTTGTTATCAACCTGTAAGTTTTGTGTAACTTGATAAACCACACTTTAGGTATCATCCTGTAAGTATTGTGTAACTTGATATACCACACTTTAGGTATCATTCTGTAAGTATTATGTATCTTGACAAACCACTCAGTTTTTAGTTATCATCCTGTAAGTATTATGCAACTTGACATACCAGTCTTTAGTTATCATCTTGTAAGTATTGTGTAACTTGACATACAAGACTTAAGTTATCATCCTGTTACTATTGTGTAACTTGACATACCAAACTTTAGTTATCATCTTGTAAGTATTGTGTAACTTTTTATACCACTCTTTAGTTATCATCCTGTAAGTATTGTGTAACTTGACATACCACACTTTAGTTATCATCCTGTTACTATTGTGTAACTTGACATACAACACTTCAGTTATCATCTTGTAAGTATTGTGTAACTTGACATACCACACTTCAGTTATCATCTTGTAAGTATTGTGTAGCTTGTAATACCACTCTTTGGTTATCATCCTGTAATATTATGTAACTTGACATACCAGACTTAACTTATCATCCTGTTACTACTGTGTAACTTGACATACCACACTTTAGTTATCATCTTGTAAGTATTGTGTAACTTGTTACACCACTCTTTAGTTATCATCCTGTAAGTATTATGAAACTTGACATGCCAGACTTAATTTATCATCCTGTTGCTATTGTGTAACTTGACATACCACACTTTAGTTATCATCTTGTAAGTATTGTGTAACTTGTTATACCACTCTTTAGTTATCATCCTGTAAGTATTATGTAACTTGACAAACCACACTTGAGTTATCATCCTGTTACTATTGTGTAACTTCACATACCACTCTTTAGTTATCATCTTGTAAGTATTGTGTAACTTGACATACAACACTGTTGTTATCAACCTGTAAGTTTTGTGTAACTTGATAAACCACACTTTAGGTATCATCCTGTAAGTATTGTGTAACTTGATATACCACACTTTAGGTATCATCCTGTAAGTATTATGTATCTTGACAAACCACTCAGTTTTTATGTATCATACTGTAAGTTTTATGCAACTTGACATACCAGTCTTTAGTTATCATCTTGTAAGTATTGTGTAACTTGACATACAAGACTTAAGTTATCATCCTGTTACTATTGTGTAACTTGACATACCAAACTTTAGTTATTATCCTGTAAGTATTGTGTAACTTGTTATACCACTCTTTAGTTATCATCATGTAAGTATTATGGTACTTGACATACCACACTTTAGGTATCATCCTGTTACTATTGTGTAACTTGACACACTTCAGTTATCATCTTATAAGTATTGTGTAGCTTGTAATACCACTCTTTGGTTATCATCCTGTAAGTATTGTGTAACTTGACACACCACTCTGTAGTTATCATCCTGTAAGTATTGTGTAACTTGACATACAACACTTTAGTTATCATCTTGTAAGTATTGTGTAACTTGTTATACCACTCTTTAGTTATCATCCTGTAAGTATTATGTAACTTGACATACCAGACATAAGTTATCATCCTGTAAGTATTATGTAACTTGACATACCAGACTTAACTTATCGTCCTGTTACTATTGTGTAACTTGACATACCACACTTTAGTTATCATCTTGTAAGTATTGTGTAACTTGTTATACCACTCTTTAGTTATCATCCTGTAAGTATTATGTTACTTGACATACCAGACATAAGTTATCATCCTGTAAGTATTATGTAACTTGACAAACGACACTTGAGTTATCATCCTGTTACTATTGTGTAACTTGACATACCACTCTTTAGTTATCATCTTGTAAGTATTGTGTAACTTGACATACAACACTGTTGTTATCAACCTGTAAGTTTTGTGTAATTTGATAAACCACACTTTAGGTATCATCCTTTAAGTATTGTGTAACTTGATATACCACACTTTAGGTATCATCCTGTAAGTATTGTGTAACTTGACAAACCACTCTTTGGTTATCATCCTGTAAGTTTTGTGTAACTTGATATACCAAACTTTAGGTATCATCCTGTAAGTATTATGTAACTTGATATACCACACTTTAGGTATCATCCTGTTACTATTGTGTAACTTGACAAACCACTCTTTAGGTATCATCCTGTAAGTATTGTATAACTTTATATACCACACATTAGGTATCATCTTGTAAGTACTGTGTAATTTGACATACCACACTTTGTGTACCATCCTGAAAGTATTGTGTAACTTGACATATCACACTTTAGTTATCATCCTGTAAGTATTGTGTAACTTGACATATCACACTTTAGTTATCATCCTGTAAGTATTGTGTAACTTGATATACCACACTTTATTAAAAGATATTGGTATATATGGTTAATTCTTTTTTAAACAAATCAAAAAAGATCAAGATCACGTATGAATTACAGAAAATAAATTAAATATTAAGGTAAATTTTTCTCAATGTAAAAAAAATAAAATTACAATTAACAATACATCTAAAAAAACGTAAAAGTGAAAAATAAGTACCAACATATTTAATATAGTTTGTGTCAGTGTATTGCAATACCATTCACAAATGTTTTATGTTATAGCTCGTCATTAGTGCGACTCGGGGGGCAGATGACCAGGGTGACATTGCTATTGATGATATCATTCTCAAATCTGGTACATGTACTAGTAAGTATTAATTTATTATTGTCGTTATCATGAATATTCATGAGATTTTTTTTCCTTTTAATGTTAAGCTTAAACCAATGGATCAATGTTTCCATTTCCATTTAATAAAGAGAAGAAACTATGGTTACATGATGTTGCGTGTTTTTTTTTTTAACATAAACAAAAACAAAAACAAAACGATATTAATACAAAACGGGGAAAAAACCGACAAACATCCAAGTATTATACTGAATGGAAAAATGTCTTCATGTTTTGCATTTGAAATTAATCGACCATTTCTTACTAAATTCATTTTGCATTGGAAACTTTGATATATGTCTCTAGAGATTTATCAACAACAATCGAGCGAACAATCGATTTAAAATGTTTAATACTTCAAAATTGTCATGGAAGAAATAAGCTGGTACAAAAAATATATCTAAACACGATAACTTGTAAAGAAATATTTATTTACAATCGCTGAGAAAATTTATTTGTTCTTTGAAACCATTGATGGCACCAATTGTACTGCATCAGATGCTTCTATTCGTCAGTAAATATTAAGTGACTTAAAGTTAAAATTCAGTTTGAAAATGAATCGTAGATAAATGCTTGATATCGCATGTTTAACATGTATAAGTCGTTAATCCCTGCATGTGGTCCGTCACACTATGTTGATATGTTTATGTCTTTCATTTTGGTTTCTTTAATTTGTAGTGTCATAGATGTATACCTTACATCGTGTTTAATTTATATAGTATTTGCATTATAAAAATAAGACATATTTTATGATAAGAACTTATTACTTACTGAGACGTATTAACTTATCAAGATGGTCTCTGCGATAGTTTTAAGTCAAAGTAAAATCTCACAGATAACCAAATTAACAGATAACTTTGATAAAATACATAGATATAATTCTTATATGATTTGCATATCTATATCTATATTTATAATTGGTCAATTAGAAATTTTCTCTAAGTTTACACTTCGATAAACCATGTTTCCGAAGCTACTTTCGTAATCTATTAATGCGCGGTACACAAGCTTGCAGTAATCCTTGGATTTTCAGCAAATTGAGATAAAAAAAAATGCATTTCAGTTGTGACTATTTTATTGAATATATATCAAAAAAAGAAATAAAATAAATACACTAAAGCTTCGAAAATGAATCAAATTTTAATTCAAATAAAAGTCCGCGATATTTTATGAATGATTTGGCGAATTTACGTCATGGCAAAACACGACGTCATACGAATGAAAACTTACATTAGATATATTATTTCAATACTTGCACGCTTCATATTCAGATAATACCTCATTAAAATGAAGTTTTCGAGGTAGGTGTTATTCTATTTTAGATTCCGTTGCAATTTACGAACATTGTGGATTTTAGAAAGTCAATATGGCGACCAACTCCTTAGTTACGGCATGTCAATTGTGCATTTGATGGTTTTTATAGTAGCGTTTACACAAAAAATGTTAATTAAAAATAGCGATTATTTGGCTTAAGAATTATAAGGACGATCAACTCACAAACTGAATAAAAGTCCGAAGGATTTTTATGTTAAGTTTGTGATTAAGAGCCCTGCTTTACACATCAATAACTTCTAGAAAAAAATGTTGTTAATCCTATAATGTTTTCCAAACATTTATTGGGCAATGTGGATAACAAGTGAACAATATTTTACGTTTTTTTTTTAATGTAAATAAAGTTTTTAATTAAGTTTTTGAAATATTCCATAAAGAATTTGATGTAAGAAAACATTAAAGATAACACCAATTTTTCAATAAATACAAAAAAGGTGCCGTTTTTTTCTTATGAATTATAACATTTAAAGTGTTTTAACAAACAAATTAATTGATTGTAAGAGTAAGTAACATGGTTATTACTCTATTTAAAACAAAACAAAAATGGACTTAAGTTTTACTTCTGCTGCATAAATCGACAGGTGTGGGACATTCGAGTTATCTGAATTATTGATTTATCAAAATTTACTCAACCATACCAAATTCATGTGCATTACTGTATTAAAAGGCATGAAATGCATTTGGTTTTGAACCTTAAGAGTTAACATAGATTTACATTAAAATTCTACAGATATCAATAAAGGCAAATCCATAAAACATGCAAAATACCAAGAGAAGCATTTCAAAAATCCAACAATAGGTTGGTGTTAAACTAATTGTACAGTGAAAATATTTTTACCTTATTTTCATAGTGCCTTCTCTTGGTCTCATGTACGTTTGAATGAAACATCCATGAGTAGTTATAAGTATATCATAAAGATTACACATTGAGTAAATCAATCGACAATCATAATTCCGTCTCATTATAGTCTGACACAACTTAGGTAAAAATTTGGCTTGCAATATTTTTTGAAGCTTTTAAGTTGGATTGTCGGGTTTTTTTGCAATGGTAAACACTTTCAACAATTTGTTGAAAATACTAAACGAAAAGTAGAACTGGGTATAACCAGATTAGTGTATGCAGAATATGAAAACATGCTCTGTAAATTTTATTAGAAAGTGAAACAGTTAAAAAGAGACAAACCTACACGTGTCTTTCATAATCTACACATTAGATAAATATTTTCTCTTCCGATATGACATTAGATAATACAGTCGTGAATATGGCATTTACATTCATAATGTTTTTTTAATATCAGAAAATTTTCATAAAAAGGTTGGGGACATTGTGTAAAACTATTTGTTTCTCTTCTTTAGATCCTTGAGAGTGAATAGAAAACAGAAAAAAACCGATGACACTGATTGAAGGATATTCATAGTTGTTTGTTCATTATAATGATCATGGCGATATTTAGTAGCTAGTACTTTATAATGAACGTGTGATAATAACAGTTACCTTTTAATTATAATGATGCGGTTATACAAAGATAAAAAAAAAATAGCACAATTGAAATTGTTTTTTCTCTATAGATTTGTTTCCCTTAAAAAAGGGGGGATATACTGCTTTCTGTTAGTGTCTTTTATGATCGCTTATTCGTCATAGCATGAGTCAATATAACCTCCATCGATTTCCATACGGAACTGCCAATATATATAACAGGGAAGAGGCTGACCTTATTTTAATAGTTCATTGACTGCTTTGTTTTAGGTGATTTGCATATTTATCGTGAGTAGTAATTTTTCTAAGGATTTCTTGCAAGGTCTACATATGTATCAAACAGAGTTGACCTTACCTTAACCTTATTCCATGTAGCAGTAATAAAGCTTAAAATTACATAATAAGGGTTCATTTTGCAGATACTATTAATACAAGCAGTAGATACACTATATATGGTGTATGTAATGATCATAAGGTGTAATGTCACATTGGCAAGCTTTGTCTGATATTGGCCTAATTTGCATTTTTAATTTTACAATGTTATTATTTGTTAGTTTTGATTCGTTTTGCAGACACTATTTTCATAAGGTACACTATAGTTGGTATATGAAATGAATGTGAAATGTACGTGTCCATCTGACAGGTAGCATATAACCAATACCCCTGTGCATAAGTCAATGGTATCATATTATCTTCATTGCAGACCTCATCTCGATGGTTCATTGGTTAGTGTTGGGTTTTCGTTTCAAAATGTGTTACTACGTTCAAATATAGGTTAATTATTTGTGTTTGTTTAAAATTATTTTAAGGTATATTTTTTTGTTTGAAGCGTACATCTGACTTCAACCTGAGTAATAATGTTTTTGATATTCATAAGCTTATTTGAAATTTGTTTTAACGCCTTTGTCTAAGAGATTGCACCATTAAATTAATCGTGATCCCCCTTTTTATATATACTATGCAAAAAAAAAAAAAAACTTTACATTGGTTTTTAATTTGAAAATATCACATATATTAATTTCAAAGATTTTCATGATTAAAACTAGTAACCTGAATGATTTATCTATCATATTTACTCATTTATAAAAATATCGAAAATGACGTCACGTCATTTTCTGATTTCAAACAAATAACCGTTTTTTTCAAAAATTTACCTGTATAGAGTTGGAATCGAGTTATTCTTTTTGTCATTTTTTGTGTTGCACACGATTGTTAACAAACGGTCGCTTTAAAAAATTGAAAAATTTACACGTAAAACAATGCCCCGTCTACGCCAAAAATAGAGAGAACGAGAAGGAATGACTCAAGTGCAGGTTGCAAATCATTTGAATGTCTCTAGAATGACTATTGCAAGGCTTGAGACTCGTCTTAGAGATACTAGCACAACACATGATCGCCCCGTAGTGGCAGGCCAAGTGAAACTACGTTACGTCCAGACAGACACATCCGCATCATTCATCTCCGGATTCGATTTGTACACGCGTCACAAACTGCACGACAAACCCACGGAAGACATGCCAACAGAATATCTGCTCAAACAGTTCGTAACCGATTTCGTCAAGTTTGTCTGAGACCTCGTCGTCCATTGGAGGGACCTATCCTTTCGCAGCGTCACAGGATGGCGCAACTTCAATGCACAAGGGTACGGATCCGATGAAATAGGCAAACATGGAGACAGGTCCTTTTTACCGATGAATCTAAATTCAACTTGAATTTAGCGACGACAGAACCAGGGTTTACCGGAGACGCAATCAACAATTTGCTGATGAATTGTTGCAAGAAACAGATCGGTTTGGTGGTGGCGGAATCATGGTATGGGGCGGAATTACCTACCAGGAACGCACCGAGCTCAAAATCATCGTTGATAACCTAAATGCAACAAGGTATAGGGACGAAATTCTGGCTCCAGTTGTCCTCCCGTTTTTCCGAAGACATTGTTTTAACCACGTTTTTCAGCAGGACAACGCCCGTTGTCACATGGCCCACATTTTGATGACCTTTTTGGAGAATAACCATATTTGTGTGTTGCCTTGGCCAGCAATGTCTCCAGATTTATCACCAATTGAACATCTTTGGAACGAACTTGGACGACGTATCCGAAATAGTAAAAATCCGACGGAAACATGGGAAACGCTAGCAGCTCCGAACAACACTTTTCAGGGAATGGAACAACATCCCTCAAGATTTTATTCGATGTCTCATTGATTCCATGCGACTGAGGTGTCAGGCGGTCATAAATGCAAGAGGTGGTCATACAAAGTATTGACATTTTAACCCAAATTCTGTACTCGTCCTGTTAAAACTGTTCGAAAATATGAAAATTTTAATATTTATTATAAATCCACAGACACCCATCAATACTTAAATTTTCATTCGTGTCATCCGTCCCATACAAAACGAAATATACCTTACTGTATGACCAGGCGGATTTGTGCTTTAGTATCGGACAATAACATTCGAGAAGTACGTTTGAAGGAATTAAAAGGCTATTTGACACAACAGTTATACCCAAAGGGTCTAATTGAAAGTAGAATTCAAAAATCTAAACTACTGTCACTTCAAGAATAACGAACCCCGAAAGTGAAAAACACGGATGAAAACTTTAAAAAAATACCTGACCCGTATTTACCAAACGTTTTAAATGCAATTGAATCAAACCTTCCGATTGTTCATGAAATTGAAACTATGAAAAAAAATGATACCGGAAGGAAACTTATTCTACAGCCGAAGACAACCTACAAATTTAAAGAAACGCTTAACCAGAGCTCAGTTCGAACCGAAGGTTAATGACTTTGAAATAAAGTCTTACGGAAATTCAAGATGCGGTGTTTGCGGTCAAGATATAAAATATTTAGAAACGGGTAAAATGAAATCATTTAAAGATGCAAAAAAAAAAATCATGTAAACGCCAAGGGAATAGCCTCTGTGAACGGGTGAGAGTTCACAAAGAACAAATAAAACACCCACAGTAGAGAAATTCCCCAATTAATGCCCATCTTGACACTTGCGGTAAAAAACATTTTCAAATAATGACTATTTTTCAATGTAGACGAGAAGAAGCATAATTATAGAAAAAGAGATGGAACGATATTTCATAACAACATTCCGATTGAGATTTAATCCAGAGAATTTCTAATAACGAACACTGCCGGAACGTCACAAACCTCCTTAACGACGTCTTATATAGCGAAACTACATCAGTTATCCTGGAGAGTCCCAATTGAAGGATAAAATCGAAAGAATGGAACTGTTAACTTTTCCTTATTCTACTATATTATTTAATGAATATATACATCTGCACATTTGAAAATTATTTTTTACGCCTATATATATATATATATATATATATATATATATATATATATATATATATATATATATATATATTTTTATCACAAACAATAATTAAATGTATGTTCTTAGAAAGGAATTGCACACTTTAACCAATAACACGTATATCAATTGGGAACAAATGCTTTTTTTATCACTAACTCTGGTCACGCCTTGCCTTTCACGGTCCAAATATTGCGTTGAACAATCTTTCACAATCAAAACCAGAAGCAGACTTTTCAAAAATAGTATGAACTTTTTCAAGTAATAACCTCCATATATTTTACTAGACTATCTGGCATATAGAGATTAAGTTTAAAATATATCATGATATATTGGAATGTGCCAGTGACTATTATAGTTACGAAACGTGATTTTTCCTAATTATTTTCATAGGATTTTGTGTCACTTTTAGTGTGTTCTTAAAAAAGTTCTGCATTTTTTTCTATTTATAAAGCGTTTTATGAAAGAAATTGAGATTTTGATTTTAACATTTTATTATGGACTTTCCGTTTTTAATTTTCCGTTTTTTTTGTTGATTTTAAATTTTTTAGATAATGCTACCAGGACATCTATTTCTGTTGCTTGTTAATTTGCAGTCGTAATAAATTTAATGTCAATGCTGACTCACAAAAAATATAGTATGCTTGTATTTTGCTTTTATTAATGTATTGTTTTTTTTTAATTAACAAGTATGTCATGCTTGTTGAGGTCTACACACTGTATTCAAACATTGAACGGCAAAGGTCTTCAACTTTGTACTTGTTTGGCTTTATATATAGTTTGATATGAGCATCACTGGTGAGCCTAATGAAGACGAAACGCGCTTCTGGCGTACTAAATTATAATCCTGGTACCTTTGATAACTAATATGCTAATTCATATTTAACTTTTAAAAGAAAATTAGCTCTGATCTGCAGTGAGACAACACTTCAGAAGAGTCCACAGAAATAAGAAACTATAGGTCACCATACATACGTCTTTCACCCATGAAAAAAAAACATACCACACAGTCAGCTATAAAAGGCCCCAAATTATTAATAAATGTAATTCAATTCAGACGAGAAAAATTAACGGCTTAATTTATGAACTAAACATGTAAAAAGATATATGTAACTCAGAAACAAACGAAAGCCATTGAATCACCGAATACTGACTTGAAACAGGCAAATACAGAATGTTGCGTGGTTAAACATGTTAGCAGGCACCAAATCCGGCCCTAACCTAGAAAAAAATCGAACAAAGACATAGACTTACACGGGTACTTATATTAGTACTGCAACTGACATCGAAAAAGACGCTTAGTTAACGAGTTCAATGGTCCGAAATAACACACGGCTGCAAATTGTTTTAAATGATAGAATAATATCTATATTTTAATTTCCGTCGGGTTGTAAAAAGTTTCTATGGTCACATTTTAGTATTTTATCCATTTAATGGGGGTACCCCTCAATTTACGGTTTTGGGTAGTTACCTTAAAATCCAAAAATATATTTTTTGGTTAAATTTCCCGCTATTTTCGTAAATATTTTCTATGCACATATCATCAAGGATCATCGGAATGATGAAGACATAAATATTATACCATCTCCAAGTAAAACTTTCAAACTTAAAGTTGGCTGTTTTTTAGATATAAATTTCACGCGTTTTTCTTTGAAAACGAGAAAACATATGATTCAAAAACAGTATTTGACATTTGAGAGGACACAACATATTAATGCGATACTGCATGCAAATTTTGTCGGGCAAATTCTAAACAATTTTGTCAAAAACTCAAAAATAAAAACATCATTTGTACCTTTTTTAATTACGGAAATTTCCTATCCGTCAATCAGCTCCACCATTTATTTTTTCATTCACAATCAATTTGATAGTTTCGATGTGATTATGTACAAAAAATGTAGATTTTGTAGGAGAAGTTAATTTATTTTTGAGTGATTTGAATATATATAGTAGTTCTTTCGTGTATTTTCTGTAAATAAGTTATATTTTTGTAAATAAAATTTTGACTTTATATAAACGTTAACCAAATCCTTCGGATAAGAGGTTTTTCCGGATAATGACTATAGTTGACATTGTGTGAAAATACATTGTATGTCAATGTTTAACCTCAGAGCAATTAATATGCATGCAAGTGGTCGGGGGAAAAGTACTATAATATTGAAGTTTCGCAGAGATTTAGTGTGTGATAAGGTAATGCTAAAACCAACTTCTCTTGATATTCTGCTTTCCGTGAGTGAATCATCAGTGATGTTATGAGACTTGCACCAGAAGGCAAAATTGGTGCGTCTTTAAATTAAATTGATTGATTGATTGTTGGTTGCTTAAAGTCCAGTGGCAAATATTTCATGCTTTTTCAGGACGAGAACAAGCTAACGATAAAAACAATAGGTAGGTTTTGTCATAATAGAGGCCATTCGGGATGATGATCGGGAAAATTTAGACTGCCACTGGAAAATGATGGGATATTGGATTGGGACAGAAATTTTCCATTGCAACATGCCACCTACGGACCCCTTAAAGAGTTGATGCAAAGGTTTTTAACGTGCAAAGAACGTGACACGTCTCCCTTTACACGAGGCAGCGGATTTAATGTCCCCATTCTGACCGGACGTGACTGCGAACTTGATACATCCCGCACAGCCAAACGGACGCCCAACTTCGTTTTACTGCCGGTCGCGGGAAGACCAAGTGACCATATTTCGTTTCCCCAGTCACCCTTGGGGAACTTTAAATTAGAAACAACAGAAATCCATAATGTGTTCAAACTGATCGACATGTAACCTCACAACCTGGCAATTTTATACGATCTCGCGCTCAGTTTCTTCCTTGTAGTTTGAATATGAAAACAGGGTTTTTGTGTAAAAGAAAAACCTTTAAATCAACCCAGAAAACTACGCAAAACTGAGTCCTCTAAACGTGTTAACAGTCTTTTAAGTTGTGCTTATTAATGTGAGTGATCATTTATCCATGCATAACCAAGTACTTATTGAAGTCAACACCTGCGCAATTAAGTAAAACAGTCACTGAAAAAATAGAATTTGAACTTGCTGTCAGTTCATTAATAACGAGTGTTAGTGATGTGATTTGTTCTTCCATAAGAAAAAGCCTTTCTCATGTAGCACATCCATTATACATACCGATCAATTTTACCCAAGAGTGTCTCTGATGCTTACCAAACTGCCAAACTCCAGAACTAACTAGATATTGTGACACCTTTCAATTCAAACACAGTGGCCAAGGGATATGAATTATAGAGTTTAGCTCTGAACTCAATTTAGGGGATGCCATATCTGCTGCAGGAAAATTGAAGTCTATATTAAGATTTTCAGAATTACACCAAGGTGTGTCTGAAACTATCAAGGATACATTAAAAGAAGAACAATTACTTCATCCTGCCGCCAGTGGTCTTATGAGCTATGTCCTCGTTTTGGTATTTCTATGGAAATGATGCCCGCATAGCTTGTTAATAGATATAGGAAGATGTGGTATGAGTGCCAATGATACAACACACCATCCAAGTCACAATTTATAAAAGTAAACCATTATAGGTCACGGTCCGGTCTTCAACACAGAGCCTAGGCTCAAAAGTTAATTTCATAGTTAATCGATGAAAAATAACACAAAGGCGCTTCTGAACCGTATATTGTCCCTAAAGATAACAAAAATTCGTAAATGTATGGCTATTACAAAATCATTCGTTTCTGTAGCAACATTCGCCCCTTTACATTTGGGACTGGCAGTGCAGATACATCATGCATATGCATATGGGAATATGGGTCACGAACAGTGATCGACACTTTGTACTCATATTTCTTTTGTGTTTCCTATGCAAAGGGAAGACTATATCTGACGAGTTTGACCAAATCATGACGGTATTTACGCTCCAGATAGCATTTGTACTAAAAAAAAAACTGTGTTTGCTTTGAACAAACTGTGTCCTGCGCCGAACTTGTTCTTATAAAAAAGGGAAGTGTCTTGTAATGTTAATACGCGTACTGAATCCGCATTTGATGACTAAGAGATTGATTCATGTCCCTATTTTATGAATACTTGAGCTATTGTGTGTCGCTTTTAAAAGTTATATAAGGATCATGACTATATTTGAATTACAACTTTAGAAAATTGGCATTGCATTGTATAATTTTTCATCCTTCCCTTAAAAAATCAATGAGTTAACTTTTGTATAAGGATTATCCTACTAAAAAAATGTTCATGCACCAAACTGACTTTGTTTTACACACAATTTTTTTTTTAAACCTCGCATTCGCCTCGGGTGACTATAGTATATTTTGTGTTATTACTGCTCTGTCCAGACTTTGCAAATACACACTATGTATTTATCTATAACTAGATACTAATTTTCACAAAATACACAACCTTTAAGATGCAAAATTAAAAACACTGTTTCAGCGCTTGAATTTTGTTTTTTTCAAAGATAGAAAAAATATTGAAATAATTTGACAAACTGGTGTTTTATACTTTAGAAAATAATTCTGTAATATACTATACACAATATGAAAGTTTATGGATGTTTAAAGGTCAAGGCCACTTCTTCTTTTGCTATGTCTTAAATTGATAAAAATCAGAAGGTTCCAAATCAACGCCATTTTGTAATGGCAGCTCTTCATATAATTAGTCAAATTTGTCTTTTTAACATCGTTTATACCATATGCTTATGATTGAATCGTTTTTGTAGCATTCTATTGAATAAATATCAGAATATTTCTCCTTTCTGTTCTTGTGTTTGAAATATTGATACTTTTAGGTCTGACCTTTCACCTCAATTGTGACCACTCTGGATTTTTACGACCCAACTTTTCTTATTGTACACGTTGTCCTCTTTCCATCGATATATAATTTAGGTGTGTGTTCTTCCGGACCATTAAAGTTTTAAAAAATGAACTCTGGTTGCAGTACTATATATCTCAACAACAAAAATACACTGAGTACATACTTGAGAGTACTTGCAGTTACCGACAGATAGTTCAAAGCCAACCACTAAAACAATCATGTACATGAGACTATAAATCAGTATACATCCAACACCTAATAAATTTAGTATAAAGACGTCATTAAAAACAGGTATCGACATACTGTAGAGCCATGAATGTGCATATGAATATAGTTTACAGTACTATTTAGTTTGCTACTAACAATTATTTAATTTACTTTTAGCAAAATCAATATTAATGATTGCAGGAAAACAAACTACATCAATGAATTTGTACACGAGGTGTGTTTGCATGTTTCTGCTGCTGGCTCCATATATATTGGCAAGGGATATAGATTGTCATGAACAGTGTAGATGTTCATCTAAACATCATGAAGCAGTATGCAGTGGACGTGACTTGCGTTATATTCCATTATTCCCGGAAAATATACACGACGTTATAATGAATGGAACAAACCTGTCGTACATAGCTGAAAATGGTTTTGATAATTTGACAAAGATTACTCTCAAAAAGTTGTATTTAAATGATAATTTGATTTTATACATTCACCCACATTCGTTTACTAAATTGGTATATCTAGGTAAGATATACATTTCCGATGAAAAAGATTAAATGTTGATGTTCTAAAAACAGGACTCTGAAAAACTGACGGATTTGATATTTGATTATAACAGTTGGTCTTATTTGCAATTAAATATGTTTTCTAATTTTACACGCAATAATGTGGCAATACTGCGAACCAAAGGTAACACATTCCATGAAGTAAAATGCAATACGTTTTCTCCATTGAACAATTTGTTCGATATGTCTCTGTCTGAAAATTTCATAGAAAGATTATACATGACTGGAATACCAGGTGCTGTATGAGAACTTCATCTTAATAACAATCTGCTACCAACAGTTCCTGATAGGTGTGTGTAAGCAAAAGGAAATATAAACGCCGTCCAATACCTTGCATATCTTGATCTAAGTTAAAATAGCATTGAATATATTAAGGATGATTCATTGGTGTTTTTGCCGAAATTGTAAATGCTTGTGCTAAATGGGAATCCAATTGGCAAAATTTACAACAACATATTTATGAACAATCCTATTTAGTATACCGTTCAGATGTCTAAAATGTGTTATCCATTGAGAAAGATTGAAGAATTTGCATTCAACAGTTCATCGTTGTCTAATCGTAATATGCAAGAAACAAACTTTCATTTTGCTCTGGGGAACTTTATTTCCACGTCTATTTTGTCTCTTTCTCCATATCTGACATTCCTTTACCTTGATCAGTCTTTTCTTCCAAAAACCAAAATATGGATACAACAAATGTTTTCATCTTTGACCAAACTTAAGGTTATAAGTCTTTTTTTTCTTGGAGTCTTGCGTTTCTTCCCCAAACGTCTTTCCAAACTTAAAATATTTGGATACATTGGGTTAAAGTGCAAATAGATTTTCCATCTGGTACGATGGAAATGCTGTGTTTTGTAATATGACTTCACTTAGAATGCTGTACTTGTCAAACATTTTTTTCAGAATGATCAACGAAGAAACTTTTCCGTTGGAAGTACTGAATATATTAAAAAAGTTGGATCTTAGTCGAAACCCGTATGTATGTTTTTGTGATCAACTTTGGTTCACTGAGTGGATGAAGACAACATATGTTAAACTGATTATGTACCCATTATTTTATAGGTGTCGACAGTATCCCGAACTTGACAATATGGTGCTACAAAAAATATGCTGAATCTCAAATGCAGTGTCTTCCTTGGAATCCGTTATACAGCATCGCAATAGTACTATCTTGTACAGGATGATTATTAGTAACCTTTATAACTATAAGTTTGAAATGTCAAACCAATTTTAAGAATTATATATACCTATGGAGAGTAAAATACAATAGAAGGAAAGGTTAATTTGCCTTTATAGTACTGCAACTAACCTCGAAAAATACGCTTAGTTAACGAGTTTAATGTTCCGGAATAACACACGGCTACAAATTATTTTAAATGATAAAATAATATCTATTTATTAAGGCTTTTAAAACCTTAATTTCCGATTGGTCGGGAAAATGTTTCTATGGTCACATTTTTGTATTTTAGCCCTTTAATGGAGTACCCCTCAATTAACGGTTTTGGGTAGTCACTTTAAAATCCAAAAACTAAATGTTTTTTTTGAACTTCCTGTTTTTTTTCGTAAATATTTTCGATGCACATATCATCAAGGATCATAGGAATGATGAAGACATAAATATAATACCATCCTCGAGTAAAACTTTCAAACTTAAAGTTGGCTGTTTTTCAGATGGAAATATAACATGTTTTTTTTTAAACGAGAAAGCATATGCTTCAAAAAACAGTATTTGATTTTTGAGAGAACAAAACATATTATTGCATGCCATTTTTGTTGGGCAAATTCCAAACAATTTAGTCAAAATCTAAAAAATAAAAACATCATTTGTATATATAGAAAAAAATCGAATTTGATTTTGCTGTTAATTCATTAATAACGATTGTAAGTGATGATCTGGGTTTTTTCATAAAAAAAGGCCATTGTATGTAGCACATCCTCGACATATACCGATCACGTTTACCCAAGATTGTCTCTGATGCTTACCAAACTGCCAAACTCCAGAACAAACTAAATAGATATGATGACACCTTACAATTCAGACACAGCGAGGTCAAGGGATATCAAATATAGAGTTCAGCTCTGAACTCAATATAAGGGATGCCATATCTGCTGCTGGAAAGTTGAAGTCTATGTTAAGACTTTCAGGATTACACCAAGGTATGTATAAAGATATCAAGGATTTATTAAAAGAAGAACAATTACTTCAATCTGTCGCCATTACTCTTATGAGCTATATCCTCGTTGTGTGTTTTATTAAAAATATGCTACCCGCATCACTTCTGAAGTTAATTTGTTAGTTTTAAATTGGTGAAAAATCCAAAAAGGCGCTTCTGAACCGTTTATTGTCCCAAAAACTCGTAAATGTATGGCTATTACAAAATAATTCGTTTCTGTAGCAACATTCGCCCTATTACATGTGAAATTGGCCGTGCATTTATATCTTGAATATGGGAATATGGGTCAAGAACATTGAAAGAAACTTTGTACTTTCAAGGCTTTTTTGTGTTTCCTATGCAGAGGTAAGACTATATCTGATAGGCATTGCCATACCCGAGTTTGATCGAATCAAGATTATATTGGCGCTCCAGATGTCATTGTTTCAAAACTTTAAAACACCAAGGGGGATGTTTGATACAAAAAAGGTGCCGACAATATAGTCACTAACACGAAGACAATTGATGGTAAGGAACGTTTCATTCAATGGCACGAGCAGACTTTCAGATTTCTCGCTGCATTGAAAACCCATTGGTGGTCTTCGGCTGCTGTCTGCTATATGGTCGGGTTGTTGTGTCTTTGGCACATTCCCCATTGCCAATCTCAATTTTATTATCAATCCACAATTGATTCCAGAATGCGTTAGATGAAAATGAAGAGTGGTCAAGATAACACTTTTCAATTGACTGACAGTGCATCATTGTTAGCGGCTGTTTCAGTGCCGATGTTTTTCAGAAATGCGACCGGGAAGACCAAATCGATGAACCCAAACATTTTTTATGAGATAAATGTCACCTGATTACTTACAAGATAAAATTTGTACCTGCAAACGTATATCTCTTTCCTCAAAAGCTGTGTTTGCTTTGAACAAACTCTGTTCTGTGCCTTTTTCTTCGTGTCAAACGGGAAGTGTGTTGTAATGCTTATCAGCGTTCTGAATACGCATATGCTGACGAAGAGATAGATTCATAAACCTATATAATGAATACTTGAGCTATTGTATGTCGCTTTTAAAAGACAAGTTATATAAGGGTCATGATAGATTTTAAATTACAACATTAGTATAGTAGAATTACATTGTATTATTTTCCATCACTTTCCTTAACAAATGATGAGTTTACACTTTTTTACTAGGATAATACCACTAGGACAATGTTCATGCAGCAAACTGACTTTGTTTTACACTCAACCAAACGCTAAATCAATGCAAGTCACAATTATGAGTTTTTTTAAAACCTCGCATTCGCCTCGGTTGACTATGGTATTTTTTGTGTTCAACTGATCTGTCCAGATTTTGAAAATACACAATATGCATTTATGTCTGACTACATATTAATTTCCACAAAATACACAACCTTTTAGATGCAAAATTAAAAATGCTGTTTCAGTGCTTGAATTTTTTTTTTTCAAAGATAAAAAATAAATTGATAAGCTAGTGTTTTAAAGTTCAGAAAAAATTCTGTAATATACTGTAGTGAAAAAAATATGAAAATTTATGGATGTGAATAGGTCAAGGCTATCTCTTCTTGTGCTATGTCATAAATGGAGAACAATCAGAAGGTTCAAGATCATCGTCATTTTGTAATGACATCTCTTCATACAAGTAGTCAAGTTTGTCGTTTTAACATCGTTTATAGCATATGCTAATGATTGAACCTTTTTTGTAGCATTCTATTGAATAACTATCTGAAACTCTCTCCTGTTTGTCCTTGCGGTTGAAATAGTTATTTTTTTAGGTCTGACCTTGTCCTCAATTTCACAAAGATGTGACCACTCTGAATTTTTACGACCAAACTTTTCTTATTGTACACATTTTCTTGTTTTCATCGATATATAATTTAGGTATGTGTTCTTCCGGAACATCAAAGTTTTAAAAATGAACTCTGGTTGCAGTACTATTTCGAATATCACGCTTTGTCGTTTATTGTGACGCAGACCGCAAATGGGTTCGTTTAACATTTTTGACCCAACAAATTTAAAAAAATGAAGGTATCAAGATATGTATTCACCATAGAAATTTTGAAGTAGGAGAATCAATTACTGCAAACATCACCAAATATTTTGAGAAATCATGGAAAGTTGTTGTTATATTATCTAATGAGTTTGCGAAAAGTGAGTGGTGTCAATGGGAAGTTGACGCTATCCAGGAGCGACGTAGAAGGTATGGATGATTCCTTTTCATAGTGTTGCAGACTATAGACTCCAAGCACATGACTAATCAACTAAGAGCCCTTTTAAACAGTGGTTCTAGTGTACGATCTTAAAATTGGTGTCGTCGAGAATCTGTTTTGGGCAGCCGCAATTATTGTAATTCTAAGAAAACCATTTAAACATCTTCCAACTGCACTTTTAAAATTGTTTTGAATATTTATTTGCAGACGAATGAATGCTTGGACCCTGCAACTGAATGATTATTTTTGCTAAAGTTTCCTCTGCTGTACAAAGAATTCTTAAAAGATTGCAAAGGGTTAATATAGTGCGTATATAATGGCATCTGAATCTTAAATTAGATAATATTTTTTTTTATTAATAATTCGAATTTTATAGTCTGTTCCGAGTTAATGCATAATAATTGTGTTATGTAACTCTGATATCTAACTAATGTATTGCATTAACTGTTTTGCTCTTTTAAACACAAGTTTTAAATAAACTTTGAAATTACCTTCATCCCATAAGACACGAAATTCGTTCACATCCTGTACCTATTTCTTACAGTTGTTATTCATTCGTTTGATGTGTTTGAACTTTTGATTTTGCCATTTGATTAGAGACTTTCCTTTTTGAATTTTCCTCGAAGTTCAGTATTTTTGTGATTTTACTTTTCATAAATATTACTTACGAACTCAGTACGCATTTGAAATACGCTAGTATTTTAACGGAGAATTTTGCTCATGCGTGAAAATCTATTTATAAGTCATATATTTTAGAATACCTGTGGTTGGCTAATTTTGTTTGATATATACTCAAGTGAAGTGTTTCATAGACGAAATTTTAAAAACGCATTAGTCATATTGTAAATAAACAATTGAAGAAGATTGCAGAATCAAAACGTTTGTTTCTCCGGCAAGATTCCTACGTCTTAAGTTTCCTATTTGAAAAACCCATGATATATTACAATTTAAAACACAAATATATTGGTATTAAAGGACTGGAAGACTAATGCCCGAGGATGGATAAGATATTTCTTTGATTTTTTGGGTCGTATAGCAAGTTTTTTTTCTACCAATGAATGTCAAATATATATTTCAATATTCTCCAAAACAAATGATTGAAAGGCAATGTTTTATTTTTTGTTGGACAGTTGAAATATCTAGTGTAAAATCTAATTCAGGTGAAATAATTTTTACTCCAGATTCCAGATTTCTCTTTATACTGGTACTGTCTCTGTTATGAAACTGAATGTTCAGCTTCTCAATACTGTTACCTCATATCACATACCAAATATGGTCAACAATGCCTTATGTTATCTTAACTACTGTTTATAATTAAAGATATCCAAACAATTACAAAGATATTAAAAAATATATTGTTTTTTTTGGTGTTTAGTTTAAATCAGATAGTAATAAAGTTGATACAGTGCAGTGACAGATTCCAGTTGGTGGGTTGGATACTTGGAAGTGTTCGTCATCCATATGTCGTCCATATAGACAAACTGATCATGATGTCAAAACCATGATATACAGGAAATATTCATATGCAGGATATGAACACAATAAATTAATAGAATTAACATGTTTCTCACTGAATAGAGAAACATGGCCAAAAGAATTACAGAACATTAAAATGAATACTCCCATTTTTCCCCCATTCCAGACCCTAATATATCATTGCGACGAAAGTTTTTTTTTATATATATGTTTTTTTTTTTTACATAAATAAGGCCGTTAGTTTTCTCGTTTGAATTGTGTTACATTGTCTTATCGGGACCTTTTATAGCTGACTATGCGGTATGGGCTTTGCTCATTGTTGAAGGCCGTACGGTTACCTATAGTTGTTCATGTTTGTGTCATTTTGGTCTTTTGTGGATAGTTGTCTCATTGGCAATAATACCACATCTTGTTTTTTATATTAACTGTTTTTATTTTCAAAAAGATAATGTGTACATGTACAAGGTTTTGTTAATAAATGTAAGGACATTATATACAATGTCATCTCAGCAAAATGATAATTTAAAAACGCATAGGGCAGAACAATTTTAGACATACCTGCATTATTCTTAAATCGTATTAAATGATTATTAAATTTGTATTCATAATAAAATTATTTACTTGCATTGGTATGCATATAAAATGATGCTGGGTTTTATTCATTTATTGCAAATACCTTTTTGGCACTCGTTATTACCAATGTTATTTCTACTGATCGGGCGGAGCTAATGTTTTAACTGGCATAAGAACAGTCTATTTAAATATGTGTGTGATAAGGATGATGGCCGTTATAATTATAATTGATTTCTAATCACCTATCAGTGTCACCAAACGGACAAACAAATGAACTGAGTGTATGATAATGGACGAATAACTGGACCCTTCATTGATGAGTTTATCCCGACACATATGTCTATAGATCGACTGGTCTTAGATAAGCGAACCAGTTAAACCCCACCCAGTCAAATGAAATAAATCAAGTAATACAATCGTTTGGCTTCTAAATGGTGTCGAATTTGATGATTATTTTTGTTATGTCAAGAACATCATTATTGGTTGTAACAATCTATTTTCAAAATATTGGTCAATCATTTTAATATGCACTATTCCAGATAATTAACAAACTCGGAAATTACATCAATAACACCGTGGTTACTTTATAAAACAAAAACAAACTACAGTATCGATACTTCTTACGAGTTTTATTTTATAATTACATTTTACTAATCGTGTCATTGTTGACATGTTATATTGGATGATTGTGAACGTAAAATGTAAGATTAATCCATATAAATTCATTAAATGAAGTGTTTGTTTTTGTAAAACTATTTAATATTTAATTATACTCATTGCTTACAACATTTGTGAAATTTCTACTTCTTCCAATTTAACACAGAATCTTTTGTATTCTCAACAATGATACACAATTAATTACACTCATTGCTAATAACATTAGTGATGTTGCTACTTCTTCCAATATTACACAGGTATCATTATCATAAGAATATTAAAATGAGAGTACTTATTATGACAAAATTCATCGAAATTCTGATACTCGCTTTAGGAACGTTTTCAAATTATTGTGTAGGTGATATCGTGGTACTTAGACAAACACCACATAAAATATATATCGGAAATGTTGTGTTTGAGACACAAGCAGTTAGTATGTGGTCATTATGTGCTCAGCTTTGCTCAAGGATGAAGATCTGTAGATCCATACATTTTATACAACACAATAAAACGTGTCAGATTATTAATGTCGAACCAGAGGAGAGTACTGCCCTCTTAATAGATTGCTATGGTGATAGTTTTGTTGCAGCATCGACTTTCCCACCAGTAAGTTGTTCTATATGACATTTGTTTGAATTTTCTTCAGAGTTTAATTTTTTGTTATTTTACTTTTTACACGAACACGAATTTGAACGTTATGAATTTCATGGTTGCGACCTATTACTGCACTGAGTGTAGAATAAAAAAAGAGAGGTCAAAAATATGTTATTTGTATAGGCGAATCTATCACGATGAGTCGATACTTTATCATTTGAATTAACGTTAGGTCAATGATGATTCCATGGCAACGAACATGCATTTATGTTCCTCAATCAGTAATGTACAATACTCTTGTACTTTTCATCTGGAAATAATATTTTGTCCCTTTCTATTACATTTCTAAAACGTTCAAAACGTCTTGTGTTCAGTTGTGGAGTGTTTTTAAGTACTCAATTAGGGTGTTGACTTTAAGAGAAATGGGCTCAATAGCTAATGTTAATTGATTATAACTTGATATCAACTATCGTAAGTTATTGAATTTAAAATGTAAAAATAATAAATCGACGAAGGCTCATTTATTTTTTAGCCATGGCGTTGTCAGTTTATTTCCAATCTATGAGTTTGACTGTCTTTCTGGTATCTTTCGTCCCTCTTTTATTATTATTATAATAAAATTATATATAGATATAGGAAGATGTGGTGTGAGTGCTAATGAGACAACTCTCCATCCAAACAACAATCTAAAAAAGTAAAACATTATAGGTCAATGTACGGCCTTCAACACGGAGCCTTGGCTCACACCGAGCAACAAGCTATAAAAGGTCCCAAAATTACTAGCGTAAAACCATTTTGTATGACTGTAATTGTATGATATCAAGCCACATGATTCAATTCTTAGTTGTTATGAAATCTACACAAATCACGTAAATTTGAACGTTTTTATTTCACAAATATGTTTGATATCACACGAATGTTTTATTTTATACGAATGTTTACGTGCTATCACATACACATCATGTCTTATCAAAAATTTGTAGACCAGGAAAAGAAAATCATCAAACTAGTCTTTATTATTGGTTCTAAAGATATAGAAAATGTGGTATTAATGCCAATGAGACAACTCTCCATCCAAGTAACAATTTATAAAAGTTAACCATTATAGGTCAAGGTACGGCGGTCAATACGAAGCCTTGTCTGTTTGAAGATTACAATGTTAAACAAAAGAAAGTTTTACAAGTTGGCCATGTTTCCATAAAACTTTAAAAATAAATAAGACGAAATAGTAGTGACACAAGACAAAGTTATTGCTTGTCAATTATTTCTGTCATTGTATTGCTACATAATTTGTGAAATGTGTCTTTTAGAACTTAGCCTCTGTATGTCAAGATCATAACTGCAGTCTGGACGAAATATGTATTCCAAAATCACAAAGCCATATATGTTATCCATTTTTCCAGAACAAAACAGGTAAACATAAACTTATTGATTTTCTGTTGATTTATTTGATCATGTGAACGATTAATGATATTATTGGGATTACAAGCACCATTTCAAAATAACCAGATCCGCGCGTGTGGTAACATTATCGCTTAGAAAGCATATTTCATCAGACGCCATTCAAGATTTAGACTGAATCAATTAACGAAACATAAATTGCGGATATCAACATAAAAAACTAGAGGTTTCTGACTTTGAACATGCACTTGAAGTCAATGGAAACATTGACCAAGAATACTTAAAAAGGTGTTGGTAATAAATCATGCAAGTACAGAAGTACTGACTACAGGCCTTGAAGTCATAATAGTTATCAAAGGTACCAGGATTATAATTTAGTATGCCAGACGCGCGTTTCGTCTACATAGGACTCATCAGTGACGCTCATATCAAAATATTAATAAAGCCAAACAAGTACAAAGTTGAAGGGCATTAAGGATCCAAAATTCCAAAAAGTAGTGCCAAATACAGCTAGGGTAATCTATGCCTGGGATAAGAAAATCCTCAGGAAATTTATAAAAATGACCACATTATATAAACTGTCGAATTACTTTGTTGTGCTCGTACTCCAACACCAACTAATCAAAATGTTGGATTTCATGTAATGATTTTTGTGCTTCGAGCACAAAGCAAAGTTTTATTCCTTCAAGGCCATAGCTTACTTTCATTATTCTATTTTTACATTTGTATGTCTATCAGGCGTTATAAACGATCCACTTTGTCAATAACTGGTATTACTTTATATTACTTTTTTTCAAATTTGCTTCTAATAATCCATAAAAATGATGTATACTGCAATAATGTCAAAATATCCCAGATAGTCAATGATAACACGTTTATCTTCAATTCTAAACCAAAAATATAAATGTTTTTTAATAATCAACTTATCATATATACCAGGATTGAATTTTATATCTACGCGCGTTTCGTCCACACAAAACTCTTTAGTGACGCGCGAATCCAAAAAAGTTTAAAAGATCTGAAGTTGAAGAGCATTTAGGACCAAAATTCCTAAAAGTGTTACAAAACACAGCTAAGGTTATCTTTTCCTAAGGTAGACAATGTCTCCCGATTGTATCCTGTTGTTTGTGAGCGTAATAATTTACTTCACTGAGAAATCTTTATATTTTCCAGTACATCAAACATGTCCAGTAAATTGGTTGAGATTAGGAAGTAACTGTTACTATTTCAGTGCTGATACTAAAACGTGGCACGACGCTAATAGTGGAAGATATTAGCAAGCAAAATCGAGGGAATTGTGCAAATGATGATACAAGCATGAAAATTACCACAAAGCATCATTATCATATACTTTTTAAGAAATAACTGCTGTCCATTCAAAAAATTTTTTTTTCAGGATGTCCACGGCCATTTTCTAAAATGGCGGTTTTCTTCAGTTTGAAAATACTGATTTTTCTGGAAAATTTTTCTTTGAACTTTTTTTAGTAAAACCCAATTATCAGGTTTGGCAGCTACTTTCCTTACATCACATATTTATTAAAAAGAATTTTTGATATATCCAGTATTTGCGCATGCGCGAAAATGTTACAAAATTCTTTCAAAAACATTTGAACTATTTACTATATATATAGTGTTTTTGGATTTCTAATGATATTACGAATTGTTTTATTAACATTTTTCAAGGTTATGATACACATGTGTTTAACACTTTGGCGCATGTGCAAACTAGTTATAAACATCAAGAGCGATTTGTATGCACTACCAGGCAATTCTCAGGTATTTGATGAATAAGGCAAAAATGTGGTGAATCCCGGAGAAACATCAATTGTAACTGCAGATCAGCCACTTTTGAAATGCCTAAGAAAATTCACTGGGAATGGCCTGATTTTTACAGAAAAGATAAGTGTATCGACTTGTTATAAAACTCTGGGTGATATATTGCGTGATAGGGGATGGACATGTTATCTTACTGAAGCCAATATTGCAACACCAAGAATGGCAGATTCTTTTTATGTATGTTCAAATGTACCTAGGACTAGACAGGCGCATCAGACAACTGCATGTATTTTGCTTGAACTGTTAATTTCGGATTATGAAAGCTAAACTCAGAATATATAATTAAAATGTATGTCATGACTCTGTGACGTTCAATGATGCAGAAGACTGGTGTATAGAGTCATCTCGACCACAGTTTCATTCCTGGCGTTCAATTATAAATTAAGAACTTCTGATTTTGGTATTATGCTCATTTCATGAGTGAGATTTCGTACTTTACAAACAGTCCATATAAAGCATGATAGCGTATTGCTTTAGGTGTTGATCGTGTAAATTATGCTCGATCGTTACTGACCCATCTCCAAGATATGACTCCACTTCCCGAACATCACCCACAAGTGGCAATGAAATTTGAAAATGATAATTTCACTTTACGTAAGACCAGCAAATTTCAACACAATTGATCAGGCACAAAAACAGATTACTGCAATTGTGAAGGGCAATGTTGGTTCCATAAGATTAACCGAAAATCACATTTAGACAAATTGATGGTAGCTGGACCAGGAGTCAGTATACTAGAAGATGAATATGAAAAATCTTGTGGTTTGGGTCATTCTTAAACAGATGAACGGCCTAATGAAGACTCTACGAAAACACAAAAAGATGTCTTTAAACAGCTTTAAAGTCTTTGTTAAGTGAAGAAAGAAAGTGAAAGAAGAGTAGTCAGATTTATAAAAAATATACTCCATTTAGGAAATTGTTGAACAGGTAAGATATGTAAATAAACTCCAAGATATTGGTCCAAACAATACGAATATCTTTTGAAGCAAATGCAAAACGAAGGAGAACCTGCTTTAAAAAAAAAAAAAAATAACAACTTCTTATTTTGGCCGCAAAATGAAACCGGAAACGTCTTTGTCTAAAACAAAGCTAGAGAACCTTAAAAGTGATCGCGATATCTTTTCTAGACTTTTCATTTCTTGTCACAGTAGAAAGTTTTATCCATTAAAACCAAACTTCTCCTCTGTCTTTATCTCAGGATGTTTCTTGAAAAATTTGTATTAAATCGCTGCAAATGGGTTTACTTGAAATATTCTGCGATTTGCTGATCCAAATTCGGACGCATTTAACGTTGGTGGGGCAGCAATGGTTAATTCCAGGTCACAAAGTTGGACAACAGTATTTGATGATTATTGAAATGAGGTCATACTGCCTTACATAAAATCTTGCATCGATAAGTATTCAAGAGAAGACATTGTATTTGGTGTTAACTCAATGAATAATTCAAAGGCTGTGACAACACAAAGGCAAGGTTTTTGTGCCAGATTGAAAGGTATTGGTTCTGGTTGAACACCAATGGTTTGGAGTAATTTTCTCTGCTCAGATGACAACGAAACGAAATTGTTCAAGTTTTTTGCTGACAAAATTGCTTCTTAAGAGACTAATAAAAATGTGTATGTTACTTATGGTGAAACTATTTTTTGCAATTTCAGTAAGGATACTTCCTATCTTCACCTTGTTATCATGAAGAAGCAGATACACGAATGTTTGTCCATATTCGGTACGATTATGAAAAATATGGTAAAATGTGATTTAAGGTAGTAATTACACAAATGTAATAGTATCAAGAATTGCAGCAATCGCAAAACTAGGTAGAACATATTGTGGATAGGTTATGGAAGGAATAAAGACATTTGTTGGCTTCCTGTACCTGACATATCAAATGTGTTTGGTCCTTGTGTAGCTGCTCTTCTTTCCGTTCATGCATTCAGTGGATGTGACACTTTGTCGAATTGTCGTGGGAAAGGGAAGAGGTCAGCTTGGCTAGCAATGGGAGGTTTGTCAGTTATAAAGCACATCAAAAGAGAAGTAAATCAAGGAGGAGTTGTTTGGGCTCAGCCTGATTCATGTATTCGACAGGTGCATGTACCAAGTCAGGAACACTGGGGTGGGATGAAAGAAAGAAGCAGTTGGAAACTGAAATGGACTTCTGGACTAAGGTTGCATCCTCGTGTTAGGAACTTTTGAATGCGGAGGCAAAAATGCAGCTGTGACCTGTGTTGGTAACTATAAATGCTACCGTTCTGGATTTCCTTGTACGGGTTGTTGTATAGGCAACTGTCAGATAATTATAAGATAAGCAACCTGTCTTTCTAACCAAACTAGGCATTTAAACTTAAGGTAACACGATACCGAATGGCATATCTCCCGATTTCCAAAATTTTTGGCATACGTGTACTTTGAATCGAGTTACATCGGAATATGTAATAAAAAATGGGGGTCACCATTTTTGTTTTTTTTGTAATTTTCATAGGAAAACGTCAATTTTGGCGACAAATTTACTTAGGTATATAGGGGAAATGCCTTTTTTTCTGCTTACCTTTTTAGATTTTCGAATGGATGGCTATTTTCTTATATACGGAGAAAAACAAAAAACTAACATAATATCCAGGATTGCATAGTGAATCCATTCACGTATAGAAACTCATATGTCACCATCCTTGTTTTTGAAATAAATGGCTTCAAAATTGATCGATAGGCCTAGAATTTGACCAAAAAACGTGTGACGTTATGGTGTACGGAATATAACGTTATTCCTTCTCAGAGAAATGTAGAAAAAAATATGTGTCGGGATCTGAATGAGTATATTTTATTTTCATTTCCCATGTCGACTGTCGTAAAGTTCCTAGTAATGCAATATAAAATTCTACTGAATCAGATATAATTTTATTTTCGTCCTGCACATGGAATTTCACTCATATGAATTTATATCAATATCGTCCGATTTTCACATCAAACGAGCATATACTTGAAACTTGCGTGAACAGGTTCCATGTGAATCTTATGATAATAGTTCGTGCATAAATCATCGGAATTTTGTACACGTTAAATTCACGTAAATATTTGAAATAAAATTATTTAAATACTATCTTTGTTCTAAAATTTGATTAAAACCATAAAAAATACCTTCAGATTTTTGTTAAGTTTACGTGAAAATTAAATGAAACATTTCACGTGAGATTCATCCGAATTATACTGATTTTTAACTCCATCATATTAGACAATGGTGGTATCATCACTGCATCCCGTGATGCAGAAATATAGTATTTTAAAAAATTTGATTCATTTAACAGTTTTTTAATTGCTCGGTTTGATGGTTGTTTAACGTTCAGTGGCAAATAGTTCATGCATGTTCGGGACGATACAATACAATTTTGAAAACAGTTGTTTATAAAAGACACATTTGATTCACCAGTCAAAAAAGATTAGATATTCTGTTTTTTTTGTGAAAATTATGAAGAAAAATAAAATAACAAAACTCCAAGAAAAAATCAAAACGAAAAAATCCCTTATCAAATGACAAAATTAAAAGCTGAAAAACATCAAAAGAATGATAAACAGCCGTCATATTCTTGACTTGGTACATACAATGCATGTAGTATAATGTACTCTGCGTGGTGTAAATGTGTTATTTGTTTGCTCAGCAAATCGGACAAACCTTGCAAACTGTTAACCCGAATAATTCAGTCGTTATATTCCGCTTACTACATTAAGTAAGTAGGAGAGATCGATTACGGGGAGGGACTGAATTATTCAGGTTAGCAAACTGTATGCAAAATTTCACAAATTTCAACATTCTGTCATTTGTGAAAAATTATTTACATAACAAATCTTGAGATTATATATGCATCCTTTAAATAAGTAAAACAACTGCTAAATTTAAAAGTTCCAGCTTGAAATTCAACCTGTATCAGATGTAAGCCGGAGTCTGTACTCTGTGTGCCTTTGTATTTTATCAAAATGCCTAATCCAGCAGCCTGTCATGAAACAAAAAAGAAACTCCAGACGATATGCGCACCTATGATATGAGTAGTAACACCAGGTACAGAGTTTTAAAGCTGAAGCAAAACAACTGTAGTTCTAAATAATTAGCCGAATTAACCCTATATATAGGAAGTGCGGATTAACGGTCAAACGGACAAATGTAAAACAATATGATGATACGTGCTCTATAAGTAATTTGGTGACAATGCATATTTTTGAATATGCAGTTCATATAATGGAATGGTAATTTGGAGATCTGAAATGTAGTAGCAATGTAAGAAGGATAGCATTTCCGTCATTTCGTCTTTGGTGGAAAGTTGATTAATTGGAAATTTTACCGCATCTCCTTATATTTCATAATAGTTTGAAATCAAAAGTTTTAAGACTTTAACTAATATTTACCAAGAGACTGAAATGTTACTGTGACAATTATACTACACATTCTCAAAATTTTCCAACGTTTACTAAAACTACAAATAAGAAGTGTAAAGATACTACTCCAATGAGCATTAGTCACGATTTTCTTGATGTCTTCAAGGTGTTGATGTCAGTTAATTAATGCCCAGCTGTTGCTATCTTGTAAATTGCATATCACATATCTCCATTTATCATTCTATCACTTTTGTACAAATAACATGTACATGTACACAATTTTTTTTTTTGGTATTTGTACTTGTACTTTTACAAATAAAGTCTCATGTTACCCCACTTCCAAAACGAGCAAGCGGTAACGTAGATATTTAGTTTTGCGTAACTGTTCAATGTTGGTCTTCCTCGCGGTCTGCGTTTAAACTTTGTCGAATTTTTTGAAAAAATTAGAGGCAATGATTTAAATTTTAACAACTAAAGTTCCAAGTGACGGGTGTAAATTGAAGGATTGATTGCTTTGATTATTGGTTGGTTAACGTCCAGTGGAAAATATGTTATGCATGTTCAGGACGAGAACAAGTTAACAATAAATACAATAGGTAGGTTTTGCAAGAGGGGCAGGGCATCCGCGATGATGGTCGGGAAAATTTAAACGCTATACATGTATATATATATATATATACTTGTATCCTTGTTCTAAAAACTAATTTTAAGAAAGAAACTTTTCGGTCTTTTTCTGACGCCTAGTATGCGAGCAATATGGCCCTCAGAGCCCTAAAAGGTAACTTTGTTAATTTTCTTTCAGTCGTTTTGTCTCCCAACTTGTACATGTACATTATTTCCAACTCAAAACTAAAAAAACACCGAATACCCATGCATGCGTAAATTAACACGAATATAAAATCTAAATGATTTCAAGATATAGCTTTTTTACAGTCTCTTGCCGTTTGAATAATAAAAAGTCAGCCGTTTGCATGTAAATTTCGAGAAAAAAATTATAACGGTATCAGGGAATACGGAACCGGTCTGACTACAGCCAGCCCCAACTATCAACTTGTATTTGTAGACGCAAGTGGATACTCGGGGCTGGCTTTATTCAGACTGTAACGGAACCTGAATTTTGTTATTTTATTTCTGCCGAATCAAGTGCCCCTGTATTTCCCAGCCTTCGTTTACTTTCTAATGCTTCATTCCGATGTTGCTGTCCGTCCTGAGTAGACGTGGTTTATACGATTACAAAGCTGGCACTGTATTTTATAAATATTTCCAAAACTATATCGAATTTACTCTGTACAGACCAATGAATTTCAGAGACTGTTTACACATGGAACACAGGAAAAGTTATTCGGCTTAATAACCACTTTTTTACATTCCATACAAACAAACTATTTTCTGTATGACTTTCAACGTCTGCTTGTATCGTGCTTTTCCCCTTATGTATATCCGTATTCTCATCCAAATAAATTTCAATTTTGTCCGAGCGGTGTTTTTGATGACCATTTTAAAACGAATTAATTGTTGTAAAATTCCCCGTTTTTTTTCACACATCATCCTAAGCTTCTATAAATTAGATTTCTACTTTCAAAACAAAATTTCATGGGGATACTGCGTGAATCATGAATAAGTACTTATTGCAAAAATAAACCAAGGTTTACTTTTATAAATTGTTATTTGGATGGAGAGTTGTCTCAATGGCACTCACACCACATCTTCCTATATCTAAACCAAGAATAAAAATAAAGTGATAAAACTGTGTCTGTTATGCATAAGAACATATATAGATAAAGCATGCAGATGCTTAAATATTAAAGAAACAGAATATTTAAAAAGTAAAGTAATACTTTTTAAAGATTAAAAATGAGCAGAATGATTGCCGAAAACGATAAAACAATCTATGTCAAATAACCGCTACGTTTTGCATCAAAACTCTTGGCACTCTGCATCTAGGGAAAGTTACCGTTAAAAATGCCACACATAACCCACTGCATTGGCTTATATGTGTGAACGTTATTCGATAACGTCAGGAACGATAACTCATGGCGTAACGTCATTCGGTATCGTGTTACCTTAACAAAGAGTGTTATCACTTGTTAAGTTGATGGAAATTATAAGAATATTTTCTACGTATTTGCCTCCATTTTGGAACCGGAAATTTTTCTTCATTTATGTGTTGTTATTTCGTACTTAGGATGTTTTATCATAACTTGCATTGGATTATACCTATAAATAAACTCGTCATAGATACCAGGTCTAAATTTTATATATACGCCAGACGCGCGTTACGTCTACAAAAAACTCATCAGTGACGCTCGAATCCAAAAAAGTTATAAAAAGCCAAATAAAGTACGAAGTTGAGGAGCATTGAGATCCAAAATTCCTAAAAGTGTTGCCAAATACAGCTAAGGTAATCTATGCCTGAGGTAGAAAAGCCTTAGTATTTCAAAAAATTCTTAATGTTGTAAACAGTTAATTTATAGATATAACAATATCAATGATAATTCATGTCAGCACAAAGAGTGCTGACTACTGGGCTTGTGATACCCTCGGGGAAATAAATCTCCACCAGCAGTGGCATCGACCCAGTGGTTGTAAATAAACTCGTCATAGATACCAGGACAAAATTTTATATATACGCCAGACGCGCGTTTCGTCTACAAAAAACTCATCAGTGACGCTCGAATCCAAAAAAGTTATAAAAAGTCAAATAAAGTACGAAGTTGAGGAGCATTGAGATCCAAAATTCCTAAAAGTGTTGCCAAATACAGCTAAGGTAATCTATGCCTGAGGTAGAAAAGCCTTAGTATTTCAAAAAATTCTTAATGTTGTAAACAGTTAATTTATAAATATAACAATATCAATGATAATTCATGTCAGCACAAAGAGTGCTGACTACTGATACCCTCGGGGAAATGAATCTCCACCAGCAGTGGCATCGACCCAGTGGTTGTAAATAAACTCGTCATAGATACCAGGACTAAATTTTATATATACGCCAGACGCGCGTTTCGTCTACAAAAAACTCATCAGTGACGCTCGAATACATCTTTACATCCCTTGTGAAGTTGCTTGAAAGTATAAAAATTGAAATTTTTGACTTTTCTGCCTACATTTTGAAACCGGAAGTCACCTTTAGTTTCATTAATGTATTGTCTAATTGTAATTTAGGAACTGTCATTTACTTTTTATCAAATCTAACATTGGATTTTACATATAACACACCTTTCCAAGGATTAACGAATTATTGCCAATTTGTAATGACGCCATTTTCAAAATGTGTGGTGGCCATCTTGAAAAAATGATTTTTTTTCTGGCCAGCAGCAGATTTTTTATAAGTATCATTTAGTCAACCTTTTTACCAAATTTCATGCTTGTATCACGATTTGCACAATTTTGTCCATAATATCTCCCACTACTGGTGATGCTTGAACAATTAAAAATATTATATCCACTTCTGGAGCTAAAAAAATGTAACATACTAGACAACAATGCTTTAAAAGACAACCTTATTAATGTAGATTTCAATCCTGCATACGGTTTTTTATTGTCAAGACATATTTGATTAATCTACGAATTTTGAAATCGGGTTGATAGGTCAACGTTTTTCTTTTGTTATGTAGAGAATACTAGTAAAGGGAAGTTAAACCCGACACCGAATGGGATTGAGTCAGTAAAGGAGTGGCAAAAGAAACCAGAGGGACAGTCAAACTCATTGATTAAAAAACTGACAACGCAATGGCTACTAAAGAAAAAAGACAAACAGACAAAGAGAAGGACATATCCGAAAGCATATGTGAAAAGGATATTCCATAACGGTCAACCAACTAGTGATGGCGTTCGTAAAAATAACGAAGGGATAATTTCAACTTTTCCATTTGGAACTTTGGTTTAATAGCTTCCATTTGATCAGCAACCCTCTATGAAGGAAAGCATGATAGGAAAAACAAGCCCTGGTTATGATATTAATTGGGAAATATATACTTCGTATGAATGCGCTGCTGGTATGTTGCTACATATAAATGGAAAGTTTACGAGTAGGAAGCTTAAATCATCTATTTTGTCTAAAGTTTTGTTTTCAATCGTCCCTCATTGTCAATTTCTAGATGTAAATCAAGATATGAGGCAGACTTAACTGTATCTGTTGTATTCTTTATCTCTATATCGATGTGATAAATACGTTCAACATAGTCACCAAATTTCGAATTATTTAGTGAGAGAACATCATCTATATAATTTATAGTAATATCTTCCAATCGGTTGACATTAATCAATCGATCCGACGACTAAACTCGTACTGCAGACGTATTTTTCAGAAGTTTTTTTATGGTTTATCCGGTCAGGAACTATATTAGATTTATAGTTGTAGATTTTCGAGAAAGGGCGGTAATGATTGAAAAATTATTCTATAGACATTTACTAAGTAATTTTTTTAATGATGTCAATAAACCATTTCTATTAGTTTATACTGTGTAAAGGCTTTAAAAGGTTAAAAAACCGCAAAAAAAATACCAAAAAAAGAAACAATAAATTAAACACAAAATTTTTTTTGTCAATGTAGTTTTTTTAAGATATTAATTTGTAAGATAAAACAAATAGAGAGGGGAAAAATCAATATTACAATTAGTTACATCTTTTGAGATGACACAACGCTACGCAATGTAAAGTTCTCTGTTGTCAGCTTTTATTGTAGTCCGTGGTTTTTCACTCCAACCTGCAAAATATATAAAAAGTGAATTTGATTTCAGAAGTATATGCGAAAATTGTTGTTTAGTAAAATGTCATGAAAGATCTTGATATCAATTTTGTAAAATATATGTACAATATTTCAGCCTCCCACTCGACCATGGAATTTCAAATCTATTGTGTGTTTTCAAACATATTTAGATACATACTATAGGCAGTTGCATAAACAATAATTTTTGGCTTTAAATATTCTCCTTTTGTGGTTTTCTCAGAAAGAGCATGGTATTCGTTCCATTGTACAGCGTTTGAAAATTACAATCAATACGTTACGCCAGTTAATAATTACACTATACGGACTTCCTTCGAAGGACTGTTTCTGCCACAATAGCTGCACTCTAAATATTTGTGACTTAACATGACTACATAAGTTTAACCACACGGTTTCGTTGACATATATGATGTGTCTGTGTCTCAAGTAGGTGATTGTATTCACATTGAAGGTGGTTCATGCAAAACAGGACACGTTTGATAAGGTGTATTGAAAACAATCTATACATTAAGAGCTAAATAGCAGGTCTATTTTGTTTTATATTTTAACTTGAAAGATGTTGTGATGGAGACGTTGTGCTTAATAACAATGCAGACATAATATCAATACGATTAGCCTAACTTTGTTTTAGTCTATACACATCACTGTATACATGGTATATCATTTAATTTATGAAATGGTAGTTTTCTGTTAGTACTTTTTCGAAAACTTAAACATAAAAAAAGACATGAAATTCTGAGATTTTATAAAGTACTTGATTATGATATGTTAGATATAAATTGTTTGATACTTAAACAAGTCAAAAAAACTAATAAGTTTATCATAAGCTCAGAAGTCAGTACTTTGGTATTGACATGATTTATAAAAACCTTTCTAAAGTTGTCTGTTTATAAATTTTGAAATTTAAAAAAAAAATAAGGTTTCAACTCCCTCAGGCAAAGTTGACCTTAGATAAATTTGGTTATTTGTTTTATGTATTTTTTTGCCAAATAGCTCTTCAAATGTTTCGGTACTTATTCATTCCTCGAATTTCAAATGTTTACGTTTCTGGTGGAGGCAAATCCAGAAAAACTCTTCGGAGGCATGGAATTATTAAACGTGTTGCTTTCAATTTTTTAATAAACTTACTGCTTTTCACATATGTATAAACGTTCGGTGTGTCAATTTCCATCGTTCCATTTATATGGAAAGTTTTTCATCATTATAATGCAATCTTCACCTATGGTGTTACCAAAGTTGTCTGGTTGTCCCGGATGCCAATCGTTTAAAGTACTTATCACCTTGCTATTTATCCATATCCAAATGCCTTCGGTAACAATATCTGTCCCGCCTAGCCAGTAATCTCGAAACCAAAATTGAAATGTATATTAATAGTGTATAAATAATGAATAATTAATAATGTTTTTTATTAAGGAGTTTATTCGATAAAGCCTTGATATGGCAAACTTTTTTAGCTAAAATTTCAATTTAGAATTTATTGGCCATTTTTGCGATTTGCTCCTGCCTAAAATGGAGTTTAGAATCAATATATAAATATTTGAAAGGGCATACAAATGTGGTGCACACTTTAAATGATGCGCTACGCGCATTATTCAGTGTGCACAACCATGTTAATATTGTTTATTCCTGGACAGACACATATTACAGCACTTCCTTGTGTATACTGGTTAGGCGTTTTGCTTTCCTTGTTTTACTATTGGTCTGTCATTAAATAATGTTTTCTTTAAATATGTCAATTCAAGGAACAAAAATAATAAAATGAAACAGGGGTGCAAGCGTGTGATATATGTGACCTTTTATAACATTCGTAAGATCTATACTATATACTTTTCTGATATGTCTTGACCACGGTCTTTATGCAGCTCCTCTGCGTAGTAGTTCTCACTTCTGCAAGCATGGAATTTTCACTTTTACAAAACGCCTACAACATGTAACACATTGTGAATTCAAAATGTATGAAAACTTTGAACATTTATTGGCTAATAAAAAAATTAAAAGCGGATACTGCAAAACTAAGTCAATATCGATTATGTATAACAATCTAACAACTAAAACAAACGGATCAAATATATTTATTGTCGTTAGATTTTGGTTCATGCACACGATGTTGTTCTGATGTTATAGCGTATAAGAATACAACTAAAAAGACATAAAATTTAACTTTTAAAAGAAGAGATTCTATGCTCACATCGACATCAATATTAGCTAAAATTAACAAGATATAGCATTAGGAAAAAAGATATAAGTAATCAGTTGATCTAAAATTAAAACGAAATTGGAAATGAGATAAAGTAACCCAAGACAATACATATAATGCGATAAAGGCATTGCAATAGAAGGATAAACATTTGCATATTGTATTTTTGACTGACCTGCAAGTGATATTCAATGTTTTCTTTGTAAAATTATTCAAAGGTTCAATTTTCTATAAAATTGTTGAGGTGTTTAATGGCAGCGAGGATTTTTTTATTTTTGTTAATTTCAATTTTAACCCATGTTCAGGTATTTGTAGGTGGCAGAATGCAATTTTAAATGCTAGCTAAAATTTATATGTGTTTTAATCTATGATCAGAAATACCAATTTAATCAATTAAAGATTATATCAAATATCATTTTTGTCTTTACATGCTTTTGTATAATTGTTGCTTCATTAAATATTGTTAAACCTCTAAAAGAAAAGTGAAATATACCAAAGGTAAATTAAAATTCATACGTAGAAAAACAACTGACAACATCATGGCAAAATACTACAACGACCAAAAGACAAATAACAGCCGAGACAAAAATAGAGACAGAAAAACACGAACCCATCAAAAATAATGGTATTTCATCTGTTCCAAAAGATTAAGCAGACGCTGCTTCACAAATGCACCTCAATAAATCACCAAAAATGTTTGAGATTTGTTATTTATGAAGAATGGACAAAAGGTCTAGATTGCTATTGCGATTTAGAAATAATCTGCATACAGATATATGTAGCAGATATCAGATATCAGAATGCAATTTATTATTGCGATATTCTCACAGTCGCATGCTTTGCAATAATAAAAACCCACACTAATTTTCTTAATTTAGAGTAATCAAAAACAAATCGTACCTTTTATGTCGGATGATTTTGACTGTTATTTCATGATTTTTTTTCTAAATTTGAAATTCGTTTATCAATCAAATACTCTACCATGAAATAAGACATGGTTACATATAACTGACCAATAAGGTACAAAAAGGTAAACATTTAAATTTTCTATAATATACCGCTGTATATATTTTTTTATGATGTACGATATGGTCAGCGCACACAAACTAGTATTAAGTATTTTACGCTACAAATCTTACTATAATTCATGTAATGTTGTCTCTTTTACGTCCGCAGACATATTTGTCGTCCAGGAAAATATCAGAATTGTAAAACTGAGATTCTAACATGACGTCCTTCAAACGCTTTGAGTACACACCCGTGGTAAAATATGAATATATTGCATTGGCTGTTGCGATCGTACTCCCACATCGAATGTTTTTTTTTATGAATGAAGTACCCGACGTCATAGAATGATGACGTAATAATTTAAGCTTTTTACGGGAAAATACACGCTTCTGATACCGAAAATCATCACAACAAAGAAACATAAAAAAAACGATGTTAAAATGCGATATAGGCCCATTTTTTTATACATAGAAGACGTAAAGTAAATTATCATTAAAATTCATCCAAATCTATCTAAAAACGTTATTGTAAATAGTTTGAGCATGTCACTTATTCTGTTTGCTCCGTTCTTTAACGCAAATCTAAAAGTGCGTTAATATATGAAAACGGCAAGTATTTGCCTCCACCTAGAGCGCTTCTATCCAAAAGAATTGCCGTATTTGTCCTATTAGAATCGAAATAATCGAGGGCTTGAATATATCTAGATTTTACCACGCATTGTCCTTTATGTCGATACTTTACCCCTCGCTATCGCTCGGGTAAAATATTTGTCATAAAGGGCCAACCTGTGGTAAAATCACGATATATTCAAGCCCCCATGAATTATTTCTTAATTCTTTAGAAGAAATATTGGAACATTGTATATATATTACAAAATAGAACTATAAAATTATGCGTTATTTGTATCTAGATTGATGTAAAATTTAGGTATAAGACTCTGTCCTTTTGTTGTCTGAATTGGGGAAAGAAAGAAAAAAAAGAAAACGTAAAAAATTTTAAGAACTGAAAAAAGTTAGATTTTCATTATTGCTACAGTAGGGATGTTGGAGGATCGCCTAATGGTTTCCTCAGTGATTTAGTAACAGCCTTCCAAAAGAGGACTTCGCCCAAACCTTTCTGATACATTATAGGGCTTGCACTATCTAAAAGTGTTCGTAGTCGCCTTGTCATATGTTTGGAATCAATACTTTCTAACATAATAAGCAAGACAACATCTCGTCCATGTTTTCGACGTCTTTCCTGAACCACGTCAACTTCAAATTGGCACCATTCACTTTTCGCAAATTCATTCGATATGACAATTACAACTTTCCAAGATCTTTCTAGATATTTGTCAATATTTTCGGTAATGGATTCGCCAACATCAAAATCTCTATGGTGGACGCATAACTTGACGCCCTCCTCTCGTTCCATTTTTACAAGAAAAGTTTCGTGAACCCAAGAACGATCTGCTTCACAATACACTACAAATGCGTGATACTCAAAATCGTCGGCTTTCGGTAAAGGGATGTAACCTTTTTCCTACTAGATTGAACTCGCCATAAATAAATATAGTTTTTAATGTTTGTTTGACATTTTACTCCAACAAAAATAAAAGTCACCATTATTATCCCAAAGGAAGTTATACATATTGTCATGGTGTATAAGGGATTCCAAGACGGACATGTCTTCTTTGATTCTACAAATTGCATTAAAAACCGCCCAACAAATTTAGAAGGTTGGTGACATCTATATGCAAACGGGTATTGAAGAAATTTAGTTGGTGTACTTTTTAACATATCGCTGAACCATAAAAGGTTACAATCACACGTATACGGATTATTACTCAAATCTATGCCATCTACTGAACGTAACATATTAGGCGGAAAAAAAAGATTCATTCACAGTGTTAATCTGATTATTTGATAGAATAATTCTTTTAAGGGATGTCATGTTTTGAAAAATGTCAGCACCGTTATTCCAGGCTGTGATTTTGTTTGCGTCTTAACTAAGCACCCGTAAGGACTTAAATTTGGAAAATACATATCTTGGAATAATTGTAATTCTACTTGATGCCAGTATCAACTTCTTTAATCTAACTAAAGGTGAAAACATGCTGTATACAATCATCTCATCTTTTGGAAAGTAATTATGAGATAAACTGAGAAATTCGAGATTCGGCATTGATGCAAATATTGTTTGTGGGTTGAAACCGGATCTATCAAAATGAAAGTAAGTTTGTTCCATTATGAGCGATATTAAAGATGAGGAATTAAAGGCGAAGCTTTCAATCCTTTTTAGATTTCCAATATTAGATAGCTTCACGGTATTCAACATTTTCATCGAGGCGAAGATGTTGTCTCTTATTTTTCCAATATGGATGCCATTTAAGTTCAGGACTTCAACTCTTGGAAGGCATAACAGTGAATGTTTACCTATATCGCCGATATTGTTGGAATTGAGTTCTAAATTTCGTAAATCTGGTAGGAAACTTGTTCCTCTGTGGCGATCTTTACACCAATTGGGAATAAGATGGAGCGAATTATTGTTTAGATATAAATCCATGACTGTTTTTGGTATGCCAGTTGTAGCAAAGTATGATATTGAATTTCCGGGTAAGTAAAGTTTTTAAAGTTTTTTCAAAGGAGAAAAGATAGAGCAGTTCATATTATAAAATCTATTTTCTTCCAACCACAGTGTTCGCAGAGAGTTATTTGTGAAACTCATGAACATATCTCGAGGGATCGATGTCCACTGATTAAAGCGAAAATGAAGAAATTTGAGATGTGTTTTTGGCATGTTGTCAATGACAATTTTAAGAATATTGACTCTAAGTTTTCTTTCGTACCAAATGAACAAACTGCTTAGGTACACCAATCCGTCAAATGCCTTAGGATGTATATACGAAATAATATTATCTTCAAACTCTAATTTTTTATAACATGGTCTGTAAGATTGACCAATCCATTTTCCCCGATGTCGTACCGCTCGGCATTGTGGGAATATAATTTAAATCTCGACCGGAACAAATAGCGATAGGTTTTCTTAAACACTTACAATGATTGGCGCAATATGTAGTCTCTGTCCGGTATTCAAGTATCAAATAGAATTTAAGCAACAACCAGATATTAATGCCTGTTGGTCTCATTCTGGAGTTGAATCTGAAAGATATAGCAATCTTTTAGAAACACATTTACACTGAGAGACGAAATATACATAAACACTTACTAGTATAAGTAATCTGACAACGTCATGCTTTGCAATTTGATAGACGCCCATGCAGATATTACAGTTCAATGAGAGAAGAAGAATTAAAAGAGTGACTTATTTTATCGTTTTTATTTCTTCACCTTATATACATATTTATAACAATTCCCTTCATAAAACTGTAGACCGTAAAACCGAAAGAGATCTTGAAAGAAAATATATTAACAAAACCCCTTTAGTATCCTTAAGTTGCAATCTTAAAATTATGTGATTTTAACTACTGATAAATATATCGGATATAATGGAATTTTTTAAATGTAAATTTCAGCTATTAGGTCACCAGTTTACCAATATTAAAAAAAACAAGGACTTGTCAAAAAGAAATATCTTATCAGAACGAACATATTTTTACAATTCAAAATATGTCATATCTAATATCTGAAATGGAGGGGGTACATGAGGCCATGTCTAACATGCTTACTGTCAAACATGTTATACCGAGCACCATTCTATAAGTTCCTGTCTCAAGTGTGAAGCCTTTGATAGAGGGGTTGTTATTTATTGCTTTGTCTCATATTTATTTTTCGTTGAAAGTTTTTGTAGTTAGTTTTGTCTTGTATCGTTACATCACTGGCCAGAGTAAGTGAGAGCGTTGGCGGCTTCAAACATGTTTTACCAGTCACATTGTGCATCTCCCAAGTCAGGAGGCTGTAGTTCATACCTGTCATATTTGTTTTTCATATTTATTTTTGTTATAAATTATGTAGTTAGTTTTCTCAATTAAAAACAATTAATATCACAATACTGAACTCCGAGGAAAATTCAAAACGGAAAGTGCATTATCAAATGGTACAATTAAAAGCTCAAACACATCAAACGAATGAAATACAACTCTTATATTCCTGAATTAATACAGACATTTCTTGTGTATAAAGTTGTAGATTGAACCTGGTTTTATAACTAGTTGAACCTCTCAATAGTTGTTTAGTTTTTATATTGAGGCCTTTTTAGACCGAAGTCAGTGTGGGGTTTATTTAATGCAAAAGCCATATAATTGCTTTCATCCACTTCATTGAACCTTGGTGAATATTTGTTTTTCGTAATAATGCCACATTTCCTTATCTATATTTATTACAAAAGTTATACACGCATACGTAATTCATAATATTTGGATGTACGTAATGTTTTAATACGTACTATTGACTGCATGCCTCATGGTGCTTTTGCTGTACTAACAAATAGCGTACATAAAAACACAATAAGTGTGTTACTGAACTGTCATCAACACTTCATTTCTTTTTAACAAAAATAAAAAAAATATACTCACGCTTCAAATATTATTGTTTTTAGTTCATCCCGCATGAATTGCACATGATGTTATACGTTGAAAACAATTTCAAGCATCACATTGGTGATAACATCGGTAATTGCTTCCTTATGGTTTTAAGCTATTTAATTTGTAGACCAAAGATCGAATTGTTGGTATATGTATAATAAAAGATAACAGTATACTTTTTGTCAAAGTTTAGAATAACGTACATGTTTTTTAATCTATATCGTACTCCAAACCATCTTAGGACTAAAACAACTTTATTCCTTTATTGTTAATTGCTTATGGACTTTCCGTTTATAATTTTCATCACAGTTTTGTATTTTTGTCATTGTACTTTTTATTCGACTGTCATACACTTGAGAGGTTTAGCTTACAATAAAACTAGGTTTAATTCACCATTTTCTGCATACACAAATGTCTGTACCAAGTTCGGAATATGACAATTGTTATCTATTTTGACGTTTGATGTGTTTGAGCTTTTGATGTACCAATTTGATAAAAAACATTCGTTTCGAATTTTCCTCGGGGTTAGATGTTTTTGTTGTTTTACCTTTTCTTTAACAAATTATCTAGAGATGTTTTTGAAATTATATTTGTTTAAATCATACCAAGACATAAGAAACTTAACAAGACAAAAATTGTTTACTGTGTAAGTACAGGAAAGGTGCTAACACCTTGTGAAGTGGCGCTTGGTGTTGCATCATCCAATAAAAACACATACATATTAATAGTTATAGAACACTTCAATAAACAAGGGCCTACGTAGAATTATATTTTAAAATCAACAAGCGTATCAATCCATATCAAATGTCAACAAACCGCTTAAGTAATTTTGTTCAATGTCCAATCTGACGTTTATTGAAGAAACTGTTAAACATGTCTAGCAAATGCATGTTTTTGTCTCATTGAAATTTTCCTATATCTGCATTCTGTTTTAATTTTCTTTTCCTTTTCAAAACTATCATTCTAATTCCCTTGTGTAATGCACAGTCTATTAAGTAAGTCATGTGTTCCATTTATCAAATGCTAAATAATATATGTCATGCATGAACCATATCTCGATTCAAAAGTTTTTTTTGTAGCAGCTGAAGCAAAGATGAAATGCCAAGTTTGTGGCCACCCTATTTTACTTTCTAGCACTCAAAGCAAACATTTTCGAATAGATAAATGGCTTGCATGATCATGAATTGTTTCGTAAACATCATCGTCAAAAATGTGTTTAATCCTTATCAGTTCCAACCCAATTATTGTTTTCATTAGCTCCTATTAACCGTCGATTCCACAGTTGACCTGTCGTACCTAATGGATAAGCTGTCATGTTGTCTTACTGAAATCAATGACTCTGCGAATAACAATAATTGTAAGTTTTTAACGACATTGACTGGCTATACAGCCCTTGCACGGTCGGTTATATGCAAATGATGCAATATATCAGAGTAAAAAACAGCACATGGGGGGGGGTTAAGAATCGGTATAAAAGGACAACCCGTGGTAAAATTACTATATATTCAAGCTCCCATGAATTATTTCGATTCTAATAGGAAAAATACGACAATTCTTTTGGATCGAAGCGCTCTAGGTAGAGGCAAATATTTGCCGTTCCAATACATAAACGCATTATTAAATTTGGCATAAAAGAACGGAGCAAACTGAATAAGTGACATGCTATGATTTACACTGTTTACAATAACGTATTAAGGTAGTTTTGGATTAATTTAAATGACAATTATCTTATTTGTCTTATATGTATATAAAAAAATAAATTGCTTATACCACATTCTAGCATCGTTTGTTTATGTTTCCTAATTGTGATGATTTTCGGTTTCACAAACGTGTATTTTCTTGTAATTGCGTCTATTCTAACGTCATCGTTCTATGACGTCGATTACCTCATTCTTAAAAAAGCATATATGACATGGAAGTTCTATTGGAACATCCCAAGCAATATATTCGTATTTTACCACTGCTGTGTACATGGTGTACTCAAAGCGTTTGAAGGACGTCATGTTAGAATGACAAATGAGTTATCTGATACTGAGTATTTAAGTATTTAAAGATCGATAACTACAATTGAAATATCCTGGTTAAATTTAATCGGTGTACATGGGTTATTCTTCATTGTTTTGTAACAAATTTCACGGCGCATGCTAGTTTTATAAATAGCTCAAACAATCCTTGAAACCAAGGATTTTCGATAGCTGTTTCCATTTTAAAATTCAATTGTAAACCACCCTTCTCCTAAAAATGCAAATCCGAATAACTGTGCGGTGATGTGGTATACGATGTCACAGAAACGTGTTTTAAAGTTGTTAATAAATTATTAAAATGCAAATGATTTAGATACAGACGTGAAATACATTAATCATAAACTTTCTTTGGGTTATTTTAGTCTTCATTTCAATTTTATGACTTTTGTTCTTATTGTGTGTAAAATGTGTCGGAAATAAGAGAATTGTTTTAACGACCTAAGTTGTTTTCAAAATTGATATGTCAATTTTTAGAAAATTAAGATATTAACATGATATTCTCTGTCCTGTCATATATTCAAGTATCAGATAGAATTTGAGCCATAACCCGATAGCAGTGTCTTTTGGTCTCATTCTTCAGCTGAATCTTAAAGATATAGCATCATTATATCAGAAACACCTATGTACGTCTTTGCAATTTGATTGATGTCAAGATGATAACATTCAATTATATTTAAAAAGGACACATTTTAAAGAGAAATGAATTGTTATTTCAAATTGAGTGATGCAAACTTAAAAAAATAAAGATATATTTATACAAGATGTTTCGCCATTGGTTATTTTCTTAATAAATAGTTAAGGTTTGTTGATCAAAAACAACATCATGAGCATTTAAGCCTTACACATAGAATTTAAAAACAAATGAAAGCGGAATGGATTCAGAAACTAAAGTATTCCAAATACACCAAAAAGAAACATCCAAATGGATATTTGTCATCTATGTATTGTAAAGGATGATGTAATTAAGTTAATCAATCAACACATTTTAAAACATGTTTTTGGGACTTTTTAGCCAACAAGAATTAATTTCTAATATTGCAAATTAAGTAATTAAATAGGTTGGTTTAATTGATAACCACAACTTGAAAAAAAAACCACAGCAATTTTTTTAATACTCACAAATAATGATAGGACAACCAAATTTGGTATATACGGGTTCATACCAAGGTCGTCTTTTCTGTCATAAAGGGGTCATAAAATCGTTGATCAACGTACAGTGTGAGTGTCTCACATACTGTGAGCAATACGTCAACTTTATTCCATGTATGAAATTACTGTTAAGTGTACATTTGCGGCTGACAGTTTTCATTTCATTTTTGCCTAATGTAAATGGTTTACTAGTAAATGTCAAGTTTGCTGTTTTATCAAAAACTCCATATAGAAGGAATACGTCGACTATAAGTGGTGTATGGTGTGATAGTTATGTGTGTATGTCTGTCTGGCAGAGATTATATGATCGTGACCTCATTGTCATGGTTCATTGGTTAATGCCTTTTTCAAGGTTTTATCCTTTTGTGGGATATTTTTAACTATATATCAGTAATAGAAATGATTAAATGTTGTTAATGTCTGTCTGACAGATTCATCTTACCTTGACCATTTTTATGGTTCATTAAACTGTTAACTTTCCATGGTAATATATGTTTCTCAGATACTACAGACGACAGATAGAATGAATTTTAGGTGTAGAGGTCTGGTGAATTTTTGCAATCATGTAGCATCCAACGTCAGTCAGTTCGTCTTAATAATGAAAATTATTACCTAATAAAACTGCGCCAAATGTTACCTGATGCACCTTTCGATATTTAGTTTAAAACTTGTACTCATGGATTTCACGCGTTATCAAACATTGTTGCTGAAGATAAAACTGGTATTTTGGTAAGTTACAATTTTTGGGGTTAAATCACCAAAAAACGAAAGCAGTAAGGGCAAACGCAACACGGATAAAAAAAATACATAATGGTCACGGTCTATCTCCAGCAGTATTTTTAGAAAAAAATGTATGGAGTTTTGCCTTGGACAAAGATGTGTATTTGTATATATCATTATACAGAGAACGTTTTTCATCTGTAGTTTTATTTGGTCGGAGATCGAATTTTATTTGAAAGATTTGTTAATTTTTCTAAAACTTTTAATTCTTTCAATGTCCCAGTTTATATTAGTTCAATACATTTTCCTGTCTTATACAACTCGATGATCCATGTTCGTTAAGTTTATTAACATATATCAAATAAAAGAAGAAAAACATTTAAAAAAAATCAGTCATGGAAAACACTTGACCTCTCGTTTTGTGCACGCACCATTGGGGATTATGTGTTGATATTACGCACGTCTGTCGTACATATTCATAAGCCCGATGTCCTTGATGAGTTGTCAAAAATAAAAGGGAATAAGTTGGTTGTGCACAGCTGACCTTGAAAGATAGCAAACCGTACTAGTTTGTAGTTAACTCGTAAAACACGCGATAAGAGAACATAGTTATCTGAAACTAACCTTTACGCTACAAGGTGTTATCAAACGGTATAATGCAAATAAAAGTGTGTGATAAAAGAAATATTCGGTCAAAATTGAGATCTTGAATGTAGTATACAAAAGGTACATTACTGATGTAAGATTACAAATCAGTTCAAATTGATAGCATGAAATTCAACTTAAATGTTTAATCAAGGCACATCACACAAAGTAAAAGACTAATTTATGAGAAAAATTGTGTTTGTGTGAGTACAATGCATTAAGAAGATAATAAAAATAATATAAATCAACTCGAGTTATATAAATAGCAGGTTTTTTTTCTCTTTTTTTAATTCACCTCTGTTTAACACGAATTTGTAATACTGATTGATACTTTCGGCTAAGTAATATGGTAATACAAAAATCTACTTATAATGGTATCGATCTCCAGGGATTCCACAGCTTCACTGCATATAACAGTACAATTGCTAACCATTGATATGCAAGAATTTGATAATATTCTCTGTACCTTTTTAGCATGTGTTTTGTCAAGGATACAACTACAAGTAATTATATAATCATGATATATACTTGAGAAAATGTTAATATGAATATGCATAAATATTATCTCCATTTCATTACAAAAGTTCAAAGTATACTATCACACATAAATGTATATCTTTTGCTGCGCATAAGTATTTAGCAAACAGATTAATCACATATTGTTATATTCAACTGTTCTATTCAAGTTTCAAACAGGAAAATTCGGTAAGTTTATTAGGTAATTGAAAAAAATTGTGTTGTAAGTTAAAGACTCTCAAAGTATCGTGCATTATGAAGAAAATAGTAAATTATATGTTCACAAAATATATCTTCAGTTGATAAATCGCCTTCCCAAATTTCGTAAAACTCCATTCAAGTTCGACTTAGAAGAAGCTACAGAATAAACGTAAAAGTGAAAGCCAAAGATACTAATAATCAAAAGAATATTAAAGCTCATTAGTCGAAAACAGATTGAACACAGCACGAACCGGATCAAATACGGAGGGGGGCGAATTCAGGTGCTCCGAAAAACACGACAATCAAACGAGAAACACAAATTGTATTCTGATTTGATGTTTTAAATTGAAGTCTATGTAATTCTTCGCATAAAATTTATATAACATATGAAAACTAAATAGCAAAACAGGATAATCCAACAAATACGTCAACAATTCACGTTTCATACTGTAAGTTGGTGCATTTTTCTAAGTTATAGCCCTAAACAGAAGACGTCTTCAGTAGACTAATAGCTGATGGTAAGAAACTGTAAACAACACAAATGGTTAGCAAAGACAAATCTACATATGTAATCTAATATGAACGATTCACATTTGTGTAACATTGGCTGCTGTGCAATTAACACTATATGCGGGTTTTTCCGTCATTTCATGGTCAACGGAAGTATCGAAAAATGATAAATTCCCCAGTATTTGATGTACATGTTCTGTTATAGACAATGGCGTTCGTTATATAAACATTTTGGTTTATAAAGAACAGCGGGGAGAATTTAAAAAGGGGCCATAAACACAGACAAAATCAAAATTTTATCAATTTGATTTGTACACGATTCTTATAGGAAAATAGGAGATTTGGATGTTTATTTGACGTTTTTTTAATATTATGATAACGGCTCAGTATCTTAAGGGCATACGATACAGTTTTGATCATGTATTTACAAGTTCATTTTGTATATTTGTTCAAAATTCAGATTTGTGGCCGTAATTAAAAAAAAAAAGACATAACTTTTTTGTTATAAAAGATAAACACAAATTGTTTTTTGTTGAATAATCGTTAATTTCTGTATTTTATAAGTATCCTAAAAAAAAATATGCATTTTTTGTATTCAGAAATAACTCATATTTATCAAATGGTCATGAATTGATGAAAAAACGTCATTTTTGCTGCATGTTTATCAAAATTAAAAAAAATCCTCTATTTACAGTTTTATAAAATTTGGGTCACATAATCTCCCTGCAAAATGAAACAAATTGCCGTTTTGAAAAATAGGGGTCCATGAACTCGATTTCAAATTAAATCAGTTTGAATGATAAAAATCAGTCGAAAAAATGCATCTTTTCCCGATATGTCACAGTTTGACGTCGCGAAAATATCATTTTACGTTAGCAACGTCATTACCTCCCCTGTAACTGTATCGTATACCCTTAACGTCAGATGGGTATAAATAAACGCATCATAGATACCAGGACTATATCTACATATGTAATCTAAAGATGGGTAGCTTTGTGTCTGTAAACAATCCGACTGTCCACAGTCCCGACATTGTGACATATACGCCAAAAACCTTCATGATTTAATAGACATATGGACTAAGCTGAAACATAGCTGATAAATAATGAATCATATAGTTACATCGATTGTTAGTATCATTATCATTATTTGCACAACAGCAGGATATCATTTTTTTATCTATCTTAACCTTTAGCTATTTTATGTAGCCCGATTAAAAAGTCTATACACATTGACATTTAAAGAAATAAAACTCCATATTAAAGTTCAGGATAATACTCCCTTCCTCCAAAAACATTTTTTGACCAAATAAGTGGTTTGTCAATTGTCTACTTAATAAACAAGTCAGTCGAGGCAGAGACGACTTGAAATTAACTTCAGAGAAGTTCTGTAAAATTCCAAGTACTAGTATACATTACTCTTAAACAAAATCTATGATGACAAGAACATTAATGAGTAGACAGTTGTTTACAATCAGATAATCACATGCATGTTATGTATTTTCTTATTTATTTCCAGGCCGTTGTACGATATGAAGTATGTACTGCAACTGTTGTTTCTGGTTCACTGTCCTTTATTACAAGGTAAATACATGATATCTGTAGGCGTATGCATATTAAATAAAGTCAATAAAACAAAAACTGCTAATGGTTAGGAATGTGAAAATTAATTCTTGGATTTACAATTCCTGATCCTAACCAAACATATACATTTATTATGTACTGGCTTACTACATTTTAATGGCCATTTATGAAAGAGGAGGTATACTGATGTACAGCGGTTTGTTCATCCGTCCAAAAAACATTTGTCGCATTTCATTCAGCATCAAGATACTTTAAAATAGGATTAAGCTTTATTTCCCAATGCAGTACCGCTTGATGAGTCTTCCTATTCTTTATCAATAAACTTTCAGTTGGATGAACTCTTATATATGTTTGCATTTATGTTCGGGTTTACTGAGAAAACGTCTTGAAACAGTTTCTGGTGAGATTGCCTTACATGATGACACGTTTTTATGTCTTTCCCCATTTCTTTGGAAATACCTTTTGTTTGTGTTCTGATTATCATTTTCGTCTTCTACAAAACTCTTTTCTTCGGGTCTAAATATGTCGCTTAGATTTTTGACATATGAACAGTTATTGCGTCTTTGAAACTCACCCTGTATAACCAAAAACTTTTAATTGTAAGATTTATCTCCCCGACACTATTTTTCTTGTGTTCGCATCTCCTTCGCAACCGTAAAAGAAATCGACAGATTTATTTCTCCAAATTGCTCGTTTAATCCTTAGGATGTTTCTGTCAATTCTAATTGAAGCGATACTTAGATTCCATATGATAGTTATATCCCCTTTTTATATTGGACATAAGTGATATAAGAATGTAACTCAATAACCATAAGAAATAGAGAACTAGGGTATCTTGAGTTGACGTCCTTGAACCACCACAAAGGAAAGGGTAAGGTCAAGGTCTTTTTTGTTAACTTTGACTTTGATTATGTGTGTAATTTATCTTTTACTATAACAGCTAGATATAAATAAAGACAACAGTAGTAAACCGCTGTTCAAAAGTCATAAATCGTTTCAGAGAAAATAATTTCGAGTTACAAACTAAAATCGAGGGAACACATCAACTGTAAGATAATAAGTACAGAACCACAACCTTCATCTTTGTTTCATATATGTTTATACAAAATTTAAAGTAAATAGAATATACAAAAGTCATATAACAATTTGTTAACCATACTGAAGTTGCTTTAGTTTTTCGTTGCATTTGTCTTATGATGTTACCGTAAATTTGATATCTTTAATATATTTTTCAATTTGATCTGATTTACAACTAATTACTCATCAACTATCTGTTTCCCCGATCGAATATATTACACGAACCAAACCAAAAAACTGTAGGGGATCTCAGGTGATTTGGGTAAGCAGATGCTGTTCAACTTGTGATATCCGTTGGAATATTCTATGTGTTCGTTCTTCTAAGGTAAGGCATTTTCTTGAATAATAAAACAGAAAGGATGGAATGAATCATGAGTCAAAGTCTCTATATATACAAAACATTTAACCATTTAACCAATAGACATTTTTCGAAGAACATAGCATGTGATGCAAGATTTCCTTTCAAAGTGAAAGTGTGAACATCAAAATAGATACATGTCACATTTGTCCATTGGTTGCGAGCAGTAAGTCTCTCTAATATTATGTCATATGGCCTTTACTTAAATAGTGTTAGTGTTTATATCTTCATTGTATTACGCAAAATATACTACATTTTAAAAGTAAACATACACTTATCAAGTTTTAGGTGTTTTGGAATGGACAGTTATTGAAAAGGTTACTGATTATGGACAAAACGTAACATTATTTTGCAATGTGTCAAACTGCTGTCCACAATATGCAGGGTGGGATAGGTGGACTCCATCACAACGCACACTGTTTATAGATGTCAAAACAGGAAGGCCCAATAAAAAATATGACGGGAAAGTTGTCGAAGGTGGATATACATTAATCATACAAAATCTTACTAAAAATGATTTAAATGTTTCGTATTCCTGCTTGTATGGGGCCACATTTGGAGAAAGAAAATTCCTACTGGAAGAGGATGCTTTCACATGTATGTACAATCATTTGATATAGACAAGTCTGACAGATAAGATTTTCTAAACATGAACAAAGTCAATAAGATAGCCTCAAGGACAAATATGTTGTATTACATACTAGTATACAAAACATTGTGTAAAAAAAAAGCGAAAGATATTTCATAGTTATCAATTTAAACGTAACGTTCTACATCATTATTTTATAAAACAATATCAACTTATGAATCAACCTATACCGTATAGTCAGCTATAAAAGGCCCCGCAATGACAAAATAGGAGTTTTTTCAAACGAAAAAATCAACGGCGTGATTCATGAAAAAAACATTAAGTTATAACGTCTTAAGAAAATAAATGAAATATAACTGTTTATGAAAAAATATATTTTGCTCTTTTCATTAAAACACATAAGTATCGAAGAGTAATAGACTCCTGGTGGGATTGTGCATGTTTGTGAGCGCTTAACCCTTAATTTTAGGGTTTCAAGAGGTCTGACAACATTCAATTTGAGCAGGTTGTTTGTGTGAATGTTCTGTATTATCATTCAATTATATTATTACTTGATTATTTCATTGCAGACATAAGTTCAACACAACCCAATGTTCTTCCTGATAAAAGTATTTTTTCTGAAGGTGAAATGTAAGTGAGAAGTAATTCTTTATTATTTATTGTTTTTATTATATTTTTTAAAAATAGTATATACATAAATGTAAAATAAATCCTATAGGCGGAGCTATGTAACTAACAGTATCAGACCATGATGGATAGATTAAACTTTATATTTTAAGCTTTTGTTATTCACAACGCTGTTTGTGTTTTTTTTACATGTCATTGTCAGATAGTCTTTAACCCACGAGTTTGAAGAATTCTGTGATATCTCTAACTCTCCTTTTCTAACCACGCTAAAGTACGTCCATTATTCATAGTTCATTATTCAAAATTCAATAATGAATAATGAAATAGTTCACTATTTACTATTCAATATTAAAAAAATGAATAATGAATAATAGAATAGTTTATGTTTCATTATTCAACTTGAAGTGGTGAATAGTGAAATAGAAATTAAAAAAAATGACCGTGACACTATATATCCCGTATTTCTAAATTCGTTATTTTGGTGTTATCTAACAAATATTCAAAATAATATAGGAAAATAGAATAAAAACTCTTTAGATTTATAGTTTTATTCATTTGTTTAGTTTCGGAGGATAAACCAGTTATTTTTTTCTAACTATTTTTAACAGAAATTCCTTGGTTCAATGTATGGACGATCTGAATACCTAAACATATATCAAAATTGAAATACTCTACGTGGTATTTTTTTTATTTTTCACTGAAGCTTTTCTATTCTTCATCCTTTAATTATAGACTTAACAAGTCGAGTGTGCCACAATGACCATTAGAGGGGTTGCAGAGGACCTATATGCAAAACTACGCGTGAAAATTAAGAAATAGCCAATTTTGAATAATGCAATGGATATTTTAAATAATGGAATGGACTGTTGCGACCCTTTAGCCCCTAATTATTGATCAACCTTATACCTCATTCGAAAGCTTATTAAGAGAGGAACAAACGATATATAGATATAGTCAATATGTTCCGCAACGCATATTAAAGTAGTAACGAAGTACCTTAACATCCAAATAAGCTTTAACATTAAGAAATAGCTGATTTTTGATAATGGAATGGACTGCTGCAAGCCGTCAGCCCTCAAAAAAGGCAATGTATACACCAAATGAAAGCTTATTGATAGAGGAATAAAGTTAGAATAAGCGATATCTACCGCAAAAATACCGCGTGAAAATACTATAATACAAATTTTTGAATAATGAAAGCTTTTGTAAGATTATCAAGATAGTAACAAAAGGTATATAGTCAATATGTTCCGCAACGCAAATTAGAGGAGTAACGAAGGACTTAAACATCGAAATACGCGAGAACATTAAGAAATAGCTTATTTTGAATAATGGACTGCTGCAACCCGTCAGCTACTAATTAAGGAACATATTATACCCCAAATTAAACTTTATTAAAAGAGAAATAAACTGAGTATAAACTATATATGCCGAAATGGCCATTAGAGCGGTTACGGAGGACCTAAATGCCAAAAGACGCGGGAAAATTAAGAAATAGGCAATTTTGAATCATTAAATGGATATTTTGAATAATTGAATGGACTGCTAGGATCCTTCAACCCCTAATTATAGATATACCTTATACTTCATTCAAACGTTTATTAAGAGAGGAACAAAAGGTATATAGTCAATATGTTCCGCAACGGATATAAGAGGAGTAACGAAGGACTTAAATATCGAAATAGCTGAACTTGAAAAATAGCTTATTTTGAATAATGGAATGGACTACTGCAACCCGTCAGCTCCTTATTAAGGAAAAAATTATACACTAAAAACAAAGTTTATTGATAGAGGAATAAACTGAGTATAAACAATACGAGCTACAATGACCATTAGGAACTGACCTAAATGCCAAAATACGCGACAAAATAAAGAAATAGCCAATTTTGAATAATGAAATGGATATTTTGAATAATGGAATGGACTGCTGCGACCCTTTAGCATCTAGTTATAAACATAACTGATACCTAATTCGAAAGCTTATCAAGGGGAACAAAAGGTATATAGACAATATGTTCCGCAACGCATATTATCAGTAACAAAGGACATAAACATCGAAATATGCGTGAACATTGAGAAATACATGTACATTATACACACTGTCTTCAAAGCACTTGATGTTGTAGAAAAATCCCGACGACGTGTGCTTCTGGTAGGCTTTGATGTGTGGTTTGGCGTTCTCACCGTCCGTCAGTTGCATGAACTCCTGCGAGTTGATTCTACGTCTTTCCTCCAACTTTTGGGCAAAGTGGTGAACTATGTTTCCTAGCATCTCCACAACTCGATCTGCAGGGGCTGCCGCGAGGTCTGGTTTAACCTTTTCGGTTAAGCACTCAAATCCGCGTACACCACGAACGAGACTCTCATCAAGTGGGCGTTGCTGTCAAAGGTCTGGTAGGTCCCTTCCTTGAGCAGCTTGATCGTGACAGCCTTGTGTATGACGCAAAACTCGTTGTGGGTCTCCGGGACTTTCTTGCTCTGAACGTGGATTTTAACACCTGAAGCACAGGTGGGTCTCACCTTTGTGGTCCAAAATCTGGCTCGACATTAGTCAGGACATATTTTTGATCCAGCATAAGTGCTTTCGCCCGTCAACCTCGATCAGTAGCAAGTTGGTGTCGCTGTGCAGCTGTTCGCCAACGTCTGAAATGCGCAGCGAGTATGTTTTTTTTTGTCGTTTATCCCAAATACATTGACCACCATAGTGGAGTTGGCCTTCTCGAACTTGCCGATACCCTTTGAGGCTGACCAGGAACTCCATTCTTTCCAGATGGAGCTCTTCCTTCCCATCGGTAATACCGTGTCATCCTGTCCGTCTGTTTCAGGTCTATCTCGTCATTGTGCAAGGCCGAAAGTATGGCCCACTTAAAACACTCCTCGTCGTTATTTTTCACATAAATTACAGCCTTCTTGTTTTTGATCCACCCCGGTAAAACAACGTACTGTGACCCATCCAGTGGTCGGTGTTTGTTAATGTTGACTTAAAGTCTAATTGCCTTCAATGTCCAGCCACTTTTTTTCAAAAGTCCACTCGGTAATCTTTTCTCCGATCTTTTCGTCCATCTCCACAGGGGGTTTCATCCAAGTCCCTGTTCTCTGTGAAATCTGGTTCCCCGAGTGGAAGTATCCCTCTGTCTCATCATCCGCCTTACCTGTTGTGTACTCTTTAATAAGGGGTTGGCATGTCGCAGCAGTCCATTCCATTATTCGAAATCAGCTATTTCTCAATGTTCAAGGGTATTTCGATGTTACGGTCCTTCGTTACTCCCCTTATATGCGTTGCGAAACATATTGACTATATATCTTTTTCTTCCTCTCTTGATAAGCTTACGAATGAGGTATAAGGTATATCTCTAGTTAGGGGCTGAAGAGTCAATTCCATCATTCAAAATAACCATTTCATTATTCAAAATTGGCAACAGGTATTTCTTCATTTTTACGCGTACTTTGGCATTTCGGTCCTCCGTAACGCCTCTAATGGTCATTGAGGCTCATATCTTTGATAATCTGTGATAGTTTATTCCTCTGTCAATAAGATTTAATTTGGTGTATATTTTTTTCCTTAATTAGGAGCTGACGGGTTGCAGCAGTCCATCCCATTATTCAAAATAAGCCATTTCTCAATGTTGACGTGTATTTCGATATTTAAGTCCTTCGTTACTCCTCTAATATCCGTTGCGCAACACATTGACTATAAACCTTTTGTTCCGCTCTCGACAAGCTTTCGAAAGAGGTATAACGTATATCTATAATTATGGGCTAAAAGGTCGCAGCAGTCCATTCCATCATTCATAATATCCTTTTTATTATTCATAATTGGCTATTTCTTCATTTTCATGTGTAGTTTGGCATTTAGGTCCTCCGTAACCGCCTTATATTTAGTTTATTCCACTATCAATAAGCTTTAATTGGTGTATAAATTTTGCTTTGATTAGGGGCTGAAGAGTTGAAGCAGTCCATTCCATTATTCCAAATATTTTATTTCTTAATGTTCAAGCATATTTCGATATTTAAATGTAGGTCGTTCGTTACTCCTCTTATATGCGTTGCGGAATATGTTGACTATATACCTTTTGTTCCTCTCGTTATAAGCTTTCGAATGAGGTATAGGGTATATCTATATATAGGGACTAAAGAGTCGCAGCAGTCCATTCCATTATTCAAAATATCCATTTCATTATTCAAAATTGGCTATTTCTTAATTTTCACGCGTATTTTGGCATATAGGTCCTCCGTAACCCTTCTAATGGTCATTGCGGCACATATCGTTTATACTCAGTTTGTTCCTCTATCAATAAGCATTAATTTGGTGTATATATTTTGGCTTGATTAGGGGCTGAAGAGTTGAAGCAGTGCATTCCATTGTTAAAAATAAGCTATTTCTTAATGTTCAACCGTATTTCGATATTTAGGTCCTTCGTTACTCCTCTAATATGCGTTGCAGAACATGTTGATTATATACCTTTTGTTCCTCTCATTATAAGCTTTCGAATGAGGTATAAGGTATATCTATATATAGGAGCTAAAGAGTCGCAGCAGTCCATTCCTATATTTAAAATATTTATTTCATTATTCAAAATATCCATTTCATCATGTTCATTATTCAAAATATCCATTTCATTATTCAAAATTGGCTATTTCTTAATTTTCACGCGTATTTTGGCATATAGGTTCTATATAACCCTTCCAATGGTCATTGCGGCACATATTGTTTATACTCAGTTTGTTTCTCTATCAATAAGCTTCAATTTGGGGCATACATTTTGCCTTGATTAGGGAATGAAGATTGAAGCAGTCCATTCCATTGTTCAAAATAAGCTATTTCTTAATGTTAAGCGTATTTCTATATCAAGGTCCTTCCTTACTCCTCTAATATGCGTTGCGGAACATGTTGACTATATACCTTTTGTTCTTCTCGTTATAAGCTTTCGAATGAGGTATAAGGTATATCTATATATAGGGGCTAAAGAGTCGCAGCAGTCCATTCCATTATTCAAAATATCCATTTCATTATTCAAAATTGGCTATTTCTTAATTTTCACGCGTATTTTGGCATATAGGTCCTCCGTAACCCCTCTAATGGTCATTGCGACACATATTGTTTATACTCAGTTTGTTCCTCTATCAATAAGCATTAATTTGGTGTATATGTTTTAGCTTGATTAGTGGCTGAAGAGTTGAAGCAGTCCATTCCATTGTTAAAAATAAGCTATTTCTTAATGTTCAACCGTATTTCGATATTTAGGTCCTTCGTTACTCCTCTAATATGCGTTGCGGAACATGTTGACTATTTACCTTTTGTTCTTCTCGTTATAAGCTTTCGAATGAGGTATAAGGTATATCTATGTATAGGGGCTAAAGAGTCGCAGCAGTCCATTCCATTATTCAAAATATTTATTTCATTATTCAAAATATCCATTTCATTATTCAAAATATCCATTTCATTATTCAAAATTGGCTATTTCTTAATTTTCACGCGTATTTTGGCATATAGGTCCTCCTTAACCCCTCTAATGGTCATTGTGGCACATATCGTTTATACTCAGTTTGTTCCTCTATCAATAAGCTTTAATTTGGTGCATCAATTTTGTGTTGATTAGGGAATGAAGATTGAAGCAGTCCATTCCATTGTTCAAAATAAGCTATTTCTTAATGTTCAAGCGTATTTCAATATTTAGGTCCTTTCTTACTCCTCTAGTATGCGTTGCGGAACATGTTGAATATATATCTTTTTGTTCCTCTTGTTATAAGTTTTCGAGTGAGGTATAAGGTATATCTATATATAGGGGCAAAATGTCGCAGCAGTCCATTCCATTATTCAAAAAATCAATATCATTATTCGTAATTGGCTATTTCTTAATTTTCACGCGTATTTTGGCATATAGGTCCTCCGTAACCCCTCTAATGGTCATTGTGGCACATATCGTTCATACTCAGTATGATCCTCTATTAATAAGCTTTAATTTGGTGTATAAAGTTTGGCTTGATTAGGGGCTGAAGAGTTGAAGCAGTCCATTCCATTGTTCAAAATAAGTTATTTCTTAATGTTCAAGCGTATTTCGATATTTAAGTCCTTCGTTACTCCTCTAGTATGCGTTGCGGAACATGTTGACTATATACCTTTTGTTCATCTCGTTATAAGCTTTCGAATGAGGTATAAAGTATATCTATATATAGGGGCTAAATGTCGCAGCAGTCCATTTCATTATTCAAAATATCTATTTCATTATTGGTAATTGGCTATTTCTTAATTTTCACGCGTATTTTGACATACAGGTCCTTCGAACCGTTTTATGGTCATTGCAGCACATATCGTTTATACTAAGATTGTTCCTCTATCAACAAGCTTTAATTTGGGGCATCAATTTTGCCTTGATAAGGGAAGGGAGATTGAAGCAGTCCATTCCATTGTTCAAAATAAGCTATTTCTTTATGTTCAAGCGTATTTCGATATTAAAGTCCTTCGTTACTCCTCTAGTATGCGTTGCGGAACATGTTGACTATTTACCTTTTGTTCCTCTTGTTATAAGTTTTCGAATGAGTTATCAGTTATATCTATATATAGGGGCTAAAGAGTCGCAGCAGTCCATTCCATTATTCAAAATATCCATTTCATTATTCGTAATTGGCTATTTCTTAATTTTCACGCGTATTTTGGCATATAGGTCCTTCGAACCGCTGTAATGATCATTACGGCACATATCGTTTATACTCAGATTGTTCCTCTATCAATAAGCTTTGATTTGGTGTATTAATTTTGCCTTGATTAGGGAATGAAGATTGAAGCAGTCCATTCCATTGTTCAAAATAAGCTATTTCTTAATGTTCAAGCGTATTTCGATACTAAGGTCCTTCGTTACTCCTCTAATATGCGTTGCGAAACATGTTGACTATATACCTTTTGTTCCTCTCGTTATCAGCTTTCGAATGAGGTATAAGGTATATCTATATCTAGGGGCTAAATGTCACATCAGTCCATTCCATTATTCAAAATATACATTTCTTTATTCAAAATTGGATATTTCTTAATTTTCACACGTATTTTGGCATATAGGTCCTCCGTAACCCCTCTAATGGTCATTGCGTCAAATATCGTTTATAGTCAGATTGTTCCTATATCAATAAGCGTTAATTTGTTGTATAAATTTTGCCTTGATTAGGGAATGAAGATCGAAGCAGTCCATTCCATTGTTCAAAATAAGCTTTTTCTTAATGTTCAAGCGTATGTCGACATTTAGGTCCTTCGTTACTCCTCTAATATGCGTTGCGGAACATGTTGACTATATACCTTTTTCTTCCTCTCGTTATAAGTTTTCGAGTGAGGTATAAGGTATATCTATATATAGGGGCTAAATGTTGCAGCAGTCCATTCCATCATTCAAAATATCCATTTCATTATTCAAAATTGGCTATTTCTTTATTTTCACACGTATTTTGGCATATAGGTCCTCTATAACCCCTCTAATGGTCATTGCGGCACATATTGTTTATACTAAGTTTGTTCCTCTATCAATAATCTTTAATTTGGTGCATGAATTTTGCCTTGATTAGGGGCTGAAAAGTTGAAGCAGTCCATTCTATTGTTCAAAATAAGCTATTTCTTAATATTCAAGCGTATTTCGATGTTTAGGTCCTTCCTTACTCCTCTAATATGCGTTGCAGAACATGTTGACTATATACCTTTTGTTCTCTCGTGATAAGCTTTCGAATGAGGTATAAGGTATATCTATATATAGGGCTCAAGAGTCGCAGCAGTCCATTTATTATTAAAAATATCCATTTCATTATTCAAAATACCCATTTAATTATTCAAATATCCATTTCATTATTCAAAATATTCATTTCATTAATTCAAAATTGGCTATTTCCTAATTTTCACGCGTATTTTGGCACATAGGTCCTCCGTAACCCCTCTAATGGTCATTGCGGCACATATCGTTTATACTCAGTTTGTTCCTCTATCAATAAGCTTTAACTTGGTGTGTAAATTTTGGCTTGATTAGGGGCTGAAGAGTTGAAGCAGTCCATTCCATTTTTCAAAATAAGCTATTTCTTAATGTTCAAGCGTATTTCGATATTTAGGTCCTTCGTTACTCCTCTAATATGCGTTGCGGAACATGTTGACTATATACTTTTTGTTCCTCTCGTTATAAGCTTTCGAATGAGGTATAAGGTATATCTATATATAGGAGCTAAATGTCGCAACAGTCCATTCCATTATTCAAAATATCCATTTCATTATTCAAAATATCCATTTCATTATTCAAAATATCTATTTCATTATTCAAAATGAGCTATTTCTTAATTTTCACGCGTATTGTGGCATATAGGTCCTTCGGAACCCCTCTAATGGTCATTGTGGCACATATCGTTTATACTCAGTTTTTTCCTCTATCAATAAGCTTTAACTCGGTGTATAAATTTTGCCTTGATTAGGGAATGAAGATTGAAGCAGTCCATTCCATTGTTCAAAATAAGCTTATTCTTAATGTTCAAGCGTATTTCGACATTTAGGTCCTTCGTTACTCTTCTAATATGCGTTGCGGAACATGTTGACTATATACCTTTTGTTCCTCTCGTTATAAGCTTTCGAATGAGGTATAAGGTATATCTATATATAACGGCTAAAGATTCGCAGCAGTACATTCCATTATTCAAAATATCCATTTCATTGTTCAAAATTGGCGATTTCTTAATTTTCACGCCTATTTTGGCATATTCATTCCATTGTTCAAAATAAGCTATTTCTTAATGTTCAAGGGTATTTCGATATTTAGGTCTTTCGTTACTCCTCTAAAATGCGTTGCAGAACAATTTGACTATATTCCTTTTGTTCCTCTCGTTATAAGCTTTCGAATGAGGTATAAGGTATATCTATATATAGGGGCTAAAGAGTCGCTGCAGTCCATTCCATTATTCAAAATATCCATTTCATTATTCGTAATTGGCTATTTCTTAATTTTCACGCGTATTTTGGCATATAGGTCCTTCGAACCCCTCTTATAGTCATTGCGGCACATATCGTTTATACTCACTTTGTTCCTCTATCAATAAGCTTTAATTTGGTGCATAAATTTCGCCTTGATTAGGGAATGAAGATTGAGGCAGTCCATTGCATTGTTCAAAATAAGCTATTTCTTAATGTTCAAGCGTATTTCGATATTTAGGTCCTTCGTTACTCCTCTTATATACATTGCGGAACATGCTGACTATGTATTTTTGTTCCTTTCGTTAAAAGCTTTCGAATGAGGTATAAGGTATATCTATATATAGCGACTAAAGATTCGCAGCAGTACATTCCATTGTTCATAATAAGCTATATCTTAATGTTCAAGCGTATTTCGATATTTAGGTCTTTCGTTACTCATCTATAATGCGTTGCAGAACAATTTGACTATATTCCTTTTGTTCCTCTCGTTATAAGGTTTCGAATGAGGTATAAGGTGCATGTATATCTATATATAGGGGCTAAATGTCGCAGCAGTCCATTCCATTATTCAAAATATCCATTTCATTATTCAAAATTAGCTATTTCTTAATTTTCACGCATATTTTGGCACATAGGTCCTCCGTAACCCCTCTAATGGTCATTGCGGCACATATTCTTTATACTCAGTTTGTTCCTCTACCAATAAGCTTTAACTCGGTGTATAAATTTTGGCTTGATTAGGGGCTGAAGAGTTGAAGCAGTCCATTCCATTTTTCAAAATAAGCTATTTCTTAATGTTCAAGCGTATTTCTATATTTAGGTCCTTCGTTACTACTCTAATATGCGTTGCGGAACATGTTGACTATATACCTTTTGTTGCGATAGTTATAAGCTTTCGAATGAGGTATAATGTATATCTATATATAGGGGCTAAAGAGTCGCAGCAGTCCATTCCAGTATTCAAAATATCCATTTGATTATTCGTAAATGGCTATTTCTTAATTTTCACGCGTATTTTGGCATATAGGTCCTCCGTAACCCCTATAATGGTCATTGCGACACATATTGTTTATACTCAGTTTGTTCCTCTATCAATAAGCTTTAATTTGGTGTATAAATTTTGCCTTGATTAGGGGCTGAAGAGTTGAAGCAGTCTATTCAATTGTTCATAATAAGCTATTTCTTAATGTTCAAGCGTATTTCGATATTTAGGTCCTTCGTTACTCCTCTAAAATGCGTTGCGGAACATGTTGACTACATAACTTTTTGTTCCTCTCGTTATAAGCTTTCGAATGAGGTATAAGGTATATCTATATATAGGGGCTAAATGTCGCAGAAGTCCATTCCATTATTCAAAATATCCATTTCATTATTCAAAATATCCATTTCATTATTCAAAATATCTATTTCATTATGCAAAATTGGCTATTTCTTAATTTTCACGCGTATTGTGGCATATAGGTCCTTCGGAACCCCTCTAATGGTCATTGTAGCACATATCGTTCATACTCGGTTTGTTCCTCTATCAATTAGCTTTAATTTGGTGCATAAATTTTGCCTTGATTAGGGAATGAAGATTGGAGCAGTCCATTCCACTGTTCAAAATAAGCTACTAATATGTTCAAGCGTATTTCGACGTTTAGGTCCTTCGTTACTCTTCTAATATGCGTTGCGGAACATGCTGACTATATACCTTTTGTTCCTCTCGTTATAAGCTTTCGAATGAGGTATAGGGTATATCTATATATAGCGACTAAAGATTCGCAGCAGTACATTCCATTATTCAAAATATTCATTTCATTGTTCAAAATTGGCGATTTCTTAATTTTCACGCCTATTTTGGCATATTCATTCTATTGTTCAAAATAAGCTATTTCTTAATGTTCAAGGGTATTTCGATATTTAGGTCCTTCGTTACTCCTCTAATATGCGTTGCGGAATATGTTTACTATATACCTTTTGTTCCTCTCATTATAATCTTTCGAATGAGGTATAAGGTATATCTATATATAGGGGATATATGTCGCACCAGTCCATTCCATTATTTAAAAAATCAATTTAATTATTTAAAATTGCCCATTTCTTAAATTTCACTCGTATTTTGGCATATAGATCCTCCGTAACCCCTCTAATGGTCATTGCAGCACATCTCCTTTCTTAGTTTGTTGCTCTATCAATAAGCTTTAATTTGGTGTATAAATTTTGCCTTGATTAGGGAATGAAGATTGAAGCAGTCCATTCCATTGTTAAAAATAAGCTATTTCTTAATGTTCAAGCGTAATTCGATATTTAGGTCCTTCGTTACTCCTCTAATATGCGTTGCGAAACATGTTGACTATATACCTTTTGTTCCTCTCGTTATAAGCTTTCGAATGAGGTATAAGAAATATCTATATATAGGGGCTAAATGTCGCAGCAGTCCATTCCATTATTCAAAATATCCATTTCATTATTCGTAATTGGCTATTTCTTAATTTTCACGCATATTTTGGCATGAGGACCTTCGAACCCCTCTAATGGTCATTGCGGCACATATCGTTTATACTCAAAATATCCATTTCATTAGTCAAAATTGGCTACTAGTATTTCTTAATTTTCACGCGTACTTTGGCATATATAGGTCCTCTGTAACCCCTCTAATGGTCATTGCGGCACAATCTGTAATTAAGGTGGTACCTTACACTTTCACTAAAACTAATTTGACTCGTTTAATTTTAATAAAATTTTGAAAAAGTATTTACTTTTACCCTTTAAAAAAATATATTTTTTTTAAAAAGATTGAACGAATCATTTTATAAGAAAAAGTACACTGGTTATATAGCAGTTTGACAAAAACTAATTTTGATCATTGAGAAGCTTAATATTCCATGAACAATACAACGTCATTAAAACGTTTAGCTGATTTTACAGAGTTATCTCCCTGTAGTGTTAGGTACCACCTTATAGGATGAAGAATAGCAAATGTCCAGTGAAAATGAAAATAAAAGATCACGTAGAGAATTTCAATTATGATATATATGTTTTGGTATTTAGGTCGTCCATACATTGAACCAAGGAATTTCTGTTAAAAATAGTTAGGAAAACCCACTAGTTTATTCTCCGAAACTAGGAACAAGATAAATAAATCAAATTAAAATTTTAAGAGTGTTTTATTTACTTTTTCTGATATTAATTTGAATTTTTGAAACACCAAAAAGATGAATTTAGAAATACGGGATATAGCTATAGTGTCACAGTCAATTTAAAAAAAAAATATTGCACTATTCACCGCTTGAACTTGAATAATGAAACATAAAATATTTCATTATTCAATATTCATCACTTAACATTGAATAGTGAAAAGCGAACTTTGAATTTTGAATAATGAAAAATGAATAATGGACGTACTTCAGCGCGGTCCTTTTCTAGAGATGAGACAACTATACCACATATGCAACACAGCCTCTTGAACAAATATCTATTTACAACGTCCATTACAATTTATTTCAGAGCTGCTTTAATAGCTGGTATTGTGGCGTTAGTGTCTTTTCCAATTTTTATTTATGTTTGGAGACGAAGAAAAAAAAGAAAGAAAGACAAAAGAAAAGGAAAACAAGGTATTTTATTTGACACAAACACATTACATGTAAAACGGAAAGTGTAGTTCAGTTCATGAAATTAGAGAAAAAGGAATTCGTATATATATCATGATTATTAACAACCGAAGTAAAGATGCATCTTATCTGGCGTGTAAAAACATAGTTACATGTGACAACATTTCTATAGACATAGGAAGATGTGGTGTGAGTGTCAATGAGACAACTCTCCATCAAATAATAATTAAAAAAAAAAGTAAACCATTATAGGTCAATGTACGGCCTTCATTTCTATAAATTGTTTACTATAAAATCATTGCAAAAAATATACTTAGAATATATTATGTCTAAAATAATCAGAAACAAGGGCTCGAAATTTGAAAAAAATAGAACAAAGCTCAAGAGGTTGGCATATTGTATGATTTCCAGAGAATTTGTGTCACGAGTTATTCCTATATAGGTATTGTTTGCTCTATGGTCGGGTGGTTGTCGCTTTGACATATTCACCATTTCCTTTCTCAATTTTATTGTTAAGGGTATTAAGACACAGTTTGCGCAAGGTATTGATAGGCGATGTGTTCAAAAATCTATAACTAGGTCTCTAAATTTGTAAAATTGGACTAACACAGTCGTTTTTTTTTTTTTTTTTTTTTTAATATATATATATATATATTTTTTATTCTGAAGAACCTATGTTGATACAATGGTATTCAGAAATACATAGACAGTTCATATATAGTCGGTTCAGGGACATCAATAAAAATAATAATATCGAGTGGGGTGGAGATCGGGGTTGTCATTTGATAAGGCTATATAGGTATTTTTAAGGATATACATGTTTGCGCGCGGTATTGAGAGGCAATAGATTCCAAAATCTGAAAAAAAGGCTAAGCAATTTAAAAAAAATGATAAAAAAAGGTGTGTTGCCCTTTTACAGGAAATCTAGAGAAAAGTAAAGGAGGGATGGAATTATCACAAGTTAATAAGACACAAAACAAAGAGGGTGGTCTATTAATGACTTATAGAGTAAATTAATGAGGATGCCACATGGGTATACATGTAGAACTATTTCGGAGGATATATAGGCGCAACGTTTGCGCTAGGTATCGAGAGGCGCAATTTTTCAAAATCTGAAACTAGGTGTCGAAATTTGAAAATGGTAATGGACCTATTGAAAGATTTCTGGAGTTAATATAAGGGAGGGGGTTACGGGGTATTGCATTATAGGTATTGTAGAGGAGATATAGCGGCACGTTTGCGTAAGGTATTGAGGGTCGCTATGTCCCACAATTTGAAACAGAGAATTTTGTCGCTTATATAAGTGGACAAATGAAAATTGCCAAAATAAATTCCCCAAAAATGTATGGAAACGTTCGGTACTTTCGAAACAATCTATTCCAATGCGGTCGGCATGGATGTTTCATTGTTGTATAATAGTATGGTGGCGTATCCCCGATTAAGATGCATATTGGAATCTGCATTACAATATATCAGTTGAATATCAATAGGAATCAGTTGGCATTCTTAAACTGTACATCGGAATGAAATATTTGCCAGTGGACGTTGAGCAACCAACAATTAATCATATATTAAGATACCTGTGAGAAGTGTTTTAACTGTAGAGATTTAATGCTTTCTGATCAAACTAAAAAAACATTCGCGTTACATTGACTTTTGCATGAACTGTCACAATTAAGTCCTGTCCTTCCTCTGATAACGCGATTTAACAGTCAAGCCCTTTAAATTAAACTAATATGTTTTTCAGGTTCAGAAGAAGAGGAAAATACGAACTTAATCCGTAAGTAGTTCTTATATAAACATTTGTACTGATATGTATTTTATAATATCGCATCAGTTCATGAATTCATAACTACTTAATTGATTTTTTTTATAAATCTATAATTTATTCTAAAAATGGGCAAAACATTGATAAAAGAGTGTCTGCAAGTTGTTATTCACAACATTTTTCGTTAACCGTCATACATATAAACGTAACAGCTTATAATAGACATTTTTATTAAAATTGTTTTTTGATTTGCCAAAGAGTTAATACCAGTAGAAAAATAAAATATTGAGTACTCTGATGATTTCTTTGATCTATAATAACTTTATACAGGATAATAGCAGCAATATCTATAAAAGACTCATCGCCTTCGCTCGAAACAACGTAGTTGGATAGCCTGATCAAATACAAAGCTGAAAAAAATTAACACTAGACAATTGCTGAATTCATCGTTCGTGTCGTATCATCGTTTTGTCAACATTTAAATTGAGTCTGTAATTGAAATTGTCCTGTACCAAGTCGGTAATTATAATATGGCAGTTGTAAAACATAGTCTGTGTTTATGTATGTTGACGTTTGTGTTGGTGCAGTTCTGTGTTTCTGTTGTCCTTTGCGTTCCGCTCATAGTGGATGTGTTTATTTCGGTTTTGATTTGTGCCACGAATTTGATTTCGCTTATCGAATTATGGCTATTGAGCATCGGTATACTACTGTTGCATTAATTAGCTACCTTTATTACATTTCGTTAAATGTACGACAAAATGTTAAACAAAGCTTTTTTTCATGAATAAATGACAGCATTCTGTGTAAAAGATTTGTTATTTCGAATTCTTTACCAATATATTTATTTTGTTGCAAAGTACCGATATGGCAATTTTTGCATTTCGTTTTTGTTCTTAATTTTTCATTACACTCAAGTATTCAAGTATATTTTTACAGCCAACATAAATATGTGGATTTTTTTTGGTGTAGTTTAACTCTGTCACACCTTCGTGGATGTTTGCAGAACTTTTTCATAATCTGAAAATAGCAATCTTACTATATTTGTTTTTTTCTATTCATTGTTTTATGTATTCATCTAAAGGAGGCTAAGTTTTTTTGCCGTTTGAAATTATACTATGACACTGACATAAGCAATCGTAGGCGACACCCAGGGTTCCCAAACAATAGCCGTCATGCATACACAAACATATGATAACACAACCATTAACCCCCTTACATCCCTTATGTTGGCTATTACGTTTCAATATGTGAAAACAACCAATGTAAGGATCAAAGAACACAACAAACCCTCCGATATTAAATCAATTTTGAACTATTCAATTTGGGAGGTTTGAACACCATGTACAATCTGTATTCACCTGTCCCAATTCAGGAGCATATCACTCAGTCGTTGTCTTTTGTTGCTATGTATATCTTTTTTTTCACCCGATGTTTTGTAAATAGATCAGGTCTTCTCATTTGAAGTGTTTTAAATTTGTCATTTCGGAACCTTGAATAACACCTGGCTATGCGGGATGGATTTTGTTAATTGTTGAAGGCCGTACGATTACCTAATATATTTGTTTTACTTTTACATTTTTTGGTCTTCGGTGTAGAGTTGGACCATTGGTAATCATACCATACTTCTTATTGTTTTGTTATACACAGTTTTCAGTCGTCTCCTTTAATTATACAATGATTACGTGTAAGCCGATCTGTTTCAGACATGACTATTTGTTTATACTTGCATAACTTGATACAGAAGATGCAAGTCTTTGGGAATCCACTTGCTGTAGGTCAAAGATATTTAGGAAGCAATTGTGTTACTGAGGGAAAATCTTCTGTTAATGGGTTGCAGATAATACTCTGAATTTCACAAAGCAATTTTCAAAATGTTTAACCTATTTCAGGGTTTATGCCAATGATCTTGAAATCAATATTTGTTATACAGATACATAAAACGTTAATGCGAGATCTACAGAAATACCAGATTGAATATTACTGAAACCCTCTACCGAATCTTGAAATGAGTGAACCGGCCAACACAATTTTACAATAAAAAAGACATGTCCTATGACATGCATCGTATGTTCAGTAGGTGTCGTTTGTTGATGTTGGGCATAAGTGTTTCACGTTTCTTGTTTTTATATAGATTATTCCGTTGGTTTTCCCGTTTGAATCGTTTTACAATATTAATTTTGGGGCCTTTTACAGATTGATGTTCGTTGTGAGCAGAAGCTCCATGTTGAAGACCGTACTTTGACCTATGATGGTTTTCTTTTATAAAATGTGACTTGGATGGACAGTTGTCACATTGGCACTCATACCACATCTTCTTATATATGTATAAAACTGTCATGATTTTAAGAAGAGAAAAAGTCTGATACATGTCATTTAGTTATTTAAATTGTATTATTTATATTGGCCTAAGACCTTCGAACGTCTCATGTTGAAAGCAAAGCTGAAAAAAAATGCGAGAAAGTCCACCATTTAAGATTTTGCTATTAGTGTTTAGCAATAAACTACATTCGAATCAGATATGATGTATTGATCTGAAATATGTAATGCAGTTATGTTAATTTGGATAATATATAACTTACTACGTTAGAACTATGTGTCTGTATAGTTATTGTAGGATAAATGCAAATTGCAAACATAAATTCCCCAAAAAAATGTATGCAAACGTTCGGTACTTCTGAAACGATCAATTTCGTTGCGACCGGCATGGATGTTTCATTGTTGTATTAGGGTATGTTGTCACTTCACCGATTAAGATGGATACTGGAATCTGCATTACAATATTTCAGTTGAATTGTAATAGGAATCCATTTGTGTGCATTCTAAAACTTTGCATCCGAATGAAATATTTGCCACTGGACGTTGAGCAACCAACAATTAATCATAAATTTAAAAACCTGTAAGTAGCGGCATAGCTGTAGAGATTAAATGCCTTCTGATCAAGCTATGACATGCGAGTTGCATGAATTGTAACAATTAATTCCTGCCTTTTTTTGGTATATAAATAAACGTAATAGCTAATAATAAACATTTTGATACAATTTTCTCCTCTTTTGCCAAAGAGTAATACCAGTAGAAAGATAAAATATTGAGTACTTTGATGATTTCTAAGATCTACAATACCTTTATACAGGACAATGAGCAGCAATAACAGATTTACAAAATCTCACCAACGATGCCAGTCTGATCATTTGGAACGCAAGTCGCGCTTTATCTATAAAAGACTCATCGTTTTCGTTCGAAGCACGCCTGATCAAATACAAAGCTGAACTACATTAACACTCGAAAATTGCTGCATTCCTCGACCGTGTCGTATTATCGATTTGTTTACATTTAAATTGAGTCTGTATTTGAAATTTTCCTGTACTAAGTCGGTAATAAGGCGGTTGTAACAAATAGTCTGTGTCTATTGATGTTGACGTTTGTGTTGGTGCAGTTCTGTGTTTCTGTTGTCCTTTGCGTTCCGCTCATAGTGTATGTGTTTATTTCGGTTTTGGTTTGTCCCCCTGATTTGATTTAGCTTATCGATTTATGGCTATTGAACAGCAGTATACTACTGTTGCATTAATTAACTAAAAATACCGTTGTTATATTTCGTTAAATGTAGTACAAATTTTAAACAAAGTTTTTTTTCTTAACAAAATGACAGTATTCTGTGAAAAAGATTTGTTGTTTCCAATTTTTTACCAATATATTTATTTTGTTTCAAAGTACCCATATGACGATTTTTGCTTTTCGTTTTTTTCTTAACTTATCATCACATTTAAGTATTCAAGTATTTTTTACAGCAAACATTTAGATACAATATCATGAATATTTGGAACTCTTTTTGTGTAATTTAACTCTGTCACACCTCCGTGGATTTTTGCAGAACTTCTTTATAATCTGACAATAGCAATCTAACTATTTTTTGATTTTCTATTCATTGTTTTATGTAATCATCTAAAAAATGCTGAGGTTTGCAATTTGAAATTATACTACTATGACACTGACGTAATTATTAATCGTAGGCGACATACAGGGTTCCCTGAACTATGTACGACTTTTCCATTTATTTGCAGGTTTATTACCATGATTATTTTGTAAATTTTTATATATACAAATAAACTGTAAACAACAAAACATGGCATAACATTGAGAATGGAAATGGGGAATGTGTCAAAGAGACAACAACCCGACCATAGAGAAGACAACAGCCGTCATACATACATAAACATATGTTAACACAATCAATAACCCTTTACGTCCCCTATTTTTCCTATTACGTTTTAATATGCGAAAACAACAAATGTAAGGATCAACGAACACAACAAACCGTCTGATGTCAAATGAATTTTTAACTATTCAATTTGCGAGGTTTGAACACCATGTATAACCTGTGTGTGATTGTCCTTAGTCAGGAGCATGTTACTCAGTGGTTGTCGTTTATTGCTATATATATCATTTTTTTTCCATTCGATGTTTTTTACATAAACCAGGCCTTTATTTTTCTAATTTGAAGTGTTTAAAATTTGTCATTTCGGAACCTTTTTATAACAGTTACCGGCTATGCGGGATGGATTTTGCTAATTTGCTAATTGTTGAAGGCCGTACAAGTAACTCATATATTTTTTTTTACTTTTTCATTATCTTAAAATATCATAACTTATATATTAACAATATATTCAAATCATTGACAAACATTATGGTTACCGGTCGGTAAGTACAAACACTGTTATCAAACTCATATAAATGTGCACCTTATAATACATTTCACCATATGATTTCATAATAAAATCTTTCTGAACTAAATATAACTTGATAATTCTTTGTTAAAGTTTAGTTGAAGAAATGTTGAGAAATAATATGTTTTACAGCCGAACTATCGGCACCAGTAGGACCTACGAAAATAAGTAATATTACTGAAAGTTCTGTAGACATTGAATGGGAAGCACCTACTCATGATGATGGTTCCTCAATAAAAGAATACCTTATCGAATATCGACTAGCTAATAATAATGTAGATGGCAACACATACAGTTTGAGTGTCAAAAATCTAAAGTACGGAGAGTATTACTTCTTTAAAGTTACAGCTGTCAACAATAAAGGACCGGGACCTCCATTGCAATCAAAAGATCCGGTAAAACTATTAGGTAGGTTTCAAAATAAAAAAACAAATAAATCATTGCAGTATTGTAAATCATTTGTTCCATTCAAAAATGTAAGCTCTTTTCACCTGTGTGTGTTGTTTGTTAATGTTTTCGCATTTATCAAAATATGACCAAGAACTATTTACCCTCTTGAATCATTTAGATCACTTCCATTTAATGTTGTGTATGGGCTATACAAGTTGCTCATTCGTTAGTTATTCTTGTCGTGTGTTGTCCTTTCTGTTTTTGCCATGGTATTGGTAATTAATATCGGTCCTAATCTGAAATGCTGTATTTGCCTTTTTTAAACACGATTAATGGGTACAGTGTTACGGTTATTTCGTTTCCGATTGACATGCAGTAGCAAAACAACATATAGAGTTCGAAACAGCAAATTATACAGCTGTGGCTACAAAAAAGTTCAACCGAATCGAAATCAAAACACAATTTTCAGTCGTCTCCTTAATTATACAATGATTACGTTTTAGCCGATATGTTTTAGACATGACTATTTGTTTATACGTGCGTTACTTGATACAGAAGGTGCATATGTCAGTCTTCGGGAATCCACTTACTATAGGTCAATGATACTTAGGAAGCAATTGTGTTACTTAGGCCAATTCTTCTGTTAATGGGTCGCAGATACTACTCTGGATTCCAGAAAGCAATTTACGAAATGTCTTTTATATCTGGGCGTTATGTATTCGGGTTTAGTTTTCTGTAATTAGTTAATACTTCAGTTTCGTTATCATGATTATGATCGATTATGTATATCTCTTTCATATTCATTTGATAAAATTTACTGTTTGCAATAGCATGAATTGTTCTATATAATAAGAATGTTCTTATCCCGGGCATACAAACAATGCCGTATTTGGCAAAACCTTTTCAACTTTTGATCTTCAGTGCTGTACAACTTTGTACTTTTTTCACTTTCGATCTTTTAAATCTGTGCGTCACTATTGAGTCTTGTGTGGACAAGACGCGTTTTTGGCGTATTGAATTTTAAACCTGATGCTTTTTGTTATCTATTAATCATGCTTTTCTTTGTCTAATATGGTCTCCTTTTTATTTGTATTGTAGTCCTGTAATATTATGTTGTCATTTCAATGTTATATTTAACTTTGCCATTAAAGTGCGAGGTTTGGCATGCCATAAAACCAGGTTCAACCCACCACTTTTATTCCCCTTTAAAAGTGTCCTGTACCAAGTCAGGAAGATGGCCATTGTTATAATATTGTTCGTTTCTGTGTGTGTTGCATTTTAACGTTGAGTCGTTTGTGTTTTCTCTTATTTTTTAGATAAGACGTGGCACGGTACTTATCTATCCCAAATTCTTGTATTTGGTTTTGATGTTATATTTGTTATTCTCGTGGTGTTTTGTGTGTTGCTTTTCGGTGTTGTGTCGTTGTTCTCCTCTTATATTTAATGCGTTTCCCTCGGTTTTAGTTTGTTACCCCGATTTTGTTTTTGTCCATGGATTTATGAGTTTTGAACAGCGGTATACTACTGTTGCCTTTATTTAACCCATTTCAGGATTGATGCCAATGATCTTTGGCTGATGTTATATTTGTTTTTCTCATCGGATTTTGTCTAATGCTTAGTCCGTTTCTGTGTGTGTTATATTTTAATGTTGTGTCGTTGTTCTCCTCTTATATTTAATGCGTTTCCCTCAGTTTTAGTTTGTTACCCCAATTTTGTTTTTTGTCCATGAATTTACGAGTTTTGAACAGCGGTATACTACTGTAGCCTTTATTTAAAGCTAAGTTGAAGAAATATTGAGAAATGTTATTTTTTACAGCCGAACTTTCGGCGCCAGTCGGACCTATGAAAATAAGTAATATTACTGAGAGTTCTGTAGACATTGAATGGGAAGCACCTAAACATGATGGTGGTTCCTCAATAGAAGAATACCTTATCGAATATCGACTAGCTGATACGTCAGTATGGGAAAAGGCTGGAAATATAGATGGCAACACATACAGGTTCGGTGTCAAAGATCTAAAGTACGGGGGATATTTCTTCTTTAGAGTCACAGCTGTCAACAATAAAGGACCGGGACCTCCATTGGGATCAATAGATCGGGTAAAACTATTAGGTAGGTTTCATAATACAAAATAAAATAAATCATAGCATAATCGTCCATTCAAAAATGTTAGCTCTTTTCACCTATGTGTGTTATTTGTTAATGTTTTAACATTTATCAAAATATGATCAAGAACTATTTACCCTCTTGAAGCATTTATATCACTTCCATTTAACGTTGTTAATGGGGTATATCAATTGCTTATTCGTTAGTTGTTCTTGTAGTGTGTCGTCTTTCGGATTTTGCAATGGTACTATGGAATGTATTATGTTACTACGAACGTAAAAACAAGCATTTGATAATGTATAGTTTACAAATTTTTGATCAAAAGAATTAAATAAATGTTTTGTGAATTTCAAATTGTTGTGTCGAAATATTCTACTGCAGCAACATAATTATCATGAACAAAATGTACCGCATTATGAAACATATAAGGATAATATAAAATACATGTGCCGCTTTTATACGGATAATTAAGGAACCACTTTTAATTTCTTTCAATGTCGTAGTTATAATAAGGATCTCATAATGCTGATCCATTATAATATTATAGTTTGACTGGACTTCAATTACAAAAAAATATGATGGGTTAAATATTCCTCTTTTCGTGTTTTCATAATGTAAAACGAACATACAAAAAGTTACACAATAGCTAAGTTTGGTCATCAAGAATTTACTTATCATAAACGGAGCAAACTGTCCCCGAAATATAGAAAAAAACAACAAAAAAATAATCGTATCATGTGTGCACGTGAACGAAGACGTAGTATGCATTGTACTACACAATTCAAATGAATTCAGTGAAGGCAATTTGGTGTTAAAAGGATTGAAATGTTACATCGGCGAAGATTTTTCCTTTTGTATGTGTGAAACTAAAACAAATAAAAAAATACTTATCGTATTTTATAAGGAACAATATACATGTACTGTTTTCGATTAAAATTTGGCTAAAAACCTGTTCTTTAATTTAATACTGTAAGAAAGTGATATGCATAACATTGTTGAACTATCCGTCAAAGTGACTTGTAGAATGCGTGCGTATTTAAAATGAAATACAAAAATCATATATGTTAGATAAACTGATAAACGAAATATTAAGAAATTAATAATAAGTATGACTGAATGCATTTACCAGAAGGGGTCCATCTTTTTATTAATACATTTAATGAATAAACACGCTTTTAAAAAACTGATTGTTTTCTCTGTACTATTTAGATATTTACAAATATATAATCTACGTTCGAATTTCAACCGGGAATGGCAAAACAATGAAGTATAAAATGCATATGTATATCGCTGGAGTTTATAAAGTTCATATCTTTCCACTGTGCCATGGTTTGCAATCTCCATTTTCTCTAAACAAAGTATGGTTGGTTACATGTTCTGAATTTACCTAGAATTTCGGGACTTTTTCTCAAAATTAAGTAAACTGAATTACAAAACAATCACACCATTCTTAGTCGAATACCGGTGTAAAACTTGCGAAAGATATAAAAAGGCAGGATGAGCAACTTGACAAAAAGGCCGAATGACCATTTATGTAAAAATAAAACCACAAGGACAAACTAATAAAAACTAAAAAGGCAGGACCAAATAAAAAAAGACAGAACAGACAATACAACTTAGAAAAAAGAACTTACTGTTTCATCAAAGTCCCCCTCTCATCAAAATAAAATGGTAGATCTCTTAAGCCAGACACAACTGAGAGGAGACAGTTGAATTAAATATTTCGATATGAACCCTTAAGATTTTAAAATTTTACTATTGCACAAAATTATGAATTCAATGAATTTTACATGCATATACATGTATCATTGAAAAGCTAGAATTGCAATAGGATAATGAAGAACACAACAATGTACGTGAATACGACGATGGAGGTAATAACAACCTTGACCTGCTACGTGAATACTGATCAGTCCATTCAAATAATAGTACGCGTGTTCTCTTTTCGCAGGTGTGAGGTCGAAGGTTTGAAGTGGCCAATGAAAACGACCGTTCCTTTACGAGTTAATCTAATAAAGTGTGTTTGACTGATTACGTCGCACTACCTTTCGCTACGCTTGGCCGCATATAAGTGTACATAAAACGTTAATGCGAGATCTGCAGAAATACCAGATTGAATATGACTGAAACCCTCTACCGAATCTTAAAATGCGTGAACCGGCCAATACAATTTTATAATAAAGAAGACATGTCCTAAGTCATGAATCTGATGTTCAGTAGGTGTCGTTTGTTGATGTTGGTCATAAGTGTTTTTCGTTTCTTGTTTTTATATAGACTATACCGTTGGTTTTCCCGTTTGAATGGTTTTACAATATTCATTTTGGGGCCCTTTACAGCTTGCTGTTCGTTGTGAGCCGAGGCTCCGTGTTGAAGACCGTACTTTGACCCATGATGGTTTTCTTTTATAAAATGTGACTTGGATGGAAAGTTGTCTCATTGGCACTCATACCACATCTTCTTATATCTATATAAAACTATCATGATTTTAAGAGCAGAATAAGTCTGATACAGGTCATTAAGTTATTTAAATTGTATTATTGATATTGGCTTAAGACCTTCGAACGTCTCACGTTGAAAGCAAAGTTAAATAAAAATGCGAGAAAGTCCACCATTTTAGATTTTGCTATTACTATTTAGCAGTAAACTACATCAGAATCACATATGATGTTTTGATATGAAATATGTAATGCAGTTATGTTAATTTGGATAATATATAAACTACTACGTTAGAACTATGTGTCTGTATAGTTATTGTAGGTAAATTTTGACATGCGTCAGAAATGTGTCATTGAAGACCATCGATATGGTCCAGTTGTTGAAGCTATAATTTGTCTTCTTTTCCTAGATTAGAACAGTACTAATTGGGAATTTTCATCAAATCTGTGCATGTCGCGAGGAACACATAGTTTCCGACTTGTGAAGCAGGATTTGATGAGTGATGACCTTTTATGTGTTTAATATCAGAATTAGAAATCATGCTTTCCTTTCTTATTACCGGTATTAAAACTAATATCACCAGCAACAGGAGATAACTATCTTGCGTCTTTTAGATATCACAAAAGTCGAATGGGTAAATCTTTGAAAATAAATAATAAAAGGGTTAATAATTAAACATATTATGGAAATTGCTGTCAAGAGGTTGAAGTGTTTGACATTTAATTGCAGTTTACGTGGTCAATGATTAAATAACCAAAGCCTGAAGATGATAATATTTTGTTATCTACAGTAAGATTTATTAAGTTCCGTTTAGTAGTAAAGTGCTTAATAAAAAAAAACAATGAGGAATAATGGTAGAAAAACAACGAATACGGAATTATGAACCATGAATTAGAGAATACATTTATGGATCAGTTGTCAGATGAAAATACTGTATATTATATTTGTTTCTAATTTGCAAAACTTATTTAATTACCAAGTGAACTTCAAAAACTGTTTTTTTAATATTCTATAATTTTTAAAGATATACCAAATATTGACATAACAGAAAGGAAATCATTTATGGAGGCAATTGCATCCGGATCAGAGGTCAGGCGTTTTGTCCGAATCCAGGTTGTTGGAAAACATGGTGTTGGCAAATCAAGTTTAGTGCGTAGGTTGCTTGATGAAGAAATTGATGATATAAAAAGCACTGATGGAATCGATATCTTAAAAAAATTTCAAATAAGAAGAAGTGACGGGGAATGGTTTGTGTCTAAAAGTATGTTGTCTTATCTAATTTTAATTTCTTATTTGCAGACAGATTTGAAAACAATTTGCAGACTTGTGTCACTATCTCGTATGCGTATATAAATTCATATCTGATCTATTTTTCAATATTCATATCATACTTAAATGCGCAACATGTTGAACAAAAATGAGAAACATAATATTATTATTTATTGAAAGTATCTTGTCTTTTGGTATGATGCCGTTGGTTGTTACGTGTTGACAAACCCACATAATTCGCTTAAAATTTAAGGTTTTTTTACGCAATAGCTGAATATAAGAAAATAGCTAACCTGATTAAAATATTTTTTGAATTTTGTTCGAAGCTTAAGTCTGAGAGTAACATTTTAGAAAAAAAAAGTAGAATCACAAAAGTACTGAACTCCGACGAAAATTCAAAACCGAAAGTCTCTAGTAATCAAATGGCAAAATCAAATGATAAAACACATCGAACGAATAGACAACAACTGTCATACCTGACTTGGTACAGGCATTTTCAAATGTAGAAAATGGTTGATTGGACCTGGTTTTATGAGACAACAGCTGCTGACTGTTTATCCAATTTGTAAAGTTTCTGGTAAACTTCTTTTTATATTTTCCTTGAATTACATATTTAACAATACCGACGTCATCAAAATGTAAAATGAGGTCGCATACCAGCGTGGGTTATTAAGTTAAACCATAATTAGTTTTCAAACTTTTGATGTTTATGTTCATTCAACACTATATAAATGAAAGTATTACGCTGCACATACATAAGTACATAACATTACAACGTTATAATCACATTGTTCAAGCAATATTATAAGAACATAAAAAAGTAATGTTAAAGATGAGTTACCGAATAACGTTTATGTTTGACATTTTTCGAATGTTATTCTGACGTTACATGAAAACGTAACGTAAACATCACGTAACCATAACGTTGGGATTCTGTTGTGTGTTTTTAGAAAAGAAGGCTTTTCTACTTCAGGAATAGATTACCTTCGCCGTATTTAACATATATTTTTTTGGAATTTTTGGTCCTCAATTCTCTTCAACATGTTCAACTTCGTACTTTATTTGGACTTTCAAACATTTTTTGAATCGAGCGTCACTGCTGAGTCTTTTGTAGACGAAACGCGCATCTGGCGTAAATATAAAATGTTAGTCCTGTTATCTATGATTAGTTTATTTTATACTAAACTCCCAAAGTTATAAATGAACAAAATTGAAAAGAAAACATACAAGAAAAACAAAGGCTTGTTTGACATGGGAAAGGCAAAACAGTTCAGCAGCGATAACCATATTAAATGATATCTCAAACCTCCCCATATACCTCTTACCAATGTAGAAGGAAACACACACACTATAATATTCAAAAGAAGTCCCAGTCCGATCTCGGATTAGGTAACAAAAAGAAACTAAGCGAAATGACATTGATACATACATTAACAAAGGACTGTTAGCAGTTACTGACATGACAACTCCAGACCTCAATTGAACTGATTGAAACAGTGATATTGATAAGACAAAAAAGCACAATCCATACCGTAAGGGGTTCAGTATCATAACATCATAATATTTATGAAAGAACCTAATCAGTGGCATGCCAAAAACTTGTTTTATAATAGATTTGTTTATTTCCTATGCCAAGACCCTATGAATGAATCAATATAATATCAAGATATGCTATTTCAGTGACTTGGCAACAGTATCGTAACTAAAGCCCTTCTTAACAAGTCTGTTTGAAGATTTGTTTAGCTTTTGAGGAGAATGTCGACATTTGTGTGCTTTGTACAAAATATTACCATAAAAGTTTGGATGTGAAATACCTGAACATATACGATGTCTGCATATTGATATATATTTACGAATGTTGTCGTTGTACCGGTGATAAAATTAGTAATTTTTTTTATTAGTTTGTGATATCGAAAACCCTGATGTAAAAAATATTCAAAAATATTTCAGATATTTCTTTCGTAAAAAATCAAACACGTTGTTACATACACGAGCGAATCGAACACGTTGAAATATTTAAACTCCATTAGAGGGTAACAAGGGAACTTCTTATAACAATAAGAAATGAAAAATATCGTTAAAGAAAAAGATACCAAGATCCAATAAAGTGCAGTGATTGTCGTTAGTATTAGCTTTATTTAAAGTAAGTTCGACTGGACAACTCTCTTTAGTGAACACTGCTTACGTCATCATCATTGAGAGCCAATATTTCCAAATATCTAATTAGTTATCAAAGGTACCAGGATTATAATTTAATACGCCAGACGCGCGGTTCGTTTACATAAGACTCATCAGTGACGCTCAGATGAAAATAGTTATAAAGCCAGACAAGTACAAAGTTGAAGAGCACTGAGGACCCAAAATTCCAAAAAGTAATGCCAAATACGCCTAATGTAATCTATATTCCTGGGAATTAGAAAACCCTTAGTTTTTCTAAAAAAATATCTTTATTATTAATTATTTTACAAAAAAATGTTTTGTAACAGAAAAATTATATAAATGGCCTGAATGTATACTATGTCTGCATATTGATATATATTTACGAATGCTGTCGTTGTACCGGTGATAACATTGGTAATTTTTTTATATGTTTGTGACCGACGATAAAGTTGGCCGGCCTGGATGGCCGAGAGACCCACGGTAGCCCGCGCGGGTCTAACTTGCAGCTTCCCGATGAAAAATTCTCCCACGTTAAAATTGGGCCCTTTATAGCTTGTTGTTCGATGTGAGCCAAGGCTCCGTGTTGAAGGCCGTACATTGACCAATACTTGTTTACTTTTTTAAATTGTTCTTTGGATGGAGAGTTGTCTCATTGGCACACACACCACATCTTCCTATATCTATATAATTGATATTCTTGTCAACACGGAAGTGCTAAAAGTGTTATTAAATTTTTACCATTTTTGAATCAGATGTTGTTTCGATGGAAGTTTTCTGGTTTTAGTCCTTAATTGTAATTCATAACAATATAGAGACAAGTCCGCAAAAAGAGGCGCAGAGTTAGTTCCAATTGAATTCCGATAACGACATACGAAATCTCCATAGTGAACAAACATGTTATCTTGTTAAAAATCAAGGGCAGTTAAAGTATCAAAGCAGGGCCAATTGACACTTTTCTTTTGTTTCTTGTTTGAAGATACATATTCGCATTCAACAAATTATATTTGTTTTGAGTTTTGCCAGCATCAGAAGCCAGTACATGGTTGGAACTTTCCATGTATTTGATTCTGCTTGTAAAGAATCAGCTAAAGGTTTATATTTGTAACATATATCATTTTCTAAAAAAAATAGAGATCTTTGAGCTTATATTTGATAAGAGACCTAGGGCTATTATGGTTGTTGTGGTTAGGAGTAAAATGTTCTCTTAAGTGGTGTATTCATATATCAACTATGTTCATTACTGAATATACTGAATATAAAAAAGAAGCTAATAATTTCTTTTCAGCTTTTTTTCGTTTTACCCATTTAGAACAGTAAGTACGTAGTAGGTGCACGAACGATGTTTAGGACTCCTGTGATAAAATGGGAACTTGGTTACATAATTGTATTCGGATTTAATGCAATTGCATGACGTAGGTGTATTGTCACTGATATTTACATCTGTACACACTTCGCTGTAATTAAACACTTATTTCTTGCTAGATTATTTGTATTTTAGTCTCATCAAAATAGCCCCGAATTTGTACGAAAATACTGGCAATATTTACAAAATCAAAACCTTTATTTAATTTTTATTTTTTGTGATCTTCAGGGCGATACATTTTTGAAAACAGTTTAGAATAACAATATATACTTAGGACTGAAATATGGAATTATGTTGCAATACTCTATAATTTGATGTAATTTACAAACAGGTAAAGAACAGAGGTCGGTTTCTACCTCAGGCATAGATTACCTTAGCTGTATTTGGCAACACTTTTGGGAATTTTCGATCTTGATGCTCTTCAACTTCGTACTTTATTTGGCTTTTTTTATAACTTTTTTTTTTATTCAAGCATCACTGATTAGTCTTTTGTAGACGAAACGCGCGTCTAGCGTATATATAAGATTTAGTTCTGGTATCTATGGTGAGGTTATTAATAAATAATGTCCGCAGGTGTATTTTAAACTGAAAATAAGGTCCGAAATATTGTATTTTGGTACATGTTTGCATTTCTTTGATCGGAACTTATTCTACGCCCATGAGAACAGTTTTTAAGAATAAATAAAAACAATATTCAAAATGTTAACATAATATATTTCAGATATATATGTATTACCAAATCCCTATGATGTCATTAAGACCAAGATAAAAGATTGTCTGTAATTTTCTAATTCGACTGAATTATTTTCAGTAATCGTACAAACTTTGATTGAGATTACCCATACTGCTTATTAACACCGTCTGAAGGTTGAAGTGTTACATATTATAAGGTGTTTGTGCTTCTTAAGGTCTTGATGAATGATACTTTTGAATTGATTGGTCCTTTTAATACGATAACGGTGATCGTTTAGATAAATAACATCCAGTTTTACCTAAGTACTGAATACCGCATCCTCTTTTGATTCTGTAAGTGAGTAAATTTATAATACTATAAGTTTAAATTTAAAGAAAATGTGTAACCACTAAACGTATACCTTACCGTATTGTTGGTGGAAAGGCTGGGACATGTCATTTATTTGGCGTGACACTTATCGTTAGTATGGTAAACAATTGTAGCAATTCTTGATAAGCGATTTTAAGACGGGGACGTTTAGATACTATAACAACGATTTCAGAAAAAAAATAGTTTGAGATTTTCATAATCATTTCTATATCACTAATACAATTGAAAGGTCAGAAGGTGTTCTGCAAAACAATAAAGTGTGATTGTGTTTATTCTATAAGATTATCTTTTCTGAGCTAAACTTTTGATATTACTTGTATAAATTGATTGCAGGCGGAACGGAACGGAGGGAAATGATAGAAAGGATACTCGGGGCTGTTCAAACAAAGCAAAAACAAAAGGAACACCCGTCGGATCAATCCCTTTTATCCAGAGGGCGTGTGATCGATACAGAAGGGGAACAAACGACAACAAGGATATTGCCGGCTGATCCCTCTGCTCAATTTGATTTGTCTAATGAACGATGTTTTGAAACAGAAACGAAGCACAATCAACAAGAAACCACTGAATCTAACGAAAGTGTATTGTCTACGGAAAGAGAACAACAACAGTATCTTCTGTCATCTAATGATCAGAACATCATTAATGATTCTTCAGGTTAGAGTGTAGAACATAAAATAAAAGTAGCCATAATCTAATAAAGATACGAATTAAATTTTATACTTCAAACGATAGTTCAGGGGAAAGTACACTACATATGATAGACATTGTTGATATTTATGAATAAACCACTTTAAAGATAACAAATTAAAAACCACTAACCAGCATATATCATTTATATCCGATAAGCTATCATTTCAAATGTCGTCATAGTTTTGCTAAATATTTCGCCGTGCTAAATAAATGTTAAAACTAAGTTTAATATGTTCTTGAACTACTTTCGATTGTAATCTTTCCTGTTTCTTTTCATTTAAAAAAAATGATGGCTGATTTACTGATCGATCGGAAGGTGATAAACGCCACTTTCAATACCAATACCAATATGCTAGTATAAAGTTCGTGGCTGTTATTTTGTAGATATTCCCGCATTTCTTATCAGGATTTTCTTGATAGAGGGTTGCTGCTCACAAGGAAGCTATTAAACCAAGAGTTCAAAATGGTGAAGTTGAAATCATCCCTTCCTAAATTTTACGGGCGTCATCACGAGATGGTTGATTTACCGGATTTGATATCACATAAGCAACACGACGGGTGCCACATGTGGAGCAGGACCCTTCCTGCTTACCCTTCCGGAGCACCGGATATCACCCCTAGTTTTTTGGGTGGTTCGTGAGGTTTATTCTTTAGTTTTCTATGTTGTGTAATATGAACTATTGTTTGTCTGTTTGTTTTTTTCCTTTTTGGCCATGGCGTTTTTATTTCGATTTGTGAGTTTGACTGTCCCTTTGGTATCTTTTGTCCCTCTTTTTAAAACTATTGATTCGTTTTTTACTCCCCTTTAAAAATAAGAAAGCTAGCAAAACTATGAGGGGTATCTAAATGGAATATTCGTATGATTCAGATTTGGCATTTCATTAATAATTGTATTTACAAATTTCGAATAATACCCTGGCAAAATGATATCACGTGTTCTTATAATAGTAAAAATACGTATTGTGCTAACTTCTTATATGATCTTTTAATTTATGATTGCAAATATGTTACTCGAAAAAAGTTAAACCTATTTCAACGCCGTCAATTGGAATGTATGACAAACATGATGGTTTTTGTTTTGCAATTGTCAAATTACTTCTAATATCTCAGCAGTAATATGTCATCTGTCCCATCGAAAGGCGTTTTTATATCTCATCTTCTGTTCACATTATCTGGACAACAACACAAATTGGTTAACAACTATGATGTCTCAAACTCTATCTCAACGTACTTGTTGATCTTTAGATACCAGGACAGTCTTGGGATTTGTCTCCTGCACCCTAATTTGACATTGCACTTACTATAAATTTCCATAGCGGGCTGTGCAAGAATGATACTAAGGGACAGTTACATTGTCGGTATACCCAGTTGCGTTTTTTAATATCTATATTGTTGCCTCAGGTTTTGCTCATTATCTTGAGTTGTATCTCTTTACCAAACGTAACGAGTAACGCTTTGGAGAACAAAAATTCTTACCTTTCAAGGGAAACCTGGGATAATGTTCATTTTTTATTAGGTTTGGATTCTTTTTTTTTTTGGGGGGGGGGGGAGGGGGAGGTTTGGCGTTAATCAATATTGATTATGTATGGTACTATGTAATAACTTACTACATAAAATAATCTTTAACACAGTAAAACTAAAAGATGTGCGTTTGAAAGTTATGCAAGGGAGTAGGATTCTTGAAAACATTGCTTGTTTTAAATGTTGTAACACCACTGATTGATTATAGTATTGGTATATATTCATCTAGACTTGTCCCTTTCGGCAGTGAAACCCTTGCGAAAAGAGATGTTCCTCAAGTGTTGCGAGACATATGAAGACGCAGTCATTTCCGGTCAAAATTAAGAAGTAGAATTCGAAGTCTCGTTTAACAATTGTGCCAATACCTTTTACTGAGGTCCTTATGTTGACTGTAGCAAGGTAAACTGTATCTCCCTTCCTATCCAACATCCTGATTTACCAACAATTCCCACCGTCATTTCGGTAGATTCCACTTGTACAAAAACCACCTTATGTATCAAGTCTTCATTTGTTCTCGTTTTGAGTAAACATGCATTATTTACCACGACACGTTAAGGAATCAATCAATCTAAATGATTTTGCAATCTTATGACTTTTCTCGCATTTTATACTTTCAAAGTTGCGTACAAAAAGGTAAAATAGACTCCTTAAATCCCGCTGCATATGTTTGCACCTGTCCTAAGTCCGGAATCTGATGTACAGTAGATGCCGTTTGTTTATGTAGTTTATACTTGTTTGTTATATAGATTAGACCGTTGGTTTTTCCGTTTGAATGGTTTTCAACTACTAATTGTATTGCTTGTTGTTCGGTGTGAGCCAAGGCTCCGTGTTGAAGGCCGTACATTGACCTGTAATGGTTTACTTAAAAAAAAAATTGGATGGAGAGTTGTCTCATAGGCACTCACACCACATCTTCCTATATCTATCCTTTGCTTCTTGGTTGTAAGCAAATGAATTTGTAGTAGAATGACTTCAGATATTTACATTTGATACTCTATGTTGTTTCCGTGCTGCCTCAGTTACAACGGAACGTTCCCCATATGCATATGCCTTCTTTAAACCATACAGAAATAAAAATGTGAAAACGCAAAATTGTTTGCATCATATGTTTTCAAATATCAAGGGGGTTCTTAAAAAAAGTAAAATACCATCATTATTGTTCAATCATTACTTTTTTATGTACTATCTGAGCAAAGTCAATGGTATTTTTAGCTCACCGAAGGGCCAAGTGAGCTTTTCTCATCACTTGGCGTCCGTCGTCCGTCGTCGTCGTCCTTCGTCGTCGTCGTTAAGATTTTACATTTTGAACTTCTTCTAGAGAACCACTGAATGGAATCAAACCAAACATGGCATGTATGTTCCTTATGAGGTGCTGACCAAGTGTTGTTACTTTGTAGCCGATCCATCATTCAAGATTGTCGCCAGTGGGTAACTAAGTTTAAAATTGGACCCTATGGGAAATGCATACAAATGACTTCTTTTAGACAACCACTAAATGGAATGAAACCAAACATGGCATGAATCTTCCTTATGCGGTGCCGACCAAGTGTTACTTTGTAGCCGATCCATTATTCAAGATGGCCGCCAGCAGGAGACTTAGTTTAACATAGGACCCTTTGGGAAATGCATACAAATGACTTTTTTAGAGAACTGTTGAATGGAATGAAACCAAACATGGCATGCATGTTCCTTATAAGACGCTGACCAAGTTTTGTTACTTTGTAGCCGATCCATTATCCAAGACGGCCGCCAGCGGGGGACTTAGTTTAACATAGGACCCTATGGGAAATGCATACGAATGACTTCTATTACAGAACCAATGAATGGAATGAAACCAAACATGGCATGAATATTTCTAATGAGATGCTGACCAAGTGTTGTTACTTTGTAGCCGATCCATCATCCAAGATGGCTGTCAGTGGGGACTTAGTTTAACATATGACCCTTTGGGAAATGCATACAAAGGACTTCTTTTAGAGAACCACTGAATCGAATGAACCAAACATGGCATGCATTTTCCTTATGAGGTGCTGACCAAGTGTCGTTACTTTGTAGATGATCCATCATCCAAGATGGCCGCCAGCAGGGGACTTAGTTTAACATAGGACCCTATGGGAAGTACATAAAAATGACTTATTTTAGTGAACCATTGAATGGAATGAAACAAGACATAGCATGAATGTTCCTAATGAGTTGCTGACCAAGTGTTACTTTGTCATCCATCAAACATCCAAGATGGCTGCCAGTGGGGGTCTTAGTTTAACATAGGACCCTATGATTATGGGAAATACATTCAAATTTCTTCTTGTAGAGAACCACAGAATGGAATGAAATCAAACATAGCATTTATGTTTCTTATGAGATGCTGACCAAGTGTTAATACTTTGTAGCCGATTCATCATCCAAGATGGCCGCCAGCGGGGGATTTGGTTTAACATAGGACCCTAGGGGAAATGCATACAAAGGTCTTCTTTTAGAGAACCACTGAATGGAATGAAATCCTACATAGCATAAATGTTCCTTATGAGGTGCTGACCAAGTTTTGTAACTTTGTAGCCAAATTTTTTCTTTTTTTTTATGATTTCAAAAACACAAGTAGAGTCAGGTGAGCGATACAGGCTCTTGAGAGCCTCTAGTTTTTATATTTCTGTATTACAGATAACACAGAAGGGGACGAAATGACAAGGATACATACATCATTGGAGCAGATAACGACTGATCTAATAAATGATGCAACCTACGTTGCAGCAGCTTCGAACCAAACACCAGGAAAAGAAAATACTGTAGATTTGGCTGAAAAAAAAGAAAACAGAGATGAAGATAGAAGAATTCCCATTTCATCAGATATATCAGAAGAAATGAAAAACAAAATGCTTGGTAACATGGATCAAATTCTGTCGGAAGTGATGAAAGAATACGAAGAAATGTCATCTAATGATATGGTAGAATGTGGTCTGTGGGATTTTGCCGGACAGAAGGAATATTACGTTACACACCAGACATTTTTAACACAAAACGCCATTTATCTTATTGTTGCAGATTTGACAGAAGATATTGTAACTAGGAAAATGGAAAAGGACCTAAACTATAAAGGAATTGGAGGTAACATATGCAAAAAAAGGTAACCCCCCCTCGAAAAAAAAATAAAATAATATAAGACCCTAACGAGACCTAAGATAGAAGTACTCTCTTTTACATCATGTACATGATGGACATAGACTTCCCCTTGATTATTGAATATGGTCCATTTATAATACTACACACTTATAATTAGTTTATATTTTTTAAGCACTTATTCGCAGTATTTATAAACAAGAAGGAGTAAAGGCAGCAAGTTCACAACTCGTGTATCCATCATTTTTGTTCTTCTTAAAAAAGCTAAATATGGTAGTAAGGATATATTTATTACACGCATAGATAAACTATTTTCATTAAGACAATTGAAAATTACCTACATATAACGGTTTCTTTATGATATCCATTCAACGTGGCTCTGTACTTACACATATCGTCGTTGTGATATTGTTTTATGGTAGATGTTTGTATTTTTTGTCTTTCATGTTTGTTAATGTCCTTTGTCTATATGCCTCATTGTTACATATTTGTTTGTTTTTTATAGTAATTAAGATTTTAACACAACATTGACTGTTGTACCCCTATTTTCGGCATGTATACATAGGTATATTTGTTTTGTTCACACATCGGTGTCAATTTAATATAATAGTATGCGACTGTCATACAAGTGAGAGGTTTAGCTAGCTATAAAACCAGGTTTAATCTATAATTTTCTACGAAAGAAAATACGTGTACCAAGTCAGAAATATGACATTTGTTTTCAATTTTTGTGATGTGTTTGAGCTTCGGATTTGCCACGTGCTTATTGTGCAAATCGTCTTTACATTCCTAAACATATGAGTATATATAGTGACAACTATACAGCCATGGCAACTAAAACTGCCCCAATACGCCAATTTATTGATCGTTTTTTTAGAGCAACAGATGTATTGACAGATATCCGTACAAAACGACAAAACAAATCAGTAATTATGTCATTCAGTTTTGGAAAAGATCTTTAGCTGATTGCATACATTTTTGGAGCAAATCAGAGGAATATTTCTATAAATTAAAAGATATAATCAACTCCCTACATAAATCGATTAAATTCACGATGAAAACCAGTGACATTTTTTGATATTCTCATCTTCAAATAACAGCGGATATTTATTAAGTCCACAGACACCCATCAATACTTTTTTTACGCGTATTTATGCCAATGTGTTGGACCATAATTTTATATACGTACGATTGACCAAATTGAAATGCTATTCAACACAACAATTATAACCCAGATGGGCTAATCGAAAGTGGAATATGTAACTTAAAACAACTGACACTTTAAGAAATACGAACCTCAAATGTGAAAGACGCGGCTTAAAAAAAACGACCCGTATTTTCCGAACGTGTTTAATACTATTAATTAGAACTTCGGATTCGATTTTACATGAAAGTGAAAACATGAAACAATTGGTACTTAAAAACTTAACGAAACACTTAACCGCGCTCGATTCGAAGATTAGTGACTATGATGTAAATTCTTGCAGTGATTCAAGATGCAGTGTTGGCGGTCAAAATTTCAAGTATTAGGAAACTGAAAAATGAAAACATTTAAAAATGGAAGAACATTTCATGTGAATGTCAATATGATTTGTAAAACAACACACATTAGCTAATGCGTCACGTGTCCCAGTTGTCACAAACATTACATTGGACGGACCGGGAATAACCTCTGTGAAAGGGTAAACGATCATAAAGAACAAAATAAAACACCTGCAATACAGAAACTGTCCAGTTAGTGCCCCGTCTTTACATTTGTTGTAAACGTTTTTAAAATTAAGCCTATTTGTAAAGCCTAAATGTAGGCGGGATGGATCCTTACGAAAGAAGATCGAACTTTATTTCATAACAAAATTCATAATAATTGTATTGCACATGTTGCAATTTTCATTGTTATTAAATGTAATATCAGTATTTAGGACAAATATAATCTTAAATCAATCCTGATTTTATCTTATTTTTGATAGACAGTTTTATTCATTCAAATGTGACGTCATTTTGTACTTTTGGTGTGCTGTTTTACAAATTCAAATGTGTCGTAATTATTTTGTCTTTTTTACAATTTCAAATTTGACGTCACTGTGTTGAGTCCTTGACTAATTCGGATGGGTCTATTTTTTTGTGTTGGAGTTTGGCGGGTTCTGTAATGTATCCGGTTGATTTCTGTAATTAGTTAATACTTCAGTTTTATCATGTATATCTTTTATATAGTCATTTTATAAAATCTACTGTTTGCACAAGTATAAATTATTCTAAATAATAGGGATGTTCTGGTACCTAACAGAAAATCCTGGCCTTTTTTGGCACAACTTTTTGAACTTTTGGTCCTCACTGTTGTTCAACCTTGTACTTGTTTTGGCTCTCAAACTTTTGTATCTGGGCGTCACTAGTAAGTCTTGTGTGGACAAAACGCACTTCTGGCGTATTACATTTTAAATCAAGTGCCTTGTGTTATCTATTTATCGTGAGTTTCTTTGTCAAATGGGTTCTCCTACTTATTTGTATTGTAGTCCTGTAATGTTTTGTTGTCATTTTATTGTTATATTTAACATTGTCATAAAAGAGAGAGGTTTGGCATGCCAAAAAAAAAAACAGGTTCAACCCACCATTTTCTTCTTTAAAAAATATCCTGTACCAAGTCAGAAATATGGTCATTGTTATATTATAGTTCGTTTCTGTGTGTGTAACATTTCAAAGTTGTGTTTCTTTTGTGTCTTTTGTTCCCTCTTGTATTTGAGTGTGAATTCAAATTATTATAAGACGTGTCAAGGTACTTTTCTATCCCAAATTAATGTATTTAGTTTTGATGTTATATTTGTTGTTTTCATCGGATTTTGTCTAATGCTTAGTTCGTTTCTGTATGTGTTACATTTTAATGTTGCGTCGTCATTCTCATCTTATATTTAATGCGTTTCACTCGGTTTTAGTATGTGACCCGGATTTGTTTTTTTCTATCGATTTATGAGATTTGAACATCGGTGTACTACTATTGCCTTTATTCCGATTCGGAACGTCACAAGCCTCCATCACGACATCCCCCAAGACGACGCCAAATCAGTTGTTCTGACGAGTCCCAAATGGAAGAATGAAATTGATTTAACTTAAGTTGCTTACTTATCTTACTATTTATTTTATGAATATATATAATTAAGAAAGTTAAAATAATTGCTTTTCATATTTCATTTTTTTAAACAATTTGTCTCTCCAGTAAGGTTAGAAATTTTCGATTTTTTAAAGCAAAAATATCATCAATGTTATATCATGGTTATATACAGTGCACGTGGTATCAATAATTTTCATTTAAGGTAGATAGGGTGTCTTCCTCCATCTTGGATTTGGAAATAACAGAAACAAGGTCTAGATCTCTAATAAAATGTGCACATTTTTAGAGTAGTAGGTAATTCATGTGTAAGAACTTTCACTTCAATAAAGAAAATGTTCTGTTTTTGTATCTGGGCATCACTAGTAGATCTTGTGTGGATAAAATCAACTTCTGGCGTGTTTAAATTTTCAACTTGTTGCCTTTTGTTGGCTGTTGTTCGTGTGTTTCTTTGTCAATTGTATTATCCAATTTATTTATATTGTAGTCCTGTAGTGTTGAGTTGTCATCTTAATGTTATATTTCACATGGCTATAAAAGGGGATGTTTGGCATGCCACATAACCAGGTTCAACCCGCCATTTTTTTCTTTAAAAATGTCCTGTACCAAATCAGGAATATGGCCATTGTTATATTATAGCTCGTTTCTGTATGTGTTACATTTTAACGTTGCGTCATTTGTTTTCTCTTATTTTTAAGTGTAAATTCACATTGCGATAAGACGTGTCACGGTACTTGTCTATCCCAAAATTCATGTATTTGGTTTTGATGTTATATTTGTTATTCTCGTGGGATTTTGTCTGTTGCTTGGTCCGTTTCTGTGTGTGTAACATTGTAGTGTTGTGTCGTTGTTCTCCTCTTATATTTAATGCGTTTCCCTCAGTTTTAGTTTGTTACCCCGATTTTGTTTTTTGTCCATGGATTTATGAGTTTGAACATCGGTATACTACTGTTGCCTTTATTTATCATTTTTAAAGTTTTATTTAAAAAAAAACAGTAAACATTTTTTCCAACTTTGCCACATAAGGGGAGGCAACTCAAATGAAAGGGAAGATACTTCAGATTAAGGTACTTTTACAATAGAATGTGTTAGGAATTTACTATTTCATAATGTAACAAGAAAACTGGTCCGGTGACCCCATTTTTTTCTTTTTTTCAACTGAAAGCATACTATTAAACCTTTTTTTCATATGTAATCTCACTCAAATCATTGGGTTTTCTATGCATAATCTATACAAAATTTGTCCATTTTGGACACCGTGTAGCGTGAGAATAAGTCCCGTGACCCTTTCTTTTAATTATTTTTTTAAACAGCGTGATAAAAACTACATTTTGTCAAAGTATTAAATAATTATATGGATTATAATTTCGACACCCCATCTACCGTAAGCAACTGAAGGCGTATCTTTTTATAGTTTTACCATAAACAGTGATTTATAAAAATACAGAAATAAATTTGACGGAAGTCTACCAGAAAAAAAATATTAGCAACTAGCAGATTAACTTCATTTCAGAAACGTTGATTTCATTATTATAAAAAATAACATATATAATGATCGCATGAAAATTCCCGCACACATATCGTACATATTTATTATTTATATTACCAAAGGAGGCTGTCTATTGTTTGAAGAAACATATTTTATGTTAGATTGTTTTCGCCTGACTTTTTGATTGAATAAGAAAACTTCTATTTAATTTAACATAACAATTGTTTGAGATATGTCACCGTGTCTATTAAAAATATAATTACGCTTAGTGTATAGCAGTGTGTGCGTTAAATTGTAAAGCAGATCATTTCATTAGGTTAGTAAATGTTTTAACAATTCATCATATGCATTTTCGTTTCCAAAACAAATGCAGACAACCGTAAAATGCAAAATATACGTCTCCATAGCTATTTTTGTTGATGACAACTCAATGTAAGTGTAGATTAGAATATATGTATTCCAATGATTGTTAATGTAGAAGTTTGTTATTAAGCTTTTGGGGAAATACAGGCAACACATTGTCATATATGAATTCTTTTCATCTGAAAAAGTATGACTGAGTGGTTGGTGCACATTCCTAAATTTCAAAGAAAAGTATAAGTAAATCCGTTTTCATATTTTTTTAGAACACATTCAGTTTTGGTTTGACAGCATTCACTGTTTTTGTAAAGATACCTCAACGGACCATCATTTGAATCCGCCAGTTATATTGGTTTGCACTGGAACCGACAAAATTAATAAGGTATATAAATTAAAATGACTAATATGGCATAGACGTATTGTGTAACGTTCATAAATTAGTATTAGTTCGTCCATCCATCCATCCATATCATCCGCCCATTCAATCATGCATTCATTCATACATCCATCCACATCCATCTATCCATCCATCCATCCATGCATCCATCCATCCATCCATCCATCCAGGATATATTTTTCTTAACGATTAGCTCTGACCGATAGTACAATGTAGGTCATTTGTACTTTAAACACTATTCATGATTTTGTCATAAATTTGCTATTTATGAATTTGTTATATCGGTTTTTTATTTCTAAAAAACTAGAAACATTGATAGACGCATAATTTATTGATTCCTCAACAATACAACAGTGGTTTTATATATTGTCAGTTCTCGATGGCTTTAACATACAATACACAATACTATGAAATTACCACGTAAGTATTTCTGTATAGGCCTTGTTACTGGTCCTATGCTTGCTGTATTGGCTTGAGGCGAAGCCGAAGGCCAATACAGCTGACCGAGGACAAATAACAAGCCCAATACAGAAATACACGTAATAATCATGATAATATTTTTATTAATTAACAGTGTTACAATATTTTTTTTTCATTTCATTTCACAAGAGATAAATATTTCTACCTTGAAGTGGAGCTATCCAAATTTTAGTTTCTTTTTGTTAGATGCAAGTTATACAATGATATGTTGCTGTTTCCAAGTGTCTTCAGCATTTATTCATCTGAAGAATTTGTCTACCCTTTCCAGTCACTATAAAGTGTTACAACTCACATTTAGACGCATCACATAAATAGTAATTGGAAAGGTACTGCCATTGCATGTGTTACATTGTAGAAACCAATTGAATAAATTAAAAAAAAATAATGTAGGAGTTGAAAATGATACAATTATCCACAAGCCAAATGATCAACGAACGAAGATTTGAATAATTAAAGAATGCATATGCCTAGTTTGGGGTTTAGAAATAAATGACAATTTACAAAAAAAAAAAGCGAAAGTAAACAGTTAATCGATTTGTACCATCGTGAAATTATGAGGTCGTCAAGAAATGAACTTTGTGATAATCTACTCGTTCCCCAAAACCTGGAATAATTCCATCGTCTGCTTTCAAAATGCTTTTTAAATGAATGTGACCGTCTTTAGCCCTAAATATATGCCATACTGAACTGTTCAGCATGTTTATGATGACTAAATGAAAACTGCGTTTTCCAAACAACTGTTTACTTTCAGTTTGTGTTTGTCGTGACTTTCGATGTAAAAACTAGAGACGTTCCGAAATCCTGTATTTGTGTCAACTAGGCCAATATAGAATAACTCGGCCAATACTAACAAATCTATATTGGCCGAGTTATTCTCTATTGGCCGAGTTTACACTGTATATTGCATAGGCTGTTTTCCTCATATTAAGTCCAATAACAGTGTAGTTAATTAATAAATTGCAATATATTATTTAAACACGGTGTATCATTAGTTTATGGAAAGAACTGAACTGATTATATCAGTATAAAGTCCAATTCTTAAGACTTCAGTAGCTAATTATATATTCATAATTAATAAAAAAATAGAATAATAAAATTAACTCCATCGAATTTTAATTTTAACAGAGGACTAGATTCGGATGTATATCATTAGACGGCTGGATGCAAACCGATAAAATCGAATAAAAACAAAAGATTGATTTTGGCAAACTTTTGCAATTTCAAATGATAAAACAGTAATAGACGTTTAAGTTAAATCAATGTGCAGCACACACAATACAAATTACGACCAAACAGTTACCACAGAACAATAAACGATTTTAAATAAATTATAATAATTTATTAACTGACATGAATAGTCAGCTATCAAAAATTATTACTGACATAGATGGTCAGATATCAGAAAATATACTGACATAGATGATGGTCAGATATCAGAAAATATTACTGACATATATGATGGTCAGATAACAGAACATATTACTGACATAGATGATGGTCAGATAACAGAAAATATTACTGACATAGATGATGGTCAGATAACAGAAAATATTACTGACATGAATGATGGTCAGATAACAGAAAATTATACTGACATAGATTATCAAATACCAGAAAATATTACTAACATAGATGGTCAGATATAAAAAAACAAATATTACTGACATGAATGGTCAGATGTAATAGTATAATTTACTTGCTGTTTTTTGTGTTGGCACTGTTATAGATTCGAGGTGAGCTGTCTTGGACCCGAGACTCGAAGTGTCTATAACTAGGCCAATAAAGAAACAGCAAGTTCATAACACATTTAACAGATTTATATTCTTTTAATACGAATAGAATAAAAAAATAACCGTGAAGAAGTTACAGCAATTATTCCATATTTGAACTTATCTTTTCGCTTTTACGTTTTTGTTTTATGTCCATGGATTTTTTGGCAATATTGACAGATGTAATTTCTGATTTCCCGTACAAGTAATTAATGATTTGCTAATACAATTCATTTTAGCTATCAAATATGAAGAAGCTTGTAAAAATAAATTAGACAGTTCAACTTTTCTTACGCTTGGGTCGCCTGCCTTCTGCTTCTGTTGGTGAATGATTAGCGGAAATGCAATAATAATCGAAAGTCGTACTTGAAAAGGGCTGTGAAATATTTCCGTTTCAAGACTTCAAGACTTAACAAAACATTGAGCACCATTCAACGTTCATATCACTAGTAACCCGAATTTAACTTGATCGGACAAAAACCCATTAACGCTGTTTAAATGAGATTAATCGTCATTTGATAAAGATTGACTAAAATTAAAAATCATTTTTCATTTATTTCAATGCATACACTGTAAAAATGGTGTTTAGATTCTAAACACAATCCTAAACACATTTTTTGTGCACTTTTTTTTACATGTTTAAGTGTAAACATGTCTTGTCTCTAAACATGTTTAGGTTTAAACATGTCTCGTGTCTCAACATGTTTAGGTGTTTAGATTGTGTTTAGGTGGTGTTTAGGGATGAATCATATGTAATGTAATTGGTAAAGGAAAGATGACTGCAATCGTATTTTCTTCTGCTATTGTTTTATAACATCTGCACTAGTATTTCTTCAAGAGTTTTAAGTTGTGAAATACTATAATCTACTACTAATGCCTGGTAAATTTAAGTGTATCTTTCCCATTTAAATGGATACTTAATCGAATACATATATGTTTTGCAGGATGTCATAAATAAATATAGAAAAAGAAAAGACCTTTCCATGACAACATTTCAAAGGAATGCCGGTTATATTTTTTGCAGATCAATATGTTTCAGTTCTTGACAACAGAGTTGAAGAAACATTCAGACATGTTCTTCATCTGAAATATATCATACCTTTCAGTTCAACAAAGTTTTTTGTCCTTAAATAATAAAAAAAAAATACTGAGTCATTACAGTAAGTGGCATCAAAAACACTGATGTTGAAAGAAGTTGCTCTTGCTAACATTAAGATGTGGTGTAATACAATTGCCAATTCAATAACCCTCCACCAGAGACCAAATGACGTAGAAGTTAACCACTTTAGGAACTTCTATAGCCTTCAACAATGAGCAAATCCCATACTGCTTAGCCCCAAAATTACAGATGAAAAACAATTCAAACACGAAAACTAACCACCTGATTTATATCAGATTATTAAACCTCATCTTATGACTAATATACAACACTTTATGGAAGGAACATTCTGAATGAAACTTAATTAAAGATCCTCATTAATAAATAATATTTTCCAACTATCACTGCTGCTCAGAAATAATTTACTATGAAGTAAATGGTCTCAAGTAAAAAATGTAAACAACTCTTAATTTACAGAACATTTATATTTATTCATATTGAAACTCCACTGTTGGACGTACATGACATTGTTTATTATCAAAATTCAAAGATGTATATCCCAAACATATATCATAAACAAGGAACAATCTGCAAATGGTAAATACTGCTAAACAATTTAATTCAATAATGGGGGGAAAAGCATCCAGATTGATAACTTAATTTTAAGCTAGTTTTTTTTTAGTAATAGTAAAACAAGCATTTGTAACAACTTTAAATCACTCATAAATCTTATGGTATGCCAGCAATAATAAGTTGATTCAATATGTTCAATGCCAGGTTAGACTACTTTGGAACATTCATTTCAAAATACCTATTTTGGAATATTCATTTCAAATTACAACTGGTCTATACTAATCTATAAAATTCTACTAATCTACAACCTTTCTCTCCTCTTACAGTGTACAAAAATGGAACATTCATTTCAAAATGCTTATTTTGGAATATTCATTTCAGATTACAACTGGCCTATACTAATCTATAAAATTCTACTAAATCTACAACCTTTCTCTCCTCTTACAGTGTACAAAAATGGAACATTCGTTTCAAAATACTTATTTTGGAATATTCATTATCAGATTACAACTGGCCTATACTAATCTATAAAATTCTACTAAATCTACAACCTTTCTCTCCTCTTACAGTGTACAAAAATGGAACATTCATTTCAAAATACTTATTTTGGAATATTCATTTCAGATTACAACTGGTCTATACTAATCTATAAAATTCTACTAAATCTAAAACCTTTCTCTCCTCTTACAGTGTACAAAATACATGTACATGTACATAAAAAGCAAATAATTTCAACAACAAAAAGTAATGGGAGACGAACAAATCTAAATGGAAAAAAATTAGAGGCTAGTGATACTCTCTTAATTACACACAAATGTAAAAGTAAAAGACTTTATAAAAAGAGCGTGAAATTATGACAACAAAAAGCAACTCATCTTTTGATGTTTAATGAAATATTTTGATATTGAATGAATAAAAAAAGATATTTATACTTCTGTGTAAACTTTCCCAAACTTGGTGTAGTTTGAACTTTTAAAGAATTGATTGCCATCTTGTAACAGCACCATCTGTAAAAATCCAAGCAGCTGATGGCATTTTGGATATGATAAATCGAAGACATAGTAAGTCATTAACATTAGTTGCATGGCAAATTGCAAATCATTTCCTGCACTGAGCTCTAAGCCATCTGCTACAATGAAGCAGTTGCTTATTGCTTGTTCTGAATTCTGTACAATTACAAGCCTTGGCGGTGCCTTCTTCTTGCTTACCAAATTGACTTCTTTCAGCTGAAAAGTTAAGAATAAAACCTCTTCATAAAGTAATAAGATTAATAAGCCCCCTTTTCTAGCATAAATCTCATATTTATTGACTTATATCAAAATGAATTGTAGGTAAGGATTTGACTAGCTAGGAAATATGTCTTTTTATGTATTGCATCCTTTTCATGATGTCGCAAATAACTAACTTTGTGAGATCCGTTTAGATAAGTAAAAATAAAAAAAGAAATTGATCAAAATTTTGTCTTTTTAAGGATCTAAGTTGCTCAAATGAATGACTTCAATGTTAGTATTGATTTTTGCATGCTTCCTTTATTCTTCGGGTACTAACTGGTATTATCTGAAAATTTTCAAAACTTACATTGACTGTCGTCAGGAGGTCTGTTTCTTTGCTGCTACCCTTTGAAATATAACGTATTCTCTGCTGCACTTTCTTGATGATCTTGAGAAGCTTGGAATCGTCTCTCTCGTGTTCTATATCTGAACTGTCATTTCCCTATTATAAAACAGATGCTGACATTATTTTACTGAAAAAGGTATAACTCAATTCTTTAATAAAATGTTACCACATTGAGTGTAATAAATTGTTCAGGGTATTGGTGTTAAATTGTCTCTTGACTCGTGAAAGGAAATCAGAAAATTATTTGTCATATGAAAAAAAACCACCATAAATATAACATTCTAGCAAATAGTTATTTTAAACAGAAAACTGACTACACATTAGCATACTTACTTCTTTTATTCCGAAGACTTTGTTTAGTTTGCAAAGTGCCTTAGTCCATCTTTCTGAAAGCACTGTCTGGCTTAATTCAGGTTTAATCAGAAAAAATTCTCTTTCAAGCTGAAATATATAAAAAAATCTATGTGAACATTTTTTTCTGTATCAAATGTTAAAACCAGTTGTATGGTTGGACATTTTGTTGTATTCTCTGAAGCACTGATCCCGTAAAGAAAAAACAACCTTGGATTGGTTGTCTGAACTCATTATTTCAGAATAACATGCCATAAGTTTAACTTTTTCACTAGATTTTACAAATAAAGAAATTGACCCCACCAAGGTTCATAATAAATGTCATTCCAAGCCCAATGATATTCTTTCATGAAATAGCACTTAGTATCATGTTCATTTATACTTACATAACAGGATGTCTTTAGGGCAGAGTATCTGTCTGTGATGGTCTTAATTTTTGCATCAGATGTTTGAATATAGTGTCTTCTTTTCTTGAATGTTGCCTTTAGTAGTTTCATTATCAAAGGCTTGTTTTGCTCTTTTTCTGTTTTTTTTTTACTTCCTTTTCCATTTCCTCATGAGCCTTAGGTGTATCTGCTTGTTTATTATCTAAAAAAAAAATAGTTATGAAATTTTTACAGTTAACACGTCAACCTAACCAGACACATTCTGACGCCAAGCCAACCAGTATTTACTCTTCTCCGCAAGCCCAACACCTTCTTTAAACCCTCCAAGAACCTGTGCACCGAGTGTATCACCAAGTACACAAAATAGAGAACCATACATTTTTTTTAAGTCTTCTCCAATATTCAGTTCAAAACCTACATTCATTTTATTCATACTTTGAACAAAATCTGATAAAATAGCTGACATTCCGAATTTTTTCAAACTTCCTGTTTTAGCTACTGCTAAAAGCTGTGTTGCTTGTAGTTTATACCGGAATTGTGGAGAAATATTTAAAAGTGACCAATAAAATATGGACAGTTTATGTTTTTTTCTGTGAGCACCTATTGGATTTGCAATTTCAAAGTCATCAAAATATAGTCCAAAAAGTAAAGCAGTGGGGTGGTTTTGAAAGAAGTCTTTTCCCATCTGTTCCATCAAAAAAATCTGTCATCATTCCATTATTCATCACTTCTTCATTTAAGTTTTTTTGAACTTCAGGCATCGCCAACATAGTTTGTAATTGTTCTAAAAAAGGAACAAAGTACCCAAGTACTTCTCTTTGCATATATATGAATTGTCCTCTCACTTTAACTTGCTTAACTGTTGTTCCTAATTTCACTGCAACTGGATTAACCAGACTCATATGCTCTTTAAAAAATTTGTCTTGCAAATATTCTGTATCTAGATTTTCAAAAACATTTGGTTTGAAAATGTCATTCATGTCACTAACCAATGGCAAATGTACATTTGCAGGCAAAAGTTCTCCTACTTTTTCTTTAACAACCATCATTTTTTGTGATAAAAGTTCTCTGGTTGATAAGATTATTTCACTTAAACCTACTTGACTTATATTTAAGCCTGCGCGCAATTTAAGCAGAAATTGTGCATCAGCTAGTTGTTGTTGAAATTTATTGTCTTCTCTATCCTCAGTTTCCATTCTGTCATCTAAATCAGCATCCTGAATCGCTGCATCATTAACATTAGGTTCCTCATTTATTAAATGCTTTCTACGACAATGCATTCTGAACGCATTATATGATTTAAAGGAAGTGCCACATCCTTTTGAAGAGCAATGTACAATAAAGTTAGGTGCATTTCTGTGTCTGAGAAGAAGATGTCGTATACGTTCATACCTATGAGAACTGAAAAATCGGCACATGCTTCACGGAAACATGCTGGTCATACTTTAGTTGTGCAGTAGAACATGCAATCTGTATCATTACAATCATGAATCTGAAAAAAAATATTGGACATGTGCAGCATGCTTGTTAAAATATGTTTCAACTGATTTTTATAATTCATTCTTATGTTGTACTGTTATACCACTATTCATGCTATTGGAGGTTAGGGGAGGGTTGGGATCCCGCTAACATGTTTAACCCTGCCACATGCAAGTATGTGCCTGTTCCAAGTCAGGAGCCTGTAATTCAGTGGTTATTGTTTGTTTATGTGTTACATATTTGTTTTTTGTTCATTTTTTTTATATAAATAAGGCCGCAAGTTCTCTCGTTTGAATTGTTTTACATTGTTATTTCGGGGTCTTTTATAGCCGACTATGCAGTATGGGTTTTGCTCATTGTTGACTACCGTACGGTTACCTATAGTTGTTAATTTCTGTGTCATTTTGGTCTCTTGTGGTGAGTTGTCCCATTGCCAATCATACCACATCTTCTTTTTTTATATTCACATGAACATTTTAAATTCAATACATACATGGATCTCCATGGCCTGTTTAATGATGGTGCCCTGCCATCGTTCAAATATCTCGCGCCATCGTTAAATGACCCGCGCCATCGTTAAAGTGTCTTCCGCCATCGTTCAAAACTATTATTGTTTTTTATAGCCGGACGCCATTTTTTAGCAATTATAATCAAATGCATGTAATTGCATAACCCTTAGGCTTTTTTTTATATTATAATATTATGTATATGTAAATATATCAGAAAGGTACACCTACCAAATAGTTTAAGGTTTAACATCATCCATCTTTGGCTACTTGTCAGCAAGTAAATAGCATCTCGTAAGCAATCATACCATGACAACAACAAAATATTAGTTGCATTTTGAATTCTATTTTATACTTCAAAGTATGGTTTATAAGGCCAAGGGAGAGGGAAATTTGATTGCCTCCCCCCTTTTTTTTCAATATTCATGTATATGAATTGAATTAATATGACATGTATATATATCACGGTTAAGATAAAGATAAATAGTACACAAATACGAATATTTGTGTAATTCATGCATGGAATGACTTAACAATTATGAAAATTCTGTCCATTTTATCGTTTAATTTCAAAACTTGCTAGTTTATACTGTGATATTGTCGAAATACAAACCTTCAATTGCAGATATAATTGCAAAACTTATAGAATTGTCTTTCAATATATCTGCTAGCTCTTCTGTTGACGTCCTATCGGTTATAAGACTGCATGCATAATCTATTGAGTCCATTTTTAAATTTTCTTTCTTCAAAATTGTTGGCGGTTCTTCTCAAATTACACACGTTCGATAACTCTGACTGGTAAAACTAATAAACGGAATGAATATCAGGTTATATTTCCGTATATTACCGAATGAACTATACGACTTTAAAAGCTGCAGAAAAAATAATATTGATAATTTTTATTCTAAAAACAATTGCATTTTATCCCTGTTAGTAAAGTTTGAGCCGTATACATAATATGTTCAAATTCATTTGTTCAATTACTATATCGAAAAAAGGGGGGTGTCTGGAATGGTATGTTGTTCCAGGAGATACGTTTGGGAGGTTTCTGACAGGTTCAGACTATAATTTTGTCACATTCGATTGTTCATGCATTAACACATTTTTGTAAACGCAAATAAGGGAATGGTGAAACATCATATCATGCAACTTGTGTTTGAAGTTTTGTCAGTTTACACCCATCCTGTCCTTGAGGGAAAATTCGACTAAAACCCAATCTTCAATCGATAAAATACACGAAATTATACTTGAATATACTCTTTGCATCTTTGTATATTAAATAATTATTTGTACTACCATCTGAAAAAATTTCAGTGTTTAGATCATGTTAAGAATTGTGTTTATGTGTTTAGGTGTTTAGGATTGTGTTTAGGTGTTTAGGATTGTGTTTAGGTGTTTAGGATTGTGTTAAGGATTGTGTTTAGCTTATAAATAAGTGTTTAAATCCTAAACACTTTAATTCTAAAACACATTTTAAAGTGTTTAAATTCAAAACATGTTTAAATTTAATGTGCTTACTAAGAAATGTGTATAGATATTAAACACAATCCTAAACACGTTTAGACCTAAACATGTATTATAAGTGTTTAATTTCTAAACACGATTTTTACAGTGTATCAAATCATTTTAATGCCAGTCAAATAGATTCGCTTGCAGTCGTTCAATTTAATTCAAGTTGGCGGAAAGTTACGTCAAACAAATAGGCTACGCCCCCGTTAAACTATTTCAAACTAGTATTAATTCGTTTTAAACCGTGTTGAGACCCGAGCTTTTAACAGGTAAATCACTCAAGCAAAACAACATCGATGTATCTTTCGTTTATTTGTTTCAAACTTTATCGACTTATATATATAAATGCGAGTATTCTTATTAAAGTCATATACTTCACAATTTAAACAAATGAATGATCAATACACGTAACATATAAGGAATTTAAATAAAAAAATAAAATACTGATGCACGGTTTAAAAAATTTAAAACTTGTGAATGTTAAAAATAAAATTGTTAGATGTTTAACATATTTTCAATTTGCCCAAATGCAGTAGATCATTATCTCACATATTCGTTTCAAAACTTGCTGACTGCTATGAAAACTTGTGATATGTCAGTAATGTATGGTACATTGCAATGACTTACGAAACTTTAGGTATTCCTGTATATTTCCGTTTCTCTTTTCCTGTCTTACTATAGTGAACTCGTAAATTAAATATAGACACGGAAATTAAAGTTACTTACAAAAATTATTAATTATTTTTCATATAGTTTAAATCTGTGTATCTTATATTTTCGGTCAACAACAAATATTCCCTAGCTGTATATTGATATATGAAATAGCTTGTAATAAAAGCAATGTTGTGTTAAATAATACAATTAATGAAGATAATGTTGACATTTGTTGAATTTAATAAACAGTTAAGTCTTGCACAACTGTGTAAATGAAGGAACAGCTCAATAAACTTTTAAAACTGTGTTTCAAATTGTAATATCGGTCACTGACGCGAAACGGGCGTAAATTGTGGAAAAGCAGCACAATACGAAAATTGTGAATTGTGGTTCCGATTCTGTAAAGGGTTTATTGTACTGTCATGCACCGTGACGTACAAAAAGTCTTGCTATAAATGAACATATATTCTGTTTATATGAGATAAATTTTAGTCTGCAATAACGATGGGTTGGTTGATTTAAGTTTTACGACATTGACTTGCTCTAAGTCGACATTATCTTACGTCTAATGCATTTAAAAAAAACGTATATTTACGTTTAGGGCATTTAATATAAGTCTACCTACCAAATTAAAATCAACATAAACATTATTAAAATAAACAAGGATGGAAAAGAAACAATTATGCATTGTTGCTCTGATATAATTTTTATTAACTATATTTGAGCGGTAATGTCTTAATAAAAACTAATTGTCGTATACATAAAATATTTCATCTAGGTGCTTTCGTTGAAGTCAGCGTTACATATCAAAATGAATTTCATTGGTTGAAATGTTTGCAAACTTTCAATCAAGGTGTTCTCATCGAGGTCCGCGTTCATGTTTCAATTCAATACACAATATTTCATCTAGTTGCTTTCGTTGAAGTTCGCGTTACATAGTAAAATGAATTTCATTGGTCGGAATATTTGCAAACTTTCAATCCAGGTGTTCTAATCGAGGTCCGCGTTCGTGTTTCAATTCAATACACAGTATGAAGTCCAATATGGTAAAAAAAAAGAATTTTAAACTCTACGATGTCCCAGTAAATAAATAGAATTTAGAACATAAAACACTTTTACGATTCTTCCAATACAATAAACTTCCAACACAATAAATATACTATCCTTTTCGCCGATGAATAATTATTACTGTAATATAAGAACTCGGATTTGTATACTATTCAATCTGGGAACAGTATACCTAACAATATATATGTTCCTGATTTGATTTATTCCTCGAGAAAATAAATTTCATTTATTCACTTAAATCAATAATTGATCAACTTGAACTTTGAAAAAGTTACATTAATATATATTTTCGCATCCTTTAATTTAAGGTAATTAAATCCGAAAAACTAAATAAAATTAATTGTATTATTTAATTTAGATTCTTTATTTCTTATAAAACCAAGTGAACGGTAAAAAGAAAGATATTTTTACATATAATATTAACATACAGATTTTGCGTATGACAAGTTTTTTTGCACAAAGCGAGCAACAAGAATGAGAGATTGGTGATCAGCCTGGAGAACATACTTTTATGTATATATAATTCAAATTAATTTACACAAATTTTTCAAAACACAATATTTTTTGAAATAAATAAAGTGCCCAATTTCGAAACATTTACTCGGCTTACATAGTTAGGTTTAAGAAAAGGTCTTCCACTTTCTGTTAGAGTTGTGCAGTTAAGAATATAGTGAAATACATCAACCTATCTCTTAAGAGTTACAAAGTACACAGTACCTTTCCTGTCTCATAATTCTACGCCATCTACCGGTTGCTATAGGTAACCGATGATTTCCAGTTCTAAACATGTACAACGTTATCTTATCTTTATAACATAATAAGTCTAAATATTCTGCAAATTCAAAGATTTGTTTAAACAGTTTTTAACATAATACTTTTGGAGAATATTCCATTTCTGATTTCCAAGTCTGCTGAAATTGGTAAAAAAAATCTCTGTTTAATGCTCAACTTTAACCCTTTTGGATTAAAACTATAGTTACTCTAATATAACCTCCTTGCTCTGATTTAACCAAATATTTTGAAATACATATTTATTCAAGAAATTTTAATACAAATCAACCAATCGAAAGTAAATCCACCCACCATCTATGTTGAGTTTATAAATATATCTATATAATTTACTATCGGAACTGTTTACAATGTTAGACCAAAAAGATACCATACGGTGTTCCACATATACTGACATAGGATACGCGCCTAGCTCTCCATAAACCATAAAGCTTGGGTTTTTTTTCAAGTTTAAGAAAAGTTTACAAAACTTGAAATGCACATTCTATTGCATCAATAAAACTAAATCTCCAAATTTCACAGCCATATAGCAATATAGGCCTTACAATCTTATCAAAAAGATCGTACTGACATTTAATTACTAGTAGATTAACTAAAATAATTGATTCGATATTTTTATTAATCAATCGATAAATTGAAGAACTGAATGGAATAAAAACATAAATAAAGAAAATATTTGTTTAACGCCATTATATTTGACTATCCTACTGGTATACTAGCCAGGAGACTGTGCAGTGGCGGATGCGGGTTTTGTTCCGTAGATAAGACCTCCCGTTTGTTTGACGAAATTATTTTTTAATTAGGACATATGGTTTGAAACCCCTCTTTTCTGTGACCAGTGGTTGTCGTTGTTGTTTATATTTTTCTATAAGTGTTGTACATCAATCAGGCCGATAGTTTTCTTGTTTGAATTGTTTGAATTCATATTTGTAATTTTGGGAAATTTTATAAATGTTTAAGCGGTTAGGTTTTCGCTCGTTGTTGAAGGCTGTACGGTGATCTAATTCATTGGCAAGTACAACACATCTTCTTACATTTATTCGTTAAATCATGTAGATCTTCATCAAGTCTAAATAAATAAATGATTTTAAAAATGTACTTATTGATAACTATACAACTTTTAATTCCAAATAATTATGTTTATCTAACATAGAATTGTTATCAGCGGAGACATATACACACTAAGTCTAAACTGGTTTAAAAAAATTTTGTCACATGTATCTGTAATATTGTTTTTTTATGTAAAAAAAAATCTGTGAATATCTACCACTACTGTTACCGGCTTAAGAGATCAGCGTTTCTCACGAGCTTTGAATAAACAAATCCAAACCAAAACAAGTACATAAAATGCATATTTTTAATCCCAATATAGAAACACTTAAATTGTAATACATATTTTTTTGAATAATTCAATTTTATTAAATCTTTGTCAATCAGGCATGTACATCAGCATCAAGGGATTATAAATATACAATTCCTTATTTACAATTCCTTGGCAGCATGTATTCTTCTATATTGTGACCTTATTTGAACTAAAAGAAAAAGAAGAAGAAGAAGAAGTCTGTTGGACGGTCTAAAGATTACAGTGTGTTATCGATCTAGGTGTTCTCGTTGAGGTCCGCGTTCTAAATCTTAAGTATTTCATTGGTCAGTAGATTTGCAATCTTTCAATCCAAGGTGTTCTCAATGGAGTCCGCGTTCATGTTTCAATAGGATAAACTATATTGTTAGTTTTCTATCCGAGTTAACAAAGTAGATTTTTTTTATCCGAAAAAACGGATTTTTCTACATGTTCTACAATAAATTTGTACAACGATTGAATATTGTTTAATGCATAAATGTCCAGGTCTAGATCGAACTTGCTTTGCTTCGACGAAAGTACGAATATAGAAAAATCACAGATTTATATTAAAACTAGAACGTTCAAGAACAGTTAAAGAAATCATCACAATTGTTTTATTGTTAGTTATTTTGTACAAATATAACTATAATGGGAACCCGAGGTTGTGAAATAGCACGTGAAATCGCAACTGAGCGTGAATTCTTTGGAAAAGCGACGGTTCTATGAATACCTATTGTTAATTTCAAGTTCTGTTTCGACATCATTGTAATATATGTCACTGGACGTTAAAACTCAATCCTTAATTTCGTCTTCGTCAAATAGTGCTGTTGGTTTCTGTTTATTATTATTACATACTAGTATACATGAATACATCACAAGTTATTTCTATGTAATGTCATTTACTAGATATTTAGTGCAAAGTAAATTTTAAAGATGAAAGTCGTATTAGTTCGATAATGCTTCAAACTAAATATAAACTGATAATACATGTATAACTGCCATATTCCGAATCCCCGACATTCATTTGTGTAAATGAAGAAAAGATAACAATGATCGGTATCTGTGTGAATCTACGTCTCAATCAAGCTTCATACAGATGTTACAGAATATTCAAGATTTACAACTTTTCTTGAATATGATTGCCAATGGAATAAACCATGCAGGAGATTTCAAACTAGCCCAATTAATTTGTGTGTGAACTATAACAACTGAAATCGTAATTCTGTTGTAGTGTATATTGGTCGTTTCTGTATCATGAAGGCGCATGACAACCATACTACCATACTTAGTTCAAAAGTACACCACAACCCTTTTCTTTGTGCATAATACGCTCATGAACATACATCTTACTATTTTGCATGGATTGGTAGTAATGTAACTTTTTAACTGTAGTCCATTTGACATCAAAGTATCATACAGAGGCTAGGATTTATAATTCGGCTAGTCTGGATGACTTCGTACAATACCCCCGCTCCGCATTCATTATAGTTTAAACATACATAATTTAAAGTTTAGATCCTTTAGTTTGCATATATATGGATATGACATTTAAATTTCGTATTGTTTAGTTCAACCTGCAACACATTTTATTTGATATCACCAATGGTAAACATGTAAAATGAAACAATAACTTACTATAATACCAATATAAACTTTTGTTGTATGATTATACAAACCGAAATCACTACTAGACTAGGTGTTGACACGCTCAAATTAACAAAATTGTGTTTCAAAGAACTAATGCACCAAATTGATTTCATAGGATTTAGTTTAACATTTAAACCAGTTCAAGGAATGTATTACTTGACAAGAACAATTAAAATGTAGGACAAATTCGGCTTACAACACGAACTTTGTTCAAAGAATAGTACCAAACATGTGACAAAAAGACGGGTATGTAACACAGGTATCGCAATCACTGATGGATTGGTGGATAGTTTCTGTTTGTTCAACGTTCAGTGACAAGTATCTCATGTGCATATTGCAATACCAAATTAAACTAACTTGGGCAGACGACAAAAGCGAAATTGTGACAAATTTTATTTCCTAGTGTTATTTAGGAAGTCAAACATGTATATGGAAAGTAAATTTTACTATTATTTATTGAACAAGATAAGAAGATCAATCACTATTATTTATTGAACAAAACAAGACTGAGTTCATAACCGCTAAAATAAGTTAAACCCGGTGAATGACACTCCTTATTGCTGAATTTGGGTTTGGCTGACCTTAATTTCTATTACGTTTTAAAACAATTATTCAAATTAAATATACAATTATTTTTTTAGGGGGGGAGGGGGGGAAGTCATTGACCCTAAAAAAAAACCAATACAGGCCTATAGTATTTTGAAGCATTTTTGAAGTATTCAAATATTATGGAACGTCTTATATTATTTACAAATACAAGGAACAAGCAAGTCTGTCCAAAAATGATTGATATTTCAGAAAATTGTATAGTGTGTTCATTGTAAACGTAAACCAGAATGCATATAGATGTCTCTACTTATAACAGTCATAAATGATTTCTAGAAATAAAAATCAGCGATTATTCATGCAATAATATTTTGTCGAAAGTGATCGAGATAACCTTATCAGGTAATTCAAGTTATCGGACACTTATTTTTTTCCAGAACATGTTATAATAGTTAATATCCGAGCCATAAAATACATGTATTAAATCTGGTATAGTCCCAGAATATATTCTTTGTTAATATGCATCCTTCATTTAAAGTCTTGTTTTTCTTATAACACTTTACATCGTATATCAGGGGCACTGCCGAAAATAATCTTTCAAAAAGCAAATCTAAGTTGTAACCTTTAGAACTTGTATGTCTGATAATTTTGCTCACATGACAAGAAATTTTACAATAAACATTGGTCACGCACGATAGATTCTGATGTATGACACGTGCCGTTACAATAGCCAGTTTACACGCATCAGCGCACACATGTTTGTCGAATAGGCCAGTTGATTAGAGGAAAGTTACCGAAAACCACGCCTACCTTTAACTAATACCCAATCAAACGCCTTTGACATAAACATAAATAATACATGGGTAAGATTACAGAGATTTTTTTTTTATTTTTTATTAAACAAAATTATCTTTATATTATTTTATTATATTTATTTTTATATTCTTTTCTTTTCTTTATTTATTTACTTATTCATAAATTTGTATTCATTTATTTATTCAAATTGTTGTTTATTTTAAATTTTTATTAAACTTACTTTCATTCTAAATTATGTCAATTACCACATGGTAAAAATTAAATTATTTAATGCCAAAAAAAGGCGCAAGCCAGGGCCGACCGTGCAAGGGCTGTATAGTCAAGGTCGTTAAAAACTTCCATTTGTTGTACAGAGATTTTGTTGCGTATTCTATATTTGAAAAAGTTTAAGACTCTTGATTGAAACTTAAAATTATAGAATATGCTGGTAATGCATTTTCGCAATTTCGTTAAATTTAATTTTATACATAATTTCACCTACCTGGTGAGGATAAAATACAAAGGAGTAGGTTCAGTAAGACCCCTTTTTTGCCCCAAAATATAGCAGTTTAACAAAGTTGTGATAATGTAATCGTTAAGCTAATTATTGGAAAGTAGAATGATTCTGCTACATACATATGGGCTGTTTTTGACAATACAATGCGCATATATCGGGTACTAGCATCATAAAGTCATGCTAAATTACTGAAATCTTCACAATTTTAGCATTTTAGTTAAATTTTAGATGGTTTCTGTCTAAAATGAAAAGTGGCCACATTCGAGTTCATTCATAATATTGAAACGTAAGTTGTATTTGATGATAATACATAATATATATAAAGGTTGAGGATGAACACGGATGCGGCCAATTTCATTTTTGACAAAAACCATCTGAAAAGTGACGATTTTTGGCAAATTTGATAGATTTTTCATATTCAAGCTTGAATCGGAGCGTTTTTAATGACTAAATCAGTTAAAATCTTTCACAAAAACTAATTGAATCAATTGAAATAGACACTTAAGTGTTTTTAACGTGTCTAAAATATTTCGTCAGATGAACTTGAAAATTGAGGCCAAAATCGGCCCTTACTGGACCTACTCCTTTAAAAAAATTGCAAATTACATCTATTTCGAATTAAATTGTTGTAATAAATGGGTATCAAAATGTATTAAACAAAAAAACCAAAGACCAGTTTCAACAAGAATGCTTTGTTTTTAATGCAGAATCGCATAAAAAATTCATGTCGTATTTTCAAAAACAATTAACAATTTGAAAACTGCTTTTCATTTTTACATATTACGCAAATACGCATATGTGGTAGTCGCCACTTGCCGCTCAGTGAGTCTAGAAGGTGGTAGGATTTACACAGAGAAGACAGAATATGTCGTCTCTGTGACACAAACAACATTGATGACGATTACCATTTCATTATGCATTGTAGAACATTTAAACTATAGAAAGAAGGAAATGTTTACGGAACTACTGTTAGTCAAACCCTAATATATCTTTAAAGTTGATCAACATTTTAACTCTTCAAATATTGTAATATAAGACAAACTATGTAAAAAATATAAATGTGAAAGTCAGCTCTCCATGTTAATTTAATTGTATCGTTTACACATGCATGTAATAATTTTACCTTATAGTTATGTTTATGTATGTTCTTGATAACTAGTACAGAGACAGAAAATCGAATTATTCATTCACTTATGGTCTTCAAAAATAATGATTGCGGGATGATGGACAGGAAGACTTCAAGCGTAAGAGTGTGAACTAGCTGTCAGTAACTTAAGTACTCTCAGATCTTTTCTTGCTAGTGTCTTTTTGTTGTTCTGGTACACAAGTGAATCTTTCATTGTTGAAGACCCTTTAGCGACTTTAAAAGATGAACAGGAATAAAAACGCTGACCATTGATAATTTGTATTTTTGTTAAGCATTGACTTTGTGTGCGATTACTGTCCCGTGTACGTTTACTCCATATTCCTTTATTTTCTATAAAAGCGTTTGTCTTGACAGTAAGTTGACACGACTTATGACGTTACGCCACGAGTTATCGTTCCTGACGTTATCGAATAACGTTCACACAAACAAGTCAATGCAGCCGGTTCTGCAATCACAAAGTGATTAAATAATAAAAAAAAATATTTTTGGAAACTATTTGACATTTTTATGGTAACTTTTTCTAGATGCAGAGTGTCGAAAGTGTTTGTATGCAATACGTAACGGTAAACGTTTTGACATAGGTTGCTTCATCATGTTCCAGCAATTCTTCTGCTCATTTTTAACCTTTAAAAATGAATTACTATATACTTTTAATTTATATTCTCCTTTTTTTAATATTTAAGCATCTGAACGATTTATCTGTATGTTCTTAGGAAAAATAGACTGAGTTTTATCACTTTATTTCATTCTTAGTTTATTTTGCAATTAATACTTTTCATGATGCACGCTGTATCCTCATGAAATTTTGTTTTGAAAATAAAAATCTTACATGTATCTATAGAAACTTAGGATGATGTGTAAAAAAACGGGAATTCGTACAACTATTAATTCGTGTTAAAATGGTCGTCAAAATCACCGCTCGGACAAAATGGAAAAAGGAACCCAAGTATCCACTTACGTCTATAAACGCAAGCTAATAGTTGGGACTGGCTTTAGTCACTAAGTAAGACTGGTTTCGTTATAAAAAAAATTCTCGAAATTTACAAGCAAACGACTTACTTATTAGTATTCAAATAGCAGAAAGAGACTGAAATAGCTAGATCTTGAAATCATTTAGATTTTCTATTCGTGTTAATTTCCGTTTGCATGGGTACTCGCTGGTAGTGTAGTTTTTTTGTGTGTGCTTTGAGTTGGAAAAGATGTACATGTATAAGTTCGGAGACAAAACGACTAAAAGAGAATTAACATAGTTGCCTTGTTTGGCCATGAGGGGCAAATTGCTCATAATATACTCTCATTGTCCAGTGTCAGTCCAAATTTTTCTCAAACATTTTCTAGGATCGGCTGTATTACAAAACCTACCTAGTATTGTATTCAAGTTAGTGGTAACTTGTTCTCGTCCTGAACATGCATGAAATATTTGCCACTGGACGTTAAACAACCAACAATCAATCCTACAATTTACACCCGTTACTTGAAACTTTAGTTGTTAAAATTTAAATCATTGCCTATAATTTTTTTAAAGAAATCGACGAAATTTTACGAACATTTAGGCAAACAGAAATATATACGTTACCGCTTGATAATTATGGAAAGGGGTAACATGAGACTTAATTTATAAAAAGTACAAGTACAAAGAAAATAAAAAAATATATATGTAACATATTATTTGTACACCAGTTTGCTGTTAGAACGATTAATAGAGATATGGGATATGCAATTTATAAGATAGCTACAGTTGGACATTTAACTACATCAAAACCAAATACACCAAGCAAATTGTGACTAATGCTAATTGGACGAGTATCTTTTTATTTCTAATTTGTAGTCAGTTTACTAAACGACGGTTCCCTAAATAGGAAAGTTTTGATAAGTAAAATTGTCACAGTAACATTTCAGGCTCCTAGTACATATTTGTTCAAGTCCTAAAACTTTTGTTCTTCTGGAGAAAATTCCAACCATAATGAAATAAGGAGGTGCGGTAAAATTGCCAATTAATCAACTTTCTATCAAATACAAAATGACGGAAATGTTAGCTTGCTTACATTGCTACTTCATTTTATATATCAAAATTACCATTCCATTATATGAACTGCATATTCAAAAATATGTTTTGTCACCAATATCCTAATAGAGCACGTATCATCATACTGTTTCACCCGTGTCCGTTCTACCGTCAATCGCGCACTTGGTGTATACATATAGGGTTTATACGGCTTATTATTAAGGACTGAGTGCTGTCTTTTTGCTTCAGGTTTAAATTATGTACCTGGTGTTACCAAAAATGTACTCATATTAAAGGTGCGCATTTCGTCTTGGTTTCCTTTATTTTTTGTTCATGACAGGTTGCTGGATTAGACGTTTTGATAAAATAATAAAAGGCACGCAGACTCCGGCTTACATCACTTACATGTGGAATTTCAAGCTGAACCTTTTATATTTCGCATTTGCAGTTTGTTTTACTTAAAGAATGCATGCATGATCTCAAGATTTGTTTCGTAAATAATTTTCCACAAATGACACTGTTGAACTTTGTGAAATTTTGCATACAATTTGCTCTGTTTGTCCGACTTACTGAGCTTGTATTGTATTGCCCGAACATGCATGAACTATTTGCCACTGAACGTAAAACAACCATCAAAAACCGAGCAATTATAAAACTGTTTACTGAATCATATTTTTAAAGTACTATATTTCTGCATGGATGAAGCAACGACCCCACCATTGCCTTAAATGGTGGAGTAAAAAACTCAATAATTCAAATGAATCACACGTGAAATTTTTCATGTTATTTTCACGTGAACTTTGCAAAAATATGAAGGTATTTTTCATGATTTTTATTAAATTTTAGAAAAGAGATATTATTTTAATAATGTTATTTTTAAAAATAACGTGCATTTAACGTGTACCAAATTCCGGTGATTTATGCATGAACCATTATCATAAGTTTCACGTGTAACCAACCAGTATAAGCAAGTTTCAAGTATTTCAAATGACAATTTACACTTAGACTATAGCCACACAGTAGGACAGTAAATGAACAAAAGATAAGTAAATCAGAAACATGCATGGATCACGCAAAACATGCAGGGGCGACACCGGAGTAATGGGAGTTTGATTCTTGCAAGACATTCGCCGTGAAAACAATTTGATATGAAGGCAAGCCTTTGTTTCAACTTTGGTTTAAAATTTCTAACATAATGCTGTTACGGCCCAGGTCAATGTTCTTAAGCATCACATATTTTTCTTTCATTTTATTGTTAGCTTTCTTAAATAAATATTCACATATTATAGACTATATTTTTATGATTTCTTTTTTGTTCAATTTCAGTTAAACACTATTTCTGATTTCTTTTTAATAAATTTTAAATGTCTTTTTCTTTTTCTTCATCTTTTTGAAACCCTGGTTTTGTATTACCACTGACCAGTTCAGTAGAGAAACAGCTGCTCCATGTTTGCATAAATGTGTTTGTAACCAATCTATAGCTAACATGCTATTATTTCCATATTTTTTATTCCGTGTCTATAGATAGTCTCGATCGGGGAGACAAGACTTATTTTGTCTGTTGGTTGCTTGGCTAGCGTAAACTAATCGATTTACCTCATACTTTGAAGTTAGATGGGGGATTGTTTTTAAATAAATGCTTTAATTTTAGTAATCTCTGATGTATTTATGATGGCTTGGTTTGAAGCGAGAACAGACGAAATATGCGGACTAGTCCTTAAATTAAAGGATGCGAAAAGATATATTAATGTAACTTTTTCAAAGTTCAAGTTGATCAATTATTGATTTAAGTGAATGAATCACATTTATTTTCTCGAGGAATAAATCAAATCAGGAACATATATATTGTTAGGTATACTGTTCCCAAATTGAATAGTATACAAATCCTAGTTCTTATATTATAGTAATAATTATTAATCGGCGAAAAGCACAGTATCTTTATTGTGTTGGAAGAATTGTAAAAGTGTTTTATTTTCTAAATTCTATTTATTTACTCGGACATCGTAGAGTTTAAAATTCTTTTTTTTTTACCATATTGGACTCCATAATGTGTATTGAATTGAAACACGAACGCGGACCTCGATGAGAACACCTGGATTGAAAGTTTGCAAATATTCCGACCAATGAAATTCATTTTACTATGTAACGCGAACTTCAACGAAAGCACCTAGATGAAATATTGTGTATTGAATTGAAACATGAAAGACCTTCTACCTGGATTGAAAGTTTGCAAACGTTCCAACCAATGAAATTCATTTTGATATGTAACGCGAACTTCAACGAAAGCACCTAGCTGAACTATTTTATGTATACGACAATTAGTTTTTATTAAGACATTACCGCTCAAATATAGTTAATAAAAATTATATCAGAGCAACAATGCATAACTGTTTCTTTTCCATTCTTGTTTATTTTAATAATGTTTATGTTGATTTTAATTTGGTAGGTAGACTTATATTAAATGCCCTAAACGTAAATATACGTTTTTTTTAAATGCATTAGACGTAAGATAATGTCGACTTAGAGCAAGTCAAGGTCGTAAAACTTAAATCAACCAACCCATCGTTATCGCAGACTAAAATTTATCTCATATAAACAGAATATATGTTCATAGCAAGACTTTGTGTACGTCACGGTGCATGACAGCACACTAATCCCTGTACAAAATCGGAAACACAATTCAAAATTTTCGTATTGTGCTGCTTTTCCACAATTTACGCCCGTTTCGCGTCAGTGATCGATATTACAATTTGACACAGTTTTAAAAGTTTATTGAGCTGTTCCTTCATTTACAATGTTGTGCAAGACTTAACTGTTTATTAAATTCAACAAATGTCAGCAGTATCTTCATTAATTCTATTATTTAACACAACATTGTTTTTATTACAAGCTATTTTATATACCAATATACAGCTAGGGAATATTTGTTGTTGAACGAAAATATAAGATACATCGATTTAAACTATGTGAAAAATAAATAATTTTTGTAAGTTACTTCAATTTCCGTGTCTATATTTAATTTACGAGTACACTATAGTAAGACAGAAAAAGAGAAACGGAAATATACAGGAATACCTAAAGTTTTGTAAGTCACTGCAATGGACCATACATTACTTATTACATGTCACAAGTTTTCATAGCACTCACCAAGTTTTGAAACGAATATGTGAGATAAAGATCTACTGCATTTGGGCAAATTAAAAATATGTTAAACATCTAACTATTTTATTTTTAACAGATTCACAAGTTTTGAATTTTTTAAACCGTGCATCAATATTTTATTGTTTTTATTTAAATTCCTTATATGTTAATTACGTGTATTGATCATTTATTTGTTTAAACTGTGAAGTATATGACTTTAAAGACCAAACAGCCTATTCATTTCTACCAGTGATTTTTCCTTAAAATTTTGTGTGAAGGTATTTCATGATTTGAGGTACAAATTTGGATGAAAAAAATTGGGGGTCACCGACTTACTTTTGTCGCTATAGCAACCTGAGTTTCGTGTTTTCACGAATATTAACATAATATTTGCTTGTTATATAAACTCTCAAAAAAATACTTTATATCAAACCTACAAGCATAATTCTTGTTTCACGTTAAACAGTAGATTTGTATCTATAAAATACAGGTTCAAGAGTTTAAGACTCATATTGTTTTGATCTTTAAAAATATGATTTATTTCATTCCCGCCAAAAATAAACGTAAAAATGAAAAAAAAACGTTTCCAGTATTAAAAAATATCTACCAGTGATTTCTTCATAATAATTTCGAGAAGGAAAGTGTCATGTGCACTCTTCAAAATAAAGCAAAAAAAATTGTATGTCACCGACCTTTCAAAAAAGTTATGAGTAATTTTCATGTTTTTTTCTCGTTCGTTTTGAAGAAAAGAGTTGTCTTTCTTCAGAACATTGCATCTGACGTCATAGTACAAAACTTTGCTTGCTGGCGCACTATTTGATAAAAAAAAAGCGCAAATTGGACGTTTGAAACCCACATTTAAATTTCCAAGAATAATAACTATATTCACCTACTTTATTATCCGGTAATACAAGAGGTTAAATGCATGTGTCAGTATTAGATCTTTTGATGTTGTTGCCGCACAATATTAACCTTCAGAAACATGCACCATCCGTCGGAATGGAAAATTGTTTGAAATAACCTTTCACGCCGATTTTGTTAGGAAAGTCTGTTTTTGTCCTCTGCTCCTAACAATTAACCATTATTATTAAAAAAAAAAAAAAAAGAAATGAAAGATGGCACTGGCTAACTACAGAGTATTTGACTATATCAGACCAGATGTGTGGGTTTTTTTTTCGCGTCAATTTCAGAAGTTTGCCGTAACGAACTCATTTGGTACTGTTGACAGACGGACATACAAAAGCATGGACGGACATCTTTAAACCATTATATTTTTCTGACTAAGATGAACGTATAGATACATATATACATATATCATAAAATACAATCCCTGTTATTACTACCTCACGTGTTTTGAATAAACGAGAAAGTAAATATATATACAAAAAGTTTTTAATTCAAAAATTAATTTAGAAATAATTTTTCTGTTAAAAACTACAAAGTAAGATTTCTCCAACAGGATAACATATTATAAATCTAAATTGCTAATTATGGAAATTAAAACAAAGACAAGGTTGTTGCCGGCATTGAAAATCGAAATGTTTTCAATCTTTCCGGTCATAGTCGTAGCTAAATGAAAGGGATAGATTTTATGTTGGATATTATTCTTGGAGCAATTGTTTTTGTCATAAGTTAAATTTACAACAATTAAGTTTTAAACACCGAACATTTTGATTTTAATTCATATTCGCTGAGTATTAATTTGATTAATATGTTTTGCCTTACATCTAATTTCCTAATGCATGTAGGGTAAAACTTTGATTGACTTCCTTGCTTTGTTTGTATAAATGTTTATTCAAGCTTTGTAATTAAGATTGACATCTTCATATATATAGGTATGTAAACCTGTATTATGTATATATGATATTTAAATTCAATTGGACATTATCAAAATATAATTATACAAAATATACAAACAAAGCAAGCAAGCTAACAAAAGTGTTGATCTTCATAAATTAGGAAATTAGCTGTAAGTTTCAGTCAGACTCAGCCGACATGTTTATCATTTCTTCTTAAGACAATTTGAAATGAAACAAATGACAAACGACAATGACCTTTTGTCATAATTTTATTTTTATTATGAGATTTTGTCAAACAAGCAGTATAAATAAATTTTAACTTCATTGCAAGATCGGACATTATTTTACGAGAATCATTCAGATATCAGTTACATGCATACGTTGCAAGTATGTCAAAACTTCTAAGAATAATTTGTTATCGGCCTGACCTTCTGAATATTCAATTTTTGAAAGTTTTGAAAAAAAACATTAAAAAAAGAAGGATTAAATCATACGGAACATGTGTACTAAGTTTTTAAGTTGACAGGACTTCAACTTCATCAAAAAACTACCTTGACCAAAAACCTTAACCTGAAGCTGGACGGACGGACGAACGAACGGACGAACGGACGCACAGACCAGAAAACATAAATTGGACATAAAAATAACTCTCACCATTCTAATAACCCCGGTAACCTGTACACAATCGGCGCAAACGAAAGTCAAAATCTACCCAAGTGAAAGAATGAAAACAAATGAAATGCAGATCGGCGCAAATATAAAACAAAATTTATACGCATGTGAAAGAATAAATAAATGAGATGCAAAAAGTCGTGATCAAAATTCATATTTTATTATTTTTATTAGAACGAAGGTTAAATATAGTGTAGTATCTTTTGTGTCCATTTGTATTAAATTTCCACAAGATATCAGCGCAACGTTTAATTCCTCTATTTTTAAGCGTACACCATGTTGGAATACGTGAAATAGGACGTTATAATTTGACGTTTTTTCATTGCTAGATACAACGTCATAGAGCTTTTATGTCACTACCAAGTTGCGTTAGTTGATGCGCATAAACAATAGGCTGTTTGGTCTTTAATAAGAATACACGCATTTATATATATAAGTCGATAAAGTTTGAAACAAATAAACGAAAGATACATCGATGTTGTTTTGTTTGAGTGATTTACTTGTTAAAAGCTCGGGTCTCAACATGGTTTAAAACGAATTAATACCAGTTTGAAATAGTTTAACGGGGGCGTGGCCTATTTGTTTGACGTAACTTACCGCCAACTTGAATTAAATCGAACGATTGCAAGCGAATCTATTTGACTGTCATTAAAATGATTTGATATGCATTGAAATAAATGAAAAATGATTTTTAATTTTATACAATCTTTATCAAATGACGATTAATCTCATTTAAACAGCGTTTATGCGTTTTTGTCCGATCAAGTTAAATTCGGGTTACTAGTGTATCTTATGATTTAAAGTTAAAATGAATATAAGACAAATGTTTTTATGCATAACGAGACAACAAAGTTACATAATGGCGTAAACATATTAAAGCGGAAGTGAATGTCCCATATCATCCAACGACTTTTTTTCTGTATTGGCCCTGTTTTTTTCCGTATTTACCTTGTTCAAAAAGCAGTATGAACTCTTGATTTATATCGGCAGTGGAAAGTTTTCAGTCTAGCACGGGTTGATTTATCCGTATATAGGTTGATTTGCTCATATAATTTGATAACAGCAAATATTACTGACATGAATGGGGAGATATTTACTACAAAAATAATTATACCGATATAAAAGGTCAGATACTAAAAATAAAAGTCACATGAATAGTCTGAAATTTCTGACAAGAACGATAAAATCTAAATTAAACCATATACACATGATAAAGCATATATAGACAATAACTGTTTAGTATCAGCTGTATTTGTACGAGGATAGGAAACAAGATGTATGCGAGCTTTTAGCGAGCTACTACACCTGTTTCGAGTCGAGTACAAATACAGCTGATATTTAAAGACACTAAACAGTTATTGTCTTTATCCTGCAATTAATTCTGTATATTGTTTGTGTTTTGAAAGACACAAAAACTAACATATTTAGCATTTATTTTTGATTTGTAATCCCTTGAGGCCCGCGTAGTAATATCAAAATCACACATTACGCTGAAGACGGGTTTGCAAAAAAAGAATCGCGAATGGTCAACAATAATACATCGCTCAAGGTGAATAATTATTTATTTTAACATAACAACTAATTTCAACAATAAAAACAAATAACAAAACATTGTCAAATTTGAAACAGAAGTGTACGAGTTGTCCTACGCTTCAGATTTGGCATTCACTACATGCATGCTGAAATTGACATGGTTGATTATGTAACACAATCATATCGACGGGTCTGTTCCAGACCAGACATGTGGACAAGTCTGCTTTTGACCAGTCCTGAGGACAGGTCTGCCCCAGACCAGACCTATGGACAGGTCTGCTCCTGACCAGACATGTGGACAGGTCTGCTTCTGACCAGACCTGTGGACAGGTCTGCTTCTGACCAGACCTGTGGACAAGTCTGCTATTGACCAGACCTGGGGACATGTCTGCTTATGAACAGATGAACTGTTATCGTTTTTGCAACTTTTCATATCAGACTTGAGCTTTATTAAAATATGTATAAACAACATTCGCATTGTTCTTCCCAAGAAGGCCTCTGATAGCAAAGGAGTAGGTTTAGTAAGACCCCTTTTTGGCCCCAAAATATAGCAATTTTACAAAATTGTTAAAATGTATACTTTTAGTTATTTATTGGACAGTAGAATGCTTCTGCTACATAAATATGGGCTGTTTTTGACATTACGATGTACATTTATTGAGTACTAGCACCATTAAGTCATGCTAAATTACTGAAATCTTCACAATTCTAGCATTTTGGTTAAATTTAGACGGTTTCCGTGTAAAACGAAAGTGGCCGCATTCGTGTTCATCCAAAATATTTAAATGTAAGTTGTATTTGATGATAATACATAACATATATAAAGGTTGAGGATGAAGACGGATGCGGCCACTTTCATTTTTGACAAAAACCATCTTAAAAGTGACATTTTTCAGCATATTTGGTAGATTTTTCATTTTTGAGCTTGAATCGGAGCGTTTTTAATGACTAAACTAGTTAAAAACTTTCACACAAATTAATTGAAACAAATTGAATAGACACTTAAGTCTTTAAAAAGTGGTCAACATCTTTCGTCAGATGAACCTGAAATTTGAGGCCAAAATCGGTCCTTGACGGACCTTCTCCTTTCTTTACTCGCTTTACTCTACTAGACATTATTAGTAACAACACAATTCTTCTTTTTTTCTTTTTATATATCCTTATAAACAATAGTCAATTACATAGACCTATCATATATTTTTAATAAGAATGCGGATATTAATTAGGGTTATCCAACGCATCGGAACAACATTCGTATATCATGGGATATCAACATCTTTGTCGACGTTACTTCGTTCCCCGTTTTTACCTGTCCCTTCATAATTTTTACTTTAAGCATTTATACATGCATGGATATTTCAATGTTATTCTACTTATTTGGATTGGATTTACTATTCTTTTTCCGCAGAATATTCCAACGAAAATTGTACAGTTGTACAGTGTCCGGATATGTACGATGTGGTAAAACTACCAACAATCTCGTCAAACTCGTCAGATTTGTCGATAGATTTGTACACATGAATGAAATAGTTGTCACTTGACGTTTAACAACAAACAAAATCAATCAACCGACATAATAGATTAACAGTATACTATTACCAGAAAAGAACCTCAAATACATTTTTTATTAAAAATCACAAATATATTCAGACATGTCAGTGTTGGTACATGTACTTGGATGATGCGGCCTAATAGTTTCGTTTTACAACCCTAGTGACTGTTTAATATTATGAATACAGAGATGAAACGCTGACATTCTCATGCAATGTATGCGGAAAAAAATTGCACTAATTGTTTTCCTTATTGCTTACATTTGCCGTCCTACTAACATGTTCACAGGAGTGCCAGAAGAAGATAATTAGGCGCCATCCCAACAGCGGTCATTTATTTTATACATTGAATCCAGACATAAAAAATATGGCTGATTTACTATGCGGATATATATAGATTTTTAAATTAAAGTGCACATATGCAGGTCAGTTTTTGGTCGATGCAGTCAAATAATTGTGTTGTATAAGTCAGCATGAGGTATCAAATCTACTGAAATTTTGTTACGTATCAATATTTTGAATAAAAGGAGGACATGCTGGCACCCTAAATTTATGCGAACAAAAATTTGTTGTTCATGTTGTTATTGTATTGCAATATAGCTGTCCATTGTATTATACATTGAATCCTGACATAAAAAAATATGGCTGATTTACTATGCTGGTATATAGATTTACAAATTAGAGTGCACATATGGTCAGTTTTGGTCTTGGTCAATGCGGTCAAATCATTTCATTGTACAAGTCAGCATGAGGTATCAAAATTATTGAAATTTTGTTACGTATCAATATTTTGAATATAAGGAGGACATGCTGGCACCCTAAATTTATGCAAAACAAAAATTTGTTGTTATACTGCAATCAGCTATTTTACTATACAGATAAAGCTATACGTATAAACGTTAGCTTTATACGTCAATGACCTCAACTAACCTATAAGCCCCGCCTCCTTACCGGAACTACTGTATGCAACAACGTCACGTCACGACCATGACAACGTAAAGTAACAATGGTCAAACTTTTATAAATTTAAACTTTTATGTCTTCAAATTGGTTATTTATATACCATATTTATCAAATGTTATTAATTAAGTTCATTCTCCCTTTCTAATCCCTTAATATGTCAATGTCTTACCGCCTGGACTACGCTCATAGGGAAATACCCCAAAATGGTACCCCAAGAGGGAAATTCAAAACACTTTTTTTAACAATATTTGTTACATATTTTTCTATTTTTGTATTTTTTTTTATCGATTTCAGTATAAAAACAATATACGTATAGTGTCTTGAAATATGAAATTTATTTGTATTCGGCACGAAACGGGAAAATGCTCGGTAGAACCTCGCATTTTCCCGTTTCTAAGCCTCATACAAATAAATTTCATATTTCAAGACACTATACGTATATTGTCTAATTATCAGCTGGTTATTGTATTGCAATATTTCAATCCATTGTATTATACATTGAATCCTGACATAAAAAATATGGCTGAATTACTATGGTGGTATATATGGTATATAGATTTACAAATTTAAGTGCACATATGGTCAGTTTTGGTGGAAGCGCTCAAAATATTTTGTTGTACAAGTCAGCATGAGGTATCAAAACACTGTAATACGTATACTATACAGGTATATAACTTTACAAATAAAAGTGTACATATGGTCAGTTTTAGTTGATGCGGTCAAATAATTTTGTTGTACAAGTCAGCATGGTCAGCATGAAGTATCAAAACTACTGAAATTTTGTTACGTATCAATATTTTGAATTAAAGGAGGACATGCTGGCACCCTAAATTTATGCGAACACAAATTTGTTGTTATTGTATTGCAATATTGCTGTCCATTGTATTATACATTGAATCCTGACATAAAAAATATGGCTGATTTACTATGCAGGTATATAGATTTACAAATTAAAGTGCACATATGGTCAGTTTAAGTTGATGAGGTCAAATAATTTTGCCGGACAAGTCAGCATGAGGTATCAAAACTACTGTAATTTTGTTGCGTATTAATATTTTGAATAAAAGGACAAAATGCTGTCACCCTTATGCGAACAAAAATTTGATGTTATTGTATTACAATTTTGCTGTCCATTGTATTATACATTGAATCCTGACATAAAAAATATGGCTGAATAACTATGCTGGTATATAGATTTAGAAATTAAAGTGCACAAATTGTCAGTTTTAGTTGATGCAGTCAAATAATTTTGTTGTACAAGTCAGCATGAGGTATCAAAACTACTGAAATTTTGTTACGTATCAAAATTTTGAATAAAAGGAGGACATGAAGGCACCCTAAATTTATGCAAACAAACATTTGTAGTCATGTGTTAAAATGATGCTTTCCTCTAAAATACGTCCTTTCATAGATATACATATAAATAAAGTGCAAATATGGTTGAATTTGATAGGTATTGGAATTTATATTCAGTGCCAGTTATCATTGTAACCAAGATCGTTTTTTAATTTATAGATTGGCAGGTCACATATTAATTTGTGTTTCAAGCAACGTTTTATGCGAACTTTATTTTCAAATATTTGTATTAAATCCTGTTTATATAACGGAAGTATTAGTTTTACTTTATTTTCGATGTTTATACTACGAAACAAAGATATTAAAAAATATTTTTAAAAAATCAATGTAGAGCGGTCCTGGTTACAAGTTAACCTAGCGTTGAGCAGACCAGTCAAAAGTTAACTTGGGAACAGGTCTGGTTTCGATCGGATTTGTCAAAGCAAAAGTCAACTTATGTTAACTTTGTGACAGGACTGTTCTCGAAGTTAACTTATGTTAACTTTATGGCAGGACTGGTTTCGAAGTTAGCTTATGTTAACTTTACGGCAGGACTGGTTCGAAGTTAACTTATATCAATAGCGGACCTGTTTCGAAGTTAACTTTTTGGCAGACATAAAAAGTTAACTAGATTTTGGTCCTAGGACTGGTCAGAGCAGTCCTAAATTTGGTCACAGGTTAACTTTGACCAGTCCAAATGACTAGTCATCAAGTTAACTTGCTGTACAGGTTAGGACTGCACCCATCTGTATATAACGTTTCAACTTTAAGTTTTGACAGCTAAAACATTCTTTATGTAAATATGAACCAATAAAATAATAAGAAAGATATATGCATTTAACGTTTTCCTTAGAATAGTGGAGCTCCGTGTTAAACGATCAAAATTGTCACACAACAGCGATCAAAAATGTCAAATAAACATCGAAAAATCAATGTTTGCTACCTAAATTTTCACATGTACCTTTTCTGATATATAGTCTTACCTGTCTGAAAGTTTCAAAGCCATTGTCCCAGTAATAATCCAAATATATTCATTTTCTCCATGTCGAATATTTTTATTGACTGTACAATCGCTTGCAAGTTTACTGTAATATCACTCGGAGTCTTCCTGTACAATCACTTAGAGCTTTCCTGTAGAATTGCCTGGCCAAATTTATTAAATGAATTAGATATGCATTGCATTGGTTGTTTCTTGGTGTCCTATTATATTCATCTTTGGTATTTGAAGTGAGAATAAGCACAAAACCAGTCATTTTGACAATTAAGATTCTATCAAGGAACCCTTGTAAGGTGACTATATCAGATACAAAATCAAAATGTGTACAATAGACATAAATAAAGAAGATATGGTATGATTGCCAAAGAGGAAACTCTCCACAGGAGACCAAAATGACACAGAAATTACCAACTATAGGTCACCATACGGTCGTCAACAATAAACAAAACCCATACCGCACAGTCGGCTATAAAATGCCCCGAAATAACACGACTTCGGAAAACTAACAGCTTATTTACTTACAAAAAATGAACGAAAAACTAATATGTAACACATAAACAAACAATCACTGAATAAGTATACAAGACAAAAAGAAAAGGACAGTACAAAATATGTTAAGAATCTAATCTAAAATAAAAATGAAAATAATCCTCGTACAAAATAAATATTTATATATACCGAAAAGGTGACTAGATTCTCTGGAAGAGTAATTAGCATATTTTGAATGTTACTTAATATATTTTTTACCAGCAATTTAAAAAAAATAATAAATGCATATTTGAACAATACAACAAAGAATTTTTCATCACAGGATCGGGAAATTGTGACTTGATATGTACCATAGCTTGTTTGATTTTCCATTGAAAAAGTGTGAGGGTATTGACACATACACCACAGTTCCATATCGACCCTCTGATTGGTTTACCAGAAGATTGAAAATGGTCATGCGGTGTACGTTAGATGCCTCATACTTTTAGCCATAAACTTTAATGTAATACATTTTCTTTCCTGTGATATCAGTTGTGAACTTTGACACATCCTTTTTAACTTTTTTGGATTTGAGCGTCACTGACGAGTCCTTTGTAGAAGAAACGCGCGTCTGGCGTATATACAAAATTTATAAGTCCTGGTATCTATGATGAGTTTATTTACCAAATAAAAAAGTTATTGGCTATGTGTAGATACACCATAGTCTTGTTGGCCAAACGATGAAAAGAAAAGCTCCACCCAATTTTACAGGAAGGCTCCGAGTGATATTACTGTAAACTTGCAAACGATTGTACATTCAACAAAAATATTCGACATGGAGAAAATGAATATATTTAGATTTCTACTGGGACAATAGCTTTGAAACATTCAGACAGGTAAGACTACATATCAGAAAAGGTACATGTGAAAATTCAGGTAGCAAACATTGATTTTTCTATGTTTATTTGACATTTTTGATCGCTGTTGTGTGACAATTCTGATCGTTTTACACGGAGCTCCACCATTCTAAGGAAAACGTTTCGATGCAGATATCTTTCTTATTATTTTATTGGGTCATATTTGCATAAAGAATGTTTTAGCTGTCAAAACTTGAAGCAGAAACGTTATATAGTAACCTCAAAGTTACCATCATGCAACTTGTTATTTTGCAAATGTCGGAGCCCCGCTTGACAGTCTCCCGAACGACCAAATTAGTAGAAAACCGTACAGTTCCGTTCCCACACTGTGCATATGTCATTTGTGTAATGCGCTTTGGATGAGTACCGCTATCCATTTAGGTAAAATTCAATATAAAGTTATAATTGATGTTCATAGTTATTTGATATGAAAAAGGGGAATGAATGATAAAATTAAGAAAAAAATACTAAAACATTTACAGTTATTAGGACGTAAGGGGGATATCCCAAAACCACTTGCCGTTTTTTCCTTAGTTCTCAAATGGAAGCAGTTTTATAATAAGTTCGTAAATGATTTCAAGGAACACTGCTTTATCTTGGTCTCGAGGAAGAACTCCTATACAAGTTTTATAACAATTCATGCAGGTTTACAAATTTAGCATGTCAAAATAGTTTAATTCGGTAATATTCAATGCCAAAAAAAAAACTTATATAGAAATAACAAAAAATGTGGTATGATTACCAATGAGACAACTCTCAACCCCATACCAAATGTCATAGAAGTTAATATATATGTGTGACTTTGTGGTCTTAAAAAATGTGAAAAACTCATACCACATAGTAAACTTATTCTCCGTGTTCATTTGAACATATCAATATTAAACTTTTATTTTTATTAACTGCAGTTTCTGACATACAACGCAATATTTGAAACAAAAACTTTTTGAAATATCTGTTTCACAGGTGACTACGGATAGGTTTCAGTTGTCATAACCCCAATCCCGACATCTTTTCCTCCAATGTAAACTACAAAATAAAACCAAATCACTGGGTTTGTACTTTCACGAATAACACGACGGGTGCCACAAGATGAGCAGAATCATCTTACCCGTCTGAAGAACCCGAGAACACGCTGATGGATTTATGTTACCCAGTCAAACTGATCTATTGAGTTGAGCCAATCAAAATTGCTTTACATTTTCTTTTTATGCTGTGCTATTATACACTAGGTTCGGTTAAGGTTTAGCGCTTACATGCGTATTAAACTCCGACTCGTTCACTTTCTTTATATGCCTGACCAAGTCAGGAACCTGCAGTTCAATGGTTGTCGTTGTTTCATGTGTGTTATATTTGTTTTTCGTAGATTGTTTAGCTTTAAATAAGACCGTTAGTTTTCTCGTTTGAATTGCTTCACATTGTTACGTGGTGGTCTTCTGTGGCCGACTATACGGTGTGTTGAAGGCTGTTCGGTTGCCCATGATTGCTTGCATCCACTGCATTTTAACTATGGTGGACAATTTTCTCATTGGCAATCACACCTTTATTTCAGTTTCTTTGTTGTGGTTTGTATGTTGTAAATTTGTTTATCTTTTGTACACATACCGAAACCTGGACACTCTTTTCGGAAGTGCGAGCAAAAGCTCTTGATCTGCGATAAAAAAAAAAAAACAACATAGAACTCATATTAGATTACTCGAATTTCAACTCTTATTGGTAATCTAAATAAGACTCAAATACTCAAAGTTGAAGTCGAATTGTAAAATATAACTCAAACTCGAAGTTCAACTTGAAACTTGGTATGTGGTTGAGAGTTGTCTCATTGGCAATCATACCACATTTCTTTATTAGGTCTTTCCACCTTTCCGTGGAAAGACATATTGAATTACTTCTGATTATTATTATTATTATTTTTTTTTTCTTCCGCCTAATCTTTTTTTTGCGTTACATGTATATTGATGTTTCAAAAGATGTCGCTAAGATATTTGGAATATGAAATCGTATAGTTGATACGCTTTTAAAATTAACAACGGTGTAACTAAGTACTTCACGTTGTTAGAGTTATCTCCCCAAACACTGTTTTTTTTTGTGGCCAAAACTCCTTCTCAACCGTAAAAGATAACGACAAAATTATTTTACCAAATTGCTCGTTACATCTTCAGGATTAGGAGTTTAATTTTGACCGAAGCTATCCATATGAGAGTTATTCCCCCTTATGTACTTGATATAGGTGATATGCGTTTCTAACTGGTAACCATAAGTGATAGAGTTTAAACATATTTTATTGTCCAAAAAAACATTGACAATAGGATTGGACACAAGTTTTGCAACTTATAACGTCTTCTCCATAAGTGATAGAGACCTAGGATCTTTTGATTTGAGATCATTGGTCCAAAAACGTAGAAACGAGGTCAAGGTCAAAGGTCAAGGTCATATTCTAAATTTTGATTTCAGCTTATTTTCACTTATTTTCAAAAACCTTAAAAGATGTTGACAAATTATTTTTATGAAATTATGAGTTGCAACATGTCGTAACACTAAAATTTTAATTGCAAGGGTACGTTGACCGTAAATGGGAGTTTTCTCCCCTTTTATATTTAGAACAATGCGTAAAGTGATGTAAATCATTATCCAAACATATTACAGACCTAGGGTCTTTTGATTTGAGATCCTTGGTTTATGATCTTGAAATTGAGATCAAGGTCATAATCAAATTCGACGTTCTAGATTTTGACCTTCGCCCTAAATTTATATCTTTACATCATAAAGCCATAGGAATTGACTTTTTAACAGAATATAAATGTGTTTCATATCAAAATATATTGTTTGTGGTGGAAAGACCTTCAATTGTTCTCTGAACAATTGGTTTTTAATTTCTATATAAGTTTTTTTAATGCTTTAAATATTACCAAATTAAACTGTTTTGACATGATAAATTTGTTAACCTCCATGAAGTATAAGAGTTATTCTTTAAGATCAAGATAAAAGCATATAGAGAAAAGCATTTTTTTCCCCGTTAAGTGAATCTGTTAATGTACAGCCAGTCAACATTACGCTTGTATACTGACAGTAGAATTATCACTTCTATTTCGGACTTGTATCATGGTGTTGGTAGGTTCTTGTAGTGTTGTCTTACTATCGGTTTTCATCTGTGAATTTTGTATTTACCTTTTATTTGAAGCTTGTATGACAAACCTAACCATATGACTGCATTTATTTATTATTTCAGTTAATAAAATGACAAAGTACAAAATGTTCATGAATACATGACATGTCTGACATACATTCTGAATTATTAATTTCTACAAATATTTGCTGTTGAGCATAACATCATATTAGGAAAATATTGAGGTCATGCGAAATTCATTATGAACTCAGCAAATTGTACACAACAGAATCATAGTCAAGAATACAAATTGAACATATATATTTTAAAACTGAATAGGATGATCATGCATCAAAGTGAATTATAGTTAATATCTAATTATTTTTTTGTTTTGTTTAAGGTTAATATCTTTCCTTTTAATGTTTTGATGTAACGGCTATGTATTTCTTTTTAAGAGTGATCTGGAAGCAAGGGAAGAAACATTTAGAAAACAAATCAATTCGATTGCTTGGAAAAACAGAACATGTAACCACACAAGAAAAATCTGCTTTATTTCTAATACAGAATATTGTGAGAATGACTTTAAGGACTTGAAAAACGAAATTTCAAAAATTGCAAAAGAGATGGACTATTTTGCTGAAAAACTTCCAACTAAATGGATTCAACTAGAAATTGCTTTGTCAAAGTTAAAGAATTTAAAGAAGATAAACATTATTTCATTAAAGGAAGTTGCAGATTTAGCATGGCACCTTGGTTTAATTCAGAAGGAAACGGAATTGTTTGTATTCCTAAATTATCAACATCAAATTGGAAACATTATTTTTTTCAAAGATATTAGTGATTATATCATTTTACAACCGAATTGGTTAGTAAAGTGTTTTAGATGTCTTGTATGTGATAACCAACCTCACAAAAGAAATGAAAATTGGTTGCGTTCGATTGAAATGAGCAAACTAGAATTTACAGGAAAGTTTTCCGAGAATTTAATCGTCCAGCTTTTTGAAAAGGAACCAACGTTGGAATTTGACAAACATAAAGATCACTTACTTAAAGTAATGGAAAAATTTGACATTATAATAAAACCAACACTGAACAGAAAATCTGGAGATGAATGTCAGAAATCATACTATGTGCCATGCATGATTTCTCACGAATCTAAACTTGATGACATTAAGAACACATTTGGTGTGGCAGAATATCAGTGTACTCCATGGTTGGTAATTGAATTCGACTTTCTTCCCACTGCCTATTTCAATCATATTATGTTTAATTACATAGCAAACTATGAAGTTTGTGAAGGCCGTTCAGGAGAGCCAGCTATTTATTGTGGGAAAGCGGTATTCTGGTTAGATGAAGATAAATCCAATATATTTGTTATCTGTTTTTCACACAATGCTATATCCATACAGATATGGAAATGGGAAGTTGTTACGGACGATATATACACTAATATTATCTACGAGCTTTGTAACAAAATCGAACAGTTAATCAAAGATTTTGGCCATAATATATCTTATGACATAAAGGCAAAATGCAGTTTAGGAAACTACGCAGATGCAAGTGGTAGAATCAGCCTACACGTACAACTACACAACAGAGTGCAATATCGTTGTGAGGAGCATAATATTATGCACAACACGGACAATATAATAGGCACATGGTTACAACCTGAAATAGCTGTAAGTAACATACGTCAAAATATGCCACACTTGAACATTTTTAAACAACTCCGACAATAACGAAACCTAGAAAATGTAATATGATAAAAGCTGTAGTAGTGGATGAATATGTTATTCAATTTCAAAGCTAAATATGCATGTCGTGAACTGAAAATTGTGTGAGGAATACCCATTCAGAATAATTATTTTTAACTATTTTTTATCAAAATTTAAAACAATCCTACAAAGCCTTATGATTTAAATTTATACAAATAAGATGACCATTGAACTAATGTCATCAACACCTGGTGTGACATGGTACATCTTACTTGGTTCGGTGCCTTTAAATAGAAAGGTATCTTTATCAACTGCACTTGCATATGGGATATACATTTTCCAACTCATTCGGTATTCACGAGCTTGCAACTGCTACTCAGACTTTGTAAAGCATCAACAGGGTCAGAGCAGAAAGTTGATGAACCAGGGGTATGTCAAAGAGTTCCTTTTGATCAAAAAGTCCAACGGAAGGTACCAAGACCTTGTAGATAAATATCCCATATCAACTTCACAAAAAACACACAATGAATTTGAAGTATAGATTATTGGTACTGACGTGTTATCTTATTCCTTTATTTGTCTTTTTAAATATTACTGTTACTGTTTAGTCTATTTTTGGTGGTAACCATTTGAAGCTCGGTACTTATACATCTCGTCATTGTGTTATTGTGCTATGGTAATTTTTTGTATTCCTGACTTTGTTTGTGTGCTTTGTCAATATGTGTTTTTGTGTTTCTTTGTTATATATAATTTGTTTAGTAATTACGATAATAACACAATGTTGACTGTTGTACCCCTAATTTGACATGTTTACCTATTGTGTCTATTTGCTTTGTTCACACATCGTTGTCAATATGATGGAATTTTATGTGAATATCATACAAGTAAAATGTTAAGCTAGCTATAAAACCAAGTGTAATCTTCAATAACCTACATAGAATTTTCCTGTACCAAGTCAGGAATATGATAATTGTTGTCCATTCGTTAGGCATGTTTGCGTTTTTGATTTTGCAATTAGATTGGGGACTTTCCGTTAGCGATTTTTCACGGGGTTCGTTTTTTTTTGTTTTCTTTTTGCATATGTAATATATATTACCAATTACAAAATACTTTTTGTAAAAAATTATTTGTTGAAAAAAAATAAAAGAGTTTTTCTTGGTAAACTAGTAAAATATTGTAACACAGACTAAACTTTAATTTTGTTTTTGTTACTGTATATTTATTTGAGTAATATATTGTTCTAAAAAGCACATCGTTCGTCTCTAGTAGAGTTGCTTTACAATTTTACAAAAAAGGACACAACTTTTGTTTTATCAGATACGGTTGCAGAATTTGAGACAAAGGGTACTTTAAAACACAAAATGGTTGAAAAAGCACCGGTTGAAGCAAGGCACTATAACAAAAAAATATATGGGTGACCTGAACAAAGTTGAATTGTAACCATATCAACTATTTTCATTTACCTAATCAGATTTCTAATTTTCAGTAGGAGCAAATAATGTTTTCACTTCCAACTGAAGGAAGTATCTTTTTATAAAAACAAATATACGCTCTTGTATATTCCTTATATTTCTGCAACCATTTTGCCTAATTCTATTTTTGTCTTGCCTTATTGTTATTTTTTAAAATTTCCCCTTTAACAAATGTTTAATCTGCAGCTTTTGTCCATTATTCTCTATTTTGTAAATCACATTTCTACCCTACAACATCATGAACATCTACAAAATATATGCAATTACATATTATGATAAACTATTAAATTTGTAGAAATGTATTTATGTTTGCAGGTACAATTAAAGCCTTCTAAACAAAATATAAGTTTAAAAACGATGGATATTTTGTTTTATCAGGAAGTAACGGATCAGGGAATAAATAAATAACTGCAAGAAGTCTTTATATATTGATTTGAATAGTCGTGGGACCATCAAACGTGATGATTTAGAGTTTAGCTTAACCATACATAAGAAATAGAAAATACTTTATATCCTTGATCGAACGCATAGAAAATGAATAATGATTGACCTTCATAAATATTGATTTAAAATGTCGTGTTATACTTCTATTACAGTATAAACATTCAAGGGATTCTAACAAGATAAGAGAACTGCTGTCCTTCAAATCACAGAAAAGAATGAAGGTGCATGACAGTGGTATTAATCTAGCGGAAGCATCATCAAGTAAATATTTAGCGGAAGACTTAAGACAGAAGGAAAACTCAAAAATTGCAGGACAAAATTCTGGCAAATTAGTTGAGGATTTATAAGAAAACGAAGGTAACGATAACGATATATACATACAGAGAACAACCGCACACTTTTCAAGCATGATATAAAGGAAATACACCTTAACGCCACGTGCACATATTTAATTTGTTAACTTCAATTTACCCATTCACCATGCCACCTCCATGAAAGTGTCATTATGTGATAGTATCTATCATTTTTTTAATTTACAATATGTATACCTTATAAAGATCTTCAAATAGTTCTTATGAAAACAATATAAAATTATAATGTATTTATTTTTCAGTTTCAAAAGTGTTTATGAGTATGAAAAGAAAAAGAGGAAAATACGAGAACGAAATTTTGTGGGAAAATGTCAAAAAGTTATCTAAGTTTCCGGACATAAGAAAAAAACTAGGTAGGCCGGGGACAGGAAAACATGCTATTGCAAATGGCCCTAAATGGTTCAATAGAGGCAAAACGTGCAAGATAATAAAAAATCACGATCTCAGTGAAATTAAATCTTTCAATAATAAAAAAGAAACAAAACTTATCATAATAGTTGAATATATATCATCTGAGTTAGAAAGCTTGTTGTAATCATTCAAACTAACAGACATTATGTGCGACCTCGATGATGATAACTTTTATGATACAAAGGACAAGGAAACCATTCTCACATTCCATTGAAAGAAAAATAATATACCTTTAGAGGATGAATGGAAGCAGTGTCAAACAAGTCAAAAGAGTACAGAAGTTTATATGAAAAAATCTTTAGAGGCTGATTTTTCACTTTCGATCTTTTATATCTGGGCGTCACTATTGAGTCTTGTGTGGACAAGACGCGTTTTTGGCGTATTGAATTTTAAACCTGATGCTTTTTGTTATCTATTAATCATGTTTTTCTTTGTCTAATATGGTCTCCTTTTTATTTGTATTGTAGTCCTGTAATATTATGTTGTCATTTCAATGTTATATTTAACTTTGCCATTAAAGTGCGAGGTTTGGCATGCCATAAAACCAGGTTCAACCCACCACTTTTATTCCCCTTTAAAAGTGTCCTGTACCAAGTCAGGAAGATGGCCATTGTTATAATATTGTTCGTTTCTGTGTGTGTGTTACATTTTAACGTTGAGTCGTTTGTGTTTTCTCTTATTTTTGAGATAAGACGTGGCACGGTACTTGTCTATCCCAAATTCATGTATTTGGTTTTGATGTTATATTTGTTATTCTCGTGGTGTTTTGTCTGTTGCTTGGTCCGTTTCTGTGTGTGTTGCGTTTCGGTGTTCTGTCGTTGTTCTCCTCTTATATTTAATGCGTTTCCCTCGGTTTTAGTTTGTTACCCCGATTTTGTTTTTTGTCCATGGATTTATGAGTTTTGAACAGCGGTATACTACTGTTGCCTTTATTTATGCAGGGAGAAAACTCTGAAAGGTTTTCCATGGATGTGTGCCTCACTGTGTAAAGATCATATTAATCTAGGAATCCGGTATTTCAGACAACCACTGGCAGATGTGGTTTCAGATATAGATGCTTTAAAGATAAGAGGTGAACACGATTACTCAATTGCAATCAAATATTGTTTATTGGTTAGTGTTTTACTCAGCAATGACGACAAACTAACTGTTGAAAATATATTGGAAAAATCGTTTGAAAAGGCAGTGACAGATATTTATCCTAAAAAAAGTAACACTTTTACCAAAGAAAATGTTAAATCTACTTTACTTGAATCAATGCAATGTTATTTAGAAATCGATAGAGATTCACACATCGGATTTTCCCATTCTTCAATATACCTTGCCGTTTTGATTTCATACGGTAAAACGGACTCAAAAAATGTAATGAAAAAATGCAAAATAAGCGGTATAATATTTCTTCTCGTACCCTTAAATTATGACCCGAAGGCTGATGAAATGGTTTTAAAGGCAAATTACAGTCGAAAAGATTTTCTTAAAAGAGTGACTGATTCGCTGATATTGAATTCATATGACAAGAGGATCATCGAACAGCTGAAATTCTTTACCGAAACGTGGAATGAAACTGATCTTTTGCAATTTATTTTAACGGAAATAAAAACGAATCAAGCATATACATATCAGTCCCGAGTAATGTTTTTTTGTCGTTTTGATGTTTTAGCTAATGAGTTTAGCGAATTCTTCAAACCGGAATTAACTGTCTACTGTCTAGCTTGGAATTACGTTTAAACAAAATTGAATACAAATGAAAATAATTCGAAAGTATTTAAACAAATGATTGATAAACCGGACGTTTTAAAAAATGTCTTACGCACACGCATGGATGACCATGGCAACACTTTTTCCCACTATTTAGTTATTTGGAATGGGCAAGAAGAAATTTTTTTTTTTATATGAAACGTTATCAAAACATACAAAAGGCGTGATCGATGAACAGCAACTAAATGATTTCTGCGTATCTATAGAATGCTGTAATACTGAGGGCCGTACACCTTTACACTTTGCTGCCTATTTTGGACGATCGGATTTGTTTGATACCTTGAAACAAATTCTTAAAATAAAACCCACGTATGAGACTTGGTATCAATCAATTAAGAATTTTTTGTCTCAAGAACATTCAACCCTAGACAGTTTAATAGAATCAGGAGAAAGAAATGCGTCAGAAACAATACACGATAAGGACGAATTTATTATTTTTGAAGACAAATTGATACCTGCGACATTAGATATAAAATTTGGCACACAAGAGGATTTTGAACAGATAAAGTCGTTATTAAGCACTGATTTGTAAAACTGGTATCTACATTGCATATTTAAGTCAATGAAACTTTTATAAAAATATTATTTTAGGATATTTATTCTGTATTCATGAATATTATGATACAATATTTATAGGATTACATAGGATTAATAGATTGACCAGTTGACTGTAAATTTCTTCAGTAAAAAGGGAAGAAACCAAGTGAAATAATTATTTATGAGAGTGATCAGACGCAATCATGCAGCCTTCAACAATGAGCAAACGCATATGGTATATAAAAGTCTTAAAATGACACATGTAAAAATATTAAAACAAATACATGAATTGAAAGTTGATTTTAGATTGACACGACATTGATGTTAGCCGATCATAATAACTAAGTGCCTTAAACGGGGTTATGTGTTCATCGTGCAGTGAATTCAGACGTTCAGTGCTTCATGTTAATGAATATATTTCTATGTTGTACTCTGTTAATGTCACGACGTATCTTTTATCATTTCATACCCGTTAACATTAGTTGTCATGAAGAAATTATGCATCGATACAGTTGATGTTGATTAATTTAGATTTTTACTTGATCGGACAAAAATCCTGGATCTTAAACTGATAAGACTTATCAACTTGAACGTCTGGTATGTTTTTTTTTTTACTTTAAGGATCGCGATTGAAATACAGACAGAACCAATATAAAAACAAACATCGAACAAACGATCAAAGTACGAAAATTACAAACATCATGTATCTGTATTGACGTTGTGTTTCGATAACATAGACTTTCAAACATATACAATCAATATAATTATTAAGTCTATAATAACAAAGAAGACTGGATTGTGCATACATATGCAAACATTGAGTCGCTAACACTGGACATTGTATATATTTTTTTAACGACCATACTAAATTGTATTGTTTTATTGTTTTCATCACTATAATCAATAAAAATCAGTGTTAATCATGATCATATGTATCAATCATAATTTGTATTAATCATTCTACTCTTCATGGGTGTCATGCATAATTATATTCTTATTCTTATAAATTCAATAAAACTAGAAGTGTAGTGTTATTTGTTTCAATTTAGATGTATATTGAGTACTGGTATTCAAAGCTAGATAGATACTCATGTATGTAGACGATTCTTCAATAACATAATTATTATAGCTCCATTCGACCATTTCAATATTATTGAGTCATACTTTAAATTCATTAAAACATAATTTAGTTTTCTTTGTTACAGAGATGTCAGTTTTATGGTGATTAAGATTAAGTAAAATGATACTGATGTACCTCTGTTTTTGACGATTTAGATTTAATATCTGTTGGTTCTGTTCACACATTGTTGTCAATGTAATGCAATAATATGCTACTGCACACTAGTGAGAGGTTTAGCTACCTATAAATCCAAGTTTAATTTGTCATTTTCTATATGAGAAAATGTTTGTTCAAAGTTATGAATAAGACAGTTGTTTTGAAATGCTTTTAATTTTGCCATTAGACAATTAATTTTCCTATTTGAATTTTCCTTGGAGTATAGTTGTTTTGTATTCTACTTTTTTTTTATACATGCTTGTTGAAAAACGATTAGATATTTTGTTTTGTTTTTCACTCCCAAATACAAACGGATAGTATAGCTCCAGGTCATTATTATCCAAACACATTTTGAAGAAAAGTAACACAGGGATATGAAAAAAGTAATCAAGATTTATACTGGACTGCTAGTCTTTCGGAGCAGTGTCCATTTTGGTATAGTCGTGTACTTTAATTTATCTTTGTAAATTAGGCTTATGTGATTTGGGAGGTCCTTGATCTTCTGGTCGTAATATTTTATAAAATAGTTTACTGCACGCCCAGCAGATTATTAGCCAAGTGATTATACCAGCAGATACCAATATTATGTATAACATTGCTGTCCTTGCGTCATCATCTATTAAAAAGAAATTATCGGATCAAGTGTATATTCATGCATGTGATCGTTTTTATTTGTTACTTAACTTTCTTTGTTGGATAAAAAACGAATCAATTTTGCAGAGTAATCTAACATATGAAGAACCAAAACTTTTTAATATGCTTATACTAATTGCAACGGCTTGTTTTATCATTTTTGATTGCTAGATCCGAGGCTTAGAGTGCATGGAACCGCCTCGTTTATATTTTCTGACTTTAGATGTCATGCATATGATATAATGTTTACGCAGATTTGCGCTTGTCCCAAGTCAGGAGCCTCTTGCCTGTCAGTCTTGTATGGTTTTTTTTTTCAAAATTAGATCATTTATATATTTCGGAGTTGGATGTGATGTCCATATTCACGGAACTAGTACACACATTTATTAAGAGACCACCTGCGGACCAACTCCAAGTGCGGAATTTTCTCGCTGCGTTAAAGACTCATTGAAGGCCTTCGGTTGTTGTCTGCTCTATGGTCGGGTTGTTCAATTCCATTCTCAATTTTACTATAATTTGCTAAGTTTACACGTATAACATAGTTCTAAAAATTAGTTTGACTTGACACTCGAATGAACCATAACCGCCAAAATGCATATACAGCTACAGTTAAGTTTGAAACATTACAAGTAATGTTCAAATGTACTTATAATTAAATTGGCGCTTGCTCAAATAACACAATACGTTCGTCAAATCTGTTATTTAATCACCATTATATTTTTAAAGGATTTCATTGTTGCATTAACTCGACACAATCAATCACAAACAAGTAAAAAACATAGTTTTAACGTCGAAATGCATTGTATTAATGTATACCTTAAAAAACTTTTTCATAAAAAAGGATTGATTGGGTATAGAAATATTCACATCTCTGGACTGCTCCCGTCCGACAGTTACGTGTATATCTTTACTGAAATTGGGTGCGGCCGTTTAGCTGCTCGGGTGTATAAATTTGCAGCCTCGTTTAGTCGAAATAAAAATGTCGTATATCCGATGCATAGAGTAAGGAGAGGTTCGCGCTATCTATACGTTAAATAACATTTTAATAAATCTTTGAAGGGATATACGAACTTCGAATAAAATCTCTAAACAACAACAAAGGTCACATGAATCTTCAAATAAGTCGCATGGCTGATTTTAACACATCTGTAAATATTAGCACTTCAACACAAAGCTAGATGCATGATAAATGTTTGTTTATGCCGTATTTTATTTTTCTTAAGAAACCATTTTTTTTCATCTTTCTGAAGTAAAACCAAACTTTGAGTTTTCTATCCTGAATGACAAAATCTCGGAAAAGTTTCAGTAAAGAACTGATTACAATTTGTGTTGCATTCTAGTGCAATAATAAATCATTACGCATTTGCTCTCATTGTTTTCTACTGTATTGAATATAATTTTAATAAAACGGAAACTTAAGTGAGTATGGTCTAGTAATGATCAAGATAATTGCAGTTCTTTTATAACAGACCAAGAGGACAACGATATCTTTTAAGTTTAGAGTTCTAGTTCTGTTAATATACTGTATGAGTTTTTTGCCGATTCCCGCCGTACCCTTTCCTTTGAGGAAAGAAACCGCGCTTTTCCAGACGGCCATTATGACGTCGTTGAAACACCGTGAAATAACGGGAAACAATATACGACGATTGCGTTTGTTATTGCCTCCCCTGAAAATTATGGATATGCCCTTAAAGACGACAAGATTTTAAACCTTTGCAAAATTATTCGATATTATTAGCAGTAATAATTATACTTATGTAAATATAAGCATCGGTGTTGACATGAATATCAATTATATGGTCCTTTTTATTAATTTCCTGTTTCACGTGTTTACAAAACAATGATTTATTTCATGTCAATAACATGATGTTTGCAGTGGACATTGCTTTAAATTGTATGCTTATATTATATGCATACAATATTTAATTTTTTGGTGACGACCTCTCCAACCTGTCTTTGTTTCCTATGTAAAAAGCAAAGCATGAAACAACTTAATATGCTGACTATGCAGTATGGGCTTTGCTCATTGTTGAAGGCCGTACAGTGACCTATAGTTGTTAATGTCTGTGTCATTTTGGTCTTTTGTGGATAGTAATGTCTCATTGGCAATCATACCACTTTTTCTTTTTTATAATAACCTTTTTTCTTTAACAAATATTAACTTGCTATTAAAAGTATCAGGCATACCTTTATCAAATAGCACTGTCCATCATTTTTCTGTGCAACTGATGCAGCAACCCTCACATTCAGACTTGATGTGCCGCTATAAAAATGAGATTTTGGCGCTTTTGATGCAACACTCTTGTTGAAACTCTCGTTTCCCTGGGTACTACCTAGCTTTGACAACTTTTGGCTCTGTTTCTTATATACTTTCATTAGGTCCGTCAAATCAGTCTGAAGAGGTATATCCTTTAAAGGCTTTCCAAAAGGCAAAGACAAATATTTTTTTGAAGCATTTTCTTTGTGGGAACACCATGATTTGTCACAAAATGAGTGGTCACCAAAAGGATGTCTTCCTACCGCCTCCAATCCATTCTCTACTCCTTTAGGGTTATATTGGTTTTGGCACAGCATGTAGTTAAGGCAGTTAATCAAGTATTCGATTACCTTTGGTGTAAGTTTCTTATGTTTTGCTTTAAGCTGGTAAAGTGCGTTTGCTATATTCTTTTTAACATGATTCTTGTCAGACATTTTTTTTATGTTGGGATCAACAGATTTTCTTAATCTTGCTATCGTAGTAGTATCATCATCAGCTATGATTGTACCAACATTAATCCCTTTCCTTTTGATACTTTGGACCATTTCTACCACCATGTCCTGCTCCATTGCCTTTGCACTTCCATCCCAGTTCATTCTGCAGTCATGTGTCTTTGCCTGTACTCCTTTTCTGGTTGCTTCATCACACATTTTACAATACTTGCTGCAGACACTGAAGCCTAAAACTTTTCCTGTTTCTGTACCAATCATGGAACTGTGACCTGTAATTCAAAATATCAAATTGATTGTACAGCAATAAAGTATTTCAGGTTTGATTTAAATTGTGTGCAGTGAAATTAAACTTTTTGTAAAAGGGGGAGGGGGAGGGGGTGCTGACTTGGGGGAGGGGCCACTCCAGTCATGCTTCAGTGATTCCCTGTATACTTAACCAAATTTTTCTTAAGAAAGGGGGGCCTTGGCCCTTAGCCCCCCCCCCCCTTTGGATCTGCCTATAAGCACAACATAGCAAATGAACCTCATTGTCTTAAGACGTCTCGAGACAGTCTTGAGACATACACCTTATGTCTTGAGACATAGAGCATACGTCTTAAGACATGAAACCATTGAAGATGTGTCTTGAGACATGGAATATATGTCTTAAGACATGTATCTTGAAGACATTTTTGAAACTTCAAAAATTGTATCCTCTCATCCAAGACGTCTTGAAAAAAAATGTTGGTGTCTTGAAGACATTGAAACAAAAAAATACCAGTGGCCCATAAAATATATTCTAAACGCATAAAAAACTTGGAATTATTTTTAATTATGGAATTTGCTTGTTTTGTTGTTGAAATTTTTTATAAATTCCATGTTTATTCTGTACTGAAATGTTCTGTGCTGCGCACAACACTTTCTATTACAAAGAAAATAGTTTATTTTCAATAGAATGTACTGTGCCGCGCACAACACTATCTAACCAAAATACATTTTATGGAAAGTGTTATTCACCGCTCTAAAGATTGTAATACCAAATAAACCTGGAATTTGTTAAAAATTTTAAACACAAGAAATTATGCAAATTCCATAATTAAAAATAATTCCAAGTTCAAATAATAGCCTGTTAAACGTTTTTATATGCAAAATGGTTTTTGTAAGAAGACATCTAACTGACAGAAGATAATTTAAGGTAATTTCCGTGAATAATGGCAAAAACTTTTTTTTATGACATTGTAATTTTTTTTAAATAAAATTGATGATTTTTCACTTCTTCTGAGATCAACAATGCTTCCAGATTAATGTTTTTTTAAGGTAAAACTAGAATTCAAAGTTCCTCTGATGTTCTGGGTCAAAACATGTCATGGAGGATTGAATTTTGTATACTTTGCTGAAGAGATAATTGGATGTTGCTCCACAAATAATCCATTCAAAGAAAAACATTGGTCCTAGATCATGATCATATCCTATTGAACCTCCATTAGTGACTTTGAGAATAGAAGTATGGTTACTCTTGGTCTTCTTTGTACCAGCAGTAAAACCATCGCCAAAGTGAGCCATCTGTTTGACTGTGCAGGATGTACAAGCAGGCAGACAGAATGGGATTTTTAATTCGATTACTTGTGTAGAGACAGTGACACCCTCTGCATGTTAAGAACCATTGCAACAGAAGGAATTTCGTAGGTGGCCTTTTGCAAGGCAAAATGTCTCTCCCTTTTCACTAAACCCTCATTTTTAAATGGCACAATTGGTAAAGGTAAACCATTAAAGGTCAAAGTACAGCCTTCAACAGAGCCTAACTTCACACCAAACAGTCAGCAGGCAATAAAGGGCCTCAAAAATTTCCAGTCTAACCTCTTTCAGACAGGAAAACCAATGGTCTAAGATACATGTATATAAAAATTGAGAAACAATTATTAAACACATAATAAGCCCACTGAACATCAGGTTCTTGACATAGGGAAGGTGCAAACAAATGCACTGGGTTTAAACATTTTATCTGGCACTAACCTTCACCCCAACCTGATACAGTGGTTCATGCATTTAAACTAGTATTGATCTTTATCGAAAATATTTGAACACTTCCGTGACTTTAGTTGTAATATCTGTTTTCAAAGCCATATACCTTCCAAAATAAATGTTTCTCTCCCCTCACAAATATTCACAGATGACAAATATTTCAGTTATGTTTTAGTCAACTTTAATTTTCAAATAAATAGAATTGTATAAGCAACAAAAATGAATTGAATTAATGTCAAATATTTGATTCCAAACTATGTATCTTCTTTCTTGCATGCTGAAGTTGTTTTCTTATCTGTAAATATAGATTGAAATAAAATATTAATTTACATGGCATTTATGAGTTTGTTTATTGATAATTTCAGCTTTAAAAACTAGAGGCTCTAAAGAGCCTGTGTTGCTCACCTTGGTCTATGTGAATATTAAACAAAGGAAGCAGATGGATTCATGACAAAGTTGTGTTTTGGTGATAGTGATGTGTTTGTAAATCTTACTTTACTAAACAGTCTTGCTGCTTACAATAATCTCTATCTATAATGAGCTTGGCCCAGTAGTTTCAGTGGAAATGTTAATAAAAATTTACAAATTTTATAAAAATTGTTAAAAATTGACTATAAAGGACAATAACTCCTTAGGGGGTCAATTGACCATTTCGGTCATGTTGACTTATTTGTAAATCTTACTTTGCTGAACATGATTGCTGTGTACAGTTTATCTTTATCTATAATAATATTCAAGATAACAACCAAAAACAGCAAAATTTCCTTAAAATTACCGATTCAGGGGCAGCAACCCAACAAAGGGTTGTCAGATTCATCTGAAAATTACAGGGCAGATAGATCTTGATCTGATAAACAATTATACCCCGTGTCAGATTTGCTCTTAATGCTTTGGTTTTTGAGTTATAAGCCAAAAACTGCATTTTACCCCTATGTTCTATTTTTAGCTGTGGTGGCCATCTTGATTTGATGGCCAGGTCACCGGACACATTTTTTTAAACTAGATACCCCAAAGATGATTGTTGCCAAGTTTGGATTAATTTGGACCAGTAGTTTCAGAGGAGAAGACTTTTGTAAAAGATAACTAAGATTTACGAAAAATGGTTATAAATTGACTACAAAGGGCAATAACTCCTAAAAGGGTCAACTGACCATTTCGGTCAAGTTGACTTATTTGTAAATCTTACTTCGCTGAACATTATTGCTGTTTACAGTTTATCTCTATCTATAAAAATATTCAAGATAATAACCAAAAACAGCAAAATTTCCTTAAAATTACAAATTCAGGGGCAGCAACCCAACAAAGGGTTGTCAGATTCATCTGAAAATTACAGGGCAGATAGATCTTGATCTGATAAACAATTATACCCCGTGTCAGATTTGCTCTTAATGCTTTGGTTTTTGAGTTATAAGCCAAAAACTACATTTTACCCCTATGTTCTATTTTTAGCCGTGGCGGCCATCTTGGTTGGTTGACCGGGTCATGCCACACATTTTTAAACTAAATACCCCAATAATGATTGTGGCCAAGTTTGGTTTAATTTGGCCCAGTAGTTTCAGAGGAGAAGATTTTTGTAAAAGCTAACGACGACGGACGACGACGATGGACAACGACGCCGGACAACGACGACGGACGCCAAGTGATGGGAAAAGCTCACTTGGCCCTTCGGGCCAGGTGAGCTAAAAATTCACAACAGTATCTACTCATAGGTGTATTATCTGTTCTTGATATGAATTCCAACATATAGTATTACACTGTAGTATCTTTGCATAACTGAACTAAAGCAAAATTGAAAATCAATAAAAGAACAGAATTGCACATACATGTATCTTATCTATTAAATACAAGGGCAATAACTCAATAAATGCGTTCAAATGTCCCCCATGTTGCACATTTTTTATCTATTAAACACAAAGGCAATAACTCAATGAATGGTGAATGTGTTCATGTGACACAAATATCATATAAAGTTATAAAGGGACATAACTGAAGAACATGTAAATGTGATGCTCCCCAAATTTGTACTTGATCAGAGTTTTGTGGTAAAAAGTATGGTGCATAAGTTTCATACCATTTTGCGAAGGCAAACTCAAGGTAGTGAACTAAAAGGAAAAACTCAGCAATTTTTCCATTTTTTTTAAAGGGAAAGATAAAAGATATATTACAAGAAGATGTGGTATGAGTGTATGAGACAACTCTCACTCCAAGTCACAATTTGAAAAAGAAAAAAACATTATTGGTCAAAGTATGGGTTTCAACATAGAGCCTTAGCTCCCACAGAACAGTAGGCTATAAAGGGCCCCAAAAATGACTAGTGTAAAACCATTCAAAAGGGTAAAACAACAGTCTAATTTATGTAAAAAAAATCAGAAAACATTTTTATTAAAAGTGACACCACCCAAATTCAATCTTGCTCTTTTTTTTGCGGTAATAAGAATTGTGTATAAGTTTCATTACTTTTGGTTGAGGCTAACTTAAGTTAGAAAACAGAAAACTGAAAATTCAGCAGTTTTTCCATTTGTAAAGGGGCATAACTCTAAAACGATTAAAATGACGCCACCAAAATTCAATCTTGACACACGTTTTGTGCTATTAAGCATTTTGTATATGTTTTTATAACATTTGGTCAAGTTATTCAAAACTAAAGTTAGAGATTGGAAACCAATTTTGATCATTGAATATTGTTTTTCCTGGTATTAATATTGATTTTGTTATCAGAAAATTAAAAGCAAACTAAATATTACTGTTATATACATATACAGATTCAAAGATCTATAATCTGTCTAAACCTGTATCTTGGCATTATACAGTCATGTTTTCCTCTGACTGTTTAAATGACTTCTTTACACTAAATCCATTGGATGTTGGATGTGTACTGATTGATAATTTAGTCCAAGATCGAGATTTTTTTTTATTAGATGATAGTGGCTTTAAACTAGCTGCCAGTAGCTGTGAGTACTCTCAGATCTGCACTTAGCTGTCTTTTTGTTGTTGGGATAAATAAACAAGTACCCAGCCATGTCTACTCTGTGTTGTATTTCTATTTGTATCATTTGATGAGTTAAGCCTTTTTCAACTGATTTTTATAGTTTATTCTTATGTTGTACTTCATTTGTACTTTCACACCACTGTCCCAAGTTAGAGGGAGGGTTTGGATCTCGCTTACATGTTGAACCCCACTCCCACACATTCTGTACAAATGTGCCTGTCAGGAGCCTGTTATTCAGTTGTTAATGTTTGTTGATGTGTTACATATTATTTTTTTTCGTTAATTTTTTGTACTTAAATTAGGTGGTTTGTTTTCTTGTTTGAAATGTTTTACATTTGTCATTTCACGGCCTTTTATAGCTGACTGTATGGTATGGGCTTTGCTCATTGTTGAAGGTTGTACGATTAACTATAGTCATGATCATGTCAGATGATAGTTGTTCATTTCTTTGTCATTTGGTCTCTTGTGGAGAGTTGTCTCATTGGCAATCATACCACATCTTCTTTTTTTATATTTGGGACATTCAAGGAAACAATTCTTTTAAAAATATTTGTTCTGCAATGATTTTCAAACTTTTCTAAAATATTGATGACATAAAACTTAACATAAATTTCATAACAAGAGTGCACACACTGAAATGTCTCTACTTCTTTACTAATCATTGATATTATGTTGATGGTCCTAAATATAACTGTCACAATGACTTAACATTTACCAATTGAGGTCAAGGTCAAATAAAACCTGTGTGACTAACATATAGTTCATACAATATTTCCATACACCAAATAATTATTAGATATAGGAGTATGTGGTGTGAGTGCCAATGAGACAACTCTCCATCCAAATAACAATTTATAAAAGTAAACCATTATAGGTCAATGTACAGCCATCAACACGGAGCCTTGGCTCACACCGAACAAAAAGCTATAAAAAAGTTGACCATATAGTTTTTAAAAAGACCAAAACTTAAAAATTTACCTTTGACCACTGAACCATAAAAATGAGGTCAAGGTCAGATGACACCTACCAGCTAGACATGTACACCTTATCATCATTCCATACACCAATTATAGTAGACCTATTGCATACAGTATAAGAAAAACAGACCAAAACACAAAAACTTAACTATTACAGCTGAACCATAAAAATTAGGTCAAGGTCACATGACACCTGCCAGTTGGACATGTACACCTTACAGTCCTTCCATACACTGAATATACAAGAAAATGAGGTCAAAGACATTGGACATGTGACTGATGGAAACTTCATAACATGAGGCATCTATATACAAAGTATGATGCATCCAAGTCTTCAACCCTCTAAAATATGAAGCTTTTGAGAGTTAGCTGCCGCTGCCAACACCAGGGCACTGTATCACTATCACTATGTCCAGCTTTCTGCGACAAAAGTTGCAGGCTCGACAAAAATCTGGTAAGAATTGTACACATTAGAGCACTTGTAACATGTGTAAGGCAGTTTTCCATATAATGATTGTTTCCAAGGGGCATGTATATCTATTTAGATATATGTTAATTGTTAAGTCTTTATACCTTAAACACAAAGGCTTGTTCCTCAGGCATGCCAGGAAACACTTTCTAGTAAATAAGATATGTCCAATTGCCATTGATTCATTCTCTGGATTTTATATGCAAAATATTCCCCTGAAAAAAAAAAAAATATATGATTTCTCATTCATGTGATCATGCATACTAATATGTTGTTGAATAACTCAATGACATTGAAAACAAATGTATTGCATTACTTATTAATGTTTATTATAAATACATGTACATGTACTTTGACCAAGAGGATACTATTCTGCAGAAAAGTTTCATTTCTTTCACAATAAATATATATTTTGTGTACATGTACAAAAACTATTTTATTAATCTCAGGGATACCAACTTCCAGTGCATACATGTACTAAATGTTTTTGCCAGCTGGATCTCATTCACTTTACTGAATTAGTCATGTTAGTTAGTTCAGAAGAAATTTTGCAATTGCTATACATATATATATATTGTAGTTTGTTGTACATGTCATATAGTAGTAATGCATAAATAAGTACATTTTAATTGGTACTGAATTGTATTTCCAATATAGTAAATCCAGCTAAAATGCACAAATATTATAAAGCATTCTATATAGAAAAACATACAATGTACGTCAGAACAAGAGGCTCTCAAGAGCCTGAATCGCTCACCTTAATTCTTTTGGTTAAATCTCTCATCAATGATTATTTTGGCTTTTCAATGTATTTAAATGTTTTTTGGATCGTCCTATTTTCTTCAAAAGCCAAAAAAAATAATCATTTTCTCCTATGTTCTATTTTAGCCATAGGAGCTATGTTTCTTGACATACAAGGAAATAAAATATAAAATTTATACTTGATACTCTGAAACTCATTTAGCCTAAGTTTGGCTGAAACTGATACAGCAGTTTCAAAGGAGAAGATTTTTTAAAGTAAGTCAACATGATGAACAAATTGTGAAAAAAGTCTTTAAAGGGCAATAACTCCTTAATGGGTCAATTGACAATTTTGGTCAAATTGACTTAATTGAAGATCTTACTTTGCTGAACATTATTGCTGTTTACAGTTTATTTTCTATCTATAATTATATTCAAGATACAAAATGTAATAAACAAAAACAGCAAAATTTCCTTAAAATTATCAATTCAGGGGCAGCAACCCAACAACAGGTTGTCTGATTCATCTGAAAATTTCAGGGCAGATAGATCTTGACCTGATAAACAATATTACCCAACGTCAGATTTGCTCTAAATGCTTTGGTTTTTGAGTTATAAGCCAAAAACTGCATTTGACCCCTATGTTCTATTTTTAGCAATGGCGACCATGTTTGTTGATAGATCATAACTTCGGATACAATTTACAACCTAGATACCCTAAGGAACATTCAGTTAAAGTTTGGAAGTATTTGGCCCAGTAGTTTCAGAGAAGATTTTTGTAAAAGATTACTAAGATTTACGAAAAATGGTTAAAAATTGACTATAAGGAGCAATAACTCCTAAAGGGGTCAACTGACCATTTCCGTCATGTTGACTTATTGTAAATCTTACTTTGCTGAACATTATTCCTGTTTACAGTTTATCTCTATCTATAATAATATTCAAGATAATAACCAAAAACAGCAAAATTTCTTTAAAATTACCAATTCAGGGGCAGTAACCCAACAACAGGTTGTCTGATTCATCTGAAAATTTCAGGGCAGATAGATCTTGACCTGATAAACAATATTATCCCTGTCAAATTTGCTCTAAATGCTTTGATTTTTGAGTTATAAGCCAAAAACTGCATTTGACCCCTATGTTCTATTTTTAGCAATAGCGACCATGTTTGTTGATAAATCACAACTTCGGATACAATTTACAAACTAGATACCCTAAGGAACATTCAGTTAAAGTTTGGAAGTATTTGGCCCAGTAGTTTCAGAGGAGAAGATTTTTGTAAAAGATTACTAAGATTTACAAAAAATGGTTAAAAATTGACTATAAAGGGCAATAACTCCTAAAGAGGTCAACTGACCATTTCCGTCATGTTGACTTATTTGTAAATCTTACTTTGCTGAACATTATTCCTGTTTACAGTTTATCTCTATCTATAATAATATTCAAGATAATAACCAAAAACAGCAAAATTTCCTTAAAATTACCAATTCAGGGGCAGCAACCCAACAACAGGTTGTCTGATTCATCTGAAAATTTCAGGGCAGATAGATCTTGACCTGATAAACAATATTACCCCTGTCAGATTTGCTCTAAATGCTTTGGTTTTTGAGTTATAAGCCAAAAACTGCATTTGACCCCTATGTTCTATTTTTAGCAATGGCGACCATGTTTGTTGATAGATCATAACTTCGGATACAATTTACAAATTAGATACCCTAAGGAACATTCAATTAAAGTTTGGAAGTATTTGGCCCAGTAGTTTCAGAGGAGAAGATTTTTGTAAAAGATTACTAAGATTTACGAAAAATGGTTAAAAATTGACTATAAAGGGCAATAACTCCTAAAGGGGTCAACTGACCATTTCCGTCATGTTGACTTATTTGTAAATCTTACTTTGCTGAACATTATTCCTGTTTACAGTTTATCTCTATCTATAATAATATTCAAGATAATAACCAAAAACAGCAAAATGTCCTTAAAATTACAAATTCAGGGGCAGCAACCCAACAACGGGTTGTCTGATTCATCTGAAAATTTCAGGGCAGATAGATCTTGACCTGATAAACAATATTACCCCATTGTTTGGTAATCATGGTATTTTCACCCAAACTAATAATGTTATAGCTATAGATATCAAATTTTTTTTGGACCATAACTCTGGACATAATCATCAGACCAAAATACCATTCAAACTTGATCTATAACTTGTGTCATGATACAACTTTATAACTTACATTAAATCAATATCTTCAAGAAGAAAAAAGTGTGGAAAACTGATTTCCCTGACTGAAAATTGACAGACAGACAGAGGGCAAACTTAATTCCACATCAACTTCATTGGTAGGGGACTAATTAAAAGCAAATTACAAAATCAAGATTCTTTATTAACAGCAAATTTATTATACATTGTACAGTTATTAACATAAAGAGTAAGCAATTTTTCTTCTTAACATTTATTTAAGGTACAAAAATGTAGCAGGATAAGCAGTAAACCTTCACCCCCAATCCCAACTTTGGGCATGTTGGGAACACTGATAATTTTTATTTATAAACATGATAAATACTTACATATCTGTTTCTAGCTGCAGCACATGTCTAAATTCTTATTTCTTGTGTATTTCATTTTACTCCTTTAGCCTTTCCAGTCCTGGGGCAATTTGCCAAATGTTTCATTTCTTGTGAATCCTAGTAGAAATGAAATATTAAAATAATAGTTGTGTGTTCCCTTCTATAATTCCTTTAATTATTCCTATTAATAAGTAAAATCAATTATCATTTATAATGAATTTATCTGTCGCAAATATTTTCCAATCATGTTCATTGATTACAAATGTATGTTGATTTTTGTTCAGCAAGGAAACTGGTATCAGGTCTGTTCGCATCCTTCACGTTCGCACCTGACATGTTCGCCCCCGAAGTCTGTTCGCACCCTACACGTTCACGCCCAATTTTTATTCTCATTTCAGCTATATGTTTATACCAAATAATCATATTTTCTTCAATAAAATGTGAGGAATTATAATAAAGATTTTTTTAAATTAATTTGATGTCATAATTATTAAATGTTAATTATAAATGTAAATCTCACTTTTATTTAAAAACAATAAAAAAAAACAAATGTTTATCATGTTTAAAGCAATAATTTTAAAATTTTCTAAAAATAAAAATACACATTTTATTTTATTTTTATATATGTTGTGTACAAGTTGTAATGTTGTACAAATTACAATTTGTTTTTGTACAAGTTATCAGTGTTTTATGACCTGCTGAACAAAAATGGATGATGCAAGCACAGTCTTTTGCTCCGCATATTTCTGTAAATTTTTCACAACTTCATGATACAGTCTAATACTGAGCATTGATACAAAAACATTATAAGACCTCACAAAGATTTTGTATACATGTAGATATGAATATGGTATAAGGAAAAAAATAAAATTAGAATTTAAACCATTCAGGTATCCTCATTTCCAGTTTGAAGGCAAGGAGAATATAGCACTAAATGTTAGGTTGACGTATATTTTTTTTAAATTTAAAACATTACACTGGTACATGATTTGTTAAACCTGTATCACCTGTTGCAAGAAGGTAAGTGTCAAAAATCTTATAACTTGTACAAAAACCCTGTACAAATTATAATTTGTACAAACTTACATCTTGTACACAACATATATATATCTATTCCATGCATGTATGGCATGTAATACATGTAATGCCTTAAGAGTTTTCCAGATTAATAGGTGACCTTTAGAAGTTAATGTCTGTGTCATTTTGGACTCTTGCGGACAGTTGTCTCATTGCAATCAATCAATCTTCTTTTTTATAGCTTGTACAATGAATTACTGATAGTAAATTTTGAGATGAAAACATCAATTTTTTTTAAAGGGTCTTACAGGTCTCGAGAAACCTATAAATCATGGTTAATAGCACAAATAAATCAATTTGAAGCCTGCAGAAGCAACCAAACTTGAACACAGGTCCTCAAACACCTTAACGCTATTTGTCCGCCATTACTGGATATCACACAGATTCCCATAATATTTTGACATCATAAAACATAATATCTGACGCCACAAAGGAAAAGTGATTGTTGTATGCGTCAAAAGTTCAAGCTGCCAGGTCAGCCGGGATAAGCGAAAAGGTGTATTGTTGAAGGCCTGACAGTCAGAGGCGGATTTAGGGGGGCCCGGGCCCCCCTTTTTTGGAGAAAATTTGGTTGGTTATATAGGGAATCACTGAAGCGTGACTGGAGCAGGCCCCCTCTTAGGTCAGTCAGTGGGCCCCCACTTATGAAATTTCCTGGATCCGCCACTGACAGTGACCTATACTTTCTTATTTAGCGCCATTTGGTCTCATACCATGCCCTGAGACTACTATATAGACTACTATATAGTCTCAGTCATGCCATATCACTTTTTATATCTTCTGAACACAGGGACTCGGTTAGCAGATTAAAATTTTGTAAATGAATGTTTTTAATTTATTTTTTTATTATTTCCTGTCTATTTGCATTACTATATTAACGTATTTAACGTTGCCATCACTATTTCTTCAGCACTCGTCTGTTTATAAGGATTTATCGTTGTAGTAAACGCATCAACCTGGAAGTTTCCGAATGATATGTTGCTTTCGCCGGGAAATTTGAATATTCTGACACGAATGCAACTGAAACTGCGTAAGGGTTCTGTTAATCCACAAATCAAAATATGCATGTGATAGAAGAAAAATTTCGGAAGAAAATGAAGGCTGTTGTAAGGTATATAGTAATTTATTAATATTTTTAATTATTTTTTTATCTAAAGTAGGGAAGGCAATTTAAGATGGCGACTTAGATCCCTTTAGGTTTTTTCAGTATATGGATATGGATAGCAAACTGCACATTGCCAGAAAACAAAGAAATAGTGATGGCAACGTTAAATACGTTAATATAGTAATGCAAATAGACAGGAAATAAAAAAAAAAACAAAAAAAAAACATTGATTTACAAAATTTTAATCTGCTAACCGAGTCCCTGTGTTTCTGAAACACAAAATGCATTTAACTTTTTAATATCTAAATTATGGATGCAAGGCCTTAAAACCTTTCAAACTGCACAGATAAGTCTGTACACAGAAGAGTTTTTGAGGTGTAAAACAGTGTGAATACAGCCACTTTTGTCCGTTGGTGATGAACCTTACGTAACCCATTTAACATTGTTTAATGAGTTGTCAGAACTATTTGCAATCGCATTTTCCACTCTTTATGGGGCGAGTTGGTGTGCAAGAGAGGTGCGATGTGTTAGAAGGTTGGACGAGTTGTAATCTCGGACTAGACGAGTTGGTGAAAAAGTGGGCGACTTCCAATGGGGCGAGCTGTTATACATGGATTCTATCTGCATGACATTATTGAAAGGTGGTAATAAAATATCCCTATCTGTAAAGAAATTACCTTTTCTTCGTTCTTCTCCACGATGCTATCATATATATCCTTATTTAACTCTGGAAAATGGTCAAGATGCGTTTTCACTGCCACTGGTAACATTTTCCTTCACAAGTGTTGCTGTAACTTTCACTTCCGGTATGACGTAGTTTGACAAAAAATCGTGCAGACGAAAATATTCAGGTGAGGCCAAACAAACAAAAAATATTAATCTGATAAGTATGCAAAGGTGTGATCTCCTTTGGGAACATAGTTATTTTTATTAGGCTAAGTGGCATTTTTTATTTAGCAGGTTTTTTTCTAGTTTGCACAAATATCAGAAATTAAAGACAGATTGAGAATGTAGAAACATGGTCATTGAGTGTCAGAATATTTATTTCCAACTGAAGGTGGCCAGACCAGGACCAGCGTATTTATTTTCTGCTACTCTAAAAAGTGACATAAAATCTGCAACCCTCTCCCCCCAAATGGTCGTACCCTTGTAAAATCCCAGCTTGCATAGTACAGATCCACAGACGGATTGAGGTTGGGGCAGGGCCCCCCTTTTCAAAAAACAAATTGGTTAAATATCACTGAAGCAAGACTGGAGCAGGCCCCTTTTGGGCAGTCAGTACCCCCCCCCCCCCTTTATGAACATTTCTGGATCTGCCACTGATATCAAACTTTGGTAGGATAAAGTTTTAAAAAAAGGGATTACCTGAGTGGAAAAAAGGGGCGTGATGTTAATTTTGTTGAGGTAATAATGTTTTATTCTGGTTGCTATTGCTGCCAATGCTGGTCTTAATTGAATAGTTTTTTGATAAATGATTTGATTTAGTTTTTATTTCTGCAATTGTTTTTAAAAACAATCATTGTAATCATTGCATTTAAATTTAGGAAGGGGGTTCGCAGTGATGGATCCAGAAATTTTCACAAGTGGGGGCCCACTGGCTGCCTTAGAGGGGGCTCGATTTAGTCGGGCTTCAGTGACAATGATTCCCTATATAAGCAACCAAATATTTTTCTCAAAAGGGGGGGGGGGCTCTGGTTTGCGGGTCTAAAGAAAAAGAAAATAAAAAAATGGGGTCACCGTTCATTTGCACTCACAATCTGCCTTCGAAAGAAGCATGGTGTTTTTTTTCTGTTGAAATAATAGGAGAAATAAAGGTAATATCAAAATAAAAAAAAAAAATTATTACAGATATCGCTCACATTTTACAATAATTTAGTTTAAGTAGCTATTAAAAAATATAGGTCACTGATGAGTTAAAAAAGATATTTCAATTTTAAAGCCAAACAATGACATTTTTCCATCAAAGGGAGATAATTTGGATTTTTTTCAATGATGTTTACATTTTAAAAGTCATTTGGGGCCAACACGAATGAATTGTTTTGAATGATTTTTGTACCATATGATAAAGTAACAACTACAAAAGGTAATAAATAAAATTTGTAATGAAAAACAAATGTTTAATTTTTTTCTGAAATTTTTATACCCTTGAGCCTCCTTAATTTAATTATTCAGCTCTGAAAGCTTTGGACTGTTGGATGCTGTGATTAGCAATTCATTTTTTATGCCCCACCTACGATAGTTGAGGGGCATTATGTTTTCTGGTCTTAGGGTCCGTTCGTCGTTCTGCCTGTTTGTTCGTTCGTCTTTCCCACTTCAGGTTAAAGTTTTTGGTCAAGGTAGTTTTTGATGAAATTGAAGTCCAATTAACTTGAAACTTAATATACATGTTCCCTATGATATGATCTTTCTAATTTAAATGCCAAATTAGAGTTTTGACCCCAATATTACTGTCCACTTAACATAGAAAATGATAGTGCGATTGCGGCATCCGTGTAATATGAACACATTCTCTTTGTATTCTATTCTACTATTCTATTAATCATGATAGTAATAAGTGTGAATATTATATGCATATATGGCAAGCAGACAGAGACAACTATTTTATAATCTTTTCTTTTTTGTGGCCAGAATACTTATTATTTTCTTTTGTGATAAGACAAGATTATTTCTTTCAAACTTAACATTTGCTAATTGCTTATAATGGGGAACAGAATATTTATTTCCAGAATCTGCCATCAGACATTGTCAGAATCAAATGGTCATACAAGCTCCAGTGGCAGATCCAGGGGGGTTGGGGTTACAGGGTTGGAACCCCGCTTTTTTTTGGACGATCAATGTATTTGAATGGGGACATGTGGTTGGAACCCCCCTTTTTTAAATGGCTGAATCCGCCACTGAGCCTCAGCTCATATTTCTACAATTCTTTGTAACACCAATATAAAATAAGGAGATATGATTCCTATTAAATGAGACAGCTTATAATTCACCAAAGTTTAAATGAGTGGATGTACATGTAAGAATTGAATAACAATCAAAACCAAGAAGTAAGGCCACACTTAAAAATACTTTGGTTTGCCCAAACCCTACCCTAAGGTTGAGACAGTGGCTAGGTAGGTAGGCATTTTCTTTTTTTCTTTTCAAAAAAAGAAATTTACGTATCAGATGTTTATTAGTCTTCATGCCTATTTGATTAAAAAAAACTTCTTCAAATCAGGACAATAAAAGAATTTTAGTAGGCAGCTTTTTTCTGTGTAGGTAGCGTTTAGGCAAACAAACCTATTATTTATTATGGCCTAAACAACATGAACAAAGACTCACAAAACCAAAAGACATTTACATCAGCAGTTATAAATATTAATTAAACAACACGAAGTCCTCTAAAAACTGGGAGTGAAATCAGGTGGTCTGGAAGGGTAAGAATTTCCTTCACTGTATACGGCACCCATCGTGTTATTTCTTTGTTCAGTTCGGTAATGATGGAAGGTTATTATGACTGAGGAAGTATATCAGATATATATCATATGATTTCTGACACACTTTTGTCATAATGGCCAATCAGCTTATGATGGTGATATGTAAGCAATTATTTATTGGCAATCAAATTTTGTAGCCTTCTACAATGAGAAAAAAAACCATAGTAACTGTATAGTTAGCTTCAAAGGAACCCAACATGAAAAATATGACGCCATTCTATTTAGAAAAGCTACTGGCCAAATTTATGTTTCATTGGTTAGTGTTTAAGTCTACAAGCTTAAAAGTTAGTTTTTCAGACACTACATGTACTGGTGCCAGTAATAAACCTTAAGGTCAGCTAAATTTGATGTATGGAATGGTTGTAAATAAATACATGTACATGTAAGTTTGACAGTGTTAATCTGACTATGACCACATTTTCATGGTTCCATCCTTGGCCAATGTTTAGTTTTCCTGATTAAGTCAGTTCCTCATATACAATTCAGTAATAAGTTCATATTTACACCAGTCCAAATCAATTAATACTAGTCTGGGGTATTGGACTAGTGGCTAACGGTTCAGAATATCAATGTTAACTTTTTCTGCTTTATTAAAGTCAGTTTTTCAGAATCTAGTCAGTGAGAAGGTCAGGTATAATTGATGTCTGAATGAATGTAAGGTGCACATGTCTGTCTGTCTGTCTCTGTCTGTCTCTGTCTGTCTCTGTCTGTCTCTGTCTGTCTGTCTGTGTGTCTGTCTGTCTCTGTCTGTCTCTGTCTGTCTGTCTGTCTGTCTATCTCTCTGTCTGTGTGTGTCTGTCTGTCTGTCTCGGTCTGTCGGTGTCTGTCTGTCTCTGTCTGTTTGTCTGTCTGTCTGTCTATCTCTCTGTCTGTGTGTGTCTGTCTGTCTCGGTCTGTCGGTGTCTGTCTGTCTGTCTGTGTCTGTCTGTCGGTCGGTCGGTCGGTCGAATAATAATTGTTTGAAAATCTATTTTAAAAGAATCACATAATTGGTTTTTTTTTTAAAGATTGAGAGTTATAAATGAAGGTATAGTACAATGCAATACTACTACTAGTCAAGGATTAGCTTCTTAAAAAGTCTGTGTCTGTTTGTGTCTGTCTGTGTCTGTCTGTGTCTGTCTGTCTATTTGTCTGTGTCTGTCTGTCTATTTGTCTCTGTCTGTGTGTGTCTGTCTGTCTGTCTGTGTCTGTCTGTTGGTCGGTCGGTCGGTCGGTTGGTCGGTCTGTCTGTCTGTCTGTCTGTCTGTCTGTCTGCTCTACATCTAGAGAACTGATATGATTTTAAAGTATACATATGTCATGTCTGTCTGTCTGTCTGTCTGCTCTACATCTAGAGAACTGATATGATTTTAAAGTATACATATGTCATGTATGTTAGAATTAGAATAACTATAAACTTTCACTGAAAATTATGACCGATAGATTTGAAGTTTTGTACCCAGAGCTCACACACAAATACACTGATCCATCCATGGTTTAAAGTAATAAAAGGGTTAAATTAAAATATTACTTTCCCAATTTATTCCATTTGATATTTCTATAAATGAATAACGATATGTTAACTCGAGGACTTCTGACCTCATGGTAAAGGCAAATTTTATTTATTCATACTAGTCATTTGTGTCAGATATTCATGATAATTTTTATAAAAAATTACTAAATAAAACTAATTACTTGTTACTTTACAACCAATTGTTACTCATTCATCATATTTATTATCAAATTTTCCAGGCATTTGAAACTGCAATGATCTATGGACCAAATATTCAAGAAGAACCGAATACATGTGTGAATAGATCAGTCGGGGCACTTAGCGAACTCCATAATATTATGGAATTCCGTAATTTTTGTGGAAAATTAAAGTTGTCTCCCTTTGACTAACAGGCTAAATTTAAGATGGGAGATAACTATATTTTGAAAGTGATTCTCTAAAAAAAAACAAGGGAGACAAATGAAATCTATTTATTGTTTTCTTAACTACAATGGAAAAAAATATTTAATAACATGAAGGGATGTTACCTCGGTGAAGAGTACTCGCTCGGTAAAACATTTACAAAATGGAAACACAAAATTATATCCATTTTATGTATTGTGGGTCTTTCATTGTTTTATATATGATCATATATATGTAAACTGTATATTATGTATAATGTTTTAAGCCATTGGCTCATACTGAGGGCTCATATGGGCGTAAAGTGCTTTTCAATAAAGAATTTAAGGACTTATAAACGTAAAACCCTCAACATTATAACAATGGACTAGATAATATGAATTATATACCATATAAATCATAATTAAAAGCTTATTTAATACATGACATACATGTTCTTATTTTATTATGTAAACTGACAATTACCTAATCCAGTAATAAAGTGATATCTATAGAAAAATTATTACTCAAACAACAGTATTAAGGGACCGTAAAAAACACATTTTTAAAATAATCAACAAAGGGGTGATGTTTGAACTAACTGATGATCACTGATGACTTTAATAATTTTCTGAGGATCGACATAAGGTGCATTGAATTTGTCTGATCTAAAAGTAGTATCTTGACAACTGTGCCTGGGATGAGGCTAATTCTCAACTTTATTTGTAACTAACAGTCCTGCTGATGAAAATATATGCTCTGACGGTATAAATGGAGAGGGAATGACTTAGATTAGCTTAAAGTGTAAGATTTTGAAAACTGATCTTGTTCATGGCATACCTCTGTTTGGGAGAATTTTAAATGAGAGCTAAGCGGAAATATTCGATTCGTATTTTAATTATCGAAAAATATTAGATAGTATAATTGCAGGACATAAATACAACTATTGACAAATTGTTGATGCAATCACATTGACGTATGCGTATCTGTTTCCATATGTGTGCTTTAAATACATTATAATCTGCAGAGATATATAAACTGTGTAATTATAAATCGTCTTAGCTACAAAATATTGTGTTTTATCAATGAAGTGAAATACGATACTAATACATCTGTGTACTGTAAGCTACAGTAACAAGGTATTTGATTTTTAATGGCTCAAGTGCATCAGGAAACCTCATTATAACTAATGATAGTTCAACGATTAGACATTTCTCTTAAGCTAGAGGTCACATTGGTACGCTGATCCCTCAAATTGCACTTGCCACTTTAATATATAATATTTTGTGATAAAAGTTTAGAGATTTATAATCGCCAACTTTGAAAACAGACAACGCATCATAATACACAAGCGTAGATATTAGTTATAAATTATTATTTTTGTTTTAACTTTAATTGTTAATATGCTTCTGAAGGAAAACAAACTAATCGACGACACAAAATAAAATAAAACTAAATTAATCATTTGAAAAAGTCTATATAATAGAAAAACACTCGCAACAAATTTATGAGTTTGTTTGAATGTTAAATTCGTTTGATTTTTTTTTTCGTATGTTCTAACTTTCACGGACTTCAACGTGAAAGGTTGCTGGAATTTAAATTAAATTTATAATCAATGCTAAAAGCTTGTGAAATACTAGAACTCTTTTCTTCTCGCGTTTGTTTGAATTATATGACTAATGTTATGGCATATTCAACTAAACTGGGAAGCAGCGCTGTATTTTGTTTACGTGCTAATGTACATGTAGATTTAAATAGTCAACAAAACTTAATATGACTCCGCGAGCACCACAGTCTGTCCTCTGACGTATAATACAGGGGCGGATCTAGCCATATTAAAAGCTTTTAGGGGGGTCCCAACTCAGGACAAAAGGGGGGGGGGGGTCCAACTATATGTTCCCATTCAAATGCATTGATCAGCTAAAAAGAGGAGGGTTCAAACACTCGGACCCCCTCCCCCTGGATCCGCTAATATAATAGTTCTTATTAATTGCCTCGAAAAATATCACTCATACGAAAGATGTCTATGCCAGCACGAAACTGACGGGTCGGTTTGAACATGACATGACACATTTAATTATATTGCAATACATGTATTGTAATCTTTCTTTTAACATAAGCAGTATTGTTCATATGTTCAATTAATTTATTAAACTTTTCTAGGAGTTTTTGCCTAATTTCATTCTAATAATACGGTAGAGAATTAATATTTCATGCAGGAAAAAAATGAGTAACAAGTCGACCTTCAATATTATTGCATTCATCACACAAAAGAACTACAAACAAGCTGTCCCAAGTCAGGATCATGTAATTCAGTGGTTGTCGTTTGTTGATGTATTACATATTTGTTTTTCGTTCATTTTTGTACGTAATTTAGGTTTGCATTGTTTTATATTTGTCATTTCGGAACCTATTATAGCTGACTATGTGGTATGGGTTTTGCTCATTGTTGAAGACCGTACGGTGACCTATAATTGTTAGTTTCTATGTCATTTGGTCTCTTGTGGAGAGTTGTCTCATTGGCAATCATACAACATATTTTTTATAAGATAAAGTTTAGTTCATGATTTCTGAAATCTTTCAACATCAAGAATCACTTACACAGTGAAAATTGTTTATCTTGAACTTGAGGTGAGTGATATTTTCCCCATATCGAAGTCCTAACTAACATTTCATGTCGAGTTTTTAGCATTGCATACTGAAAGAGGAAAAAAGGAATATTGCAGCTAGACAAAGTCTTTCAATTGCAGCTAGACAAAGTCTTTCAATTTTATTTATTCATTCATTGTCTGCACTGTAATGAAAGATTCGAATTACCTCTATTTTCACTACTGTTCCGGAATATTGTGCGAGTTAAAACAACACAAAAAAACGCCAGTTTAATAATAACAGGAGGCTCAAAATAGCCTGTGTTGCTCATCTTGGTCTATATCATATTAGACAAAGACACACTTCAACATTGTAGACGAGAAAAGTATTATTAAATGACAAAAACAGATATGTTTTTTTTTTTTTATCTTATATTGGCGGTCATTAAAGTCTGTTCAGTTTCTCTCATTTATATCTTATTTAGGACTAAATGCTTAAGTTTCAGAGATATAAATCAAACACTGCATCCCCGCTTATTTACTATTTAGCCATTCTGCCATCTTGGTTGATGTTTGGTCAATGGATACATTTTTTTGAACTAGATACCCTAGGGATTGTTTATGCAAAGTTTGTTTTAATTTGGACAAGTAGTTTCAGAGGAGAATTTTTTGGCAAAGGATTACCGAAATGTAAGACAAATTGTGGGAAATTAACTGTAAAAGGCAATAACTACTTTTTGTAGACCTTGTTTTGCTGAAAAAGTTTGCTGTCATCAGTTTTTCTTCATGCATGGTAATATTCAGGATGATAGCCAAAAACTGCAAAATTTTCTTTCAACTATCAGTTCAAGGGGAAACAACACAACAACGGGTTGTCTACTGCATTGGCAGATAACTTTTGACTGAACGAACATAAGATTTGCTATAAATGCTTTAGTTTCAGAGATTTATACGCTAAAAACTGCATTTTACCCCGATGTTCTGTTTTTAGCGATGACTGCCATCTCGGTGCACAAGCGTGGTCATATGCATCGGAATGAAATTTTATCTACATACCCTAATAATGATTTAGGCCGAAATTGGTTTTATTTGGCCCAGTAGATTCAGAGTGGAATATCTTTGTAAAAGCTATCAGACGACAACGACGGACGAAGGACGACAATTGATGAGAAAAGTTTAATAAATAATCGCACTTTGTCACTTTTGGCCTGGTTAGCTTAAAAGGAGATATTGGCAATTTGTAAATTTTATATACACAGTTATACATATTTTCTTGGAATGAAAAAAAAACAAACTAATCATAATGCATCTCGTTTGAATTGTTTTATCATTTGTAATTTCGGGGCCTTTCATATAGCAGACTATGCTGCACGAATTTTACTCATAGTTGAAAGTCGTATCATGACCTTTATAGATATAAGGAGATAACATATGATTGCCAATGAGACAACTCTCCATTAAAGTCATAATTTTTAAAGATAAACCATTGAAGGTCAAAGTACAGTCTTATATGTACCATTTACTAGTTTTCTGGATCTTGAGTTGATTAAGAGAGCATGAAACTAAAAAGACTCAATGTGTCAGTGGCAACTCAGGTGCGGATCCAGAGGGGGGAGGGGTCCGGGGGTTTGTTGGACGAACAATGCATTTGAATGGGGACATGTAATTGGACCCCCCCCCCTTTGTCCTGGGTTAGGACCCCCTCCCCCTTTTTTAAAATGGCTGGATCCGCCCCTGCAACTATTTGATACCCTTTGATAATTTGATTCACTTCATGTCAAACCACCTTTTAAAAAGTCACACTTACAATTTTGTAAATATACACGTGGCTTAAGCATAGTTTCATCAAATTTATACCGTTGGTTTTCCCGTTTGAATGATTTTACACTAGTAATTTTGGAGCCCTTTATAGCTTGTTGATCGGTGTGAGCCAAGGCTCCGTGTTGAAGGCCGTACATTGACCTATAATGGTTTACTTTTTTTTTAAATTGTTATTTGGATGGAGAGTTGTCTCATTGGCACTGCACACCACATCTTCCTATATCTAAGAGCTGGTCTTGAGAGACTTCCCCTGGAACTACATATTAAATTTCAATCTATATTGTATGGTATACGTTTATATTCTCATGCCATTTATCCTCTTGTAAAGGAATCATTTTTTTTGTCTCAAAGCTTAGACTCTGTGCGAATTTATTCTTCAGTTGGTTCTCATTTGTAAAACATGTATCAGAAGAAACTGGTATGGATTTAGACACTTTCAAGAAATATTCCTCTCATAAGATAAATAAAACTATTAGAGAACAAATAAAATTAAAATTGAAGGATTTTTATGAAAAGAGAGTAAATGATAAGATATGAAGGATAACAGCAAACTCACTATTTATAATCTTGTAAGACTAAATAATACAAATGAAAAATATTTAACTTACTCAAAATTTTAATTTAGAAAACTAATAACAAAACTAGAATAAGAGATCATAATTTATTAATAGAAAAAGGAAGATATCTTAGAAATGTAGAATGCCAATATATATAGAAGAAAGATTAACTGCAACCAATTTGAAGATGAAATTCATTTCTTTTCTATTTTGTAATAGTAACAGTAATAATAGAAAAGTGTCTTTTTATTTAAAACCCAATCCAAGATCACACATTCAGGTAAATATAACAGGTGTTTTCGTCTTTCCTGTTATTTTTAGATTTCGGAGATAAAGCCACTGGCTAAAATCAAAACAGCTATAAGTTAAGCTTTACGATGTTTTATATTATATAACTTCCTCAATAGTGCAAAAGAATTACAATGAAAGTTCAATGGTAATGTTCCAAAAAGACAGAATAGATAGTTATTTCAGTAAATGGTCAATACTAAATATACAATGTATACATGTATCAATGTAAATGCACGGCATCTCTTCAGCTTGCCCGCTGTTATTTTATGAACAAGTCACACTAGACCACGATCGCACCACGCTCAGCACGATCTAAAAAGTATTCAGATCGTGTTGAGGTCGCGGTATGGGCGGCATGAAAATGTAAATTTTGGATGAGTTCACGATGCTACTACGACCTCATTACTTTTCTACAACGATTCCGCCAAGAGTATACCCCGTTTTCACCACGCTTGTTCTGCGACCTCACTACGATAATCACGATCTTGCTACGCTCATCACGTTCTTACTACGATTATATCACACTTTATCCGATTAAAAAACGATCTTAGCACGTTTCTTCTGCGATTAAAGAACGATTTTATCACGATCATTCTACGATCTTACCATGTTCATATGGCGATTTTACTACGCTCTCGGTAATATAATAACGTCAATATCATGTTGTCGGAGTCAATATAAATACTGTTCCATTCCTCCTTATTTTCATTTATACGTAAAGTTCTCGATAACAACACAGACAGGCCACCAAAATCTACAATATTTTGTATTTGTGCATGATATGGATAGAGGTAGAGTCAGTGGGGCCTCTGATACGAATCCTGATCCAGATGAGATGTCGGATTAACCTATCACAACGTATATTGCTGATCTATCAAGATCAAATGAAGATATTTTATTGAACAATTAATAGTGGGATGATACAAATGTGTCAAGCATGGCTGAGCTGTTGGAGACTAGCGACATTAGGTCCAAATTATATACAGACGAATAAAACCTGGAGAGCTTTTACATGCTTTATTTGACAATGAGAATGAGCCCGAGCATGGCTATAAGTAAAAATGGTCGTAATATGAACGTAGTAAGGTCGTAAGACGTGCGTGATTAGGACGGCATGAGCGTGCTAGAATCGTTCTATGATCTTTAAAGCGGGGTTTACACAGGGCGATTATTGCTCCCATTTGAGATCAGACTGCGTTTAGACTCGAAAAGTTAAAAAGTCGGATTACTATCCTCAATGATATGGAATGTCCTGTTATTGCCTAAACGCTGTAGTATACGTTCGTAACACTCGGACTCCTACGGATCGGAGAGTTTGGACAAGCACCCCGACAGTAAGGTGCGTCCCTTAACATTCGGGAAGTCTCAATCAATTTTGTCTAGTCGAATTACAATCGTTATTATGTCGTGACAAATTCTCTAGTATCGCGATGATCAAAATCGTAACATTGATCTGTGACTAAGAATTTCATTATCCCAGGAATTGATCACCTTAGCCGTATTTGGCACAACTTTTTGGAATTGTTGGTCCTCAATGCTCTTCTTCTTTGTACTTGTTTGGCTTAATAACTATTTTGGAACTTAACGTCACTGATCAGTCTTATGTAGACGAAACGCGCGTCTGCCTTAAAAAACTATAATCCTTGTGTCTTTGATAACTATTTTCTGGACAGTGTCATGTGGAACGGGCATGATCTAGAAAGATTTACCATTGCTGTTTTTTTGCCGATTGAGTCCAGATTGCATCCCGAATGCGAACAGTCCAAGATACGAATGAGTCCAGCATGCCGTCTTATGACGGCAATTGATATATGAGGTTTGAAAATTTTCAAAACTTTGTACTACAATGACGCACTGGGTCAGTTTATTGAGGGTGCTAGTTCACAAGGCAAATATAGAAAAAAGAAGAAATGGTATGATTGCCAATGCATCAACTCTTCACAAACGACCAAAAATGGCACAGAAATTAATAACTATAGGTCAACATACCGCAAAGTCAGCTATAAAAGACCCCAAAATGATAATATAAAACAATTTAAACGAGAAAAATAACTTCCTAATTTATGTACCAAAAAATGAACGAAAAACAAATATGTAACAGCCACTGAATTACAGGCTCCAGATTTGGGAGAGACACATACATACTGGATGTGGCGGGGTCAAACATGTTTGCGTGATCGCAACCCACTCCCTTACATGAAACAGTGGTGTAATAGTACAACATAAGAACGATCTATAAAAATCAGTTGAAAGTCTTAACTCGACAGATGATTAAAGATACAAATACTACATGAAATTACACGTGGACGTGTCCGGGTACTTGTACATCCCAAACAAAACCAAATAGACACTAAGTACAAATATGAGAGTACTCACAGTAAGCCTAATAAACTCATCGTAGATACAAGGATTTAAATTTTGTATTTGAGCCAGACGCGCGTTTCGTCTACAAAAGGCTCATCAGTGACGATCGAATAAAGTTCGAAATTGCAGAGTTTCTACTCGAATACATTATTCTGACTCCTGGCAGACAAGATTTTCTTTTACACCTGTCAAGCTGCAAATACTGATTTTAAATTTATATGTTTGATCAGGCACAAGTCTTAATCCACGATCTTTTTCCCCCCAAAAAATCTATAACTTTCAGAATAAATCATGGTAGAGCTAAACAATTAATTTTTTGTGAGAGATGCATTCATCTGTTTACTTTTCTGTTGTTTGTTTTGTAGGTGTTTTGTTACTCAGTATTTAATGTTGTTTTGTGTACTCTTTGTCTTTTTGTAGTTTTGCAACATTTCAGTACTAGGGTTTATTTCCGTTGGGCAGCCTCTTTGTGGGTGTGTTACATGCGATACGTTTTTCGTGGAGTTTTGCAACATTCAGACATTTGAATGTGTCCCTGTCGAGCTGACACAATAACAATAGCCGCCTTTCGAACGTGTCTTAAAATATTCTTGTGTTACCTATTCTAAGATCGGTTCCGGACTTCTTTTTACTTTGCATATTGCTGTGTGTTTGTTGATTCCACATAGGATAGATGTATACATGGGGGGGAGGGGGGGGGGGTGTAAGATTTCACTAAACAAGTTATATATAAATTGAGGTCTAGCAGGACGGCAACAGTGCAGGCGATTGGGTGTCCTGGCGAGGGAAGAACAAAAAATTTGCGAAAGCAAGTTTACAGATCTAACATTGTTGGGTTGATGTTAAGACGAGTTTTATATATATAATTATATATATTTATACGAGTCTAAATTGAAAACTACGTTCAAACCTATGATTGCGTTGGATAAAAACCGCAATTATTATACTCGTGCATGTAAACCAAATTTCGTTGTAGAAGGGTCTAAAAATAGCACAAACAACATTTTCCAAAAGACCAAAATAGTGAAAAAGTATATTTAAACAAAACGCATTTGACTAACAGGTCGAACAACTGATATTCTTTAACCCTGCTGACTGCCATTATATATATACATGCCGCATTTGTGCGGCTATTCTAAGTCGGGATTCTCTGGCCTATGTTAGTTTAGTATGGGTTTTTTTTACTACTTATTTTGGTTCCTTTATATGTTTCGGAGATATTTTTTTTTTATTAAATTTCATATTTGCTGAATTTGGATACAAACATACTGTTTAGATGCAAGCAAAACCTCACTTGTGGGATTTCCTCACTGTGTCGAACAATTGGTGGCCCTGTGCTGTTTTCTGCTCTTTGGACGGGTTACTGTCTCTTTGACACATTCCCAATTTTCATTCCCAATTTTAAGTTCTAAAGTTTCCAATGAGAATAATGTCATGCTTTATACTATTCTAATATTGATAGACATTATATTTGTCAATATCTAAATGGTCAGAGTCAGAATTATTTCACAACAATTAAAATTGTGATGTTTAAACTCCATACAGTTGCATAAAGGACCTACATGTTGTACTTATGATTTATCTGTTCTTGTCTTGAACATGTTCGAAATATTTGTGACTGGACGTAAAGACAATAACAATCAATTACAGCGAATCAGTTAAAAGTAATATGTAGTAATATAATAATGTTTTAGAAAAAAAATGTATAAAGCTAGTTCTTTATACAGCCTCACCCTACACCTGGCTACACTAGTATTATAATACTAAAATGAAACTCGCATTTTATAACGTCCAACACATGCATTTCTTCTTTATATAGCGGATAATTATTTCGACAGGAAATCTCAATTGTTGACAGTTTAGTTGGAGCGTTTGTCTGAGATTTATTATCGGAACTCCCAGCCTGTTTATTTTAATTAGCAACAAGCCTAACTTTAACATTCCTATCTTGTTTGATAATCACATTTGATTGTTTCAACAACGCGCCTTTTTCTATCTGCGGTAAATATTGGTGAACTTTGATATATATTTTCAAGGTTGTATAAAATATGTTGCTACACAATAAATTTGCAATGAAACCTAACATAACGTATACTTGAGAGGCGGATCCAGCCATTTAAAAAAGGGGGGTCCAACATATGTCCCAATTCAAATGCAATAATAGTTAAGAAAAAAAAGGGGGGTTCAGCCCCTAGAACCTCACCCACCTCCACTCCGGAATCCCCAAACTGTAGTAAAATTTTAATTTACAAATCTACAAAAGTTACTTGCATGAAAATTGTTTTCCATTTTGTTTATAAAACATGAGGAAGTCATAAAATTGAGAAAGGAAATGGGGAATTTGTCAAAGAGACAACTACCCGACCATAGAAAAGACAACAGCAGAAGGTCACCAACATGTCTTCAACGTAGCGAGAAATTCCCGCACCTGGTCCTGGTCCTGGTCCCTATTAAATAAATATATACTAGTTCAGTGATAATGAACACCATACTAAACTCCAAATTGTACACAAGAAACTAAAATTAAAAATAATACAAGACTAACAAAGGCCAGAGGCAGCTGACTTGGGACAGGCGCAAAAATGTGGCGGGGGTAAACATGTTTATGTTTATAACATACATGTATGTACATGTTTATATAAAATCTGCTATTTTCGGTCGTTAAATTATTTATAAAAAATACGTTTGGCGTTACAGAAAAGAGGGATGATTCCTACTTTCAATTTTCTTAACCCCTATACGAAAATCCGTCAAATCATTTTCACCAGAATATCACATCTTTTACCTCTTCTCTTCATCCAGTTCCTAATCCCTTGACCCCAACTGCCCGCCCGCTAACCCCCGCTTCCCTTCCCATGTTCCTTTATCTCTGTCCGTCTCTCAGGAAATAACGGGTTATGTGGGATCGCTTCATTTTTAAGTGATACATGTATGTGTTTACCATAAATATGTGTCTTTTAAAAGGTGTGTGGGTTCCCTAGATAATTATTTACCAAACTGTAACTTGTACAATGTAAATGTGTTCTTAGTGTAATATTTCTATGTTCCCCTAACAGAACACTTCAATGGTGAAAATTGGCATATTTCACTTGAAGACCATTTAATATAAAATCCTCAAAGAAACATTGTATTCAATGTTAAGTTGATGTGTTTTCCTATATGCAAATTTATATATGTTCCTCCCAATATTGTTTCGCTAAATAATAATTTTATTAGGTGTTCCACATGGAATATTTCACTAAATGATGTATTTGTAATTCTTGTTTGATATTTTTTATTCATCTTGTTTTTGGTAATCAGTTTTTCTATTTATATAGTATACATATATATAGGAAGATGTGGCATGTGCTAGTGCCAATGAGACAACTCTCTATCCAAGTATCAATTTATAAAAGTAAACCATTATAGGTCAAGGTACGACCTTCATCACGGAGCCTTAGCTAACACCGGACAACAAGCTATAAAGTGTCTTAAAAATTACTAGTGTTAAACCATATACAAACAGGAACGGTCTTGTTTTTTTTTTTGGGGTGGGTGGGGGGGATTGACAGTCAAATGATAAAATCTGAGTCAAAACGTAGCAGAACTTTAGCCGTGTTTTTATTTACTTGATGTATAGTCAACCCATTGTCCTTTAAACTATCGATTTTCTAGACGAAAAGGAAATATTAAAAAAAAATTGTCACTCTCTCGGCCATGTGATAGAGTAAATTAACACCCTCGTATCAGCCATCAAAATATTGCATTTTCATATGAAGTATAATTCATTTTTTGTCGTTCACCAATTAAACCATAAGTCAGGCTGTTTGTTAACTTGTTTGTATTGTTTTACCTATCATTTCGAGTCTTTGTAACTGATTTTGCAGTTTGGTATTTTATTTTATTAGTGAAGGTCGTACGGTGACCTTAAGTTGGTAATTTTTGTGTCACTTGGTCTGTTGTGAAAAATTGACTCATTGATTACAATATCACATCTTTCTTTAAATTATGTTAATTACGCGAGCAAAAATTTAATGCATTACACGACGGTTCCCCAATGAATAGCCTTCATCTATAGATAATTATATATATGGTTAGGAATCTGATATGCTACTGTGTAACAGTAATTGTAATATTTTCAAAAGTACACAAAGTCATCATGGTCACATGCAGTTGTGATAATACTAATTTGATTGAAGACCTAATACATATTTTTCTTAAAAAAATTACAAGTTGAGAAAATTTAAATAAAAGATGATCTAGTCTTAAGGTGGTATTAGTGTCTTCCTCTATCTTGGATTGTAAAAAACAGAGAACCAAAGATCTAGATTTTCCATCAAGATAGCAAAATTTGATGCAGGAATGCAGATATTTAATGTGAATTTTCATTTATAAGAGCCAATTTATAAGAATAGAACTTATAAATATTAATATTATTGCAAATGTTAACTATTTTGGCTTGTTTTTAGGTTTTTTTAATTGGCATTTTAGGGGGAGGTAACTCTAAAACAGTGCATTTTCTGAAGGATTCATGGAATTTTCCTATTTTGTATTTTAGACGGAAAAAAGTACGGTGACCCTATCTTTTCTTTTGATATTCTCAAAGCAGTGTCTGAAATCTATATGTTCCTGAAGTATTTAATAATTCTATCATTTTGTTTAGTTTCTAATCACAAAATGGTGTTTTTTCCTGTATAATCCATACAAAATGTGTCATTTTGTCCCGTCCTGTAGCTTGAGAAAATGCGCGTTGACTTATCATTTGTATTATATTTTTCGACATGTATCAATAGATACTACGTTTTGGCAAAGTAACGAACAAATTCTATCATTTTTATTTAGACTCCCATACCACCTTAAGTATTTTCTAGACTGATTTAACTCATTTCTATACAATAGTTAGTACAATCAGGGAGAATCCATGAAATGTGAAAAGGGGGTGTAAATCCCAAAAAGGCAATTCATACTGGCGAGAGGAGCTAGGTGAAGGACTACTTTATCCTTTAGATACATATAACTGTGAGAACCATACTATTTTCTGTCTATTTCGATGAAAGGAGGGGGTGAACATCTTGCACACGTCCTATCATAGATCGCCACTGGCAATGACAAGACGCGATTCTTTTATGATTAAGTGGTAAAGTTGTTAAAAAAAACCTTAAAACATCAATTCTTAAATTTCTACACAAATATATTTGAACAAAAATTTGAAAAAATAAATAAAAAAAGTAAATTGTATTTATATAAAAGTTTAAAGCAAAATTTAGAAATGGAAAACTACTTAAACTGTAAATCTTTTGAAAAGAGAAGTAACATAACAAAAATGAGAATTAGCGATCATAATTTAATGATAGAAAAAGGCAGACATTTAAAAATACCTAGAGAAAAAAGACTATGCACATCCTGTAATACAATGGAGGATGAAGCCCATTTTATTTTATACTGCAAAAAAATTGCTAAACTAAGAGAGAACTTTATAGGAAATGTAATTAAACATATGCCAGATTTTATGTCCTGGCAAGAAAATGAAAAAAATACATATCTTCTTTGTCCATCAACCTCAAAAGAAGTAGAAAGCTTAGGGTCCTATTTTAAACAGGCATTAGAACTGAGGACAGGGGACTCTTGATTTATTTATAAAATATATATTTATATATCATATAGATAGATTGTTTTGCTTTTTTGCTGTTTTTGTTTTCATGGTTTTGTTTGTTAAATGTATTTTGTGTATGTTTATATTATTTGTCACAAACTTATTGTTCAGAGTTTATACGACAATAAATATTTGAATTGAATTGGTAAAAGATATGACATGGGTATAATCTGTTCTAATCTTCATAAGTAGAGTTTGAATATTGATTATATTTTTTAGTAAGACTAGACATCGTGGTTTCGTCCTTGAATCAAAGTACCTAGTATGCTTATTTTTAGACTGGACTTTAAGTACACGTATTGACGACTAATAAACCCATGCTGATCTTAAGGTGCACAGTTATCTTTGATTTCAAAACCTTTCTGTTTGAACCCGTCTTTGTTTTCTTGATACATTACACTTACAATAAACGAAATTTAACTTTTCAACTTATTAACCAAAATCGAGTGATGTTATGGTGGGAGAGGACTGACATGTAAGAATGGTGTACCAAAGATTAACATAGATATAAAATAACTACTGGAAGAAGTCCATAATTAATAATAAATTACGTCTTGTGTGCATAGAGGAGCTTTGATACTACAGTTTATAAAAAAAATATTACATGTAATTAGTCACTTGATATAAACAAGCTTCAATCGATTTATATATACTAGTCAACAAAGGAAACGATTTGATTGGACTCCAGTGGCAAATAGTTCATGAATGGTTCCGGACGAACACAAGAAACAATACAAGGCAATGTATATCATTAAATTGAATACACTGTAATAAGGAAAATAATAGGCCAATTGGTCCTATATTTACAAAGTGTTATGTTCTTATTAAAACTATTGAAGACAAATACGCGATTTCTGTTGTTGCAATAATTGATATTTCAAAAATCTTATTTTCACCAAAAAAATTCATGAATCGATTTTGAACTGAAAACTTCCAACTTAATCAAAGTACTGAAGTACTAAACATCGGATGACTCAAGTTCTTGTGGATGGTCAAAAGCAGATGTCACAGAAAAAGATCACAGTCACCTCTGTACATTTGCTATTCCTGAAACTGAGTTTAATGTACAGAGTATATTTTTTTCTGAGACAAGTTCTTGCGTGGATGATGAATAAATGACAGGAAATTCAACCGCACCGTAATAACTATGATATTGTTGAGATACAAATCAGTTTACTTGGGACTATTATACTAATATGGGGACGTAGTCCCCAATAACAGTAGAAAATTCAATAAAAAAAAAAATACGGGAAAATTTCCCGAATTTTTCATTTTTCTAATGAACTCAAAATCGTTCAAATTTTTTTTTTGTCGTGTTTTGAAATCCCGGACCTGCGCAGAAATGTACTATGTACTTCCTTTTTCCGGTCTCGTTTGCATGAATCTTTGAGTAAAATATATATTTATCAGTCTAGTATAAAAATAGGAAGGAACGCGCAATACCAATTTCATTTTACATAATTCCTTGATATGAAAAAACGTTACCTGATGATAGCGTTTCTTTGTTTACATTGTATATGACGTCATAATTTAAATAACGTCATAACTAAAATCCCTAACAACAGAACCAAAATCCGGAAACGTTACGGTATTTCCGTTTCTTTTTTTTAGAACAAATATTTAAGTTACAAAATAATAATTCATACAGACTTCGTCCCCATTTACAGGTAATGCCTGCCTCATATTATAATAAACGTCACAGAGTATGTACTGGTTTGTTGTTATTTTATTATTAATATAACAGTTACATGTACAGTCCTTGGATGGTGTAAACTTCCCACTAACAGTTACACTATACACCATTACACCATACACCTTACAGCATTACACCATACACCTTGTACCATTACACCATACACGTTACACCTTTGCACCATACACCTTACACATTACACCATGCACCATTCCCCATTCTATCTACACGATCCGAAATTACCCATAATGCAATTAAATTTCAAATATTAAGATTATTATTATTGAGTATGTTTACACTTCGAAAAAATAAAATAAAAAGAAATTCGTTTCAACCAATGAGATGTCGTACACCATCATTCACACCATTCCCGATCGCTAGTTACACAATCACACCATTCCTCAAACACCATTACACCATTCCCCTTACACCATACACCACAGCACCATACACCACATCACCATACACCTTACACCATTACACCATTACACCAGTACACTATACAATTTTTTGGAAAGTTAACACCATCCAAGGGCTGTATATATAATTTCCACATTGTTTATGTATATGCCCGTCCCAAGTCAGGAGCCTGTAATTCAGTGGTTGTCGTTTGTTCAAGTGTTACAAATTTGTTTTTCGTTCATTTTTTAAACATAAATAAGGCCGTTAGTTTTCTCGTTTGAATTGTTTTACATTGTCTTAACGGGGCCTTTTATAGCTGACTACGCGGTATGGGTTTTGCTCATTGTTGAAGGCCTTACGGTGACCTATAGTTGTTAATGTTTGTGTCATTTTGGTCTTTTGTGGATAGTTGTCTCATTGGCAATCATATACCATGCACATCTTCTTTTTTTATATTTCATCCAATTGTATATCAATATATTCTACTATGCTTTTAATAGTGCAGTGTAAGTGCATGGTGGACACTCTTTTGTAAGAAATCGATTTTTCTGAAAGATTAGATATGAGAAGCCATTCATATTTTCCCGCAAAAAAATACAGAGTTACCGGTCCTTATCGGGAGTGTCGTAAAACGTTTTTGAGATATTCTTCAGCAAGCTTTAACACAATTTACAACTTCAAACGTTTAATGTTTTGCATGTTATTTTCTGTAATAAAGCACTAGCATGCATTTTATTAAATGGCGTGCATATATATTTCCAATTTCCTTACTATTTCCTATACCTTTCCTAAGATTATAAATATAAGGCGATGTTGTATGATTGCCAATGAGACAACTTTCCACCAAAGTTCATATTTAGTAGATGTTAGCAATAAGAGGTAACGGTACGACTTTCAACAATGACAAAAGTCGATACCTTAAAGTCGATTATGAAAGGCCAAGACATAAATAAAAAGTGAAACAAATAAATTGAGAAAAATAACGGCATAATTCACAAATCAATTGGGAAAAACAAAAATTAATGACATGAACCATTACAACCACTAAATTGCAGGTTCTATACAAAAGACAGGCGCATACATAATGTGGCGGGTTTAAACATGTTTGTGAGCGCTCAACCTTCTAACATATGAACAAACTATAGAAGCCAGTTGAAAATGGCTTGTCTCATCAGATCGATACAAACAGAAAAAAACTGACTAAAACATAGACCGGACGTGACAGAGTATTTATACATCTCGTACAACAAAATATAAAAAGTAGAGACCTAAGACTATATATATTGATGTTTCAACTCATGATGGGGTTCAACTTGATTTCTTAGACTTAGCCTTTTGAATATATGTTTAGGCTACAACAGTGAACTAATGGAAGAAATAAATGTCTAAAAAACCGAATGATATAAACATACAACAAAAGTGCCTAACTATATAAGTTTAACATAGAAAAGTATACGACGTATAATTGATTTTAAGACCGAGAAATATTTTCCAGTTAACAAACATATATACATAACTACGTGTACGTACAATTGAAATTAAAATGAGATTTATAGAATAAATTATCGAAGAATCCAAAAAGAAAAATATTCAACGAGTGACCGAACAACACATGAATTTGCTAATGCGCGCAGCCTATTTGAATTCTTTGATTCGTTATTCTTTTTATTACATTGGCAAATGGCTTTTTTTTTTAAGTAAAAAGGGTAAGAAACTAACATGTATATCTAAATGAGATTTAAATTTCACACACATTATTTGATAAGAAGATACCAAGTCAATAGCTGATAAAGAAATTAAGAAAACAAATGGCACACATACAGGTGAACTCGTTTGGACCCTGCAAGATGATTGACCAAAAGGAAAAATGTAAATCCTATAATGCACTGGTCATTAGTCATTTCTCTACATGTCTTCTGCCATAATCATAACAGACTAAATGCACTGATCCAGGGTTTGGTGTTTGAAGGCTCTACCAATGTTGGGAGTTAAAGAACCATATTTTACCCCAAAAAATGGATGTAGTCTAATCTATGAAATATATTCATTTCTGAAAACAAAGGGGGGTGGGGTAAAATTGAAGAAAAGAAAATAATAAGCAACTGCGCATCCAATTTAGGATTTCAAGCATGTCAGTCATTGTGATTACAATTTCTAAAACATATCATTTATTCATTTTTTTTTTCTAATATATTTTCCGGTGTTAAAGAAGTTATCTTGTCCTCCCCTGAGTGCTCCGTATAAAAACATTTTGGGGGGAAAACACAGATACATTGGATTTGACAGTTTGACACCACCATTTATTTGTTTTCATGCTGCTACTCGTTACTCGACACGTTACTAGGATAACCTTGGGCTGATATGTATAAAACTACTTATCCGAAAGGACGGATTTTTTTCTACATGTCCTACGATAAATAAATAATACGATAAGATCTGTCCTACTAAAAAGGGCTTGGGAACGCCCGAGAGCGCCCGAGAAAAGAAAAAGCGCCCGAGGAAGAAAAAAAGGCCCGGGAGAATAAGTGATTTCCTGAATGAAAAAAAAAACATTGGGATATTAACGATGCTAAATCTAAAGTGTTTAGATAGTGTTGTTGCACTTTTACATTTTAGATTTAAAAATTGTATATAATTTGGTAAATATAAGTATATAGAAGAATCATGAACGATATTGTCCTCGATCAAAACGTATATTTAGTTAGTTTAAAAAAATTCAGTTCCCGAGGTCTAATATTCGCAACTGCATGGTGAACACTTGTTCAATTACATTTACCGTTCTTAAATAATTTTATAAAATTAATATTTATCTGGGAAATTTGAGAAACGTATCTGTCGGTGTTTAACGATTTATAAATCTTCAGCATAAACTGTGATCCATTATTAGCTTTTCGAAATAGTATTCATATATTATTGTTAAAATTGAAACATTCATCTCTATATATTTTCCCCGGGCGCTAATTTTTTTTTCCACGGGCGCTGTTTCTTCATCCGGGCGCTCCCGATGCTTTTTAGTAGGACCCGATTAGATATCTTAACTTGAATAGTTTTAAATTATTGAAAAACAATAGTTAATAGTTTTAAATAGTTTTAAGGAGTATGATTGAATTTAAGTAGATTAGAACTCGTTTTTATAGTTTTACTTATAATTTTGCAAGTTAAATTAATCTAATCGTTATTTTTCAGTACAATATGAATTATGTTGAAACAAAGTTACAATTTCTTTTAAAAATAACAGTATTTTTTAAATAGTTTATTACAGTGTAGAAAGTTGAACGTTAATCTTTACGGGATTCCTAAATGTTATGACACCTTCAGTAGGTCAGTCTAGTCATTAAGAGTTCAAATAATAGTCGTCTGCAAATACAGCTGGTGGATATTTAATTACATTGTTTTTATCATCTCTGGGAATCAGGCTAACTTAGTGTGAAATTTTCTGTCTAATGTTGCAGACGTAAACAGTTCGCTTTTATTACAGCGAAAACAATGTTGTGAAATTATAAGAAATGTTGTAAATATTGGATAAAAAAAATTAGTTATAAGAAAACATTCGATGTCACTGCTTTAGAGGAGATGATACTTTTGCAAATTTAAATGTGAAATTACAAAAAATCCTAATGCAATTGTTATAAAATATACCATATAACAAATACTATGAGAAAAATATAAAAATATTCATAACTGTCATACAAGCGCGGAATATAGTTTCAATTGGGAGATATATTCTCCGTAACACATGCGAATATCAACCAGAATACAGGTGCGCCTATACATCACATGCGATTTCTTTATAATAAATAACTAGAGGCTCTAAAGTACGAAGCCCTGTTGGTCTCACACAGATTATAAAGTGTATTTTAAAGTCCTGCGCTGATGATGTGTAAAGTCTAGCGCTGGAGATATAGAGTCTAGCGCTAGAGATGTAAAGTCTAGCGTTGGGGATGTAAAGTCTAGCGCTGGAGATGTGTAATATCTAGCGCTACAGATATGCAAAGTCTAGCGCTCAAGATGTAAAGTTAAGCGCTGGAGATGTAAAATCAAGCGCTGGAGATGTAAAGTTAAGCGCTGGAGATCTACATGTAAAGTCAAGCGCTGGAGATATAAAGTCTAGCGCTTGAGATGTAAAGTCAAGCGCTGGAAATGTAAAGTCCAGCGCTGAAAATGTAAAGTCTAGCGCTGAAGATATAATAAAATTAACGGTATCAATTTTCTTGCACCAGATGCGCATTTCGACAATACATGTCTCTTCAGTGATGCTCGTGGCCAAAATATTTGAAATCCAAAGCTTATAAAAAAGATGAAGAGCTATAACCCAAAAGGTCCAAAAATTATAGCCAAATCTGTGAAAGGAATCAGAGCTTTGCATGAGGGAGATACATTCCTTTATTTATAACAATTTCTATCATTTTGTAATAGCAAATTGTAATAACACATAAAAAAGTCCGTATTTTCATGCCAGTACCGAAGTACTGGCTATTGGGCTAGTGATACCCTCGGGGACTAATAGTCCATCACCAGAGGCATCGACCCAGTGGTAGTAATAAAATTAACGGTATCAATTTTCTTGCACCAGATGCGCAATTCGACAATACATGTCTCTTCAGTGATGCTCGTGGCCAAAATATTTGAAATCCAAAGCTTATAAAAAAAAGATGAAGAGCTATAATACAAAAGGTCCAAAAAGTATAGCCAAATCCGTATAAAGTGTAGCACTGAAGATGTAAATTCAAGCGCTGTAGATGTAAAGTCTATCGCTAGAAATGTAAAATCGTGTTTTATAGTGTGTTGCAAATAAGGATGCAAGAAAAGCCTCGGTCAGATCTTACCGGATATCTCGAACGCACGCCTAACGGAAAACCTTTTTTCCATCCGTTCATGTCCGTTAGACGTCCGTTCTTCTTCGTAAGACGTCCGTCCATATCCGTTGCATGTCCGTTAAGCGTACGTTTTATCCGTCGACGTCCGTTCTGTCCGGTCGAAAATTGTGAGCATATTCAAAACGTTGAACGGACGTCCAACGGATAAAATGTCCGTTGAACGTCCGTTAGGCGTCCATTTTGTACGGTACTCGTCCGTTTCGTTTCCATTTTGTATACGTTACGTGTCCGTTATACATCTGTTGGTGGTCTGGATGATAAACTCACCAACGGACTTCTACCGGACGTATAACGGATAAAACGGATGTTGAACGAATGAGATCGGACTTCTACCGGACGTATAACGGATAAAACGGATGACCAACGGATCTGAAACGGATATATGCCAATTGAAATTTTCGTCAGAAATGCCAATTATTGGTATGTCAGATTTCTTAAGGTTCATGAATTCTTATTACTCATAATCAACCTTAAAGTAAGGGCGATTCTTCACAATCAAGCAGCTCTTATTTCAGACGCTGACCTTATGCGGTATTTTGAAGAATAAACCAAAAACAGTTACACCTAAACATTTTGAATATTTATGCGATGTACATGTATTATTATTGTTGCCTTTTATTTTTCCGTATATATTGTTCATCCGTTTTATCCGGTACGCTTCCGTTAGGTGTGCGTTTTATGCGGTACTCTTCCGTTGGATGTACGTTCGACATCCGTTCTGTCCGGTACGTTTCCGTTTCTCGTACTTTGCATATCCGGTATGTGTCCGTAAGGCATCTGTTACACGTCCGCTGTATTCGGTCAGTACATCAACGGACTCCCAACGGATAACAATTCTGTCAACGGACAACTTTTATTTTCATTCGTTAGACGTCCGTTCTTGCTTCGGTCACACCTTATCGGATAGCACGAACGGACGCCTAACGGATGAAAAAAAAAAAGATGTCCGGACAGAACGGATGTCCAATGTATATACGGATGGTATGCTGCTTTCACGAAAAAATACTTTGGGTAGCACTTTACCAAAGAGAATAAGCCTTCTGCAAATCTCTTCGATCATAAGCTTAAGTTTTATAAAAATGTCCATGAACCAGAGTTTGAATGGTGTCGAAACTTTTATATTGACTGCTTTATTTGAATGAACGAATCAGTACATTGCTTTAAAATTAATGCACTTATATAATAGAATCGATAGAGTATGGTTATTAAATTGGGTATGTTGTAAAGGTTAAATGAAATTGTCTACGTTTTTTTATTCTTCTGTAATGTTTACTGTTTTCAGAGTGTTTTTTTGTTTTCTTTTTTAGCCATGGCTTAGTCAGTTTATTTTCGACTTGTGGGTTTTTATGTCCTCTGGGTATCCTTTGCCTGTTTTTTAGTGATGATTTTTTTAAAGTAAATGAAATAGGGGATAAATGGTTCATTTTTAAATAAATTGTTACCTATGTCAAATTCAAAACATTGCCAGTGTTTATCTTATGAAAGCACCAAATGTTAGACATGTCTACCGAAACAAAAACATATTCCAACTAGTATCTCAATTGTTTGTAAAACAATTGAAAGGTCTTTCCTGTAAAAGTGATGTTTCCGTAATGTACTTTGTATGACCTTTCGTTTGATATACGACAAGCATACCTTCTGAAACTTTTCGCTTTTTACACTTAATGACCTTATCCGCCTACATGTTTGAGATCGGAAGTATGATATATGTAACACAGGGTAGATGAGCTTTCATTTGATATGCGACAACGCCATGTTCTAGAAAGTTTGATTTTTGCACTTAATAACCCCATGCAACTAATTTTTGGAGGTCGGGAATTTGATATTTCAAATATACACATCATGACCTTTCATTTGATATACAACAACCCTATCTTAAAAGAAAATTTATGTTTTGCACTCAATGACCCCATCCAACCCATTTTTGGGAGACGTCAATTTGAAATTTGAAATGTACACTTTATGTTCTTTCATTTGATATGCGACAACCTTACCATCTGAGAAATTTGAATGTTTGCACTAAATGACCCCACCCGTCCCCCTGGGATGAAAAGGGGGTTTAAAATTTTCATTTTTAAGTAGAGTTTGTTAAGACCTTCAATTTGATATATCAGATGACCCCATTTGACAAAGTGCAAATAATGATGCAATATCAACTATATAAATAGAAGTTATGAAACTTACAAAGTCAATGCAAAACTTAAAAATTTCAAATTGATTTTTTTGGTGTTTTTTTTTCAATGGAATGTTTTTGGTATTTAGTCAAACATATAACTATGTTAACCTCTTCAATTTCTAAAACATTTTAAGTGGTAAGCTCTTGATGATTCAGAAATACATGCCTCCGCTCGCAAAACTTCAAACTGCATTATCTCTAAAACGACAATAGATATCTCAAATCTGTTAAATGATAAATGATCTACAGTTGAAGGACAACATTATAGAAAAAGAATTTGGACAATTTCAAAGTTCACCAAGGTCACAATTAATCATCAAATATATGATGCAATACAAAACTTGAGAACCGGAAGTCGTAGAGACATGGGACTATCACCATTCAACTCAGGACCACTTGACCTTTCAAATATCACAAGGTCAAAGTCATAGTATAATGTGAAGGTCAAGGTGAAATTTCATCATGACCTGACATTGACCTCAAATTGAAGGTCTTGAACTACTGATCATCTTTGCAGTTTATAGTAGGTTGATATCTGTTACCTTTAAAAAGATATACACACAATACTATACTTTTAAGAATCATCCCGTCGTAACTTTTGAACAGACAGTCGGACTCTTTTGAGCTCAGTGTATAAAATGTAGAGCTCGTTGAGAGGAACATTTTATACGCTTTAAGTATGCAGCAAACTCTTATCGTTTTCTTAATATGAAAGCTTGAAATTGCAGCGTAATTTTGTTTTGCACTCAGTGACCTTTGACCTTGGGTGCAAATTAAAGGTCACATGAACTTAAGATTATTGGTGTAGGTCCCAAATCTTTACGACTTCCGGTTCTGGAGATACAATTTTTCAAAAATTGTGTATATTTTTTCAAGGGAAATAACTCCTTATAAGGGTTAACAACAAAATGATTATATATGTTAATTAACATTGCCATCTGTTCTTGTACATGTTGCCGTTTTCAAATGGATTCTATCTTGAATACTTTTTGAGAAAAATGTAAAAGAAAAAAAATGCTTCAAGGGGACATAACTCTCATAGGGAATGATGAAATCCTTAGCAGCCTCATATGGTAACACATCATGATGAGATCTAACTATTGTCCAAATAAGGTCATGATATCTTAAAAAACAACGAGGGGGTGCCATGTCGAAAAAAACCAATAAAAGGGAGATAACTTCTAAAGGGGATGATGAAATCCTACACAGCCTCATCTGGTAATACTTCATGATGAGGTCTACCGATGGTCCATATTTGGTCTTGATAACTCCAATAGAAACAAGGGGAGGTCATGTCAAACAAATGCTGGATGAAAAAAAAAAAAAAAAAAAAAAAAAACAGGAGAACTAGTATCTCAATTGTTTGTAAAACAATTGAAAGGTCTTTCCTGTAAAAGTGATGTTTTCGTATTGTACTTTGTACGACCTTTCGTTTGATATACGACAAGCACACCTTCTGAAACTTTTCGCTTTTTACACTTAATGACCTCATCCGTCTACATTTTTGAGATCGGAATTATGATATATGGAACAGAGTAGATGAGCTTTCATTTGATATGCGACAACACCATGTTCTAGAAAGTTTGATTTTTGCACTTAATAACCCTATCCAACTAATTTTTGGAGGTCGGGAATTTGATATTTCAAATGTACACATCATGACCTTTCATTTGATATACAACAACCCTACCTTAAAAGAACATTTATTTTTTGCACTCAATGACCCCATCCAACCCATTTTTGGGAGACGTCAATAGGAAATTTGAAATGTACGCTTTATGTTCTTTCATTTGATATGCGACAACCTTACCATCTGAGAAATTTGAATGTTTGCACTAAATGACCCCACCCGTCCCCCTGGGATGAAAAGGGGGTTTAAAATTTTCATTTTTAAGTAGAGTTTATTAAGACCTTCAATTTGATATATCAGATGACCCCATTTGACAAAGTGCAAATAATGATGCAATATCAACTGTATAAATAGAAGTTATGAAACTTACAAAGTCAATGCAAAACTTGAAAATTTCAAATTGATTTTTTGGTGTTTTTTTCCATGGAATGTTTTTGGTATTTGGTCAAACATATAACTATGTTAACCTCTTCAATTTCTAAAACATTTTAAGTGGTAAGCTCTTGTTGATTCAGAAATACATGCCTCCGCTAGCAAAACTTCAAACTGCATTATCTCTAAAACGACAATAGATATCTGAAAACTGTTAAATGATAAATGATCTACAGTTGAAGGACAACATTATAGAAAAAGAATTGGGACAATTTCAAAGTTCACCAAGGTCACAATTAATCATCAAATATATGATGCAATACAAAACTTGAGAACCGGAAGTCGTAGAGACATGAGACTATCACAATTCAACTCAGGACCACTTGACCTTTCAAATATCACAAGGTCAAGGTCATAGTATAATGTGAAGGTCAAGGTGAAATTTCATCATGACCTGACATTGATCTCAAATTGAAGGTCTTGAACTACTGATTATCTTTGTAGTTTATAGTAGGTTGATATCTGTTACCTTTAAAAAGATATACACATAATACTATACTTTTAAGAATCATCCCGTCGTAACTTTTGAACAGACAGTCGGTCTCTTTTGAGCTCAGTGTATAAAATGTAGAGCTCGTCGAGAGGAACATTTTATACGCTGTAAGTATGCAGCAAACTCTTACCGTTTTCTTAATATGAAAGCTTGAAATTGCAGCGTAATTTTTTTTTGCACTCGGTGACCTTTGACCTTTGGTGCAAATTAAAGGTCACATGAACTTAAGATTATTGGTGTAGGTCCCAAGTCTTTACGACTTCCGGTTCTCAGGATACAATTTTTCAAAAATTGTGTATATTTTTTCAAGGGAAATAACTCCTTATAAGGGTTAACAACAAAATGATTGTATATGTTAATTAACATTGCCATCTGGTCTTGTACACGTTGCCGTTTTCAAATGGATTCTATCTTGAATACTTTTAAAGAAAAATGCAAATAAAAGAAATTGCTTCAAGGGGACATAACTCTCAAAGGAGATGATGAAATCCTTAGCAGCCTCATATGGTAATACATCATGATGATATCTACCTATTGTCCAGATAAGGTCGTGATATCTTACTAAACAACGAGGGGGGGCCATGTCGAAAAAACCAATAAAAGGGAGATAACTTCTAAAGGGGATGATGAAATCCTACACAGCCTTATCTGGTAATACCTCATGATGAGGTTTATCGATGATCCATATTAGGTCTTGATGACATCAATAGAAACGGGGGGAGGGCATTTAGAAAAAATGTTGGAAAAAAAAACATTAGAAAAACAGTAAGGTCTTTCCCATGTAGGGGAAAGACCTTAAAAACAATAAGGTCTTTCCTCGCGGAGAGGAAAGACCTTAAAAACATGCGAAAAACAATAAGGTCTTTCCTCGCGGAGAGGAAAGACCTTAAAAACTAGTATCTCAATGGTTTGTAAAACAATTGAAAGGTCTTTCCTGTAAAAGTGATGTTTTCGTTATGTTCTTTGTACGACCTTTCGTTTGATATACGATAAGCATACCTTCTGAAACTTTTCGCTTTTTACACTTAATGACCTCATCCGCCTACATTTTTGAGATCGGAAGTATGATATATGTAACACATGGTAGATGTGCTTTCATTTGATATGTGACAACGCCATGTTCTAAAAAGTTTAAATTTTGCACTTAATAACCCCATCCAACCAATTTTTGGAGGTTGGGAATTTGATATTTCAAATGTACACATCATGACCTTTCATTTGATATACAACAACCCTATTGTAAAAGAAATTATTTTTTTTGCACTCAATGACCCCATCCAACCAATTTTTGGGGGACGTCAATTTGAAATTTGAAATGTACGCTTTATGTTCTTTCATTTGATATGCGACAACCTTACCATCTGAGAAATTTGAATTTTTGCACTAAATGACCCCAACCTTCCACCTGGGATGAAAAAGAGGTTTAAAATTTTCATTTTTAAGTAGAGTTTATTGAGACCTTCAATTTGATGTATCAGATGACCCCATTTGACAAAGTGCAAAAAATGATGCAATATCAACTATATAAATAGAAGTTATGAAACTCACAAAGTCAATGCAAAACATGAAAATTTCAAATTTATTTTTGGGTGTTTTTTTTCCATGGAATGTTTTTGGTATTTGGTTAAACATATAACTATGTCAATCTCTTCAATTTGTTAAACATTTTAAGTGGTTAGCTGTTGTTGTTTCAGAAATACTTGCCGCCGCTCGAAAAATTTCAAACTGCATTATCTCTAAAACGACAATAGATATCTCAACTCTGTTCAATGATAAATGATCTACAGTTGAAGGACAACATTATAGAAAAAGAATTGGGACAATTTCAAAGTTCACCAAGGTCACAATTAATCATCAAATATATGATGCAATACAAAACTTGAGAACCGGAAGTCGTAGAGACATGGGACTATCACCATTCAACTCAGGACCACTTGACCTTTCAAATATTACAAGGTCAAGGTCATAGTAAAATGTGAAGGTCAAGGTGAAATTTCATCATGACCTGACATTGACCTCAAATTGAAGGTCTTGAACTACTGATCATCTTTGCAGTTTATAGTAGGTTGATATCTGTTACCTTTAAAAAGATATACACACAATACTATACTTTTAAGAATCAGCCCGTCGTAACTTTTGAACAGACAGTCGGACTCTTCTGAGGTCAGTGTATAAAATGTAGAGCTCGTCGAGAGGAACATTTTATACGCTGTAAGTATGCAGCAAACTCTTATCGTTTTCTTAATATGAAACGTTGAAATTGCAGCGTAATTTTTTTTTGCACTCGGTGACCTTTGACCTTGGGTGCAAATTTAAGGTCACATGAACTTAAAATTATTGGTGTAGGTCCCAAGTCTTTACGACTTCCTGTTCTCGAGATACAATTTTTCAAAAATTGTTTATATTTTTTCAAGGGAAATAACTCCTTATAAGGGTTAACAACAAAATGATTGTATATGTTAATTAACATTGCCATCTGGTCCTGTACATGTTTCCGTTTTCAAATCGATTCTATCTTGAATACTTTTTGAGAAAAATGTAAAAGAAAGAAATTGCTTCAAGGGGACATAACTCTCATAGGGAATGATGAAATCCTTAGCAGCCTCATATGGTAACACATCATGATGAGATCTAACTATTGTCCAAATAAGGTCATGATATCTTCAAAAACAACGAGGGGGGGCCATGTCGAAAAAAAACAATAAAAGGGAGATAACTTCTAAAGGGGATGATGAAATCCTACACAGCCTCATCTGGTAATACTTCATAATGAGGTCTACCGATGGTCCATATTTGGTTTTGATAACTCCAATAGAAACGAGGGGAGGCCATGTCAAACAAATGCTGGATGAAAAAAAAAAAAAAAAAACTAGTATCTCAATTGTTTGTAAAACAATTGAAAGGTCTTTCCTGTAAAAGTGATGTTTTCGTAATGTTCTTTGTACGACCTTTCGTTTGATATACGACAAGCATACCTTTTGAAACTTTTCGCTTTTTACACTTAATGACCTCATCCTCCTACATTTTTGAGATCGGAAGTATGATATATGTAACACAGGGTAGATGGGCTTTCATTTGATATGCGACAACACCATGTTCTAAAAAGTTTGATTTTTGCACTAAATAACCCCATCCAACCAATTTTTGGAGGTTGGGAATTTGATATTTCAAATGTACACATCATGACCTTTCATTTGATATACAACAACCCTATCGTAAAAAAAAATTATTATTTGCACTCAATGACCCCATCCAACCAATTTTTGGGGGACGTCAATTTGGAATTTGAAATGTACGCTTTATGTTCTTTCATTTGATATGCGACAACCTTACCATCTGAGAAATTTGAATGTTTGCACTAAATGACCCCACCCTTCCCCCTGGGATGAAAAGGGGGTTGAAAATTTTCATTTTTAAGTAGAGTTTATTAAGACCTTCAATTTGATATATCAGATGACCCCATTTGACAAAGTGCAAATAATGATGCAATATCAACTATATAAATAGACGTTATGAAACTTACAAAGTCAATGCAAAACATGAAAATTTCAAATTGATTTTTTGGTGTTTTTTTCCATGGAATGTTTTTGGTATTTGGTCAAACATATAACTATGTCAACCTCTTCAATTTCTAAAACATTTTAAGTGGTAAGCTCTTGATGATTCAGAAATACATGCCTCCGCTCGCAAAACTTGAAACTGCATTATCTCTAAAACGACAATAGATATCTCAAATCTGTTAAATGATAAATGATCTACAGTTGAAGGACAACATTATAGAAAAAGAATGTGGACAATTTCAAAGTTCACCAAGGTCACAATTAATCATCAAATATATGATGCAATACAAAACTTGAGAACCGGAAGTCGTAGAGACATGGGACTATCACCATTCAACTCAGGACCACTTGACCTTTCAAATGTCACAAGGTCAAGGTCATAGTATAATGTGAAGGTCAAGGTGAAATTTCATCATGACCTGACATTGACCTCAAATTGAAGGTCTTGAAATACTGATCATCTTTGCAGTTTATAGTAGGTTGATATCTGTTACCTTTAAAAAGATATACACACAATACTATACTTTTAAGAATCATCCCGTCGTAACTTTTGAACAGACAGTCGGACTCTTTTGAGCTCAGAGTATAAAATGTAGAGCTCGTCGAGAGGAACATTTTATACGCTGTAAGTATGCAGCAAACTCTTATCGTTTTCTTAATATGCAAGCTTGAAATTGCAGCGTAATTTTTTTTTGCACTTGGTGACCTTTGACCTTGGGTGTAAATTAAAGGTCACATGAACTTAAGATTATTGGTGTAGGTCCCAAGTCTTTACGACTTCCGGTTCTCGAGATACAATTTTTCAAAAATTGTGTATATTTTTTCAAGGGAAATAACTCCTTATAAGGGTTAACAACAAAATGATTGTATATGTTTATTATCATTGCCATCTGGTCTTGTACATGTTGCCGTTTTCAAATGGATTCTATCTTGAATACTTTTTGAGAAAAATGTAAAAGAAAGAAATTGCTTGAAGGGGACGTAACTCTCACAGGGAATGATGAAATCCTTAGCAGCCTCATATGGTAACACATAATGATGAGATCTAACTTTTGTCCAAATAAGGTCATGATATCTTTAAAAACAACGAGGGGGGGCCATGTCGAAAAAAACCAATAAAAGGGAGATAACTTCTAAAGGGGATGATGAAATCCTACACAGCCTCATCTGGTAATACTTCATGATGAGGTCTACCGATGGTCCATATTTGGTCTTGATAACTCCAATAGAAACGAGGGGAGGCCATGTCAAACAAATGCTGGATGAAAAAAAAAAAAAAAAAAAAAAAAAAAAAAAAAAAAACAGGAGAAAAACAATAAGGTCTTTCCTCGCGGAGAGGAAAGACCTTAAAAAAAAAAAACATGCGAAAAACAATAAGGTCTTTCCTCGCGGAGAGGAAAGACCTTAATGAGAACTAGTATCTCAATTGTTTGTAAAACAATTGAAAGGTCTTTCCTGTAAAAGTGATGTTTCCGTAATGTACTTTGTATGACCTTTCGTTTGATATACGACAAGCATACCTTCTGAAACTTTTCGCTTTTTACACTTAATGACCTTATCCGCCTACATGTTTGAGATCGGAAGTATGATATATGTAACACAGGGTAGATGAGCTTTCATTTGATATGCGACAACGCCATGTTCTAGAAAGTTTGATTTTTGCACTTAATAACCCCATGCAACTAATTTTTGGAGGTCGGGAATTTGATATTTCAAATATACACATCATGACCTTTCATTTGATATACAACAACCCTATCTTAAAAGAAAATTTATGTTTTGCACTCAATGACCCCATCCAACCCATTTTTGGGAGACGTCAATTTGAAATTTGAAATGTACACTTTATGTTCTTTCATTTGATATGCGACAACCTTACCATCTGAGAAATTTGAATGTTTGCACTAAATGACCCCACCCGTCCCCCTGGGATGAAAAGGGGGTTTAAAATTTTCATTTTTAAGTAGAGTTTGTTAAGACCTTCAATTTGATATATCAGATGACCCCATTTGACAAAGTGCAAATAATGATGCAATATCAACTATATAAATAGAAGTTATGAAACTTACAAAGTCAATGCAAAACTTGAAAATTTCAAATTGATTTTTTTGGTGTTTTTTTTCAATGGAATGTTTTTGGTATTTAGTCAAACATATAACTATGTTAACCTCTTCAATTTCTAAAACATTTTAAGTGGTAAGCTCTTGATGATTCAGAAATACATGCCTCCGCTCGCAAAACTTCAAACTGCATTATCTCTAAAACGACAATAGATATCTCAAATCTGTTAAATGATAAATGATCTACAGTTGAAGGACAACATTATAGAAAAAGAATTTGGACAATTTCAAAGTTCACCAAGGTCACAATTAATCATCAAATATATGATGCAATACAAAACTTGAGAACCGGAAGTCGTAGAGACATGGGACTATCACCATTCAACTCAGGACCACTTGACCTTTCAAATATCACAAGGTCAAAGTCATAGTATAATGTGAAGGTCAAGGTGAAATTTCATCATGACCTGACATTGACCTCAAATTGAAGGTCTTGAACTACTGATCATCTTTGCAGTTTATAGTAGGTTGATATCTGTTACCTTTAAAAAGATATACACACAATACTATACTTTTAAGAATCATCCCGTCGTAACTTTTGAACAGACAGTCGGACTCTTTTGAGCTCAGTGTATAAAATGTAGAGCTCGTTGAGAGGAACATTTTATACGCTTTAAGTATGCAGCAAACTCTTATCGTTTTCTTAATATGAAAGCTTGAAATTGCAGCGTATTTTTTTTTTGCACTCAGTGACCTTTGACCTTGGGTGCAAATTAAAGGTCACATGAACTTAAGATTATTGGTGTAGGTCCCAAGTCTTTACGACTTCCGGTTCTGGAGATACAATTTTTCAAAAATTGTGTATATTTTTTCAAGGGAAATAACTCCTTATACTGTGGATTCATTTATTTTCGTGGGTACCAATTTTCGTGGTTTGAGGAAAACTTACATATTCGTGGATATTTAATTTCGTGGTTTTGACAAAAGTCCACACTCATTCCTTTTCAAAATTTGTATTTCGTTGAACATTTGAATTCGTGGTTCTCCTATACCAACGAAATCCACGAAAATTGGTATCCAACGAATATTAATGAATCCACAGTAAGGGTTAACAACAAAATGATTATATATGTTAATTCACATTGCCATCTGTTCTTGTACATGTTGCCGTTTTCAAATGGATTCTATCTTGAATACTTTTTGAGAAAAATGTAAAAGAAAAAAATTGCTTCAAGGGGACATAACTCTCATAGGGAATGATGAAATCCTTAGCAGCCTCATATGGTAACACATCATGATGAGATCTAACTATTGTCCAAATAAGGTCATGATATCTTCAAAAACAACGAGGGGGTGCCATGTCGAAAAAAACCAATAAAAGGGAGATAACTTCTAAAGGGGATGATGAAATCCTACACAGCCTCATCTGGTAATACTTCATGATGAGGTCTACCGATGGTCCATATTTGGTCTTGATAACTCCAATAGAAACAAGGGGAGGTCATGTCAAACAAATGCTGGATGAAAAAAAAAAAAAAAAAAAAAAAAAACAGGAGAACTAGTATCTCAATTGTTTGTAAAACAATTGAAAGGTCTTTCCTGTAAAAGTGATGTTTTCCTAATGTACTTTGTACGACCTTTCGTTTGATAAACGACAAGCATACCTTCTGAAACTTTTCGCTTTTTACACTTAATGACCTCAGCCTCCTTCATTTCTTTAGATCGGAAGTATGATATATGTAACACAGGGTAGATGAGCTTTCATTTGATATGCGACAACGCCAAGTTCTAAAAAGTTTGATTTTTGCACTTAATAACCCCACCCAACCAATTTTTGGAGGTTAGGAATTTGATATTTCAAATGTACACATCATGACCTTTCATTTGATATACAACAACCCTATCGTAAAAGAAAAGTTATTTTTTGCACTCAATGACCCCATCCAACCCATTTTTGGGAGATGTCAATTTGAAATTTGAAATGTACGCTTTATGTTCTTTCATTTGATATGCGACAACCTTACCATCTGAGAAATTTGAATGTTTGCACTAAATGACCCCAGACGTCCCCCTGGGATGATAAGGGGGTTTAAAATTTTCATTTTTAAGTAGAGTTTATTGAGACGTTCAATTTGATATATCAGATGACCCCATTTGACAAAGTGCAAATAATGATGCAATATCAACTATATAAATAGAAGTTATGAAACTTACAAAGTCAATGCAAAACTTGAAAATTTCGGATTGATTTTTTGGTGTTTTTTTGCATGGAATGTTTTTGGTATTTGGTCAAACATATAACTATGTCAACCTCTTCAATTTCTAAAACATTTTAAGTGGTAAGCTCTTGATGATTCAGAAAAACATGCCTCCGCTCGCAAAACTTCAAACTGCATTATCTCTATAACGATAATAGATATCTCAAATCTGTTAAATGATAAATGATCTACAGTTGAAGATCAACATTATAGAAAAAGAATTGGAACAAATTCAAATTTCACCAAGGTCACAATTAATCATCAAATATATGATGCAATATCAAACTTGAGAACCGGAAGTCGTAGAGACATGGGACTAGCACCATTCAACTCAGGACTACTTGACCTTTCAACTATCACAAGGTCAAGGTCATAGTAATATGTGAAGGTCAAGGTGAAATTTCATCATGACCTGACATTGACCTCAAATTGAAGGTCTTGAATTACTGATCATCTTTGCAGTTTATAGTAGGTTGATATCTGTTACCTATAAAAAGATATACACACAATACTATACTTTTAAGAATCATCCCGTCGTAACTTTTGAACAGACAGTCGGACATTTTTGGGCTTATTACATAAAAGGTAGAGCTCGTCGAGAGGAACATTTTATACGCTGTAAGTATGCAGCAAACTCTTATCGTTTTCTTAATATGCAAGCTTTAAATTGCAGCGTAATTTTTTTTTGCACTCGGTGACCTTTGACCTTGGGTGCAAATTAAAGTTCACATGAACTTAAGATTATTGGTGTAGGTCCCAAGTCTTTACGACTTCCGGTTCTCGAGATACAATTTTTCAAAAATTGTGTATATTTTTTCAGGGAAATAACTCCTTATAAGGGTTAACAACAAAATGATTGTATATGTTAATTAACATTGCCATCTGGTCCTGTACATGTTGTCGTTTTCAAATCGATTCTATCTTGAATACTTTTTGAGAAAAATGTAAAAGAAAAAAATTGCTTCAAGGGGACATAACTCTCATAGGGGATGATGAAATCCTTAGCAGCCTCATATGGTAACACATCATGATGAGATCTAACTTTTGTTCAAATAAGGTCATGATATCTTCAAAAACAACGAGGGGGGGCCATGTCGATAAAAACCAATAAAAGGGAGATAACTTCTAAAGGGGATGAGGAAATCCTCCACAGCCTCATCTGGTAATACTTCATAATGAGGTCTACCGATGGTCCATATTTGGTTTTGATAACTCCAATAGAAACGAGGGGAGGCCATGTCAAACAAATGCTGGATGAAAAAAAAAAAAAAAACATGCGAAAAACAATAAGGTCTTTCCTCGCGGAGAGGAAAGACCTTAATAAAATCGTTATCACGATATGATCGGTTTTTTAATATCTTGATGCATTATAAGCATTTCCAAAATTATTTGATTTCATAATATTAATCCACACATTATGCTATCTTATAATATTATTGATTTTTATAATATATCTTAAATTATGGTGTACCATAATATTCGTTATGGTGTAATGTAACTAGCACTTTACCAAAGAAAATAAGCCTTCTTCAAAACTCTTCAATCATTAGCTTTAGTTTTTCAAAGATGACGAGAGTTTGAATGGTGTCGATAGAGTATGTTTATTAAATGTGGTATTTTGTAGATGATAAATGATAGTTATGGATTAACCGTTTTACAGATGATATCGGATATGTTCCTTATTTCATAACTAAAATCCCCTTTCCTTTTCACGTATATGACATACCGAATTAAAGTATTTACCGGGTTTGTAATAACATGAGCAACACGACGGGTGCCACATGTGGATCAGGATCAGCATACCCTTCCGGAGCACCTGATATCATCCACAGTTTTCGTTGGGGTTCGTGTTGCTCAGTTTTTACCTTTCTGTGTTGTGTATTGGGTTCTATTATTTGAATGTTTGTCTTTTCTTTTTTAGCCATAGCCTTGTCAGTTTATTTTCGATCTATAAGTTTGACTGTCCCTCTGGAATCTGTCGCCCATCTTTCACAGAGAGTGGTTATATTGTTTTAGTATTTTGTAAGCGCGACATTTTTGTAAACTTAATAGGAAGTAACATTCATATATGTAGTATATTATTGTATTAGTTTAAAGCAATTCAATGGGACGTCATATATCTTATATAAATTTACTGGTCTAAACTTAAATTGGAGAAAAACAGCTTCCTTACGACAAATCACGATAATACCATATCAACCCGGCTTTTTACTAGTCTTAAATGTTGACCAGGATTCAAGTCTTGCTAGTTCACAAAGTGTCAGTCTGTTGTCTGCTCTCTGGCTGGAGTGTTTTCTCTTTTACATATATTCCCTATTTCGATCTCAATTTTATGTAATTAGACATGACGTCCTACTCGGACATATTATTGTGAATCCGGAGCAATAAGTCATTACTCTCAATAGAAAAATACTACTTAATTCGGAAATTAAGGAATACAGGTGTTATAGTTTTAGAATATTAGCCGAGATAATAGAACAATTTTTAAACCTTTATACAACATTTCTCGTAGCTTTTATATTATATTTTATTGTTTGAATCAACTGATTTACCATTCAATGAATTGCGATTAACACGTAGTGATTGATATTTGTTTGGAGTGTTCAAATCTCTATATTATAAATAATTAATATATTTATTTATATTATTCTATATTATATTTTGACTAACAAACTTCGTGTTTTGACTAGTATGATGTGCAAAGAAGTCAACGAATAAATTTGGATAAATAGAAATAGAATTTTTTTTTTCGATTTTAATATTATATATTAACAAACAAAAATAAAAGTCTATTATAAATGTCGTCATGCATAAGTCATCATCCACATTTCATACAGTACTTATATATTTATTTCCAAAAGATTATTTTGACAGGTTGCACTCCCATTAGTATGTTGTGATATAATTTCAACTAGGCATTAATATTATGAGTTCATTCTGCAATGTGTATAAATTTTCATATCAAACGTAAATTATGTCATCTGTTTCTTACCAATTAATCATACTGCTGAACTAAATAATATTGTATTACATGACCTTGCTTCGCTTTGAAATAGTTTAATATTTACAATTTATTTCTTCTGCTGTTTTTATGCTTGTATATAAATTAATTTTGTGGTTCTCAAGAACCAATATGTTATCTTAATTTTTTAAGAATTTTTTTCTGCAGATATATAGAAGTCAAATGGACAATAACTGAATTTTGATATGCAACGTGTTATGTAGGAAAATAACAATCATACATGTCATAGTGCTGTTTTAAATACTCAGGTGTATCTATCATCAAATATTGACCGACGTCGAAATAAATATGTATTGGTAATACATCAAAATGAATATCTATTTTCTACCTGCCTATGTTTATAGATTATGATTTTTTTTTAATTCTGTCTTGATGTCTCGATTTTTATTCTAAGATGTAATTTGTATTTACATGTAAGACAACACAAGAGACTTTTCTTTTACAGACACAATTTTAATTTTAAAGGGTTTGAAAAGAAACATTTCAAATTTGATGGTGACAGAAAAAATACGTTGTATGCATGTGTATTCGAATTAATGTACCCACCTTACCCAATATACACAAATACACATAAGCAACATTAAAACGGTCTGCAACATAAACTGAATTTGAAACAATAACAATTGCATGTAATGAGTTTTTGTGGATCTGACCATTAATTAAATTTCGTCAAATCAAGACATATAAACACGTGAAAGTAATGTGTTTCTATACCTATTGTGTACATAGTCATTTATAATTTATAAAGACGTCTGAAGGATGTGTACTATTTTTTTGTAACATTTCCCCTTGATAAAACTAATGTATTGAAAACGAGGTCAACTGACACACTTATTTTCTACATTTTTTTTCTAAAACACGATTTATTCATTGTTTAAGGAACGATAATACATTTAAGAAAAATATGGCTTATAAGACGACACGATTTGTCTCCCTTGTACAAAATACTGTCCTAGATAAAAGACATTGAAGACGAAAGCATTTTAAATATGACGCGAGAAAGGCGACGATTGTCGGATGAATATAATCAATAGATGATCATAAAAATAGCATTTTAAGATTAATAAATTACGGAACTTGTTAGCAGTACCCAAAACATTGTTTTTCGGACACATCAAATTTAATTTTTTCATGCATAATTATGAAATTCAATAATATTCAAAATTATGGATACGCATTATATAACTGGAAATATCATTTAATCTCATAATATTATGGATTTTCATAAAGCAGTCAAATAATATTATGGAGTTCGCTAAGTGCCCCGACTGTAGATGTATTAGTTAGAGAAAAGAAAACTGATTAGGTCAGTATGACATTAAAAATGAATTAATTATTATTAAATCAGTATACAAAAACATATTTTTTTATGAAAGCAGGCAGCAAAAGAGTTTGAAAATCCATTTTAAAAGGATCACATAATTGTTTTTTTTTTAAAGATTGAGAGTTACAAATGAAGGTATATAGTACAATGCAATACTACTACTAGTCAAGGATTAGCTTCTTAAAAAGTTGATCAGAGTAAGTAAAGAATGGATGATGATTTTACATGTATGATGTATCACAAAATTAATCATTATACTTCACGTTAAAATGCCATATTTTGATTGGCTTATACTTTTACTCTATCACATAGCTGAGTGGGTGAAATTTTTTTTCAATGTTACCCTCTCGTCCAGACCAATCAAAATCGACAATTTAAAAGACAATGAATTGAATTTACATCAAGTTATTGAATACAATGCTTAAGTTTTACATTTTGGCTTAGATTTTATTATTTAAATGTCAAAATGTCGCGGTTGACAATGTTTTCTCGGGTACCAATCTGCTCTATCACCCTCTGAAAATTTTTTGGTCGTATATTGGTATGACTTTGGCGTCGTCGTCATTGTCGTCGTTGTCAGAAGACCAAAATAACATAGGCATTAACAACTATAGGTCACCGTACAGCCTTCAAAACCATAAAAGGAAGGTTGGGATTGATTTTAGGAATTTTGGTCCCAACAGTTTAGGAATTAGGGGCCAAAAAGAGCCCAAATAAGCATTTTTATACGTCCGTCAAAATTTTTACGGGACGTATTATGGTATACAAATGTCCGGTATCCGTCCATCTGTCTATAGATCCGTCTGTCTGTCTGTCCAGCGTAAACATGTGGCACCGTAACTTGAAAGAAACTTATCCAAATTTCATGAAACTTAATACATGTATAGTTGTTTCTTATGATGGTCAAATGATCTGTATACTTTTGGTGAAAATAAGATTTAAACTTTTTGACTTACGGCACTTCGTAACTAAAATAGGGGTGTGTTTTTTTCACATGTCGCACTGTATCTCAAAAACAATTCTTGATTATGGCTTAAAACTTTACACTTTATGTCTTTGTTATATTCATCTAAAGATCTGTATACTTTTTGGTGATGATTCAAAATTTTATTTTTGAGTTATTGAGTATTTTGTAAAACAGGGGAGTGTTTTTTTACATGTCGCGCTGTATCTCAAAAATAATTTATGATTATTGCTTAAAACTTTACACACTTCTTTGTTATATTAATCTACAGATCTGTAGTGTATACTTTTTGGTTTTGTTTCAAATTTTATTTTAGTTTTTTGTAAAAGTTTTTTGTAAAAAAAAACAGGATGGGGAGTTTCACATGTCCCGCCGTGTCTCAAAAATGATATAAGGTTATTGCTTAAAACTTCCTCAGAAACTATTTATGGTTATATTGCATAAAACTTCCACACAAGACGTCGGGCATATCAGACGAGTTGTATATATATATATTTTATATACATTATGTACACAGCCATGTATCACCATCATTGATGGCAATCCGATGGATACATCTGTTGTAGGGTTGTCACTGACTCAGACGTACTTATATATATATATATATATATATATACAACTCGTCTAAACATCAACCCAACAATGTTAGATCTGTAAATTTGCTTCTCTCAAATTTTTGGTTCTTCCCTCGCCGGGATTCAAACCCATGCTACTGTGATATCGTGACACCAAATCGCGTGCACTGCAGCCGTCCCGCTAGACTGGCCATGTGTTACCTTTCCTCGTCAGTTTTAATCTAGGGGCGTACTACAGTACATGATATATATAAGGCATGAAGATGTTATTGTTACAGATCAGCTAAATTATCTATAGTAAAGGATCCTACAAATTAATGTAAGATACAGTCACAGATATATATATATAGACACAAGACATCAATTAAGAAAAATTTATGAGGCTTGAATTTATTCTGATTTTACTATATGTTGGCTCTTTATGCTAAATATTTTTTCCATGAGCGATAGTGAAGTCTAATTTGTAAAATAATGAAAAACAGCTGAACCATACTGCTTCAAAACATATGAAGTTCGAAGCTTGAAGAAGTGCTTGTGATTAAGAGAAACCTAATAGAAAAGCAACTAGAAACAACTGATACAAAGGTAAACAAACATTTTCAACAATTTTCGTACGTCATGTAACAATGAGCAAAGCCCATACCACAAAGTCAGCTATAAAAGGCCTTGAACATGTTGAAAGAAAGCGTATAACTATAAATTCAAACTTGAAAACTAACTGCTATTATCAAGATTATCCAGGCTACAGAAACAGAGTGAAACAACAGTACTAGATTTTATAAATCCTTTCAGTTTCAATCAATGATACGTAAATTTTACTCTCATTTATATTACAAAAAAGATCCCACCTTATAAAGATTTTGAATATTGGAGTAATTATACTGCTCTCAATTAATGACTCATCAGCAATTGTCATTATTTGTGAGAAAATATACCACAAACAAAAATACATGTTGATCAGAGAAAATTGAAACTAGCAGAGCAAAGAAGACGTTTGTGACAGATTTAGAAACCACTAAAAAAATGGGAATGGAAAATTTGGATTGTGTCAAAGACACAACAACGGGTCTTTAGGGTCTGCTTTGAATTGTCCAACTTAGGTTACTATAGTCTGTCGACTGACAACCAAACCCCCTAGTTTGACCTTTTGAACCTTCTTGAGTTAACGCATCATCAACCCTGGGTCTGAGCAGATTTAGTGGAGTTTCAAGATGGCGTCAAATAATAACAACAAACAAAATTGATACAAAATAACTGGTTTTTGACTCAACAGTAAATGCTGGCTACTGATGGGATATTACATTCACAAATAAGTCAAAGCCCTTTAAAGGAAACCAAGCCACGCCTGCTTAATGTGCCTAGAAGCCAATTCACTATTAATTTACCATTTTTTGTACTTTTATAAATTTATAAAATAAGTGGGGACATCATATGTGTCCCATGGATACATTCCTCATTCATTCATGGAGCCAATGTTTCCTATTTTATTATATTATACATATATACCTACACACATCCCAATATAAATGAACAAGAATGTGTCCATAGTACACAGGTGAACCACATGCACTATCTTCTTCTATGCTCAGTGGACCATGAAGTTGTGGTCAAAACTCTGTTTTAGCAATTTGAAAGATCATGACATAAGGAACATGGGTATCAAGTTTCAAGTCAATTGGACTTTAACTTCATCAAAAACTATCTTGACCAAAAACGGAAACCTGAACATCTGAAATATCATTTTCTATGCATTAAAATTAGAAGGATCATCATCATACATGTCAAAGGGAACATGTGTACTTAGTTTCAAGTTGATTGGACTTCAACTTTATCAAAAACTACCTTGACCAAAAACTTTCACCTGAAGCGAGACAGACAGACAGACAAACAAACAGATGCACAGAACAAAAAATATAATGTCTTAAGCTTGGTTTGCTGCTGGGATTTTTGTAATGGGTCAATAATAACTTGTAATGACAAATTGTAACATGTGTCCACTTTGATTACTTGTAGATTTTTTAAAGCAAAGAAATTTCCATAATTTAGTATGTTTGAAAAGAAGAGAGCTATTCTGACAAGTAAGTATTTATATTTACATACAATATGAATAAAACCCTGAAAAAAACCTGTGATTTTTTCAGATATATTATGTTTATTTTTTTGACAGATCCTAATGTATGATCTGACCCCAAAGATATTTTGGATATTTTTTCACCATAAATATATATATGTAACTTCCTACTATACAATTTTATTATACCCCCGCTTTAAAAAAAGGGGGGGGGGGTATACTGTTTTACCTCTGTCTGTCAGTCCGTCCGTCAGTCCAACTTCCTGTTTACCGAACACTTCCATATTTTTACACTATTAATATTATCCACTTGCGGCGGGGGTATCATCAGTGAGCAGTAGCTCGCAGTTTCACTTGTTTTAACATGATTTCATCTGGGAATCCTGCATCTGGGAAGGATCTACTTTTTATAAGTGACTTTGATTACTGTTGGATTTTACTAAAAACTTTTCTTATATTAGTAGACCTTATAAGTATTCAATTCTAGCTGAAAAACTATGCTAGTACTTACAAAATAGGCTTCAAATCATAATTATTCAGTTAACTAATAGAAAGAAATAAAGGTCGGAGGAAAACATTTCATCCAACAGAATCAATTAAAACATTTATATAAGCATGTACATGGGTAAAATACAAGCTTCAATAGATAGCTGCTTATACAATGTGTCAAGTTCTTAATCGACTAACGGAAATATTCAGATATTGCAAACAACTACAGAAGGGGTTCTGAACTTGGGTCATGGAAATAGTTTACCAAAAATAATTACAACAATTCGTAGTTATTGCCTTGCCAATGATCTGATGAAAAATTAGTATTTCAATTAAGAATTAAGGAGGCTCGAGGGTACAAACAATTCAGCAAAAATATAAATATTATCTCCCTTTGGTGAAAAAATTCCTTTTTTTTCATTAAAATTTAAATATCTTTTTTAACTCATCGGTTCCCTATTTTAAAAAAATTTTCATATAAGCTGTACTTAAAATAAACTATTGTAATAGTTAAGTGATTTCTGTAATTAGGTTCTTTTTTTATTTTGATTATACCTTTTTTTCTCCTACTGTTTATAGTTCAACAGAAAAAAAGAACCTTAACAAAAATGCATGCTTTTTTCGAATGCAGATTGTGAGCTTAATGAACGGTAACTCCATATTTTTATTTTATTTTTCTACAAAGTATTGGATGAAGTTAATTTATACCAAAAGATAGCAATATCCTATATTTCAGAAAAAAAGTGATTTATACCCGCCAGCTCCCTTTAGTTAATATCATTTTCTGTTTATCTCGAGGATAAAAGAATGATAACCAAAGTTTATAAATCAAATAATTTTTCATTAATTTTTTTTCAGAGTACTAGTGCCAAGATCTAGACATTGATTTGGGAACATATGAAGACTTCTATTAAAAGTGCATAAAATCTGCCATAGATTTGGAATCCTGCCCTATAAAGAAGTCATTTTGGACATCAATTTATGGAACAGACATGGATCTTTATATGGCATTTATGAGAGCTCAATTTGAATTGTTTAAAAGGTCAGTTAAGTCTCTAAATTGGTATTTTTCATATATTCTTTTATATATGTTTCTTGTGGCTTGCTTGCTCATTTGGTTTCTTTTCTAGACTTATAATAATCCACTCCTCTCCGGGAAGTGATCAGGTTTTGATTTAAATTGAATGTTAAAACTGATCATTGACTGGGCAGGTTTGGTGGAAAATCAACAATGTGTTATTAATATTGGACTTGTATCAATTTGTAAGAATGGTACATTTGAATTGCTCTGTGTTTTTTTCATTTCTAGATGGGTTTAAACTTTTATTGTTAAAATATTCATTGGCTGTGTCTGTGTTATTTTGAAGATAGAATTGAAATTTCAGAAATATTCATGATGATATTTTCCGGCAGATATCAGTAGTCTGAACACAACAAATTGTTTATTGCAGTTAATTGTTGCTCTTGTTCATCATTCATTATTAAAATTCAGCATTTAACAATTTTTTTATAAATATTCCTTCCACAATCAATTGCATAAACATGTTTATTCACCAGTATTCATAATTCATCATTCTACCAAGTTTATACAGAATAAACTTGTACTGATTCAAATATTTTTGTATGATGCATACTCCCCTAAAGTGACACAATCTTCTTTACTGTGTAGTGCATTTTGGACTGTGTTTTCATTGATTTTTGAGTCACAGTGTTGTTGTTCCTTAATCAAGTTATGAGTTTTGTCATTTCCACCATTCCCATCTTTTTTTTAAACTCTTTCTTCATGTTAGTATTACTTGAAAGTTAAATTTACATCTAAGCTGAAGATGTCAAATTTTAACTTATTGAAAACCCACAACTAACCTTAACTAACCATAAAGATTTTGCTTTATTGATTTAAAAAAAATGGAGAAAGGGAGGGGGGGGGTTGTGTTATTTATTTGGTTTATATGGGGGTTTATTTTAAATTTCATTGCCTTTAAGATTTCATTACGGCAAACATCTTCCTTAATTCATACACAGAATAAAGGATGTGGTGTGCAGGGGCGGATGCAGGAATTTTCGAAAGGGGGGGGGGTGCTAACCCAGGGCACCCAGGGCAAAGGGGGGGTGCAAAACATATGTCCCGATACAAATGCATTGATCGGCAAAAATAAAGGGGGGTGCGCACCCCCGGACCCCCCCCCCCCCTGGATCCGCCACTGGTGTGTTTTCAAATACACCAGACACTATTCTAAACCAGTGTCTCAAGACATGGATGTGACAAAAATGTGTCTTGAGGCATATCTCAAGACACAGTTTCATATGTCTCAAGATGTCTTAAAGACATGTCTTCAAGACACGGTGTCTATAAGACGCGTCTTTAAGTCCGTCTTGAGACGCGTCTTGGAAATTTGTCTCAAGACATCTTTAGATGTCTCAAGACCATGAGGTTCATTTGCTATGAACTATCATAAGACACTTAATAGAGGGATTAGATGTAATATATGTAATATATTGAACTAGGAAGAAGTCTGAGTGTCAATATAATCTTTAAAGTCCATACATAATGTACTGAATTAGTGAAAGCCCGGAATTTTCATATTACATATGTAAATAATGTATTAGGGAAAAGTGTTCAATGCGCGCCATATGTTCGTTCTGTGTGTTTTAAAAACAAAAATTGCAAGAATTATAACATATAAAAAATTGATGTGGTATGATTGCCAATGAGACAACTCTCTACCAGAGACCAAAATGACACAGAAATATCCAGTGAATAACATGTAATTTTCTTTTTGTCTGCTGGAGCGCTTCCTCTGTGGTTGTTACATGTGTGACGTCATGATATGTTTGAAAAAAGAAGATGTGGTATGATTGCCAATGAGACAACTATCCACAAAAGACCAAAATGACACAGACATTAACAACTATAGGTCACCGTACAGCCTTCAACAATGACCAAAGCCCATACCGCATAGAATATTGTTTTTTTTAATTGACCACCTCTATACATATAAATTGATACATAGCGTCGATAAACATAAAGTTGAAACAAAGCTTAGGATATATGTATATAAAATAAGCTCTGAAAATTGTAATCGTAATATCCAATGAAAACAATAGAATGCTATACCATATATATTATTGGATATTGTGAAAATATTAATTTTGTTGGTTTTCCATTTCCAAATTTTCGTCTGTAGCTTATTTTCTTTGAAAAAAAAAACCTTAGTAACTTGAGAATTTTCACATTATACATACCTGACCTGCCACATCCTCTTTTTTGCCATGCACCATCAATACTCACAGTCAACTCATTATTATCAAATTTCCTGGAAAAAATATCTGTATACTGTAATAATGACATTTCAGATATTTTTAGCTGAAAATATAAAAGGGGTTCTTTTGCAGTTAGTCTCAATAACCAGCTTAAATAGTTTGATATAGACTGATTGGGGCATGAAAATAACATAATTAAATTCTTTAAACTTATCATTCCAGATGGCATAAATATTTACAACAGTAATAATGGAACACAGATATCATTAAATGCTAAACTCCTTTGAATAAGAGTTGTTCCTCTGAGTCCAATATCTAGTGTGGTCTAACCAATTTGCTTCACCAAACATCAGCATTACAAGACTATTTCTAAAATGCTACAATTTCAAATGATGTTTACTTTTGGAACCTTTTTATTTTATTTATATAAAATGTGGTAAATGTGGAACTTACTGTTTAGTGATATCTATTTCTTGAGATAAACATTCAGCTATAGTAGTCTCTGCTACTGTTTCAATAGCACTTCCAGATTCCTTTTGTCTTGCACTAAGTAAGGTATTACTAACAGGTGGGATATTTAGAGCAGTTAAAAAGGAATTAACTTGTCTACCACCAATTCCAGTATGCACCATTGCTGAAAGTACACATAAAATATTTAATAATTACAAACTATTCAATATGAATGAATACTGAGATGAACAATATATAAAATTAGTCATAAACTAAAATCAAACCAAAAAGACCAAAATTACACATATATTTTATCTATACAAGAAACTTATAACTGTAAACTTCATATTCTTATTTAATAAAGAAGACAATCAATTTATCTTATATATAGATAGTTGGCTTTAGAAAAAATACAACATAATTTCCAAAAAAAACTGTTGATCATCACAACTTTGCAAAAGTCAGCACAGATCTAAACCGTTGATAATGTTGTTATTTATAAAAATCTGACAAGAATTGTACATGTGATAGCACATACCTGTAGCTAATTTTGTGTTGGCATCCCATATTTTGTCATGTCTTTTTCCAGTGTGAACATTGTTCATGTGCTGACATCTTATATTATTACATGGTATCTAAAAAAGAATAGAATAAAATTATCAGTTAAAACATTTTGACATATTGTTTGCAATTGATCAGTGCATAATTATTTGGTACAGTCTATAAACCGTAGTAATGACATTTTTTAAAGAACATGAAGAAATTCAGTGGATTTATGTGTAAAATTCAACTTATTTTTTTACAGGGATAATCTAGTACGTGAAAGCTGTAGTCCTCATGCAGATTTGGTGTTCTCAAAATAAAATCTTGCTAAATTTATAATAAGTGCATTGTAGACTTTTTGTATGTTGGTAAAAAAAATGTGTCAAAGTTGTGTGTATTGGGTAAAAATAGGTGTACAATTAACAGTTCTCCAAAGTTGAAGATAGTTCCTTGACCTACAATGGTTTACTTTTATATACTGTAAATTCAGAATTATTGTGTGCATTTATTATTGTGATTTTATCCTTTACAGCTTATTCCCTACTGCTTGTAGAGTAAAAGTTTGGTTGGATTCCTTTCTTTGTTTGTATAATTGTTTATTTCAAGCCTTGTAATTAAGAATGACATCTTCATATAGGTATGTAAACCTGCATATTCAATTGAATTTTATCCCGTTATAACTATGCAAACAAAGCAAGAAAACCCCAAAGTGTTGCTCTACATGCATTAGGAAATTAGCTGTAGACTTTAATGCGTTTTTAATATTTGCGACATGAAAAAGAAAACCTGTTTAATTCATATAAAATATTTCAAAATGCGAGTTTAAATTATTGAGATTAAAACCCAGTTGTATTTTTTTCAACAACCAAAACATCGCAATAATTTCTGAATTAATGGTATTATTATACTTGAATGGAGAGTTTTCTAATTGGCATAAAAACCACTTCTTCCTATATTTTATTATTCAAATAAACAACAACTAAAATAAATCTTAAATTCTGGTTGTAACATTTCTACCTGGATGAATCTATTTTTACTATGGCTGGTGGATGCTCAGTAAGGAGCTTTTAATTTTGTATTGTTAAACATGATATAAACTTATTATAAAAATATGGTAATTGTCATTTGAGGGGGGATAGCAACTTTATCAAGATTACATGTTTTAAGCCCAAGATTTCAGGATCAGCCTATTCAGGACCCCTTCTAACCCCTTTTCTCAATTGATACTCCTGAAAATATTTGTGTATACTGTAAACAGTATGTCTCGTAAAAGCAGACATACAGACTTCTTAACTAGTATATATTTGTTTAGGGGCCAGCTGAAGGACGCCTCCGGGTGCGGGAATTTCTTGCCTCATTGAAGACCTGTTGGTTGTTTTTTTTTTTTTTTTTTTTCTTTGGTCGGGTTGTTGTCTCTTTGACACATTCCCCATTTCCATTCTCAATTTTATTCTATAAACCTGACGGTGTTGTACAATCAAACTGCCAAAATCAATCAAAATTCTATTACAAGTACAATAACATTCCAGTCTGTGCTGCTCAATAGTAGAGGGGGAATGGCCGAAATGAATTAAGTCCCAGAGGCGGATTTAGAGGGGGGCCCCTTTTTGGGGAAAAAAAGGTTGCTTATATAGGGAATTACTGAAGCATGACTGGAGCGGGCCCCCTCTTAGCACAGTCAGTGGCCCCCACTTATGAAATTTCTAGATCCGCCAGGGAGTCCAAAGATGAAAAAAAATTGGGCAGCACTACCCCTAAGAAATGTGCGCTTCAACCTTAACTATATTAATTGCAGACCAACAGGTTGGAAGCAAGAAAGAAAACGATAGGTGTGGGACAGGTTCATTTATAAAACATGAAACCATACACCATTTTGTGCCTATGATAGAATATTAGTAAAAAAAAATACTAACCTCATCTTTGTCCTCATACCAGTTTAAATTTCAAAATAAACAAAGCCCATAAACCTTTTACAATGTGTCTTCTTAAGCATGTTATAGGTTAGGAGATTGGGGTATGAAATACTCAAATAGATAATTAACAGTCTGAATGAGGGCTGAAGATTATTTGAAATAAATACGAACTTTTGCAGGTGTACGTTTTGTAGTGTTTACCTTTATAATAGCTGACAATCCATATGTGAGAATGTCAGATGCGTAGGCCAATTGCAGAGGTAGTCCACATTTCTTACAGCCCGACAGACCCTCTGCGAGTACACCAAGCTCTACAATACGCCTTCTTGAATTCCATGACTTGACGTTTGAAGGGACATTCGGTTCACTGTCAAGAGACGAATAACAATGGTCGTGCAATTGCAAGACAGAGGGGTCTAGGTCGACATTATTTATCCTTTCTAACAATCCCGCAGATACTTTCTTTAACCTTTCTTTCTGTTGTCTTGTTTTGAATCCTCCTTTTAATTTGCGGCCCATCTTATGTTATCGTCTGCTGCCTCATGAGTTATGTCCCGTTGAATGTTGTTTACATTGGCGACCCGTGCATCTAGGAAAGTGCGTGTTTCGTTCAACATTTTAAAATAATTTCTATTTAAGTTTTGAACATGTATTTTCCCAAAAAACATAAAAAGACAACATTTAAGTGTATTTAACAGTTTTTATTTATTTTCGGCGAACTATGAATTTTGTCATCAATTTTGCGACATCCTGATAAGATAAGAGTTATCTCCCGTAGACCAATTCCAAATTACGTTAAAATCGTCAGAAGAATACATCCTTAAGTCTGTGGAATGTCTTATGGTTCTTGTAAAGAGGACATGCAATATAAATGTATACATAACAGGATTCTTGCTACAGGAATTGATACTTGGAAAATAAATTACCAATAACTGATAGAATAACATGAAAAATATAAATCGAGTCTTCTTTAACAACCGCTTTTGTCCTTTTGTAGGGAACTGTAAAGATTATTTTAATATTGCCAATGAAGAGAGAAGAGGAAACTATGACTTATACCATTGTTTGTTAGGAAGTTCGGAAACTTTTGAACTAAGCATTTATTTTTAGCTTATGTTTAAATAAATTTATGAAATACTGTTCCATTTCATATAGGTATATTTTGAACCACCTGTTGCACTTGACAAATGGTAATATTTTAAATGTTCTATTGATGGGTTTCATTGTGTACTCTGAATGAAATTTGCCAGTATTTCGGATGCTATTTGTTCTTGTGAATTCGAGCCCTTTCACAATCAATTCCATTGATTTATTTTCGAATATACATTTACGGAGAAATTCTGTCCAATGTGGAAATATTTTATATTGCCGGTCTCAAGGATAATTATCATTATGTGAAGCACGCACAAGTTTTACTGCAAATCACTTTTGGTTCGAATCATTTTTAAATAGATTTTTTTCAATTTATAAGCTGCGGAAGCTTATATAACATGTATATAAATCAGTTCTTCCATCCTTCTCTATGATTTCATAACGTTGAATATGTTTGACAAGTTTTGTTCAAGAGTGCATACAAATCAAATTGTTCTGTATTATCTCATTTTTCTAATGGCGTACAATTTTATTTCAAACTCTTTTATTGAATTCAAATTATCGCCTGATTCTTGTTTTCAGGAAGCAACGGGTCTCACATTTGAAACAAACACAACGTACATTGATTATGTTTTAAGTAACAATATACTGTGATTTTATTATTTTCGTGGATATCAATTTTTGTGGTTTGAGGAAAACCTATAGTATTCGTGGATATTTAATTTCGTGGTTTTGACAAAGTCTGCATACATTCCTTTAGAATATTTGTAATTTGTGGAACATTTAAATTCGTGGTTCTCTTGTACCCACGAAATCCCCGAAAATTGGTATCCAACGAATATTAATGAATACACAGTACTACACATAATCAATAAAGACACAACATCTTCATCATGCGTGAAAATCTATTTGATATCTTATATGTTCCTTAGTACCTGGTATCACCTCAAGTTTGTATAGGGTTCGTGTCGCTTATTCCTGTACCAAATCAATAGAATGGCAGTTGCTATTTTATAGTTCGTTTCTGTGTGTGTTGCTATTTCGTTTTTATTTTGTTGCACTTCAGTTTTTCTGTTGGTTAGTTAACTGCCCAGAGAAATTAGGAATCATCTCGCTCGGGAGGATTGTACAAAAAAAGGCTAAAAGGCTATTACGAGATATTCGAAGAAGCATACATAAAGAGATACAAATCATGGAATTTGCACAAGTTACTCATATAGACAGTGTATAACGTATTCAATTTTTTTAGCCGTTGCTAAATCACAAAGAAAACAAAATGCAAGTACCAACAATGCATATCAGCATTTTTAAACAGATAAGCCCTACATTTTCTCTTAAGGTAATCATTCACCAACTAATTGCCCGAAATTACACGACTAACACCTGGCTGTTGTTAAACGTAACACTTAATTAGTTTCAACTGTCTCGGTAAAAATCAAATATAGGAATGCAAATCGAACAGCTCATGTCGTAACTTTAAATGACGAAACCACACTTAGTGTATATTAAAACACCGCAAACCTTGATAAAAGATGTGAAACCGTTTCAATGACACAAGTGATCCTCTTCACAGTTGAAAGAACAAAAGTACGACAAATACAAATAAATTTTGTAAAGAATACAATACAAGAACACTCGACAATTTTACGATCTTCAGCACAATTTCGCTCAAATATTTGTACAAAACTGCCAAGGCCCTCCCCCCCCCCCCCTTTGGTAATATTGTCATTGTACAGATACGAAGATTTTGTTTGATAAAGGCGCTTAACAGTCTTATGTAACGGAGAGTCTTGCGCATATATTTAAACTGCAGAGAAAAGGAGACGACAATCTTCATTTGGAGAAAGAACACGAGTGCTAGTGTATGTTGAAACTGAAACTTTTCACATTAAACTCCCAATACAGTTACTGTTGCTAATCGTCCATTTGATAGCTATGCCGTTACATAACAACAATCGTTACATTGACAGAAACAGTAACTATTTGAAAGGAATAAAACTCGCTCTTCCATTAACGCAACTTTAAAAACTTCACTATTAAATGGGGCGGATTATTTTGGGAAATAGTTGAAGATAAATGTGTACGCGGAAACGAACCCATCGCAGTCAAATTAAAACTAGCTTACTTACTTTATGGACTGTTACATTCAGAACAATTACAGTACTCAACAACTTCTAGTATCAGCACCATGAGCATTATACCTATTTCCCGTTAAACCGAGGAACACGACTTAGAAGGCTTTTTGCAGCTCGAGACTATAGGTATTGAATCTTCTGAAGTGCACGAAAAAGAGAAAGATCATATACGAAATTACTAAGAATCTACACACTATTTTGTTGAAAAATTTCAATAAAGGGAATTAAGTCAATCTGCGCCCCCTCTCCTTAAAATTGTCTTTTCTAAGAGGTATCGAAGAAATCATTAATTTTCCCAGAAACTGCTACATGACCAGCGAAATTTTACAGACATAATGCCAAAATTTTAGTAACAAGTTTGTGATGTAAAACATTGCTCTAGTGAAATAACAATTCAAGTTAATAGATTCTTGTTTACCAAACCAATGATCGAAAAATACCCAAAAATCGAGAAAAAACATAAATATCTGGTAGAATGAGTCGAGAGTGATAAGTTCATTTATACATATATATATATATGTTGTCGCTGGGATGCTGTCTCATTGAGGGAACCTCACATCTCTTTTTGACGTAGAACTTACACATGTCTTTTGGTTATTGGTATAGCCAGGTTGCGACTTATTGACGTCTACGCCACACTTGATAGGTATTGTAAATTTTCAAACATGTAGTTAAGGTGTTAATTCATATCTCATACAGGATGAAGAGAAGATAAAAGGACCTAGGAGAAAAAAGAAGAAATAATTTTATTTAAAACAAAAATGACCAGTTTGGTTGCAAGCGTTTCGGTTGTCATTTTGATGACTGTAGACTATACATACTGTGTCTTTTACATTGTTTTAGGGGGACATTAATGGTTTAAAATGAGTATGCTATTTTTGTTATACGGAAGATTATCATTGTTTTTTAAACACTATGTTTTCTTCAGATGCATTGTGGATTTAAGTGTCAGATTTGCATGGATAGCAAATCTGTCTATTTAACAAATTAAATAGAAGATCGCAGGTTAAAAGATGCGACTTTTACAATGTGTCCCTGAACTCCATTTAAATATCTAAGCAGTTCAAATATTCTTTAACAATCGAGTATATGTCAAGATGTTCTATAGAATTTCAATTTTTTTCTTCATGTAGTAACTGTATACCTCAAAGGTGTGAAGCTCAAATAAAATGTCTTACTGGGAACTCTAGGGCTCAAACATGAAGACTTCGGTTTAGCAGAGAAATAACTCTAATGCAAGTTTTGGGTCATTTTTGCATATAGGACTTTTACAGAAACAATTAGTGTGAAACAGTTGTGTTTCACGAAGACATTTCTTCCTAGCTACAGAATGATGCATTGAAATAGAGACTGCGCAATACATTCACAGAATTTTTGAAATTTTTTGACAAATAAAACACCTTTTGATTTTGAAAATACAATTTTTTTATGTAATGGTGTCGACCTGAAGATGTAAGACGAGTTTACTTAAACTTTGAAAAGCTTAACTTATTATAGACTATAAAAAAAGGTCACCGCACATTAACTGTAATGGACATAAGGACCTTAAAAAGCAGGTCTTACCTTAATTGTTTAGTTGACCCAACCCTTTACACCTTTTTTTTTTATGTCCTACTTTTTCTTTAACACATTTGATTGGCGTTTCATCATTCTCCTTAAAAGTATCCTTCTTTTCTAAGAGGTATCGAAGTAATTATTTATTTGCCTGAAAAAAGTATATAGATATAGGAAGATGTGGTGTGAGTGCCAATGAGACAACTCTCCATCCAAATAACAATTTAAAAAGAAAACCATATGTTCATAATTTTAAAATGGAAACTCTCCAGTTTGTTATTTAAAAGGCATATTTTTTTAATGTTAGGTTTCATATGACTTTAAGTGTATAAATTATGGCTTTCCACCAACAAATGTTTAAAATTGATCGTCTGCATTTCACTATTCCAAATAAGGCACTTTATCTTGTTTTAAAGTATCTTTCAAGATTTAAAAACAACCTAATCAGCAGGCATAATTTTGAACAGCGGTATACTACTGTTGCCTTTATTTAACTATCTATATGTCTTTAAATGTGTTTTGATTTGAGCGTCACTATATAAATCTTACGTAGACAAAACGTTCGACTGTCATACCACATTATAAGCCTGGTATCAACTATGAGATTAAAAAAAATATTTCTATTACTTTATTGGTTTTTTGTCTATAATATACCTTTCAACATATCTTGTTTATTGATTCTTTTGTTCGAGCATTACTGATGAATGAGTCTTTTGTTGACCAAACGCGCGTCTGACGTAATTATAAAATTTCAATCCTGGTATCTATGATGAGTTTATTCACGTAGATTTTATAGTTTTTATTTGTCTTTAAAGTACCACTTTGGTATGCAGGGGAATAAGCAGAGCGAAACAGTCATAAATTCTTTAGTTTTATATCGAACATACTTAAAACCAACAAACTGCCTTGTTCTACAATTGTGTTATCAAATAGTCCATTAAGATGTTTGTTGGCATTTGTTTTTGTTGGAGTTAAGTGTTTCCGTTTATCTGTTGTTTTTCTAATATAGTTGATGTATTTACCTAGGTTTTAGTTTGTGACCAAGATAATCGCATAATGGAAACCAAACCATTACAGTTGACACTGCTCCTGCAAAGAAAAAAATCAACAAAGAATAGCTAAAAGGACTGTTTGCCTATAACTTGTTTGGGATAAGTGGATACATTGCTTCCAGTAAGATTCATCATGATTAGTTACTAAACGTCGTCGCGCATGGTCATCAATTGTCATTCTGCTAAACATCTGATAACCCTTCAGGAACATCTGAGATCACTCATAGTTGTTGGAGGGGATCCTGTAGCTCAGTTTTTGGCTTCTCTTCTTTTTACTTTTGGCGTTGTTGGTTAATTTTTTACTTATTGAATGTTGGTGTCTTTTACCTATCTTATCGTGTAAGTTTAAATGTTAGACATAATTGTGCACCAAAATAATACCAATTAAATTCCTTCAAAACAATTAAGAGAGAGGAATGAGAGCACAGGTTTATTCCAACCATATGAATATATGACACATTGATACATCTATAATAAAAAGGTCAATAGATTTTGATTTTCTACAACAAACCAAACTATATGGTATTTTTCTAAATTGTTACATCCTTTACCTTTTACACTCAATTCAATTTTACAAATAACATCTGTAATAACATTAACGGTACCAATCTTCCTGCACCAGATGCGCATTTCGCCAATACATGTCTCTTCAGTGATGCTCGTGGCCAAAATTTTTGAAATCCAAAGCTTATATTAAAGGTGAAGAGCTATAATACAAAAGTTCCAAAAAGTATAGCCAAATCCGTAACAGTTTAGTCCTTCTTATATGGTAATTTTCGACCAATATGTTTTGCTACTTCCTCCATCATTTTATGAACCATCTCAAAATCTGTATGTGTATAGTGGGCATATTCAGTTATCCCAAAACATGTAACATACGCATTATTAATCATTAAAAAGCATACATGCAAATAGGTATACTAAAAGATATAAAAACTATCAGACAAATTTATGTTTCAGTGAATCATTTCATGAAAAGGTGTCCAAAGGTGCATGTACATTGTACTTGTTTTGGGATTCGTTTATCATCCGAGAAACAAACATAGGTACAATGTATCAATGACTAGTCTATGTTACAAATATATATGCCTTATTTATCATGTACTGTAATACGACGCTAGATACAAACTGACGTGGAAAGGTAACACCCGGCCACCGTAAGCTTAATACTAGGAAGCCTAGGTGGTTGTGTGGTCTAGCAGGACGACTTCAGTGCGGGTGATTTGGTGTCACGATATATCAGTAACATGGGTTTGAATTCCGGCGAGGGAAGAACAAAAATATTTACGAAAGCAAATTAACAGATCTATCATTGATGGGTTGTTGTTTCCACGAGTTGTATATATAGATGTCCTCGACCATTCCATTTTACGACAGCGACTTAAATACTCATTCGGAATATCTGGAGCCGCGCTAAATTGGTTGTTATCATATCTTACTGATAGAACTCAGCGTATCGCAATCGGCTCTGTTCAGTCGGACGAAATTCATCTGAAGTATGGTGTTCCTCAAGGATCCGTTCTCGGACCGAAACTTTACTGCATTTTTTCGAAACCCATAGGTGAAATATGTAAACGTCATAATATGTGTTACCACTGCTATGCGGATGATACTCAGGTTTATCTCGTTATTAAACCTCTTGACAATTGGAACAATATATCTGCTCGACTTGAAACCTGTATGGCGGACATAAGCTCTTGGATGTGTTCAAATAAGCTAAAATTAAATGAAGATAAAACTGAGCTGATAATTTTCTCACCGAAACAACGATTAAAAGAGTTCTCAGACTGTCACCTCACTTTTGGTAAAAACATCGTTAGCAATTCAGCATGCGTCAAGAACATTGGTGTTTACTTTGACAAAACATTGGCGATGGACAAACAGATTAGTGCAACCTCAAAATCTTGTTTCTATCAGATCAGAAATATCGGTCGGATTCGTCCATTCATTACAGAGAATGCAGCAAAGACACTTGTTTGCTCTTTAGTGACGTCTCGCTTGGACTATGGAAATGCATTGTTATATGGACTTCCCGCAAATGCAATCCAACGATTACAGCGTGTCCAAAACACCGCCGCAAAATTAATAACAAGAAAGAAGAAAAACGAACACGTTAGTCCAATTTTAAAATCTCTTCATTGGCTGCCGGTAGCATATCGATGCAAATTCAAAGTATTGCTTTATGTGTTTAAAGCTCTGAAACAAGAAGCACCCGTGTACCTTCAAGATCTAGTTAACATTTACAAGCCAACAAGAACTCTTCGGTCAGAAAACAACATGCTTCTAGTCAAACCAATAGTAAGAACAAAAACATACGGAGAGAGACGGTTTGATAGAGCGGCCGCCGTTTTATGGAATGACTTGCCGAAAGAATTGCGAAACACTGAATCTGTGAATGCTTTCAAGAAAAACATAAAAACTTATTTATTCAGACAGGCTTTTCCACATAATTAATACTCGGACAGTTTTAGACTTTTATTCGATCTCAGTTTATATTTTTATGTATCATACTAACTTTTATTGCATTTTTATTACCTTAACACCCTTTAATTTATTTATTTTTTAAGACATTTCTCATACCTACTTTTTCCTTTTTATTTCCTTTACTCTTTTTATTTTTAGACATAAAGCTATTAGTCAATTTTTTAAATTGAAGCACTCCTGTTGATTTGCTTTTAATACTTTTTTTTCAAAATTAGCTTATATTTTTTAAATCATTTTTGATGAATAAAGTTTTAATTTTCATATACTTAGTCGTATTTACGGTTTCTATTTTTATTTGATTTTTAAATTTGTTTATATGTACTTGTTTCATTGTTTTTTATGCATTGTAAAGCGCTTAGAGTAAATGTGTATTTAGATAAGCGCTATATAAGCACTGTAAATAATAATAATAATAATATATTCATATAGAAGACAAACTTCTTTGTCAACAACTCAATGTAAACATATATTATTTCTCTTCATCTTAGTATGATAAATGCAAGGGACTCACTAGCACTGCCAGCCTTCACGGGTTTAATTTGCAAGTTTCAAGTATATTTTTTTTAGAGTGTGAGGCATGTCTATTTCAGACTTGCAATATCTGATGACAACGCCATTATTAAAATCAGCAATCCCGAAAAGAAGGACAAATTTAGTTATTGTCTCATCGCTTTGTCCTACATTAAGTAAGATTGAAACCATTAGATTACATATCATTACAGTACAAGGTGTAAGGAGAGATAAAATATAGAAATTTGTAAAGAGTATACAGACGTGTTATTTTACTATTTGTTTTGTTCAAACTGTCCTCATGTACAGTGAGTAGTGAGGTCAAATTTCGATTAATTTGGAATTGTAATGTACAGTTTTATAGAATCATACTTCTAAACGGAAATGGAAAAACAACATCAGAATTCTAAGCATACATTATTCCAAACACCAATGTGGCATTATTTCTTTTAACAAAGCACGTTTGTTTTATTATTTTCATATGCATTTTTCAAACCGTATGTTTATTCAAGTTCAGAATTAAACGACATTGTACACAAAAACATTTCTATCGCATGTATTCTTCATTTTTATAAATTTCCTGTTTACAAAACTTTTTTTTTTCGAAAAACTAAGGATTTTCATGCATAGATTTCCTTACCCGTATTTGGCCTATGTACTGTTTTAATGATTTCAGAAATTCAACAAGTGGCAGGTATAATACTTTTAAAGTGAAATGTCTGACATGCCTAGTATTTTTTTTACTGGAAACAAGAAAAACAGGTACTTCTTATATCAGCAGTTAAATGCAATATTCGAAAGTAAATCAGAAACACTAGTGTCTTAAAATCAAAACTGTTATTTGATAATCAAGTCACAACACTTCCTTCATATAAAAAAAATACATTTGACTTCTTTTACCTTTGTCACATGACAAATGTGTACGACACGTTCAAGATCATATCAAAACCTTATGTTTCCTTATTTCAAAATATTTTAGCGGTAGTTGAATTCAAAAATATAAACGACTTTAATTTGCGTATTGATTCTTATCTTTAGTCGGTTCTGGTTAATAAATTTCCATTTAAAAGCATGTACACTCTATCATAAATGACGTTTATTTGGGGAAATAACTTTTACTTTAAACGGTATATCTAATGGGGAATGTTGTTTATATAAAGGTAAATAGTTTAATAGATCTTGCTTGAAATAAGTTTACTGTATAAATCTTAAATATATTTTTTGTTTGTTCACGTCACCTTAAATTGAAATTAATAACACTCAAATTGGATCTAAATCATTTCGATACAAATGCTATTAAGTGTGGCTTCTTAAAACCTTGTATCGTTAGATTTTTATAGTGATGACAAGTAATTCATCTTCCTGTTTATCGTTATTAAAGTGGTTACATTTACATATAACAACTAAATTTAGAAAAATCCGTTATTACGTTTGTGTGCATAAGTAATATGAACAGGATATAAAAAAACCCTTAATGTATTTATAAATAAAGAAAATATATGAAATCACAAAATACGATAACCATAAATAATGGAAGATCTTGTGAATGCGTGAAGATGGTGATTTCAACACCAGATTTGAAACCACAATATCAACCATTTGGAAATTCGATTCTGCTTTATTGTGATTTACCAATTGTAAGATTGAGATAGTTCCTTTGTAAAATGTAATGCCTATTACATGGACACATTAATATTTATATAAAATTAATAAATTACTTTGAGTTGTGTTTAATATATCTTTTATGCATACAATTAATTGTGGTGATGACTATAACAATATGTCAATTTGTATAAAAATTATATTGTTATAAGTTTTATAGTTAAGTGCCAGTCTTCCTAAGAATTGGGCAGTGGTGAAAACATGACCCAAAAAACCCACCCAATTTGACATAGGTTTCAGTTCATAATATGCAGTTTTGCACAAAAATAACATTCATTTCTATTTTCTGTTCTGGTAAAAGAAGATATAATTTGGTTGAAATGCATTTGAAGTTAACGAATAAGGGACGATAACTCTGTAATTTGCTATCGTTCTAACCAATTTTCTAACCAAGTTATTTGATATTACCAGACACACACAAACGAAAGACTGATACTTTACTCAGGATGATGGTTAGTATTAAATAGCATGATTAGCTCGTTGGGTTTTTTCTAATCATGTTTTAATTTTAACCTAAATTGCCTGATTCTTACAAAGACTGGCACTTAATTGTTATACAATGCATAGTTAATTGCTTTAAAAATGTATACGTAACCATTGTTTTCCGTCCGTGAATTCGGAGGGTTGAAAGAGTTGGTGTGTCTATTGGTTGCGGCTTGTCGAATTATTTTAAACAGTAAACACTTTTTTTTTTAATACTATCCTTATTGTTTATATGACTATTCGTAATCTTCAATATCAATGAAGCTGTCACTGTATACAAGAAGAAGAAGAAGAAGTGATGCTGTTTATAAGATCTTGCTTTGTTGATTCAGAAAAGAAAGCAAACACAATCAAGCATCTTATACTAGCCTTCCTTATAACGATTAAAAAGATTTTGATTAGAATTTATTTTACGATATTGACCTTATCGGACAGTATACTGATCCAAAAACGTCTACTTATGATAAGTTGGGTTGCTATTTCAAAAAACAACGTGTGCTTTGTTGCTATTCTTTAATTTGTACAAGCATTCATTCATGATGACGTTGGTATTTGATTTATATTGTGGATGTCTGAATAAAGACACACGCTGAATGTTATACTTTTCTTTGATTGCAGGCATATACACTATAACAATGAACTTGTTAACCAGATGTGTTTTCAGGTTTGTTTTACTAACACCTAGCATGTTGGCGAAGACTATAGATTGTCATAAACAGTGTAAATGTTCATCTATGCAGTCTAAAAAACACGAAGCAATTTGTAGAGGACGCGACTTGCATTATATTCCATTATTTCCTGAAAATATTTATAACGTTAGAATGATTCAAACAAACCTAACGTTCATCGATGAAAATGGGTTTGATAATTTGACATATATCATACTGAAAAAGTTTGAATTGTATGATAATTTAATATCTTACATTCACCCAAATGCGTTTACAAATCTGACATTTCTTGCAACACTAAATATTTCAAACGAAAATAGATTAAATGTTGATGTTCTGAAAAAACTAGTATTTTTTCCCTCCAAAAAACTTGAACACTTAATATTTGAACATAGCAATTGGTCGTATTTGCCATTAGACATGTTTTCAAAATTTTCAAGGAATAAAGTAACCAGTCTCAGAATAATGGGCAATGCATTATCTAGCATTAAATGTCAAACATTCTCTGACCTGAATAGTTTGTTCTTTCTTATTCTTTCCGAAAATTTCATACAAGATATAGATATGACCGGAATACCAAGTACTGTTATCAGGCTTGTTTTAAATGACAATATGCTTTCAACAATTCCCAATATGTGTGTAAATAGACATGATGGAAAAGGAATAAAAAGCTTACTCCGAAATTTGTCAGTTTTAAATCTAAACGGTAATACCATTAGTAGAATTCAAGAAAAGTCATTATCATGCTTGCCCAAATTAAAAAAGCTTCTTATAAATGGTAATCCTATTAGCCGAATTCATAGTAACATATTTATGAACAATCCGATGTTATGTTTAGTGCAATTGTCTAAAATAGGATATTCCTTAAAAAAGATTGACGACTTCGCATTCAATAGTTCATCATTAAGTAGCCTTATGATGCAAGAAACAAATTTTCACTTTGATCAGGGAAACTATAACCCCAAAACTATTTTTTCTCTTTCCAAGAATCTAACATCTCTCTACCTCGATCACAGTTATCTTCCACGAACAGAATAAAACTGCAACAGATGTTTTTACCTTTAAAAAAACTACAGGTTTTAAGTCTTTCTTCGACGAGCCTCACTTTTCTTCCGAAAAACATATTTCCAAACTTTCAATCTTTGGAGGTATTAAGTTTGACTGCAAATAGATTTGCTGGTTGGAATGACGGACATTCAGTGTTTGGTAATATGACTTCCCTTAGAAAACTGTACCTGTCAAATAATCTTATAAAAATTATCAACGCAACATCTTTTCCACTGGATGTACTGAATTCGTTGGAAGAATTAGATCTTACTGTAAACCCATTTGCATGTACTTGTGATCAACTCTGGTTCACTAAATTGATAAAGACAACAAAAGTTAAGCTGATTAGGTACCCGGAATATTACAGGTGTCGTCAGTCACCCGAACTTGACAATGTGGAGCTTAAAAAATATGCTGAATCTAAAATGCAGTGTCCACCTTGGAATCCGTTATACAGCATGGCAATTGTACTATCCTGTTCATGATTATCATTGGTGACCTTTATAACAATAGGTTTGAAATGTCAAACAAATATTAAGAATTATATATACTTATGGAGAGTTAAATACAATAGAAAGAAAGGTTATTTCCCTTTAACAAATGCAGATGATTTCGAATGTCATGCTTTTGTTGTTTATTGTGACGCAGACCGCAACTGGGTGCATCGAACGTTTTAACCAAAAATAGAACAAGACGAAGGTATCAAGCTCTGCATTCATCATAGGGACTTTGAAGTAGGAGAATCGATCAATGCAAACATCAATAAATATTTAGAGAAATCATGGAAAGTTGTTGTAATATTATCAAATGAGTTTGCGAAAAGTGAGTGGTGTCAATGGGAAGTTGATGTAGTGCAGGAGCGACGTAGAAGGTATGGAAAAGACGTGTTCCTTTTAATAATGCTGAAAACTATCGACTCTAAGCATATGACAAATCAGCTAAGAGCTCTATTGGACAGTGCGCCAAGTCTACGATATCAATCTTGGGTCGGCGAGGATCTTTTTTGGGTCGCTGCAATTGAGACGTTGAGGAAACCATTAGAACAGGTTACAACCGCTCTTTTATAAGAGTATTTTATATTTTTATATTTAAAAACCGGCGTGCAAAAAAAATTTCAAAATGTTATGGAATGTTCTTTACGTGTGCATATAGTTGATAACTGAAACTTCTAAAATGTCGTTATTACTTTATCTTTTATAATATATTTTATTCATCGTACATTAATCGAATGACATATTCTGTGAAATTGGAGTTTATGAAAGTCTTGTCTGATCTCTGGAAGACGCCATACCTATGTATATATTTGAACAGCAACTTGGCTGTTTTAGGCACAGATTTCGGTGAAATTTGACATGACTTACAACCTAAGCAGGCACATTATAATTGTATTACAAAATGAACATCTGTATATAGTGTCTTTTTGTTGCTTTGCTTATGAATATTAATTTGAAGATAAAACATGAGGTGCATGTTATTTTGGCTACGTTTTTGCGAGATGTAAATGAAGATATGTGTAGACAAAAGTAATACGTATTGTTAGGAATGACTTGTGAGCAGATCTAGAAAATAAGATGATATAAACAGAAATCACGACTTTGGTGACTAAATGGGACCAATATGATAATTTTATATTTTGCTTTCTATTAAGAGATATGCATATGAATAAAAAACGTAGATGTAATAAGTTAATTGGACAACAATCCAAACACACAAAACAGATTCAAAGATATGTTTTCATCAATTGTAAACAGGTTTAAATTTTGAAATTAAAGTTGCATTCTTGAACATCTGTTTCTGCTCACTACGCAATAGCACCATAGATAATTTACATTTTGTCCGCATATATGGTGTAGTAGTCAGAGCCTTTTAAGGATGACAAGGGCTCGCAGTTATTTTTTTTTTGGGGGTTTAAATCACGTAATCAATTCTGTCATTAAGTTCTTTTTGAAAGTTATGACCTAACACACCTCTCACTTGAAATACATATGACAAGAATACAGATTTATAGAATAACTAATCAAAGACTTTAAATATCGAACAATATTCAACAAGTGACAGAACAACATATCAAATCACGAATGAACGTTGCTCATGCGTTAGTTATCTGTGTTTTCGGTCAGGAGTTGAATATTTTTCGATTTCTTAATTCTTTGATTAGTTATTCTTTTCAGTACATTGGCAAATGTTTTTTTATTATGAAATAAAAGTAGGAAATGTCTATTATTTTATGGCGTCAGAGGACTGAAATAACCAAGATTATTTTACATGTGAAATCATAAATTTTTATTTCATTAAGAAATCAATGTTACTCATTGCAAGTTTGCAACCAATATGATAATATAGGGTTATTGCATGAATATTGGGGAATATTGTCCCGAGTAGAATTTTATATTGCACGAGCTTTCGAGTGCAATATATGTTCTACGAGGGACAATATTACCCAATATTCATGCAATAACCCTTATATTGTATAGCAATACAATATTTGAAAGTAAACACTGGTTTAAACTAAGATATTGTCGTTCATGACGTCATGCATTTTGAAGATTTATTGCACTAGAGCAATATTATAATTTATTGCACGCTAACTTTTGGTTACTTTCTGTGGGAAATATCATATTGCTATACAATAAAATGAGTTATCTAACATGTAATCGGAAAATTGTTCGGATGAAACAACAATGAACAGTTTTAAAGACGATGCGACATTAAATGGAATGGTCCGCATAAAGCAAGCATTACTTCTTTATATAAAAGGAAACGTTACTTATGGTCAAGCAATTTATTAAAATAAATCGAAAGACAGGAAACACAACGATTTAACGAAAAAAAGAAGCAACAAACAAAGTTTATAAACATAACATTAAACAGCTATATTACTGCCACCAAAAGCCAGTTATAAACTTGTATACTATGGAAAAGTAAGACGTTTCTAAAATGGATAATACAATATTGACATATCGACATTCATCAATAACATGTTAATGCTATATATAAAGGGTGTGAGATACTCTATTTGAAAATAACAAGCTTCAAAAAAGACTGTTATGAATTGATAGTATATAAGTAAAAGAACTAGACAAGCAGAACAAATTAAGGGTTCGTGTGCTTGTTTTCGAGATAATAGCCATTAAAAATTTTGCGGGAATTAATTATCTGTAGACTTTTTATACATTTTAAATTAGCAACTTTTTTCTTTGAAAAAATCATGAAAAATTATCAAGGGTTTCAGAAGAAACACCGACATAGCTAGATAATACAATTAATTATCTAATTACAACCACAATTTGAAATAAAGAATTATTGCAATTTTCATTGTTACTAATAAATGTTATATCAGTATTACAAATCTAATCTTAAATCAATCCTAATGTGATCTTATTTTTAGGAAAAAAAAATTCAAATTCAAATGTGACTTTACTTAGTGTGTTTTTTTTAGAATTTCAAATGTGACGTCACTTTGTGCGTTGATGCTTTGACTAACTTGGCTCTGTATTTGTTTGTGCTATGATTAGGTTGTTTCACGTAATGTATCCGTTTTTATTCTGTAGCTAGTCACCACTTCAGTTTTATCATGTATATCTATCATATAGTCATTTTTTTTTATAAAATTTACTGTTTGCAAAAGTATGAGTTATTCTATATAGTTACATCTATTACAATTTGCATAACTATTAGACGAATTGGAACTTATGATAATGAATAAACATCTGTCTTATACCTAATATTACAGGCTGCCTTCTAACTTTTTGACAATTTGTGATGTACTAGTTGCTGAATTTTAAAGGTATAGTTCATAGCTTGTTATTTTTATTTGGTAGAATATATTTTTTTCATCTATTCTGTTTTGCAGCTTTGCTTAACTATTCTTAAAAAAATACAAATTCAAATGAGGTTTGACAACAAGACACTAACAATCAAAACCAAGCAGTCAACAAAGACTCACAAAAACCGAAGGACATTTACATGAACAGTTATGAATAATAATTAAGAAACAACACGAACTCCACTAAAAACCGGGAGTGAAATCAGATGTTCCGGAAGGGTAAACATTTCCTGCACCGTATACGGCACCACTCGTGTTATTTCTTTGTTCAATCCGGTAATGATGGAAGGTTGTTATGCCTGAGAAAGAATATCAGATATGATATCTGACACACTTTTGTCATAATGGCAGATCAGCTCATAATGGCGACCGTAAAATTTCTTGATTGATGACTCGTAGCAACTATTAGGAAGGCAGTATTCCTCGTTCAACAAAATCAGCGTACTTTGAGCTAGCTCTAGAGTAACATATCAATTGAGACACATACACTCCATATGCTGGTGCCGCTGGGATGTTGCTACACAGAAATGGAAAGTTGACTATAGGAAAGTAAAAATCATCGCGTTTGTAATAAATTTTGGTATTCAACCTAGCATCAGTAGTCATTTTGAGAAAAAGGTCTAAATATGAAGCAGATTTATCTGTGTAACAAGGTCATATGACAAATTAATGTACGTTTTGTGTGTAAATTAAAAAAAAATCAATTTTCAGTCGGGTGCTTTACAAACGCATAGTCCTGCCGTTTTTTATTGTTGTAATTGTTTTACTTTTGTGATTTCGGGGCCATTCATAGCTTAGTAGGCGGTATTTATGTCCTGACGATGATCAGTAGTTGTTATTTTCTACTTATCGATTGTGGACAGTCTCATTGACTTTCATACATCATCACCTTTGTTTCGATTTTTCAACCATATATACCATCATCCACATGTGAAATTGAAAAATCGTCTAAGAGAAATGATCCACTTTGTTTTTCAAAAGAAAAAATGTAGCATTATATGGTATACATTTATTACTTTTGGGATACAATACGGCATCTTTTATTAATAGTGAACAAAAATGTGAAACATGCTACACAGAGGAACAAGTGAACAGTATGGTTGAGTTTTTTTATTGAAATCATATATGTTGAATTTGGAGGTGAAATTTTTCAACACGTCGGCATTTCTATGGGAACGAACTGTGCATCTCTCCTTGCCAACCACTTTTTATATTCATATGAATCGGAGTTCCTTCGCACACTTGTAAAAAAAAAGTAGACCAAAGAAGCCAGGTCATTTAATTTCACTTTCAGATATCTTGATGATGTTATTTCCATTAACAATCTGAACTTTTCTAATTGGGTTCAATTGATATATACATGTATCCCAGGACTAGAAATTAAGGTAACAACAGACACGGCTTCTTCCTCCTCATTTTTAGATTTATGCCTCGAATTTGACATACACGGTCATCTTAGTACCAGAATCTATGAGAAACGGGACGAAATTAATTTTGAAATTATCAATTTACCCCACCTGAGTAGCAATGTACCAACTTCACCTGCATATGGGATATTAATTTCCAAACTTATTCGGTATTGAAGAGCTTTCGGCTCCTTATCATACTTTGTTAAACGTCACCAATGTCTGAGTATAAAGTTGATGAACTAGGGTAAACTATGAAAAAATATTGATAAGAACTGCTTTTATACATTGATTTACAATATTATGATCAAAATATGTTTTTCAAAATAAATAAAGAATATTGTAGTCGCACGCCTTCCTTGAAATTAAATAACATTATGGTGTCATGTGTAAGGCGTATGATGCAAAGGTGTAACGTGTATGTTGTAATTGCACATAGTGTATGGTGTACTGGTATATGGTGAATGTTGTAATGGTGTAGGGTGTTAGTAGGATGGTTATACCATCCAAGCAGTGTTTGTGTGTTTCCTGTTTGTATATTTGAATATATCCTTGTTGACTACTTGTTTATAATTGATATTATTGATTTATATCACGTAATGCAAACGTATCACAAATTTGTATTTCAAATTTTAACCATTTAAATACTTAATTTTATTCGAAGCAATCTTATAAGTCGACCTAATAGATAACGATGACGCATATTGCCAAAACAGATTTCAGTCTGTTAACTATTCAATAAATGGGTGTTTGAATTCATTGTGAGGATACATAGTCAATACATGAATTGTATTGTGCACTAACATGTGACACAACGCACCGAATCCAAAGTAATATATATATATTAAAATCGGTAGATATTATTAAAGGTTATCTTTTCAATCAATAATGTCGCTTAAAGGGGGTTACTTTAAAAACGTTCCGAATAAAAACTGTATCATGGACATCATGGATATCTAAGTGATGTTTTGTAACATTCTTACTGTTAAGGTAAGATTATTTAATTTATAGAGCAAATGGTGAAAGATTATACAGAATTATATAGGGTGTGAGAACTGAATTTCTGAATATATCTCATATATATTAAATCTGCGACTTATCCTTCGGATTGAATTATTCTTATTGAGATTTTAGATTTTATCTTTCATTATATTCTATAATAGCATAGAACCAAGCACAAGACAATTTCAAAACAGAACACGATTTGATTGTATAAACTAATACCAAAAAAAATGCTAGACAAAAAAATTTCTTTTTAAGCGTTGCACCAAATTATATATCAAAAATTGAATACACAAAAATAGTTTTCAAGTGGCTGGAGCTTCTTAATTAAAAACGATAGAATTTTTTTTTAATTTGTCCAGCATTTTGATAATATCACCTTCAGTATGTTTTCTGTTAAATTCAGTGTGGTTCCTCACAAAATATGAATGATTGTAACCCAAAACAAGAAATTTGTATGTACGATTTCCATTTTCACAGAAAAAGCTCTGTTTAATGAGATGGTGAAGTCGATCGTTCACACTTTTTGTGTAAAGCATACAAAAATCAAAAATGTTTATGTTGCTGCAAAATTGCAAAGATTGTGATCGAAGATTAAGCAGTGGTTCTCACGAATTTTGAAGAATCTTAACATCTGGTTAACAGCACTGGTAGAATATAGATCATCACAGTAATTTTGAAGCCCATGTTAAACTGAAGAAAGAAAAGTAGTCAGAAATTAGAAAGATGTTAAGTCGAACATTTAGATGACGCGGCTATGTATTGTTCTTTATATGGAGTTTTGTGAAGTTTTGGTATCCAGTATAATGACGGTGAATTTTCTTCGTTTTCTTTGATCTTGATGCTAATAGAAAGAATGACAGTTTTGTGATTTTGTAAATTTCGTCTTTTGTTAATGATGTTAAAGAATATGTAGGATTACCAGTAGTTCTATTTATTCCAGGCTCTGCAAATACATATGAAGATAATCTTATTGGAGGCTTTATCTGCTTTAACAAAGACATATTTTTCATGAAAAGAGGATGTATTGAAAGGGTTAGTAACTCTTGTGATCATAGTACATTGTAGTTTTTGAAATCACCTCTAAATGAATGATCGAATAGCTTTGATCCATTCAGACAAAGTGTTCAGTGCTGGTTCGTCTGGTTCGCGCTTACCCATTTTCTTGCATAGTCATCAACTGCATCGATCAGTACCCTGACGATCTTTTCCTAGTTGATGGGCTGGGGAATTCTATAGTTTGGTTCCTTGGCTAACAACTCTCTTAGTTATTCATAAGTAACGATACCAAGGTCGCCAGTAATAACATGACCAGCTGGACTATATTGTATTAGAGGTAACCGGTGAGATCACGAACCGACGAATAACGACGAACGAACGTATTGGGAGCAGTGATTTTCATATTGGGTAAAGCTCATTAAAATCGAATGATCGACTAATATATTCCTTGAATCCTCACAAAGTTTCCTCTATATTAGAAAACAATGATAAAATACGAACTTTCAAGTATAAGTATGGATATATAAGACTATGTATTTTCAACTTATATACCGGAAGTGCCTATGTACGGATTAAAACGAAACAGTACGTATAAATGTATACCTGTGGTGATCACCTTCTTCACTTTTGCATGATAGCATGATTTAATCATGGGGACAATCTTTTAAATACCACGGTGCATGTTTTTGATAGAGAAACATATAGAAGATATTGAATATATATTTGTTCAAAAATAAACATTTAAACTAGTACATGTAGTACCGACCGACAATTTAGCTTGAAGGTTTATTTTATGCGACAAATTATTTACTTTTCAAATTTAACATTATTTTTTGTAGTAATTATTCAAGATAAGATTTTTTTCTTCCTTACTTGGCCAGATTATTTGTTTTCTCAATATTCACAATCAAATATATTATTTCCGAAAAAAACATGCCCCGCCCCCTCTTCATGTTAAATGGTCGGTCCGGGACAAATGATTTTTTTTTATTCATTGCAAATTTCTTGCAAGGGACTATTCTTTACAAGAAATTTGCAACGAATAATAAAAAAAATCATTTGACTCCAACCCACCCCCATTTCTCCCCGTCTTTTTCTTATATATTATTTTATATCGCAGTTATAGCGGATATCGATCATTTGTCTTTAAGGAGAGTATAAGGAGGCAACCATTTGATTCTGAGGGGACCGGCCTGGTAGATTTGGTCAATCAGATTATTTATTTTAGAAAAAATGTCCATCTGCTACACGTAAGATTATGTATTACACATGTATCATTTTACTGTATAATAGAATTTGGAGGCCAGTTTTTTTTAGGTGGAAGCAAGCATAGGTATTTTGTTTCCTGGCCAATCAAATTTACAAAATCTGTCAGCTCCGATCCTAGAATCAATGGGTCGTCCCCTAACCCCCATTTAGTATGCGGAATTGTATAATTCCAGCGTATTAAGTTCCAAATTTTTTTTTTAGGCGTACTATTCTTTTTCCCCGGACCAAATATCTGAAATGTGTGCACCATTTGGGAGAGTTTGGTACTGCATCCAATTAAAGTTGTTACTTTTTTTAAAGCTTAAAGTTTGCAGGTAGTTGTAAATTTTCTGTCAAAGGAGTCGTTATTTGCATACATGAACTGTTGTTCTTTTTCCTCTCCCAGCATGCTCATGCATTATTCAATCCAAGAAGTAAATATAGTAATACAGATGACAGCTCCATGCTTTAAGTGATATGCTATATCTGTAGACAATCACTTTTAGAAAGAGCTGCACCCAGCTCTACAATTGATTCTATTTGCCATCTTGGATGACCTGTCCTGCCTTTTAATTTCAGCCATTCTACAAATCAAACGGTCGTTCCCTACTCTAGGTGCTGGCCAGAATTATTTTTTACCAAAATCAGAATCAAAATATTTTTTTCTAAAAAATATAAGCCCCTCTCCCGCCAGAAAATGCTCTGTGACTGACGACATACAAAATAAAAAGATAAAACAGACAGTTTGCGTATCAATCAATTAAAAATGCAATTACATGTATAATAAAAGCGAGATAATTGTGACAACGATGTTGTTACTGGAATGTTTGTTACCGTGCAACAGGTTATGTTGCTGAAACTGGCGAAGATGCCGAAACGAATGACAGTGACTGAAGACTGGTCCCCTTTGACGGAACTAACTCACAGACTGGTAGAGCGAATACAAACGAAGACTTTCAGGATGGATTTTTATTTTCATTTTAATGAACGGATGATGTCACTTCAAAAGGCTGACTCCGACTGAAGACTTAACTTCAGTCGACAAATTATAAAGATAGACAATGTTTACAGGTTGTCAAAGAATTAAGATTACATAATAATAGAGTTGACAAATTTTACAAACATAAAATTAACACTTTAAAGTAACAATAGACTGTAATAGGCATCCTAGTAAATCGAAATCACACTCAGCATAGTAGTCAAATTTAGGAACAGGTAAAATTCTGTTTTTTAAACTTGTTAAAGACAAGACGATGTATATAGTAAACAACAATATATGCCCGAGATAAGAAAATCCTAAGTTAAAAAATATTATTTGTAATCAGGTAATGAATGACCTAAGGCTTTTGCTTATTATATATATATTTTTTTTATATTCCTACAAAACTCATTGCGTTATATATACTAGGTTTGACTGCAAGAAATTAAGTCGAGGCAAAACAGGATAAGATAACATAATGTCCGATTCATTCAGAGATCGACATCCAAAGTTGGGATGCATTGTTCTGAGATTATTTCCTAAAGTTATGCAGATGATTTTAAGATATTATTTAACTCCATCATGGTTAAAACAGAAATATTCAAAGCGGCATTTCAGTTTTGTTTTAAAGTAAAATGAAGTCGTATTAATGGACAAGTTTCCAAACAAGGATGAGCTTACAATTGAAATATGCTACAAAATACTAAGATCTGAAAACATATTAGATGAGCCTAAATGCAAATGGGAAAATGCTCCCCACGTTACAGAAGTAGAAATATCCGATGATATCCGATGATATCCAACGACTGATTCATGCAAAAAATTCAATACAATGCATCAAATCTGAAGAAGTGACTGAGAAATATTTCGAAAAGTTGATTGCAGAAATCAGATTAATAGTTACGAGAATTGATTCATTTTTACAACAAGACACATTTGGAACTATGTATAACAATGTGTGCAGATCCGACACAGATTGTGTTGCCATCCTACAGGATCTTACAAGGGTCAAAGCAATTAGTGGTACGTTTAACATAAATCGATATCATTGAGTATTTGACCCAACAGATTTCCAATATAACTTAATTTTAGGGTCGTATATGTTATGTATCCATTTATAAATTCCCACTTTAACTTTAACTTTTGCACTAGTTTCGGTGGAATCGTATACAGGTTAGTTGTACATACTGAAATCGATAGCATTGTGATTATATATATACACTATCATTCGCCAACTAATTGGTGTTGATAAAACTACCGGAACAATTAGTCCTATACTTACAAAAATGTGTTATATATTGCAATTATATGATATATGTGTCAGTCAATCGCGGGTAACAATTTTGTCTGGAGGCAAACTTACATTTTCTGTGAAATTTGAGTTGGGGATTCAAACAACATAATGGAACATTTGTAATTCGTTGAACATATAAATTTACGGTTTATCTGTAACACGGAATCCACAAAAACTTGGTACTAAACGAATAATAATTAATTCACAGTAAATTAAAGTCAGTAAACAATTTTTTGTAACTTGTTCCATTTTGTAGACGCAGAATTCCTACCAGATACTGAGAGTGAAAACAGGGAAAGATATTCAAGACTCTCGATGGCCGTCATCGACACTTTTCAGAAAATTCAAAGAGATGTTATTCGATCAACTACTTCTGCCAGTGATTTGTACCTTAAGTGCATCAACTATATTGGTTACTTTAACCCCGAACAGCAGGCAAACTTACGACAATTACAGTACCCAAACACATACAGCTCGTTTGATGTTATATTAATTTATAGACTTTTAAGATAGTTTCAGCTAATACTTACTCCCACACTCAGGGGTGTGGAAATATTAGTTGGGAGCACTTGTCCCAGGGCAAGTAAAACTGTAAATTCTACTTGTCCGGAATAAAAGTTACTTGCCCTGAAAGTTCTTATAAAAATTGAAGTATTTTCCTGTTTAAAGCTTGCACGTTCCTTGGCACTGTTTTGCATCAAAAAATAAATTTGAGGGCAGTGAGTGAAGAAGAGAAAACTAAATTATAGATTAACTACTGAATTTTAATCTATCATGTTAATTGTTTTTATCATACAATTGATAAAAAAAAATATTTTTGATAAAACAACCTGTTTTATTGAATAAAATAAAATGTCAAAGAAGTTTCTAGTTTGTTTTTCAAAGAGTCAAAAGCATTTTTACATCAAGCTGCATTGATCTGATCCAGATGGTTCACTACTAGCCATTTCTTTAAGTGTGGCTCGTGCAGCTTCTTCCCCACCAAGTGCTTAACTAAGTCCTGCAAAATAGGTCTGACATTTGTTCCATCTCTATCCTGAGAGTGAGTTGCAACAGCTTCAGCAGTTGCTTTAACAGGCAGTTTGTGAGTTAAATGTATGTTGCCTGATTTTAACCAATATATAACTGATGGTCTAGGATCAACTTCCTTTATACTGACACCATTTACAACAATTTGCATTTGATTTTGTAGATTTTCCTGTGTTAATTTGCTTCTCAGAGGACTTTTTATTATGTTCATTTGTGAAAAAACTCTTTCACATGCTGCTGATGAGGAAGATATGGTCAGCATTATTTCAATGAGAAGGTTAATATTTCTAAGGGAGTCATCTTGCTGCCCTTTTAAAAGGTCACAATATACAATTAGTGGGTGGTTATCTTTCTGAAACGAAACTTGAACTTTTAATGTTTGCCATTCTTCTTGTGCATTTTTAGATTCCTCATCAGAAAGAACACCACTGAAAAGTTGACAAAGTGATTTAATGTCTGAGTTACCAAATAAACTGAGTTCTGTCAATCTGTGTGGCCATGCCCAAAAATCAAAAACTTTGAAATGGGATAGAGGGGGGATATCAAAATCAGAAAACCTTTTCAAAACATAATTTCCAATTTTTTCCAAAAGTGTGGAAACATCTTTGTCATCTTTGAAAGGAATCAGGTTCCCTTTAAGTGCAAGTCTACCGTCAAACATTTTAGTTTCAACATCATATTTCTCATAGAATACAGAGAGATTTTCACCAGGTTCCTGTCTCATAGCATGGATCTTGGAAAATAGAGTATCCATAGCTGCCTTAACTTCAAAATTCATTAAATCCTTGACCTGAAACAACTTTGAAGTTGCCGATATTGCACACAAAACATCAAGCATGAGATGAATATATTTTACAAATTTGACCTGTGTTAGGTCACCAAGAATAGCCTTGGCCTGCCAACTTCATCAGCACGTTTGGATTTATTTAAAATTTCTTCCATGTGTGAGGCTGTAATATGTAAATCTTGACAAACAGCTTGAAGAGCCCTGCTTTTTGAGCTTACCCATCTGACAGCTTTTATTTCTGTATGCATCAAAAAGTCTTCTTCAAAAATTGTGGCTAAGTTTTTAAGCTCAACTCTTCGTTTTGGACTAAAGGAATAAAACTTACAGATACGTTTCAATTCATCTTCAAATTTTTTCAAATATACAACATCCTTAACAGCATCCAAAATTCCAAGTTCCAGTTTATTGGCAACACAGTGCATAACAATTACTTTGTTGTTAACCTGGTCATTTATCTGTTTGGCAACACCATTTTTAGCCCCCATATTGACAGCTGCACCATCCATGTTAACACAGACAATTTTTGGTTGACCTTCAACCTCATTATCACCCAAATTTATGCCACACTTTGACACACCAGATTTTATTGCAGCATATACACCATCTGCAGTTGCACTTTCTAGATTTTCAATACTAGCAAGTGTAGTTATTGGTTCGTGTGTCTCAGGGTGGACATATCTGATAAGAACACTTTCTTGTTCCATCACTGACGAGTCGGTGCTTCCGTCTGACATGATAGATATAAACCTTACCAACTTCATATGTTCTTTTGTTTTGTCAGAAAGAACTCCAGATATGGCTGTCAAGAAATTAACACAGGCATCCCGTCCAAGGTGGTCATTGCCTAGTTGCATACTATTTTTTATTTGAATGTCACACATAAAACTATAGTCAGAAAATGGTCGATTGTTTTTGACAACTGCATATGCTGTGTTGAAGAGTTTTTCATACCTTTTAAGCTCGGACTGATTGACCTTAGCCAAAGCCCTGTCCATTTCCCCAGAAACCTGCACATGTTTTGTTTTATTTGTTTCTCTTATATAATTAACTGACAAGCTTGGTGTTTTGCTGAAAAATGATGGGCAGTTAATGTGTCCCTTCTATCTACTACTTTCCCAACAAATAAAGTTGACTTTTGATCGGCAAGTGTTGGATGTTTTCTACATATTATACAAAAATTTAATTTATTTTCCGTATTTTCTTCCGTAGAGAGCCAGGGGAACTCTGCTAACCAAGATGATTGAAATTCTCGCTTACGTTTTTTTTTCATACTCTTTGTCCTTCTCCGCCTGCGTTTTACGTTTTTTATTTGACTCGGCGACTTTGTCTGCATTGAATTTGGAGGTAGACTTTTTCAACAAATTGTCGGCATTCCTATGGGAACGAACTGTGCGCCTCTCCTTGCCGACCTCTTCTTATTTTCATATGAATCGGAGTTCCTTCAGACACTTGTCAAAAACAAGAAGATCAAAGAAGCCAGGTTATTTAATTTCACTTTCAAATATATTGATGATGTTCTTTCCATTAACAATCCGAACTTTTCTGATTGGATTCCATTAATATACCCACCAGAACTAGAAATTAAAGAGACCACAGACACGGCTTCCTCTGCCTCATTTTTAGACTTATACCTCGAATTTGACATACACAGTCATCTCAGTACCAGAATCTATGACAAACGAGACGATTTTAATTTTGAAATTATCAATTTCCCCCACCTTAGTAGTAATATACCAACTTCACCTGCATATGGAATATACATTTCCCAACTTATTAGGTATTCAAGAGCTTGCAGCTCCTATTCAGACTTTGTAAAACGTCACCAGTGTCTGAGCAGAAAATTGATGAACCAGGGATATGTCAAAGAACGTCTCGTCCTTTTTCTAAAAAAGTTCATCGGAAGATACCCAGAACTTGTTGATAAATATTCCGTATCAACTTCACAAATAGTACAAGATGGTCTTGAAGTATAGATTTTGCGTACTGACGTTTGTTATCATCTTAATTACGTATTATAGTATTCTTTTATATGTCTTTTTTAGATATTCATTTGAAGTGACTCTGTGGTTATGTAAAACCACATACTTTGAACGGCAAAATTATTTCATTTATTGATATTACTTTTACTTAAGGATCTTGACATACTATGAATGACAAAACTATTTTATTCAATAAGACTACTTTTTCTGTTTAGTCTGTTTTTTATGATATACATTTGACGTGAAACTGTACTTATGTATCCCGTCATACTTTGAACCACACCATTGTTTTATTTATTATTATTACTTTTACTGTTAAATCTGGTTTTTGTTATATCTACTTTACGTGAGTCTGCATTTATGTATGCCGTCATACGACAAAATTATTTTTATGTCTACCTGTACGAATTTCAAACGCGCAATTTTACACCAGTAATGAAAACCTTCTATCATTTATGGGTAGACTTTACATAGATAAATTCAGCCGTATTTGACGTGAAACTGTACTTATGTATCCCGTCATACTTTGAACCACACCATTATTTTATTTATTATTTTTACTGTAAGTCTGTTTTTTGTTATATCTACTTTACGTGAGTCTGCATTTATGTATGCCGTCATACGACAATATTATTTTTATGTCTACCTGTGCGAATTTCAAACGCGGAATTTTACACCAGTAATGAAAACCTTCTTTCATTTATGGGTAGACTTTACATAGATAAATTCAGCCGTATAGGAAAAGCAAAATGAGAATGTTGAATTTGATGTATGCCTTTTTGTGCTACTTTGTTACGTTTGTTGTTTATGTAGTGATATTAAGATGATAACACAATATTGACTGTTGTACCCCTATTTTTGACATTTTTACTCTTTGAGTATGTTTGTTTTGTTCATGCATCGTTGACAATGTAATGGAATTTGATGCGACTGTCATACAAGTGAGAGGTTTAGCTAGCTATAAAACCAGGTTCAATCCACCATTTTCTACATTAGAAAATGCCTGTACCAAGTCAGGAATATGACAGTTGTTATCCATTCGTTTGATGTGCTTGGACTTTTGATTTTGCCTTTTGATTTTTGATTTTCCTTTTTGAATTTTCCTCGGAGTTCAGTATTTTTGTGTTTTTACTTTTTGCCCGGAAGTTTAATTTAGTATTTGTCCATCGTATTACTAAGATGGACTAAAGGTAAATGACACTTCCGTTTTAGAAGTGATAAAACCTAGTCGACGATCCCGGGTCAAAGGACAAAGACAACGCAGTATTTACGAGACCCGGGTTCGCTATTTTATTTTAATTTGTTTATCGATCTTTTACCGGTCTTTTTTTTAATATTTATCGTCATGAACATTGATGTTCAAACTTAAATATATGTGTTTTAATTTTTACCATTGGTTTCCTTTACATAAAATTAAACTGCTTTATAAGTTTGAAAAATAATTATATATTTTTGTATGAATTCAACTTTGTCTAGTATTATTTTTTACATGTCCCCGGGCAACCCAGACAGAAAAAGTCACTTGTCCGGATGATCAAATGTACGAGTCGGGCGAGTCGGGCAAAGCATTTCCACACCCCTGCACACAAAGATGGGGTGCTGTTCCAAACAAAGCAGACACCAAATTAGCAGATGGTATTGAACGAATAAGATACTACAGAAATCAAGTTGCGCATCGATGTGACACCAATATTGATGCAAATATGTTTGATGATTACTTCGAAAATTTTCAGAATATTGTTCGCAGAATGGATATTATTTTTTTCCACAAGACAAATTTCGAAAAGCAGATAATTGAACATAGAACACATAGGATACATTTTTGTAGATACTGAAATACTGAAAATCTATGAAAACGTAATCAAAGAGAAAGATTTCATACAATGTAAGGCATGCTATTTACCTTAATAATTGTTAATGCACTGTATTTTTATTGTCATTTAATTATCAAATTTACATGGACGTCATTTCATTTTATTTCATGAAATCATCATTGACTTTTTTTGCATACAGTAATATATCAAACAAAGGTAATTTAATTTGTTTGGTCTAGCCCTATTTCTTTTGAAAAAACTCTAATGACATGTATCAATACAATAGATCATAGATGAGAAATTTGTTTCTTTAGGAGAAATTAATGTTTCATGTAAACCTACAGCACTCATAAATAGGACACACGTCTAGTTATTCCTACGAATTTTGATATATTTGATATATTGGATATTTCTTAATTAATTATATTGACAATTTTCAAAGCAGAAAGACTGGCTGAAGATATAAATATTTGTTGTCCATGCGTTCGTTCCAAAATGCAAGAATACTCAGAGATAATTTTACAAAAAAGCTTACTTAAATAAGTAACAAATTTCATTGACCATACCGCCAGTTAAATTTGATAAGTTTTACGGTATTTCGTGAACTTTGGTCCTTTTTAATCATTATAGCAATAACAGTTGAAGACCAAAATACCACTAATACAAGCATCTCTCGTAGTACTACGAATTGCTTCAAATCACGTTCGGGTGACCAACATCAACGTTCATCTTAATTTTAACAGGATTTATAGGACTTGAATCGTTTTATAAACTAATTAACAATATAATAACCTGATTACCCCTTGTAAACACAACTACTCTGAACTGTTAGACAAAGAGTTTTTCTTCTTTCTGTACATGTTTTTTGACGATATGTTAAGTAAACGCAATTTTGAATTCACGATTTTTTCAGCAGTTTTGGGACTTTTTTGGACAAAAGCATTCAAATAATACTCTGTCGAAGCAACTTCCTAGTGTCTTATTACAAAAAGCTTAAAAACAACATAGAATTGTATCCGACTATGTGTAGTTGACCATATTGTTATACTACTATGATTTGACTACATTAATAATGGGACTTTTACCATTTCGTGAAACTGTTTAACAACATTATTATGGACATCTTATACGGTTTCATGGAAAAGTGGCCAATTTTCCCTTCTATTAACCACAACCAATCACCTACTGGTACGTAGATCTTTATTCACATGTGGCACCCGTCTTGATGCTCATGTAATTACAAACGCGCTAATTATTCTATTTCGGAAAGTTACAATCAGGGAAAAGGGGGAGAGATTGTAGTGACGACACCAGCTGTTTTTGGTGGGTGTTGCGTCGTTAGTTTAATATGTTGTTTCTTCTGTACTTTTATGTGTCTGTTTGTCTATTTCATTTTTAGCCATGGCGTTGTCAGATTATTTTTGATTTATGAGTTTGACTGTTCCTCTAGCTTGTATCTATCGCACTTCTTTTCTAACGTATCAATCATCTGTGAAACAGATATTCCATAACGAACAATCAACTCGTGAGGCGTCCGTAAAATTTACGAAAGGACGATTAAAAGCGATAAGAATTGAGAGCTAAACAATGGAATTTTAAAATTAAAGATAAAAAAATAGCCCTGATATTAATTGTGTTAAAAAACAAATTAGGTATATTTACTTATCATTTCTTTTCATCTCCCCTGATATGACAAAGTTTTATAAATATGAATCACTAAAATATGTTCTTTTTATCTCCCCTGATATGACAATGTTTTATAAATATGAATCACTAAAATATGTTCTGTATTTATAGAACAACTGTCTTTCGAATATAACGATAAATCACGTGATTTTGGTCGTTTAATTAAAAGACTTACAAAAAAATCGATTCCGTCAAAACAAAATTGCATATTTCGCTTAAGACACAAACAGATTGTGTTATGCAAAACTAGTGTAAACACTGCATACCTCAAGGAATTATAGTATCGTGGCTTGTTTTAATATGTTGGTTAGTCGCAATGCATGAGGAAAACTAAAAATACGAAATGGAAAGGAGATATGAAAAGTAAAAAAAGCAAAAATATCGACATCCAAAGAAAATTCAAATAGAAAGTAGTTTACCCAATGTCAAAAAATTGCTTAAACTAATGGAAAACAACTTCCATACTCCTGACCCGAAACAGGTCTTTTCTCGTATAGAAAAGGGGGATGTTAAGGACATAGATATAAGAAGATGTGGTATGAGTGCCAATTAGACAACTCTCCATGGAAATCACAATTTAGCATAGTGAATCATTATAGGTAAATATACGGTCTTCAACACGGAGCCCTGGCTCACACCGAACAGCAAGCTATATAGGGCCTCACAATTACTAGTGTAAAACTATTTAAATAGGACAACCAACAATCTTATGTATATAAATAACGAGAAAAGAGAAAAAGTTATGTCATGTATGTCTTATTAAACGAAAGAGAAGATTTTTTTTTACGAAAACAATTAATCATACTCAAAGCAAATATAGTCAAATGTTAAAATGAATAGTACATTTATTTAATGTCTTTTTCTATCCGTTATTTAAATGTGCATCACTTTATATAATTTTTTAATATCTATCTTTCCTACAGTGAGGTTTTAGAAGAAGCCAATAAAGTTATACTGGGGTGAAAGTTTTGATAAATGTTTGAAGAATCTCAGATTGAACAATCAGGAGATAATTCGTAAATGTACACGGACGATAATTGTTCATACATTTTGATTTTCAAAGATTATCTGAAACAAATACATTAGTACAAATGTATGTACATGTAGAATAAGTTAAATAGTCAAAAAGATTATAAAAAAACTATTTCGTAACGTACACGGTGCATTAAGCTTTCAATTTCAAACTAAATACTCTGCTGAGGTTTAGTCATTGCAATCAATATTATATATACCTATCCTGAGAAGATATTTAATTAAATTTGGAGGTAATCATCAAATCTATACCGATTTCTCTCATATAAAAAAAAAAAGAAAATCACAAAAAAGCAAAGAAACAGCGATATTTTGAACACTATTTCATTAACATTATGTTTGTAAATGATTGCTAGTTCATTAAATCCCTCTAAAATAAAAACAAACACAAAACATAATCGAAAATTAAAAACAATCGCTCCACATGATATTAATAGGGAAGTGTCTTTGGTTTAACTCAGTATAATCTTGCATGTGTAAAAAAAAGTAATTTCTTGTGTCATTACTGCGTGCAAATTAAAATATGTTTTAAATCAGCAATTCTTATATGTTCTTATGTATTTTTACCAGTCAAAATCATCTACTATTATGTATAAAAGTCATAGGAATGATAATTTAACTAGTTTTCACATCCGGTGAGTACTTACAGCAGTTCAAGTGGTTAATTATACGAATTATAGAATATAACAGATCACCATCACTAAACATCGTCTGTTGCATAATTTGTGTGAATATATATTAATAACGATCAGTATTATTATGTTTAGTTATTATTTCTGTAGGGAGACAGCAGATTCGTGTACAGATAATCTTTCAGAATGAGGACGATGTAGAGAGAAATATTCATATTCTTAATTCTCTAAAAGAAGAAATAAATAAAGGTTTACATGGAATAGAATTTATTGTTGCCACAAAAGGAAGTCTAGTTCTGATTGTAGATAAATTGCTGGAAATGTTAGAAACAGATGGAAAATGACACACGATCATTGCTTTATTTCTAGAAAAGATTTTGGAACGCATTACGATCCTCACTACTGAGTCGATGGATATGGTTCTGTTACCTGTAGAAGGTTTGTCATGAATGTTCAATGCATATATTATCTATGATGTGTAAAGCTATTCATATGATATACACAATACTTCTTAAATATTGTCCTTTTGGTTAAAAACTTAAATGGATGTTGAAGAAAAGTTAAAAGATTGTATTTGTCATAAAAAACACAGCAACCTACCTTAATATCGCAATTAGTTGTCATCAGTCGGTTAGTTTAAATCACAAATAATGATCCGTATAATGATTTCGAATGAGATAAGTGTCAGAAGATTGATCTGCTGCTAATGACATATTAGTGTGTCTACCACATCGTTGTAGATATAACATATCAGTATCATTTAATATATATCTACGGCAGGTTGGACTTAATACATATCTACGGCAGGTTGGACTTAATATATATCTACGGCAGGTTGGACTTAATATATATCTACGGCAGGTTGGACTTAATATATATCTACGGCAGGTTGGACTTATATGAATTTGTTTCCTCTGTAAATCTTTTGTGTTCAATAAAGGAATACAATGACTCTATACAGCACGTAAACTCAACTTCAGTAATATAACAAAAAATAATGAGTAAAATTCTAAAACGAAGGTCCCTAAGCAAATGGCAAATTAAAAGGCTCAAACAGACGAATGGATAACAACTGTTTTATAACTGAAATTATCAAACACCTGTTTAGTACCGTTAAAAAATGAAATTCACAATGTACCAAAAAGCAAATACGGTAAGGAAATGAGATACTGACAATACGCCTACCACATTATTGTGTCATTTTGACACTTTGCAATGTATAATGTTCTGTTTATATATACAAATTAATGTAAAAGCAAGTCAGCTTACTTTCGCCAGACTATTTTGTGCCAGATGGACAGCCAGACAAACAGACGAACCTAAAGTACCATCGAATTTGTCGATAGAGGACTATCAAAGCGCTCAATGTTACAATTGCATATTGTGTTGTGACTAATTTGAAGACTGCAATTTTTGGAAGAAATAAGAAATACGTGGAATGAATATGATAAAGTAATATCAATATATATCTACGGCAGGTTGGACTTATATGAATTTGTTCCCTCTGTAAATCTTTTGTGTTCAATAAAGGAATACAATGACTCTATACAGCACGTAAACTCAACTTTAGTAATATAACAAAAAATAATGAGTAAAATTCTAAAACGAATGTCCCTAAGCAAATGGCAAATTTAAAGGCTCAAACAGACGAATGGATAACAACTGTTTTATAACTGAAATTATCAAACACCTGTTTAGTACCGTTAAAAAATGAAATTCACAATGTACCAAAAAGCAAATACGGTAGGGAAATGAGATACTGACAATACGCATACCACATTATTGTGTCATTTCGACACGTTGCAATGTGCTATAGTTCTGTTTATATATACAAATGAATGTAAAAGAAAGTCAGCTTACTTTCGCCAGACTATTTTGTTTCAGATGGACAGACAGACAGACAGTCGAACCTAAAGTTCCTTTTGAATTTGTCGGTATAGGACTAACAAAGCGCTCAATGTTACAATTGCATATTGTTTTGTGACTAATTGCAATTTGTTATTTTTAGAAAAAAAGAAATACGTTGAACATGTTGAATGAATATGATGAAGTAATATCAATGGTTTATAGCAAAGTTTTAGTTTGACGTCTAAATACATAATTTTGTCTCAATGTTTACCTTGCAGAGTACACACAATGGAATGAGGCAAAAGCAATTAGCAAACCCGTTTACTTAGACTTTGATAAAGAGGCTCAGTTATTTGAAACCGACGATATATTGGAAGAGCAATTAGCAAAATTAGCTGACGTCATCGGTAACTGTTCCAACGATAGCAAAACAAACAATAGTATTACTGGTACTATCCTACCTATTTACCTTGGTAACTAGTTTTTAATCATATCTTCTTTTCTGGTGAATATGCTATCTAAGTGTAAATATTTATAAAATATGATTATAAAGCAAATGAATCACATGTGTTGTAACCACAAACCGTGGAAATAGTAAAATAAAACCAATAAATTATTCATCAGGCGTCATACCACAATTGGCGCAGTCGATGAAATAGGGGCGAACGATACCAGAGGGACAGACAAACTGACAATACCTAACGGCTAAAAAAGAAATAAAGACAAACAGACAAATAATAGTACACACGACACAACATAGAAAACTAAAGACTAAGCAACACGAACTCCACCAACCAAAAACTGAGGATGATCTCAGGTGCTCCTGAAGGGAAAGAAGATCTTGTTCCGCATGATAACTTTACATTAAAAAGGTATTTGAAATGTGATACGGGTGAGTAAAGAGTTCCTTGCATTTTTCTTATTCATTTCCATTTATATATTGTCACTGTAAGGAAAAATATCTAATAATTCCATATATCGAAAAATATTCAACTCGGGAACGTGTAACACTAATAATTAATTCATGCACTGCGGTAAATCGTAAATGATTTTTTTGTTTTTCCACTATTTGCACATTTTTCTAATTTGAATTATTGGATAACTTTTCATTTTTTTTGATTTTCTATTATTTATTCTATGAATATTTCTTTTTTATTCTAAATCTGAAAATTTATTCGATTTTATCATAATTATTTCTACTCCTCTTCTTGTTCTGTTTAATAAGGCTTACAAGTAAAAGTAGGTGGAGATCTTGCACAAAGCCGAAACCAGAAGAAGACTTGTAGTGGCTATATATATATTTCCCAATCAACCTTTGGGGTTGATGACGTGTTGCCCAAAAACGATCACGAAATGCTGATACATAACATGTTCATGCATTGTTTTTGCTTATTTAAGACTTTTTGCAATTTTGATACAGTTCTGCTTTAGTTTTTAAGATAAAATATAAAAACGTGAGTGAAATAAGTTAATATGGACTTAAAACAGGAAAAGCCTCTTTAAAATTATAATTATTATAAAAATATTTCAAATATTTTAAAGCCAAACAGCACACAAGGTTTTTTTTCTGTTAAAAAACTGCTTGTTTATTTTCCAAATAATATTATCATCTATAGCATGATCGAATCTTAAAATATAATCTAATTATAACATCCAGTTTTATACTTTTAAGATTCTTAAATCACTTGGTCCTACCTTTTATACAATAACCCTAATTGTTATTCAAACTAATCTGAGTTCTAATGGTCCGACGTCTTTACAGGAGACACTGATGATTACTCATTGTCATTGAAAACATAAGATTTGGCAAAACCATTTTCACAATTGTGTTATTAGAAGCTCTTTAATTGTGAACGTTACATATGACATTACCTTTTTCTGATATCCAAAATGTAAAATAAAAACAACGGAAAACAATAAAACCAAACAAGATGCCGAATAAAGTTCATGGCAGACAGAGTAAAAGAAGCCTACACATCATTGTTTTATAGAATATGACATACATAGATAGCGTCACCTCTCCCACTGCATAGTTCTGTCCAGTTAATGAATTGCTCAACACATTCGTCTTTTGGTTTAAATCTCCTTCATTAAAACCTTTATGGACTGGGGAACGACCGGTACTGGTATATAAACTGGGTTAGGGCAAGATAATTTGACAATGGTTGTCTGGTAAAAGCTGAAAAAAAACTTTTCTAAAAACCGAATGAAAGAAATATTCTATAACACAAAATCAGGATAATGTGCAAAAGTGAAAATAATAAGCATGTGTAGCAAACGATAAAAATGAAGTTAATCCGCAAAATATCACACACCCCATTCCCATTGAACATTCCATTGTGGAGTTATAATGTATCCAAGATATGCAACTTTGACATTCGATCCATTTTTTACAGGTATTTGTTCAATGGTGGTTGTATTATCTTTTTCCAGAAAACACAACATTTGCAGAAAAATCATTCAACCAAGCTCAAACACCTGTCAATAACAATCTTCCGGTTTCTGTCACTCTGCGTCAGCAGTTTAATATCGAAAAGTCATCGAATAAAAATCCGATCATTACTGGCTGTATCAAAACAGGCAATAAACTAGTGTTTGCCTACTATATAAACAACTTTTTATGTGTAAATCAGACGGTACTGACATGCGTCACATGCCTTTGTCCTTTAGACCAGATTATATAACAGAGATAGATATAAATACTGTGGCAGTATCTTGTAGTCCATAATTATAAATAGAATTATATAAGGTTCTATCACCGGTATCATTGGAATGGGGGGTTTCTGTCGCAGAATATCATATTATGACAATAACCTGTACATTGTTATTGATTACAGTATAAGACATGTGATGGGCCTGACAGGTAAAGTGATACGTACTATATCTTTACCTTCAGACGATATTCACGACATTACAGTAAACAGAGACAGGTAGGTCTGTATAGACTATACATCAATATACTGCTTCTCGTTAGATGGAACATTAATGTGGAAGTTTATAAATGAAAAATTTAAAGATTTACTTCGTGAGACAACAGATGAAGAAGGGAATGTGTATGTGACTGATTACAGGACCAACACTGTAGTAGTAGTATTAGATAATGGTCACCATTATAAAGAGCTTCTCACTAAATCAAATGGACTGGATGAGCCGTGGGGAATTCATTTTGACAAAAAAAGAAAATATGCTGCTTGTTTGTAATTATAATGACGGAAAGGTTTTTCTGTGTGACGTGACCAAGAAATGATCACCAATGAACACAACTTATATTATTTGAATTCGTTTTTACATTCATATCAAAATGAATTGTATTTGTTTGTGTTAAATCTACTGAATACAAGTGTAATTATTTGAGATTTATTTTACCGAATTACTAATATAATGTTTTTTGTATAAGTTAAAGATAATTATGAGCAATGGTACCTCGTATTCTGAATTTAACTTAATGAATTTGTGTGTGTATGTTTTATATAATCATCTTTTAACTTTAACTTTAATGTATACATCTATCGTAATGTTCGAAAAGGTAAAGATATAACTTTTTTGCAAGGTACAAAGTGACCTACATAATAACACTTGGTTAAAACAGTTGTGAAATTTCCCTGTAAATGTATATCTGCAATTGTTTAGATACAATTGATATATAATCATTAAAACAGCCCAGTAAATCGTTAAAAAAAATAACACAAGAGTGATTTTGGGATTCACAAATGAACTCATATTTATATAAATATATAAATTTTTCAAAATTATATTTTACTAACATACTATTTTTTTAACGCAAGCTTATTATTTAATGCGCTTCAAGGTCAAGTAAACCTATCGATATTGTCTGCTGTTTATTGTCATCCTGTCGGAACTTAAATAGCGTATTTTTATCATGTATTTTTGTATCCCATAAGTTCCAATAAAAATATGTAGCACACAAAACAAAAAATGGAATATTTTACAGTACACTTAAAGTTCAATATCTTCATCGTGTTACACCGATGATTTCGTTTAATTGGGTGGCTGAATTGCTGCTCGATATAAACATATATGTTCGATTTATGAAGTTTTGTAAAATATTGTGGCCATCACATCTTAAGTTCAGATCTGGATTAGTACAAACAATCTATTTTAATACACACGTGTTCACAAAGTTCTGTGATATTGACTAATGACGGAAGTTTTCACTTATGAATAGAGAGACAATGATAATGATGAGGAAACGGCAATTGCAATTATTATATAATCTAAATTTTAAATAGCCTGACTTCCTCTTGAACTTTACAAAACATAAAGACTAGTATTGCGGAGTAGTTTGAATAATTATATGGTTTTCATCCTTTCTATATTTCTTTTTGTGTATTTTTTTTTTTAATTTTTATTTTATAAACTTCATAGCTGGTTGTGTAAGTTTTCATGATTTTTAGTGTCTGCATTTAACTTAAAAATCTTGATATCTTTGGATACTGTCTAATAAAAAGTAAGATCACAAAAATACTTAACTCCGAGGAAAATTCAAAACGAAAAGTCCCTTATCAAATGGCAAAACCAAATAACAAAACACAAATTTGGTACAGGCACTTTCAAATGTAGAAAATGGTGGATTGAACTGGTTTTATAGAGCTCAACATCTCACTTGTATGGCAGTCGCATTACATTCCGTTATATCTACAACGATGCGTGAACTAATCAGACATCATAGGTAAAATAGTCACAATATTGGTATAGCAGTCATCACCGTGTCATAATCTCAAAACAAATGAATATCTAAAAAAAACACAAAAAGCATCTAAAGAATCCAAAAACGACATTCATTTCTTCGCGTTTCTGGCGTCAGAAAATGCAAACGCCACATAGAAAGAAATGTTGTCGCTCAAATAATTTTCAATAAAATGAGAATGAGGGTATACACTTTCGTCTGTTGTGTCGCTCCTCCATGGTTGTTATGTGCATGATGTGTGACCTCATGTAACATCATAACGTCATATATCTAAATTAAGCAAAATTGTTTTATATTGACCGTTAATAAACATGCAAATTAAATATAGCGTCTATATAACTTAACAATAAAAACAAGGCTTCGGATACATACAATAACGTTCGAAACACGTGATCGAACTACCCAAAAAGAGAATTGAAGAATGCTACGGTATAGGTATTATTATGTGATATGAGAATCTATCCTACAATTCGTCCACACAAGGAAGAATCTAAGTTCTATATTTAGTATATATAATTTTGTACCGTGTGAAGATTTACAAAATTGTTAATGTTATAAATCGATTGATTTTTAAATGTTAGAACGTATCATAAAAACAATTTATTTAAAGTAAGCGTTATATTGACCAATGAATGTGTCCCAAATATGGATGCCAGATGTCAAATAGCATCTGCGTACTGGGCTTTGTGTATTTTTTTTAAGAACTATAAAATTTAGTTAAAATTTGGCTAGACCTATTCAAGCGTATAATAGTGCTTTATCTATTGCAGGACCAAAGCTACCTAGTACGGTAAATATTTAATTAAGTCCATCGACAATTAATTTGATAATTGATTTCAATTTAATTGTCAATTCATGTATAGTATTTCTATTGTCAATGTTATGTTAAGATGTAAAATTCAAGGTTTATTTTGTGATATGCATGAAGATTTAAAGCACATTTTATAGTTTATACTACAATGTACTGAGACATGCATTTACAGTTAGAAACATGTTTCAATGTATTTTTATTTTTCGGATATTAATTCTACTGAATTTGTTCATAAGCTGTAATTCATAACAGTACATATAGAACAAGTATGCTATAACAGGGTTATGATGAGTTTATTTACAGGGCGCAATTTGTGGCAATAAACATGCCTACAATCTGTAGATAAACTTTATTGCAGAAAAGTACATAAACATTATAGAGAAAATTAACAGCTTCGTTCACTTCAATATCTAAACATCTCAAATAAGTATATCTATCATATTCTCATTAGTAGAGTATCATTGCCAAAAAGAAATTAAAAGAACGGAGTAAACTGATTAAACTTTTGAGACGTTTTAGTGTTGATCAATTTTTCGTATATTAATGCTTTCCTAATTGAGAAGGTCCAGTAAGATCGCTTTTTGAATATCACGTATGTGGTCATTTATAAATTTCATGATTTCTTATCCTAGGCATAGATTACCTAAGCCGTATTTGGCGTTTTTTTTTTTTGGAATTTTGGTTCCTCAATGCTTTTCAACTTTGTACTTGTTTGGACTTATTACAATTTTGATCTGAGCGTCACTGATGAGTCTCAAACATTTTTTAAATGTAAACTTTTAGCCATTCATTGGCATGTAGAATGCTTCTGTTACATAAATATTGGCTGTTTTTACAATACAATGCACTTTAATCGGGTACTAGCATTCATAAGTCATGCTAAATTATAGAAAGCTTTACACTATTAGCATTTGAGTAAACTTTTAGACGGTTTCCGTCTTAAATGGAAGTGCCCTTATTTGTGTGTATTCTTAATATCTAAATATAAGTTGTATTTGATAATAATACATAACATAACTCAGGTTGAGAGTCCACATGGATGCGGCCACTTTCATGTTTGACAAAAATAAATAAATAAAAAGGCACATGTAATGGCATATTTGACACTATTTTTTCATATTTTAGTTTGAATTTGAGCGTCTTTGGTGACCAAATCAGTTCAAATTGAATCGAGTGAAGTAGACAGTTAAATTTTTTAAAAGTGTCCGAAATTGTTCATCCGATGAATCTGAAATTCAAGGCCAAATTAGACCTACTCCTTTAAAATCTTAACCTGTAAATTGTAACAGTTTATATGACTCAGTTTTTAATTTGAAATTCTTTGTTTAAAACATATAATTCTTGGTGACAGTATACGAATAAATGTAAAGAGAGGTGAAAATGCAAATTGAACATTCAAACTTATAAGTCTTAAAAAAAAACTGGCATAACCACAATCTAATTAAAAACCGATCTCTCATCGCTCCTGTTTCTGATATGTTGCGTGGGAGATCTAACGAAACCGGATTTGAGGTCACATGTGAGTGAACTAAAAGTTATGAATTTATAAAGATATGCAAATGATTTGACGACCTATTAATAAGCCAATCAAAAAAGTTTATGAATTATTTTGACTGACGATTTCGTCGTAAATAAAATGAGTTACATCCCTTTGCCTTACGTTAAACTTCCAAGATCGTGGAAGACTCAATTTCATTGGTCGAAAAAGACACACCTACGAGGTCACTCACATGTGACCTCAAAGCGGGTTTCGTTAGATCTCCCACGCGACATATCAGAAACAGGAGCGATGTGAGATCGGTTTTTAATTAGATTGGCATAACCAGGGCATAAAACGTAAAAAACAATAAAACAAAACAAAAAACAGTACACATTGTGCATATTAAAAACACCAGACTGAGTAACACGAACCTACCAAAAAAACTAGGGGTGATGTTAGATAATGTTGCACTGAGACAAAGTAAAATGTAATAATTAATTTGTTTTTGTTTTTGCAGGAATATTGCTCCAACAATGCACGTATATACCAATTGCAGTTGTATTGTTGTTCTTCTATATGTTCTTTCAACTATTAAATTTGCAAAGAGTATAAAATATCCAAACAATTGCAAATGTCCGCCTAAACATTCAAATAATCATGAAGTCGTTTGCACTGGACGTGACTTGCGATACATTCCATTATTTCCTGAAAATATACACGACGTTAGAATGAACGGCACAAATCTGACGTACATCGATGAACATATCTTTGGTAATTTGACAAAGATCATTCTCAAAAAATTATATTTAAATGACAATTTGATATCGTATATTCACCCAAGGTCGCTAGCCAAATTGAAATTCCTTGCCCAGCTGTATATTTCAGACGAAACAAGATTGAATGTGGATGTTTTGAAAAAGGTACTCAGCTTTTCCACCAAACAAAAGCTAAAACGATTAATATTTGAACAAAACAGTTGGTGTGATTTGCCCATTGATATGTTTTCAAATTTTTCAAGTAATGATGTGATAAAGGTGCGGATGACGGGTAATACATTTGCTGATATTAAATGTTTTTTGTTTTCGCCACTCAAAAAATTGTTTGAATTTGAATACCAAGTACTATAAGGAAGCTACATCTAGATAACAATATGCTTCAAACAATCCCTGACTGGTGTGATCATGAAAAAGAAGATAAAAGCGTCGTTGAATACTTGAAATATCTTGATCTGAGTTATAATAATATTGGATCCATTCTTAATATTTCTTTTGTATGTTTACCAAAATTAAAAATGCTACTCCTAAACGGAAATCCCATCGGCTGCATCTATAATAACATATTTGTAAACAATCCATTTCTGTATTCAGTTCAGCTTTCTAAACTTGGCAATCATTTGAGAAAGATAGACGACTTTGCATTCAACAGTTCATCGTTGTCCAGTCTTAATTTGCAAGAGACAAATTTTCATTTTGATCAGGACAACTTTAACCCTAACACTATATTTTCTTTTTCTACAAATCTAACATTCCTCTATCTTGAAAATAGTTACCTTCCAAAAACAGAAATTAGGATGCAGCAAATGTTTTCATCCTTGATTAAACTTAAAGTTTTAAGTCTTTCCTCTGGGAGACTTAATTTTCTACCCAAAAATGTCTTTCCATACTTAAAATCTTTGGAAATATTAAGGTTGGATGCAAACAAATTTTCTAGTTGGAATGATGGGAATGCCGTGTTTCGTAATATGACTTCGCCGAAAAAGCTTCACATGGCAAACAACTTTATAAGAATAATCGATCAAACATCTTTTCCGCTGAAAGTACTTAATTCATTAGAAGAATTAGATCTTAGTCGAAACCCATATGCTTGTACTTGTGAGCAACTCTGGTTCACCGAATGGATAAAAACTACAACAGTCAAGCTAATCAAGTATCCGTTATTTTATACGTGTCGGCAACCTAACGAACTTGACAATGAAAGGCTTCAGAAATATGCTGAATCTAAAAAGGAATGTCCACCTTGGAATCAATTATATACTTTTGCAATTGTATTATCATGTACAGGATTTTTGTTAATAACAATGATAGCTCTAGGTATGAAATGTCATACAAATATTAAGAACTGTATATACCTACAGAGAATTAAACACAAAAGACGTGAAGGATATTTCGAATTACTAGAAGCAGATGATTTCGAATATCACGCTTTTGTCGTATATTGTGACGCAGACCGCAAATGGGTTCATCAAACGTTTTTGCCAAAAATAGAACAAAGCGAAGGTATCAAGCTATGTATTCACCATAGAAATTTTGAAGTAGGAGAATCAATTACTGCAAACATCAACAAATATTTAGAGAAATCATGGAAAGTTGTTGTAATATTATCTAATGAGTTTGCGAAAAGTGAGTGGTGTCAATGGGAAGTTGACGTAGTGCAGGAACGACGTAGAAGGTATGGAATAGACGTTTTCCTTTTAATAATGCTGAAAACTATCGACTCTAAGCATATGACTAATCAGCTAAGAGCCCTGTTGGACAGTAGTCCTGGTTGACGATATCAAACTGGTGTCGGAGAGGATCTGTTTTGGGCAGCAGCAATTGAGACTTTAAGGAAACCATTAGAACATCTTCCAACCGCACTTATACATAATTGTTTGAGTATCTATTTGTAGACGAAAGCATGCTAAGATTCTGTAACTGACATATTAGTTTTACTAAAGATTGTTTTGCTGTTCAAAAGATTGCCAAAGGTTAATTTCGTGCGCATACAATGGCATCTGAAGCGTGTTGAAGTAAAAGGTGTTTTATTTAAAATTCTGATTATATAGTATGGGCCGTGTTAATGCAGCTTTTTAAATGTATTTAAAAGATGTCTAACTAATGTATTACGTTAACCAGTTTCTGTGGGGGTTCGTGTTGCTTATTCTTTATATGTTTTCTATGTTGTGTCATGTGTACTATTGTTTGTCTGTTTGTCTTTTTCATTTTTTTCATTTATGAGTTTAAATGTCCCTCTGATATTTTTCGCCCCTCTTTTGCAGCTGTAGCCACACTTATTTGATTAACTTTGAAAATACCTTCATCTCAATAAGATATAAAAATTCATTATTCATTCATATTACATACGAACTTAAAAGTATTTATAATACATTTGTTTTTAACGGAGTATTTTGCTCATGCGTTAACATCGATTAAGAAATTCATTACATCTGAGGTCGGTTAAAGGTGTTTGATATATACACATGAGGTGTTAAAGTCGAAATAAAAACGCATAAGTCATATCATAAATAAACAATTGAAGAAGATTGCCGAGTCAAACGTCTCTTTCGCCGGTAAGATTCCGACGTCTTCAGTTTCATTTTTTATAGGACCCATAATTTACTATAATTTAAAACAAAATGTATCAGTATTTTAAAGAGGCTGTGCCAATAAGCATAGATCTTCAGGTGGAAAGTGAAAAAAAATAAAAAAAAATCATCAAACCTTGCTTAAAATAAACATTTTAGTCTTAAAAGATCATATGACAAACAATAACGATCATTTGTGAGGAAAAAAATCTTTTTTGACAGTTAAATAATGGTTACCATAGAAACTAGTGAATATGAGACACTATTTGAGGTAAAAAACAGGATATTCCGACATGAAATATAATATCAGAATAAAGAATAGTGGTTATTGCAAGTAAATATTTTAATTATATAACCTTAAAATCATAACCTAAAAAAAATCTTTTCTTAAAAAAATGTTTATTTATGGTTGCTATGGTAACCGGAAAATCAAAGGGTTCATGTTTATAAATTTTACACAAAAATACAAAATTTTTGGGTCAAAATTATAAAAAATCCAGATGTATATAATATAAAATATGGTACTGACAAAAATGAATGACTATCATATAATTCAACGAAAAAATAAAATTGGGTAGACTATTGAATTTTTTTTGGTGGCAGCTACCCAACATTATGCTGTTTCGGAAGCAATTTTGTACAAAAACTATAAATTTTGTCACCAAATAGGGGTCACTATCATAAAAAAAATGCATATATGATTTAATTTGTACTGACAAAATAAGTGTCACATAAAAGTGTATTCAATTGAGTAGAAAAATATGCATAAAATTTCCATAGCAACCATCTATTTTGCATAGCAACCTACTGAAGCTGAAAATATTGAATGATGATTTTTTACACAAATGTACAAAATAAGTCACTTGAAGCCTAGCTGTTGGTGATCAAATAAAACACAACAACAGTCAAATTGTGCATTTAGAGATGCGAAACTCTCCTTAGCAACACTTTTTCATGACATAAATGCCTAGTAACCAACTGATACTTGAAAATACCCACGCTCAATTCATGGATAACAAGCACAATTTAAAAGTATAAATACCTGATCAAAACTAAACTAACATAAAAAGATCAAATTATGCATCATGTGCATAATGATCTTTTATTTAAAAAATATCTTAAGTAACACTACTTATTGCATAGCAACCAGCATATGTGGTGTAAAAGAGGGACGAAAGATACCAGAGGGACATTCAAACTCTTAACCAAAAATAAACTAACGATGCCATGGCTTTAAACGAAAATGACAAACATGCAATAGTTTATAAAACACAATACAGAAATTAAAGATTAAGCAACCCCAACCCCACAAAAAACTTTGGGGTGATCTCAGGTGCTCCAGAAGAGAATGCTGATCCTGCTCCACATGTGGCACCCGTAATTAAATTATATTATTTCATGATAATTCAACAAGAATCAACTTTGTTTTCGATAATTTTATGCATTCAATCTTTCTTTGAAACAGCAATAAGCGAATAACTGCATAGGCTCTTGTAAGAAGTTGTGACAGGACCAAGGTCCAAGTGTAATGGCATACGATATAGTTACAGGGGAGGTAACATTTATTTGACGCTGATAACATTAAATATTGTTTTCGCGACGTCAAACTGGGACATATCGGGATAAGATGTATAATTTGACTGAATTTTATCATTCAAACTAATAACGTTTGTTTTATATATATGAAGATTATTTGTATCAAGTTTCAAGAAAGTGTCAATAATGCATTATTTTTAATTTTATAATAATATTTCATGAATTTAAAGATTTTTTTATAAAACAGATAATTTAATGAAAAACAGCTTGTGTTTATCATTTAAAATAAAAAAAAGTTATGTATTTCTTTGAAAGGAAAATTAAGTCCACAAATCCAAATTGTGTGCAAACATCTGAATTTCGACCTCATTTTACTCAAAAAGTACACATGAAGGTATATATTTTATTGCATATTTGATTTAACCAGGACTGGTATTAATAAATATGCAAATTTCATCAAAATTTCAATATGGGATCAAAACTGTATTGTAGGCCCTAAAACACTACTATTTGATTTTACAATACTACAGGAGAGGGTGACCATAAATATTTTCGACCCTCTGCATTCGAAAATAAAGTTATAATACAAATAAGATTTAAAAGAAAGTCAACATAACCAAAATTGACCAAGGATATATGACCTTTCAAATTACATAGACAAACCTATGTTGAATTACTGCCGCTCAATTGCTAATATTATTATTGATAAATAAAAACCAAAAACGGCAAAATGTGTAGCAAGGTACATGTAGTATCTACAAATAAGTCACCACTAGAACACACCCGCGAAATCGCGGGCAAATACAGCTTGTAAACTATTGTAGGATGTTTTTTTGTAAAAGATATTATGCATGTAGAATTTCATAAAAGGTATCAAAGGCTATCCCATTTTCCTTCTCCCTTTTTCCAAAGTCCGATATTTGTTTCCTTTCTGTTAAATTCAACTATTTTCGTGGGTCTGGTCTCAGACCACAATTATTCTTCTCCTTTGCTACAATGCTTCTATTGGTAAAAGTCAAATCAAATTAAAAATGTACACCGTTTCAAACATGAAATAAATGTAACTGCTTATATATAGACCATTATTAGTCTAATAAAATATGCTTCTAGGACAATCCTATCAGTGCTTTTTCTTTTGAGAGCCTTATTAACATGCCAATGGTAGGATATGAATCATGTATAAATGACTAACAACGACTAAGGCTTATTTGAGAAGTGGTCGAAGGGGTCCTGATCCCGAAATCTCGAAATCGAAAAATATATTCTTGGATCCCGTAAGGATCAATCCCAAAATCCCGAGCTTAAAAACACCCGATCCCGACGCCTCGAAAAAGGTCCTGCCTGCCTCTAATCTCTACCTTACTTTCATTTTTGTCAAATCACTATTTTCCCTTTCAACAATGAATTTTTATGCCCCATTTATGGGCATTATGATTTCTAGTCTGTGCATCCGTGCGTTCGTTCGTTCGGTTGTCCGTCCGTCCGTCCATCCGTATGTCCCGCTTCAGGTTAAAGCTTTTGGTAGAGGTAGTTTTAAATGAAGTTGAGCATGTTTTACTTATTTTAATATATATGCAAGTGGTATGGCCCCTTTAATAGTAAACATTCAAAGTAAACAGCAGAGAGAATACAGAGAGTCTCTATATATATTAAAGTAGTATAATCGTAGTTTATATGTTGATAAACCCGTAAAATAATTGTCCTCCCTATAAGGAGGTACAATAGTTGTGATTCTTGCGATCTAAACACCATGATATGGAGAACGCTCTGAATGGCTTATTTATTTTTCATTTTTGTTATCCATCATACAATTGGTTGTACTTGGGTCACATGTTTTACTTATTTTGATATATATGTAACTGGTATGACATATATTTTTTTTTTCATTGAACATTTCTGATTTATATATATAAAAATATTAAGTTTTGCGTAATAGTCAGAAATCTTCAATTTATGTACAAAAAGTATGAAATACAAATATGTAACACATTAACAAACGACAACCACTAAATTACTGCTGGCTTCTGACTTGGAACAGGCACATACATAATGTGGTGGGGTTAAACATGTAAGCGGGATTTTGCCTATTTCAAATTTTTAAGATCTTTTGCCACATTTATTATGTGTCAAAAACCTATATTATGTCAAAAACTTGATCACAATCCATTCAAACTGTATCAAACTTCAATAGTGTGTCCCAAAATGCACCAACTGTCCAGTGTTTTACCTCAGCGGTCTTATCAGGCTGCTATCGGCGAAGCATTTTTTTTTATAGTTGTGCACAAGTATAAATTCGGCACGATTTTTCAAACTGGTCTGTATCAAATTAAACCTCTGGCAAAGGAAAATATCTATTATATGATTTGCAGTGGTAACCTTACTTTTTACTTTTAACAACAAACACACTCCTAGTCACACCTTTGCTCTAGGTAGCCTGCAAATGTGTTGATTTTTGTCTAATTTTGGTACCCTTTTTGGACTCGTAACTAAGGAAACATTTTCCTTAGATACGAGATGTAATGATGTGATCGAAAAAAAAAAAATTCTCTAACATATTTTTTATGGTATAACAAATCAATTAAGAGCACTTTAAACAAAATCTAAATTTTTGCACATTCCATGTTTGTACAGTATGAAGCTCTATGCTTATTGGCAGAGATAGATAGTAATACTGTTGCAGTATCTTGTGGTATAAGAACCCTAATGATAAATATATCTACATCTTCTATCACAAATACAACTGGAATGAGGGGTTCCTGTAATACGTACTATATATTTACCTTCAGACGATGTTCACGACATTACAGTAGACAGAGACAGGTTGGTCTGTATAGACTATACATCAATATACTGTTTCTCGTTAGATGAAACATTAATGTGGAAGTTTATAAATGATAAATTTAAGGATTTACTCCGTGTGACAACAGATGAGGAGGGGAATGTGTAGTAGTATCAGATAATGATTACCATTATAAATAGCTTCTTACTGAATCAGATGGACTGGATGAGCCGTGGGGAATGGATTTTGACAAAGAAGAAAATATGCTGCTTATTTTTCTTTTTGACGTGAAAAAGAAATGATCAAAAATAAACATACATTATTTTATTTGGATTTGTTTTTACATTCATATCAAAATAAATTGTATTTGTTTGTGTTGTATCTACTCAATACATGTTTAATTTTTTTAGATTTATTTTGCCGAATTCGTATAATGGTTTCGTAAAAGTTCATGAGAATTATGAGCAATGGTATCTCGTATTTTGAATTTAACTTAATGTATATTTGTGTGTATGTTTTATATAATCACCGGTCAACTTTAACTTTGACATATAATTCTGCCGTAATGATCGAAAAGGTAAAGATATAACTTTTCTACTAGGTACAAAGTGACCTACATAATAACACTTGGTTAAGACAGTTGTGAAATTTCGCTGTAAATGTATATCTGCAATTGTTTAGATGCTATTGGTATATAATCATGATAACAGCCCAGTAAATCGTTAAAAATAACACAAAATAACACAAGAGTTATTTTAAATGAACTCATATTTACATTAATATATAAAGTTGTCAAAAATACGTTTTACTGACACATTATTTTTTAAACCCAAGCTTATTATTTGCTACTCATCAAGGTCAAGTCAACAAATATTTCTGCTGTTGTTTTTTTTTTTTTTATCCTGTCTGAACTAACATTGTGTATTTTTATTATGTTACATTTATTTTGTATTCTAGAAGCACCAACACAAGAAAAGAAGCGAACAAATCAAAAATGCAAAATTTTAAAAATTCGTGTTAACGTTTTTTAGTTTTTTTTTTCATTGTAGTTCAAAATCTTCATTTTGTTACCCAGATGTTTTCGATTGATTGTTTCGCTGGGTTGCTGTTCGACATGAAAAAATATGTGTTATTTTTAGAGTTTTGTAAAATATTGTGGCCATCATATTTTAACTAACAGATCTGAATTAACTCCAAACAACCTTTTTAAATACACACGTGTTCACAAAGGCCTGTGATATTGACTAATGACGGAAGTTTTCACTTATTATCAGAGAGACAACAATGATGAAGAGGAAACGTCAATTGAAATTGTCATCTAATCTAAATTTGAAATAGCCTAACTTCCTCTTGAAATTTAAAAAAAAAAATAGAATAAATTCGCGTAGTAGTGTGTATAATGATATGGATTTTACCTTTTCTATATCTCTTCATGGTCCTTAAGTGTTTCAGATTATTATTCTTTACATCTTATGTTTATGGCTATTTCACAACTAGGTATTTCTTTATCCTTAAGATAATAGCTACATATATATCTAGTTAATTTTCAGTATATATCTTAATTCTTTAGAGAAAGGTGGGTATGTTTAATTTTCACAATCGCCAGCTTTCAGGCGTCAAACTAAGCACATTTTTTTTCACTATGGTTAAAAACAATGATGCATATTATTTTCATGTTGTAATCTCTTTGCATGCAGGTGAATGCTTCGGATATCTTTGAAAAAATAGTTCTTGCTATCTTTTCTTTTTTTTTTTTACAATTGTTTATTTTTTCTTGACATTGAGTGAAACCATTAAAAATATCACTTATCATTTTACATAATCTGACATTACAAAAAGTTCCCTTACATCCACATGTACGCGCAATTAAAACCCCACGAAATACTTAAGTTAAACTGTAAATATATTATTGTAAACCTTAGAGACAGAAACAGTTACTGGAAAATATATTATGTGATATGAGTATTCATCATACAATCAATCCATATAAGGAAGAATCGAAGTTTTATACTTAGTAAATGATACTTGTACCGTGTGAACATTAACAAACTTGTTAAAAAGTTATAAATCGATTGATTTTAAAATGTCAGAACGAACGTATTACAAAATCATATTTAAAGTTAGCGTTATATTGACCAATGAATTAATTTTTCCCAAATATTGATGCCAGATGTGATACAGGATGTGCGCACTCTGCTTGGTTTATTTCTATCAAGTTTTGATTTAATTTAGCCAGACCTATTCAACCTTATATTTGTGTGTTATTTTTCCCAGGATCAAAGCTATCGGATAAGGTAAATATTCAACGAAGTCCATCAACAATAGTATTTCACATTTCTAATTCGATCAATTAATATGTTAATTCAATTAAATGATGTTAATGGTACATTCATATTGAAAAGTTTGTTGTATTCTAATTGACATCTGTAATATGTTTATCAAAAATAAGAAGTGGTATAATTGCCAATGAGGCAACTCTCCACAAGACCAAATGACACAGAAGTTAACAGCTGTAGGTCACCGTACGCCCTTTAATAATGAGCAAAGCCCATACAGCATAAGTTCAGCTTGAATTTTTCATTTATTGAGGTTTAAATCACATTTTGTATTTGATACTGTGCAATGCATTTATAGTTTAAAACAGGTTTCACTGTATTTTATCTTTATTATTATAATGCTTTTCACCAGAAAATAAGTAACAAAGGTTTATTCTTTACATCTATTTTTCTGTTACCTGTATATCAAATAAAATTAAATTGTTAAAACATGTAAAACACCAATTTACCTTATCAAAACAGCTATCGTATTTTGTTTGAAGGGGTGAACAACATTTGCGCAAATAGTGAATTTTGAAAGGTAATTTGTTTGCACGAACAGATTGCATTATTTTTGAGCGATTGACCTGTATTTTAAACCTGTTATTGACTTAAACGTTCACCTTCATGCAAATCTACATGTAAATGAGGGTGGAAATAAACAAATATAATGATATCAGGTCATTTGAAAATAAACTCATCATAAATACCAGCACTACAAACCATTAAAGGTCTGAAATGGCTTAATATATCTATACTCGACTGTACTGATTTTTACTCGACCAGTCTGAATTGGTCTGAATTTTACTCGATATTACTCGACCCCAGTCTTGACCATACTCGACTGTACTGATTTGTACTAGACCGTTATCTTTGCCATTGAAAATGGTCTGAACTATTAATCAACCAGTTTGAAACAGTCTTAACCCTTTCTCGACCTGTACGCGATCTATTTTTATCGACTAAAGGTCTGAAAAATACTAGACCAGTCTGAACCATATTTGGCAAAATTACCTATATTTGTTTTTAATTTTTAACTGCTAAAGTAAATTTATTTTTAACTGAAATGACAGAACAACCACAATATAATTAAGATATATATAAAAAAAGAAACAGATTTTTACATCCTTACATGAGTCTCAGACATATCAAATAGAGATAGTATATCTAATTATCCTTTATAATATTGTATTCATATTATTTTTACAGTTTTGTAGTTTTGTTAAACATGATATTTACTAAAATACCACACCTTTACTGAGAATAATACAACCTTATTAAGGTTCTTTTTGTTTGGCATGTGTTTTTTCTTCTTCTACATCTTAATTTTCCGAAATTCCTAAATAAAAACTACATAGGTTTCATGGTTACATACAAAACTTATATGATTATCTTTTTAATGAGTAACAACAGCCAACAAAATCACTTATTATAATTTGTTTGACCTTATATTAGAAATATGTCTAATATTATAATTTGGGTTATATCTAATTGACAAAAGAATAAAAAGTTAAAGAAATTAATTAAATTGTTCTTCTGATTCGTGGTGACGTATAAATTAATGCATCCTGCTTGGGGAAAACTCATAAAACATATCACACCTGGTCAGAAAGTATTAAATTCTAAATAACATTCATCCAAAATTGCAACATCAGGTGAAACTTTAAACGCAAGGCCTTTTGAATTCACAAAATAAGTAATACACGAGTTGGGGCTTTCTTTTTTACCTGTAAAACACACTTGTACCGAGGTAATTAAACCTTATTAAAGTGGTTCTTGTATGCCATGTCTTTAATTTTGACAAACAACATTTAAATTTAATTGCAATAAATATTTTTTTACTGCACTTTGGAACGCATTACCTTTTTTTAAAAGGTTATCAATGAATATAATTGCAGTTCTATTATCATTAATGTATTAAATTCTTGGTTTTACAAAACAAAGGTGCAATTTTTTAAACATACAAAAAATAGAATAATGCTACTTAATAAATAAAAAAGAAATACCCCTTTATGTTCACTGCAAATGTCACCATAAATGTATAATAAGTTTAAATAATGAAAATTTTCCAGTAACCATAAATTATAAATATACATATCTAAAACATTCAAAACAAAATTGAATAACATTGAAAATATTAGTCACAATTCAGTTTTGAGATAACTAGCTTGTTATATTTTTATTTTAAAGGTGAGATATATATGTAAGTGTTGAAGTTATATCATGTGTATTGTAACATTTTGGGGAAAATGCTATATTGAGTATATTTTTAATTTCAAATTGTTGTTCAAATATCTAGCCAGGGAGAAAAGCTGTTGTTAAAACTCTAAATTGATGAAATACAATAGACATTTACAAAAAAAGAGGTCTAGGTTGGCTTAGACTTGGTCGAGAATGGTTCAGACTAGGTCCAGTATGGTTCAGACTAGGTTAAGTATGGTTCAGGCTAGGTCGAGTTCAGACGCATTTGAAATGGTTATTTACTGGTTGAGTAAAGATCGAGTATTAGCAGACTATTATGGTTCAGACTACAAATCAGTAGTCGAGTACAGACATAGGCCATATCAGACTTTAACTGGTTTGTTGTGAATGATAAAAATTGTGTACGCCAGACGCGCATTTTGTTTACAAAAGACTCATTAGTGACGCTTGAATCAAAAGAGTTAAAAAGTCCAAAAAAAGTTGAAAAGCATTGAGGGAACAGCCTGCTGAAATGCGTTGCCAAATACAGCTACGGTAATCTATTCATCAAATGCTTACAAAAATTATGACTTGCATAAATTATTTTGATTCTATTTGAATACAAATAATTAAAAAAAGAGAATATATTAAGTGTGCCTTGGTTGCAGTTGTTCTACTTTATTTTCGGAAAATCAGAGCTAAAAATGTCCAATACGTTATGACTTCCATTAATTATTGCATAAATAACGTCCAGAAAAGTGTACTTAATCTTTATTATTCTCAAACCAAACATTGTTTTTTTGTGGGCTACTATCTAGTGTCGAATCTACTGATGATTTAATTCGCCATGTTGACTTGCTGAAATTGTAAAATACACAAATGGACGAATACTGCAATGCGATAGAAAATCAAACAACACCTACCTCAAAACTCCATTTGACACGTACAAGAAACACAATAAACTTCAGCTTATGGTTTTGAATCGTATGATGGCATTTGACATGCCGATAACAAAATTCCTGATATCTAGCAGATTTTTTTTTAATTTAATACAGTTTCCGACCCGTTATGCATTCATTCATGTTGTTTGCATTCGAATATGAATACAGATTCAGTAGTTTTAATTTTACATCAAACATCACCTAGATTGTTTGCAGATGCATATTTCCATGGGCTCTAAAGTGTAACAGTTGTTTATATATATGTGTGAGTCTGAGCTTAGTACAGATATATCGAAAATTGCACAAGGCTGTTCATAGAAACAAGTGACATCCACAATAGCTATAATTAAATAATGGTAGATACTACGATTTCACGCAAGGAATACACGCAGCATGACTTTGCAAGTAGAAAATTAAAAGAACGTAATACACTGATTAAATAGTTGTTTTTTCTCAGTTCTATTCTTAAATTAAAACTTATCCTTACAAGTTATCTGAACCCACTAATCAGATAAGGGTTCCACAATATGTTAAACTATTATGTATAGTAGTTCAATCAGGGTTATGTTTGTACACTGGTGTGTATAAAGGGGTACTTTGAAAGACCAAGAGAAGGCGGAGGTTTACTCAGAACAGAGTGGGATTTGAAATTCTTCATTTTCAAATAATTTTTGCATGAGCACTGTTATTGATATACACATCAGGTCGTCAGTAATGAATATGGGGGCATATGGTTTTCGTTAAGTCAGAAGGGCAGTGGTCAATTATAAAATGACCTTTGAGCTTGAACAGATGTTTTTTTTTTCAATCTATAGAAAACTTTTAAATAGATTTGAAATTCGAATAATTATGTAGATGTGTTAAGGAGACTTCGTAACAGCATCCTGTGAAAATAATTTGTTGTTTATTTTATTTCTAATTCATTTAATGTGACATTTATCATTAAGATATATATATGATATAGTACCATTGGTTAAATAACTGATATGAACTATTTGAAGTTTAAACAAACTTTGGATTTTTAGAATCTCAAAGAACTTATTGAAAATGTTAAAAAAGAAACTTTGTTGAATTGCATTATAAGATTAACAAAAGCAATTTAAACACATACATATCTTATAATTGTCCTTAGAGAAGTATGCTTTTTTGCATTAAAATCCTGAACATGTTTGGATTGTATATTGTCACATAACATTAAGAATGGAAATGGGGAATGTGTAAAAGAGATATCAACACGACCAAAAAGCAAAAAAAAAAAAAAAAAAAAAAACAGCCGAAGGCCACCAATGGGTCTTCAATACAGCGAACAAATCTTGCACCCGGAGGTCTGCTTCAGCTGGCACCAAAACATGATTTGTACTAGTTCAGTGACTATGAATGTCATACTAAACTCCGACATTTATAATAAAACTAAAATAAAAAATCATACACTACTTACAAAGGCCAGAGGCTCCTAACTTGGAACAGGCGCAAATATACGGCGGGGGTTAATATGATTTTTGAGATTACAACCCTTTCCCTATACAGCTAGCCAATGTACAAAAAAAAAAAACAACACAAAGCAATACGCACATTAAAAGTAAGTTTAAAAGAAGTCGATGTGAGAATATGTAACAGACGTTTATATGTTTTTGGTTATAATATTTTATTCTTTGTAGAGACAGAATTATATTCTTGGTGACAGTATCCGAATCAAGTTTGAAAAGAGAGGTAAAAACTACAAAAGGAACATTCAGACTTATAAGTCTTCAACAAACTGGCAAAATCAAGGCAAAGAACGAAAAAAAAGAAGAAATTAAAAACCAATTGTTCATTGAACAATTGAGGGTCTTTCCACCAATAAGTATCTATTTTGATATGAAAATATTAAAATTCAGTTGAAAATGTCAGTTCCTATGGCTTAATGATGTATAAATATGAATTTCAAGCAAAGGTCAAAATCTAGAACGTCCAATTAACCTATGACCTTGACCTCAATTTTAGGTTATAAACCAAGGATTCCATATCAAAAGACCATAGGTCTGTAGTATGTATGGTTCATGAGTAATATCCCTGTACGCATAATTCTAAATATAAAAGGGGCAAAAACTCCCATTTATTGTCTACGCACCCTTCCAATCAAAATTTTTAAGTTACGACATGTCAACTAACAATTTAGTAAAAATAATTTGTCGAAATCTTATAAAAATACTGAAAAAGAGTGAAAATAAGCCAAAATCAAAATTTAGAATTTGACCTTGACCTTTGACCTTGACCTAATTTTCATTTTTTTGGACCAAGGACCTTAAATCTAAAGATTCTAGGTCTCTAGCACTTATGGTTTACAAGATAGAAATGCATATCACTTATAACAAATGCATAAGGGGAAATAACTCTCATATGGAGCGTTCGTATCGCTTCGGTCAAAATAGGACAAATCATGCGAAGGATATAACGAGCAATTTTGTAAAATAAATTTGTCATAATATTTTACGGTTGCGAAGGAGTTGCGCTAACAAGGAAAACAGTGTTTGGGGAGATAACTCCTACAAAGAAAAGTATTCGTTTACGCAGGGTAAATTTCAAAAGCGCATAAACTGTTCGATATCATATACCAAATATCTAAGCGACATATTGCGAAACAAATGTTTATCGCAAGACAACAGTACAAATAAAGCAACATAAAAGCTACATGAAAACTACACACTGAGTAACACGAACCTTAAAAAGGCCGGTGAGACCTCAAGTAACGTTGCACGAAGACATTAGTAAAATCTAATAGTCTTTTCGTGTTTGTTGTTGCAGGAGTTATACTTTAACAATGCTTATGTATACCAGTTGTAGTTGTATACTTGTTCTACTATCAACTGTTGGAATTGTGAAGAGTATAAACTGTCCTAAAAATTGCAAATGTTCGTCTAAACAGTCAAGTAATCATAAGGCTGTTTGTACTGGACGTGACTTGCATTATATTCCATTATTTCCTGAAAATATACGCGACATTAGAATGAATGGGACAAATCTGACATACATCGATGAAAATAGCTTTGATAATTTGACAAAGATCGTTCTTAAAAAGTTATATTTAACTGACAATTTAATATCGTATATTCACCCAATGGCGCTAGCTAAATTGAGATTTCTTTCTAAGATACATATATCAGACGAAACAAGATTGAATGTGGATGTTATCAAAATAGCACTTAGCTTTATTACCAAACGAAAGCTAGAACGCTTAATATTTGAACATAACAGTTGGTCTCATTTGCCATTTGATATGCTTTTAAATTTTACAAGCAATAAGGTGAAAAAGCTGAAAATGACGGGTAATACATTTACTGGCATAAAATGTTATTTGCTTTCTCCACTTAACAAATTGTTTGAATTATCTCTGTCCAATAATCTGATAGACAGCATTAATATAAACGGAGTATCAAGTATTATAAGAAAACTACATCTAGATAACAATATACTTCCAGCAGTCCCTGACTGGTGTGTCGATGGACAAGGACACATAAGCGCCGTTAAACACCTGTTGTATCTGGATCTGAGTTATAATAAAATTGGTCTTATTCAAAGTAATTCCTTTGTATGCTTGCCAAAATTAGAAATGCTAGTCCTAAATGGAAATCCTATCAGCCGAATTTATAATCATGTATTTGTAAACAATCCACTTCTGTATTCGGTTCAGCTTATCAAAATAGGTAGTTATTTGAAAAAGATAGACGACCTTGCATTCAACAGTTCATCGTTGTCTAGTCTTAATTTACAAGAGACAAACTTTCATTTTGATCTGGAAAACTTTAACCCAAAAACTATTTTTTTACTCTCTTTAAATCTAACATTCCTTTATCTTGATCAGAGTTACCTTCCCAACACAGAGATACGGATGCAACAAATGTTTTCATCTTTGATAAAACTTAAAGTGTTAAGTCTTTCGTCCGGGAGACTCAAATTTCTTCCAAAAGATGTCTTTCCATATTTAGAATCCTTGGAGACATTGCGGTTGGATGCAAATAAATTGATCAGTTGGAGTGACGGAAATACTGTTTTTCGTAATATGACTTCGCTTAAAAAGCTTTACTTGGCAAACAACAAAATTAGAATAATTTATGAAACATCATTTCCGCTTAAAGTACTGAATGCATTAGAAGAATTAGATCTTAGTCGAAACCCGTATGCCTGTACTTGTGATCAACTATGGTTCACTGAATGGTTAAAGGCAACAAAAATTAAACTTTTAAGGTACCCGTTATTTTACAAGTGCCGACAGCCTACCGAACTTGACAATATACTGCTTCAAAAATATGCTGAATCTAAAAAGGAGTGTCCACCTTGGAATCAATTATATACTATTGCAATTGTATTATCATGTACAGGAATTTTGATTGTGTCATTGATAACTCTAGGTATGAAATGTCATACAAATATTAAGAATTGTATATACCTACAGAGAATTAAACACAAAAGACGTGAAGGGTATTTCGAATTACCAGAAGCAGATGATTTCGAATATCACGCTTTTGTCGTTTATTGTGACGCAGACCGCAAATGGGTGCATCAAACGTTTTTGCCAAAAATAGAACAAACCGAAGGTATCAAGTTATGTATTCACCATAGAAATTTTGAAGTAGGAGAATCAATTACTGCAAACATACATAAATATTTAGAGAAATCATGGAAAGTTGTTGTAATATTATCTAATGAGTTTGCGAAAAGTGAGTGGTGTCAATGGGAAGTTGATGTGGTGCAGGAACGACGTAGAAGGTATGGAAGAGACGTTTTCCTTTTAATAACGCTGAAAACTATCGACTCTAAGCATATGACTAATCAGCTAAGAGCCCTATTAGATAGTGGTCCAAGTCTACGGTATCAAACTGGTGTCGGCGAGGATCTGTTTTGGGCAGGCGCAATTGAGACTTTACGGAAACCGTTAAATCATCTTCCAACAGCACTTTTATAAACATTTTCAGAATTTATCTGTAAAAAGAATTCCACGATCCAGCAAATGAAAGATTGACTTTATTAATGAGTGTAAATATGATTCTTAAAAGTTTGTTAAATGTGAATTGTAAATAATGGCATTTGAATCTAAATTTAGGTAATAGTTTTTTTTTTACTAATGATTCGGATTATATGTGTCGTGTTAATGCAGATGAGTTGTCTTATGTAACTCAGATGTCTAACCATGATTTTGCATTTACAATTTTGCATTTGTAGACACAAGTTTTTAAACAACTTTGAAATTATCTTCATCAAATAAGATACTAAATTTCGTTAAAATACTGTACTTTTTCATTTATATTACTTACGAACTCATTAACTTTTGTGCAATTTGTAATACGCTAGTTTTTTTTTTTTTTTTTTTTAGCGGATTATTTTGCTCATGCGTAAACATCTATTTATAAATCATATCATTTAGTACATCTGTGGTTGGCTAATTTAGTTTGATATATACAAAAATGAGGTGTGTTATAGTCGAAATTAAAACGCTTTAGTCATATTATAAGTAAACAATTGAAGGAGATTGCAGAATCAAAACGTCTTTTTTTCAAGCATAATTCCTACGTCTTTAATTTCATATTTGAAGGACCAATAACTTATTACAATTTAAAACAAAAATGTTGGTATTAAAGGGCTGGAAGACTACTGCTCGAGGACGGATGACATTACCTTGAATTTTTTTGGGGTGGGGGTGGGGGTATAGCTAATTTGTTTTTACTTACAATAAATGTTAAATATATTTCAATATTATCTAAAACAAATGATTGATAGGCAATACTTTATATTTTGTTAAACAGTTTAGATATCAAGTGTTGAATTTAATTCAGTTGATAAAATTTTTACTCAAGATTCCAGATTTCTTTCAATATTCGTTAACTATAATGGTACTGTCTCTGTTATAAAATTGAATGTTCAGCTTCTCAATACTATTACTTCATATCACATACTAAATATGATCAAATATGCCTAATGTCATCTTATCTACTGTTTATTATCAAAGATATTCAAATTATTACAAAGAAATTAAGATACTGTGTTTAGTTTAAATCATATAGTAACAAAATTGATAAATGGTATCATTTCTACTGTGCAGTGACAGATTACAGTGGGTGGGGTTGATAAGGGGTAGTGTTCGTCATTCATGTGTCGTCAATATAGACAAACTGATCTATCATGTCAAAATAATGAAATTTTCATATGCAGGATCTGAACTCAAGAATTTTACAGAATAAGCATGTTTCTCACTGAATAAAGACAAATGTCCAATCGCATAACAGATCATACAAATGAATACCACCCTTTTTGTTCCCACTCCAGACACTCACATGTCATTGCGACGATAGTTTTATTTTATATATTTCAAAGAGGGGTGGAAGATACCAGAGGGACAGTCAAACTCATAAATCGAACATAAACGGACAACGCCATGGCTAAAAATGAAAAAGACAAACAGACAAATAATAGAACACATGACACAACACATGTACAGAAAACTAAAGACTAAGCAACACGAACCCCACCAAAAACAGGGGTTTATCTCAGGTGCTCCGGAAGGCTAAGCAGATGCTGCTCCACATGTGGCACCCGTCGTGTTGCTCAAGTTATTACAAACCCAGTAAATAGTTTAATTCGTTAGGTCACATTCATGAAAGGGAAGGGGATTGTAGTAACGACGTAAGGAACATATCCGATATCATCTGTGAAGCAGTTATTCCATAACGGTCAACCAACTCCTGACGGCATTCATAAAATTTACGAAGGGATGATTTCAACTTCACTATTTAGAACTCTTGGTTTAATAGCTTCCTTGTGAGCAGCAAACCCTCTATCAAGAAAATCATGATAGGAAATACAAGCACGGGAATATCATATCAATTGGGAGATATATATCCCGTATATGGGTATGCTGAAATGATGTTACTAGATATGGAAAGTTCGCAATTGCCAGGCTGAAATCATCTCTTTTGTCGTAAAGTGTTGTTTTCAACTTACCCTCATTGTCAATTTCTAGATGTAAGTCAAAATATGAGGCCGAATTAACTGTATCTGTCGTATCCATTATCTCTAGTTCGATGGGATAGATGCGTTCAACATAGTCACCAAATTTTGAATTATTTGGTGAGAGAACACCATCTATATAGCGGAAAGTAAAGTTAAAGGATATTGCTAACTTCTTATCTTTCTTCATTAGAAGTTCCTGTATGAAGTCAGCCTCATAATTATAAGGAAACAACTCGGCAAGAAGAAGGGCACAATTGGTTCCCATTGGAATGCTGACAGTCTGTTGAAAAACACGTCCTCCAAACGTAACAAATATGTTGTCAATCAAGAAATGAATCATCTTGATAATGTCAGTTTCAGAGAATTTCTTGTTTGAATCCTTTACAAAGTTAGATTTATCCCTCCCTAAAACAAGATACTTGTATCTACGTTGGCCATTATTTTTAATGAAACAAAGCAATACCAACTCTTTCAATTTGTCTTTTAATTTGGAATGTGGAATACTTGTGTAAAGTGTAAACAAGTCATAAGTTTTAATACTATTGCAAGATGAAAGAGAGTTAAATTGTATGTACTGTAAAAGATCTTTGGAACTTTTTAATATCCAGATCTGATTCACGCCACTTCTAGAATAGGCAGTTTCAAAATAACTTTGAAGCCTGGCTTTGATTGCTGATAAAATAGATGTTAATAATTTAGAAAGAGGTTTCGTTGAGCACTTGAAAGACCAAGCATCATACCGTTGTTTGTAAGGACTCTTATGTAGTTTCGGTATCCAATACAGTGATGGAAGATCCATTTCTTCATCTTTGGTTGAAATTCCAAAGGAATATAGAAAAGACGTATGATTATCCAGGATTTCCTCTTTGGTAAGTGTCGTGAGGGTATATGTTGAGTTTTCAAGTAAATTGTCAATACCTAATTCATTTATCAAGCAGTTAATGCAATGAGTTTTACACACAAAAACGATGTTGTTTGGGGCTTATTCTGCGGGGACAACAACATTTGTCATGGAGATAGTACAAGTGTTTTGCAACATTTTGGGTCTTTTGACGTAGCATGGGGATTGATAGACCCATTCAGTTTCTTAATTCTGATATGTATCAACGACCTCACAGTCTTAATCCATTCGGAAAGAGTATCTACGTCTTCTCGCGCTTAGCCCATTGCCTGTCATAATCCTCGACTGAATTCATCAATATTTTGAAGATGTATTTCCAATTGATGGATTTAGGCTCACGATATTTCGAACCTTTGGGAAGTGTTATTGACAATGTTGAGGTCACCGGTAATAACGTGGCAAGCCGGATTATATGTAAATTGGAAACTTGTACAAGTGCAACCAGGAGGTTTAGAATTGAAGTCGTCAATATTGAGATCCTGAAAAACGTATTTCTAATTGAACATTTTAGGTGGAATTGGTTTGGTATAGGTATAAGAAATGATTGGTACAGACTGATCTTTAAAATAAGGAGGTATTTTCGACTGACCTAATTTACGATGAAGGATATTGCCTTAGTTGACGCCATCGAGACCTTTGTTGGCAAAGGGCAGATTAAGAAAAAATCTTCTCTCTTTTTCATATTTTCCAATGCGAATTGGTTTGAAAAGTCTGTGGTTTCCAAACATAAATTGAATAAAGAATGAAGTTTTGAAAGCGGTAATGAATAAAGTTTCTGATTTTATTTTCAAAAAGATAATGTGTACATGTACAAGGTGTTGTTAATAAATATAACGGACAATATATACCATGCTCTCTCAGCCGGCGTCGTAATTTCATTTTAATGAAAGAAGTTATTCAAAAGCTTCTCTTTCTGTGCAATATGATATTTTAAAAACTCATTAGGCAGAGCAATTTAAGACATACTTGCATTATTATTAAATCGAATAAATTCTGAATTAAATTTTCATTTATAATAAAAGTTTCATATTTTGAATATTGAAAACGGTTTTGAATTATTTACTTGAATTGACATGCATATAACAAAATGTTTGGTTTTATTCATTTCTTAATGCAAATACGTTTTTGGCACTCGTTGCCATCGTTTGGTTTCTCAATCTTGTCGAATTAGATGATTATTTTTGTTGAAAAATGAGATATTGTATCATTATTGGTTGTAACAATCTATTTTAAAAAAATTGGTCAATCCTTTTAATATGCACTATTCCAGATAATAAACAGACTCGAAAATGACATCAATAACACATCGTGGTTACTTTATCAAACAAAGACAACTACATTATCGATACCTCTTAAGACTTTTATTTTGCAATTACATTTTTACAATCGTGTCATTGTTGACATGTTATATTGAATGATTGTGCACGTAAAATGTAAGATTAATCCATATTATTCATTAAATGAAGTGTTTGTATATGCAACAATCATTAATATTTAATTACACTCATTGCTAACAACATAAGTGATGTTGCTACTTCTTCCAATATTACACAGAATCTTAGCAAGCACTACCATAAGAATATTTAGCTGAGAGAACTAAGTATGGCAAAATTCATCGAAATACTGTTAATCGCAATAGGAACGTTTTCAAATTGTCGTGTTGGTGATATCGTGGTACTAAGACAAACACCACATAAAATATTCGTAGGAAATGTGGTGTTTGAGACACAGGCAGTTAGCATGTGGTCATTATGTGCTCATCTTTGCTCAAGGATGAAGATCTGTAGATCCATTAATTTTATACAACACAATAAAACGTGTCAGATTAATAATGCTGAACCAGAGCGGTGTACTGCTCTCTTAATAGATAGCTATGGTGATAGTTTTGTTGCAGCATCAACCTTTCCACCCGTAAGTTGTTCTATATGAAATTCGTTTAAAGTTTCCTCTGAGTTCAGTATTTTTGTTTTATTACTTTTTTCCGCTTACGAATTTTAACGTTATGAATTCCAAGGTTGCGACCTGTTACTGCACTGAGTGATGCCAAAAATATGTTATTATAGGCGAATCCATCACGATGAAACGATATTACAACATTTAAATTATCGTAAGGTCAACGATGATTCCATGGCAACGAACATTCATGTATGTTCTTTATTCAATAATGTACAACACTCTCCCACTTTTCATCTGGAAATAAAGTTTTGTCCCATGTTATTACATTTTAAAACGTTCAAAAAGTTTCAAATGTCTTGTGTTAAGTTGAAAAACTTACGCCGGAACAGGACATATGACTTCATAATTCTAAGCAGAAATGATGAACACTTCGTGGAGTTTTTTATTTACCCAAATAGGGTGTTGACTATAAGAGAAATATGCTCAATAACTAGTTTTAAATGCACATCGCTTGATCAATTCTCATTATTTAATTTAAAATATGAAAATATAATTGGTTGAAGGCTTATTTATTTTAAAATGAAATTGCATTACTATACTTTTATGATATCAAGCGACATCATTCAATTCTTACTTGTTATGAAATCTACACATCTCACGCAAATTTGAACGTTTTATATCATACCAATGTTTCATTGTACACAAACGTTTTAGTGTTATCACATACACATCATTTCTGACTATAAATGTTTCATGTTACAAGGCTTAAAATTTTTTAGAAAAGAAAAAAAAATCATCAGATACGTTTTTATTATTTGTTCTATATCTATTTGCAATTTGTATATTACAATGTTAAACAGAAAAAAAGGTTTTACGAGTTGGTCATGCTACCATAAAACTTACAAGTAAATAAGATGACTTAATAGTGAAACAGGAGAAGATTATTGTTTGTCTATAACTTTTTCCATTGAAATGCCACATACTTTGTGAAATGTGTGTTTTAGAACTTAGCCTCTGTATGTCAAGATCATAACTGCAGTCTGGACGAAATATGTATTCCGAAAGCACATAGTCATATATGTCAGCCATTTTTCCAGAACCAAAAAGGTAAAACATGAACTTACCGATTTTTTTCTTTTTTTATTTATTTTATTATGTGAACGATTAATGATGTTCCTGGGGATACGAGCACCCGTTCAAACAAACCGAATCCGCGCGTGTGGTTAACATATCGCTAGTACGCATATAACGAGACACTATTCAAGATTAGTCAACTGTATAGTTTGCTATAAAAGACCTCGAAATGACAATATGTAAACAAATTCAAAAAAGGAAATAAATGGTCTTATTTAAGATTGAATCAATTGACGAAAAATAAATGACGGGTATCAGCATAAAACAACACTGAATTACAGGTTTCTGACTTTGCACTTGTACTTTGAGTAAATGGAATGATTAAGCATGTTTTTCGTGACCTCAACTTTTTCTCAAGACTACAATTTGAAAAAAAGGATTGTAACAAACCGTCAAAGTACAGAATTACTTACTACTGAGCTAACTTTCATCTTTAAAGGCCATACATTTCTATTTCTATCAGGTGTCATATATATTTTTTGCTTTATCAGTAACGTATATCACTTTATATTACTTTTCTTCAGATTAGCTTCTAACAATATTCCAAAATGATGTATACTGCAATAACGTCAAAATATCTCAGACAGGCAATGATAAAAGAGGAGCGAAAGACACCAGAGGTACAGTCAAACTCATAAATCGAAAATAAACTGACAACGCCAAGGCTAAAAATTAAAAAAAGACAAACAGACAAATAATAGTATACATGAAACAACATGGAAAACTAAAGACTGAGCAACACGAAACCCACTAAAAGCTGGGGATGATCTCAGTGGCTCCGGCAGGATAAACAGATACAACGTTGATCTTAAATTCCAACACAAATAATAATTTGTTTACATTGTCTCCGTAATATATCATGTGGTTAGTCAGCGGACTAACTGACTTTTTTGAGGAATCTTAACTTTATATTTTCCAGCACAGAACACATGTCCACTGAATTGGTTCAGATTAGGAAGTAACTGTTATTATTTTAGTACTGACATAAAAACATGGCACCTTGCAAAGGTAAGTTTAGTTTTAGATTACTGTAAATTAGGAAATTAGTGTGTGGTTTTTATTATTGCAAATCATGACTGTGTGAATAGCTCAATAATAAATGGCAATGATTTCTGATACATATATCTGTATGCAGAGTATTCTTAAATCGCAATAGCAATCTAGACTTTTTTGCCATTCTTCATGAATAACAAATCTCCAACATTTTATGTGAATTATCGAGGTGGATTTTTAAAGCAGTTTCTGCTTAACCTTCCGGAACACATGATATCCATTTTTAGATGAGTTGGTGTTTTTTTCTTTTTTTTTTCGTTTTGTCCAGACTGTTGTTTGTCTTTTGGTAGTTTTTTATTATCTTGCCATGAGATTTTAAGTTCGTTTTCTTTGTTTACATTTGCCATTTTCTACATTTTAAAATACCCGTACTAAGTCAGGAATATGACAGTTGTTGTGCATTCGTTTGATGTGTTTTATCATTTGATTTTGCCATTTGATTAGGGACTTTCCGTTTTGAATTTTCATCTGAGTTGAGTATTTTTGTGATTTTACTTTTTGGTATATACATGTATCACTTTTCTTTATAAGGTACCTGAATATCACAACAATATTTAATGAAACAACAATTATATAAAAGCATGTAAAGAGATTACTAAACAATAGTCTTCTGTTTTTTTATCTACGATATTTGACTTGATCTTTAATTAATTAAATTGGTATTTCTGATTATAGGTTAAATAACCTCATCTGGATACCAGGATTATTTTTTTTATTTACGCCAGACGCGTGTTACGTCTACTAAAGACTCATCAGTGACGCTCGAATCCAAAAAAAGTAAAAAAAAAGGCCAAATAAAATACGAACTTAAAAAGAATTGAGGAATTAAATTCCTAAAATGTTTGCCAAATATAGCTAATGTAATCTATTCCTGGTGTAGAAAAGTCTTAATATTTCCAAAATACAATATTTTTTGTAAACAGTAAATTTATAGATATGACCATATCAATGATAAATCATGTCTGCACAGAATAACGTCAGTAAAAAAAAGAAATATATACAAATGTAAAATTGAGAATGGAAATGGGGAATGTGCCAAAGAGACAACAACCCGACCATAGAGCAGACAACAGCAGAAGGTTACTAACAGGTCTTCAATGCAACGAGAAATTCCCGCATCCGGAGGCGTCCTTCAGCTGGCCCCTAAATAAATATATACTAGTTCAGTGATAATGAACGCAATACTAAACTCCAAATTGTACAAAAGCAACTAAAAGTTAAAATAATACAAGACTAACAAAGGCCAGAGGTTCCTGACTTGGGACAGGCGCAAAAATGCGGTGGGGTTAAACATGTTTGTGAGATCTCAACCCTCCCCCTATATAGCTATACCTCTAGCCAATGCAGAAAAGTAAACGCATAAAAATACGCACATTAAAATTCAGTTCAAGAGAAGTCCGAGTCTGATGTCAGAAGATGTAACCAAAGAAAATAAACAAAATGACAATAATAAATAAATAACATCATACATCTAGCAGTTAACTGACATGCCAGCTCCAGACTTAAATTAAACTGATTGAAAAATTATGTCTTCATCATATGAATATCAGGCACAATCCTCCCCGTGAGGGGTTTAGTATCATACCATCATAACATATATGAGAAGAACATAACCCATGTCATGCCAACAACTGGTTTTTAAATAAATCTGTTTAGTTCCGATGCAAAGACCCTATAAGTGAATCAATATTAACGCCAAAATATGCAATCTTTAATGACCTGACAACAGTATTGTAACTACTAGTATATCCCTTCTTAATAAGTCTATTTAAGGGTTTTGTTAGCTTCTGAGGTGAATACTGACATTTTTGTGCTTGATAAAGAATATTTCCATAAAATATTGTATGTGAAATACCTGAACGTATAAGAAGTCTGTATGTTTAGCGTTATTTACGAATGATGTCCTTATACCATGTATACCGATGATAAAATTTAGTAAATGTTTTGACTAGTTTGTGATATTGAAAACCCTTGTTGTAATAATTTTTCAGTAAAACATAAATTTCTTTTGTTAAAATCTAAACGTTGTTACATACACGAGCGAATCGTACAAGTTGAGATATATAAACACCGTAAGATGGCGACAAGGGAACGTCACCATCTAAAAATGGATAATTAACGATAGGAAATGAAAAATCATCTCTTTTATCATAAATTTTAGTATTAAGCTTTCCGTTAATGATATAGATATCAAGATCGAGGAAAGGGCAGTGGTCATTGTTAGTGCTAGCTTTATTTAAAGTAAGTTCAACAGGATAAATTTCTGTAGTATACATACTGAAGTCGTCATTATTGAGAGCCAAAATATTATCCAAATATCTAAAAGTATTATTAAATTTGTGTATCAGATGTTGTTTTGATGGGTCTTTGCTGATTTTTGTCATCAATTGTAACTCATAGCAATACAAAAACAGGTCTGCAATAAGTGGTGCACAGTTAGTCCCCGTTGGAATTCCGATAATCTGACAATATACGGAATCTCCAAAGCGAACAAAAAAGTTATCTAGTAAAAATTTAAGGGCAGATACATGTATAGTATCAAAGCATGTCCAATTGACATAGTTTTTTTGTTTATTGCTACTAAAAAATGACCTAAAAGAGTTTGAACATATATATTCACATTCTGACTTTTTAAATGCCCATTTAATTAGGTGTGTGAATTTTTTCTTAATGAGAATGTGAGGAAATGTGCTATATAGCGTAGAAAATCAAATCTTTGAACAGATTCAAAATCACCAATAAAAGCATGCACTTTATCAAGTACTTCCAACGAGTTTTTGACACTCCAAAAGTAATTAATTCCACTATTTTCGAAGGCCTTATTTGAACAATATATTATCAGGTTTTTGATTGTACCAAGTGTACTGGTAAGAAGAATAGATAATTTAGTAGTGGAACAATGGTTTGAAGACGAAATAAATCTGTATTTGTAAGGTGTTTTGTGTAGCTTCAGAAGCCAATACATAGTTGGGACTTTCATTGTTTTGGTTCTGCTTGCAAAGCGGTAGCTAAAAGTTTATGTTTGTTACAGATGTCGTTTTCTGAAAATAGAGTCAGTTGGAATGTAGGTGAATAGGTGATTTCTTTTTGTAAAACCTCAATGTAAAATTTACGTCAAACAATAATAATATTATTAGCAGCTTAATCGGCCGGGACAAAAACAAATTCCTTGGCTAGTTCTTTTAGTTTATTTTTGATACAAGAAATAGGTTTATTGTGGTTATTGTTAAGAGTAAAATGTTCTTTAAAATGTTGAATACGTATATCAACTATATACATTCTTCTATTGAATTGCTTTATCGTATAACACACATGCATTTGCCCATCAATGTGTATTGTCTTGGGTAACTATATCCAATCTCCAGTCAAGTTTTAATCTAACATCAACTGATTGCTTTATCACTTTTTTCCTGATGCAATATTTTTTCAATTTTATCTAATATCATGAATATTGATGAACAATTTCATCTTTTCTTTCCAAATTAGCTGTAAGTCTTTGTGGTGATATTCGTATACGCTTTAACATCACAACTAATCACGTGATACAAAATCTAACGACAGTAAATATATATAATCCGTTTATGTTGAGTGGTTAAATTGTTGATAAAAAAAATGCAATATTGACTTAGTTTTATAATGTATTTTTTATTATTCAATAGCCAATAAATACCTAAAGTTTTCATACATTTGGGATATACAATGTGTTACATGTTGTAGGCGTCTTGTGAAAGTGAAAATTCCATGCTTGCTGAAGTGAGAACTACTATGCAGAGGAGCTGTATAAAGACCGTGGCCAAAACATATCAGAAAAGTATATAATATATATCTTATGAATGTTATAGAATGTTGCATATATCACAGGCCTGCATCCCTCGTTCATGTCATTGTTATTGTTCCCTGTATTAATACATTTGAATTAATACATATAACGAAAACAATGTTCAATGACAGACCAATATTAGAACAAATAAAGCAAAAAGCCTTACCAGTACAAAGAAGGAATGACTGTAATATTTTTTTCTGTTTATATTAAGAAATAACATTACAAATGTGGTGCACATTAAGTAATCAGAGTAGCGGGTTCGTTAATGTGCACACCACATTTTTATGTTCTTTCGATTAATTATATATTGATTCTTAATGCCATTTTAAGCCGGAGTAAGTCGTGAACAGACGTTGATGACGTCACGGTCACTTGTCAAAATTATGTATTTTGAGCTGATAGACAAAACAAAATCAGCCAATCAGAAGATGCGTTACATCCAAAATTAATTTAAAGTGAAATAAGTACAGAAGAGTGTTAGTAAGATCATTATTCTTGATTTAAAAAAAAAAAGATCATAATCATTGTCAGATAAGTAACTTCCGAATCAACAAATTATTACATATAAACCTGAAAAAAAAAAAAAATAAACATGTCTATAAAAAGGACTTTAGACACCCCCTAACGATATCAGAGAACTCGACATTTCTTAAATATAGTTATAAATAAAAAATAGTTTTGTGTTTGAGAACATAATTTTAATCAGTATAATTATATCATTTGATATTAGAACAAATACGTTGTAAAGTGTCTTAGACAAGCATATAAAGGCATGCTCAAATATATATAAGCTTTGATAAATTGATATCCTTTACTACAAATTATTCAAACGATCCACCATTTTGAGTTGTATTGGCTTTATAAATAACATCACCATAACAATTAGGATGTTATTTCCACTTGTAAAAAGTTTCCAAAATCAGTAATGTTTATGATGTCATGAATAAAACGTAGGATCGTAAATTTGCCACAACAAAAAAACTGTTTCCCTTCTAGTCATTGTTTTAGCTATACTTTATTGTGAAAATGGCCAATAAATTCGAAGTTGAAATTTTAGCGAAAAAAAGTTTGGCATTTTAGAGCTTACCAGAATGTACTCCTTTCCAAAGAAAATATTATCAATTATTCATTATTCATTCAATATTATTATACATTTCAATTTTGGTTTCGAGATTACTGGCTAGGCGGGACAGATATCGTTTCCGAAGGAATATGGATATGGATAAATAGCAAGGTGGTAATTACTATAAACGATTGGCATCCAGGACAACCAGATAACTTTGGTAACACCACAGGTGAAGATTACATTCTGATGATGAAAGACTATCAATATAAATGGAACGATGGACATTGTGACACAGAACTTCCATACATATGTGAAAAGCAGTAAGCTTCATTTTTTATTTGGCCTTTTTTTAAATATCTAACAATTTATATCTTACATTAAAAGTTATATGGTCGCTACTGACCCCCTACGGATCTATATAAGGTTATAAAAATCCATAGGGGGTGAGGCTGGAGGCCTTATCCTCTATAAATTTAATTCAGCCTCGATGGTCCGTACGGGGTCAGTAGTAAAACGAAATCATCGCTCGCTGCTGCATTTTGTTGAAAAATAAATAATGAAATAAAACAACATTAATATATGACGTCACCATAAAAAGTAGATGTGAAGTCACAAACCCTCTTTGAAATTTTCGACCCCCTACGGATCCATAGCGGTTCACCACATGAATGCTTTAAATCAACCAAAACGTGATACTTTACCCGCGTTCATCAATCATAATAAAGTAATTTATTAAATCGCAGCATTTCATTTCTTATTATACGTTTACGTAATCGAAAAATTACTCTCAGAAAATTACCATTTTATAAGATAAAATGATACAAAGTATTGTGTCTTGATTATAGCAAAGTTAGGCTAATCGTATTGATGTTTTGTCTGCATTGACATAAAGCACAACATATCCATTACAACATATTGCAAGTGAAAATATAAAACAGCTGTTTTGCTATACATGTATTTTGTCAATTAAGGAATGACTGTAATGATTTTTCTGTCTATGAAGAAATAACATTAAAACTGTGGGACATTCTGAATAACTCGCGTAGCGTGCTATTTAAAGTGTGCACCACATTTTTATGTTTTCTTCGAATAGGCAGAACAAATATCAAAGTCATTTCTTAAAATGTAATTCTTAGTTTCATTTTAAACCGGAGCAAATCATGAACAACGTTAAATACGTCACGGTCACATGACAAAATTATGTATATAAGCTGATAAACAAAACAAAGTCATCCAATCAGAAGACGCGTTACATCAAACATTAGATTATTACTCAATACACCTTATTGAACGTCTCCTGCTTTGTATGAATCACTTTCAATGTGAAAAAAACTCAGTCTCCCACAATTAAGACACAGGCACATAGTATTGGTCAACCAACTCTATTGTGAAACTTATGTAGTCATTCTTCGGTAAAATTCTTTTGAAGAAGCTTTTGTGAACGGGGCATTCTTACAAATGAAGTCCGTATGGTGTGAAATGTAACTAGCGTTTTATTCAGCTGCCTATATTATGTATCTAAATATGTTAGATAACACGCAATACATATCTAATTCCATGATCGAGTGGTAGGCTGAAATATTGTACATACATTTTACAAAATTGATATCAAGATCTTTCATGACATTATACTAAACAACAGTTTCCGAATAAACTTTTGAAATCAAATTCACTTTTTATATATTTTGCAGGTTGGAGTGAAAAATCTCGGACTACAATAGCTGACAACAGAGAACTTTACATTGCGTAGCATTATGTCATCTCAAAATCTGTAACTAATTGTAATGTTATTTTCCCCTCTCTATTGGTTTTATCTAACACAGTCATATCATAAAAATACATTGACAATATGTGTTGTGTTTTATTTATTCTTTGTTTGTTTGTGTTTGTGTTTTTTTGTTTTTTGTTTTTTTTTTTGTTTTTTTTTTGTTAAAGCCTTAACGCAGTATAAATTAATTCAAATGTTTACTTTGTATTTTCTTTTTATTCCATGGTTTATTGACATGATTAAAAAAGTTACTTAGTAAATGTCTCTAGAATGATTGTTCAATCATTACCGCCCTTTCTTGAAAATCCGTATCTACAACAGTATATCTTATTTAGTTTCAGACCGGGTTAATCAGTAAAAAAGACACGAATTTTGTAACCATATATCAGCTTCGGAAGTTACAGTTAAGTCATCGGATTGAATGATTAATGTCACCTGATTGGAAGATATTAATATATACATTGTATGTATATATATTATAAAGATAATGTTCTCTTACTAAACAATTCAAAATTTGGTGACTATGTTGAACGCCTCTATCCTATTGGTATAGAGATAACGAATACAACAGATACAGTTAAGTCGGCCTCATATCTTGACTTACATCTAGAAATTGACAATGAGGGACTGTTGAAAACAAAACTTTACGACAGAAGAAATGATTTCAATTTCTCAATTGTGAACTTCCCATTTCTATTTAGGAAAATTCCAGCTGCGCCTGCATACGTAGTATATATCTCCCAATTGATACGTCACAAGGAAGTTATTAAACCAAAAGTTCCAAATGGTGAAGTTGAAATCATCCCTTTGTAAATTTTACTGACGCCATCAGGAGTTGGTTGACCGTTATGGCATAACCGTTTCACAGATAATATCGGATATGCACCTTATGACGTAGTTACAATATTTGTCTTTTTCAGTTTTAGCCATGGCGTTTTCAGGTTATTTTCAATCTAAGAGTTTGACCCCCCCCCCCTCTGGTATCTTGTGTCCCTCTTTTAAAGTCTAAAATAAAATGCAAAATAGTGATTTTTACGTTGATTAATCCTTTCAAACATGTAAACGACAGTCATTCTCGTTCTATAACAAAAGAATCATACAATATAAAATTTCTGAAATTCTTCCTTTTTAAAAGGTAAATGGTTGTTAATTATATTCAATGTAATTTGATCGTAAGTTGCAGTTCTATAACTGTCGTATTAAGTAATATTTTATTCGATTATTCTGAAGAATTATTTATGTTTTTATTAATATAATGAGATCTCATTTGGGAAAACTATATCAAAGTGGTCTAATGCCTTGATTTTAACTGTACAATGCTAATTTATCTTGTTGTGTTCCTATAAAAATGATTTTTTTGATTTAAATGTAGTTGTATACAATTTAAACTTGTTGGCCTCATATGAAATTGAGAATGGATATGAAGAATATAAAAGTTATTATGCCATGCGGAAGTCGACATTTTGTTGTTGAAATATATAATAAATGGAAACACCTGTTGTTGAAAATATCACGGTAGTATTACTCTTTATTTTAAAAAAGGATATGATCATGACAGAATGACATATTAAATAGAATAGTTTTAAAAGTGTTTACAAAAGCATCGGTACGCAGTACTACCACATCAAATATTTTAATAGTGATCAAGTTTCAGGTGAGTTATTTATTTATGTTCGAAAGACATCATATCAAAGAGTATTTACGTGTTTGAAAAAAAGAATTGTTCGTCTTCATATTGTTTTTGTATGTTTTCATTCGACACCACTGATATGTCTAATGCATCATTGCCTCTGTGATTTAAAATGTTTACAGGATCGATGCCATTGTACTTCTCGCTCCCAAGGATATCACTAGTATGGTAGTCAGCACTTCTGATATTCATAGATATAAATGATGCATTAATTTTGTTGTTAATTGATGTTCATAAAAAAATTATTCAAGATACTACGGATTTTTATTTCTCGAATGGACGAGTATCATATTGACGACAAATGTAGCTAAAATTTATAACTTTGGGGAAGTATTTGGCCTCATTACCATTCTTTAAATCATCAATTTCACCTTGAAATGATGTTGCTTTTACGAAAATAACCGGGAAAGGATAAGCACTCACAACACAAGTTGACATCACCCACAGGAAGGGTAAACATATCCGTCTCAACATATTATTTTATCGTACGAGATATGATAACGACACGTCAAACACGATACGTAAAGATAATAATACTAATTTTGTGTTTGTCTGTTAAAATATTTTGATCGGAGTGTGATATAAACTACTTCATCTTAATTAATGTTGGTTTTTCCAGCGTATCAAATATATCCTATGTCTGTTCGGCTTCATCAATTCACATAAAAAGATCTACACTCTTTCACTAAAAATTTTCCACTAGGGAATTTACTTTTACTTTGATATAGGATAATTATCTTACATCTCTGTCGTTTAATGTTTCACAATCTTTTTATATCTATTTCCCCTAACGACAAATTATTCAAGAACGTTCCTTGTTAGACCATTTACAAGGTTTATCGAGAGAAATTATCGTAAAAGAATACTAACGGTGGTCAAGCATTGCGATCAGATCGTAAAAGGTCTGGTGAATAATAATTTATCAATAAAGCTAAGTTCATACTGCCGATCAGATCAACTCGATCAAGCCCGATCAAGCCAAATTACGTGATCGATCGGGAGACTGGTCTGGCTCAATCGACAAGAATGTTCGGGATAGTCTACCTTGCTCGTCATCGATCTGACTTTCTACCCGAGAGTTTTTGACATGTCAAAAACATTCGAGTAAGGATCGAGGAGCAAGTCACTTGTGAAGAGATCGAGAATTCGTCGAGTAGCGGTCGAATTGATCGGGAAAGGATCGTGAAGAGATCGAGATTGGTCGGAATACAAAAAATTTACCGATCAGAACTCAATCATTTCGACCTTGCTCGACTAAGGTCCGATCATTTCAAGATTAACTCGACCAATCTCCGATCGCTGCCACATCACTGCGACTTGTATATTTATTTTATCCCAGACCAACTCGACCAATATCCGATACCTTCGCGACCACATTCGACCACTCTTCGATCTCTACTCGGCCATACACGAGAACACAAGACTGCTACACGATTCTCTAAAAGTGTGTTCAGATCGGATCAACTCTCAAAACTCTGCTTCCGCAAAAATATGTTTGCAACATTATTTTCAACTGTACAAATCCTCGAATAACAGTACTTGTCTTTACTTTTGCAAGGAGAGGTAACATTTTAAAAGAGAGGCAAAATACACCAAAGGAACAATCAAACTCAAAGGTCGAAAACAAACCGACATAGCCATATCAAAAAGCGGTAACCGACGAGAAGACAAACAGCAGTTAAAATAACATAGAAAACTAAAAACATAACTCAACAAAACCAGGGATTATCTCAGATGTTCCGGAAAGGAAGATAATCCTGTAATTTTGGCACCGGCGGATTTTTAAAATATTAAAGTAAAAAGTAAAATCACAAAAATACTGAACTCAGAGGAAAATACAATCGGAAAGTCCATAATCACATGGCAAAATCAAATGACAAAACACATCAAAAACGAAAGGACAAGAACTGTCATATGCCTGACTTGGTACAGGCATTTTCAAATGTAGAAAATGGTGGATTATACCTGGTTGTGCAAGAACTTTCATTGTTAGACTGCTGATGACTAAGTTATCTTTCAAAGTTGGTTAACAAGAACATCTAGATTATATTTTACCTGTTTTATTGGCTATTATTTGTATGTCTGTTCGTATTTTCCGTTTGTTCAGAAATGTTTGTAGCATAAAAGAAAATGTGGTACAATCGTCAATGAGACAGCTCTTCACAGAACACCAAATGACACAGAAATTATCAATAACAACTATAGGTAACCTTAAAGTCCTTTTTTTTATTCGGACTTTTTGACGTAACTTCACACAAAAATGAGACGAGGACAGATATTTTCTAATTGGTGCGAATTTCTTTCTAACAGTAACGATACAAACTGTTCAGCGAGCACTCGTTTTGATCATGTGTTTCTAACATACTTTTGCAAGTTTGCTTAAACTTTGACTATCATTACACTCGCTGCAAATGCGTCTACAGTTTGTCGTTCGTCGTTTGTTAGTTCAAACGATGCATTTCTTTCTTTCTTACTTTAACATTAACATAAAATCAATTATACGTGTTCTTGCTTGTCATAACGCAAAACATTGTCTAAAATTACACAAAATTGCAATCCCCTCTAACCAAACGATGCATTTGTTTCTACTTCTGTAACGTTTAACAAACTATAACAAACGGCACACAACGTTCACCAAACTTTGGCTAGAAAGAAATGCACTCTGGATATCTTGATAGATATATGTAAAGTTGTAAACTGTTTCAAAAAAGGTATAACTCCAGGGGGTTGAAATTCTACTTTGGGTCAAATTTTGGGGAAATGTGTGACATCTTTGCCCTTTTTTTGGCAAATACAGACAGGTTATTGCAAAACAGCAACTGTATCATGTCAGCCACTGCCTCATTGAGATTTATCGGCGCCCGTTCCTGTCTACACTTTCTTGTTCGTCTTCTATGTACTCTACAAGCTCCATCACAGCTATTAACCTGTCTCGCAAAGCTCTTACCACCTTGCCCCATCTTCGTTAGCTTAGGGTTACGATTCACTTCCCTTGTAACCCTTGGCCAGCGAAGGTGCACATTGCGCCTACAAATCCAATTGGTTTATTTCTATGTAGATTTTAAATGTATAATTTTACTCGGACCTTCTACTGATTATAACCAAAAAAACAAATATATAAATATACACATCTAGCATATATAACATATTGGGACGCACGTGCGTACGGAAGGACAAGGGTAACACTTAATGGACACTCTGAAGCTGCGGGGAATAAAAAAATCGGACGTTATTATACTTAAAATATGCATGGCGACCAATTCCCGAGTATTCCTACGACCCATATACGATCAGGTCGATCTGGTAAGGCTGAGATCGTGAATAGTTGATTTGGTCCAGCTAATCGAGTAAAGATCGTGTAAAGATCGTGAATTGATCGGAATTATCGAATAAGTATTATTTTGTTCATGGGATGGAGTCATGAAGGAGTCATTAATGAGTCGTGAATGGTCGAGTTAAGGTCGTGTACAGTCGGACAGTAGTCGGGTAGAAGTCGTAAACAGGCCCGATCAAGAATTTGGATGAGCTTGGTCGTGGAAATTTGGACAATCGGGATCATCAAGTTGATCTGATCGGCAGTGTGAACCTAGCTTACGACACATGGTCCGTCAATAAATAATCTTGTGTAATCAGTTTTTATTAAAAATATTGGAAGAACAAAACTCTCTGTCAAAATGGTTCAATATTATAATTAGTATCCGAGAAAATTCAAAGCTTAATATATACCCCGTTTTTACAAAGCTATAAAAGGCATAGTGCTCTTCAGAGAGAGAAAAATATGAACATAGTTTTTGAATTTTTAATGCATTAACTACCTTTTTCCTAAACATATTGTTCAATTTTACTGTTTGAAATGGTTCTTGAAGTAATTTTGATTCAGTTCATTCAGAAATTTTGCAAAAACGGTAATATTTGAAAAACAAATGACATAACGGATCGTGAAAGATCGGATACCGCGTTTAGATAATCAGGAAAAGGATCGTGAAATATCTGTTGCTGCCTATACGTTAGTGCAAAAAAAAAAATCCACGAAACCCTCGAATCTTTCTTTACACAAGTGATTGTTTATGTTTGTAATCGGTATATCAACAGATTGGATTTACATATTAACTTATTTCGCTTCAATTTTATTTGTGAATAGGGCTATGATGGTTGAATGCCAATGGATTTGATTTTTTCAAACTACCATACCGACTATTTTTTATAACATTATAAGGGTGTCTGTCCGCCCTGCATTAGTTTTATTATTTTTGAAAAGTTGAAATTGTCTCATCTGATGCTCGTTAATATTTATGGGTAGTCATATCTGTAAAACGACTGCAAAACATGGTGTTCACAACCTTTAATATCTGGTGAGTATGACTTTGAAACTAGAGTGCATGTGTTTTATGCTGTTGTGATTGGCTATGTAAATGTTTTGCATAACTTTTAATCTTTTGCAAAAACAAAAACATAGACTTACACGGGTACTTATATATCTCAACAACAAAAATACACTGAGTACATACCTGAGAGTATTTGCAGTTACCGACAGATAGTTCAAAGCCAACCAATACAATCATGTACATGAAACTATAAATCAGTAAACATCCAACACCTAATAAATTTAGTATAAAGACGTCATTAAAAACAGGTATCGACATATTGTAGAGCCATGAATGTGCATATGAATATAGTTTACAGTACTATTTAGTTTGCTACTAACAATTATTTAATTTACTTTTAGCAAAATCTATATTAATGATTGCAGGAAAACAAACTACATCAATGAATTTGTACACGAGGTGTGTGTGCATGTTTCTGTTGCTGGCCCCATATATATTGGCAAGGGATATAGATTGTCATGAACAGTGTAAATGTTCATCTAAACATCATGAAGCAGTATGCAGTGGTCGCGACCTAATTTATATTCCATTATTCCCGGAAAATATACATGTTGTTACAATGAATGGAACAAACCTGACGTACATCGATATAAATGGTTTTGATAATTTGACAATCATTGGACTAAAAAAGCTGCAATTGATTGATAATTTAATTTCATACATTTATCCAAATTTGTTTAAAAACTTGAAATTTCTTTCTACGCTTCTGATTTCAAATGAAGATAAATTAAATGTTCATGTTTTGAAAAAAGCACTCGGATACTCTGCCAAACAAAAAACACAACATCTAATATTTGAATTCAACAAATGGTCATTCCTGCCAATCGACCTGTTTCAAGCAAGGAGGTGACAAGTCTTAGAATTAAGGGCAATGCATTTTCTAGTATTGCATGTGAAACATTCTTTGTGATGAAAAGTTTATACTTTTTGGTTCTATCCAATAATCTAATAGAAGTCATCAATATGACTGGAATACCAAATACTGTTGCAAGCCTACATTTGAATAATAATATGCTTTCATCAGTTCCTGATATGTGTGCAAATGGTAAAGAAAAACAAAGCTTACTAAGACATTTGTCAATTTTGTATCTAAGCGGTATTGGCATCGGTAGAATGCAGGAGGATTCATTGTCTTGCTTACTTGCATTGACAAAGGTTCTTTTGAATGGAAATCCTATTGGCCGAATTCATAATAACATATTTATATATTAATGAAATTAGGCCGTTAATATTAATGAAATTTATCCTGTTGAACTTACTTTAAATAAAGCTAATACTAGCAATGACCACTGCCCTTTTCTCGATCTTGATATCTATATCACTAATGGAAAACTGAATACTAAAATTTATGATAAAAGGGATAATTTTTCATTTCCTATCGTTAATTATCCGTTTTTAGATGGTGACGTTCCCTTGTCACCATCTTACGGTGTTTATATATCTCAACTTGTACGATTCGCTCGTGTATGTAACAATGTTTTAAATTTTAACGAGAGAAATTTATGTATTACTGAAAAATTATTACACGAGGGTTTTCGATATCACAAACTAGTCAAAACATTTACTAAATTTTATCATCGGTATGAAGACATCATTCGTAAATATAGCTCAACATGCAGACTTCTAATACGTTCAGGTATTTCACATCCAATTTTTTATTTTTTATGGCTTCTGGCGTACTAAATTATAATCCTGGTACCTTTGATAACTAATATGCTAATTAATATTTGATTTTTAAAAGAAAATTAGCTCTGATCTGCAGTGAGACAACACGTCAGAAGAGTCCACAGAAATAAGAAACTATAGGTCTTCATACGTCTTTCAACCATGAAAAAAATCCATACCACACAGTCAGCTATAAAAGGCCCCAAATTATTAACAAATGTAATTCAATCCAGACGAGAAAAATTAACGGCCTAATTTATGAACTAAACATGTAAAAAGATATATGTAACTCAGAAACAAACGAAAGCCATTGAATCACCGAATACTGACTTGAAACAGGCAAATACAGAATGTTGCGTGGTTAAACATGTTAGCAGGCACCAAACCCGGCCCTTACCTAGAAAAACATCGAACAAAAACATAGCCTTACACGGGTACTTATATATCTCAACAACTAAAATACACTGAGTACATACCTGAGAGTACTTGCAGTTACCGACAGTTAGTTCAAAGCCAACCACTAAAACAATCATGTACACGAGACTATAAATCAGTATACATCAAACACCTAATAAATTTAGTATAAAGACGTCATTAAAAACAGGTATCGACATATTGTAGAGCCATGAATGTGCATATGAATATAGTTTACAGTACTATTCAGTTTGCTACTAACAATTATTTAATTTACATTTAGCAAAATCTATATTAATGATTGCAGGAAAACAAACTACATCAATGAATTTGTACACGAGGTGTGTTTGCATGTTTCTGTTGCTGGCCCCATATATATTGGCAAGGGATATAGATTGTCATGAACAGTGTAAATGTTCATCTAAACATCATGAAGCAGTATGCAGTGGTCGCGACCTAATTTATATTCCATTATTCCCGGAAAATATACATGTTGTTACAATGAATGGAACAAACCTGACGTACATCGATATAAATGGTTTTGATAATTTGACAATCATTGGACTAAAAAAGCTGCAATTGATTGATAATTTAATTTCATACATTTATCCAAATTTGTTTAAAAACTTGAAACGAGAGAAATTTATGTATTACTGAAAAATTATTACACCAGGGTTTTCGATATCACAAACTAGTCAAAACATTTACTAAATTTTATCATCGGTATAAAGACATCATTCGTAAATATAGCTCAACATGCAGACTTCTAATACGTTCAGGTATTTCACATCCAATTTTTTATGGAAATATTCTTTATAAATCACAAAGGTGTCAGTATTCACCTCAGAATTTTACAAAACCTTTGAATAGACTTATTAAGAAGGGATATAATTACGATACTGTTGTCAAGTCATTAAAGATTGCATATTTTGGCGTTAATATTGAGTCACTGATAAGGTCTTTGCATCGGAACTAAACACATTTATTCTAAAAACAGTTGTTGGCATGACAAGGGTTATGTTCTTCTCATATATGTTATGATGGTATGATACTAAACCCCTAACGGGAAGGATTGTGCCTGATGTTCATATGATGAAATCATAATCTTTCAGTCTGTTTAATTGAAGTCTGGAGCTGGCATGTCAGTTAACTGCTAGTAGTCTGTTGTTATTTATGTATTATTGTCATTTTGTTTATTTTCTTTAAATACATCTTCTGACATCAGACTCGGACTTCTCTTGAACTGAATTTTAATGTGCGTATTGTTATGCGTTTACTTTTCTACATTGGTTAGAGGTATAGGGGGAGGGTTGAGATCTCACAAACATGTTTAACCCCGCCGCATTTTTGCGCCTGTCCCAAGTCAGGAGCCTCTGGCCTTTGCTAGTCTTGTATTATTTTAATTTTAGTTTCTTATGTACAATTTGGAAATTAGTATGGCGTTCATTATCACTGGACTAGTATATATTTGTTTAGGGGCCAGCTGAAGGACACCTCTCGCTACATTGAAGACCTGTTGGTGACCCTCTGCTGTTGTTTTTTATATGGTCGGGTTGTTGTCTCTTTGACACATTCAATTTTCTGATGGTATGATACTAAACCCCTAACGGGAAGGATTGTGCCTGATGAGAGAAATTTTATTATAAACAATCCAATGCTTTATTTCGTGCAATTGTCTAAAATAGGTTATCCTTTAAAACATATTGATGACTTTGCACTCAACAGTTCATCGATGTCCAGTTTACGAATGCAAGAAACAAATTTTCATTTTGATCAGGAAAAATTTAACCCTAAGACAATTTTTTCTCTTTCTTCAAATCTATCGTTCCTCTACCTTCCAATGCTTTATTTCGTGCAATTGTCTAAAATAGGTTATCCTTTAAAACATATTGATGACTTTGCACTCAACAGTTCATCGATGTCCAGTTTACGAATGCAAGAAACAAATTTTCATTTTGATCAGGAAAAATTTAACCCTAAGACAATTTTTTCTCTTTCTTCAAATCTATCGTTCCTCTACCTTGATCATAGTTACCTGTCAAAATCAGAAATTATAATGCAACACATGTTTTTGCCTTTAATTAAACTTAAGGTTTTAAGTCTTTTTTTCTGCAGCCTTTTCTTTCTTCCTAAAGACACCTTTATACACTTAACATCGTTAGAGACATTGAGTTTAAGTGGTAACAGATTTTCTAGCTGGAATGACGGGAATTCAATTTTTAGAAATATGATTTCGCTAAGAAAACTTTATCTATCAAACAACTTCATACGAATCATCAACTCAAAATCTTTTCCGTTTGATGTACTGAATTCATTGGGCCGCTGCAATTGAGACTTTAAGGAAACCATTAGAACAGGTTACAACTGCTCTTTTATAAGAATATTTGAAACATTCTTGTAAACGATTGCATCTCATAATTATGTGTATGAAAAACTACTTTTATATTCAAAAACCGGCGTGCAAAAAATATTTCAAAATGTTACGAAATGTTTTTTACGTGTTTAGTTGATAACTGAAACGACTAAAATATCGTTATTCCTTAATCTGTTCTAATATATTTTGTTCATCGTACATTATTCGGATGACATATTCTGGGAAATTGGAGTTTATTTAAGTCTTGTTTGAAGACTGGGAGACGTCGTACCTATGTATATATATAAACAGCAACTTTGCAATTTTAGGCACAGATTTCGGTGAAATTTGACTTGACTTACAACATACAGTACTACCTATGACATTATCTTATTCATGGTGGCCATAAAAATTATGTTCACCATGGTGGCCTTATATGTTCATCATTATACCCCCTGTCGCTTAACTAATACACAAGGTATTAATCAAAAACTAGTCAAGGGTAAAGGGAAATCTTGACTGCATTAAAGTGTTAAAATTATATAACTTACAGGTCATGTGTCTCAGGTAAAATATACATGTATGTGTGTTTGTGAAATTTAATTACTGTGATTATGACAAGAAAATTCAAAAATAAAATAAAATAATATAAATAGTTGAATAAATAGCTGATTTTTTTTTTTTTTTAATTTGACTCATGACTATTTGTTTTGAAATTATACCTTTCTAATCAATTTAAGCTATTTTTTACATGTACTTTATGATAAGTGAAGAATAAATGAATATCATCTTCCAAATGCCTGCCTTTTTCTATTGAAAAGTTGTTTCTCAAATTAATTTTCTTAAATCAAAATGATTTATATTTAAATCATAGTAGACATGGTAGATAGACTTATCTGCATTCAATACTGTTTTACAAATGTTAAAGATTGTCTTTAGAACTTATTCTAAATAAGATTTAGACAATTCCTTATTTCTCTATTGAAGAAATATATTCAAAATATTCATTAATTCAACAAAATTTGATAATATTTGTTTTGTCATATAAACATATGGTATTTAGTTTGTGACAAAAAAAAAAACAAACAAACAAAAACACAACTATAATGGCAATGCAAAGAATTAACAATTCTATAAGAAATTAAAACACATGGATTTTTTTTTAGGTTTCTGCCCTCAGTTCTAATGACTATTTTATAAGGGAGCCAATATTTTCAATATATTCATGTAATAAAGGTTTAGCATTTCTTTCACTTTTTGTTCTTGGGTAAGAGACATTATTATGAGAAGGTAAACAATTTTCAAATAGATTATCTCAAGTTATTTTGTTAATTTTACAATTAAGGAAGGAGTGGTCTTCATTGTCCAGCAAGTGGCGAAGTTTACATATTCTGTCTTTTCTAGGAATTTTATATTGTCCACTATTTTCTATTTCTAAGTTATGACCACTAACTCTCTATGTGACACATTTGAGTATACATGCAGTTTTTACCAAAGTTTTTATTCTTAAATCTATTTTCAAAAATGTTCTTATATTTTTCTTTAAATTGATTTTTCATCAAGGGTTTTAATGTCTTAATTCATTCAAGTCTCTGAAATTGTTAACTTTATCTAAAAGACCTGGGTTTAGGGAAATATTTGCAAATGTATACCAAGAATATATATCATACCAGTCCAGCACTTCCAACAATATAAATGTACACAGAAAAAAATGATTTAATTAATAGACCATAAAAGTGTAACCATCTATATAAGTGTATTTTGTCAAATTTTGGCTTTTAACTGACAGATATTAGCTAAACTGAAGATGCCATATTTAATAAGTTCACATTTGTTTAAAAAAGGCAAAAGAAGACAGTTTTTTTCTTTAAATATTTTTTTGAAAAATAAGTCTTTTCAACATGTCCATTACGTTAACTCCTGATTTCAAATTTAAAAAAAAGATAGACAAAACTATTTTTTTCCTATTAAAATCATATAATGATATTTGTAGTTTTCCTGAATAATAGATGTTATAAAAATTTATTATAAGAGGATTGATATTGTCTGATCATTTTATAATGTTAAGAAACAGGCTTGCTAAAAATTACTTCATTCATGGTTTCTTTAAAAATATCATTTGCTTGATTATTAGTTATTATTAATGATAATTCATTAAATAATGCAAATAAACGATTAAATACATTGTACATTAATTATTTTTTTTGCTTTTAAAAAAAAAATAATTAAAGTCTGTTAATTGTCTTTCAGATGCTAGTCAATAACTTTATCTTTGATATTTTATTGTCTTTTTGCTTCTTAAGATTCTTACTAAGGAGACATTAAAAGAATAAGAAACAAAATCATACAAAAATTAATAAGAACAAATAAAAAATTAAAAAAAAAATGAGTTTGAATAAATTCAAAAGACAGAAAAATCAAAAATAATATTAATTAACAAAGACTAAAACAAATTGAATGTCTTATTCTACATTTTCAAAAAAAGGTGAAATGTCAATTTTGAAAGAAACCTAGTAAGTTACCTGTACAGGTAAATTTTAAAGAAACATACAAGTTGAAAACTTCAACCCTGATTGATTACAACAGGTAACATTATTAGATAAAACATCAATCTATGTTTTATGACCCCAATAAATGGCCAACATCTCAAAATTGAATACCCCAATAAATGGCCACCATTGGATGTTGACCATGCAAGAGGGTGAACATAATTAAGAGAATGTCACAGGCTGTACTGTAAGCATATATATTATAATTGTATTACAAAATAAATATATGTATATAGTGTCTTTTTGTTGCTTTGTATATGAATATTTATTTGAAGATAAAAACATGAGGTATATGTTATTTTGGCTACTTTTTTGAGAGATGTAAATAAAGATTGGTGTAGACAAAAGTTATACGTATTGTTAGGAACGACTAATAAAGAGCAGATCTAGACAATAAGATGATATAAACAGAATTAACGACTTAGGTGACTAAATTGGAACAATATGTTATGTCAGTTGTTAGAAATCCTTGTTTGAATATGGGGAATACTTAATAAAGCATTGGATTAAATCGGATTAGATTGTAACTAAATGATAATAAATAAATAAAACAAGACTTTATAAGTGTCATGCGTCTGAAGGGCTTTTTCTTGATTTATATGATCAGGAATGCTCAAAGTTCAATCCTTGAGGGTGAATAAGACCAGAAATATTTAGATAGCTGTATGAAAAAAAAAAGGAAATCACCAAAAGTCAACTGTGCCCGAAGGAGATCTTAGTTGGTCTAAACCTATGAACGGAAAACTGTAAAAAGATTTGTTCAACTTTGGATCTATATCCATTAAAAGTAAAATAAGAAAAATGCCGAACAACAATGAAAATTCAAATCGTACAGTTCTTTTTCAAATGAGAAAATCAAAAGCTTACACACATCACACGAATGGAAAACAAAAGGTCATACTCCTGACTTGAAACAGGCATATGGTCCGAGACCACAATTGTCGTCCCTTGATTTTCGTTGTCCACAAATATAGTCCCTAGTGTTGACAGTGGGTTACTTGCCATTAAATTGCCTGAAATTGCAAGTAGGGGGTGACATTACACTGTAAACAAATTTGGGTCCAGCATTTTAAAGGAAAGTAATGATTTGGTCCAGATGAAAAAGGTTAAAAACTAGCACTTCGTAAGCTGTCAAAAGATTTCAAGACGCCCTTAACATAGAATTGTCCATATTTTGATTTAGAGCCGATGAAGTTTTCTACAATTTGGATATAATTTGTTCCAAAAGTAGAACAACACACTTTAAAAATTTCATTGAGAAAGCGCAGTTGGGTTTTTTTTAACTTTCATTTATGTTCTAAAAGATATGCACTACGAAATAATTGTAGTCTCGGACCATATCCTTTGTAGAAAATGGTGGATAAAACCTGGTTTTATAGCAAGCTAAACATCTCACTTGTTAAGACTGATATTTCGTCTGAATGGTTCATTAGTGTTGTTAATATTACAACAGTTAAAATAACTTAATCAGTTTAAAAGTATTTTAAACCAAAAAGTCCAAAAAATTGCTCAAAAACCGGCTAAACAATACCATAGAATACATTAACAACGAACACCACGAGCATTTAATGCACTGTTAAAACCACTAATCAAGTTCCAACAAATGTATCATATTTTATTTAGCACAAACATATGATATACATATATCTAGTAATTATGTGAGATATACTCATTTACGCTTTCACATTGACCTTACATTTCATTTGATGAGGAACGCATATGTAATATAACATTGTTTGGTTAAGTTAATAAGTTTTCTCTAAATGTATCATGTAAGATTTCAAACGTATGCAAGACAAAATTCGATTTTTTATTGATATCTGAAAGTAGCTATTTTGCACCTTGATTTTGTGTATTCTTTACTACACTATTTAGGGCCATACGATGGCTTCATAATACCCTGTTCTTCTGATTATCATCAATAATGTACATTTAAAGTAAACATAGTATACAGGTACACATGCGTTAAACTTAATTTTTAAATAATTGTTCGTATTCTATACATTCTATCTCTCTATGGCTTCAATGCATTTTTTAAATGTTATCTCGTTTAAATTCAAAATAAGGACGTTTTACATGGTTATTTAATATATGGTTTGTTTCTTTTGATAAGTTTTAAACAAAACTTATAAAACCTTTTATATTCATGAGGTTCATTTGGGAAAATTCATTCTATGATCAACCAATTCGTTGATTTTTACTATCAAATTTATAAATGCATATAATTAATATTGTCTTTTTAAGGAAATCAATTATTCCGTATACGTTTATGAGTTCATAACATTTGACATTTGTTCTAATTACTTATAGCTTTATACAACAGTACCTTTTGTAAAAAGTTCATATGATCAATTTCAAGTTTGAACTTTTTTTAAATTGTATTAAAGACATGGGACCTAAAAGAAGTAGATATGTTTACGAAGATGTCGACGCAACAAACAGATTCAAAATGGGATAGTTGAAAATAGCTGCAAACGGCTACCAATAGGATTTAGTTACTAATAGTCATGTTAAAATCAAAATGACTACTTTAAAGTCACTGTGTTTATGATAATATATTTTGAACACTTCATATCAATTGGTTAAAGAGTCGTCAGGTTGGGGTAAGTTATTAATATCCACCGTACAAAAGATTTTGTAAATTTGCATTCATTTTATAGCTAGGCAAATAGAAAAGAGATGAGTGCCAACTCTCCATCCAAGTCAAATTTTGTAAAAATTAAAAGTAAACCATGATAGGTTAAAGTACGGCCTACACCACAGAGTATTGGTTTACATAGAACATCAAGCTATAAAGGTCCCTAAAATGTTTAGTTTAAAACCGTTCAAACAGGAAAACCAATAGTATAATCTAAATAAAAAAGTGAGAAACGAAATAAACTTATTAACCAGAAAAACAAACGACAACAATTGAATATCAGGTTTCTCACTTAGGACAGGTGCAAACAACCGGGTTTTAACGTTTTAATAGGCGCCAACCTTCACCCTAACCTGAATCATTAATGTAACATCATACCATATAATGACACACTATAGAATTCACTTAAAATGGCTAAACTTAACCAAGAGACATATTAACAAAAACAAGTGATAATACACTAAACGAATGAATTTGATCTATAATACATTGTATATACAAAACTTATAAAAAAGGGTGAGATATATAGAATCCATATCAGAAAGACAAAAATAACCTTGGACAAAATATCGCCAAATAATAAAACGTACACAGATAAATACAAATAATTTTGTTGTTAGGTTTACATGAAGTACGGAAATATGTTTTTAAAATAAATAATTTTGCTGTTCATTGTACGAAAACAGAAGTGAAAATTTATTGTCATACCAAACATTTATCAAAGGTGGTATATGTTAAAAATAGTCAGACGTAATACAACACTAAATCAGTAAATTTTAAGTAACAAACAAATGCGTTACAATTGTATCAACAGGTCAAATTTACACGTAAGTACGATTTTAGAATAATCGCAGTTACTGAAAGCTAGTTAAAAAGCCAAACACAATTAATGATAAACAATCATGACCAGAGAACGAAATCAAATATAACACAATCCAGGGATGTATTGTTTTAACCTCATGGACAGTTAATGAAGACATGACTTGTGCAATGCCATAATTAAAGTATTGATTGAAAGTAGAATAATTAGGAGTCAACCTTTGAATAAATATGTTTAATGTTTTCTATTCTGTTTCAACCTGAAGATAGTTAAACTGTCCAATACGTATTATTCTAGCACATTAATCTGAGCATATTACCATGTATTCCTGATTGTACTTTTGAACAATATGTTGAAAAGGCATATTACTATCGATTATACTGGAATTTTATTTCAGGTATCGCATCTGTAACACAAAAGTATTAATTCATCCTTTGTTATTGTGGTTGCAGGAAAAATACACCAACAATGCATATGTACACCGGTTGCAGTATACTTGTTCTGCTATCAGCTGGAGGATTTTCAAAGAGTATTGACTGTCCAGAGAGTTGCAAATGTTCCTTAAAACAGTCAAAAAATAACGAGGCCGTTTGCACTGGTCGTGACTTGCATTATATTCCATTATTCCCTGAAAATATCACGACGTTATAATGAATGGAACAAACCTGTCGTACATAGGTGAAAATGGTTTTGATAATTTGACAAAGATTACTCTCAAAAAGTTGTATTTAAATGATAATTTGATTTTATACATTCATCCACATTCGTTTACTAAATTGATATATCTAGGTAAGATATACATTTCCGATGAAAAAAGATTAAATATTGATATTCTAAAAACAGGACTCGGATTTTCGACAAAAGAAAAACTTACAGATTTGATATTTGATTATAACAGTTGGTCTTATTTGCCATTAGATATGTTTTCTTATTTTACACGCAATCATGTGGCAAAACTGCGAATCAAAGGTAACACATTTCCTGAAGTAAAATGCAATACGTTTTCTCCCCTGAACAATTTGTTTGATACGTCTCTGTCTGAAAATCTCATAGAAAGATTAGATATGACTGGAATACCAGGTGCTATAAGAAAGCTACATCTTGATAACAATCTGCTACCAACAGTTCCTGACTGGTGTGTTCAAGCAAAACGAAAAACAAGCGCCGTCCAATACCTTGCATATCTTGATCTAAGTTACAATAGCATTGGATATCTTAAGGATGATTCATTGGGTTGTTTGCCGAAATAAGAAATGCTTGTGCTAAATGGGAATCCAATTGGAAGAATTTACAATAACATATTTACGAACAATCTAATTTTGTATACCGTTCGGATGTCTAAAATAGGTTATCCGTTGAGAAAAATTGACGACTTTGCATTCAACAGTTCATCGTTGTCTAATCTTAATATGCAAGAAACAAACTTTCATTTTGATCTGGGGAACTTTAATCCGACGTCTATTTTTTCTCTTTCTCCAAATCTGACATTCCTTTACCTGGATCAGTCTTATCTTCCAAAAACCGAAATTAGGATGCAGCAAATGTTTTCATCTTTAATCAAACTTAAGGTTTTAAGTCTTTCTTCTGGGAGTCTTGCGTTTCTTCCCAAAAACGTCTTTCCAAACTTAAAATCTTTGGATACATTGAGTTTAAGTGCAAATAGATTGTCCAGCTGGAACGATGGAAATGCTGTTTTTCGTAATATGACTTCACTTAGAAAGCTGTACTTGTCAAACAATTTTATAAGGATAATCAACGAAACAACTTTTCCGTTCGAAGTACTGAATATATTAAAAGAGTTGGATCTTAGTCGAAACCCGTATGCTTGTTCTTGTGATCAACTTTGGTTCACTGAGTGGATGAAGACAACACATGTTAAACTGATTATGTACCCGTTATTTTATAGGTGTCGGCAGCCTCCCCAACTTGACAATATGGTGCTACAAAAATATGCAGAATCTAAAATGCAGTGTCCACCTTGGAATCCGTTATACAGCATGGCAATAATACTATCTTGTTCAGGATTAATATTGGTGACCTTTATAACAATAGGGTTAAAATGTCAAACAAATATCAAGAATTATATATACCTTTGGAGAGTTAAAAACAATAGAAAGAAAGGTTATTTCCCTATAACAAATGCAGATGGTTTGAATATCACGCTTTTGTCGTGTATTGTGACGCAGACCGCAAATGGGTGTATCAAACGTTTTTGCCAAAAATAGAACAAGATGAAGGTATCAAGCTGTTTATTCACCATATATATTTTGAATAAGGAGAATCAATTACTGCAAACATCAACAAATATTTAGAGAAATCATGGAAAGTTGTTGTAGTATTGTCAAATGAGTTTGCGAAAAGTGAGTGGTGTCAATTGGAAGTTGATATAGTGCAGGAGAGACGTAGAAGGTATGAAAGAAACGTGTTCCTTTTAATAATGCTGAAAACTATCGACTCTAAGCATATGACTAATCTTATATTTAATGAGTTGCCCTCGGTTTGAGTTTGTTACCCAATTTTGTTTTTTTGTCCATATATTTACGAGTTTTGAACAGCAGTATAATACTGTTGCCTTTATGTAACACTGATATCTGACTATTGTATTGCATTAACAGTTTTGCACTTATAGACACAAGTTTAAAATAAACTTTGAATTTACCTTGATCCCATAAGACACGAAATTCGGTCACATTCCAATTTCAAACAGTTGTTATCCATTCGTTTGATGTGTTTGAATTTTTGATTTTGCCATTTGATTTTGGACTTTCCTTTTTTTAATTTTTCTCGGTGATCAGTATTTTTGTGATTTTACTTTTCATTGATATTACTTACGAACTCAGTACGCATTGGTTTTACGCTAATTTTTTAACGGAGAATTTTGTTCATGCGTAAAAATCTAATTATAAGTCATATAGGTTATCTTTTGGTTGGCTGATTTTATATGATATATACTCAAATGAAGTGTTTTATAGAAGAATTTAAAACGCATCAGTCATATTGTAAATAAACAATTAAAGAAGATTGCCGAATCAAAACGTTTGTTTTCCGGTAAGATTCATATGTCTTAAGTTTCATATTTGAAGGACCCATGATATATTACAATTTAAAACAAAAATGTATTGGTATTAAAGGACTGGATGACTAATGCTCGAGGATGGATGACACATTTCTATGATTTTGTTTGGGTCGTATAGCAAGTTTATTTTTCTACCAATGAATGTCAAATACATTTTTCAATATTCTCCAAAACAAATGATTGAAAAGGCAATGTTTTATTTTTTGTTGGACAGTTGAAATATCTAGTGTAAAATCTAATTCAGGTGATATAATTTTTACTCCAGATTCCAGATTTCTCTTTATACTGGTACTGTCTCTGTTATGAAACTGAATGTTCAGATTCTCAATACTGTTACCTCATATCACATACCAAATATGGTCAACAATGCCTTATGTTATCTTAACTACTGTTTATAATTGAAGATAACCAAACAATTACAAAGATATTAAAAAATATATTTTTTTTTTTTTTTTTTTAGTTTAAATCAGATAGTAATAAAGTTGATACAGTGCAGTAACAGATTCCAGTTGGTGGGTTAGGTACTTGGAAGTGTTCGTCATCCATATGTCGTCCATATAGACAAACTGATCATCATGTCAAAACCATGATATACAGGAAATATTCTTATGCAGGATATGAACACAATAAATTAATAGAATTAACATGTTTCTCACTGAATAGAGAAACATGGCCAAAAGAATTACAGAACATTAAAATGAATACCCCCATTTTTCCCCCATTCCAGACCCTAATATATCATTGCGACGAAATTTTTTTTTTATATATATATTTTTTTTTTACATAAATAAGGCCGTTAGTTTTCTCGTTTGAAATGTTTTACATTGTATCGGGACCTTTTATAGCTGACTATGCGGTATGGGCTTTGCTCATTGTTGAAGGCCGTACGGTTACCTATAGTTGTTCATGTTTGTGTCATTTTGGTCTTTTGTGGATAGTTGTCTTATTGGCAATAATACCACATCTTGTTTTTTATATTAACTGTTTTTATTTTCAAAAAGATAATGTGTACATGTACAAGGTTTTGTTAATAAATGTAATTGACATCATATACAGTGTCATCTCAGCAAAATGATAATTTAAAAACTCATAGGGCAGAGCAATTTTAGACATACCTGCATTATTCTTTATTCGTATTAAATGATTATTAAATTTGTATTCATAATAAAATTATTTACTTGCATTGGTATGCATATAAAAGGATGCTGGGTTTTATTCATTTATTGCAAATACGTTTTTTGCACTCGTTATTACCAATGTTATTTCAACTAATCGGGCGGACCTAATGTTTTAACTGGCATCAGGACAGTCTATTTAAATATTTGTGTGATAAGGATTATGGCCGTTATAATTATAATTGATTTCTAATCACCTATCAGTGTCACCAAAAGGACAAACAAATGAACTGAGTGTATGATAATGGACGAATAACTGGACACTTCATTGATGAGTTTATCCCGACACATCTGTCTATAGATCGACTGGTCTTAGATAAGCGAACCAGTTAAACCCCACCCAGTCAAATGAAATAAATCAAGTAATACAATCTTTTGGCTTCTAAATGGTGTCGAATTTGATGATTATTTTTGTTATGTCAAGAACATCATTATTGGTTGTAACAATCTATTTTCAAAATATTGGTCAATCATTTTAATATGCACTATTCCAGATAATTAACAAACTCGGAAATTACATCAATAACATCGTGGTTACTTTATAAAACAAAAACAAACTACAGTATCGATACTTCTTAAGACTTTTATTTTATAATTACATTTTTCTAATCGTGTCATTGTTGACATGTTATATTGGATGATTGTGAACGTAAAATGTTATATTAATCCATATAAATTCATTAAATGAAGTGTTTGTTTTTGTAAAACTATTTAATATCTAATTATACTCATTGCTAACAACATTTGTGAAGTTTCTACTTCTTCCAATTTAACACAGAATCTTTTGTATTCTCAACAATGATACATAATTAATTACACTTATTGCTAATAACATTAGTGATGTTGCTACTTCTTCCAATATTACACAGGTATCATTATCATAAGAATATTAAACTGAGAGTACTAATTATGACAAAATTCATCGAAATTCTGATACTCGCTTTAGGAACGTTTTCAAATTATTGTGTTGGTAATATCGTGGCACTTAGACAAACACCACATAAAATATGTATCGGAAATGTTGTGTTTGAGACACAAACAGTTAGTATGTGGTCATTATGTGCTCAGCTTTGCTCAAGGATAAAGATTTGTAGATCCATAAATTTTATACAACACAATAAAACGTGTCAGATTATTAATGTCGAACCAGAGGAGAGTACTGCCCTCTTAATAGATAGCTATGGTGATAGTTTTGTTGCAGCATCGACCTTCCCACCAGTAAGTTGTTCTCTATGACATTCGTTTGAATTTTCTTCAGAGTTTAATTTTTTGTTATTTTACTTTTTACACGAATTTGAACGTTATGAATTTCATGGTTGCGACCTATTACTGCACTGAGTGTAGAATAAAAAAAGAGATGTCAAAAATATGTTATTTGTATAGGCGAATCTATCACGATGAGTCGATACTTCATCATTTGAATTAACGTTAGGTCAATGATGATTCCATGGCAACGAACATGCATTTATGTTCCTCAATCAGTAATGTACAATACTCTTGTACTTTTCATCTGGAAATAATATTTTGTCCCTTTCTATTACATTTCTAAAACGTTCAAAACGTCTTGTGTTCAGTTGTGGAGTGTTTTTAAGTACTCACTTAGGGTGTTGACTTTAAGAGAAATAGGCTCAATAGCTAATGTTAATTGATTATAGCTTGATATCAACTATCGTAAGTTATTAAATTTAAAATGTAGAAATAATAAATCGATGAAGGCTCATTTATTTTTTAGCCATGGCGTTGTCAGTTTATTTCCAATCTATGAGTTTGACTGTCTTTCTGGTTTCTTTCGTCCCTCTTTTATTATTATTATAATAAAATTATATATATAGATATAGGAAGATGTGGTGTGAGTGCTAATGAGACAACTCTCCATCCAAACAACAATCTAAAAAAGTAAAACATTATAGGTCAATGTACGGCCTTCAACACGGAGCCTTGGCTCACACCGAGCAACAAGCTATAAAAGGTCCCAAAATTACTAGCGTAAAACCATTTTGTATGACTGTAATTGTATGATATCAAGCCACATGATTCAATTCTTAGTTGTTATGAAATATACACAAATCACGTAAATTTAAACGTTTTTATTTCACAAATATGTTTTATATCACACGAATGTTTTATTTTATACGAATGTTTACGTGCTATCACATACACATCATGTCTTATCAAAAATGTGTAGACCAGGAAAAGAAAATCATCAAACTAGTCTTTATTATTGGTTCTAAAGATATAGAAAATGTGGTATTAATGCCAATGAGACAACTCTCCATCCAAGTAACAATTTATAAAAGTTAACCATTATAGGTCAAGGTACGGCGGTCAATACGAAGCCTTGTCTGTTTGAAGATTACAATGTTAAACAAAAGAAAATTTTACAAGTTGGCCATGTTTCCATAAAACTTTAAAAATAAATAAGACGAAATAGTAGTGACACAAGACAAAGTTATTGCTTGTCAATTATTTCTGTCATTGTATTGCTACATAATTTGTGAAATGTGTCTTTTAGAACTTAGCCTCTGTATGTCAAGATCATAACTGCAGTCTGGACGAAATATGTATTCCAAAATCACAAAGCCATATATGTTATCCATCTTTCCAGAACAAACAGGTAAACATAAACTTATTGATTTTCTGTTGATTTATTTGATCATGTGAACGATTAATGATATTATTGGGATTACAAGCACCATTTCAAAAGAACCAGATCCGCGCGTGTGGTAAAATTATCGCTTAGAAAGCATATTTCACCAGACGCCATTCAAGATTTAGACTGAATCAATTAACGAAACATAAATTGCGGATATCAACATAAAACAATACTGAACTAGAGGTTTCTGACTTTGAACATGCACTTGAAGTCAATGGAAACATTGACCAAGAATACTTAAAAAGGTGTTGGTAATCAATCATGCAAGTACAGAAGTACTGACTACAGGCCTTGAAGTCATAATAGTTATCAAAGGTACCAGGATTATAATTTAGTACGCCAGACGCGCGTTTCGTCTACATAGGACTCATCAGTGACGCTCATATGAAAATATTAATAAAGCCAAACAAGTACAAAGTTGAAGGGCATTAAGGATCCAAAATTCCAAAAAGTAGTGCCAAATACGGCTAGGGTAATCTATGCCTGGGATAAGAAAATCCTTAGTTTTTCGAAAAATTCAAACTTTTGTAAAGAGGAAATTTATAAAAATGACCACATTATATAAACTGTCGAATTAGTTTTTTGTGCTCGTACTCCAACACCAACTAATCAAAATGTTGGATTTCATGTTTCGAGCATGATTTTTGTGCTTCGAGCACAAAGCAAAGTTTTATTCCTTCAAGGCCATAGCTTACTTTCATTATTCTATTTTTACATTTGTATGTCTATCAGGCGTTATAAACGATCCACTTTGTCAATAACTGGTATTACTTTATATTACTTTTTTTCAAATTTGCTTCTAATAATCCATAAAAATGATGTATACTGCAATAATGTCAAAATATCCCAGATAGTCAATGATAACACGTTTATCTTCAATTCTAAACCAAAAATATAAATGTTTTTTAATAATCAACTTATCATATATACCAGGATTGAATTTTATATCTACGCGCGTTTCGTCCACACAAAACTCTTTAGTGACGCGCGAATCCAAAAAAGTTTAAAAGATCTGAAGTTGAAGAGCATTTAGGACCAAAATTCCTAAAAGTGTTGCAAAACACAGCTAAGGTTATCTTTTCCTAGGTAGAAAATGTCTCCCGATTGTATCATGTTGTTTGTGAGCGTAATAATTTACTTCACTGAGAAATCTTTATATTTTCCAGTACATCAAACATGTCCAGTAAATTGGTTGAGATTAGGAAGTGACTGTTACTATTTCAGTGCTGATACGAAAACGTGGCACGACGCAAAGGTACGATTTGTTTTTGATTACTGTAAATTAAGAAAATTAGTGTGGGTTTTTATTATTGCAAAGCATGCGACTGTGAGAATAGCGCAATAATAAATTGCATTCTGATATCTGATATCTGCTACATATATCTGTATGCAGATTATTTCTAAATCGCAATAGCAATCTAGACCTTTTGTCCATTCTTCATAAATAACAAATCTCAAACATTTTATGTGATTTATTGAGGTGCATTTGTGAAGCAGCGTCAGCTTAATCTTTTGGAACAGATGAAATACCATTATTTTGGATGGGTTCGTATTGTTCTGTCTCTATTTTTGTCTCGGCTGTTATTTGTCTTTTGGTCGTTGTAGTATTTTGCCATGATGTTGTCAGTTGTTTTTCTACGTATGAATTTTAATTTACCTTTGGTATATTTCACTTTTCTTTTAGAGGTTTAACAATATTTAATGAAGCAACAATTATACAAAAGCATGTACAGACAAAAATGATATTTGATATAATCTTTAATTGATTAAATTGGTATTTCTGATCATAGATTAAAACACATATAGATTTTAGCTAGCATTTAAAATTGCATTCTGCCACCTACAAATACCTGAACATGGGTTAAAATTGAAATTAACAAAAATAAAAAAATCCTCGCTGCCATTAAACACCTCAACAATTTTATAGAAAATTGAACCTTTGAATAATTTTACAAAGAAAACATTGAATATCACTTGCAGGTCAGTCAAAAATACAATATGCAAATGTTTATCCTTCTATTGCAATGCCTTTATCGCATTAGATGTATTGTCTTGTGTTACTTTATCTCATTTCCAATTTCGTTTTAATTTTAGATCAACTGATTACTTATATCTTTTTTCCTAATGCTATATCTTGTTAATTTTATCTAATATTGATGTCGATGTGAGCACAGAATTTCTTCTTTTAAAAATTAAATTTTATGTCTTTTTAGTTGTATTCTTATACGCTATAACATCAGACGAACATCGTGTGCATGAACCAAAATCTAACGACAATAAATATATTTGATCCGTTTGTTTTAGTTGTTAGATTGTTATACATAATCGATATTGACTTAGTTTTGCAGTAACCGCTTTCAATTTTTTTATTAGCCAATAAATGTTCAAAGTTTTCATACATTTGGGATTCACAATGTGTTACATGTTGTAGGCGTTTTGTGAAAGTGAAAATTCCATGCTTGCAGAATTGAGAACTACTACGCAGAGGAGCTGCATAAAGACCGTGGTCAAGACATATCAGAAAAGTATATAGTATAGATCTTACGAATGTTATAAAAGGTCACATATATCACACGCTTGCACCCCTGTTTCATTTTATTATTTTTGTTCCTTGAATTGACATATTTAAACAAAACATTATTTAATGACAGACCAAAAGTAAAACAAGGAAAGCAAAACGCTTAACCAGTATACACAAGGAAGTGCTGTAATATGTGTCTGTCCAGGAATAAACAATATTAACATGGTTGTGCACACTGAATAATGCGCGTAGCGCATAATTTAAAGTATGCACCACATTTGTATGCCCTTTCAAATATTTATATATTGATTCTAAACTCCATTTTAGGCAGGAGCAAATCGCGAAAATGGCCAATAAATTCTAAATTGAAATTTTAGCTAAAAAAGTTTGCCATATCAAGGCTTTATCGAATAAACTCCTTAATAAAAAACATTATTAATTATTCATTATTTATACACTATTAATATACATTTCAATTTTGGTTTCGAGATTACTGGCTAGGCGAGACAGATATTGTTACCGAAGGCATTTGGATATGGATAAATAGCAAGGTGATAATTACTTTAAACGATTGGCGTCCGGGACAACCAGACAACTTTGGTAACACCACAGGTGAAGATTGCATTCTAATGATGAAAAACTTTCCATATAAATGGAACGATGGAAATTGTCACACCGAACGTTTATACATATGTAAAAAGCAGTAAGTTTATTAAAAAATTGAAAGCAACACGTTTAATAATTCCATGCCTCCGAAGAGTTTTTCTGGATTTGCCTCCACCAGAAACGTAAACATTTGAAATTCGAGGAATGAATAAGTACCGAAACAGTTGAAGAGCTATTTGGCAAAAAAATACATAAAACAAATAACCAAATTTATCTAAGGTCAACTTTGCCTGAGGGAGTTGAAACCTTATTTTTTTTTTTAAATTTCAAAATTTATAAACAGACAACTTTAGAAAGGTTTTTATAAATCATGTCAATACCGAAGTACTGGCTTCTGAGCTTATGATAAACTTATTAGTTTTTTTGACTTTTTTAAGTATCAAACAATTTATATCGAACATATCATAATCAAGTACTTTATAAAATCTCAGAATTTCATGTCTTTTTTATGTTTAAGTTTTCGAAAAAGTACTAACAGAAAACTACCATTTCATAAATTAAATGATATACAGTGATGTGTATAGACTTAAACAAAGTTAGGCTAATCGTATTGATATTATGTCTGCATTGTTATTAAGCACAACGTCTCCATCACAACATCTTTCAAGTGAAAATATAAAACAAAATAGACCTGCTATTTAGCTCTTAATATATAGATTGTTTTCAATACACCTTATCAAACGTGTCCTGTTTTGCATGAACCACCTTCAATGTGAATACAATCACCTACTTGAGACACAGACACATCATATATGTAAACCAAACCGTGTGGTTAAACTTATGTAGTCATTTTAAGTCACAAATATTTAGAATGCAGCTATTGTGGCAGAAACAGTCCTTCGAAGGAAGTCCGTATAGTGTAATTATTAACTGGCGTGACGTATTGATTGTAATTTTCAAACGCTGTACAATGGAACGAATATCATGCTCTTTCTGAGAAAATCACAAAAGGAGAATGTTTAAAGCCAAAAATTATTGTTTATGCAACTGCCTATATTATGTATCTAAATATGTTTGAAAACACACAATAGATTTGAAATTCCATGGTCGAGTGGGAGGCTGAAATATTGTACATATATTTTACAAAATTGATATCAAGATCTTTCATGACATTTTACTAAACAACAATTTTCGCATATACTTCTGAAATCAAATTCACTTTTTATATATTTTGCAGGTTGGAGTGAAAAATCACGGACTACAATAAAAGCTGACAACAGAAAACTTTACATTGCGTAGCGTTGTGTAATCTCAAAAGATGTAAGTAATTGTAATATTGATTTTTCCCCTCTCTATTTGTTTTATCTTACAAATTAATATCTTAAAAAAACTACATTGACAAAAAAAATTTTGTGTTTCATTTATTGTTTATTTTTTTGGTGTTTTTTGCGGTTTTTTACCCTGTTAAAGCCTTTACACAGTATAAACTAATAGAAATGTTTACTTTTTTATTCCATGGTTTATTGACATCATTAAAAAATTTACTTATTAAATGTCTATAGAATGATTTATCAATCATTACCGCCCTTTCTCGAAAATCTACAACTATAAATCTAATAAAGTTCCTGTCCGGATAAACCATAAAAAAACTTCTGAAAAATACGCCTGAAGTACGAGTTTAGTCGTCGGATCGATTGATTAATGTCAACCGATTGGAAGATATTACTATAAATTATATAGATGATGTTCTCTCACTAAATAATTCGAAATTTGGTGACTATGTTGAGCGTATTTATCCCATCGATATAGAGATAAAGAATACAACAGATACAGTTAAGTCTGCCTCATATCTTGATTTACATCTAGAAATTGACAATGAGGGCCGATTGAAAACAAAACTTTAGACAAAAGAGATGATTTAAGCTTCCCACTCGTAAACTTTCCATTTACATGTAGCAACATACCAGCAGCGCATTCATACGAAGTATATATTTCCCAATTAATATCATAACCAGGGCTCGTTTTTCCTATCATGCTTTCCTTCATAGAGGGTTGCTGATCAAATGAAAGCTATTAAACCAAAGTTCCAAATGGAAAAGTTGAAATTATCCCTTCGTTATTTTTACAAACGCCATCACTAGTTGGTTGACCGTTATGGAATATCCTTTTCACATATGCTTTCGGATATGTTCCTTATGTTGTAACTACAATCTTGTTCCCTTGTCACGAATGAGACCCACCGAATTAGACTATTTACCAAATTTGTAATAACATGAGCAACACGACGGGTGCCACATGTGGAGTAGGATCTAACTACCCTTCCGGAGAATCTGAGATCATCCCAATGTTTAATGGTGTTCGTGTTGCTAAGTCTTTAGTTTTCCCTGTTGTATTTCATGAACTTCTCTTTGTCTGTTTGTCTTTTTTCTTTAGTAGCCATTGCGTTGTCAGTTTTTTAATCAATGAGTTTGACTGTCCCTCTGGTATCTTTTGCCACTCCTTTACTGACTCAATCCCATACAGTGTCGGGTTTAACTTCCATTTACTAGTATTCTCTACATAACAAAAGAAAAACGTTGTCCTATCAACCCGATTTCAAAATTCGTAGATTAATCAAATATGTCTTGACAATAAAAAACCGTATGCAGGATTGAAATCTACATTAATAAGGTTGTCTTTTAAAGCATTGTTGTCTAGTATGTTACATTTCTTTAGCTCCAGAAGTGGCATATATTTTTCGGATATAATATTTTTTAATTGTTCAAGCATCAACATTTTCGCGCATGCGCAAATACTGGATATATCAAAAATTCTTTTTAATAAATATGTGATGTAAGGAAGGTAGCTGCCAAACCTGATAATTGGGTTTTACTAAAAGAAGTTCAAAGAAAAGTTTTCCAGAAAAATCAGTATTTTCAAACTGAAGAAAACCGCCATTGAAGAAAATGGCCGTGGACATCTTGAAAAAAATGTTTTTTGAATGGCCAGCAGTTATTTCTTAAAAAGTATATGATAATGATGCTTTGTGGTAATTTTCATGCTTGTATCATCCTTTGCACAATTCCCTCGATTTTGCTTGCTAATATCTTCCACTATGTCGGATGATTTTGACTGTTATTTCATGATTTTTTTTCTAAATTTGAAATTCGTTTATCAATCAAATACTCTACCAAGACTCTAAGTAAGACATGGTTACATATAATTGACCAATAAGGTACAAAAAGGTAAACATTTAAATTTTCTATAATATACCGCTGTATATATTTTTTTATGATGTACGATATGGTCAGGACACAAACTAGTATTAAGTATTTTACGCTACAAATCTTACTATAATTCATGTAATGTTGTCTCTTTTACGTCCGCAGACATATTTGTCGTCCAGGAAAATATCAGAATTGTAACATGACGTCCTTCAAACGCTTTGAGTACACACCCGTGGTAAAATATGAATATATTGCATTGGCTGTTGCGATCGTACTCCCACGTCGAATGTTTTTTTTATGAATGAAGTACCCGACGTCATAGAATGATGACGTAATAATTTAAGCTTTTTACGGGAAAATACACGCTTCTGATACCGAAAATCATCACAAGGAAACATAAAAAAAAAAACGATGCTAAAATGCGATATAGGCCCACTTTTTTTATACATAGAAGACATAAAAGTAAATTATCATTAAAATTCATCCAAATCTATCTAAAAACGTTATTGTAAATAGTTTGAGCAGGTCACTTATTCTGTTTGCTCCGTTCTTTTACGCAAATCTAAAAGTGCGTTAATATATGGAAACGGCAAGTATTTGCCTCCACCTAGAGCGCTTCTATCCAAAAGAATTGCCGTATTTGTTCTATTAGAATCGAAATAATTCATGAGAGCTTGAATATATCTAGATTTTACCACGCATTGTCCTTTATGCCGATACTTTACTCCTCGCTATCGCTCGGGTAAAATATTTGTCATAAAGGGCCAACCTGTGGTAAAATCACGATATATTCAAGCCCCCATGAATTATTTCTTAATTCTTTAGAAGAAATATTGGAACATTGTATATATATTACAAAATAGAACTATAAAATTATGCGTTATTTGTATCTAGATTGATGTAAATTTAGGTAAGACTCTGTCATTTTGTTGTCTGAATTTGGGACAGAAAGAAAAAAAGAAAACGTAAAAAATTTAAAGAACTGAAAAAGTTAGATTTTCATTATTGCTACAGTAGTGATGTTGGAGGATCGCCTACTGGTTTCCTCAGTGATTAATGTAAGTAACATATTATAAAATCTATTTCTTTCCAACCACAGTGTTCGCAGAGAGTAATTTGTGAAACTCATGCCTTTAAGACCCATTTGTGGCTGTGTTTTGTTCTTTGTTATGTTGTATGATTGCCTACTTTTTAGAATCACAAGAGACCAAAATCACACAGAAATTAACAACTATAGGTCACCGTACAACATTCAACAATAAGCAAAGCCAATGCAGTAGAGTCAGCTATAAAAGACCTAACAATGACAAATGTAAAACAATTCAAATGAGACAATAGCCAGATTAATGTACCAAAAAATTAACGAAAAAATATATGTATAAAACACAGCCACAAACCATATAAACCACTGAATTTTGTCTCTTTGACATACTCCCTGTTTCCATTCTCATTTTTATTAGATTCTGTGAGGGGTTTGCTTGTAATTAAACAATGCGTTGTTAATTTGAAATAAAAAAAAAATGAAAATGAAAAGGGCCCTTAAGCATTAATGTCTGAGAGATCTGGGTTATTTCTGCAGATGCAATAACATTCGTAGCAACGAAGACATACATATATAATGGGAAAAAGAAAAAAAAGGTATGATGTATCAATTCATTACACAAGACATGCCCAAACCAAATGCTGATATCAACTGATATTCATATTAATGCCCTCAATAGTGTTCCAACTCCAAACAAAAGAACACTGGCTGACAAGAAAGTCAAATATGATTAATTTAACTTTTATTGTACTAAGTTATAAGAAAATAAGGAGATGTGGTTTGAATATCGATGAGAAAACTAACCATTAAAGACATAACATGTGAACAAGTACATGATAAATTATTGAAATATTAGACTCCCAGGCCCAAATCAACATATTTTAAAACAAACTCATGTAAAAAGCTCAGACATATAGCTCTTCATTATAGTAAATGTGTAGTTACTACAGAGTAGAAAGAACTATACAGTTGCATTACATGTATCTCACGCGGTTCCATTGGTGTAAATTGAGTTTAGACCATGGCATTGTTTTGTCAGAATCTGTAAAAAAATATTGTTTTTCAACACTATTACAGTTGTGACGTTCCCTAATGGTTTCCTCAGTGATTCAGTAACAGCCTTCCAAAAGAGGACTTCGCCCAAACCTCTTTGATACATTATAGGGCTTGCGCTCTCTAAAAGTGTTCGTAGTCGCCTTGTCATATGTTTGGAATCAATGCTTTCTAACGTAATAAGCAAGACAACATCTCGTCCATGTCTTCGACGTCTTTCCTGAACCACGTCAACTTCCCATTGACACCATTCACTTTTCGCAAATTCATTCGATATGATGATTACAACTTTCCAAGATCTTTCTAAATATTTGTCAATATTTTCGGTAATGGATTCGCCAACATCAAAATTTCTATGGTGGACGCATAACTTGACGTTCTCCTCTCGTTCCATTTTTACAAGAAAAGTTTCGTGAACCCAAGAACGATCTGCGTCACAATACACTACAAATGCGTGATACTCAAAATCGTCGGCTTCCGGTAAAGGGATGTAACCTTTTTTTCTACTAGATTGTACTCGCCATAAATAGATATAGTTTTTAATGTTTGTTTGACATTTTACTCCCACAAAAATAAAAGTCACCATTATTATCCCAAAGGAAGATATACATATTGCCATGGTGTATAAGGGATTCCAGGGCGGACATGTCTTCTTTGATTCTACAAATTGCATTACAAACCGTCCAACAAATTTAGAAGGTTGGTGACATCTATATGCAAACGGGTATTGAAGAAATTTAGATGGTGTGCTTTTTAACATATCGCTGAACCATAAAAGGTTACAATCACACGTATACGGATTATTACTCAAATCTATGCCATCTACTGAACGTAACATATTAGGCGGAAATGAAGATTCATTCACAGTGTTAATCTGATTATTTGATAGAATAAGTCTTTTAAGGGATGTCATGTTTTGAAAAATGTCAGCACTGTTATTCCAGGCTGTGATTTTGTTTGCGTCTAAACTAAGCACCCTTAACGACTTAAATTTGGAAAATACATATCTTGGAAGAATTGTAATTCTAGTTGATGCCAGTATCAACTTCTTGAATCTAACTAAAGGTGAAAACATGCTGTATACAATCATCTCATCTTTTGGAAAGTAATTATGAGATAAACTGAGAAATTCGAGATTTGGCGTTGATGCAAATATTGTTTGTGGGTTGAAACCGGATCTATCGAAATGAAAGTAAGTTTGTTCCATTATAAGCGATATTAAAGATGAGGAATTAAAGGCGAAGCTTTCAATTCTTTTTAGATTTCCAATATTAGATAGCTTCACGGTATTCAACATTTTCATCGAGGCGAAAATGTTGTCTCTTATTTTTCCAATATGGATGCCATCTAAGTTCAGGACTTCAACTCTTGGAAGGCATAACAGTGAATGTTTACCGATATCGCCGATATTGTTGGAATTGAGTTCTAAATTTCGTAAATCTGGTAGAAAACTTGTTTCTCTGTGGCGATCTTTACACCAATTGGGAATAAGATGGAGCGAATTATTGTTTAGATATAAATCCATGACTGTTTTTGGTATGCCAGTTGTAGCAAAGTATGATATTGAATTTCCGGGTAAGTAAAGTTTTTAAAGTTTTTTCAAAGGAGAAAAGATTGAGCAGTTCATATTATAAAATGTATTTCCTTCCAACCACAGTGTTCGGAGAGAGTTATTTGTGAAACTCGTGAACATATCTCGAGGGAGCGATGTCCACTGATTAAAGCGCAAATGAAGAAATTTGAGATGTGTTTTTGGCATGTTGTCAATGACAATTTTAAAAATATTGACATCGAGTCTTCTTTCGTACCAAATGAACAAACTGCTTAGGTACACCAATCCGTCAAATGCCTTAGGATGTATATACGAAATAATATTATCTACAAACTCTAATTTTTTTATAACATGATCTGTAAGATTGACCAATCCATTTTCCCCGATGTGAGTTAGATTGGTCCCGTTCATTACAACCACAGTCGTACCGCTCGGCATTGTGGGAATATAATTTAAATCTCGACCGGAACAAATAACGATAGGTTTACTTAAACACTGACAATGATTGGCGCAATATGCAGTCTCTGTCCTGTATTCAAGTATCACATAGAATTTAAGCCATAACCAGATAGCAAGGTCTTTTAGTCTCATTCTGAAGCTGAATCTGAAAGATATAGCAATCTTTTAGATACACATTTACACTGAGAGACGAAATATACATAACCACTTACTAGTATAAGTAATCTGACAACGTCATGCTTTGCAATTTGATAGAAGCCCATGCAGATATTACAGTTCAATGAGAGAAGGAGAATAAAAAGAGTGACTCATTTTATCATTTGTATTTCTTCACCTTATATACATATTTATAACAATTCCCTTTATAAAACTGTAGACCGTAAAACCGAACGAGATCTTGAAAGAGAATATATTAACAAAACCCCTTTAGTATCGTTAAGTTGCAGCCTTAAAATTATGTGACTTTTAACTACTGACAAATGAATCGGAAATAATGGACATTTCTTAAATGTAAATGTAAGCTTTTAGTTCACCTGTTTACCGATATCTCATAATTAAATGGATTAAGAAGAAATTAGTATATAATTGTAATTTTTCACATAGTTTTATGTTAAAATTCGATATAAAAACAAGGACTTGTCCATAAGAAATACGTTATCACAACGATTCAAAATATGTCATATCTAAATATCTGAAATGAAGGGAAAACATGAGGTCATGTCTAACATGTCCGATGTCAAACATGTTTAACTGAGCAGTATTCTATATGCATGTTCCTGTCCTAGGTCAGGAGACTGTAATGTAGTGATTGCATGTCGTTCATTGCTATGTCTAATATTCATTATTCGTTGATTGCTTTTGTAGTTAGTTTTGTATTGTGCCGTTACATCACTGACCAGAATAAGGAAGAGCCTTTGCGGCATCAAACATGTTTAACCCAGTCACATTGTTCCTACACCAAGTCAAGAGTCTATAGTTCATATCTGTCATATTTGTTTTTTTGTTATACATTAGGCTGCTAGTTTTCTCAATTGAATAGTTTTATAGTTTTTTTTTGTTTTGACCTTTAAGACCGACAATCAGTATGAGATTTATGCCTATAATTGCTAACCTCCATTTCACTTGAACTTTAATGAATAGTTGTTTCTGGTAATTAAACCACATCTCCTTATTTATATTTAAATCAGTTAAAAAAGTTATACACGCATACATAGATCATATAGGTTGATGTATGCAATGTTGTCATTAGTAATATTGACCGAATGCCATGGTACTTTGGTTGAACTAACAAAAGTGCGAACATCAAAACACAATAATTTCTTTTTACTGAACTGCAATACACACTTTATTTCTTTCCAACACAAATACAAATTTGATACTCACGTTTCAAATATTATTGTTGTCAGTTCATCCTGTATGCAATGCAGATACTGTTATACATTGGAAAGCATTTTAAGTATCACAATTGTTGATAACATCGGCAATTGCTTCCTTGTAATTTAAAGATATGTATTTTGTAGACCAAAGTTCGAATTTTTGTTATATGTAGAATGAATGATAACGGTATCCTTTTTATCAAAGTTAAGAATAATGTACATGTTTTTTTTAGATCTATTTTGTACTCCAAATTATCTAAGGACGTAAACCCACTTATTCCTTTGTTGTTAATTGCTCATAAAATTCCCGTTTATAAATTTTCATCGCAGTTCGGTATTTTTGTAATTGTACTTTTTTGTCGACTGTTATACAGTTGAGAGGTTAAGCTAGTAATAAAACTAGGTCAAATCCACCGTTCTCTGCATACAAAAATGTCTGTACCAAGTCAGGAATATGACCGTTGTTATCCATTCTGACGTTTGATGCGTTTGAGCTTTTGATTTACCCATTTGATAACAAGACATTCGTTTTGAATTTTCCTCGGAGTACGGTGTTTTTGTTATTTTACCTTTTTTTTACAAATTATGAAGAGATATTTTTGAAATTATATTTTTTCAAATCATACCATGACATAATGTAGCCTGGCACCCGGCCCAATCTAGCTGCGCGTCGTAAGGGCCAGGTGGGCAACAAATACCATGTGATCGATTCAGTGCTAGTTGACTCTGAATCTAAAGTGAGGCTGAATAAATATTTGCATAAATTTGATGTTTGATGTAAACCAGCAAAAATGAAATCCAATTCACACCTTGGTTATGTGAAATCTTAAGCTTTTAACTTTCTCACCAGGCGATTGCTGATAAGAATTAACCCTTTTTCTCCTTACCAATTAGCATCATACTAATAATTAGATATGATAACACTATACATCAATTCATAAAGAAAAATAATTACAGTCTAATTTTTACTAATTGATATAAAACAACAATTGATTGGATATAGATGTTAAACAAAAATTGCACGACAAATTTTAACCAATCATTAACAGGCAGTAATAGTATATTGATACACGCCTGGCTATACTGACAAGATTAGCCAGGACCCCAGGCTAGACATAATGAACTTAAGAAGACATTTACTGTAAGGACTTGAAAGGTGCTAACACTATTGTGAAGTGACGCTTGGTGTTTCATCATCCAATTAATACACATATATATATGAATAGAAAAACACTTCAATAAACAACCAATAACGACGAATAAGATTGTCAAATGTCCATAAACCTTTTAAGTTTTTTTCAATGTTTTCTTCAATGTCCAATCTGAACGTAATCATGGAAGAAACTGTTCATTTCTGGCTTATGCATGTTCATGTCTCATTGACATTTTCCTGTACCTATATTCTGTTTTGGGTTTCCTTTCCCTTTTTAAAACTCTTGTAACACACAATCTTGGTCATGCAGGTGTTCTATTAATTTTATAAAATGCTAAATAATATGTTATATATGGATCATTACTTGACTCCAATAAGACAAATAAGGTTTTTATGAAGCAGCTGAAGCAAAGATAATATACCATGTTTGTGGCTACTCTATTTTACTTTCTATCACTCAAAGCAAACAATGTCCAATAGATCAATGGCTTGCATGAATGTGTGCGAAAATTACATCGTCAAACCCAATTGTAATGCGATACTGTTACTTGAGCTTGTCACAGTGAATTTATATAAACGTGACAGTGCAGGTAATAGATTACTTACAGGGTTCTAATGACATTAGCAACACGACAGGTGCAACATCTGGAACAGAAACTGATTCCCTTCCGGAGCATCTGATATCATCCAGAGCCTTTGGTGGGGGTACGTATTGTTTAGTCTTTTGTTTTCTATTTTGTGTCTTGTAAACTATTAATGTCCGTTTATTTTTTCGTTTTTGCCATTGCGTTGTTAGTTTAATTTCGATCTATGAGTTTGACTGTCCCTCTGTTTTCTTTCGCCCCTATTTCACTCTTTCATAATTTAAGGATGATGGGTAATATATTGCGCATACACCAAATAGAAATATTGAATATGTATATTGGTCACCCATTCATTGTTAGAAATGATGCAGTTAATTAAATGCAATTTGATGTATGTTTTGAAGATTTTAACTAAAAAATATTAACTTTGATATGACACATTTTGAAATTAGATAGGTGTCACAAGTATATCGATTGAAAATATACAAGGACTTTTGGTAGAAGTGACTAAGAGATTTTTCCTGCTTCTTCAACTACGTTAACTTCAAGAACAACATAAGTATATAGACAATGGTTATGAAAAGCCATGGTTGATCGCTGCATGACAAACGGAAGGAAAAAGAAAAAAGCAGCAGATGCTTGATGTTAAATTGTACTGCAATTCAATTGTATCTGCACTTTTCAATAAAATCGTGCAGTGGTAATACTTTTATTACTCAATATAGGTATGTGCATTACCTATAACTCATACAATGAATTGCTTAATTGATTATTTGGTCGTTAATACCGAAGTTGTTCTCATAATATTTACACTTTTTTTAAGTTGAAGGGTTATAAATTCAGTCCAGATATGCTATCCTTTTTTATCCTTATCAACTCATATGCTATCTTAAGATAAATCTAATTGGCTACTTGGTATTTGAGACACGTGATATGGCGAAATGTAGTTTGAAAGTGTATTAAAATTATGTAGTGTGCATGTAGTAAATCATCAACAATAAGGAATTTTACTGCTTTATCATGACTACAACAACACAATTCTTTCACATGTGTGCTGTTTCATTTTAGCCAAGGCGTTGTCAGTTTGTTTTAGATTTACGAGTTTGACTGTCCCTTTGGTATCTTTCGTCCCTCTTTTGCAGTACATCTACTCAAAGTCAAAGTGATGCTTTTCAAAGTTATTTCTGTTAAAAGTACTGATGTTATAATGTTGCTTCAAATAAATTGTATTGAATTGATTTTGTGTTTAGATATACGTCGATCAGACTGCAACCAAACAACAAAAACTAAAAGCCATCTAAACACTGACACTACGGTCTTCACAAAAGGCGAATGTTGATACATTGAATTGTTATGATCATCATTACAATATTCCTTAGGGTGATAAAAATAAAAGCCGATAACTAAATACAATCATGTTTCTTACTAAAACTTGATCTTTTAAATAATTGTTCTGTTATGTGTATGAAGCTTTAAAAGGTTTATAAACAAGTGGTGGCTTTAAACATCATATACATCTCAATCCCGTTCATTATCAGAGTCTTACATTCAATACGACAACCACTACACACAATATTGAATTTTGAACAATATGGTAAAAAACCTAATATAATTAGAGGAAGCAAATTGTAAAAATTTACAACTACATGTATGCATTTGATAATACATGTGCAAAAATGAAATGCATGGTTTAAAATAATCACAGTAAAAATCAACATATTAATGTTGATCCTTTGTAAAAAGAATTGCATTTTTTACATTATGTAAGGGATATAAGCCAATAACAGTCCATTATGTAAAATATTGGAAAATTCTGAGGCTTATATCTTACTTAAAACATTGTTTTACACGTCCAAAAAGGTAAAACAAAAGAACAATTCAATCAAATATTTATTTTCATCAAGTATGAAAATTGTTTTGGGAACAAACTTTCTTTGCATTAAAAAAAATTCTACATGTTGGCCACTTTAAAAAGTAGCTCGACTATAAAAATAGACAAACAGCAGTACAGTTGAAGGTAAACAACATGTATTGCTACACGAAGAATAAAACACAGGGTATGCGTGTAATAATTTTTGCGTGCGTCAGGACTACTCACATTTTCCGCTCATATTTTCCGTGAACACCTTTACATGAGTTTTGTGTTTCAAAATTGATAAAGTGATGAAAGTATACTCCTAATGCAAACAAACGAAGAAAGAGATGTCGTTGTTAGTGATTGTGATGTTTCAAACTTTGGATTAAATTCAAATATTTATTCAGAATCTATTCAGATATATTATTTCAATGTGTTTTACAACGAGGATATAATCAAAGCAGTAATATTGGTAAGTTTTATTCATATCATATTTCAAAATGTAGTCCTTTGCTATTAGTTTTTAGTTTCTTCTCGAAGAATAGCATATGAAGACAGGTTTTTGGTGAACCATATCGAGTGCACCGCAGTCGGTTTTATATCAAATATATAATTGATATGAACAAATAAAGAGAAACACCATGCAATCAGATATACAGTTGAGTCCCTTGTGTTTTTACACACAAAAAGTATTTCATTTCTTTTTGTGTTTGGTAGATGATCAAATACATTTACAAAACTCAAAGCAACACGTTATGAATATCATGTGTCCGTAGAGCTTTTTTATTTATCTTTATCAGTAACGCTCACAGCGGAACAGTTGAAATCCAGGAATGTATCATAACTTTAACATTTGCAGAGATATATGGCAAAAAAAGGACCTACAAAAACAGACAAATGTATGACATGTTATCTCGGCTTGAGGTTGTTGAACCTAAGTTTATGATAATTTCTGAATTCATTAACGGACAGTTTTAGAAAAGTTCGTTATAAATCATATCAGTACCGAAGAACTGACTGTTGAGATGATGATACCATATGGGACTGATTATCAGCCAGCAGGGGTATCGGACCAGTGCTGTAAAAATGAAAAATAAGTTATAGATTTAATGCCTTCGAAGTACTTATCGTGATTTACCGTCATCAGGAACGCTCAAAGACAAATATCTGAAAGCCGTGAATAAATGTTTAACAAAATCATTGTAGAGCTATATGGCCAAAAAATGACCTTTAAGAACAGCAAACTATATCTATGGTCAACTTTGCCTAAAGGAGTTAAAACCTTAGTTTGTTATGATTTTAAGATTTATAAACATGTAATCTTTAGAAGGGTTTGTTATAAATCATGTCAGTACCGAAGTGCTGACAACTGAGCTGATAGCACCCCATTGGGAAGGTAATCCACCAGCAGATATATCGACCCAGTGATGTAAAATTGAAAACACCACATTATAGTTTTAATGCATCCGAAGAACATTTTTGAATTTACTTTCAAGAACGCGCTCAAACTCGATAGTTGAAAGCCAAAAATTAGTGTATATATAAACAAAACTAATGCAGTGCTAGGACAAAAAAGGACTTAACAGAGTAGGAAAAATTATTTATGGGGCAATTTGGGAATTGAAATATTAGTTTCTGAAATGTCAAAATGATTCACTTAAGTACTGTTTACTAAAGTACTTGAAAAGATGCGTTATTTCATATCTAAAATGTTGTTATCCTTTTAACACCTTTTTTTTAATCTGATTTAAATACAGTTTTGAGTGTCTGAAAAATGAATGAAAGATGCTCGCATTAAGAACAAAGAAAAAGTCACTGAAAGTACTTGACCTCTGATATGCGTCAAGCACCACTAAGGATAATACGTGATAAGGCGCACGTCTGCTATTTATATTAAGCCTGATGTCTTTCATGACTTGACACAAATGAAATACGTAAATCCTTGTATGAAAGGGGTTGGTTGTGAGCAGCATTAAATAGCATTTAACTGACTTAAAATCAAGGTCAAACGTACTAGTTTGAAGTTAACGCGTATATTGTCGATTGTTGCCGACAATAATTGATAAAGAATCGCGATGTGAGAATAAAATTATGCAAAACTAAACTTACACTTCAAATTTAGTAGTTACTAATTGATATACATATAAATAGAAGTGTGTGATAAAAGTATCTTCGAACGAAAATGTGAAAGTAAATGTAGTATTGAGATTATACAAGACTAAATGAAGATTGACAATCATTCAAATATGAACGCATGCCAACTTCAAAGTTTAAAATACATAGTACACACTGTAAAAGACATACAACAACATGTTTCTGGTGTTTGTTAATGCAGTATAAAATCATTATAAAGAAGAAGGTAGTAGTTTAAATTCATCACGAGTTACATGAATACAAGATTCGTGTCTTGTCACCATTGCATTTTGTCTAAATCAACCTGCGTTTTACACGAATGTTTGACATTAATTAATTATTTTTGTTAGTTGATATAGCAATCTTCTACTGTTGTTCTATCGTCAACTATTCCTTAGCTTCCTTGCAACTGTTTAATATTGCTATGCAAAACATTTTTAACAATATTTCTAGATTTTTTTCTTGCAAGGTTGTATATTCATACTTTTATCAGACGTCATGTGTTTCTCTGACAGTTCTTAAATGTACGGATAGACGACATACACACATGATATAATTACCTACTGACAAAACAATTGTGATATACATAAGTTTTTAAGAACTTCATATGATTTGTTAGAAAATTAACCCAAAAGAGCTATTATTTGTACTGGCCAGTGGTTTTGACATAGAAGAGGGGTTAAAGATACCAGAAGAACAGTCAAACTCATCAATAGAAAATAAACTGACAACGCTATGGCTTTGAATGAAAAAGACTAACAGACAAATAGTAGTACACAAAAAACAAAATAGAAAAATAAGACTGAGCAACACAAATTAAATCAAAAACTTGGGTTGATCTCATGTGTTCCGGAAGGCAAGCAGATCCTGTTCAATAAGTGGCACCCGTCTAGTTGCTCATGTTACTAAGAAACTCGGTAGGTCACATTCATGAAAAGGGAAGGGGATTGTATTTACGACAAAAGAAACATATTCGATATCATCTGTGAAACGGTTATTCCATAACGGTCAACAATTTCGTAACATTGGCTACCGTAAAATTTATGAAGGGATGATTTCAACTTCATCATCTGAAACTCTTGGTTTAATAGCTCCCTTGTGAGCAGCAACCCTTTATCAATAAAATTATGTTAGGAAATAAAATCACGGGAATACTGTTTCAATTGGGAGATATATACTCCGTATGCAAGCGATACTGGAAGATTGCTACATAGAAATGGAAAGTTCATAATTGGGAAGCTGAAATCATCTCGTTTGTCGTGAAGTTTTGTTTTTAACCGATCCTCATCGTCAATTTCTAGTTGTAAGTCAAGATATGAGGCAGACTTAATTTTATCTTTTGTATTCTATCTATCTAGTTCGATGGAATTTATGCTTTCAACATAGTCACAAAATTTTGAATTATTTAGTGAGAGTACATCATCTATAAAGCGAAAAGTATATTTGTTATATACAGATCAAGTCCAGAATAGAATAGACATTGGGATAAATAAGATTCAAATTGGAAAATCAGCATATGATAATACTTTATAACCTTGAAACTGAGGAAAGTTGTTTTGTTTGCAATCCTCCCACATCCACTTATTTTTTAAAGTAGCAGACTTGTGTGTAATTGTACTTTGATAAAACAAAAACCTGTCCACATGCATGACTTGTGATATAATCTTAAGGTCCAATATGCAGTTGTAAAACATTCGATGGATGGTATTATATTAAGGACAAAACTACTATGATATTGAATATTTATAATTTAAAAAGGGACGAAAGATACCAAAGGGACAGTCAAACTCATAAATCTAAAACAAACTGACAACGCCATGGCTAAAAATAAAAAAGACAAACAGAAAAACAATAGTACACACGACACAACATAGAAAACTAAAGAATAAACAACACGAACCCCACCAAAAACTAGGGGTGATCTCAGGTGCTCCGGAAGGGTAAGCAGATCCTGCTCCACATGTGGCACCCGTCGTGTTGCTTAAGTGATTACAAATCCGGTAAATAGTCTAATTCGGTAGGTCATATTCATGAAAGGGAAGGGGATTGTAGTTACGACGTAAGGAACATATCCGATTAACATACGAATGCATAAAATTATCAGCATTTCAAAGTTCAAAGTACAAAAAAATGTATACATTGAGACCTATATAATGTCAGACTGTCCTGTGTTGCGCACAGGTATTAAGCAAACTGATTAGTAATATTTTGTTTGATTCAATGTGACCTTTCATATATGTTTAAAACGTCAAACAGGAGAAGTATCATAATTCGGTAAGTTTTTTAGGCAACATTAAAATGTTATATATATGCATGCATTATTAGTGAAATACATAGTTGATTTATTGTTATGTTTAAATAACTTTCTTCATAATCTCACCCAGGGGCCGGTAACAAGAAGCTCTCTTTGCACTTAAGATCATCTTAATACTGTCTTAGAGACTAAGAGTGTAACAAGAAGCAATCTTATATCAATCTTAGAATGATTGACAGCCCTTAAGACATTTCAGTTTCTTACGGATTTAAGTGATTTCTTTGCAACCCCTTATCATAAACTTATCAATTCGGGTAACTCGAAAATATCTTATTTTATTTTGTCCTTTAGTAAGAACTCTTTGCATCAACTTAAGCATTTACGAGCGTAACACGACTCGGACTTAACATGTTTTAGTGTAAGTGTGGTTTTACCCACCACTTAACTGATCTTTGAATGAAAATGGCGTTTTTTTAACATATAATTAATAATTAACAGGAGAAGAAATCAAGATCACTTTACAAGACCATTTATTCCATGACGCTGAAATCCTCATGATTTTGTGACGGATTTACATATTAGGCCACACCAATTTGATTCCTTGTTCGACGGACCAGCCCACACCTATTTTTTTTCAAAACAGACTTTTTTAATTTTTTTCATATTCCCGCTTCCGGCATCCGGAAATGTAATCATGTCCATTTCCCGCACCGTTTTTTTGTAAATATTATAAAAAGATATCAACATCTGTTTTTTTTAAAAATCACAGCCTAACCTGTATATAACGATTTTAAACATAAAAGCACCCCACCACACTGTGTAAATATCTGTGAGAATATTTCACTACAAACTGCTCAGAGTCTGAATTGACCAGTTTTTGTGCTCGACCAGTAAAATCGAGCACACATTTTACTCGACTAGTCTCGACATTGTCTCGACTGGACTTAACTGTACTTAAGGGTACTCGACGAGGTCTCGACTTTACTTATTTAGTCTGAAATGGTCTTGACCAAGGCTCGACCTGTCTTGACTAGTCTCGACCTGTTACGACTCAGTCTGAACCAGTCTCCACCTGTCTCGACTAGTCTCGACTCAGTCTGAACCAGTCTGAACCAGTCTCGACCTGTCTCGACTATTCTTGACCTTCAAATTTAGTTTTGTAAAAAAAGCTATGATTTGCAATTCGGACAAAATAGAGATAGTACACTTTAATTTTTTAATAACTTTTTCAAATCAACTTGGATTGTCATCAAACTATGCAGCTAAATTAGATATATATTTTGTTGATTTGAAAAAGTTATTAAAACAATCAAAGTGTACTATCTCTATTTTGTCCGAGTTGAAAATCCTAGCTTTTTTTTTTACCAACATTACTTTAATTCTTAAATTTTACAGCAATACAACAAACAAGTAAATGAAATGGGATTCATTTTTTTATTTCACAGCCAGTAATCAAACTAACTTATAAGCTTGAATTTTGTAAGATCAATATTTAATTTAGTTAGATGGGCTTCTTTAGACCAGTCAAAACTAAATTTGAAGGTCAAGAATAGTCGAGACAGGTCGAGACTGGTTCAGACTGAGTCGAGACTAGTCAAGACCGGTCGAGACTAGTCAAGACAGGTCGAGACAGGTCGAGCCTGGGTCAAGACCATTTCAGACTAATTAAGTAAAGTCCAGACCTAGTCGAGTACACTTAAGTACAGTTCATTCCAGTCGAGACAATGTCAAGACTAGTCGAGTAAAATGTGTGCTCGATTTTACAGGTCGAGCACAAAAACTGGTCAATTCAGACTCTATGCAGTTTGCAGTGTTTGTTTCTGCATGAAACTTATTTATCCAAAGTGGGAGTGCTCCGATAACAGCGGAAATACCTATAAAGAACAAAAGTTGGTTTCTTTCCCCCTTACTTATATTCCCTATCAATAAATGTTTGTTGTCAGAATAAAGATCAAAGAACAAAGAACTGCTGAAGCCAGGACTTGCCTTCAACTGCAATATTATATTGTATGCTGGCGAAACAAAACTATCCATAGCCGCTGCATGTTTATGCACCTGTCCCGATCGATCCAGGGGCCTGTCGTTCAGCAGTTATCGTTTGTTGACGTTGTTCATTGGTATTTTCCCGTTTGGATATATAAATTAGATCGTTGGATTTCCTGTTTGAATTGTGTACGCTAATAATCTTGGGGTCCTTTATAGCTTGCAGTTTGGTCTGTATCGAAGCCCTGTGTAAAAGGCCGTACTTTGACCTGTGTTTGTTATTATCAGGTTGAGAATAACCCTTCCTCAGACAAGGGGTAATTTTACTGAAGAAGAAAAGAAAATAGAAATACCCAGGATTTGTAAATTTCTTCTATACAAAACCTTTGAAAACTTAGAATTTTGTACTCAAAAAGAGGAGAGTTACATCATTTTTTAAACAACTTTTTGTAAAAGAGGGGTCCACTTATTTTGAATAATATTAAACTGTTCAAGGATTATGCGACGCGAGATTTTGTGAGATTACCCGTGATGCATCTGGAAAATGCTAAACTAGCTCTGATTAATGGCTGATATTTGCATCACCTAGAAACAAACTGACACCCGATATGTAAGTATTACAATCCATATTTATCAAATGTTATGCTTAAAATAAGGAGTTTAAAATGGTTCTGGTGAAATAAATAAATTTTACGATCGCAGTAAGAGTACACGGCTCCATAGAAGAAATTTGCATAATGACCGAAGTGACCTCACCCTATCCCGCCTATTGGGTGGTCCTCGCATCATTTTCTATTTTTATACTCCTTCCTCAAAATACGGAAATGAATGAACAAATTTACATTTTCTGCAAGGTATATGATTTGTTCGTGTATTGAGTAAATGTCGTAGTGATTGATGCATTAGTTTTCCTAATTTTTCCGTTTCTTTGAGCTGATTACAACAAAAATGGCGTTCTGGAGCGAAAATGGGGGTGGCTTAGCAGAAATGAATAAAGTTCTTCAATTGACCTAGATTGATGTTCAAACTAGTTTATAAACGTAAAACATTAGTGATAAAGTGTATAGACGAAAGCTCAAATCGCCAAATAAGGTAATTGTGATACTTTTCGGTCTTGAAAAATCAATGTGTTTCTCAGATGAATCTCAATTTACCAGGCATAAATTGGGAGGGGATCCAGTTGTCATAATCAGCTGATAGTTCCTTCCTGCTTCAACCGACATGAAACCTTTAAACCATGTGTTTTGAATTAGTTGAACGTCAATTTTAACAAGCCATGTTCCATGGAAAACACCATAGCTGCATGGATGGTAAGCTTCTCAAATGTTCATCCCAATGCCGGCAACTGACCTCCCTAGTAAATCAAGTTGACGTTGTATACAAATGAATGTACTTTTTTACTGACGTTCATACACCAACAGAGCTCATCTGCTTAAATAATGAATAGGTAGTGCAGTTTTTGTCTTCATTATAAATCATTACCACCCAGCTTTATTATGCATGATATTGTTATGGACTCCCTTCATCTCTATCTGAATATACCACATACATGTACATATCACCTGCATTACAAGTGAAACATTTTGTACGAGACTACATTATTTTTTTTCCTTCAACAGCGTCAAATTATACATTAAAAATGCCTTGCAAGATGTTTCCTGCAACAGTGTCACATAAAAAATTAAAAAAATAGCCTTGCAAGGTGTCTTCCTGCATAGCTGTCAAGCAAAAAAATGTACCCTTTTAGACTAGTTATTTATTATATTTTGTAGTGTACTGTATCTTAATTTTATGATACATTGCCCCGTAAGATAAATAGTTGGCTATTATTCATTTATTTTATATAGATATATTTAGAAAGACCCAAATAGTTCCAGTTTTTTTGACTAAATCATTCTATATTAAATTTTCCAATATGTTTTTATTGTTTAATTTCAATATTGTGAAGATATTAAAATATCAATTTGTCGTTTGAATACCAACATGCATGTTAAGACAATGTGCTACATAATCAATAATTCATTGAGGTCCTGCATTACCTATTATGATATGTAAATGTGTATATACATATGTTTGTAGTTAAGCAAGCACCAGTAATTTAAAGTATGATTTTTTGGTTGCGACATCAAATGATCCTACAATATTGAAAATATATTTTTTTTTAGAAACATTGCTACATGTAGATACTTCCTGAATTTGCACAAGTTGGCATATATGTAGCATAAACCCACATATTACAAAACTAACATAAATCTTGCAAATATAATTGTTCGAGCAGAGATATTGAGGTAATATTACTATTCTTAAGACAGATTTGATATTGGAATAATTTAAGCCATATGCTATTGTATTTTTAGTGCCACATGTAACTATATTTCACATTTTTTTCCAGTATTTTCCAAAATGCCCAAACTAGTGAATGTTAAGATGAAAAGGCCAAGCACAAGAAAAGTCCCCAAAAAAGTCTAAAGCAGTTGACCATTCATGCATTAATCATGTGGACTGACATATGGCATGCCTTCAAATAGAAATACTTGAGTATTGGTACACCTTAATGTGACTATTGACTAAAACGTTCCTCCAAATATCACCTATGAAAAGATATACCAACAGTATTTCATTGGATCATTAACATTCAATATCTTTTAGCAAAACATGGAGAGCTATACTCTGTGTGTAGGGGAATTGATAGTGACTTAATAGATAATCAAGTGCACGTGATACCAGCTGTCTGAACTAGATTATATCTTTATTTTACATAAAAATAAATCATAGTATATTTTAAATTCCTTTACATGCCAGAATCATTTAATATTTGCCTAATCTGCTTAGTGTTGAGGGTATATTGACTATTCTCTTTCTTGTCACAGACTTTATTTATCCAGTTTTTCATATAAATCTGTGTGATTAATGTCTATGAGGATGTGTAGTAAGATAAACAAGGACACAAAGGATATGATTGAAATGAGACAACTATCCATGTAATATCAAATGAAGATTTTAAAAACTATTTGTCTACATGTATAATAGATGAATGAAACCAACAGTCCATACATAAAACATGTAAAAAAAAAGTTTGTATACCAAATTTAAAATTAGGACATAAAACTTTAAAGGTGTGGTATTATTGTCAATCGAATGAGACAGCTCAGTTCACCAAAGCTCAAATGATGTTGATGTCCCGGTAAGCAATTATTCAATTGATCTTTATTTCTTATCTTGATAGACAGAAGTTATTGTTTTACATGCATATTTGTAATTGTGCGCTATAAAGTCAATACAAGCCAAAATTGTACAAAAAGTATCTACTGTTAGACATTAAACATTTTTGTCATGTTTACAAAGACATTTATTGATAAATATCTAGTCGCCACAGTTAAGACCTATCAAACATTAAAGTTACTAACAGAAAAGTAAGACTTTTATTTTAATTCTTGATGTAATCTGCTGTTACTTACCTCCTATGTACAGTCAGAAAAAGATGAAAGAAGTCTTCTTTGATATATGACAAGTCGCCCTTTTCAAGTTACCTTCTGTGTTTTACTACATGATCGAGGCATATTAACCAGGAATAATTTCATGATTGGCCGTTATGACAGAGAGCTGACACTATAAGGTTGTCCTATTTAATTCATGCACAAATGAGTTAAGTACTCTGACAAGAAAGAAAAGTTCATTTAAAGATGTAATATACAAATATAGCCTTTGTATGAGGTCGATACAAGGATATATTGACCTGAAAGAAGTATATTGACTGTGGACGAAGTCCGAGGTCGATATACTTCTTTGGGTCGATATATCCTGTATTGACCTCATACAAAGGCTATATTTGTTATATTATTAATTTCCGACCATATTTGTATCAAAATCGTCATTTAGGTTTGTTAATTGGGATTTTATAGATATTACATTGTCTCCTTGACAATAACAACATATTATAGTTGTTATTTCATTTACTTTTTTTTTGGACATCTTATGTATTTGAAGATTTTTTTTCGTCAAATAATCGATCACAGATATCATGTGTTTCAAAACGTTTAACAATATCCTGAAATTCATTACATGACGTCACAAAGTATATCGGTTTTTAGATATTCTAAAAATAACCGTGCGATTTGCTTTTTGCCGGTCAATATGCTTTTTGCTATCCGCCGTTTTCTCTACCTTCGAAAATATAGTTTAACATGTGACTATCCCTAAACGAATCAAATTTGTTAAAATATACGAATTAATAATATTGTTATTTATTTAATAGTAGAATTAAAAACATTGCTTGCAGTACACACTGGCTAACATGTCTTTAATGCCTTTATCATGGTTATGATGATTGAAACCGAGAGTAACATGCTGATCGAGGCAGTTTGATTGGGTTTAACACTGGGCCCCCTTTTTAACAGTACTTGTCCTTACCTTAAGAAAATGATCAGCCACTGATAATATATAATAAAACGCAAATTATACAGTGAATCGTCCTGAAATGTGTGGTCAATTCTTTTTTGCCACAAATATGGTTTTGCACCTGTATCCCACAGATTGATAGTTTCCTAAGTTGAAAATAGCTACAATGACATCATCTACAAGAATGAGATTTTGTTTTCATTTCTTTGGCAGTTGACTGAAAATAAAAATTTACAGAAGTTACATACAAACACATTGTCAATTGTCGTAATACACATTGCGTTAAAATGTCCATCAACTAAAACACTTAAATTACGCTATTTTGTCAATTGAAAATTAAAGTGGTAATCAATAATAATTACATTTAAAAATGAATGAAGTTCGTTACCATAATGATATAGTCTATACGTGACAAAAATAAGAAAACAACTCGATACATGTATACAAAAATTACGTTCCGATATCGTAAGTGACGAGTACAAAATATAGAAGTAGTGGCGAGTAGTGCGAAGTCTCTGCGGAAGAGATTACGATAAACCGCGAAATTCCAATCCTTCTTACTATACAAATCCTTGAACTGTTTAAGTAAATGTGTTAATTTTTACATGGTTAATTCCAGGAATATTATAAAATTCTTGGACATGTTTTGACCATTTAATACCAGATAGATATATAGTTCTTTGAGAAAATATGAGCCCTTTTGTACAAACAAATATATTATAACCTATATTGATCCCTCATAAAACATGTAAAAGGGATCTTTATTACATTAAGGGGTTGCCCCCAAACTGATTATGACTTGAATGAAGAATTCATTTTTTTTGTCTCATTGTCAGTCACACATACCAGAAACATATATATATATACACATATATATGTCTCTGTACATACATAGACCAGATTTATTTATGTCTTGGTGAACAGGGAATAAATACTTCAGAAATAAAAAAAAATGTCAAAGTACAAGTGATAAATCAAGTTTTGATATTATCAAAACCTACTATTTTATGTTTACAAAAAAAAATTTAATCGCTCGCCTTTACTTTTCAAGCTTCGCCTCAAAAATTTGCAAATGAAATATTTAAAAAAAAAAAAATTCAAATCGCTCGCCCCAAATTTTAGAGTCCAAAAATCCGTAGAACAAGAAATTTAAATTGGTGTGGCCTTACCAAGAACTGTCGATAAGACAACACGACCTTTTTGGAACTTTTTTTTTTGCAAAGGAGCACATATATATGATTTATGGGTGTATCCTTTAACACCCTACTAAGCCCTATTTTCCCAAATATTGTACAAAAGAGACCTTTTTAGACACTGACATATTAAAGAAATTATTGTTTTGATACATATTTCTAACAACTGTCTTATATATATCACGGTGGGTATGGTTGTCCTGCGAGAGAACGTACTGTGCTGGTGATTCGGTCCTGACGGGTGCTGGTGATCAATGAAAAAATGTAAACAAAGACGAAAATGATGATTTTTGACGTTTTCACTCATAAAAAATGGAAGAAAACAGTTGAGATTTTTCAATTTCGTTTCTTATGGGTCCATATATAAACCATTAAAAAATTGACCCTCTAAACTGTTTCAGTAAGCGTAACACAAAAATGCTCATTTTCAGAAAATCTCGAACTGAAAAAATAAAACAAAAATGCTCACTGAGTCCGCTTTCTATACCGCAATCCACACGACAAAACAATTTTGTGAAAAAACATTGCAATTTATTAAAATTTAGAATTTTCTCAATTTATTCATGACCTGATACTGTGCTGGTGGGTCCTGTCATTGTGCTGGTGGGTCCTGATACGGTGCTGGTGATTTTGGATAAGAAGTTGGTCATATTTGAAATAAATGTTACAAAATCAATACAGTTAGCCAGATAATTGTTGCCAACAGGATCTATAACTCCTATTTTAGCTCTTGTGCATCCATTTGGCTTTTAACATGTGTTTTCAAATGATCTGAACTTGTATTACATAATAACATAAAAGGGCAACATCTTTCGTCCAATATCAGATAACAATATATAGTATCTAAAATAAGTTAAAAATTCCACAATACTGTATAATTCATTTTATGTGTCGATTTGTTCGAAAAAAGTAGAAAAGAAGAGACTTTTATTAATGTCATGATTATCTAACGCTTTCTAGATCTATGCTTAGCATTTATTTCAGATGACATGGACTCCTCACCCTGATGACCCTCCTGCCTTTCATAACTTTATCCGTATACATATATTAATAGATAAACAAAAGGCTGCAACACGTATGTTTGTATTTAAAATGATTCGTTGTAACGAGAATATTTGTGATGAATGGAAACTGTGAGGGTCACAATCTTAAATTGCTTATAAATGTTTGTGGACCAGTTTCGTTATCTGATCTGAATTTTCTAAAATGTGCAAGGTAGATAGACATTTTGATTTTTTTACTTGGTAATGAACCATTGTATTGATCCCATGCTAAACATAACAAAAATCTCTGTACAAAGGTCTGTGAATTCTCTACAAAAATAGTGATTTTATTTTCACTAAATTCTCTTTATCTACTAAATACAATAAATAATGAACTATAAATAATAATGCTTTGCAAGAAGTTTCCCCTTGATATATGTACAAACTTATATCTCTATTATTCATTGTCTGTGCTGTTTTGATACTATTGCAGTTTGCACATTTCGGAATTGACAGGCCACAGGAGGGGTCATAAACCGTACACGAAAAGATAAAATATTGATATAAGTACTTAATTTGCATCTTTGAACCCCCACCCCGGCTTGTTTTTTTAGGAGCCTGTGGTGTCTAAAAATGGTCGATTACAGACAGCCGAGTACGCATTTTCTAGGCGTGTTATTGTTGATTGTTAAAGTCCTGAAAACGGATAGATGGAAACAAAAATGTTTGATATATCTGGCTTTAGATTCAGTTTTTTTTAAATATAAATTAAGGCTACATTATAATATATTAATTCTATGAATTCACAATATAAAAAAATGCAGTAAAAAAAATGAATGAAGTGAAATATCTTAGTAAGGAGTCATTACTACTAGGCGAGTGTAATATTTGAAAAAGACGTCTAGTTAAGGACTTTAATGCACCCACCTAACACACGGCTAATTTTTTTTTTAAATGAAAGAATAATGATTAAACTTTGATTTTTGCCCGGTCGTCACAAAATCGTACGGTGCAGTTTTTGTAAAATTGACGTTTATTTCAGAAATTAGTTGAAAATTATATAATTACGACATGTTTTTCAAGCTAAGGAAATTAGTCGTATCTCTTCTTTTAGACAGAATAATTAAGTGAATTAGATTCTTAAAATAATGAAAAACAATATTTACAACTGTAAGTCCGCATGCTTTTGCATTCCTTCTAAATATTTGACATTTTGTACGAAAATTTTCATAATCCCGACCTTTTCGGATCTACAATTAATTTTTTATTAAATGTTTTTGCAATCTATCCGTTTTAGATCACACCAAATTACTCATCAGTTATCGTTTTTTCATTCAAGATCAAGACTTTATCTCAACATTTCTTAAAATCACGAATTTCTGTAATTTTATGATGTTGGGTAAAATCACTATAATTTCCGGAATCCCTTATCTATTTCGTTATCGTTTTTTACTGAATATATTAGTCGATTTCCGTGTACTTAATAGTGCTATTAGAGTACGATAAATCATATTTAAACGGTTCTATTTCTATCTTTAACTTCAGTGTAGCTTAAATAGATATAAAATCGTCCAAAATAAAGATCAAATCAAAGTAAAACATAGTTTTTGAGTTCTGTAGAATTCACCCCTTTCTAAATAAGGAATCGTATCGGAAAATTGTAGAAAATCTTCCGAGTCGTGTCAAATTTTCACAGTCCAGTTCACAATGAAACCCTTCCTTTGCTAAAAAGCAAAAAAACTATCCATTTATTGACACAGATGCATAGTCTGTCATATATTTACTACATAGAAACTATGTAGTTAACACTTAAATGAAGATACAGTTGTATGGCTGCAGTGGGAAAACGAAAAGATGAAGTTTACAGAAGGCTGGTCGATGAATATGAAAAAAATGACAACATCCCATTTGAAAATACAAAATATCATAAGAGTTGCTATAAATATTTCAAAAGTAAGCACAACCTATCAACTTCTGTTTTGTCTGTACAAAGACTTTGTACTACATGTACCAATTCTACCGACCAGTAGATCTTCTCATATATCAACGAGGACAGTAGATCTACAACTCATTCTGATTTGTCTGTTTGTATATTTTGCAAATGTATAAAGCCTATAAGCAAGTTAAACAACTTCATAAGGTATCCTCTGAGGAGCAAACTCAAGCTGTATTGAGTGTTACTACATATATCTCCTACAATGATCTGATTTACAAAATATTCTGGTTAACAACATTAATTACTTGATCAATTAACCGGGCTTAATTTCTGCCCGAGGATCGCCGCCGAGAAAACTACACAACATATTATCAGCTTCAACAAAAACTAAAAAACCATGGTCAATTTATAGTTACATGTATACAGCTTCAACAAGGCCAAGGTACATCCAATATTGTATACAGTAGCTCTATAATTTTGTCTTATGCCGTAATGACGGAAAATTACCCGTTTAAAATGACTGTGATATTCGGTCTGTAAAATTTAAAGATCTGAGCAGTGACTGCGCATAGGCGGATCCAGGGGGGGGGGGGGGGGGGCGGGCCCCCCTTTTGTGGGAAAAATTTGGTTGATTATATAGGGAATCACTGAAGCATGACTTGAGCGGCCCCCCTTAGGTCAACCAGAGGGCCCCCCCTTATGAAGAACGCCTCCGGGTTTGGGAGTTTCTTGCTGCATTGACGACCCATTGGTGGTTTTTGGCCGTTGTCTGCTTTTTAGCGGGTTGGTGTCTCTTTGACAAATCCCTCATGTCTATTCCAAATTTTTAATTCAATCTGTATATAGTAGATCTTGTGTCCGCTTTGAGCAAAACCTCTGCTGTACTGATATATGCCCATGCCAAGGAAGTTGTCTTTGTATGGCTATGTTGACAGATAAGAATGATGAGATTACAAGTTAAAATGAAGCTATAATATTCCGATATCGCAATATTCCGACACCTAAATGGTGCAACATCCCATTGGTCCGACGTTTCGATCACGGGATTTTAACATTAGAAAGCCAAATAAAAGGTTCAATATTAGGATAGCCTTGTCCTCCGTTTGAAGCGGTGAAACAAGATAAAAAAACGTATTTAAAAAGAATACAAACTACTTTGTCAAGTGTTGTTTGATTAATTATATATCTGAAGATACACGGCGGCCGACTGAAGTAAAATCAAACACATTTTGACGTACAATGAGTGATCATATTTTCCTTGTGATGTTTTATATTAAAATTGTCAATTTGTTGATATAAATATACCAGTAGCACTTTACTCATTTTAGTTATGTTTGTTAGTACTCTTATCATATCTGATTTAGTGATGTATGAGTTGTTAATGTCTGTGTCATTTTGGTCTTTTGTGGATAGTTGTCTCATTGGCAATCATACCACATCTTCTTTTTTATATATCAACATATTGCAACATATATAAAAGAAAATCTGCTCTATGGTTGTCAGGCTTTCAAACTAACAGGAGACCATACGCTTCCTCAATTTTAATAAACAGCTCATCATGGGACTTTTCTAAACAATTAAAAATACGTCATATGTTATATTTTCCCCTTGCTTCAAATATTTTGTTTCGGATTATTTATATCAAATTTGCAGATATATATGTTTGTAAATACGTGTAATCAAATGATATTGAGGTATTATATGATTTAGATAATGCAAGGGCGACTACAGATACATTTGTGTGACTTAAATGTTGATGTTCAAAGACTCCGAGAGAAAACGTTATGTAACATGCGTTACCGTTAAAATCAACCGGCCAAAATTAATTAATATTATGATAGAAATACATTTTCCCAACAGTAATACAGCATTCCTATAAAATTGTTTCGTTTTTGCAATTGTTTTGACTCGATTTTACAACTGGAAGTATCCGTGAATTGAAATTGCACCCATGACCTTTGACCTCGATTTAAAAAAAAATGCACCATAATTTCTTTTGACGACCGGGATATTTAGAAAGTACACATTCTTAGCTTTCTAGTGATATATAATTTAGCCGTGTGTTAGGTAGGTGCATTAAAAATGTAAATTTGGCTCTCATATCACTCGCCTATACAGAGATGGTGTGTTTGACACACAAAACTTAAAAGCTTAGTGATATTTCCAATATTAAAATAAAAGTGTATTTTAGTTGGGTATTTTTTCCATTTACTCATTTTCAATTATAATCAAGGCACATTTTATTTTTATTCATGAAAAATATTTAAATATAGAAAAGAAGGACACATTGTTCACTTCCTCCCCTGTAATTCTTTATCAAAAATATTTACTTTGAAATTAAAAAAACTAAGAAATCGTAATTTTGTTAGTGTTCTCTAGGTTATCTCGTCTTCATTTTCTGACATATTCTAGCCTGCCCTTTCATAAAATAGTGATTTTTTTAGTGTTCTATCGAACTTTCGAAAAAAAATATACCTGATAAAAGAGGGACCAAAGATACCAAAGGGACAGTCAAACTCGTAAATCTAAAACAAACCGTTTAGACAAACAAAAATATGTTGGAAAAATCTAACAGCAAGTGATTCTTAACAGCTATAAGATACATTTTTCTTTTACAATACAACTTTTAAATCTTACGGGAAACTATTCCAAGCTTTCACTGTAACCTCGTTCTAACTTATCTCCATCCCTCCCCACCCCACCCCCACCCCCCAAAAAAACACCAATCAAACAAACCCGCAATACTATTGTCATTCTTATAGTCAGCACTCAATTGTTGACAAACAAATGTGTTTTAAGCTGCTAAAGACATGATTCAAACGCTCAGAAAGTCCTTTGTTCTATATTTTTGCTCTCCATTTTTATGTAAAACCTTTTACATTTTTATTTTATGGGTTATTGTTAAAGGTCGTACGATGACGTATGGTTGATAATACATACTTCCTTTGGTTTCTTATGGAAATTTGGCCATTGACAACAAACATACCACATCATCTACTTTATATAAGTATTGTATAAACTACAACGTATTTTGGTGATCTTGCAAAATGATGGTAATCCCGAAAATCGTAAACATATTTTCTTATCTTAAATGGGGGCAAGAAGGGTTCCATTCACATGCAAATAAATAAGATTACAGTTAATTTTAATTTTTTTTTAGAAAAAATAGGGATATTTTTTCTCTCATAATAACAGTAAACAGATTCACAACAATGTCAATTTCAAGAAAGCCGACAACAGCTAATTAGTCAACAGTACAGCATCAATGATCTTGAATATATGCCAGTTTTAACTAAAATATAAAAGCACAGAACCAGGACATAGAAGCACAGAACCAGGACCGCTTTTCTTATCACCAGCACAGCGTCAGGACAATTCCGTTTAACGAACTTGCACGACTTTTGCAATATAATATTGTTGTAATATACTTTGCATGGTACTTATGACACATCAGCGAAAAATTAAGCAACAAAACAGTCGTTTTATTGCCGTTCTGATACAATGTAAACAAACCCACCAGCGCAGAATCAGGACCCACCAGCACCCGGCAGGACCAAATCACCAGCACAGTACGTTCTCTCGCAGGACAACCATACCCACCGTGTATATGTAACACTCACAAACGTGTCCTTCCCCCCAAACGTGTCCGAATCCCCCAAACGTGTCCACATTGACGTCACTGAACTGCAAAACATGTCTAGTTAAAAACATCGTTAAAGCGTGTGATTTGTATAAACGCCCAAACGTGTCCATTTCTCAACAAACCCCCAAACGTGTCCAATCCCAAAAATGTGTCCATATCAAGCGTTATTTGGTTATTGCTATTCCATTAACGTATTCTAATTTTACCATTAATTAAAAATATAGATAAGCTTTTTAAATGGCCGAAAAAACTGGGTAAAAGTTGGGGCGTCATTTCGGCTATGTTGTATGTAAATTGTAAGCAAACATATTTAGTTAAACTGTACAGTTAACGGATGAAAGTGCCCCTTTGTCTGCACATTAAAATTGCATGTTCTCTCTAAATATTGTGAAACACCGGCAACTGGACGATCAACAGTATAAAATAAATTTATACAGTACAAATGTAAAAAAAAAAAAAAAACTTTTAACCTATGTTCTCTGAATATGCATGAAATACTTGCAACTGGACAATACACAATCATCAGTTTGAAGATAATTTAAACAGTATAGAACAGTAAAATCATTAAAAACATGTATGTTCTCTAAATATGCATAAAATACTTGCAACTGGAAATACGCTATCAACAGTCTAAAGTTAATTTATACAGCAAATGTAAAACGATTTCGCTCTAAATATGCATAGAGTACTTGCAACTGGACAATTAATACGCTAACAGTCTAGAAAGTGAATTAATACAACTTACAAATTAAATTTGCAATTACGGTAACCACTAATAACCGGCGTTGATCACATAACATTCATATTAATAAAAAGAATCTATAAAACCAATGCATGAAACATTTGATACTGGACGTTATGTCTCTTGATCATGTGTCTTTAGTGATGCTTGAACCCTAAAACTTATAAAAAAAAACCGGATAACCAGTTTATGATTTGATGAGTTTTTGAAATACACACAAATTCAGATGGAGAACTATTAACAAAAGATTTAAAAAAAAAAAATGCTGCTTAACGCTCGCCAGGCAATATTCGGATAAATCTACAAAGCAACTTCGGAGTTTTTAAGTACATAATAATTTACAAAGTCACCGATTAAGTGAACTCTATAATTATGTGCAGGTTCGCTCTAAATGAGTTTTAAATACTTGCAACTGAACAATAAGCAATTTCAGTCAAAAATTAATTAACAATTACAAATTAAATTTTGAATTATGATATTCATTAAAAACCTACATTTAATTAACTAAAGCTATTAAATGAAAACTTTGTCACCTGTGTTCCCATCATAAAATTCCCGTAAACGTTATCAGTGATTTTATTTAGGAGATACATGTATTAACGCTAAAAGACATGAGACGTTCTGGCGTTAAATATTGGACACGTTTGGGGATTATGAATTCGGACACGTTTGGGGGAAATTGTACATTTCGGACATGTTTAGGGAGAAAAGACACTTTATACAAAGACATTTATAACTTGTTTTTTTTTCAACCGGTAAACATGATTTTAAAACAAATTGTACATGAATTCATACGCGTGGATTTGAATGTAGCGTAAATCCAACAAATTCCGTCCTTTTCACAAAACACAATACCCATTTATCTTATATTTCTTTGTCTAGAGGTCACCTGGCATACACCCATATCCCCTTTCATTAACAGAAAACAAAGTGTTTAACGAATATACTGGACGTCAATATTACAAAACGTCTATTTATATAATATGATTTTAACGTTGACATACGACGTTACCAAAAGTGACACCAACATCGAACGTAACGTCTTTACAAATAAAATTTGCAATTACGGTAACCACTTATAACCGGCGTTGATCACATAACATTCATATTAATAAAAAGAATCTAGAAAACCAATGCATGAAACATTTGGCACTGGACGTTATGTCTCTTGATCATGTGTCTTTAGTGATGCTTGAACCCTAAAATTTATAAAAAAAACAACGGATAACCAGTTTATGATTTGATGAGTTTTTGAACTACACACAAATTCAGATGGAGAACTATTAACAAAAGTTTTAAAAAAAAAATGCTGCTTAACGCTCGCCAGGCAATATTCGGATAAATATACAAAGCATCATCGGAGTTTTTAAGTACATGATAATTTACAAAGTCACCGGTTAAGTGAACTCTATATTATGTGCAGGTTCGCTCTAAATGAGTTTTAAATACTTGCAACTGAACAATAAGCAATTTCAGTCAAAAATTGATTAACAATTACAAATTAAATTTTGAATTATGATATTCATTAAAAACCTACATTTAATAATGGAAGTATTATATTGACAGGAACTACAATAGCCTGGGGTCCTGGCTAATCTTGTCAGTATACGACGTGCAGCTTAATTGGGCCGGATCCCAGGCTAAAACTACAACGATTAATTAGCATTTATTTATAACCCGGGTAGCCCTGTAGAAAAAGATATGGAAACTGTCTAATTAGTACGCTGTCGTTAATTTCTTTTGTGACTATCTGCGATGCCGCGGTCATCAATTGACCAGAGATACTTCTTATCAATCACGTGGTTTTAATCGAGACAGCTTAACAATATTACCTGTCGGAAAACACCTTTACATATCTCAATTGCGTCGATAGACCTTTATTCGTGAACAACTTATTCAAACAAATCGACTGATGCATAAAGAATGGAAATCGGCCCAGAATTGATTATTCTACAACGATTTGAAATAGTGAGCGACATTATTTTTTAGTTTGGGGGTGAAGTTTAAATCGCGATAAGGTGTGTTGCGGTTACCGCCGGTTAAAAATAAATATATTTGATAAATATTAAAACTGTGAAGTTGAGAGTAATATATATATGGTTAAGTTACTGGATAATACTGGAAAGTAGAAATTTCGAGTTTACAATACGAAAATTAATCGAGCAAGTACCAATCAACAAAATACAGCATAAGAAAACAGAGATCTAACATAGCTATTTATATAATACATTTCTGTCCCCTAAAATATATCACTATCCGACAAAAAGAAACCGTTCAAGTAATACTGGTAAATATTATTGAACAGTCGCACAAGAATTTGTATAATGTCACTATACAAATCATTGAGTCGCAGTACTAAAAAAAATCAACGCTTCGGCGGGGTTCAGCTGAACATTCGTATATACCAACCAATGATCTTACCCTGGATTTAGAACGAAGATTAATAATTACTTCATTTATCTAAAATCTCTTTGATCTTTTGATTTTATCAAAACGATAACTTACAATCGTCTTAAATGTGCAGGAAATGTGTGCCACTCAGTGGAGTAAACAGTTGTTAAAATATAATCACAACTTGCGATATATATAACATATAGTGCAATTTCTACCGAAAAATAAATCAATAAAAATGGGGCATTTATTCATTAAATTTGGTACAAATTTCCATCTTCAATTTTTTTGCGTATAGAATTAATGATGACTCGCGTTAATCCATCAATCACTCAATCGCCACACATATGCAGATGTAAGGTAACGGAATCTGCCGAGGTTTGGCGATTGCTGTTTCCTAAGAATTTATCACAACTTTCGATTTCTTCGTTTATTTCCGTAATCCCGAAAGCAACCGAGAATGACAATATTGTAAGGCACAACACGCTGGTATGTAAATAACGTGCCATGTTTCAAGCTGATTAATATATCATTAAATTGCACGCGGCATCGCAGATGAAACGTTTGAAGTCGGGTCGTAGTAGTTCCTGTCAATATAATACTTCCATGATTTAATTAACTAAAGCTATTAAATGAAAACTTTGTCACCTGTGTTCCCATCATAAGATTCCCGTAAACGTTATCAGTGATTTTATTTAGGAGATACATGTATTAACGCTAAAAGACATGAGACGTTCTGGTGTTAAATATTGGTCACGTTTTGGCGAATAACATTTATCGGACACGTTTGGGGATTATGAATTCGGACACGTTTGGGGGAAATTGTACATTTCGGACACGTTTAGGGAGAAAAGACACGTTTAAGGGAATCGGACACGTTTCTGGGGAAGTACACGTTTGGGAGTGTTACACATATATGTCGTGTACATGTTATTATTTTGTACAGGTTATAACTTGACTTGTCCAATTTTTATTAAGTAAAAGATAATAAGTTGTACAAATCATTATAATTCTACCTTGGCCTTTTTCCTGACTACAACACAACTTTCCTTTTAAACAAATAATTTATTATAAGTGCATCAGTATAAACGTGAAACATTTTGAAATTTTTATTTGATAAATTTGGTAGCCAATTTGTAAACAGTCTCATGGTTAAGTAGGGTATAAAAGGATAAAAATTGAGACATCAAATAAAATCTTCAAATAATTCAGTATTTACTTGTGAAAGATAAAGATGTACTTTAAGTAATTTAAAGGAGGCCAAGTTAAGTTCCAAAAAACAGCACTTCAAAAATAATTCTTAAGATGGCATGATGTTTTAAATGTAGCAGGAATTAAATTAATAAACTCATTTGCAAAGGAGACGAAATTATTCATTATTGTACAGTTGATCAACCTTACCCTCTGCATGCCAAGACATTACCTCCGTTGAAATTCTGCAAATATCCCATTGAGCAAATTGCATGAAAGATTAATTTTGACCATTTGTTATATAGCAGTATTCTTAGCGAGACGTACATAAAGGTCATAAATCAATTATTTGAATGAAATTAAATCTGTATCTACTAATATGTGCCGTAGGAGGTCCACCAGAATTTTTAGCTAGGATTTCTTGGCATGGATTAGAACAGCACACTCTGAAGTTAAAATTGGTCATGGATGCATACAAATAATAAATATAAGGAGTTATAAAAACACGATTTTCCACTATAAGCAGAGAAATTATCCGGATTTTCATTCATAGTCAAGTCAAAGTCAAAGACCATTTTGATTATCAATTATGTACTATCAGGATCACTATTTAAAATTCAGTGGACTGTGCCCGTAAAAGGCAGAAGTGGCTTACCAACTTACTGACATTGCTTTAATTTTGGAGCTCCATATATCCTGCATGGTGTTAATTGAAGGGAATTTCTTCTATGGCTAGAACTGTGGTTTATGTATGATAGACAACTCCCCCCTCAAAGTCATGTGTTCCGTAAAAATATAGAATGCTGACATAAAAAGTATGATGATTTGATGAACACATGAGAACAACTGACACTGGTCTGAATGATTAAGAATTGTGCAATTCCATAAAAAAGTAGATACATAATTTATTATAATTAAACACCATCTGTCAGAGAACAATTGAATATTTCCCTTCATTTAAAAATCAAAATAATTGGAAGAAGATTTTCATTTTATTTATTCCTTTCGATGACTTTGTCACTTTGCACCAGTAGTCCGTATTTTAGTGACTCCTGGTTGTTCAACCCAATATGCTCAAAGTGTCATTTTTGCTGAAGTTACAATATATATCCTAACAAGAGGCTGTCACAACGACAGCAAACCGGATTTATTAATATTTATTTGTGTCCTGGCAATATACCAAGAACCATTACTGATGAATGGTGAAAGTGAAAATCGACAATATCAAATTTGACCTCCATTTTGTCTTCAGTATCAACATATTAAAATTTTGAAAAGCTTAGATTGAATGGTTCATGAGAAAATGCAACAACGTGAATGGAAACGCCATTTTACAATATTTCAAGAACCATAACTCCTGAACGGTAAAAGTCAAAATCGTCATTATTGAACTTGACCTATATTTTGTCATCAGTAACAACATATTAAAATTTGGGAAGCTTTGGTAAAACAGTTTATGCGTAAATGCACGGACAAGACTAGACACTCCATTTTTCAATCTTTCAAGAACCATAACTCCTGAATGGTAAAAGTCAAAATCGTCATTATTGAACTTGACCTCCATTTTGTCATCAGTAACAACATATTAAAATTTGGGAAGCTTTGGTAGAACAGTTTATGCGTAAATGCACGGACACGACTAGAAACTCTATTTTTTAATCTTTCTAGAACCATAACTCCTGAATGGTAAAAGTCAAAATCGTCATTATTGAACTTGACCTCCATTTTGTCATCAGTAACAACATATTAAAATTTGGGAAGCTTTGGTAGAACAGTTTATGCGTAAATGCACGGACACGACTGGAAACTCCATTTTTCAATCTTTCAAGAACCATAACTCCTGAATGGTAAAAGTCAAAATCGTCATTATTGAACTTGACCTCCATTTTGTCACCAGTAACAACATATTAAAATTTGGGAAGCTTTGGTAGAACAGTTCATGCGTTAATGCACGGACACGACTGGAAACTCCATTTTTCAATCTTTCAAGATGGCATCATACAAGTAATTACTCTAACAGCCCTTGGATGGTGTGAACTTCCCAAAAGAACGTGTATTGTGTAATGGTGTAATGGTGTAAGGTGTATGGTGCTATGGTGTATGGTGTAAGGGGAATGGTGTAATGGTGTTTGAGGAATTGTGTGATTGTGGTAACGTGCGATCGGGAATGGTGTGAATGATGGTGTACGACATTTCATTGGTTCAAAACGAAGTTCTTTTTAATTATTTTTTTCAAATTGTAAACATAAACAATACTAATGATCTTAATATTTGAAGTTTTATTGCATTATGGGTAATTTCTGATCGTGAAAATAGAATGGAGAATGGTGCGTGGTTTAAGGTTTAAGGTGTATGGTTCATGGTGTAACGTGTATGGTGTATTGGTACAAGGTGTATGGTGTAATGGTGTATGGTGTATGGTGTTATGGTGTAAAGTGTTAGTGGGAGGTTTACACCAGCCAATGACAGTACAAAGTTTTTGTACAGGTAATAAATAACCTGTACAAAATAATAAAATGTACACGACACGACACGATACTGATCCGCAAATTTCTCCCAAAAACTATGAAATAGTTTCTCATACATACTGATCCTCCTGAAATTTCCTCCAACATTTTTACAATCACCAACAATATATCGATCTATCAGTACAGTTTATTCCGTTAATTAAAAAGACGAACTGCATTTTATCGGAATAAACGGTATGAATATCCCGATATTTCTTATTCAAATAAAAGACTGTTTCATATATACTGATCCTAAAATTTCCCAAAAAAACTATTATAGAATACTGTCTTATGTATACTTATCCTCAAATACGTCCAAAAACTCCAAAACACTCTCTAATATATACCTATCCTCAATTTTTCAACAACAAAAATTAAAACACTGTCTTATAATACTGCCCAAAGACAGGTGCCCATAATTAAGTGGTTGTCGATTGTTGCTGTTTATCATATTTTTTCCCCCATTTATTGTATTGTTCATTAACCAGGCCGTAAGTTTTCTCGTTTAAATTGTTTTACATTTTTTAATTCGGGGCCTATTAAATATTGCTGACTATATGGTATGGGTTTTGCTAATTGTTGAAGGTCGTACAATGACACATATTTATTAAATTCTACGTCACGTTGTTTCTGGTAGAAAGTTGTCTAATTGGCCATCATGCCAAATCTGTTTCTTTTTCAATGATCCTAAAATTTCCACCAAAACTATAAAACGTCGCCGTTCCGGGTTACGAAAATGAATTAAATCGTTCCTTTATTCATAGGTAGATAACCAATGAAATGGACCGATATCATAATAAAATGGTCCAATTTTCCCGTTGTGGGGACGGGGGATATTTCCTCTTGTTTAAAATCCAGTTTTCGTAGTCTTGCACTGAGCCAGTTCATTCTTTTTCCTTTAAATATTCCCACATTTTTTACTTAATCAGGATCAATATTTGTGAAGAATATGTAAGAACAATTCCTGTTACTTCAAAGCGAACGAAAGATTTGTATTCGGCAATGTCTAAACCAATGAAAGAAAACGTTAACGGGCAGGACGGAAAGTTAGTAAGTGTACTTAGAATAAGATCGTCTTAAGGATATTCTTAAACGATGTTAAGAGAAAGAAAAGGGCGAATAAATAATGCTTCTAGTTACACTCTTAAAAGATTCTTAGTGCACTCTTTGTGCTATCTTAAACTATGACTTACGAGAATTTTAAGAGATGTTTCTTGTTACTGGCCCCATGGTCCTTATTGTCTAATTAATAAACCTGGTGCCGGTAACAAGATATTTTATTAAGAGAGGTCGTAAGTATTTAATTAAAGGGAAGATAAGATAATTCTAAGATCACTCAAAAGCTCCCTGAGGTTGTTCGTAGATCGCTCTTATTTCTTCCTTAAGTTACATCGTAATAGTTTTCAAGTTACGAGTTCTTAATAATTTTCTGATGTCTCCGTTTTTGGTTCCTCGCAAAGAAATTAGAATCACCTTAAATGATTCATATAAAACGTTTTAATAAACGATTAAATGCGCATAACAACCCATTTAACCTAAGGAAAACAATTCTGGCCGCAGACCGCCATTATTCTTCCGGCCCTATTTTGATAAAAGTAAAATTGAATTAAAAACTTTGCAACGCTTCAAACATTAAATTATTTTAACTGCTTATAGAACATTATTATTTTAATAAAACTATGATTGTCTCAGGACAATTCTTTTGAGGGCCCTATTATTCACCAGGCCAATGGTAGGATTTAAATATAGTATAGATGACGAGTCTCAATTGACGTCGGTTTATTTTTCTATCCTACCGTTCATTTCGGTCCAATCACTACTAGAATGGTTTACTTTTATAATTTGTAATTTGGATGGAGAGTTGTTTCATTGGCACTCATACCACATCTTCTTATATTTTTTCACTTTAAACAATATTTTTTTTTTCACATTTTAAAAGCCTTCTTACAAAAAATAAAATCACAAAAATACTTAACTCCTAGGAAAATTCAAAACGGAAATTAAGTCCTTCACCAAATGGCAAAATCAAATGATTGAACACATCAAACGAATGGACAACACAGTTACTTGTCATATTCCTGACTTGTTACAGGCATTTTGAAAGTGTAAATAAATGACGGATTTAACCCGGATTTAAAGAGCTGAACCTCTCACTTGTATGACAGTCTTGTCAAATTCCATGATATTGATAACGATGCGTTAACAAAAAAGACACAGTAGACAAATTAGGTGTCTTCAGATCATGATATCTTCATCCTAACTTTGTGAATGTTTTCTCATTTTTTTTACGTGAAGATGAACGTGAAAAGAAACGCACCATCGGTTATTAATTCGTATAAAGAAATTGTGCATGAATTTAAACTTAGAACTTCGTATTTTTACGATACGATGACACTACGAAGATCAATATTCTTATTTCAAAACAAATAGTTTTACACTTTATATCAAAATCCTATTTGAATTTATTTCATAATTACATTTAAAATTATGCATTTAATTAAATACATGTTATTACAAAATTTTATAAACTATTTTATTAATTGGTTTCGTCTCTAATAAATGTTTTATCAAACAATTACTTTAACTATTTAGACTTTCACATATAGGATATGTTAAGGACGTCCTAACATAAGATGCGTTTGAGATAGCTTCGAGACGCAACTTAAGAGTGTCCTAAGTCGATTCTAAGTCCATCCTAAAATCGGTTTTATCTATGACTTAGGACGAATCTTAGGATACTTTCGAGAACACCACCTCTGGTTTAATCGATTTGTTTTGTATTTTAGGTATCACAAGTACTCAATCACGAATTTTACAGAAGAAGTTCAAGTAAGTATTTGTTTTACTGTTGGGTTTAATACATTCTAATGTAATCTGTAAATTTCATCGAGATGCATTATATTGCCATGTTAAAAATTACTAGAACACACTCGCGAAATTGCGCGCATTTACCGCTTGTAAACTGTTGTAAGATGAATTTTTGAGAATTTCAGAAATGGTAAAATAAAAGCCCTCTCCCTTTTTACCAAAATCCGATATGTGTTTCCTTTCTGTTAAATTCCACTATTTTCGTGTTTCTGGCCTCAAACCACATTTATTCTTTCCCTTTGCTACAATGCAATTTTTGATAAAAGTCCATTTGAATTAAAAAAACCATTGCACCTCTTCAAACGTGAAATAAATGTAACTGACTAAGACTAATTTCTACCCTAATTTCATTTTCAACTATACATTTTTTCCGCGTGTTTTACTTTTTCAAGACATATGCAACTACTATGACCCCTTAGATAGTAAATATTTAAAAAAAAAAACAAAAAAAAAAAAAAACGTTAGACAGAAAAACTTCGGAAGCATGACCTCATATAATAATTTGGAACTATATTCCACGAACCACGAACAAAGGGTGGTATGAAAGCCATCTGTATACTGTGCACATATATATATTATTAATAAAGTTTATTTGCAATTAACTACGGATTCCAAGTTTCTTCTCCTCGGCGATCACTACTGTAATTATTTAAAAAGTCTCTGTACATAATAGCAGTGTTATCTTAGTAAAGATGTAGATAAACTCGAAAAGAATTGTCCTCTCTCCGAGTACTTATGAAAATCATGTACAAGTTTTAAACTGTTTACGATATATGATAAATTTTGTAGTTACTGATGTATTTTATTTTTGATAATCTCGCATGAAGCTGATACCATACTGACACAATTTTAATCACAATCTTTTTGTTCTGTTTGATCAGCTTATTTTTACCATTTAAATTTACAAGCTATAGGCTTTGGGATATTTCCAAACTGCAGCTTGTTTTACAGAGTACAAAGTATATATGAAAAACCCTATTGTTAGTAATGGAAAGAAAACTAAGCTTTTATATTAAGAAGATAGCTAATAGTATTTAAAATTAGGATTAAAGCAAAATTCAATTCATGCTTCCCATTTGTTCCTTAGAAACAGTTTTAGATTGAGTCCTATTGATTATTGGGGCGTTGTTGAAGGTTGCGTACGTAATGATATTATAAGAATCCTGGTATCTTTGCTTATTTTATGATTAATAAAATCATAAAGGGGATTCCAATATTAAGGTGCGAAATTTCCTATCCACAAACTGACCTTGAAACCCAGAAAAACAAATTAGTATGTAACTAATTGGTGAGACCGACATTTACTAAGATCTACCTTCGTTCTACATGACTGATTATAATCGAATAATGTAAACACAAATATATGATAAAACAAATTGAACGAGGACGAAAAGATAAAGAACTGATGGATGTTTGTCATCCAGTTCAAAGTTTATAGATAGTTAGAAATCAAAATTCAATGTTCAATAAAGACGATACAGTTGAGTTCTATCGTCTTTATTACATATTGTTTTTGAAGTCTCATAAAATACTTGTAATTGTTTTATAATTGTAGAAAGAATAAAAGTGCTTAAAGTGCTTATGTAAAAAATCTAGAAACAATCGTTTACGATTAAACTTGCAAAGGACACGGACCTATCATTTCTTTTTACTTTTTACAATCCGTTGTTTAGACTATTTAAAAAAAGAGGATGTGGTATGATTGCCAATGAGACAACTGCCCACAAGAGACCAAAATGACACAGACATTAACAACTATAGGTCACCGTACAGCCTTCAACTTTTTTTTAAATGCATGCATTTTTAAGGGTATACGATACAGTTTTTATCCCGAATCTACATTTTGATAAAATTTTCATATAGACTATTTTTTAACATGTCTTGCGGAAAAGAAGTCAATTCATTAGATCGAAAATTAAGAAAATTGAGATGAGTTTTTGGCATATTACCGATGGCAACTTTCAGGATATTCACATTGAGTCTTGTTTCATAACGTATGTACAAGCTTTTCAGATATACCATTTTATTAAAGGCATTTGGATGTATGTACGAAATCAAATTATTTTCAAACTCTATTTTTTTAATAACATGATCTGTAGGATTGACCAATCCATTTTCCCGGATGTGACTTACAACGACTTGCGTTCCGTTCGGCATTCTGGGAATATTATTTAAATATCGACCTGAACAAATAACGACATGTTTACTTAAACACTGACAATCATTGGCGCAATCGACAATGTCTGTCCTATATTCGAGCATCAAATAAAATTTAAGCCATAACCAGATGGCTAGGTCTTTAGGTCTCATTCTGGAGGTGAATCTGAAAGATATAGCCAACATATTAAAATCACCTGTGAACATCTTTACATATCAATTGACGTCCAGATGGGACAATTTAATGCGAGTTAAAAGAGGGACAAATTCTTACAAATATTTCATTTCACTTATGAACATATTCATATTTATCATAACACCTTACGAAAACATGATGTCTTACAACCGATTTAAAAAAAAAGACAATATATCAATAACAAGCCTTAATTGTTTCCCTAAAGATTCCTAATGTTCAAATTTGTCAATCCTTGAAATCTATTGATAAACGAATTTGATTAGAATATATAGACACTTGTTTTTTTTTAAATGTCAGTTATGAGGTAACAATGACGTCATAAACTCTTCACATGCATTGATATATTGCTACGTATATCAAGCTTAAGACTGCAGTCTTTTATGTTGTTCAAATCTCGTTTATTGATTAGAAAGATTCTATATGAGTGCCATTTTTAACATTGTTTTAAACTAAATTAGATAAGACATGGCGAAATAAAGAATATTTTGAACAATTCAAAATATGTATTGAATAAGGCATTGGATCATACATACATATATCTATTTTTTGAATGGGATCGAATATGCAAGGTTTTAGAGGGACAGTCTTCGAAAAAAATTACAAAAGTTTGCATCTCTAAAATCTCTAAATGAAATGAAAAATACATGTAATAAATAATTAATAATTTTGTGAGGTGCTCATTGTTTTAGTAATAATAAACTTCATACCAAATGTCTATGTTAACAAATAATGTACATCAACACACAATTAGGTTTGGACGCCCCCACTGCAAGGGGAAGGGGTCATTCAGTGTTACTCTTGACCGTTCTTCCTTCCGTCTTTCAATCTTTCCGTCCGTCCCATTTTCGTCGAAAACAATCTTGAGCGGAAGCATTCATGTCATCAGACACATTATTTTATTTACTGAAATGAAATAAAATCATTTATTCGTTTCTGAAAAAAAAAATTAAATAGAAACTAAATACTTACACTTCCTATGTAACTGTTCTTTGTTTGTAAGAATGTATCGAAAATATTGATATTTGTTCAAGATAGTGTCAAGTATTGTGATAAAAACCGGCAATTGCCTCCTTATTTTTTGATAATAATATTTTTAAAAACAAAGTTTAAATCGTTGTTGTATTTGCTATAAAAGATAGCAGTATCCATGATCTAAAAAATCCGAATAACGTACGTGTATTTAAAGAATTATTGATTAAATTATCCAAAGACGACAAGATGTTAAACCTTGCAAATTAATCGATATTATTAACAATAATACTTATATTTACATAAATATAAGCATCGGTGTTGACTTGAATATCAATTATATGGTCATTTTAATAACTTTCCTGTTTACGAAACAATGATTTTCTAAAAAATCTAAGGATTTCTTATCACAGGCATATAATGCCTAATCCGAACTTGGCTCAACGTTTTGGAATTTGGGTCCTCAATGCTTTTCAATTTTGTACCTGTTTGGCTTGATAACTATTTTGATCTGAGCGTCACGGATGAGACTTATGTAGACGAAACGCGCGTCTGGCGTATACACATATAATCCTGGTACCTTTAGTTTACCTGGATCATTTCTAAATTTTCTGGCACGGTTAACAACATTTCCGTAAAAATGAGGATGTGCTATCCCGATTGAAATAAGTCTTCTACAGACACAACCAAACTTCAAAACCAAATCTTTATATCTATGGACAAATTTATTAAAGGTTTTAAGTAATTTATGGTAATGATATCCCTGGTTTAATTATTTACCAGTAATACAAAGATTACGTTTGTTAAAATCAAAAAAGTCACAACAGACACGGGCATAGCAAACAAGCTGTGAAATAAAAACACCGTAAGATGGTACCGAAGGAACATCAGCATCTACAAAATATTGCGTTGGATAAAAACCGCAATTTTTATACGTCTGCATGTAAACAAATTTCGTTGTAGAAGGGTCTAAAAACAGCACAAACAACATTTTCCAAAAGACCAAAAAAGTGAAAAAGTATATTTTAACAAAACGCATTAACGATTAACAGGTCGAACAACTGATGTTTTTTAAATATATTCCTTGATTTTAATGTGGTCTGGTTTACAGTTTATATTTTAAAATTGATCTTTTGAATTATTAAATTTGCCAAACCTCAAACTCTCTGTTTATTTCTATTCAGTTTCATTCCAGAAAGGCTTCCAAAAGTTTCAATGAAATTGAGGGCTATATTTATATATTTGCGTATTTTTACACACATTTACAATTCACTATTTTGAGGTACACTTTTGATATGCATACAAGTTATGTTTGACCTTTCCCATTTTATCGAAGAACACACCGAAGGTGATCTAGGGGTGTCAGGATTGATCAAATGAAAGACCAACCGTAGTGAGGTCTTTCGTTGGGCAATCCTGACACCCCTAGGTGTGTTCTACGAAAAGAAAAACTTTAAAATATGCATTATCTGACTTATATACGGTTTGCTATATTTTGTTTCTATTTAATTTGTTATGACATTTCTATCGCAAAAAAGTGAATATTTTCTCAACAATTTTAATAAAATTGAATGAAATATTAAGAACAATTTCCTGTAGAATAACCTAACATTTTTTAATCAGGATATAATTATAATCCCGAATGGACCGCATCAAATGAAACTCGTGTGTTTATTTTGAAATCTTCTGCAGACTGGAAATCACGAAAATGATTATCAATTGTTACGGCCTGAAATCGCCTTAAAATTGTAGCCAACAAAATATACAAATCAAAAATAAAATTTAACAAGATTTATTTTACAAAAGTTTACAAAAAGTATTAAACAAATATTACTGTCAACTTAACTGTCAAAATAGTTCCTAGCATACTTAGCTTTCTGTTTGAACACATGTTTTTAGTTTTTTTCAATTTTATCAGCTTGTTTTTGACAATTAAGTTTTTCACAGTTTTCTTTATTATAGCAAAAGTTCTTTCGTCCAATTGATTCTTTCGAATTTATCGTTAGTATGTTAAAGTCTGCCTAGCCATATTCCTTCAGTTTTTGTTCTATTAATTCTAAGATTGAGCCAAATGTTTCTATTAAGTTCATGACTAAAGATATTTCCTTTTTGGATTTTAAAAATAAGGTTGTGTCGTCAGCCAATTGACATATTTTAATACTACAGTCTTTTCCTTTTAATTTAATTTGGAACCCTTTGATATTTTTCTCAGATCTAATTCTGCATGCTAGTTCCTCCACTGCTAGTACAAAAATCAAAGCGGACAACGTACATCCTTGTCGAATTCCACGACAGATCTGAAAGGGGTTTGATATCCACCCATTATTTACAATGCACCCTGAAATACCATTGTATATAGTCTCAGCCCAGTGTATTAAATCTTTTTAAAATCCAAATTTGTTTAAAAAGCTTTTGAGAAATCTAGAAATAAAATTGCTCCTTCTACATTTAAGTTTTCAGCATAGTCAATGACATCTTGTATTTGTCTTATATTAAAACCAATGTATATATTTTTTACATAGCCTTCTGGTCGGCATTACCAATATTGGGTAGAACGTTTTTTTAGTCTTTGTGCAAGTGTATAAGCAAGAATTTTAACATCTACATTAAATAAAGTTATTAGCCTATAGTTGTCCAGAGATTTTGAATCATTCTTTTTAAAAATCAATGAAATTGCCCCCTTTTTTTGCGAATTTGTCAAACTTTTCTTGTGATATGTCTCATTATAAATTTTGGTTAGTATCTTTTGAATTTGGAGCCAAACTTTTCTATAGAATTCTACATTTAGTTCATCTACACCTGGTGCTTCATTTTAAACACTGCGTCTGTAATTTCTTCTCATGTCACTAGCCCTTCTAAACTATTACTATCTTTTATAGATTACTTTAGCCGTATTTGGCACAACTTTTTGGAATTTTGGATACTCAATACTCTTCAACTTTGTACTTGTTTGGTTTTATAAATATTTTGATTTGAGCGTCACTGATGAGTCTTATGTAGACGAAACGCGCGTCTGGCGTACTAAATAATAATCCTGGTACCTTTGATAATTATTTACACCACTGGGTCGATGCCACTGCTGGTGAACTTTTTGTCCCCGAGGGTATCACCAGCCCAGTAGTCAGCACTTCGATGTATCTGTGTTGACATGAATATAAATAATGTGGTCATTTTTATAAATTTCCTGTTAACAAAACTTTGAATTTTCGAAAAAATAAGGATTTTCTTATCCCAAGTATAGATTACCTGAGCCGTATTTGGCACAACCTTTTGGAATTTTGGATACTTAATGCTCTTCAACTTTGTACTTGTTTGGTTTTATAAATATTTTGATTTGAGCGCTACTGATGAGTCTTATGTAGACGAAACGCACGTCTGGCGTACTAAATTATAATCCTGGTACCTTTGATAATTATTTACACCACTGGGTCGATGCCACTGCTGGTGAACTTTTTGTCCCGATGGTATCACCAGCCCAGTAGTCAGCACTTCGATGTTTCTGCGTTGACACGAATATAAATAATGTGGTCATTTTTATAAATTTCCTGTTAACAAAACTTTGAATTTTCGAAAAAAACAAGGATTTTCTTATCCCAGGTATAGATTACCTTGACCGTATTTGGCACAACTTTTTGGAATTTTGGATACTCAATGCTCTTCAACTTTGTAATTGTTTGGTTTTATAAATATTTTGATTTGAGCGTCACTGATGAGCCTTGTGTAGACGAAACGCGCGTCTGGCGTACTAAATTATTATCCTGGTACCTTTGATAAATATTTATCAGATAGTTTTTTTTCTATTTAGTATTTTGAATATACTTTTTAGTAATTTACCATTTTCTACATAAAATAATGCCTGTACCAAGTCAGGAATATGACAGTCGTTATCATTTCGTTTGATGTGTTCGAGTTTTAGATTTAATTTGCCATTTGATTAGGGACTTTCCGTTATGAATTTTCCTCGGATATCAGTATTTTGCTGATTTAAATTATTGCTTATGTATTGTGTACGTTCATTCGTGAATAATTGTGTCGTTCGGTCATGCGTTGAACATTTTTCTTTATTTTAATTCTTCCGACTCGTTATTTTACAATTAATGGAGTCCTAACAATGATCAATGGCTAACTTATATTTCATAAAGACTCTCTTAGATAGTTGTTCTAGTGGCAATCCCACCTCATTTTTTTCTGTTTATATTATTACACTTTCAAATAATTAGAGGCTAATACGTTACAGCGATAGTTGAATCATTTCTGAAAAATGTGTATAGCTATAACATTACCAAACAGATGGATGCCATAAGAGCCGGCTCTGTTAATCCGGCGCACCTGACATTGATCCCGGTTTTTGTTGGGTTATATTCCTCAGTTATTAGTTTCCTAGGTTGTGTTTGGTGAGTTTTTTTGGGTTTTTTTTTGGGGGGGGGGGGGGCAGATTTGAAATAATAACAATAACTGAAGTAGACTCATAGCAATTTTCCTGCAGACTAAATTTTCCATGAGAAAGAATTGGTTCGGTTCATTTTTCCCATCAGCCAATGTATACAAACATCATAAACTTAGTCTTCTGTGCACGATTTTATCATTTTTTTCGCATCAATTTCGTATAATCGTCAATTTTTTTTTAATCGGTCAGTGTTATTGTGAAAATATGGCAGGTGATTAAAGTTCGTGTTTTCAAGCCGAAGTTTAACGATTGTCACCTGTTTGTCAACAAACAACAAAAAGCATGGGTATTGAGCACGTGTTTAACACGTACAATCAGATAGCAGTTTATTTTAAGGACATCCATGCGTAATGCGATTACCGGATTGTTACGAGATGGGTCACACTTACGTCACTTTGCAAACGGAAATATGTCGGGAAATTGCTTCCTGGAAGGTCCCTAAAGCAATTAAAATAAAGTAAACTTCTTCTAAATATGAACAAATTAAAGAATTTTCTTCAGAAAAAAGTATCTGTTTATAATGAAAACTATCAATTGAGTTATAAAAAACATATGCATTATTTTTTTCTAATTTGAGGTTTCTTTTGACTTTAAGAATACAGACATGAAACACCCCTGGGTGTTGAAACAGTAACAGATTGCGATGTACTCATATTGGTGAAAATGCTAAAAGTTTAAATGCGGACAACTGCAGTTCTCCTCTGCACTTATGTAGAAAGGAACTAAACGGAATAAAATGAATTAAAACTTAAGATAACCAAAATGTAGCTGCATTCGCTCTTTTCCATTTACTTCTTTACAATGATTTGTAAAGAACATAATTATGAGTAAGTAATAGAAAGAGAAAAAAAAAAAAACAATCGGACGATGCTGACGAATTAGGGTTTAACGTCCTGTGACAAATATCATGTGCATATGAGAACGACAACAAGTTATACGAACCCTGTGTTGTATTAGAAAGACAATTTCAGTCGGATTTGAGTACGTGCTACTTTGAACAGACACAACAAATTAAGGCTGATTGGAAACGTTAATAATAAATTCATGCATCTTCCAGCGGCCAATTCATATCACGATATATTGAAGTGACACACCCTTTAATAAAATGCAAAGAAAGTCAAAATAAAAATGCTCTTACTAGAAGGATACTGTTGCACCGTATTGTCAAATTGTTTTTACTCAATAACATCTCATTCTTAACTTATGAGAAAAAGCGGTTGAAAAACGGATTGATGTTGGATGCGTAGATGTAAGGTTGAAATTTGTATAGTTTATACACCGATAAATTCCTTCGTTTTTATGTATTGTTTGTGAGTGCATTAGTCCAGTTTATATACCTACACATGTATATCCGTTAAAAACGCGTTTAATCCTATAACATTTACAGGATAAATGTCATATACGAATTTTATATTCAGTTACGTAGTGAATTATTTTCTATTAAGATGTGTGCAAAATCTGCACTAGATTAAGGTAGCACAATACAAAAACAACTAAATTTTATCAAAATTTCATTTTCAGCTGTTTTTGTTACTTTTTAATATTCCAAAACCACAGAAGAAAAATTTATTTACATATCTTGCACTGTTAATGAGTGTTGATGATAATTAGTTTTATAAACAAATGCACGTGTCTGACTGATACAAGATAGAAACATGTGGGCAGTACTTTGTGGTTTATCAATAGAATCATTTGACAGCTTTATGACCACTGACCATCAATAAAAATAACAGTTATGAAAAAGAGGTGGATTAGGGATTTATGGAAAAAAGAAGTTATTGAATTCCAAATAAAAATACATTTCTTTATTGGAGCTGCCAGGAGAAAAAAAACCCAACTATTACATGTATTAGGAGATATAGAGGGAATCAAAATATAAATGTACAGATATTAAACAAATATAATTGTACAACAATTAATGTTTCTAATGTTTATACTAGAATATCTTAAGGAGAATATTGAAATATGATATAAAAAAGAAGAAGTGGTATGATTGCCAATGAGACAACTCTCCACAAAAGACCAAAACGACACAGACATTAACAACTATAGGTCACCGTACGAATTCTTTTTGAAAGAAAATACAAATTGAATATTTCATTATGAAACTGCAAAAAAATGAAAAAAAAATGTACTTAGTTTGTGTAAAACACCTTATTGTCATTGTATACAATTACAATTTTAGAAATCCCCCATATGGATCATCTAGACTGACCAACTGATCATTTTGTGTACAAAGCATAACTTACTTTTTGTAACAATGCAAAAATCAAAACATATTTTTTATGTACTAAATGAATAAAAGCCATATTGAAGAAAGTAAATGCAATGTGTACTTAAACTTCTGAGATCATTTATAGTAAAGGTTTATCATGGTGGGTGGAGTTTTGACCATATCTGTAGCAACTGACTTCCAGCAAGGTCACTAATGATATAAAATCTCCCGCCAGATCTGATTTTTGTTGCATAGGGTGTGCATTTCTTTATATATTTAGAATTGCTGAAATGGAATCCTTTCTTACTGGTAAAAACCTAATTGATTTATGATTAAAGGCTAATCCTGAAGTATCCCCATGGTACATGTGTGAATTATATTGAAGTTAATGGGGTACAAGTGGGAAAATTCTTTTTTAATCAATTGTGACACATTCATTTTTGTCATGAAAATGTAGTTTTAAATGAAATTAGCTCCTCAATAGGTGTCCCTATATGCCTGATTTTCACACATGTTGTTCCTTGACCAGTTATCTTAAAAACCATGTCTCAGATTTCCAAAAACATCAATAGAACACATTTTATACCCAATTGAATTAAGTGATCTCTTATGAATTGAGGTTGCAAACTTCATTGGCGGTTTATGAGAGAATGAAATACAATAGGAAAAATCTGAGACACTGTTTTGGAGGTCAAACTGTGCTGCACAAGAATCTATAAAATATTTTGGGATGCTATACATAACAAAGAGGCTAATATCATTCAAGTGTGGACATCACAATATAGCAACTAATTACATAATAATTAATTATTGTAATAATTATGTCATAATAAATTATCACCTTTGAAAGATTAATCTTTGTACTTTGTTTTGGTACCTCATTTATAAAATTCAAAGTTGAAATGAAGAAATTACATCAGTTTATAGTTGTCTGATTGGGGGTGAAAAAATCTTTGTATTGTGCTACCTTAATTTGATAGTTTGATATACACTGATATACATTCAAAAAAAGTTTAATGTTTCTCAGTAAATATATGATTGATAACCTATGTCATAATCCTTCACTGCACTATACGGGTAACAATTCACCAAAATAACGTACACCTCCCAGCTGAATTCAGACGCAATTTCAAATTGTAAATAATTACTAAAAATGTTCTGGTATCTGGAAATGAAAAGGTTCAGGTGAATCCCTTTTAAGGAAGTCGGTAATTATTATTCAGTGAGAAACCGTAATAGTTGATGCGAAATGAATAAAATAAACGTAGTGCAAGCTTTTTTTCTTGCATTGCTGTCTGAAATTGCCAGCTCCAAAAATGTCAATTCCGTGAAATGTTTGCCTACATGTTTATTAACCGTACAAACAAATTTAGATAGATATCCCGTACTCGAAATTAAAATGTTACATTTGTTAAGATTGGAAGGATAATGTAACACAGCAATACAATAGACAGTGGACAACAACATGGCAATATGAGATAACGGAAATAGAAGTAACTTTCCATATATACTATATTTTCACTGAACTTTAAATTTATTTAGGGGCCAGCCGAGGAACACCCCTGATTGCGGGATGTTCACTCTGCGTTAAAGATTCATTGGTGGCCTTCAGCTGTTGACTACTTTGTGGTCGAATTGTTGTCTCTTTGACGTATTCCCCATTTCCACTCTCAATTCTATATTTTGTACTGACATGGTAGCGGTTTTTTTTCTTAGAATACTGTTTGATACGCACATTTTTTTATTTTATCTCAGACTTTCGAGTAACTCTTTCTAATAAATGATATAAATTTATTTTATTTTTTGTTTAGCAGGTGTCTTAATATAGTCATAATAGTTAGTTCACATGTAAACATGCCATATAAATCTGATGACTTTTGATATGCTAGTTTTTTTTTCTTTTCTTTCCGTTTGTTGCTAATGGGACTAACATATTCTTAAATTAGTTTTATGCACTTCTCCTCTTTGAATTTAACTTCAGGTTTGGCATTTTTATTATATCTTTTCAATATATGTATCCCGTATATAGAATTGTAATATATTGAATTAAATTATCAAATTGATTCCTTTTGATAGCTATTATGCGTGTGTTTCGCTGTGCTATATGTTCTCCCATTTATTTGTATTGTAGTCCTGTCATGTAATGTTTTCATTTAATGTTATATTTTACATTGCCATAAAAGCAAGACGTTTGCTAGCCACAAAACCAGGTTCAACCCACATTTTTTTTCTTAAAATGTATTGTTCCATGTCAGGAAAATTGTCATTGTTATATTATAGTTCGTTTTTGGTTTTGTTACATTTTAGTGTTGTGTCGTATTTCTCCTCTTATCTCTTATATTTGATATGTTTCCCTCAATTTTAGTTTGTAATCCCGTTTTTTCCCCAATCGATTTATGAAATTCGAACAGCAGAAAACTACTGTTGCCTTTATTTACTTACATAATATTTAGCAAAACCCTTAAGAATGGTTTTTGGTCCTCCGATATTTTAGTAAAATTAAACAGTTGGACAAAAATGATCTTTTCTTATTTCGCTTATCAAGTCGTTCCCTGAATACTGCCTCGCTTTTTTTAAGGTTTGAACACAAAGTATGCTTAATTTGTTTTGTATTTCATTCAAAATCAATCATTTTACATTGTACTTTTTGTCACGTACTACAGTTATATTGTAATGGCGTTTAAAAAACTTGACCAGGTTTCTTCCAGAATAATAATTTAAATATACAATGCTTTCGGGACATTAAAAGTGACGTTATTTATTAAATTACTGTACTTAGGTGGATGAATGTAACATTTTTTTCCTTTTCCTTTTTAGACCTCTGCCAACCCATCAAAGTTTTTATTATGATCACCAATTTTTACCCTGTTTTGATATAATGCCAGTATTCCGTGACTACATTTTAACAATAGCCTTGTAGTATTAAAAAACCCAACTAAATGATACTCATATTTTTTTTTTTGTAGACTTGCTTTATATTTAGCTTTTTATAATGTATCGGTACTTTTTCTTGTATATATTGTTTTTTGTTCACTGAATAGCACTAAAAGAACGTTTACTAAAGAGACATTCAAATTCATAAGTCGCGAACAAACTGCAAACGCCATGCCAAAAAGAGAAACAGCGAGAAGACGACTCACAGCACACAACACATATAATAGAAAACTTAATAGGGAGCAACACAATCCCCAAGTGAAAAAAGCCTTTTTTATATGGGGATTATGTAGTGTTACTCCTGTAAGTACAATCCCGTAGATAAGACTTCCTTTTCTGGTCATGACAATTAGAAAATAGACGTCATCATCTGTTGAACAAACATTCGATGAAATTCAACCATCTAGTGATGATGTCAGTAAAAGTTTCGAAGGTGGATCATTTCAACTTTAATACTTGGAAATCTTGGTTTGATGACTTTCTCAAAAATATGAAACCTCTCTCAAGGACATTATGATGAGACATGTAAGCTCTAGAATACCGTAACAACGGAGACATATATACTCCACATGCAGGCGCTGCTTGAATGTTGGTGCATACCAATGAACAGTTAACAATTTGGAAGCTGCAATAATTTATTTTGTCGTTAACTTTTGTTTTCATCCGACTCTTATTGTCAATTTCAAGATAAAAGGTACACTGGACTGTATCTGTTATCTGTTACTTTTGTTATTTTATGTTCAATGAGAAAGGTGTGTTCAATATAAGTTTAATTTTCAAAAACCTTTTTAAAAAAAACTAATATTCCAAGAATTGTGTATGTGCTTTAAATGCACCCAAATTGCAATACCATCAAAACCAGGTTTGTTCATAATTAGATATAGGAAGATGTGGTGTGAGTGCCAATGAGACAACGCTCCATCCAAATAACAATTTAAAAAAAAAACAGTAAACCATTATAGGTCAATGTGCGGCCTTCAACACGGAGCCTTGGCTCACACCGAACAACAAGCTATAAAGGGCCCCAAAATTACTAGTGTAAAACCATTCAAACAGGAAAACCAACGGTCTTATCTATATAACAAAAGGAGAAACGAGAAACACGTATATATTACATAAACAAACGACAACTACTGTACATCAGATTCGTGACTTAGGGCAGGTACAAACATTTGCAAGGGGATTAAACGTTTTAATAGATCCAAACCTTCTCCTTTTTCTGAAACAATAGCATAACATCACAACATAGAAAAACGCACGATAAAATATCAATTGGCAGACTTAACTCAATCAAAAAACGTAAATTAAGGTGGTACCCAACACTTTCACTAAAATTAATTTGGCTCGTTTAATTTTCATAAAATTTTGACAAAGTATTTACTTTGACCCTTTAACAAAAATATAAAAAAATTCAAAAAATTTGAACCAAGCGTTTTATCAGAAAAATTACACTGGTTATATAGCAGTTTGACAAACACTAATTTTGATCATTGAGAAGCTTTATATTGCCTTCACAAGGCAACGTAATTAAAACGTTTAGCTGGTATTACAGAGTTATCTCCCTGTAGTGTTAGGTACCACCTTAACCATAAACAGTTAATTACAAACGATCCGTCAGATTATAATGACAACTCAAATGAAAAAACCGACAAATGTCGACTTGACAAACAATTTTCACAAAGCATGCAAGAAATTAAAAGCTGATAAAATGAAACATTCAATTATCCGTGAGTTCACTTAACTGTTCCACTTGATTTAAATGTTTCTGTCTCACTAACAGTTGCCAAATTTATTTAATGCTAATAAAATGAAAAAGATTTTTCTACACACTGAATATAGTTTACTAATTACATAAAGAACCGTGAATCAAGAAAACTTATTATCATTAACCTATATATATATAGGCGTAAAAAATAATTTTCAAATGTGCAGATGTATAATATATTCATTAAATAATATAGTAAAATAAGGAAAAGTTAACAGTTCCATTCTATCGATTTCATCTTCAATTGGGACTCTTCAGGATAACTGATGTAGTGTATCTATAGAAGACGTCGTTAAGGAGGGTTGTGACGTTCCGGCATTGTTCGTTATTAGAAATTCTCTGGATTAAATCTCAATCGGAATGTTGTTATGGAATATCGTTCCATCTCTTTTTCTATAATTATGCTTCTTCTCGTCTACATTGAAAAATAGTCATTATTTGAAAATGTATTTTACCACAAGTGTCAAGATGGGTATTAATTGGGGAATTTCTCTACTGTGTTTTATTTGTTCTTTGTGAACTCGCACCCGTTCACAGAGGCTATTCCCTGTCTGTCCAATATAATTTTCGTGATAACCAGGACATGTGACGCAGTAAATAAGATTTGTTGTCTTACAAGTCATATTGGTGTTTACATGATTTTTTTTTTGCCATCTTTAAATGATTTCATTTTACCCGTTTCTAAATATTTTATATCTTGACCGCAAACACCGCATCTTGAATCTCCGCAAGACTTTATTTCAAAGTCACTAACCTTCGGTTCGAACCGAGCTCTGGTTAAGCGTTTCTTTAAATTTGTAGGTTGTCTTCGGCTGTAGAATAAGTTTCCTTCCGGTATCATTTTTTTCATAGTTTCACTTTCATGAAGAATCGGAAGGTTTGATTCAATTGTATTTAAAACGTTTGGTAAATACGGGTCATGTGTACTAACAAATGGTGTTTTTTTTAAAGTTTTCATCCGTGTTTTTCACTTTCGGGGTTCGTTATTCTTGAAGTGACAGTAGTTTAGATTTTCGAATTCTACTTTCAATTAGACTCTCTGGGTATAACTGTTGTGTCAAATAGCCTTTTAATTCCTTCAAACGTACTTCTCGAATGTTATTGTCCGATACTAAAGCACAAATCCGCCTGGCCATACAGTAAGGTATATTTTGTTTTGTATGGGACGGATGACACGAATGAAAATTTAAGTATTGATGGGTGTCTGTGGATTTATAATAAATATCAAAATTTTCATATTTTCGAACAATTTTAACAGGACGAGTACAGAATTCGGGTTAAAATGTCAATACTTTGTATGACCACCTCTTGCATTTATGACCGCCTGACACCCCAGTCGCATGGAATCAATAAGACATCGAATAAAATCTTGAGGGATGTTGTTACATTCCCTGAAAAGTGTTGTTCGGAGCTGAGTTAACTTTTCCCATGTTTCCGGTGGATTTTGACTATTTCTGATACGTCGTCCAAGTTCGTTCCAAAGATGTTCAATTGGTGATAAATCTGGAGACATTGCTGGCCAAGGCAACACACAAATATGGTTATTCTCCAAAAAGGTCAAAATGTGTGCCACGTGACAACGGGCGTTTTCCTGCTGAAAAACGTGGTTAAAACAATGTCTTCGGAGAAACGGGAGGACAACTGGAGCCAGAATTTCGTCCCCATACCTTGTTGAATTTAGGTTATCAACGATGATTTTGAGCTCGGTGCGTTCCTGGTAGGTAATTCCGCCCCATACCATGATGCCGCCACCACCAAACCGATCTGTTTCTTGCACCATTCATCAGCAAATCGTTGATTGCGTCTCCGGTAAACCCTGGTTCTGTCGTCGCTAAATTCAAGTTGAATATAGATTCATCGGTAAAAAGGACCTGTCTCCATGTTTGCCTATTTCATCGGATCCGTACCCGTGTACATTGAGGTTGCGCCATCCTGTGACGCTGCGTAAGGATAGGTCCCTCCAATGGACGACAAGCTCTTAGACAAACTTGACGAAATCGGTTACGAACTGTTTGAGCAGATATTCTGTTGGCATGTCTTCCGTGGGTTTGTCGTGCAGTTTGTGACGCGTGTAAAAATCGAATCCGGAGATGAATGATGCGGATGTGTCTGGACGTAACGTCGTTTTCTTGGCCTGCCACTACGGGGGCGATCATGTGTTGTGCTAGTATCTCTAAGACGAGTCTCAAGCCTTGCAATAGTCATTTTAGAGACATTCAAATGATTTGCAACCTGCACTTGAGTCATTCCTGCTCTAAACACCCTAATAGCTCGTTCTCTCTCATTTTGGCGTAGACGGGGCATTGTTTTACGTGTAAATTTTTCAATTTTTTAATGCGACCGTTTGTTAACAATCGTGTGCAACGCAAAAAATGACAAAAAGAATAACTCGATTCCAACTCTATACAGGTAAATTTTTGAAAAAACGGTTATTTGTTTGAAATCAGAAAATGACGTCACGTCATTTCCGATATTTTATAAATGAGTTAATATGATAGAAAAATCATTCAGGTTACTAGTTTTAATCATGAAAATATTTGAAATTAATACTGTATTATGTGATATTTTCAAATTAAAAACCAATGTAAAGTTTCTTTTTTTGCATAGTATATATAAAAAGGGGGATCACGATTAATTTAATGGTGCAATCTCTTAGACAAAGGCGTTAAAACAAATTTCAAATAAGCTTATGAATATCAAAAACATTGTTACTCAGGTTGAAGTAAGATGTACGCTTCAAAAAAAAATATACCTTAAAATAATTTTAAACACACACAAATAATTAACCTATATTTGAATGTAGTAACACATTTTGACACGAAAACTCAACACTAACCAATGAACCATCGAGATGAGGTCTGCAATGTAGATAATATGATACCATTGACTTATGCACAGGGGTAATGGTTATATGCTACCTGTCAGATGTACACGTACATTTCACATTCATTGCATATACCAACTATAGTGTACCTTATGAAAAAAATGTCTGCAAAACGAATCAAAACTAACAAATAATAACATTGTCAAATTAAAAATGCAAATTAGGCCAATATCAGACAAAACTTGCCAGTGTGACATTACACCTTATGATCATTCTATACACCATATATAGTGTATCTACTGCTTGTATTAATAGTATCTGCAAAATGAACCCTAATTATGTAATTTTAACCTTTATTACTGATACATGGAATAAGGTTAAGGTAAGGTGAAGTCTGTTTGATACATATGTAGACCTTGCAAGAAATCCTTAGAAAAATTACTACTCACGATAAATATGCAAATCACCTAAAACAAAGCAGTCAATGAACTATTAAAATAAGGTCAGCCTCTTTCCTGTTATATATATTGGCAGTTCCGTATGGAAATCGATGGAGGTTATATTGACTCATGCTATGACGAATGAGCGATCATAAAAGACACTAACAGAAAGCAGTATATCCCCCTTTTTTTTAAGGGAAACAAATATATAAAGAAAAAACAATTTCAATTGTGCTATTTTTTTTATCTTTGTTTAACCGCATCATTATAATTAAAAGGTAACTGTTATTATCACACGTTCATTATAAAGTACTAGCTACTAAATATCACCATGATCATTATAATGAACAAGCAACTATGAATATCCTTCAATCAATGTCATCGGTTTTTTTCTGTTTTCTATTCACTCTCAAGGATCTAAAAAAGAGAAACAAATAGTTTTACACAATGTCCCCAACCTTTTTATGAAAATTTTCTGATATTAAAAAAAACATTATGAATGTAAATGCCATATTCACGACTGTATTATCTAATGTCATAACGGGAGAGAGAATATTTATCTAATGTGTAGATTATGGAAGACACGTGTATGTTTGTCTCTTTTTAACTGTTTCACTTTCTAATAAAATTTACAGAGCATGTTTTCATATTCTGCATACACTAATCTGGTTATACCCAGTTCTACTTTTCGTTTAGTATTTTCAACAAATTGTTGAAAGTGTTTATCATTGCCATAAAACCCGACAATCCAACTTACAAGCTTCAAAAAATATTGCAAGCCAAATTTTTACTTAAGTTGTGTAAGTCTATAATGAGACGGAATTATGCTTGTCGATTGATTTACTCAATGTGTAATCTTTATGATATACTTATAACTACTCAAGGATGTTTCATTCAAACGTACATGAGACCAAGAGAAGGCACTATGAAAATAAGGTAAAAATCTTTTCACTGTACAATTAGTTTAACACCAACCTATTGTTGGATTTTTGAATTGCTTCTCTTGGTATTTTGCATGTTTTATGGATTTACCTTTATTGATATCTGTAGAATTTTAATGTAAATCTATTTTAACTCTTAAGGTTCAAAACCAAATGCATTTCATGCCTTTTAATACAGTAATGCACATGAATTTGGTATGGTTGAGTAAATTTTGATAAATCAATAATTCAGATAACTCGAATGTCCCACACCTGTCGATTTATGCAGCAGAAGTAAAATTAAGTCCATTTTTGTTTTGTTTTAAATAGAGTAATAACCATGTTACTTACTCTTACAATCAAATAATTTGTTTGTTAAAACACTTTAAATGTTATAATTCATAAGAAAAAAACGGCAACTTTTTTGTATTTATTGAAAAATTGGTGTTATCTTTAATGTTTTCTTACATCAAATTCTTTATGGAATATTTCAAAAACTTAATTAAAAACTTTTTTTACATTTAAAAATAAAACGTAAAATATTGTTCACTTGTTATCCACATTGCCCAATAAATGTTTGGAAAACATTATAGAATTAACAACATTTTTTTCTAGAGGTTATTGATGTGTAAAGCAGGGCTCTTAATCACAAACTTAACATAAAAATCCTTCGGACTTTTATTCAGTTTGTGAGTTGATCGCCCTTATAATTCTTAAGCCAAATAATCGCTATTTTTAATTAACATTTTTTGTGTAAACGCTACTATAAAAACCATCAATTGCACAATTGACATGCCGTAACTAAGGAGTTGGTCGCCATATTGACTTTCTAAAATCCACAAATGTTTGTAAAATGCAACGGAATCTAAAATAGAATAACACCTACCTCGAAAACTTCATTTTAATGAGGTATTATCTGATTATGAAGCGTGCAAGTATTGAAATAATATATCTAATGTAAGTTTTCATTCGTATGACGTCGTGTTTTGCCATGACGTAAATTCGCCAAATCATTCATAAAATATCGCGGACTTTTATTTGAATTAAAATTTGATTCATTTTCGAAGCTTTAGTGTATTTATTTTATTTCTTTTTTTGATATATATGCAATAAAATAGTCACAACTGAAATGCATTTTTTTTTATCTCAATTTGCTGAAAATCCAAGGATTACTGCAAGCTTGTGTACCGCGCATTAATAGATTACGAAAGTAGCTTCGGAAACATGGTTTATCGAAGTGTAAACTTAGAGAAAATTTCTAATTGACCAATTATAAATATAGATATAGATATGCAAATCATATAAGAATTATAGCTATGTATTTTATCAAAGTTATCTGTTAATTTGGTTATCTGTGAGATTTTACTTTGACTTAAAACTATCGCAGAGACCATCTTGATAAGTTAATACGTCTCAGTAAGTAATAAGTTCTTATCATGAAATATGTCTTATTTTATAATGCAAATACTATATAAATTAAACGCGATGTAAGGTATACATCTATGACACTACAAATTAAAGAAACCAAAATGAAAGACATAAACATATCAACACAGTGTGACGGACCACATGCAGGGATTAACGACTTATACATGTTAAACATGCGATATCAAGCATTTATCTACGATTCATTTTCAAACTGAATTTTAACTTTAAGTCACTTAATATTTACTGACGAATAGAAGCATCTGATGCAGTACAATTGGTGCCATCAATGGTTTCAAAGAACAAATAAATTTTCTCAGCGATTGTAAATAAATATTTCTTTACAAGTTATCGTGTTTAGATATAATTTTGTACCAGCTTATTTCTTCCATGACAATTTTGAAGTATTAAACATTTTAAATCGATTGTTCGCTCGATTGTTGTTGATAAATCTCTAGAGACATATATCAAAGTTTCCAATGCAAAATGAATTTAGTAAGAAATGGTCGATTAATTTCAAATGCAAAACATGAAGACATTTTTCCATTCAGTATAATACTTCCTTGGATGTTTGTCGGTTTTTTCCCCGTTTTGTATTAATATCGTTTTTTTTTTGTTTTTTTTTATGTTAAAAAAAAAAAACACGCAACATCGTGTAACCATAGTTCCTTCTCTTTATTAAATGGAAATGGAAACATTGATCCATTGGTTTAAGCTTAACATTACAAGGAAAAAAAATCTCATGAATATTCATGATAACGACAATAATAAATTAATACTTACTAGTACATGTACCAGATTTGAGAATGATATCATCAATAGCAATGTCACTCTGGTCATCTGCCCCCCAAGTCACATTAATGACGATCTATAACATAAAACATTTGTGAATGGTATTGCAATACACTGACACAAACTATATTAAATATGTTGGTACTTATTTTTCACTTTTACGTTTTAAATACAAACTTTTTTTTAGATGTATTGTTAATTGTAATTTTATTTATTTTACATTGAGAAAAATTTACCTTAATATTTAATTTATTTTCTGTAATTCATACGTGATCTTGATCTTTCTTGATTTGTTTGAAAAAGAATTAACCATATATACCAATATCTTTTACTAAAGTGTGGTATATCAAGTTACACAATACTTACAGGATGATAACTAAAGTGTGATATGTCAAGTTACACAATACTTACAGGATGATAACTAAAGTGTGATATGTCAAGTTACACAATACTTTCAGGATGGTACACAAAGTGTGGTATGTCAAATTACACAGTACTTACAGGATGATACCTAAAGTATATAAAGTTACACAATACTTACAGGATGATACCTAAAGAGTGGTTTGTCAAGTTACACAATAGTAACAGGATGATACCTAAAGTGTGGTATATCAAGTTACACAAAACTTACAGGATGATAACCAAAGAGTGATTTGTCAAGTTACACAATACTTACAGGATGATACCTAAAGTGTGGTATATCAAGTTACACAATACTTAAAGGATGATACCTAAAGTGTGGTTTATCAAATTACACAAAACTTACAGGTTGATAACAACAGTTTTGTATGTCAAGTTACACAATACTTACAAGATGATAACTAAAGAGTGGTATGTCAAGTTACACAATAGTAACAGGATGATAACTCAAGTGTGGTTTGTTAAGTTACATAATACTTACAGGATGATAACTTATGTCTGGTATGTCAAGTAACATAATACTTACAGGATGATAAGTTAAGTCTGGTATGTCAAGTTACTTAATACTTACAGGATGATACCTAAAGAGTAATGTAACAAGTTACACAATACTTACAAGAAGATAACTAAAGTGTGGTATGTCAAGTTACACAATAGTAACAGGATGATAAGTTAAGTCTGGTATGTCAAGTTACTTAATACTTACAGGATGATACCTAAAGAGTAATGTAACAAGTTACACAATACTTACAAGAAGATAACTAAAGAGTGGTATAACAAGTTACACAATACTTACAAGATGATAACTAAAGTGTGGTATGTCAGGTTACACAATACTTACAGGATTATAACTAAAGTGTGGTATGTCAAGTTACACAATACTTACAAGATGATAACTAAAGTGTGGTATGTCAAGTTACATAATACTTACATGATGATATCTAAAGAGTGGTATAACAAGTTACTCATTACTTACAAGATGATAACTAAAGTGTTGTATGTCAAGTTACACAATACTTACAGGATGATAGCTACAGAGTGGTGTGTCAAGTTACACAATACTTACAGGATGATAACCAAAGAGTGGTATTACAAGGTACACAATACTTACAAGATGATAACTGAAGTGTGGTATGTCAAGTTACACAATACTTACAAGATGATAACAGAAGTGTTGTATGTCAAGTTACACAATAGTAACAGGATGATAACTAAAGTGTGGTATGTCAAGTTACACAATACTTACAAGATGATAACAGAAGTGTTGTATGTCAAGTTACACAATAGTAACAGGATGATAACTAAAGTGTGATATGTCAAGTTACACAATACTTACAAGATGATAACTAAAGTGTGGTATGTCAAGTTACATAATACTTACATGATGATAACTAAAGAGTGGTATAACAAGTTACACAATACTTACAGGATGAAAACTAAAGTTTGGTATGTCAAGTTACACAATAGTAACAGGATGATAACTTAAGTCTTGTATGTCAAGTTACATAATACTTACAGGATTATAACTAAAGTGCGATATGTCAAGTTACATAATACTTATAGGATTATAACTAAAGTGTGATATGTCAAGTTACACAATACTTACAAGATGATAACTAAAGTGTGGTATGTCAAGTTACACAATACTTACAAGATGATAACAGAAGTGTTGTATGTCAAGTTACACAATAGTAACAGGATGATAACTAAAGTGTGGTATGTCAAGTTACACAATACTTACAAGATGATAACAGAAGTGTTGTATGTCAAGTTACACAATAGTAACAGGATGATAACTAAAGTGTGGTATGTCAAGTTACACAATACTTACAAGATGATAACAGAAGTGTTGTATGTCAAGTTACACAATAGTAACAGGATGATAACTAAAGTGTGATATGTCAAGTTACACAATACTTACAAGATGAAAACTAAAGTTTGGTATGTCAAGTTACACAATAGTAACAGGATGATAACTTAAGTCTTGTATGTCAAGTTACACAATACTTACAAGATGATAACTAAAGACTGGTATGTCAAGTTGCATAATACTTACAGGATGATAACTAAAAACTGAGTGGTTTGTCAAGATATATAATACTTACAGGATGATACCTAAAGTGTGGTATATCAAGTTACACAATACTTACAGGATGATACCTAAAGTGTGGTTTATCAAGTTACACAAAACTTACAGGTTGATAACAACAGTGTTGTATGTCAAGTTACACAATACTTACAAGATGATAACTAAAGAGTGGTATGTGAAGTTACACAATAGTAACAGGATGATAACTCAAGGGTAATTTGTCAAGTTACATAATACTTACAGGATGATAACTTATGTCTGGTATGTCAAGTAACATAATACTTACATGATGATAAGTTAAGTCTGGTATGTCAAGTTACTTAATACTTACATGATGATAACTAGAGTGGTATAACAAGTTACACAATACTTACAAGATGATAACTAAAGTGTGGTATGTCAGGTTACACAATAGTAACAGGATGATAAGTTAAGTCTGGTATGTCAAGTTACATAATACTTACAGGATGATAACTAAAGAGTGGTGTAACAAGTTACACAATACTTACAAGATGATAACTAAAGTGTGGTATGTCAAGTTACACAATAGTAACAGAATGATAAGTTAAGTCTGGTATGTCAAGTTACATAATACTTACAGGATGATAACTAAAGAGTGGTGTAACAAGTTACACAATACTTACAAGATGATAACTAAAGTGTGGTATGTCAAGTTACACAATAGTAACAGAATGATAAGTTAAGTCTGGTATGTCAAGTTACACAATACTTACAGGATGATAACTAAAGTGTTGTATGTCAAGTTACACAATACTTACAAGATGATAACTAAAGTGTGGTATGTCAAGTTACACAATAGTAACAGAATGATAAGTTAAGTCTGGTATGTCAAGTTACATAATACTTACATGATGATAACTAAAGAGTGGTATAACAAGTTACACAATACTTACAAGATGATAACTGAAGTGTGGTATGTCAAGTTACACAATACTTACAGGATGATAACTACAGAGTGGTGTGTCAAGTTACACAATACTTACAGGATGATAACCAAAGAGAGGTATTACAAGCTACACAATACTTACAAGATGATAACTGAAGTGTGGTGTGTCAAGTTACACAATACTTACAAGATGATAACTAAAGAGTGGTATGTGAAGTTACACAATAGTAACAGGATGATAACTCAAGTGTGGTTTGTCAAGTTACATAATACTTACAGGATGATAACTTATGTCTGGTATTTCAAGTAACATAATACTTACAAGATGATAACTAAAGAGTGGTATAACAAGTTACTCAATACTTACAAGATGATAACTAAAGTGTTGTATGTCAAGTTACACAATACTTACAGGATGACAACTACAGAGTGGTGTGTCAAGTTACACAATACTTACAGGATGATAACCAAAGAGAGGTATTACAAGCTACACAATACTTACAAGATGATAACTGAAGTGTGGTATGTCAAGTTACACAATACTTACCAGATGATAACTGTAGTGTTGTATGTCAAGTTACACAATAGTAACAGGATGATACCTAAAGAATGGTATAACAAGTTACACAATACTTACAAGATGATAACTAAAGTGTGGTATGTCAAGTTACACAATACTTACAGGATGATACCTAAAGAATGGTATAACAAGTTACACAATACTTACAAGATGATAAATAAAGTTTGGTATGTCAAGTTACACAATAGTAACAGGATGATAACTTCAGTCTTGTATGTCAAGTTACATAATACTTATAGGATTATAACTAAAGTGTGGTATGTCAAGTTACATAATACTTACATGATGATAACTAAAGAATGGTATAACAAGTTACACAATACTTACAAGATGATAAATAAAGTTTGGTATGTCAAGTTACACAATAGTAACAGGATGATAACTTCAGTCTTGTATGTCAAGTTACATAATACTTATAGGATTATAACTAAAGTGTGGTATGTCAAGTTACATAATACTTACAGGATGATAACTAAAGTTTGGTATGTCAAGTTACACAATAGTAACAGGATGATAACTTAAGTGTTGTATGTCAAGTTACACAATACTTACAAGATGATAACTAAAGACTGGTATGTCAAGTTACATAATACTTACAGGATGATACCTAAAGTGTGGTATATCAAGTTACACAATACTTACAGGATGATACCTAAAGTGTGGTTTATCAAGTTACACAAAACTTACAGGTTGATAACAACAGTGTTGTATGTCAAGTTACACAATACTTACAAGATGATAACTAAAGAGTGGTATGTGAAGTTACACAATAGTAACAGGATGATAACTCAAGTCTGGTTTGTCAAAAGTTACATAATACTTACATGATGATAACTAGAGTGGTATAACAAGTTACACAATACTTACAAGATGATAACTAAAGTGTGGTATGTCAAGTTACACAATATTAACAGGATGATAAGTTAAGTCTGGCATGTCAAGTTTCATAATACTTACAGGATGATAACTAAAGAGTGGTGTAACAAGTTGCACAATACTTACAAGATGATAACTAAAGTGTGGTATGTCAAGTTACACAATAGTAACAGGATGATAAGTTAAGTCTGGTATGTCAAGTTACATAATATTACAGGATGATAACCAAAGAGTGGTATTACAAGCTACACAATACTTACAAGATGATAACTGAAGTGTGGTATGTCAAGGTACACAATACTTACAAGATGATAACTGAAGTGTTGTATGTCAAGTTACACAATAGTAACAGGATGATAACTAAAGTGTGGTATGTCAAGTTACACAATACTTACAGGATGATAACTAAAGAGTGGTATAAAAAGTTACACAATACTTAAAGGATGATACCTAAAATGTGGTTTATCAAGTTACACAAAACTTACAGGTTGATGACAACAGTGTTGTATGTCAAGTTACACAATACTTACAAGATGATAACAAAAGAGTGGTATGTCAAGTTACACAATAGTATCAGGATGATAACTCAAGTGTGGTTTGTCAAGTTACATAATACTTACAGGATGATAACTTAAGTGTGGTTTGTCAAGTTACTAAATACTTACAGGATGATAACTTATGTCTGGTATGTCAAGTAACATAATACTTACATGATGATAACTAAAGAGTGGTGTAACAAGTTACACAATACTTACAAGATGATAACTAAAGTGTTGTATGTCAAGTCACACAATACGTACAGGATGATAACTACAGAGTGGTTTGTTAAGTTACACAATACTTACAGGATGATAACCAAAGAGTGGTATTACCAGCTACACAAAACTTGCAAGATGATAACTGAAGTGTGGTATGTCAAGTTACACAATACTTACAAGATGATAACTGAAGTGTTGTATGTCAAGTTACACAATAGTAACAGGATGATAACTGAAGTGTGGTATGTCAAGTTACGCAATACTTGCAGGATGATAACTAAAGTTTGGTATGTCAAGTTACACAATAGTAACAGGATGATAACTTAAGTCTTGTATGTCAAGTTACATAATACTTACAAGATGATAACTAAAGACTGGTATGTCAAGTTGCATAATACTTACAGGATGATAACTAAAAACTGAGTGGTTTGTCAAGATATATAATACTTACAGGATGATACCTAAAGTGTGGTATATCAAGTTACACAATACTTACAGGATGATAACTAAAGTGTGGTGTAACAAGTTACACAATACTTACAAGATGATAACTAAAGTGTGGTGTAACAAGTTACATAATACTTACATGATGATAACTAAAGAGTGGTGTAACAAGTTACACAATACTTACAAGATGATAACTAAAGTGTTGTATGTCAAGTTACACAATACTTACAGGATGATAACTACAGAGTGGTGTGTCAAGTTACACAATACTTACAGGATGATAACCAAAGAGTGGTATTACAAGCTACACAATACTTACAAGATGATAACTGAGTGTGGTATGTCAAGTTACACAATACTTACAGGATGATAACTAAAGTGTGGTATGTCAAGTTACGCAATACTTACAGGATGATAACTAAAGAGTGGTATAACAAGTTACACAATACTTACAGGATGATAACCAAAGAGTGGTATTACAAGCTACACAATACTTACAAGATGATAACTGAGTGTGGTATGTCAAGTTACACAATAGTAACAGGATGATAACTAAAGTGTGGTATGTCAAGTTACACAATATTTACAGGATGATAACTAAAGAGTGGTATAACAAGTTACACAATACTTACAAGATGATAACTAAAGTTTGGTATGTCAAGTTACACAATAGTAACAGGATGATAACTTAAGTCTTGTATGTCAAGTTACATAATACTTACAGGATTATAACTAAAGTGTGGTATGTCAAGTTACATAATACTTACATGATGATAACTAAAGAGTGGTATAACAAGTTACACAATACTTACAGGATGATAACTAAAGTGTGGTATGTCAAGTTACACAATACTTACAGGATGATAACTAAAGTTTGGTATGTCAAGTTACACAATAGTAACAGGATGATAAGTTAAGTCTGGTATGTCAAGTTACATAATACTTACATGATGATAACTAAAGAGTGGTGTAACAAGTTACACAATACTTACAAGATGATAACTAAAGTGTGGTATGTCAAGTTACACAATAGTAACAGGATGATAAGTTAAGTCTGGTATGTCAAGTTACATAATTCTTACATGATGATAACTAAAGAGTGGTGTAACAAGTTACACAATACTTACAAGATGATAACTAAAGTGTGGTATGTCAAGTTACACAATAGTAACAGGATGATAAGTTAAGTCTGGTATGTCAAGTTACACAATACTTACAGGATTATAACTAAAGAGTGGTGTAACAAGTTACACAATACTTACAAGATGATAACTAAAGTGTGGTATGTCAAGTTACACAATAGTAACAGGATGATAAGTTAAGTCTGGTATGTCAAGTTACACAATACTTACAGGATTATAACTAAAGTGTGATATAACAAGTTACACAATACTTACAGGATGATAACTAAAGTTTGGTATGTCAAGTTACACAATAGTAACAGGATGATAAGTTAAGTCTGGTATGTCAAGTTACATAATACTTACATGATGATAACTAAAGAGTGGTGTAACAAGTTACACAATACTTACAAGATGATAACTAAAGTGTGGTATGTCAGGTTACACAATACTTACAGGATGATAACTACAGAGTGGTGTGTCAAGTTACACAATACTTACAGGATGATAACCAAAGAGTGGTGTAACAAGTTACACAATACTTACAAGATGATAACTAAAGTGTGGTATGTCAAGTTACACAATAGTAACAGGATGATAAGTTAAGTCTGGTATGTCAAGTTACACAATACTTACAGGATTATAACTAAAGTGTGATATAACAAGTTACACAATACTTACAAGATGATAACTAAAGTGTGGTATGTCAAGTTACACAATAGTAACAGGATGATAAGTTAAGTCTGGTATGTCAAGTTACACAATACTTACATGATGATAACTAAAGAGTGGTGTAACAAGTTACACAATACTTACAAGATGATAACTAAAGTGTGGTATGTCAGGTTACACAATACTTACAGGATGATAACTACAGAGTGGTGTGTCAAGTTACACAATACTTACAGGATGATAACCAAAGAGTGGTGTAACAAGTTACACAATACTTACAAGATGATAACTAAAGTGTGGTATGTCAAGTTACACAATAGTAACAGGATGATAAGTTAAGTCTGGTATGTCAAGTTACACAATACTTACAGGATGATAACCAAAGAGTGGTGTAACAAGTTACATAATACTTACAAGATGATAACTGAGTGTGGTATATCAAGTTACACAATACTTACAAGATGATAACTAAAGTGTTGTATGTCAAGTTACACAATACTTACAAGATGATAACTAAAGTGTTGTATGTCAAGTTACACAATAGTAACAGGATGATAACTTCAGTCTTGTATGTCAAGTTACATAATACTTATAGGATTATAACTAAAGTGTGGTATGTCAAGTTACATAATACTTACAGGATGATAACTAAAGAGTGGTATAACAAGTTACACAATACTTACAGGATGATAACTAAAGTTTGGTATGTCAAGTTACACAATAGTAACAGGATGATAACTTAAGTCTTGTATGTCAAGTTACACAATACTTACAAGATGATAACTAAAGAGTGGTGTAACAAGTTACACAATACTTACAAGATGATAACTAAAGTGTTGTATGTCAAGTTACACAATACTTACAGGATGATAACTACAGAGTGGTGTGTCAAGTTACACAATACTTACAGGATGATAACCAAAGAGTGGTATTACAAGCTACACAATACTTACAAGATGATAACTGAGTGTGGTATATCAAGTTACACAATACTTACAAGATGATAACTGAAGTGTTGTATGTCAAGTTACACAATAGTAACAGGATGATAACTAAAGTGTGGTATGTCAAGTTCCACAATACTTACAGGATGATAACTAAAGAGTGGTATAACAAGTTACACAATACTTACAAGATGATAACTAAAGTTTGGTATGTCAAGTTACACAATAGTAACAGGATGATAACTGAAGTCTTGTATGTCGAGTTACATAATACTTACAGGATTATAACTAAAGTGTGGGATGTCAAGTTACATAATACTTACAGGATTATAACTAAAGTGTGGGATGTCAAGTTACATAATACTTACAAGATGATAACTAAAGTTTGGTATGTCAATTTACACAATAGTAACAGGATGATAACTTAAGTCTTGTATGTCAAGTTACACAATACTTACAAGATGATAACTAAAGACTGGTATGTCAAGTTGCATAATACTTACAGGATGATAACTAAAAATTGAGTGGTTTGTCAAGGTACATAATACTTACAGGATGATTTTAAGAGTGATATGTTAAGTTACACAATACTTGCAACATGGTTAATGAATTGTTGAAAGTCTCCCAAAGCAGTTAGTAACATAATACTTACAACATTAATTTAACAAACAGACCAAAGGAAACCATTATGAATGTTCAATTAAGTTCAGTGACGGTGTGTCATTTCAATTTGGCATTCATGTTTGTGATATTTATCCATGTCATTTGGAGTGCTGGATACTCGTCTCATTATCAATCATATGCAGATATAACTTTTTCCGCATTTCCATATATTGCGCGCTTTTTACATTTAAACGGCAACATGACATACTTTGATAGCAATTTCTGCTTAAGGATGTACTTAGGTGAGGATTTGTGGAATTGCAAATTGATACCTTAAATCAGAATAGCGATAGTTAAGGAACAAACTAAGCTGAAATATCGATAGGTCAAGGAGCTCCTTTTCGAGATAGCTATTTTTTTTTAAATGGCGGGAAAAAGCTAGTTCGGACTTTTATTTTATTTTACATTGGTATTATTTTGGTCTCGAATCAATAGAAAAAAATATAAAATCTACTTAAATTTAGAGCAAATGACCCTTGATGGCCTATTGTGTCTATATAAAAAGACAAATTGGTGTGAAAGGGTAAAATATTTTACATTGTATTATATGAAAGAAAACGAAGGAGTCTGAACATTTGATACAATTTCCAAAACCTCACATACGTACATCCTAAACTCTTATTTTTCATACATTGTTGATAAATGAGTCGTAGTATACATACACGAAGATTACTATATTGTGGGATATCTATGGTAGCAGTTTTCCAAGAGTCAGGATTAGGTTGCTGTCCTGTTTTTGACCATATTACAGTCTGAGATGTTTTATCTCCTGCAAATACACTCAAAGTTCCTATATCTGGTCCTTTCATATGGTACTGGAAGGACAGACACCAAGGACAGGCTGGAAACAAATCAGTTAATGATCAATATACTGCAACGACATCAATGAGACATGAAATTAAGATGTGACGAATACAATATTATTCACGTGACTATTTTGATTACTTATTCTTTCATCGTAAAGGAAATTTCCCATCGGCAGATAGTTTTAAAGTTTCATTAGCTACAAGTTCGATTTGAAATTACATATACGTTGTGTTCTTCTCTCAGAAATGTACCATGTTTACTGAAGAGGTATAATCATGTTGTATTGTAATATTGACGTCTGGCGTAACTGACGTATACTTGAAAATCAAATTGCAGACTCTGAAGCTTTTTTATAAGAATACGAAGTCTATAAAAAGGACCAATGCAACCAGTTAATTCAATACTAGTAACCTAGATCATGTTTGTTAAATCATGTCAGTAACGAAGTAATTATATGGCCTTCAAAATACCGTTTTGATTCATTACATCTCTGAAGAGATTTTAATTGTCGAAATTCGGATATGATGTACCAGTTTTTTGTGCACCTCATGTCTGCAGTATACCATTTTTTGCTCAAGTTAATCATGTGTTTTTTGTTTTCTGTTGGGTATAAAATTGATAATTAAGAACGTTTCGTTTTTCTGGTAATCCGTTTATTGGCAATCGAAATGACAATCAGCAGGATTTAAGAACATCCGTGCGTTTTGGTAAAATATACTTTTCCACTTTTCTGCTCTTTTTGTAAATGTTGTCTGGGCTGTATTGAGACCCCACTACAAATATGTTTTTTACATTCACACGTATAAAAATTTTGGTTTTTATTCGACAAAATTATATTTTGATGCTTATAAATTCATTCACAGAAAACAGCGATTTAATATTGCTCAACAAAATAACAACCTACAAAATGTTAAACAATTTGTGTTAAACCATTCAAATAAATAATTTACAAACACAGAAATTAATACGTTGCGTAATCACTGGTATTAAACTGATAAACGTCACTGGAATTACGACTATCCCTATATTGCGACGGCAGATATAGGTAAATGCTTTACAGTCATTTTTCTCATATGTAACATTTTTTTGTCAATTGTTACTCAGCTGCAAGGTTTTTCTATACCAATACACCATATTTGATTCGTAAAGGTACAATAGAATTGTCTAAAGGCTTTGAAAATTGTGCTGTTGAAAATTCGGGATGATAATCGTAACTCAATGGCATTTTTCTTTTTTTCGATAATCGTAATTTCTTTATCAGGTAATAGTAACTGAAAAATAATAAAATGTGTCTTTGAGCATTTCAATAGTATTTTGCGTATTAAAATGCAAATGTCCGGTTAAACGGTGACATAAAACCCAAAATACAAATAAATGTAGAAACTTACAGGTTCTAATATAGGATTAATTTTCTTATATATGTCCATTTATAACTGACAACACTATGCGCAACCGTTTAAAAGAGGGACGAAATTTACTAAAGGGACAGTCAAACACATAAACCGAAAATAAACCGATAACGCCTGGCTGAATATAAAAAAAAAAAAAAACAAACAGACAAACATATAATTAATATATACATGTACCTGTTAAAGGCATGGAAAATGAAGGAGCTGTCGAGTCAGTTATTGTGGTGAGTAGATATTCCAATTTCTTTCAAAGTTTCAATGTTGTGTTTAAGGGTATTTTCGGTTTGTTTTGTTGTTTTCTTGGTTTGTTTTATTTTGGGGAGGAGGGGGAGGAAAGGTGGGATTAGCAATATTCCATATCCCAAAAGTGCAATCCTTTCAATTCATTGCTCAAAATGAAAGTCCCGTATACCACATTATAATAGACCATACGTTCTGACTCTAATATAACGTTTATACTAATATTCTGTGCGAAATGAGCAACACTAACTTTATAACTGCATTATCGGATTGAACAGTTTATAATTTTCTCGTTGGATATGAGTATTCATATTGCCCTTTTCCTAATATATCAATAACAAGAATGTGTCCTCAGTACACGAATGCCCCACTCGCACTATCATTTTCTATGTTCAGTGGACCGTGAAATTGGGGTAAAATCTCTAATTTGATATTAAAATTAGAAAGATCATATCATAGGGAACATGTGTACCAAGTTTGAAGTCGATTGGACTTCAACTTCATCAAAAACTACCTCGACCAAAAACTTTACCTGAAGCGGGACAGACGGACGAACGAACGAACGGACGAACGAACGAACGAACGGACGCACAGACCAGAAAACATAATGCTCCTCTACTATCGTAGGTGGGGCATAAAAATGCATATAGTTTAATTTTGAAGTGAAATGTATAATTACGGTTTAAATAGTCGTTCATATTTTTTCCAGTGGAGTTTGTTTTTCTGTTTTATATCGATATAATAATATGATTTTAAAATCTACATTCACATATTTTAATCAAATAACCATGTAGACTAGAGGTATAGGGGGAGGGTTGAGATCTCACAAACATGTTTAACCCCGCCGCATTTTTGCGTCTGTCCCAAGTCAGGAGCCTCTGGCTTTTGTTAGTCTTGTATTATTTTAACTTTTAGTTTCTTGAGTACTATTTGGAGTTTAGTATGGCGTTTATTATCACTGGACTAGTATATATTTCTTTAGGTGCCAGCTGAAGGACGTCGCCTGGTGTGGGAATTTCTCGTTGCATTGAAGACCTGTTGGTGACCTTCTGGTGTTGTCTGCTCTATGGTCGGGTTGTTGTCTCTTTGGCACATTCCCCATTTTCAGTCTCAATTTTATAGGTTGCAATACACCATTAGATTGTATGGGCGCAGCCATTTTATGAGCATAACATGGTATTCAGAATTAAGAGTATAGGTAATCCTCATTGGTTGATATGTGCGCCCGTAAATTTTTATTATTAGAGACTTCGTGCATTCTGCATTATATCATAGGCAAACATTTTTTTTCCTTAGCCCTAACAGAAATGACATGTCTTTTCAACGCTAGAACGAGACACGTTTTTTAAGTGCAAAATTGATATGATTTTAAGTACAAAATACGTTAAGAAAAGCAACGCGAACCTATATTTTTTGGACCAAAAATGACTGTCCGAATAACTTTTCTCCAATTCTAGCAAGGATTTGTTAAAAGAATCGACTTTTTAAAGTCTGTATCACAAAAAAGGCTATCATTGTCGCCTATGGGGAAATTAATTGTTTATTGCAATCTGTATGTTAGGACGTTTCGTTAAACAGTGTGGATGGTAAATGATCTAGAATAGTTTATTGTTACTATTAAAATTTATAAATTTAAAATTGCCTCTTCTCTCATTCCCTTTTTTGGAGACATTCCTTATTATTTGAAATTTCTTTATTTTAACATAGTTCGTGTTTTCCCAAATTCCAAATTTCCTGAAGCTTGCGGTTCACCCTTTCAATTTTATGATATACTAGTACGTAGCTGTTTTCATTCAAACTATTATTCATACATGAACAAAAAAGAATGTCATAAAATGTTGGAACGATTTCGTGATTAATTCATCACCATAATTTTATCGTAAGATATACGTTTCAATGTCAATAACAATAAAACACTATCCAGTTACGATTATCCTCTGATTATAAGTATCATAATTACGATTATCTTTTTTTTCCCAGTTACGATTACCATCCCGAACTTTTCAACAGCAATTTTCAAAGAACTAGAGCACCGTTACGATACAAATATGATGTAAGGGTATAGAAAAACCTTGCAGCTGAGTAACTATTGACAACACAAATGCGACGTTTGAGAAAAAATGACTGTACAGATTTTACCCATATCTGCCGTCGCCATATTGGGAGAGTCGTAATTCCAGTTACGGTTATCGTTTTAATACCAGTGGTAATTAGGGCTTGGACTTTATACCGACGCCAAAAATCTCTAGGAAAAGTATCCTTAAAGATTCATAATAAAATTCGCAAGTAAACTGATTAAATCATTTCTTCTATGAATAGAAAACTGTACTGCCACCAAATCATTCATTTACAGAAAAGTCAGAAAATTTAGTGTTCTCCTAGTTTAGGCCACAATCCTATAGAACACTTATTCCACACAAAAATGGAACTTCCATATTAAAAACATAATAAAACAAAAACAAAAAAACCATGACAAAAGAAGAAATGCAATGTCTACGTACTTTACTACACATTCAAACAATTAATAGCAATAAAGCAGGAAAAAACAGCATTACAGTAGTTGAACATAACAACATCTACGCCAATGAGGGTGAATGTTAGTCAGACGAGGAAATAGACTATGTTGAAAAACTAGAAATCAACAAAAAAATACCACGATTTAAATTAATGAAATTGTATACAACATGAACAACGACAGCTACTTAGACGAAATAAAAGAATTTAATTAAATGTAAATTAAATTTATTTATTGAATTAACATATACATGTATTGAGACTCGACAAATCGAGTCGTCCTTTACTCTTATTATGATAACTTGAGCATGTGATAGCCGAGTAGTAAAAGTCCGTGCCATTTAACGGTCTCTTTTGCATTGAAAACCGAACGGAGAGGACGCTAAAAAATTAAGACCCGTCCTCTCCCACCCTTATGAACTGAATTTTGTTTGCTGCTGGTTTTATTTATTTTTCAGATGCTCCAGTCTTCATACAAATATCCGTCATGGTAACATGCTGAAGCCCAGTCACACAACCGGAGCGAAATGTAATTAATGTTATGCAGACTATGGATAGCCCAGCTGCTAATTCTGAAATATTTCTGAATGGGCCGCCCTTCAGTACACCAGCTTTAATTTGGAACGCCAAGCTGTGATACACTGATTAGTTCAATCGTGTTGTTGTTGTTAGAATGAATTTTGATTAAATGTTGCCATGACAGTTCAATATCCAAACAAAATTAGTGTGTGTTATTTGTTGTAGTGATATACAAATCAAGGCATCAATGGCGTCTGTTCGTCAATTCTGATATTTGGTTAATTTACACCAAGTGATCAAATGATATATTCAATAATATCGAAATACATCAAATACGAAAACCAATATATATATAAAAACACCCTTTGTCTACTTTCTGCCTACAATCCATAAACTGGATAACGAAATACTGTAAGACGTATATGAAAAACAAACTGAAAATATATTCCAAGAACCAACAAATCGTATCATTTCACATTGCAACGTTCAGTTAAAAAAAATCGAACAATAGTTGGAATTCTACTTATCACCTATCGTTAAAACACGAACGACTATTTATAAAGAAGATTTGAAGATACTTTTTTGGATAACAATTTATGATCGTTGACATCCATGTCTTTTATAAAATCATTGAGCATATATCATGTTTTTTTAAATGAGTATAAACTTTGTAAACCAGTAACCTCAATATCTTTTACTCTTCTCTTACTGACTAAAACCTGTTTAAACGGGACAGAATGATGTCCAATACTAACTTATAGAATAGAATACTTGGGTGATAATCAACTCTAATATATTTAATCTAAAATAATACTTGGATGATAATCAACTCTAATATATTTAATCTAAAATATTGTGAGGTACTCTTATTGGTTATATCAAAAAGCCTTTTGAATCCTTGGTTGCTTTTTTGCATGGTGTTAAGGTATTATTGATAACTGATATACAATTTCATGAGTTTTTTTTCTTTCTAACCAAAACATTAAATTCGGCATATTTTTGTACTAACAAATAATCCATCAATCGAAACCATTTTAATAGAGAAAAAAACTTTTTACAAAACACCCTGTAGAAGAGGCAACCATGTCAATCCCAAACATTCTTCTAAAGTCTAGTTATAACCTTCATAATTTCAGGTAGTCTGTTATTTCGTGAACATAAAGTAAAATGAAAATGAACAAAATAACTAGGGAAACACAATAACCAGTTATTATGAAAGTCCTACCTTGAAAGTTTGTATCATCTGTATCGAGTATAGCATATGAGAAAGGGAATTGGTTGGTTGTCTCTATGAACATGTAGTATATCCCCTCGGCTGCTGATGTGGGACCAGTGCCACTGGTAGGAGTAGAACCCTAAAGCGACAACAGTTAAAACATAAAAACCAATAAAATTAATATGTATTTATATCCACGTTCATTGCGTTATTTGTAGAAACACATGTTGAAGGTGTACCTTATCAACTTAGAAACTAGCAATCATTGTAACAGAGGGACGACATATACCAGAGGGGCAGTCAAATTCACGAAAGGGACAGGGATTGTAGTTACGACGTAAGGAACATATCCGATATCATCTTTGAAACGGTTATTCCATAACGGTTTCAATTTCACCATTTAGAACTCTTGTAATTTGTGGATTTATTCAAAACTGCTTTTTAAAAATTGTATGTTATTTTGTAATGTAATAGACTGAACAATCTAAAAAATATGCCACAGATTAACACTTTATAACCCTTTAAGATTACAAAAATAAGTATACAACTGATTTATTGAAATAATCAAATGTTAATACCAGAACCATTAAAGTGCATGTTAAATTAAGCTTCGTTTTTTTTTCTTCGCATTGTTTTAATGCTGACACAAATAACTCGGGAAGTCGTAGGTTTTTCGATAGATGCTGAAATAAAATTGTAAAATACGTCACTCAAAATTACGGAATCATAAGAAACTTTATAATAAAAGGATATGAGGGGTATATACCATGGACTCACATATTTCAATTTAAAACATACTCTCACACTTAGATGACCCCTTTGTCTATCTGAATACGGTCAGATAAAACTACCCGATTCTAAATATTTAATGCAAATGACATGTTGCAGATCCAAAGTATGCCTTGATTGCTTAATCATGTAAATTGTCTTTGTGAAATAAGATCGATAAAAGTCACATCTTAACCTTTAATCTGCCAATTTAATACAATTCGTTATTTACACCTAGACACACACTATTTCTTACATGAGTATTTATATTTACAGATTTTGACATACCTAAGGTACTTTTCATGTATGTGTGAAGGAAAAATAATATAATTTTGACACAGATATATGTTAGAAGTGTATATAATTTTGATATTAAAATGCAAATGTTAAAACTAACATGGACATTCAATATGTTTACCGTATATTTGCAGAGAAAAATTATACTTGTTTTTGTTAAAGAACTTACAGATCCCCGAGTCCAATCAAAATTATCCGAACTAGTTTGTTTAAAAAAACATTGTTCAGATGTCTCAAATCCACAGCTATAGGTTATTTCTGGTTTAACTGTTAATGATAATAAATCGTAGTATGTTTAAGTGGATGGAATCATATTAATAAGATCAATAAGTCTTAACTGTACCACTGATTTAGGGATGTCCTTTTGTCTATTTTGATTTATATTTCACTACAACATGCGTACAATGTAGCATCTCGAAAATATAATAAAAACTGTTTGTGTTCATATTTGTTGGTTTTAATTTTGCATCTGTTCCAACCAATAATAATATACAAATTGAAATGATTATCTGTTGATGGTTATGTGATTCAGGAATCATTTTGGCTAGTACTATATGTGATGACTTAATTAGCAGTTAATGTTACAGTCAAAACAAATAAAATAGCAGTATGAAGACATCATTAAGGACAACGTCGCACTATAAGCAATCTACCGTAATTGTTTTGTCTTCAACGGGAAAAGTTCAAATCAGATATAGTTTGTATAAATATGTTAATTTAGATTTAAAATGACGTTGTTGTTGGATGCACTAGTCGCCACTTTCTTTGAAGTCGATTAAAAACTATCTATGAAAGAGGAGGAAAACACTTTTCTATGAATTGTTTCAAAAACAACTTTTACAGTTCAATATTATTTGCAACGTGGCAGCATGGTATCTTATTCAAACACTTGCCTGTGGATTCCTCCTCTTCGCAACATGGCTTTTCGTGGCAGCATGTGCCTTTCTTAATCCATCCTGGTCCAAACTTTTGTTCACACGTTAGACCTTTTGTTCCACATTTACCATTAGAAGCCAGACATTGTCCAGTGAGTACTAAAGAGAACAGTACATCGATACAATATGATATCATTCGCTCTTGTTTATTCAGTTTATGATGTGATACATGTTTTAATACTAAAGATATATGTTCATAAAATGTAAACAATTCCATTATTGGAAAAGTGCTAAATATTACCGTCAAATTGCTCAAAATTCGGCAGTTATTCTAGCAAATAGATAGAGATATACCCTCGAAGCTCTAGTATATCTAATTATCAGATCAAACATGGTATTTAACAGAATTTTGAGGGAAACACACGAAAACATACATCTAAAAAAGAGGATGTGGTATGATTCACAATCATATTTTCAATATTACCCACGTAAAATATAGGACATAAATAAAAATGTGATATTTTTGAGAAAAGTGTTGATTTTTAATGTGTTATGATATTGTGGTATTTATGATTTCTTGAAAACCACACCTCTCATTTTAATCTCCGCTGACGGGGTTTAAAGCTGAAATCAGAATGTAAGTATCTACCTACGTGTTCTTCAGTTACTACTGTAACACGTCCCCTTACAAAAAAAGGGTTCTGGTAACTTTACAACGCTCATACGCATTTCTCTAGTAATTATATTGAACATCAACACTTTTCAACTTGAGTTTTTATTCCTTTTTAAATGTCTCCCAAACTCTTGTGTTAACAAATTTTGTAAACAGTGTATTGGTTGAAAGCAGTCTTGTACACTAATTCTATTTTGATTTAACTCTGTTTAGCTTGATAAACCAAGTTTAAAGATATCTTGCACGTGGACCTTGTTTTGACCCTCGCTCCAAATCTCAGCACTATACATGCCAAAACATAATTGTTTGTGGTCATACAATCAATTCTAAAAAATCGTCTTTGATCAAATAGCGAACAAGCTATACTACATGTAGTTATGACATACTTACTATCGCCATTAATCACATACACTGTGCAGAGGATGATTACAATCAAACAACAAAACTTCATCATAATTCTGAAATTGATATTCTTCTATATTAATTCTATATTCCGGATTATTGAGAAAGAGCAAATTGCCAGAAGCAAGCGCATTGCACTTGTATTCCTTAATGATCAATTTTGATTGATATTTCAAGCTCGAAAAAAAAACTAAAACTAAAGTCCAAACTTACCAATAAGGACAACCTGACGAGTTCGGATTGTTTCATATAACACTTTCAAGGTAGTATGCACTGAAGCGGCTTATACATCATCTACATTTTGCTTTCGAATTATTTTAATACCTTATTACGACATTTTGTAATCAATTTTCATATGTTTAAAGAAGAAGTCGTTAACCGGTGTTTGCAATTAGTCTGTCGAATGCCAAAAGTATTAAAAATATTGAGATGATCTCTTGCTTGGTTTAATGGGATTCGCATGTTTTAGTTTTAAGTGGTGTTCTTTGTGATTTGTTTAATGTCTCAGATGTCTTAACCGATTACAGTCGTGTTTAATATTTATCATATAAAACTGTAAGTCAATTCTGATTTTAATAAAACAATCTTCGATGTAAATGTCAAAACACAACCAAGCTCGCCAGACGTGCGTTTCATCTACACAAGAAACAACCGTGACGCTCAAATCAAAGGAAATGGAATGCCAAGTAGATACAAAAAAATTGGAAACCATCTTTTCTTTTCAGTCTTTCAATGCAAACTGGTCTGCAAAGTTTGCTAATGGCATTACATCTGTATGTTTGTATTGACTTGTTGTTTCAAGATAGTTGTACAGAGAATGTAGTATTGAAACGGATGTGAAAAAAAGTTCGTGCAAACGTGATGAATATATAACTGCTTGTTTATCAATCATAGAAGGTTATTAATAGATACATCATGAATAGGGAACTAGTAAAGCACAAAATAGAATTGGCAGGGCAATAAGAGCAATTTGTTTTCTGTATCACTAAAGCTTTAATAACAAGTTTATATGTTACAGGGAATTTGTAAAACCAGGGATTTTGTAAAATCACTGGACTATTCAGTGATTTTGTAAACTCACTAACAGTTTCAGTGGTTTTGCAAAATCCCTGAAATTGTTAGGAAGTTTCCAAAATCACTGAAAATAGGGCTAGGGATTCCTAGATTATAATTAAGTATAATTTGCTTTTAGAAATGTGTTTTTCTTAATATAAGAATAGACTAATGATCACTAATGATTTTGAAATATATTTGTTTAATAAACACTGTAAGCTAGAACTAGTGTATCCGGGTTACAAACTAGAACTGAAGAAAACACATCAAATATTTTTAGGAGATTTACGACACAACATAAACACAACATTAAAATGTAATATACACAGAAACGAACTATAATATAACAATAGCCAATTTCCTGACTTGGTACATGACAGTTTTAGAAGAAAAAATCTTGAGTTGAACCTTGCACTTTTATGGCAATGTTAACTCAAACATTCAAATGACAATATTAAATGATAGGACTACAATACAAATAAATGGCAGAACATACAGGACAGAGAAACACACAAAAAAGGCTATCAAAAGGTACCAGACTTATAATTTAATACGCAAGACGCGCGTTTCGTCTACATTTTAATACGTCAGACGCGCGTTTCGTCTAAATAATACTCATCATTGAAGCTCAGATAAAAAAAGTTCGAAAGGCAAAACAAGTTTAAAGTTGAAGAGCATTGATGACCAAAATTGCCAAAAAAGTGTGCCAAATACGGCTTAGTTAATCTGCCTGGGATAAGAAAATCCTCAGTATTTAGAATTAATTCATAATTTTTCAATTGGTAAATTTATACACATGATCTATATATTATTATATATAAAAGATATACATGTGAACACCGAGGTGGTGACTAACTACAGAATAAAAACGAACACGTAAAACAAACTTAATCAGCACATAAAAAAGAGACAGCCGAATAATGCATTATATGTGAGCCGAAGAAATCGACCCACAAGGTGATGTCACATTTAAATTTCTTAACATTTCCAAAAAATAGGATAGAGTTCAAGATTAGGTTTGCAATACTGATATAACATGTATTAATAACTATGTAAATTACAATACTTATTAATATAAAATGTTGGTAGTAATTAGATAATTAATTTTATTATCTAGCTATGTCGGTATTTCTTCTAAATCAAACAGTAAACCAAATACATGGTATGAATTTAGTTGACCCAAACCAAAAACCGTATAAATGAAGTCGGTGATTAATTATCGTTTCCGTAACACACGAAAAGAACAGAAAAAACGATAAGACATTTGACAAAACTCGATAAGAATAACAATCATAACATCAAAACTAAATACATGAGTTTTGGATAGCAAAATACTGCGACAGTTCGAATTCACACTCAGCAAAACATTCACAATCGGGAATAAGTCACGTTCGGTACTTAAGTAACCAGACGACGTAATGACAAACCTCAACCTAACACGTAATAAAATTGTCATTGATTATTTTGAACAAAGATACATCGTATAGATCAACAAATTCGTGATAGTCGAGACAGGTCGAACCTTGGTCAAGACCATTTAAGATTACACCAAGCTCATCAAGTACTGATCCAGACTTATTAAGGAAAGTCGAGACCTAGTCGAGAAAACCAAGTGCTACTTTTTGTATAAAAAAATGAATTCGGAATGGGCGTGACTTTAATCTTCTGATAGATGGCGCAACATTTATATCAGAAATGTAAACTCAATTTCATGTCATTTCCATCAACATAGAATTGAGTTGATGTCCACTACGAAACTTTTTGTCCACTACGAAACTTTTTGTCCACTACGAGACGGTTTTGTCAACTATGAAACTCTTCAAATTGTCAACTACGTTACATGAGTTGTAATGAAGAACTGTCTAATTTGCATCGATAAAAAACGGTTCTCCAATTCAGGAAAAAATGAGATCTTGCTAGTATATAAAGTAAAACAAACTGTAATGTCTATAGGAGACTTAAATTGCAATATGATGTAGTTTAGAAGCAGTTTCGTGGTGGACAATTGTCCCCTACAAAACAATACATGCATTATGAAAATGATATCATTTTAAAGAGTATTTAAGATTGCACTTTTTATTCACCAACAGGTCTATAATAGAGGTATTCAAAATAAATCTGAAGTTGATTTTCATTCTTTGTTTGGTCTGAAATTCACACTTTTATTGAAAAACGGCCTGATATTTTATCAAGGTTTTTAAAAGCAACGCATACATCAATGTTTAACTTACCTCCTGTACATTTCCAGGAATATGATTGTTGAAAAGCGTCTGCGTGCAAACCGTGTTTATTTAATATTAGATTAGTAGAGAAGCAGAGCTTAATTCATAAACGGTTGGTAGTGGAGTTACGTCCCTTTATATTTCATATTAGGTAAGAAGGGGACGGGGCTTATTTCATACACTGTTAGTAATGGTGTTATGTCCTTTTATAAAAACAAAAAAAAAAGTACTGAAAAAAAACCTGAAGAGTTCCAACAGACGAAGAGTTGATGATTAGGATTGCAATAAATTCTTAAAACACATTTAAACATTACAAGTCGTAATTGTTGGTATCTGTTTTAGCAGGATCATGGGAAGTATTTTCTTACTGCTAACAGTAATGAAGACTTGCTCATTTGAGAATCTTTAGTCTTAATTTCACACGTCAAGATCGTCGGTAAGATAAATTCGTTACACAGTGTGCTTGTGACGTAATACGGTATATATGGGTCCAGTCAATTCCATATCGGGATTCGAGCTTCGCTCTCCCCCCATATGGAATTTACTGACCCCATATATACCATATTAGGTCACTATCACACTTTGTAACTAATAATATTTGTAATGGTGAATCTGCAGAGGTAAAGTTCGCAATTATTGCAGTTATTCCAGCTGGTAGTTAACGATTGTACCAGTCCACGTTTAGTGGTATACGTTAACCTAGTACGAGTTTTTAATAGTATGAATGGACTTGCTATCCAGAGAGGAACAATATTCATCGGTCCTTCAGTACGAAAGTAATGAGACACAGATCAGGAGTGAGGTCATACTGACATCCTCATAATTATGGAAATGACCACAACCTTTACCCTAAGTCCATGATGTCACTCCATACCAAGTTTGGTAAAACATGACAAGTGATTATACAACAGTTGGTCAAGCACTCGTGGGCTTTACGCTGATTGAAAAAAATTATGTATATTTTCTTTAAACAAAGCAACAAATGAAATTTTTTATAGGCCCAGAAATATTTAGAAGAAAATTAAAGTGAATTCGATTAACCTAGATTCATTTTGACATCAATAAAATTTTATAATAAACAAGATATAACTGTAATAGAATGCTGTAACGAGGTCTTCCAAACAAAGCTGCCATAATTCGTAATTCATAAGATCGCCTGACTTTGGGTAAACTCAAGTACTTAGTGGTTCGGTGAAGATAAACATGATAAAGTGAAATGCATACATTTGTATGTGACCCCTACGAGATTGACCCTGCATGTCATTCAAATCTTTTTGAAATGACGAACAGAAATAATATGGTTGAGGAGTGGGTATCTCAACCATTTACAAGTTCTAAAACAGGAGGGGGTTCGGAGAGCCCATGTTATTTTGTCCCATTCATGAATATATGTGGTTGAGGGCGGGAACCTCGACCGTTTGCAAGTTCTCAAACAGGAAGGGTGGGGTAACCCCAAAGACGTCCCCTATATTTCATTTGATTTGTTATATTGTCCAATACATGCATATATATATGGTTAAGGGGTAGTCATTTCAACCGTTTACAAGTTCTAAAACACGAGTGGGTTGGAGACCCAATGTTATATTGTCCCATTCATGAATATATGTGGTTTGGGGTGGGGATATCGACTGTTTACAAGTTCTCAAAAAGGCGGGTGACCCAAATAACTACACCATTATTTCATTTGAATTGTAAAACTGTCCCATACATGAATGTATATGGTTTAGTGGCGGGGATTTCGATTTTCTCAAGTTCTCAAACAGGAGAGGTTTGGTGACCACAGGGACTCCCCTATAGTTTTTTTTGTTATAAACAAGGATATATACGGTTCAGGGGTGGGGATTGCGATAAAAGCAAATTTTCAAATTGCAAGGGGGAAGAAATAACTCGTTGACTCATCCTAAATTTTCTATTTGTTTTATTGTACTCATATCATTACTGAAGACTACGTGTGTCTACCACTTACTGTTATTGATTAGTAGTCATTGGAAAATAAAATCGCATAGGGTTCTACAGTTAATCCCTGCCAACTTAAGACCCTTAAAACACCCCTAAATAGTCCCGAATGAACAAACGAAAGAGTGATGGATCCTCTAGTTAGTCGTACATTCTATGAAATCCTACGTACATATTACAAGCGGTCCGAGTTGTCATCTTAGACGGTCTGACTTGTCTCTGGGATGAGTTCTTAAAACACCAACCTGATTGGACAACGTTTTGTTTATGCATGAAATAACAACAAGGTCAGAGATAAACAGAACATTTGATAATATATAGAAGGGAATTTAAATGTGCATACATTTAATTGAAATCAATGAAATAATCACATTTTTCTCAAACTTAAAAAATATCGTGATTAACAATACTTTTGTTTAATCGGACTTTATAAATTATCATCAGATATAGGATGATAGCTTTTAAAACTGCCTAAATTTGATCGTCATCTGCAAAGTCTGAATAAAAATTGTTTTTAAGTCTTGTTTATTTTTTATATTCCTCCCTTTTCAGGGTTGTTGACTGCCATTAATGAATTAAATTTCAAATAATTTCCTTGTACGTAAATCAGTTCTGATAATCATTTTTTTTTCAAAATCAAGATTGCTCATATGAGACAATAGACAGCAATATTATCTAGAGTGCCACGCAATAGTTCCTCTTTAAGATAATAAAAATTGACCTCACCATTGAAAACTGATAGTTTTTGTACATGTTGTCAATTTTAGCACAAAAAAGTTATATCGCGGCAGAGCGCTTAATCAAATATTTTTGCAAATTAAAGTATATTTCAAAAATCAGACAACATGTCTTTCAATAAACTAAGATTCTTGACCAAGACAAATAAAGATAACGTGATAAAAAATTAAATAGTTTGAAATATAACATGACATTTTTATATTTTATAACATTTCTAAAAATATTCCAATTTCTTTTAAAAATGAACAATATTTGTAATTGGAACACTATTAAATAAATCATACATATTATTGACAATGGCATTCTTCCTGCGTATATCACCGAATATAGGTCTGCATCCTCCCAAATTGACCATATTTTAATTTGTTTATGGAAATTATATGACGATATTAAAAATCAATAATTGGTATATGATTTGCATATCTCTAAATACGTGAACGGGATTGGTAAATTGCATTTCCCCCCTTGTTTTACACTTCGATAAACTTTGATAAACCAAAAAACATAACAATAGACTTCTTCTCATTTTGATAATGCATACATAACTGAAAAAAATATTGCATTAAAGCTTTGTTGTGTTTGTCAAAAACCCTCGGCCAACAACACGAGCTAAAAATTATTTAATAAAATACTGTAATTTCCGAAACAGCGGTTACGTCTTTTTAACTACGCTACGCTGACTTTAAAATGATAGTTTTGCGATACAACGTCACCATTGTTAAAAAAAACCTGATGTATTGCCTCATCAATTGAATTTAACAATTAAAATCACAAAAACTTCCTATCTAACAAAATATTTCATAACCTACCTGGAGGTGTAATAGAAGACCAGTAGATAGAAAGATTACTTTTAAAATAAATTGCCTATTGATATATCAAGTTGAATTAAAGAAATTGATGAAATATTCTGCAAGGTGTGTAATAACGATTAGTGACATGTGTTGTTTTTCTTCCTTAATTAGCTGACTACGCAAATATTTTTCGAACGTGTAACATCTTTTGTCTGTTGTTTATACTTTGTCACTTTATGATCAATTTTGTAATTGCATCATCAAATTGAGTATTTCTTTTGCAAATAAAAAGGCAAAGTATATCTACACGAAAAGTAAATACACAAAAGAACACCTATATGTAAATAAAAGTAGTACTATAAGTTTCAATGAATATTTTTGATAACATATTCATTGACATTTCTATCTTTTCGGTGTAGATAAACATGATAAAGTGATATGCATATGTGGCGCCTGCGAGATTGACCAATTATGTCATTCAAATCTTTTTTTGAAATGACGAACAGAAATAAATATTGTTTAGGAGTGGGTATCTCAACCATTTACAAGTTCTAAAAACGGAGGAGGTTGGGAGACCCCATATTATATTGTCCCATATAATATATGTGGTTTAGGGCGGGGACCTTGATTGTTTGCAAGTTCTCGAACAGGAGGGGTAGCGTGACCCACATGATGGCCCCTTTATTTTATTTTATTTATTATATTGTCTTATACATGAATATATATAGTGTAGGGGTAGGGATATCGAATGTTTACAGTTCTCAAACATGAGTGGATTAGGTGACTCAAGGGACTCTCCCTATAGTTTATTTCATTTCTTATTTTGTTCCGTACACGAATGTATACGGTTCAGGGGTGGGAATTTCGATAAAAGCAAATTTTCAAATTGAAGGGGAAAGGGATAACCCTAATGGACTCATCTTTTTGATTTCTTTTATTGTCCTCATCTCATAACTGATGAGTCCGTGTATCTATCACTTACTGTCTACGAAAAATAGTCATTTAAAAATAAAATCCCATAGGCTTCTTCAGTTAACCCTGCCAACTTTAGGCCCCTTAAAATACCCCTTAATTGTACCTAATGCACACACGAAAGATTGATGGCTCCTTTAGTTAGTCGTACATTTTATGAAATCCCATGAAAATCTAACAAGAGGTCCGAGTTGTCATCTTAGACGGTCCGACATGTCTCTGGGACGAGTTGTTCTGCATTTCTTAAAACATCGACCTTATTGGTCAACGGTGTGTTTATGCATTAAATAACAACAAGGTCAGAGATAAACAGAATGATGTGATAATAGAAAGGAATTTAAATGTGTGGAATTTTTTTTTTACATAAATAAGTTTTCTCATTTGAATTGTTTTACATTGTCTTATCGGGGCCTTTTATAGCTGACTATATGCGGTATGGGCTTTGTTCATTGTTGAAGGCCGTACGGTGACCTATCATTGTTAATGTTTGTGTCATTTTGGTCTCTTGAGGATAGTTGTCTCATTGGCAATCATACCACATCTTCTTTTTTATATATACATTTAATTAAAATCAATCAATCAAATGAAATATTAGTAGATTTCACAGTTGGAATATATTTCCAATTTATTATGATAATGACAGCAATGTTTGTATCAATTTGTGTCTCATATGAATTTTACACGCACATTTGATACCTTTGTTGTGATTGTCAAAAGCCCTCGGCAAACAACATAAGCTAAAGATTATTTAAAAAAAAATACTGCAATCTCCAAAAATGCGGTTGCGTCTTATTTACTACGCTACATTGACGTTAAAAATGTTTTGCGAAGCAACGTCACCACTGTTTTGATGTTCGAAAATACTGTTGTATTACCTCAATTATTGAATTTAACAATTTCAAATCACAAGAACTTTGTATATAAAAATATATTTCAAAACTTACCACGAGCTGTAATGGAAGACCTGTAGATAGAAAGATTACTTTTAAAATGAATTGCCTACTGATATATCAAGATGTGCAACAACGATTTCTGACATATGTTGTTTTTCTTCCTTACTAAGCTGATTACGCAAATATTTTATGAATGTGTAACATCTTTTCCTCTGTTGTTTATACTGTTTCACTTAAGGATCGATTTTGTAATTTGTAATCAGCAAATTAAGAATGTCTCTTTCAAATAAAAAGGCAAAATATATCTACACGAAATAAAATATACAAAAGAACACCTATATGTAAATGAAAGTAGTACTATAAGTTTCCATGATTATTTCTGATAACATATTCACTGATATTTCTTTTTTATGAAATGGTTGAAATATCTTTTCAACATTTCAAAATGTTAAAAATAACATTTCGCAAGAATTTCGCTATTTATCTGTTAAAGAGGGACGAAAGATACCAGAGGGACAGTCAAAATCACATATCGAAAATTAACTGACAACGCCTGGATGCAAATTAAAGAAGACAGACAGACAAACAATAGAACACATGACCCAGCATAAAAAGGTTACCTCATCCCACATGGCTCATCAGTGGAGCACGAAACAGAATACGGCTGAAAAACGAGTATCATTGATAACAAAATTGTGCTGTCGAATCATCGAATGATCTATTTAGTAAATGTTCCTGTGAAAATTACAAAAAGATAAAAACAAAATGAATCTATAGAAAAGAGTAGGCCCGTTAGTTTATTTAAACATATAATAGCACATTCTAGATAGATGCAGGTGATGTTTTACTAATTGTGTGGTCGATTTTTCTAAAGAGAGTGCGTATTAGAATATAATGATAAGTGTTGAAAATAAACGTGTAAGTACGTACAAAATTCATTCACCTTATCTCTTACAAATATTTTAAATAGTTTGTCCCGATCTTGATACAGGTTGTTATTCTCGAAATATATGATCTGTCTTTTATTATTAATTTCATGTGTTGTCCTTACATTTAGAAAGATTGTACTTCTCTGAATCTGTAATATGTTTTTCTTTGATCATTTAATGTGTCTTCCTTGCATTTATAATGGGTGTGCCTTTTAAATCTGAATCTGTGTTTCTTTGTTCATGTAGGATGTTGCCCTTACATTAATAAAGGTATGTCCATTCAAATGTAAATCCGACATTGTATGGATCTGTTGTATGGATGCTGTTGTTTTTTTCATTTGGTCGGGTTGTTGTCTCTTTGACACATTCCCCATTTCCATTCTCAATTTTATCTGTTGAGTCGATCCCTTTTCAACGGATGTTTATAGTTTAGTTATATGTTGTGCTGTTACAAATAAATTATTACATTGATACAAGTGGAAAATCGGATTTAATCCAATCGAGATAATTTAACTATCGAGATTGGATAAATCCGATAATCCACGCGTTACTATGTAATAATCTCTTTCTCTAATGATTATTAAAAACAATCCAATTTGAATAATACAATTTTACTTCAAGGGCCTCATATTCCTGATTTCTACGTCATACATTAACGAATTGATGCGCAAACACTTCAGTTAGGCATTTAAGGAATACATGAGTATTAGTATAAATTAAAGAACATTTTTTTAAACATAGAACTTTAATAAGTTGAAACAAAAATTCATATATATGATTGTAGATAACGTTACAATCATATCTCTAGCTAGAACTATTTTTTGCGTTTAAAATAGATATAGGAAGATGTGGTATGAGTGCCAATGAGACAACTCTCCATCCAAATAACAATTTAAAAAGTAAACCGTTATAGGTTAAAGTACGGCCTTCAACACGGAGCCTTGGCTCACACCGAACAACAAGCTATAAAGGGCCCCAAAATAACTAGTGTAAAACCATTCAAACGGAAAAACCAACGGTCTAATCTATATAATCAAAACTAGAAACGAGAAATACGTATATATTACATAAACAAACGATAACTACCACTACTGGACGAAAAAACAACTGTCCATACCAGTAACAGTCGTTGTACGACTGTCTTAGTCTGTAAAAGACAAGTAATGACTGTCAAATCTGTCATATTTCGTTGCAACAGTTCATTTATGTATGTCCCAACTTTTCTACGGGTTGTGAAAGTAAAAAAATGCTACCATCAGTCATTTCAGAACTGTTGCAGTGGTTTACGGTGTTGTCACAGTCAAAATCTATTTATTACAGTCGTTCTAATAGTTGTGGCAGTTGCATAATGTCCGTCCCAACCTTTTAATAGTTGGGACAGTTAAAATTTGTTTGTGTCAACTTTTCAGACGTTGATGCAGTCAAAAAATATTTGTCACAACGTGTTTAGAGATGGGACAGTCGTTAAATGTTTGTTACAACTTTCTAAAGGTTGGCACAGTCATTAAATGTTTATTACAACTTATAAAAGGTTGGCACAGTCGTTAAATGTTTAAAACAAACACTTCATAGGTTGATACAGTCGGTAAATGTTTTAATACAAATTAGCGTAACGGTAGTCCATCAGTGTAAAAAAAAAATCACGTCTCACCCGGCTCTCAAGATTTGATTTTGTTGTGAAATAGTCCATTACTTGTACTATTATTGTCTATCGTGCGATTGTAAACTTGTTTTGCTGTGTATTAATTTATTTTGCGATCGTTGTTTGTCTTTTGTCGTTTTCCATTTATTGCCGTAGCATTGTCCGTTCATTTTTGACAGTCATGTGCGTTTGACTTTAAATAATCCTTTTGATATCCTTACTTTTTATTTTATAATATCTGTTTTATAACATTTTCGTTCATAACTGGTTTTAAAAACCAGAATCTTTCGTTTAAAATAGAGTTTTAATATTATTGCAGAAGAATGAGAAGATGATAATGGATTCATTCAAATTCATATTTGATAAATTCTGCGCAATAGAAAAATGTACAAGGGTGTACCTGAAATAAATTTAAAGATTATGACTAAGTTACCAATATTGTACAGCATAATAAATCAGTTTTAATTCGAATTACACCAAGATCGAGGGACATTTCCGATGATTAAAAAAATAATTAGTAAAATCTGTCAAGTTTCATTAAAAACGGAAAACAATTCTTCACCGTAAACGATTTATCCTCTTTAATTTTTTGTCGGCAAAAAAACAAAAAAAACCTGGACCTCAAGTCGGCAAACTATATTTTTACACAGGTAACTACAGATGTTAGACCACATGTTCAATAATCTGAGCTGGAAAATACAATCGGTGAGTAGAAATTATCAATATTTTAAAGCATGTTTAGGCAGCAACCATTTGATTTTCTGGGGGGGGGGGGGGGGGGGGGGGGGCTATGGTTTTTTTTGGAAAAAAAAGTTTGTTTCCAGTTTAACTTTTTGGAGAAAAAAATAATTTGTTTTTGATTCTGAGAAAAAAAAAATTGTTTGTTTCACCCTCAGCTGCCACTATATGTAATGCTAAAATTGAAAGAAAAAAATTGTTTTCGACTTGTAACAACGCAGGCGAAAAAAAAAATTTGTCCAGAAAAAAAAACCATAGCCCCCCCAGAAAATCAAATGGTTGCTGCCTTATCGAATAATCATGGATTCATAATTTTGAAGGGAAAATGTGCACATTTGTCGGCTTACAGACCTTACAATGTGTTCTCATTGGCGGATCCAAGGGGGGGGGGGGGGTTCCAAGGGTTCGAACCTCCTTTGTTTTGGCCGCTCAATGCATTTAAATGGGGACATATAGTTGGACCCCCCCCCCTTTTTAGAATGGCTGGATCCGCCACTGATCCTACGGAATCTATTTTGAGATACTCCGATAGGCTATATATAGCTATGAATCGACGTTCTATATTACCACACTCGTGCATAGTTGCATGTTCCAGGGAAAATATAAGCTTTGAGCCACCTTTGAGCTTCAATGTTAAAGTTGTGCATCATAATAAATCATTGAAAGTCATAAAGGACACCGTTCCCCTCCCCCTATTATCATGTACTGTGTATGTCATGTATTCCCTTAATTATTTTGCATACATCACCCTGAGTGGAATACATAAAAGGTTACTCTATATTATCTTCCCCATTTTTGTGGGAATAATTTGGTCGATTATATAGGGAATCACTCGAGCATGACTGGATCCGTGCCCCTAAGGGCAGTCAGGGGCCCTGTCCCTTATGAAAAGTTCTGGATCTGCCACTCACCTATACATCATGTAGTGTACATATTGTATGTTAATGTATTGCTAACTCGGGTTATAAATTTGCATGAAATACTTGTCACTGGACATTTTATAACCAACAACCAACCGATCTTTACATGTACGTATCCATATAAATGTGTTTCTTATGATGCTTATGCTGGATTACTAGTATTTCCCTGGTTTTGCTTTATCAGCTGATAGTTTTTGTTCTATTAAGAATGCATTGTGACGTCACAATTTCCATAATAAAAACATGCATAGTACAAACACATATGATTTGATCATAAATGTTAAGAAAATTATTAACTTTAAGATTAAATAGTGACTTATTTAGCAAGTGTCCACTTTCATTTAGATTTTAAATAATTCTCAAATCATGGACGACAAAACATTAATATATTTGATAATAGCAGGCATTGAACATGTTGAAAGTGAATAAATATTTTTAAAATGGTTTAAAATAGCATTAATCATCAAAATAAAACAATATTATTAAATTAATGTTCCTGAAACAAGGCACAGAGTCATAAACAGTTGCCATTTAAACACAGTTGATTAAACAAATTGTGCTAATTCAATTAGTAATTGTTTTATCATTTATACATTAGTGTGTCTTTCTTTTCTCTTCGTTGTAATCATTGATTTAATTGTACTCAAATAATTGTAATCATTTTGTAATCATTGTACCAAATTTAACTTGTGATTATTCTGCCTGTAATGGGCGTCTTTAATTGACAATAAAATATATTTGATTTGTACATAGTTTAAAAAACACATATTAAAAGAGCATCATAATTTTATTCTTTTTAGATTTAACATAGAATTTATATATATATATATTAAATCACTATAATTTGTTAATACTTTGAACCCAAACTATATATTTTCCTGTGAAATTTTTATATAAATTGTGCCCAGCCCTGTTAGCATTGTTTTTCAAAATTCATTTGTGCCATACATGTTATCTAACTTACAAGTAGTAACATTCAATGGTCATTATATTTATTCCGCAATGATTAAGGACCTTCTAATCATAAGTCATATATATTTTTCGACACACATTCAATTGTGTTTTGGTTACTTTATTGTTGCCTAACTGTTGGGTTGATGCATCATTGATATATCCCACATCTCCTTTGATCATGTGCATTCACATACGACTGCAGATTTTTTGCATTTTTTACATAATCATGATAATTATTTTATGTTAACATTCAATATGTCAGGAAAACATAACAAAAAAATCTATCTGTATGCCTAATTTTTTATGTTAACATGGTATAAACTTTTTTAAAGTATTTTATGAAGCTCAAAATATTTTTTATAGATATAGTATTATCCAGAAAGTTCTCATAAAATTTACTGTGTTAACTGCATTGTATGTGTTATATCTACTAATTTAGTCTAAAACTAATTTTTTTAATTCAAATTCAAAATAAACAATTAAAATATTTGTATTTACTGAATATGACCATGCAAATGTGACATTAAAATAGGTAATAATCAGGATGTTAACACTGGATATGGGATAGGTAATAATCAGAAATTCTTATATACATGATGTAGCTAATATACAAATTAAGACACAATAGTTTATTGCCCTGGGGGATGATATTTAATCTGTCATTGGTATAATGATACCATTGTATAATAATGTTCACAAATTATCATGATTAAAATTGTCCTCTTCAAAATTTTGATAACTTTTTCAAAACAAATTATAATTTAAGAAAAATATGAAACAGCAGGATATACTTTTATTTTGGATATTAAAATGCAAATTTTAAAAGTAATCTGAATATTGATTTATTAAAATAAAATTGGGTAAATAACTAAATTAAACAAAAAAAGTGAGCTGCAAAGCATTATTTAATGCAAGCTGTTATAACAAATGAATAAGTAAAAAGTATTCAGGGTAACACAAAAGATGTAAATATTATTTAACTCAAGGATTTAAAACATTAACTGGGATGGTTATAATGTCTTGGAACAATATTTTTACATCACAAAGATTTATTCATTATATGCACTGGACAAAGGTAAAGTCAATATCATCTACATGTATATAGTAACAGTGCATTAATTTATTTTATTTTTTCATTCCTTAAACTTTTCTTTGTCATGTTTGTAGTATCAATATATTTCATATTAAATGATAAACATAATTAAAATGAACAAAAGAAATAACCTGTTGTGTTTTAGAGAGGAATAACTATGTCCATGATGTCTGACTTTAAAGAATTGATGAAATAAAGTATGGTGTGAGCCTCAATGAGACAGTAACCCTTCAATGAAAGTACACAATCACACTTAACAAATCATTAATGCAGGAAAAAAGACAACACTATATAGAACTTAGACCCCCTTAAAAGATTTATTTTTCTTGTTAATAGGGACTTGAAAATAGAATTGTATTAGTGCTAGAATTTTTTGGTCAATCAAATGAGAAGTGCTAGTTTTATCTAAGGTAAATACAGTTATTGTAATTAACTTTCTTATTATTGCACAATGTATATACATGTAGTATTATATATTTATTATTAGTTAAACATTTACTGTACTTGAGTCTAAATGTATATTTTATTTTGTAGAATCATACTGAATATGTATTGGTTTGACCATGATTCCCACTTAGAATATGACACCTGCTAGTACATGTGCACTTTGATGCATAGAAAATATAGATGTCACTGAGTCGCTGGTATAGCTGCAAATTGTGAAACAATGGATTAATTCATTATTTAATGCTAGTTATCTATTGTTTTTGGAAATTATGAATATGGCGTGCAGCATTATTCCATGATGATAATGTGATGTTCTGATTAAATTGGACAAGAAGAAAATTGTGCCTTGTACAAATAGAAAAATTACAAATTGTATTAAAGGAGGACCACATTACTGGAGGACTAATTACCTTGGATTATCATGATCAATTGTGAATTTGGAATAACAAAATTTCGTAGTTGCAGTGAATTTTAATAGTGCAATCATACATGTACATTATTTCTGAATTATTTCTGAATTCCATGAATACCCAGGATAATTATTCATTTGAAATAGCAATTTGGAATGATGAAAATACATAGTTTACAAGTGAATACTACTAATAATAGTGCATCATATCTGAATTCATGAATACTTTTAATTTGTGGATAATCAGTCATTTTAATATAATAACAATATATGGATAATGTGAATTTCTAGTTTCAGTGAAATTTACAAAACAGTACATGTATATCACATCTGAAGTTTATGTTGGCATTGCAATTGTTAACTACCGCCAGCATGTCCAGGATGTGTAAAAAGATCTTAACCAACAATGAGGGTCTCGTGCAGTCCGTGTCAATTGTTTAAAGTCAAATGACTGCTTGCTGTACTTAAATTATTAAAGTCTGAATTAGAATTAAATAAAAATCTTAATTAACATGATTAGGCCAGGATTTTTTAATTTGTTGGTTTACGGATCCGCCGACCCGATTTTTCCGATTTCCAGAATAAAAATAAAATTGACTTTTCATGCTTTTTTATTCCCGCCGACCCTAACAAATGCATTATCCCTGAAAAATAATTAAATCATTTTTTTTTTTATGAAATGAAATGCATTAATCACTAACAAAATTGATAACACTTTCTGTTGTGAAAAAATAAAACTTCCAGTTTACGTTTCTAAAAATAGACAAATCAATTATAACTGACCTTGAAATGTCGTTTGCGCAAATAATATTGCGGAACGAAACTTGTGTTTAAAACCAATTACACATTAAGTTCGTTTCCCTTATTTGTCACCAGTCCGTAAGATGCATCATCTCATAGAATTCGACTTGTCCAAATGTGGACAGGGTAAAGCTGGGAACAGTATATCTAACAATTAATATATATGTTCCTGGGTAAAGGCATCAAGTTGAAGTACTGAATATTAACAAATCATTTGGAATTTTCTTGTTTCATAGATAATAAAAAAATTATCGTCCATTTGGATAAAAAACGGGAATGCGAGACAACAGATTAACCCGATAATCTCGATTTCCAGTGGACGAGTCTATTAGGTTTTTAACACGTGTGTTGAAACTTATTTTCGTACGACGTTTTTACATTTTTTTCTTTATCAGTTTTCGTGCTTGAAGATCATTATTCACCAAGTTTTCTGGAATTGATAAAGAGCTACGCGAATTTATTTTTCTTGTTTCTGAAATGACGATTTAATTTCGTCTTTGTCCGTGCACCACCCTTTTTTTACTGTAAATTATTAGACAATGTCATGCGATGTTTATAACAGTTGAGCAATAATATTTCATCGAACTAAAATTTAAGAAATGATGATAAAATAGCATAACAAACATATTGTTAGAAAGGTGAAATATATATTGATTTTGCATATTTTTCTGTCTTCAAAGATGATTTTTTTTCTTTTTTTTTCCCCGACCGACCGACCCGACTTTTTCATGGGGAAAATCCGTAAACCATCAAATTAAAAAACCGTGGCCTTAGTCATGTTAGTGGCCAAGTATTCATGGTATTTGAAACAAATAAACCATGCATGTACATTAATGTATAATTTTATTATCCCTCCTGCAACAAAAGTAAGTACATGCATGCAAGCCAAGAAATATGTATTATAATCTGGCAGTGGCTACAGCGTACCGTTTTGTATTTAAGCTTCACCAGATACATTTTAGAAGCTGAAATGCCTGGATACTTCCTTATGTTATGAAGTTTCTGTTACTAGTATTGATTTGTCCATTGCACTTCACCTAGTTTGCATGGTACACTACATGTACATGTAACTGTTTACAAAAAAATATTACTGTTTGAACAGTCACAGTGAAATACACTCGAAGTCTTATATGTATAACACATGTATATTAATTGAGTTACTGGATCAATTGTTATGGTATCTTGAAGGCACTGGCTACGGTTACATGGAAATGTAACAATAATAAAAATATTATTGTTACATTGGAGACTAAATGCCGGAATGCATGGTTGGATGAGGACCTGATTAATTACGAATGTAACAATAACTATTGAGGCTACAGTTACATAGCGTTATTGTTACATGAAAAACAGCAATGTACGATGGGGACTTGTAATATGTACTAAATAATAAAAGTTTAAGACATTTATTTTATATTTACAATACATAAAATGTCTTTATTTTTTTTTTATTTACAATGACAGTTTATAAATATCCAGTAAGTGGTTTTTGGAGCATGTTTAAGTCCGACACATCATTTTGACGAATCCACTCCAAGCAGCCATCACACACCAGTAATAAGGGGGCAGGACCTTTTTCGGGATGCGGGATCGGGTGTTTTTTTAAGCTCGGGATATCGAGATTGATCTTTCGGGATGTCGGGATTTATTTTTTTTTTAATTCGGGACCTCGGGACTTCATGTTTTTAAGCCCGGGATTTCGGGATCAGGACCCCTCCTACCCTCCGCTGTGAACGTCTGTATCGCATACCGTGCAATTCAATTCTGCGATATTCCTTTTAGAAGATAAGGAAATCTTTAATGTTACAAATGGAAGTTTTTAACGACCTTGACTGGCTATACAGCCCTTGCACGGTCGGTCTTTAATGTTTGCCATGCTTTCGGTGAGAAATACTATTTTACTCTCGCAATGTTGATATTCTCATCCGATCATTTGGTTGAAAGCATGTGGTGTAGTTTCATGTTGTCTTTCAATATGATTGCATTGCCGTCCATTACGGATGTTAGGTTTACCTCAGATTTCAGTATCCAACTTAGCAGTTAACAAACTTTGCTTCAGTTGATATGTCAATTTTTTAGAGTTGCTTTTGTATAGAGCTATAGCTATAGAGCTGTATGAAATTTGTGTCTTGATATTGTTTCATTTTCGTTTCAAACGCATCCCAAGTTTTTCATCCAAAAACTAAATTGGTAAAATAAATCTCTGCATCCATTGTTCAAAGTATATAATGACAGTAATAAGAGAAGGTGTACAGTTAAATACTTCAAAAAGTGAACACTTTATCAGCCCCAGTTCTCAACAACAAACTATATTTTCGCATTCATTTTGACACTGCTAATCTGAGGTATTTTTATTACCTTTAAGATTAATATGTAAAACTACTTAAACATCATTTGTATAATAATAATACTTATAAATTATCATTATTACAAGTATTAATTAGTACATATGAAAGAATTAAGCAACACAGCTAAAGAAGATTTAAATTTAATAAATTTAGCGTACATTGCTGTTTTTCATGTAACAATAACACAATGTAACCGTAGCCTCAATAATTATTGTTAAATTCGTAATTAATCGGTTCCTTGCCCAACTTTGCATTCCGGCAATTAGTCTCCGATGTAACAATAATATTTTTATTATTGTTACATTTCCATGTAACCGTAGCCAGTGCCTATCTTGAAAGGTGTACATGTCTCAGTGTCTGTCAGGCAGGGTTGGCCTCATGGATCAGTGATTAAGGTTAAGTCAAGTTTGTTTCTCACACATGTTTAAAAATACTACAAGCACTTAGGAAGAGTAGGTCAACTATTTTGGTTTATGAAATGAGTGTAAGGTAAATATGTCTAATTGCAAGACTTACATCAGACTTTGACCCCAATGAAAATGTCATGGTTCATTGAACAATGCTTAGTTTTTGTGGTTTGATCTATTTCCAAATGTTTCTCAGATGCTACAGTATAATCTACATGTACATGCATGACATGTATAGGATCACTATTTTTGGCATATTATTGGATATTCATAAGTTAGTTTTCATGGTTTGGATGTTAAGAATGTTAAGTCTATTTCACAGACAGTATAAATCACTAAATTTTGGGTATCATGGGTATGGAATGTCAGTTTGTAGGGTGTACATCATCTGTCTGGCATGGTTAATTTGACTGCAACTTCATTTTCAAAGGTTAATGAAAATTGAAAGTTTGTGTGATACTTGTACATGTAGTAAAACCTTCATACATGTAGGCAAAGCAGAGATGACATTTCAGCATTTGCACAGTCACTCTTGTTTACATCTGACACCAGTGATCATGTCTACATCTTGATTATACACATGTAGCTGCTTTTTGATAACAAAAGTCTGACAACTATTAACAATTGTTATAATTCATTTGATAATACTAGGTATTTTAGTCTTGTATAACATATAAAAAAGAAGATGTGGTATGATTGCCAATGAGACAAATATAAACAAAAGACCAAAATGACGCAAACATAAACAATTATAGGTAACCGTACGGCCTTCAACAATGAGCAAAGCCCATACCACATAGTCAGCTTTAAAAGGCCCTGATAAGACAATGTAAAACAATTCAAACGAGAAAACTAACGGCCTTATTTATGTAAAAAAATGAATGAAAAACAAATATGTAACACATCATGCACATACATGACATACACAAACGACAACCACTGAATTACAGGCTCCTGACTTGGAACAGGCACATACATAAATAATGTGGCGGGGTCAAACATGTTAGCGAGTTCCCAACCCTCCCCTAACCTGGGACAGTGGTATAACATGTATACTGTATGATAACCAGAATAAGGAGATGTGGTATGAATTTCAATAAGACAACCATCAACCGTAAACCAAGACAGGGATCTCCATGGATGAAAATTGAACGATGGAGGAACTTCAAGTGAAGTGATGTAATTGTTAGTAACTGTACATCCTTCAACAATGAGCAAAATCAGTTCCCCATAAGTGTGATAATGAAAAACCTATAACAGGCCTAGCTATATTGGATAATGTAACACGATGTAAACAAGTTCAGATGAGAAACCCAAGTTGGATTTTTATACCATGTATACAAAAGCAACATTGATACGTCAGTGATGACATATATATTGTGGTTAATCAAAGACTTGTACTATAATAGTTGAGCATCTGCCCTTATTCATGTTTTTCTACAAATCAATTCTATCTGCTTTTGAATAAATGCCTTCTAAATATATATCCCAAGATGTTAAGCAACATTTTCCCATTGTTTTCCATAAACACAATAAGCATTACAAAGTCATACATGTATAACACACTAAACTATTATAGGTCAATGTATGGCCTCAGGCGCGGATCCAAAGGGGGGGTGTTCCGGGGGTTTGAACCCCCCTTTTTTGGACGATCAAGGCATTTGAATGGGGTACATGTAATTGGAACCCCCCTTTGTCCTGGGTTAGTAACAACCTCTTTTTAAAATGGCTGGATCCACTCCTTGGCCTTCAACATGGAGCCTCGGCTCACACCGAACAAAAAATATAAAGGGACCCAAAATATTGTCTGTACATCTAGTAACATTGTTAGTTTTCTTTACTGATTGAATAATATGTCATTATTGTACAAGCGTTTATGGGATTAACTAATTTCAATTTGAACAATTGAAATGGGAAAATATTTTGGATAAACGTTAGTACATCTGATCAACTGAAACCACATAAGAAAATCCGATGTCAGTCTTTAGAATTTAATAAGACCGGAGTCTAAAGAATACATCAAGTTCTAAAAAGTGATGTGAAAAAAATAAAAGAATTAAGATTTGATTTCCCTATCTGAAACAATGCGAGTTTTCATGTTTTGAACATTTGAACTTTCACTGGCGCTAGTTATTTTGTCGGGTCTTGAACAGTACGTCCATCTACTAGTATTTACATATGTATGGTAAATTCTTTGCGGAAAATCCGGTGAAAATACGAATTTTTCTCGCGAGTGATAATATTTTTTTACCTCAATCATGAATGCTGACGTGCTATTTACCTGACGTGTATCATGTGTATCAATTAGTTTACAATTGAACTTCAAATAGACATTCCGTACAATGTACAATACAAAGTCGAGTTAATATTGAACTATTCAAAAATAAAATACGGTAAAATAAAATAAATTAAATTCAGATAGATTTAAGATTTGTTTTCCATAGCTGCAAAAGATGTGTTAAATGTCTGATTTTTTTTTTACATGTATAGAAATCAAAATGATTATATGGCAATATTTATAATTTTACAAGAAAAAAATGTAGCCCCCCAAAAATTAGTGTGTGAAATAAGCCCTCAAGAAAATATAAAGCAGTTTTATATGGGGATAAGTTTGACAAGTGTGTGTATTAGGAGTTCCTCGCTAGGTTTAGAGTATATCATGTATATTCAGCGTTATTATGAAGTGATGTGATTCGTAAAACTACGGGTATTGAAAACAACCGTGTATGCATGAATGATTTTACACCTAACTAATTTAATAAAAAAATAATTAAATTGTTATTTAGATGATATAAAAATTGTCAACTTTTAATTCAGTTATAAAGATACATTTGGTAACACATATATTGGGTAACGTTTTTCGATTTTCTGTTAGTAGTTAGTTATCTTTTATCTAGTGAAATTGCAGGTATCTAGTGCTGGTTTCGATTTTATTGGTTCGAAGAGATAAGGGCGAGAAAGTGTTGAAAAAATATATAAATTCAGCACATTCACTAAATAACCGAGGAATACAAAAATGTGTTCAGCGGCAAATATTTCAAAATACTTTTTTTTTTGAAAATCAATATCTATCTAAAATTAATGTATTACATTGGAGTGATAGTTGTTTCTCTTTGTCACAACCTTATATTTCACACAGTAATTTTTTTTTACAAATAATTGAACCTATATCCCTGACTGTTAGACATTTTGTATCCTTGACTTTTAAGTGTACATGAAGATCAATGTTTGGAAGTTGCTACGCTTATAAATTAGCTATGCCTATACAATGGTTGTAGCTATCATATTTTAACTGTTACACCTTTTTCTGCGTTTAAACAGTTTATTTATGACTGTTTCAACGTTTTCCGTGTTGGTACAGTAATTAAATGACTGTTACAACTTTCAAATGGTTGCATCAGTTTTATTACGACTGTGACAACCCTTTAGGCGTTTAATCAGTTTATTTTTGACTGTTGCAACGTTTTTCGAGTTGGGACAGTTGTAAATCAACTGTTACAACTTTGAAATAGTTGTATCAGTCCTTTAATAACTGTGACAGTTATTTCTTGCGTTGTTACAGTCGATTTATGTTGTAGACAAACACTTTTAAAGTTGGGACAGTTACAAAAAAACTGCAGCAGTGAAATTTAACAACTGTTACAACTTTAACAAACATTATCAGTCTTAGAACGACTGTTACTGGTATGGACAGACGTTTTTTCGTCCAGTAGTGTACTGTACAACAGATTCCTGACTTAGGACAGGTGCAAACATTTGCAGCGGGATTAAACGTTTTAATGGTACCAAACCTTCTCCCTTTTTCTGAAACAATAGCATAACATCACAACATAGACAAACATACAATAAAATATCAATTGGCAGACTTAACTCAATCAAAAAACGTATTATTACACAATGAACGAATAAGTTTGATCTGCGATATCTGAATACAAATGCACAGTTAATTAAATAATAGAGACAAACATTCATGACCAAAAAGCTATCAAACAAATTCAAACACAGGACATCACTGAGAAATATTTAACCAATCAATGTTCACTTTAGAAAAAAACCGGTTTTTTATAACCTTGAAGTTTATACAAATGTTGTAAGAATAAGTGAAAAAATTAAGATATTACAAATAATCAAAGCTGGTGTACAGACAAGATCCATATAAATAAAAAATAACAAAAAAACATTATAAACAGTATCAACAGGTCGAATTAACAAGAAAATACGATTTGAGAGTACTCGCAGTTACTGACAGCTAGTTAAAAGCCAAAACCAATTAATAATAAAAAATCATGCATCAGAGACTAAAATCGACTAAAACACATCACAGGGATTTAGTATTTTAACGTCATTAATAGTCAAAGAAGACATGACTTGTGCAATGCCAAAAATAAATGTATCGACAGGTAGTAGTATAATGAAGAGCGACTTCTATAGAAATAAAAGTTAACGTGTCTGTGTCTCTATACATCTTGCCTCAAAAGAGAATGAAATTTAGTTATGTTTTAATTTGCTAATGACAAAATCAATATTAGTGCCAATGTGAACTATATTCAGAGATCTAATTACAATATTGGTACGATAACCCTTACTTATAAGTTTGTTTAAAGGTTCGATGAGTTTACAAGGATCACATAGTGATTTCCTCGCTTTAAGAACAATATTATCATAAAATTTAGGATGTGAAATACCGTTTTTAATAAGTTTTCTACAGGTATAGCCAAATTTACTAATCAAATCTTTGTATCTATGAAAGAATTTAGTAAAAGTTTTAAGTAATTTATGGTATCGAAATCCCTGACACAACAATTTACCAGTGATGCATTGATAACGTTCGTTAAAATCTATGACATCAGAACACACACGGGCAAACCGAACGAGTTGCTATATATAAACACCGTATGATGGAGCCAAAGTCACATCGCCGTCTAAAAAAGGAAAATTAACAATAGGAAATGAAAAAAACGTCTCTTTTGTCGTAAATTTTAGTGTGAAGTTTCCCGTTTGAAATTGAAATGTCTCAATCTAGAAAAGGACAACTGCCGCTGTTTATGTTAGATTTAGTTAAAGTAAGTTCGTTACGGTAAATTTCTGAAGTATATTTAGAGAACTCTGGATTATTCAACGAAAAAATATCATCCAGATAACGGTAGGTATTTTTGAATGTATCAACCAAATGTAACAATGATGGGTCTTTACTGAGTTTGGTCATAAACTGAGATTCATAGCAATATAGTAATAAATCTACTATTAAAGAGGCACAGTTGGTACCCATAGGAATTCCTACTACCTGACGATACACTTCATCGCCGAAAATACATAAATGTTATCAAGTAGAAAGTTTAAAGCTTCAATCATATCTAATCTGAATACTAAAATTTATGATAAAAGGGATGATTTTTCATTTCCTATCGTTAATTATCCGTTTTTAGATGGTGACGTTCCCTTGTCACCATCTTACGGTGTTTATATATCTCAACTTGTACGATTCGCTCGTGTATGTAACAATGTTTTAGATTTTAACGAGAGAAATTTATGTATTACTGAAAAATTATTACACCAGGGTTTTCGATATCACAAACTAGTCAAAACATTTACTAAATTTTATCATCGGTATAAAGACATCATTCGTAAATATAGCTCAATATGCAGACTTCTAATACGTTCAGGTATTTCACATCCAATTTTTTATCGAAATATTCTTTATAAAGCACAAAGGTGTCAGTATTCACCTCAGAAACTTACAAAACCTTTGAATAGACTTATTAAGAAGGGATATAATTACGATACTTTTGTCAAGTCATTAAAGATTGCATATTTTGGCGTTAATATTGAGTCACTGATAAGGTCTTTGCATCGGAACTAAACACATTTATTCTAAAAAACAGTTGTTGGCATGACACGGGTTATGTTCTTCTCATATATGTTATGATGGTATGATACTAAACCCCTAACGGGAAGGATTGTGCCTGATGTTCATATGATGAAATCATAATCTTTCAGTCAGTTTAATTGAAGTCTGGAGCTGACATGTCAGTTAACTGCTAGTAGTCTGTTGTTATTTATGTATTATTGTCATTTTGTTTATTTTCTTTAGTTACATCTTCTGACATCAGACTCGGACTTCTCTTGAACTGAATTTTAATGTGCGTATTGTTATGCGTTTACTTTTCTACATTGGTTAGAGGTATAGGGGAGGGTTGAGATCTCACAAACATGTTTAACCCCGCCACATTTTTGCGCCTGTTCCAAGTCAGGAGCCTCTGGCCTTTGTTAGTCTTGTATTATTTTAATTTTAGTTTCTTATGTACAATTTGGAAATTAGTATGGCGTTCATTATCACTGGACTAGTATATATTTGTTTAGGGGCCAGCTGAAGGACACCTCCGGGTGCGGGAATTTCTCGCTACATTGAAGACCTGTTGGTGACCCTCTGCTGTTGTTTTTTATATGGTCGGGTTGTTGTCTCTTTGACACATTCCCCATTTCCATTCTCAATTTTATTATAAACAATCCAATGTTTTATTTCGTGCAATTGTCTAAAATAGGTTATCCTTTAAACATATTGATGACTTTGCACTCAACAGTTCATCGATGTCCAGTTTGCGAATGCAAGAAACAAATTTTCATTTTGATCAGGAAAAATTTAACCCTAAGACAATTTTTTCTCTTTCTCCAAATCTATCGTTCCTCTACCTTGATCATAGTTACCTGTCAAAATCAGAAATTATAATTAAAATTTAATTAAACTTAAGGTTTTAAGTCTTTTTTTCTGCAGCCTTTTCTTTCTTCCTAAAGACACCTTTATACACTTAACATCGTTAGAGACATTGAGTTTAAGTGGTAACAGATTTTCTAGCTGGAATGACGGGAATTCAATTTTTAGAAATATGATTTCGCTAAGAAAACTTTATCTATCAAACAACTTCATACGAATCATCAACTCAACATCTTTTCCGTTAGATGTACTGAATTCATTGGGCCGCTGCAATTGAGACTTTAAGGAAACCATTAGAACAGGTTACAACTGCTCTTTTATAAGAATATTTGAAACATTCTTGTAAACGATTGCATCTCATAATTATGTGTATGAAAAACTACTTTTATATTCAAAAACCGGCGTGCAAAAAATATTTCAAAATGTTACGAAATGTTTTTTACGTGTTTAGTTGATAACTGAAACGACTAAAATATCGTTATTCCTTAATCTGTTCTAATATATTTTGTTCATCGTACATTATTCGGATGACATATTCTGGGAAATTGGAGTTTATTTAAGTCTTGTTTGATATCTGGGAGACGTCGTACCTATGTATATATATAAACAGCATCTTTGCAATTTTAGGCACAGATTTCGGTGAAATTTGACTTGACTTACAACATAAGCATATATATTATAATTGTATTACAAAATAAATAGATGTATATAGTGTCTTTTTGTTGCTTTGTATATGAATATTTATTTGAAGATAAAAAAACATGAGGTATATGTTATTTTGGCTACTTTTTGGAGAGATGTAAATAAAGATTGGTGTAGACAAAAGTTATACGTATTGTTAGGAACGACTAATAAAGAGCAGATCTAGACAATAATATGATATAAACAGAATTCACGACTTAGGTGACTAAATTGGAACAATATGTTATGTCAGTTGTTAGAAATCCTTGTTTGAATATGGGGAATACTTAATAAAGCATTGGATTAAATCGGATTAGATTGTAACTAAATGATAATAAATAAATAAAACAAGACTTTATAAGTGTCATGCGTCTGAAGGGCTTTTTCTTGATTTGTATGATCAGGAATGCTCAAAGTTCAATCCTTGAGGGTGAATAAGACCAGAAATATTCAGATAGCTGTATGAAAAAAAAAGGAAATCACCAAAAGTCAACTGTGCCCGAAGGAGATCTTAGTTGGTATAAACCTATGAACGGAAAACTGTAAAAAGATTTGTTCAACTTTGGATCTATATCCATTAAAAGTAAAATAAGAAAAATGCCGAACAACAATGAAAATTCAAATCGTACAGTTCTTTTTCAAATGTGAAAATCAAAAGCTTACACACATCACACGAATGGAAAACAAAAGGTCATACTCCTCCTGACTTGAAACAGGCATATGGTCCGAGACCACAGTTGTCGTCCCTTGATTTTCGTTGTCCACAAATATAGTCCCTTGTGTTGACAGTGGGTTACTTGCCATTAAATTGCCTCAAATTGCAAGTAGGGGGTGACATTACACTGTAAACAAATTTGGGTCCAGCATTTTAAAGGAAAGTAATGATTTGGTCCAGATGAAAAAGGTTAAAAACTAGCACTTCGTAAGCTGTCAAAAGATTTCAAGACGCCTTTAACATCGAATTGTCCATATTTTGATTTAGAGCCGATGAAGTTTTCTACAATTTGGATATAATTTGTTCCAAAAGTAGAACAACATACTTTAAAAATTTCATTGAGAAAGCGCAGTTGGGTTTTTTTTTAACTTTCATTTATGTTCTAAAAGATATGCACTACGAAATAATTGTGGTCTCGGACCATATCCTTTGTAGAAAATGGTGGATAAAACCTGGTTTTATAGCAAGCTAAACATCTCACTTGTTAAGACTGATATTTCGTCTGAATGGTTCATTAGTGTTGTTAATATTACAACAGTTAAAATAACTTAATCAGTTTAAAAGTATTTTAAACCAAAAAATCCAAAAAATTGCTCAAAAACCGGCTAAACAATACCATAGAATAAATTAACAACGAACACCACGAGCATTTAATGCACTATCAAAACCACTAATCAAGTTCCAACAAATGTATCATATTTTATTTAGCACAAACATATGATATACATATATCTAGTAATTATGTGAGATATACTCATTTACGCTTTCACATTGACCTTACATTTCATTTGATGAGGAACGCATATGTAATATAACATTGTTTGGTTAAGTTAATAAGTTTTTTCTAAATGTATCATTTCAAGATTTCAAACGTATGCAAGACAAAATTCGATTTTTTATTGATATCTGAAAGTAGCTATTTTGCACCTTGATTTTGTGTATTCTTTACTATACTATTTAGGGCCATACGATGGCTTCATAATACCCTGTTCTTCTGATTATCATCAATAATGTACATTTAAAGTAAACATAGTATACAGGTACACATGCGTTAAACTTAATTTTTAAATAATTGTTCGTATTCTATACATTCTATCTCTCTATGGCTTCAATGCATTTTTTAAATGTTATCTCGTTTAAATTCAAAATAAGGACGTTTTACATGGTTATTTAATATATGGTTTGTTTCTTTTGATAAGTTTTAAACAAAACTTATAAAACCTTTTATATTCATGAGGTTCATTTGGGAAAATTCATTCTATGATCAACGAATTCGTTGATTTTTACGATCACATTTATAAATGCATATAATTAATATTGTCTTTTTAAGGAAATCAATTATTCCCTATACGTTTATGAGTTCATAACATTTGACATTTGTTCTAATTACTTATAGCTTTATACAACAGTACCTTTTGTAAAAAGTTCATATGATCAATTTCAAGTTTGAACTTTTTTTAAATTGTATTAAAGACATGGGACCTAAAAGAAGTAGATATGTTTACGAAGATGTCGACGCAACAAACAGATTCAAAATGGGATAGTTGAAAATAGCTGCAAACGGCTACCAATAGGATTTAGTTACTAATAGTCATATTAAAATCAAAATGACTACTTTAAAGTCACTGTGTTTATGATAATATATTTTGAACACTTCATATCAATTGGTTAAAGAGTCGTCAGGTTGGGGTAAGTTATTAATATCCACCGTACAAAAGATTTTGTAAATTTGCATTCATTTTATAGCTAGGCAAATAGAAAAGAGATGAGTGCCAACTCTCCATCCAAGTCAAATTTTGTAAAAATTAAAAGTAAACCATGATAGGTTAAAGTACGGCCTTCACCACAGAGTATTGGTTTACATAGAACATCAAGCTATAAAGGTCCCTAAAATGTTTAGTTTAAAACCGTTCAAACAGGAAAACTAATAGTATAATCTTAATTAAAAAGTGAGAAACGAAATAAACTTATTAACCAGAAAAACAAACGACAACAATTGAATATCAGGTTTATCACTTAGGACAGGTGCAAACAACCGGGTTTGAACGTTTTAATAGGCGCCAATCTTCACCCTAACCTGAATCATTAATGTAACAGCATAACATATAATGACACACTATAGAATTCACTTAAAATGGCTAAACTTAACCAAGAGACATATTAACAAAAAAAAGTGATAATACACTAAACGAATGAATTTGATCTATAATACATTGTAAATACAAAACTTATAAAAAAGGGTGAGATATATAGAATCCATATCAGAAAGACAAAAATAACCTTGGACAAAATATCGCCAAATATAAAACGTACACAGATAAATACAAATAATTTTGTTGTTAGGTTTACATGAAGTACGGAAATATGTTTTAAAAATAAATAATTTTGCTGCTCATTGTACGAAAACAGAAGTGAAAATTTATTGTCATACCAAACATTTATCAAAGGTGGTATATGTTAAAAATAGTCATTTACAACACTAAATAAGTAAATGTTAAGTAACAAACAAATGCGTTACAATTGTATCAACAGGTAAAATTTACACGTAAGTACGATTTTAGAATAATCGCCGTTACTGAAAGCTAGTTAAAAAGCCAAACACAATTAATGATAAACAATCATGACCAGAGAACGAAATCAAATATAACACAATCCAGGGATGTATTGTTTTAACCTCATGGACAGTTAATGAAGACATGACTTGTGCAATGCCATAATTAAAGTATTGATTGAAAGTAGAATAATTAGGAGTCAACCTTTGAATAAATATGTTTAATGTTTTCTATTCTGTTTCAACCTGAAGATAGTTAAACTGTCCAATACGTATTATTCTAGCACATTAATCTGAGCATATAACCATGTATTCCTGATTGTACTTTTGAACAATATGTTGAAAAGGCATATTACTATCGATTATACTTGAATTTTATTTCAGGTATCGCATCTGTAACACAAAAGTATTAATTCATCTTTTGTTATTGTGGTTGCAGGAAAAATACACCAACAATGCATATGTACCTCGGTTGCAGTTGTATACTTGTTCTGCTATCAGCTGGAGGATTTTCAAAGAGTATTGACTGTCCAGAGAGTTGCAAATGTTCCTTAAAACAGTCAAAAAATCACGAGGCCGTTTGCACTGGACGTGACTTGCATTATATTCCATTATTCCCTGAAAATATACACGACGTTATAATGAATGGAACAAACCTGTCGTACATAGGTGAAAATGGTTTTGATAATTTGACAAAGATTACTCTCAAAAAGTTGTATTTAAATGATAATTTGATTTTATACATTCACCCACATTCGTTTACTAAATTGGTATATCTAGGTAAGATATACATTTCCGATGAAAAAAGATTAAATGTTGATATTCTAAAAACAGGACTCGGATTTTCGACAAAAGAAAAACTTACAGATTTGATATTTGATTATAACAGTTGGTCTTATTTGCCATTAGATATATTTTCTAATTTTACACGCAATCATGTTGCAAAACTGAGAATCAAAGGTAACACATTTCCTGAAGTAAAATGCAATACGTTTTCTCCCCTGAACAATTTGTTTGATATGTCTCTGTCTGAAAATCTCATAGAAAGATTAGATATGACTGGAATACCAGGTGCTATAAGAAAGCTACATCTTGATAACAATCTGCTACCAACAGTTCCTGACTGGTGTGTTCAAGCAAAACGAAAAACAAGCGCCGTCTAATACCTTGCATATCCTAATCTAAGTTACAATAGCATTGGATATATTAAGGATGATTCATTGGGTTGTTTGCCGAAATTAGAAATGCTTGTGCTAAATGGGAATCCAATTGGCAGAATTTACAATAACATATTTACGAACAATCCGATTTTATATAGCGTTCGGATTTCTAAAATAGGTTATCCGTTGAGAAAAATTGACGACTTTGCATTCAACAGTTCATCGTTGTCTAATCTTAATATGCAAGAAACAAACTTTCATTTTGATCTGGGGAACTTTAATCCGACGTCTATTTTTTCTCTTTCTCCAAATCTGACATTCCTTTACCTGGATTAGTCTTATCTTCCAAAAACCGAAATTAGGATGCAGCAAATGTTTTCATCTTTAATCAAACTTAAGGTTTTAAGTCTTTCTTCTGGGAGTCTTGCGTTTCTTCCCAAAAATGTCTTTCGAAACTTAAAATCTTTGGATACATTGAGTTTAAGTGCAAATAGATTGTCCAGCTGGAACGATGGAAATGCTGTTTTTCATAATATGACTTCACTAAGAAAGCTGTACTTGTCAAACAATTTTATAAGAATAATGAACGAAACAACTTTTCCGTTCGAAGTACTGAATTCATTAAAAGAGTTGGATCTTAGTCGAAACCCGTATGCTTGTTATTGTGATCAACTTTGGTTCACTGAGTGGATGAAGACAACACATGTTAAACTGATTATGTACCCGTTATTTATAGGTGTCCCGAACTTGACAATATGGTGCTACAAAAATATGCAGAATCTAAAATGCAGTGTCCACCTTGGAATCCGTTATACAGCATGGCAATAGTACTATCTTGTTCAGGATTATTATTTGTGACCTTTATAACAATAGGTTTGAAATGTCAAACCTATATTAAGAATTATTTATACCTATGGAAAGTAAAATACAAAAGAAGGAAAGGTTATTTGCCTTTTACCAATGCAGATGATTTCGAATATCACGCTTTTGTCGTTTACTGTGACGCAGATCGAAACTGGGTGCATCAAACGTTTTTGCCGAAAGTAGAACAAGACGAAGGTATTAAGCTATGTATTCATCAAAGAAATTTTGAAGTAGGAGAATCAATCATTGCAAACATCAACAAATATTTAGAGAAATCATGGAAAGTTGTTGTAATATTATCAAATGAGTTTGCGAAAAGTGAATGGTGTCAATGGGAAGTTGATGTAGTGCAGGAGCGACGTAGAAGATATGGAAGAGACGTGTTCCTGTTAATAATGCTGAAGAACATAGACTCTAACCACATGACTAATCAGCTAAGAGCCCTATTAGACAGTGGTCCTAGTCTACGATATCAAACTGGTGTCGGCGAGGATCTGTTTTGGGCAGTCGCAATTGAAACTCTAAGAAAACCATTAGAACATCTTCCAACTGCACTTTTATAATTGTTTTGAGTATCTATTTGCAGACGAATGAATGCTTGGACACTGCAACTGAATGATTATTTTTACTAAAGATTGTTCTGGTGTACAAAGAATTCTTAAAATATTAAGATTTCGTGCGTAATTAATGGCATCGGAATCTTAATTTAGGTACTTGTTTTTTTATTAATAATTCTAATTATATAGTCTTGGCCGTTTAAATGCAGACATTTTTTTTATTTAAAAGATGTCTTACCAATATATTGCATAAATCTTTTTGCAGATGTAGACACACTTATTTAATTAACTTTAAATTACATTCATCTCAATAAGATACGAAATTTCTTTAACATTCTGTATTTGTTTATTTATATTACAAACGAAAGGTATTTATAAAACGCTAATTTTTTTTAATTTTTAATTTTTTTTTAGCAGAGTATTCTGCTCATGCGTAAACATCTATTTAAAAGTTCAGTACATCTAAGGTTGGTGTGTTATTGTCGAAATTGAAATAAATGATTGAAGGAGATTGCAGAATCAAAACGTCCCTTTCGCAAGCAAGATTCTTACGTCTTTAGTTTCATATTTGAAGGACCAATAATTTATTACAATTTAAAACAAAAATGTATTGGTATTAGGGAGAACACCTCTGAGGAGCCAAAAATTTCTAGAATTAAATTTTTTTTCTTAACCTGATTTTTGGGTTTATAAGACTGTAACAAAATAATTCGTGAAGAAAAATTCATATGGTGGTGCACTTTTTTTTTTGCTACGGCCCTATGAAAATTCCCAATTTTGATGATTTTCCCATTTTTCATCAATTTTTACCTGTTTTTTGGCTATTATCGTGAAAAAAATCACAGTTCCACATTTAAACTTTTTTTATACTTTCTATAAGGATGAAGTGGACCAATCTGAAAAAAAATTACTTACAAAAACTATAGGTAGGTGTTTATATAAGTAAGTTTTATCATATTTTGACGCTTTTTTGAGTAAAATTTACCATGCTGTCAATTTTGTATTTTTGTGATTTTTCTCAGTTTTAAGAACAAAATGCATATTATTTCAACTTTTTTTGTTATAAATAATTGAAAAAAATACATATCTAGGAAATTTGAAAAGACCAAAATGATCTATAATGGTACTGTCTCTGTTATAAAACTGAATGTTCAGCTTCTCAATACTATTACTTCATATCACATACCATATATGATCAAATATGCCTAATATCATCTTATCCCCGGCTTAGTATATTTCTAGGATTTTGATTGGTTAATGCACGTCGTTACAAAACCCATAGCCCCTGAGTGTTGCTAACCCATATCCCCGGACGTTGCTAACCATTATCCCGGGAAACTTCACGCAAGTTTTCCTTAGTTCCATGATTGCTCCTTGTGAAATATTGAATGCTGTAGATTATCCATGATGTTTGTAATTAAATTTTTAATTCAGTAACGATTTTGTCATATTATGCCGATCATTTACACTCATTTCATTAATTGCATCACTTGACTGCCACATTTTCAAGGAATGGGACTACTGACCTAGCTATGCAAATGGCCCACGTTGACGTCACACCATCTATGACGTAACTCTCACAACATTGAGCGCCAAATTTGACTCAATCCAGTTTATCTGTCTCCTTATTAAAAAAGTCTTATATGTGACTACCTGTAGGGTTCTACCAAAGGTAGTACCTTACACCCCGTAAAAAATATGTAAAATTACCAAATTTCAATAAAACTTTTATAGATAATGAAAAAAACGTTGTTTTCACGTTACACTTTGTACCCGAATTTCCATAAAACTCGCACGATTCGGACTAAGACCGGGGATAAATTCGTTATCTACGTTCATATCCGTAGATATGGATATTTTAACACCCTTCAGTACCCTGTACACCTTTCGGCTACGCCTCATGGTGTACTGAGGTACTTCAGGGTGTTGCAATATCCATATCTACGGATATGAACGTAGATAACTTATAATATCTACTGTTTATTACCAACGATATCCAAATTATCATAGAGAAATTAAGATGTAAATTTGTTCGTGTTTAGTTTAAATCAGATAGTAATCAAAATTGATAAATAGTATCATTTCTACAGTGCAGTGACAGAATCCAGTGGGTGGGTCGGATACGGGGTAGTGTTCGTCATACGTATGTCGTCAATATAGACAAAATGATATGTCATGTCAAAATCATGATACAACAGAAAATTTTCATATGCAGCATCTGAACAAAATAATTTTACAGAATAGGCATGTTTCACACTGAATAGAGGAAAATGGACAAAAGAATTACAGAACATAGAAATAAACACCTCCCTTTTTGTCCCCATTTAAGACCCTCATATATCATTGCGACGATAGTTTTGTTTGATATATTTAACTGTTCTTATTTTCAAAAAGATAATATGTACATGTACAGGGTGTTGTTAATAAATGCAATGGCTAATATTTACCATGCCATCTCATCCGACGCTGTAATATCATTTTAATAAAAAGAATGTATTCAACAATGTTCAAAAGCTTTTTTCTGTGCAATATGATATTTTAAAAACTCATTAGGCAGAGCAATTTAAGACATACTTGCATTATTCTTAAATCGTATTAAGTTATGTATTATTATTTTTTTTCTCAATAAAGCTATAAACTTGCATTGATATGTATGTAATAGGATGTTAGGTTTTATTCATTTATTGCAAATACGTTTCGTTACTATCGTTTGGCTTTACAATCTTGTCGACTTTGATGATTATTTTTGTTATAAAAAATTATATTGTGTCAAATGCATCATTACTGGTTGTAACAATCTATTTTCAACATATTAGTCAATCCTTTTAATATGCACTATTCCAGATAATAAACATACTCGAAAAAGACATCAATAACACATCGTGGGAACTTTATATAACTAAGACAACTACATTATCGATACGTCTTAAGACTGTTATTTTGTAATTACATTTTTACAATCGTGTCATTGTTGACCGGTTATATTGGAATACTTTAATTTTGGATGTAACGCGTCTTCTGATTGGCTGACGTCGTTTTGTTTATCAGCCCATAGACATAATTTTATCATGTGACTGCGACGTCATCAACGTTTTTTTCATGATTTACTCCGGTTTAAAATGGATTTAAGAAGGAAGTTATATAAGAAAGGACTGTAATATCTTTTACAGTCATTCCCTAATGATTGTGCACGTAAAATGTAAGATTGATCCATATAAATTCATTAAATGAAGTGTTTGTATTTAAAACAATGATCAATAATTAATTACACTCATTGCAAACAACATTAGTGATGTTGCTACTTCTTCCAATATAACACAGAATCTTAATATATATTCATTTAAAAAAAATGAAGTGTTTGTATTTGTAACAATGATAAATAATTAACTACACTCATTGCTAACAACATTAGTGGTGTTGCTACTTCTTCCAATATAACACAGAATCTTAATATATATTCATTTAAAAATGAAGTGTTTGTATTTGTAACAATGATAAATAATTAACTACACTCATTGCTAACAACATTAGTGATGTTGCTACTTCTTTCAGTAGTAAAAAGATACTAACTAGGTAACATTATCATAAGAATATTAAACTAAGAGAATTAATTATGACAAAATTCATCGCAATTCTGCTAATCGCTATAGGAACGTTTTCAAATTATTGTGCTGGTGATATCGTGGTGCTTAGACAAACACCACATAAAATATATATCGGAAATGTTGTGTTTGAGACACAAGCAGTTAGTATGTGGTCATTATGTGCTCAGCTTTGCTCAAGGATGAAGATCTGTAGATCCATAAATTTTATACAACACAATAAAACGTGTCAGATTAATAATGCTGAGCCAGAGGAGAGTACTGCCCTCTTAATAGATAGCTATGGTGATAATTTTGTTGCAGCATCGACCTTCCCACCAGTAAGTTGTTCTATATGACATTCGTTTGAATTTTCTTCCGAGTTTAGTATTTTTATTATTTTACTTTTTTTAACGAACACGAATTTGAACGTTATGAATTTCATGGTTGCGATCTATTAGTGCACTGAGTGTGGAATAAAAAGAGATGTCAAAAAGATGTTATTTGTATAGGCGAATCTATCACGATGAATCTATACTTCATCATTTTAATTAACGTTAGGTCAATGATGATTCAATGGAAACGGACATGCATTTATGTTCCTCAATCAGTAATGTACAATACTCTTGCACTTTTCATCTGGAAATAATATTTTGTCACTTTCTATTATATTTCTAAAACGTTCAAAACGTCTTGTGTTCAGTTGTGGAGTGTTTTTAATTACTCAATTAAGGTGTTGACTTTAAGAGAAATGGGCTCAATAGCTAATTTTAATTGATTATAGCTTGATATCAACTATCGTAAGTTATTGAATTTAAAATGTAAAAATAATAAATCGATGAAGGCTCATTTATTTTTAAGCCATGGCGTTGTCAGTTTAATTCCAAATCTATGAGTTTGACTGTCTCTCTGGTATCTTTCGTCCCTCTTTTATTATCATTATAATAAAATTGTATATAGATATAGGAAGATGTGGTGTGAGTGCCAATGAGACAACTCTCCATCCAAACAACAATCTAAAAAAGTAAAACATTATAGGTCAATGTACGGCCTTCAACACGGAGCCTTGGCTCACACCGAACAACAAGCTATAAAGGGCCCCAAAATTACTAGCGTAAAACCATTTCGTATGACTGTAATTGTATGATATCAAACCACATGAATCAATTCTTAGTTGTTATGAAATCTACACAAATCACGTAAATTTGAACGTTTTTATTTCACAAATATGTTTTATATCACACGCATGATTTATTTTATACGAATGTTTACGTGCTATCACATACACATCATGTCTTATCAAGAATTTGTAGACCAGGAAAAGAAAATCATCAAACTAGTCTTTATTATTGGTTCTAAAGATATAGAAAATGTGGTATTAATGCCAATGAGACAACTCTTCATCCAAGTAACAATTTATAAAAGTTAACCATTATAGGTCAAGGTACGGCGGTCAACACGGAGCCTTTTATGTTTGAAGATTACAATGTTAAACAAAAGAAAGTTTTACAAGTTGGCCATGTTTCCATAAAACTTTAAAAATAAATAAGATGAAATAGTACCGACACAAGACAAAGTTATTGCTTGTCTATTATTTTTGTCATTGTAATGCTACATAATTTGTGAAATGTGTGTTTTAGAACTTAGCCTCTGTATGTCAAGATCATAACTGCAGTCTGGACGAAATATGTATTCCAAAATCACAAAGCCATATATGTTATCCACTTTTCCAGAACACAACAGGTAAACAAAAACTTATTGATTTTCTGTTGATTTATTTGATCATGTGAACGATTAATGATATTATTGGAATTACAAGCACCATTTCAAACTAACTGGATCCGCGCGTGTGGTAAAATTATCGCTAAGAAAGCATATTTCGCCAGACGCCATTCAAGATTAAGACTGAATCGATTAACGAAACATCAATGGCGGATATCAACATAAAACAATACTGAACTATAGGTTTCTGACTTTGAACATGCACTTGAAGGCAATGGAAACATTAACCAAGAATACTTAAAAAGGTGTTGGTAATAAATCATGTAAGTACAGAAGTACTGACTACAGGCCTTGAAGTCATAAAACTGTCGAGTTAGTTTTTTGTGCTCGTACTCCAAAATCAACCAATCAAAATGTTAAATTTCATGTTTCGAGCATGATTTGTGTGCTTCGAGCACAAAGCAAAGTTTTATGCCTTCAAGGCCAGCGCTATCTTTCATTATTCAATTTTTACATTTGTATTTCTATCAGGCGTTATATACGATCCACTTTGTCAATAACTGGTATTACTTTATAAACATATGTTTCACAAATGATATCGGATATGTTTCTTACGTCGTAAGTACAATCCCCTTCCCTTTCATGAATGTGACCTACCGAATTAGACTATTTACCGGATTTGTAATCACATAAGCAACACGACGGGTGCCACATGTGGAGCAGGATCTGCTTACCCTTCCGGAGCACCTGAGATCACCCCTAGTTTTTGGTGGGGTTCGTGTTGTTTATTCTTTAGTTTTCTATGTTGTGTCATGTTTACTGTTGTTTTTCTGTTTGTTTTTTTTCATTTTTAGCCATGGCGTTATCAGTTTGTTTTAGATTTATGAGTTTGACTGTCCCTTTGGTATCTTTCGTCCCTCTTTTATATAACTTTTCTTCAAACTTGCTTCTAATAATCCATAAAAATGATGTATACTGCAATAATGTCAAAATATCCCAGATAGTCAATGATAACACTTATGTCTTCAATGTTAAACCAAAAATATATATGTTTTATAATAATCAACTTATCATATATACCAGGATTGAATTTTATATCTTCGCGCGTTTCGTCTACACAAAACTCTTTAGTGACGCGCGAATCCAAAACAGTTTGAAAGATCAAATAAAGTATGAAGTTGAAGAGCATTTAAGACCAAAATTCCTAAAAGTGTTGCCAAACACAGCTAAGGTTATCTTTTCCTAAGGTAGAACATATCTCCCAATTGTATCATGTTGTTTGTGAGCGTAATAATTTACTTCACTGAGAAATCTGAATATTTTCCAGTACATCAAACATGTCCAGTAAATTGGTTGAGATTAGGAAGTAACTGTTACTATTTCAGTGCTGATACTAAAACGTGGCACGACGCAAAGGTACGATTTGTTTTTGATTACTGTAAATTAAGAAAATGAGTGTGTGTTTTTATTATTGCAAAGCATGCGACTGTGAGAATAGCGCAATAGTAAATTGCATTCTGATATCTGACATCTGATACATATATTTGTATGCAGATTATTTTTAAATCGAAATTATTATAGCAATCTAGACCGTTTGCCCATTCTTCATAAATGACAAATCTCCAACATTTTATGTGATTTATCGAGGTGCATTTATGAAGCAGCATCTGCTCAATATTTCGGAACACATGAAATTCCATTATTTTGGATGGGTTTGTGTTTTCTGTCTCTATTTTTGTCTCGGCTGTTGTTTGTCTTTTGGTAGTTTTAGTATTTTGCCTTGATATTGTCAGTTGTTTTTCTACGTATGAATTTTAATTTACCTTTGACATGTTTGGTATATTTCACTTTTCTTTAGAGGTTTAACAATATTAAAGGAAGCAACAATTATACAAAAGCATGTAAAGACATTTCTAAACAGTAGTCTTATGTTCTTTTTCTACGATATTTGATTTAATCTGTAATTGATTAAATTGGTATATCTGAACATAGGTTAAAACACATATATTTTAGCTAGCGTTTGAAATTGAATTATGTAAGCTTTTAATACCTTAACATGAGTCAAAATTGAAATAGACAAATTTAAAAAAAAATCCTCGCTGCCTTTAAACACCTCAGCAATTGTATAGAAAATTAAACCTTTGAATAATTTCACAAAGAAAACATTGAATATCACTTGCAGTTCAGTCAAAAATATAATATGCAAATGTTTATTCTTCTATTGCAATGCCTTTATCGCATTAGAAAACTGCATTTGCCTATCGAAATGTATTGTCTTGGGTTACTATATCTCATTTCCAATTTCGTTTTAAATTTTAGATCAACTGATTATTCATATTTTTTGTCCTAATGCTATATTTTTTTAATTTTATCTAATATTGATGTCGATGTGAGCACAGAATCTCTTTTTTTTTTTTAAATTGGAATATAAGTCTTTTTAGTTGTATTCTTATATGCTATAACATCAGACCAACATCGTGTGCATAAAACAAAATCTAACGACAATAAATATATCTGATCCGTTTGATTTAGTGGTTAGATTGTTGATATACTAGTACATAAACGATATTGAATGAGTTTTGCAGTATCCTTTTTTCAGTTTTTTTTATTAGCCAATAAAGTTTTCATACATTTGGGATACACAATGTGTAACATGTTGTAGGCGTTTTGTGAAAGTGAAAATTCCATGCTTGCAGAAGTGAAAACTACTACGCAGATGAGCTGCATTAAGACCGTAGTCAAGACATATCAGAAAAGTATATAGTATAGATCTTACGAATGTTATAAAAGGTCGCATATATCACACGCTTGCACCCTATTTCATTTTATTGTTGTTGTTCCTTGAATTGATACATTTAACGAAAACAATATTTAATGACAGACCAATAGTAGAACAAAGAGAGCAAAACGCTTAACCAGTATACACATGGAAGGGCTGTAATATGTGTCTGTCCAGGAATAAATAACATTAACATGGTTGTGCACACTGAATAATGCGCGTAGCGCATAATTTAAAGTGTGCACAACATTTTTATGCCCTTTCAAAATATTTATATATTGATTCTAAATTCCATTTTAGTCAGGAGTAAATCGCGAAAATGGTCAATAAATTTTAAATTGAAATGTTAACTAAAAAAGTTTGACATATCAAGGTTTTATCGGATAAACTCCTTTTAAAAAAAAACATTATTAATTATTCATTATTTATTCACTATTGATATACATTTCAATTTTGGTTTCGAGATTACTGGCTAGGCGGGACAGATATTGTTACCGAAGGAATTTGGATATGGATACATAGCAAGGTGATAATTACTTTAAACGATTGGCATCCGGGACAACCAGACAACTTTGGTAACACCACAGGTGAAGATTGCATTCTAATGATGAAAAACTTTCCATATAAATGGAACGATGGAAATTGTCACACCCAGCGTTCATATATATGTGAAAAGCAGTAAGTTTATTACAAAAAATTGAAAACAACACGTTAAATAATTCTATGCGCCCGAACAGCTTTTTCTGGATTTGCCTCCACCAGGAACGTAACGATTTGAAATTCGAGGGATGAAGAAGTACCGAAACAGTTGAAGAGCTATTTGGCAAAAAAATATATAAAACAAATAGCCATATTCATCTAAGGTCAACTTTGCCTGAGGGAGTTGAAACCTTAGTTTTTTTTATAATTTCAAAATTCATAAACAGACAATTTTAGAAAGGTTTGTTATAAATCATGTCAATACCGAAGTACTGACTACTGAGCTGATGATAACCTTATTAGTTATTTGGACTTTTTAAGTATCAAACAATTTATATCTTACATATCATAATTAAGTATTTTATAAAATCACAGAATTTCATGTCTTTTTTTATGTTTAAGTAATCGAAAAAGTACTAACAGAAAACTACCATTTCATAAATTAAATGATATACAGTGATGTGTTTGGACTATAGCAAAATTAGGCTAATCGTATTGATATTATGTCTGCATTGACATTAAGCACAACGTCTCCATCACAACATCTTTCAAGTGAAAATATAAAACAAAATAGACTTGCTGTTAAGCTCTTTAGGTAGAGATTGTTTTCAATATACCTTATCAAACGTGTCCTGTTTTGCATGAACCACCTTCAATGTGAATAAAAACTCAGTATAACACACTTGAGACACAGGCACATCGTATTGGTCAACCAATTTTCTATGTCAAAATATTTCAGATGCAGCTATTGTGGCAGGACCATTCAGTGTATTTTGAATTTTTGAAAAACTTAGGCTTTTCTACCTCAGGAATAGATTACCTTAGCTGTATTTGGCAAAACTTTTAGGAATGTTTGGTCCTCAATTCTCTTCAACTTCGTACTTTATTTGGCCCTTTAAACATTTTTTGATTCGAACGTAATTATAAAATTTTAATCCTGGTATCTATGATGAGTTTATTGTTAACTAGCGTAACGTATTGACTGAGATTTTCAAACCTTGTACAATGAAGCGAATATTATGCTCTTTCTGAGAAAACCACAAAAGGAGAATATTTGAAGCCACACATTATTGTTTATGCAGATGCCTTTATTGTGTATCTAAATATGTTAGTTAACACACAATACATTTCCAATTCCATGATCGAGTGCTAGGCTGAAATATTGTACATACATTTTACAATATTGATATCTAGATCTTTCATGACATTAAACTTTTGAAATCAAATTCACTTTTTATATTTTTTGCAGGTTGGAGTGAAAAATCACGGACTAAAAAAAAGCTGACAACAAGGAACTTTACATTGCGTAGCGTTGTGTTATATCAAAATATGTAACTAATTGTATTAATAATTTGTCTCGTCTATATTGGTTTTATCTAACACAGTAGTATCATCAAAAGTTGTGTTTTAATTATTGTTTGTTTGTGTTGTTGTTGTTTTTGATCTACATGTATTTGTTTAAGCCTTTACACGGTATAAACTAATAAAAATGTGTACTTTCACATTTTCAATGTATTCAATTGTTTATTGACACTATGGAAACCGTTACTTAGTAAATGTATCTAGAATGATTTTTCAATCCATACCGCCTTTTCTTGAAAATACTTATCTGCAACAATAAATCTTATTTAGTTCAAGACCGGGTAAATCGGGAAAAAAAGACACGGATTATTTAATCATATCTCAATCGTCGGTAATAAGAGTGGAGTTGTCGGATTGAATGATTAATGTCACCTGATTGGAAGATATTTATTGATGATGTTCAGGAGCGATGTAGAAGGTCTGCAAGAGACGTTTTCCTTTCATTAATACTGAAGACTATCGACTCTAACCACATGACTAATCAGCTAAGAGCCCTATTGGACAACATTAAAACATCTTCCAACCGCAATTTTACAATAGTTTTGAGTATGCTTTTATAAACGACCTCAATATTGGATCCTGCAACTGAAAGTTTACGTTAATTTAATATTGTACAGTTGTAAAAATAATGTCTTATAACTTATAACTAATCGAATGTTTGTTTCGTATGCAACAGATGGTATCTGAATCCTAATTTAGTTTTCCTATCATTGCTTAATACAATAATGGTTCACCACAATGAAAATAAATTACACTGCTAATTTGCAAAATTGTAATGTACAGTATAGGTGTATGCATAAGTCTCATATTATCTAAACTTTTAGGAATATCCCTTCAGTTATAAAATTATTCAAAAAGTTATCAAAGGTACCAGAATAATAATTGAGTACGCCAGAGGCACGTTTCGTCTACATAAGACTCATCAGTGACGCTCATATAAAAAAGGTTATAAAGCCAAACAAGTATAAAGTTGAGGAGCACTGACGATTCAAAATTCCAAAAGGTTGTATTAAATACCACTAGGTTAATCTATGCCTGGGATAAGAAAATCCTTAGTTTTTGAAAAATTCAAAGTTTTGTAAACAGGAAATTTATAAAAATGACAACATAATTGATATTCATGTCAACACCAAAGTGCTGACCACTGGACAGGCGATATTCTTGGGGATGAAACATCCACCAGCAGTGGCATCGACCCAGTGGTTAAATAGTTATCAATGGTACCAGGAATACAATTTAGTACGCCATACGTGCGTTTCATCTACATAAGACTCATCAGTGACGCTCATATCTAAAAAGCTTTGGTTAAAGCCAAACAAAAACAAAGGTGAAGAGCATTGAGGATCCAAAATTACAAAAAGTTGTGCCAAAGGTGACACCTAAACACATCCATCGTGGATTGGAGAAATCGAGAGATGTTCCGAAAACTCTAAAATCCATCTTTTGTAACTGACATTATCAATAATTCCCATCACAGAATATTTAAACTCCCTTCTTTCATGTACACCTTATAAAAACTATGAAATGAAGCAAGAAGGTAGAGAACAAAAATGAAGAAAAAGAACACTTTAACCATCGTATGTGACGTCACATTTTTTTAATTACGTTGACGCCTGGACTGATTCGGGTGTGTCTATTCTGTGTTAAACTTTAATAGCATTATGTATTCGGGTTTAGTTTTCTGTAATTAGTTAATACTTCAGTTTCATTATGTATATCTCTTTCATATTCATTTGTTAAAATTTACTGTTTGCAATAGCATGAATTGTTCTATATAATAAGGATGTTCTATAATCCCGGGCATAAAAACAATGCCGTATTTGGCAAAACCTTTTTATCTTCAGTGCTGTACAACTTTGTACCTTTTTCACTTTCGATCTTTTATATCTGGGCGTTATGTATTCGGGTTTAGTTTTCTGTAATTAGTTAATACTTCAGTTTCTTTATGTATATCTCTTTCATATTCATTTGATAAAATTTACTGTTTGCAATAGCATGAATTGTTCTATATAATAAGAATGTTCTTATCCCGGGCATAAAAACAATGCCGTATTTGGCGAAACCTTTTCAACTTTTGATCTTCAGTGTTGTACAACTTTGTACTTTTTTCACTTTCGATCTTTTATATCTGGGCGTCACTTGTAAGTCTTGTGTGGACAAGGCGCGTTTTTGGCGTATTGAATTTTAAACCTGATGCTTTTTGTTATCTATTAATCATGTTTTTCTTTGTCTAATATGTTCTATTAATTTGTATTGTAGTCCTGTAATATTATGTTGTCATTTCAATGTTATATTGAACTTTGCCATTAAAGTGCGAGGTTTGGCATGCCACAAAACCAGGTTCAACCCACCACTTTTATTCCCCTTTAAAAGTGTCCTGTACCAAGTCGGGAAGATGGCCATTGTTATATTATTGTTCGTTTCTTAGTGTGTTGCATTTTAACGTTGAGTCGTTTGTGTTTTCTCTTATTTTTGAGAAATTGAGATAAGACGTGGCACGGTACTTGTCTATCCCAAATTCATGTATTTGGTTTTCATGTTATATTTGTTATTCTCGTGGTGTTTTGTCTGATGCTTGGTCCGTTTCTGTGTGTGTTACGTTTCGGTGTTATGTCGTTGTTCTCCTCTTATTTTTAATGCGTTTCCCTCGGTTTTAGTTTGTTACCCCGATTTTGTTTTTTGTCCATGGATTTATGAGTTTTGAACAGCGGTATACTACTGTTGCCTTTATTTAATAACAACGAACTTTATTCGTGGACAACGACATGCAGAGTAATTAACTGTGGTCTGAGTCCGCTTTGCGTCACTGTTAGGTTGTATGAAGACGAAACGCGCGTGTAGCGTATTAAATTATCATCATGGTACCATTGATAACTATTTGCAAAAATTTACATTGACAAGACTCGACATAATCTTGACTGTATTAAGCTAAACTTTAAATAACCTAGCATATTGTAAAAGTATAATATAATTGAGATGGCTGTAAATATCTTTTGAAATCAAAGTTGATCGGAAAAAGTAAAAAAATAAAATAAATGAAAATTTACTATCTGAATTTTGTCCGAAAAGAAAATTTCGCTTGTCTTTCATGTACCTATTAAATAAATACCTAAATTTGAAAACTATAAACATGATAAAACAAACTTCTATATGACCTGATATTTTGTAAAATTTATACATAATTGACAATGATGGAGTGATTCCGACTATACCACTATTATCAAGTACCTAATTTGACATATTGGGTATAGTTTAGACCAAAGTCAAGTACAGTTAAGAGCAGTTAATTGCTGTCGATTATGTCGATATTAAACGGAAGATGTGGTCGCATTGCCTATGAGAAAACTTCCCACAAGAGACCAACCGACACAGAAGTTAACAACTATAGGTCACCGTATGGCCTTCAACAATGAGCAAATACCATACCACATAGTTAGCTACAGAAGTGACAATAGTGAATTTCTGTTAAGGTACCGGTAGATCATAAGTCAATATTTTTTGAGACAGAATTTTCTTATACTTGGCCAGAATGAAGATTTTAATATGCTCTTTTCAAAAATATAATAAAAAGGAGGGGTCACCGTGCTATTTTCAAGCTATGAGTCGTTGAGAGTTGCCTAAATTTGGTTAGATTGTTCATGGGAAAACACATTTGTGTGTATAAAAAAAAATCTATGAGATAGAATTTTGAAATAAATTCTGAAAAGATAGGTTTTGTAATATGTTTTAAGAAAATAAAAATAAAAAATGGTGTCACCGAATTTGTTTTCTTGCTACAAGTAAAAAGAAAAAAAATCCCTATCTGTCCAGTATATTTTTTGTACTAAAAGTGTTATCTTCCCTTAAATGACTCTTTTGAAAAAAAAAAATGATTCTAAAAGCAAGCAAAATGATATTTGTTGAAATATTTTGGATTATACAATAAATTGCCAAGAGTTCTTTATATTATTAAACAGTGTAACCATTAAATTGCAAATCTTTCTTCAAATTTGCAGATTTAGGCAAATAACTAGACCGATTTTTTACTGTCATTGTTCAATCCAAGATTGTGGTATATACCATGAATCTACCTTAAAACCTAGCAAATCAAGAAGAAAGAGACATTTCTGTTCAAGGTATTAAAACTCTAGGATTAACATGAACTCCAAAATGACACTTATCAAGGTGAGTTAGAGCTACAGGGTAAGCATATCCTGCTATTAATGTTTTAAGGGTCATGCACATATACAAAATATAACTTGCACCGGGAGGCATAGGTCACTATGAAGAAAGTAACAAATCTGAACAAGGGACTGCAGATGCAAGTCCGCAAAAAATGTCACTGGTAAGTTGGGAATCCAATGAATAAAATCGGTCAACCAATTATTAGTGCTGATCGTAAATCCATTCAGTGTCGATTTAATTCGTTTGTTCTCAAATAAAAAAAAAAAACACATTTATTGCACGCACCTAAAACAAAACAAAAAAAACCTTGAAAACAGGCTTGTGGTTTTGGACATAAATTCTATAAACAAGTAGAAAGTATAGACATATCCACCAGTTTTTATTTAACAATTCTACGAACTAAGATAGTGCTGTTGTATTGCAAAATATATCTTGTTTCCATTTCATTCGCATATAGATATACGAAGATGTGGTATGCATGCAAATGAGACAATTCTCCATTCAAGTCACCATTTAATTGGCATTTTAAGTCAATGTATGGCCTTATTATATGTCTTTGTATTTACTTGTCACACTTTTTTTATATAGATCAACGTCATTATTGGGACATTTTGAATATTTCAATTTGTAAATTATAAACATTAGCCTGAAATAAAGATTTACCTTTATGATGTAAAATATCAGGATATATTTATTTTCTTCATCTGTTAATGTCCATATGTTTCTGTAATTTTCTTCATGTTCTTTATTATGATATCAGCCTGACGTTCTTTTTCGATTTGATGGTTTAGTTTTTTAAACAAGATTTTCGTGTTAATTGCATTGACATTGGTTGCAATGATTTATTTTGTGATAATTAACAAACTCGAAAAGGCCATATTTATATCCATAATACATTGCATTTACTTTATACAAGTAAACCACAATATCGATCGATCCCTTTTAAGACAATTATTGGTCCATTCTTGACATGCTATATGTAGATGCAAGATTGATCCATATTATTTCATTAAATATAGGGTTTGTTTTTGTAAGAATGTTGAATAAAGAATTACACTCATTGCTAACAACACCCCATAAGTCATTGTTAGTGATGTTGTTATTTCTTTCAATCCTACACGGAATCTTAGGGAGCATTATAATAAGAATGTAAGCAGAGAGAACTAGTTTTGACAGAATTCATTGAAATACTGTTAGTCGCATTAGGAACGTTTTCAAATTGTCCTGTTTGTGATATCGTGGTACTAAACAAACACTGCATAAAATTTTCGTAGGAAATATTGTGTTTGAGACGCAAGCAGTTAACCTATGGTCATTGTTTACTCACGTTTGCTTAAGGATGAAGATCTGTAGATCTATTAATTTTATTCAATACAGTAAAAGAGGGACGAACGATACCAGAGGAACAGTCAAACTCATAGATCGAAAATAAACTGACAACGCCATGGCTAACAGAAGAGAAAGGCAAACAGACAAATAATAGCTACCAAGGCACACCATAGAAACTAAAGAATGAGCAGCACGAACCCCATGAAAAACTGGGGATGATCTCATGTGCTCCAAAAGGATAATAGATCCTGCGCCAAATGTAGCACCCTTCGTGTCAGATTAATAATGCTAAACCAGAGGGACGTTCTGCTTTTTGAATATATATCTGTGGTGATAGTAACACACTCATTCAAACTATTGAAAGTCTTAAATAAACAGTTTACAGGTAGTGACCTCGATAATATGTAGCTTATTTTCGTGTGTATCTTAGTCTAGACGCCATCTGTTTAACTATCGAGTTAACCCCCGAACACCTCAGATCAGATAACCATATAAGCGATATAAACATAAATATAGATATAAATAGATTAAGCAACACGTGCAATTAGAATTTGTGTATTCTGTTTAATTTCATATTATAGATTTAAAAATAGGTTTATCATCGTTTTTAACGGTATCAGAATGAATTCATTTGTGGATCGAATCAGTCAATGAATTGATTTACCATTGTTTTCCTTTCAATGTGGACATTATTTTCCATTAAATAACTTTACACGGATAATTCATGCTTTATCCACCTATAGCCAATGGATTAAATTGAAGTTTACATGAATATGGATTCAATGAGGTCGAATTATTCACTTGAAAGTTTTCGATGTTTCTTAGCTTATTTTGACAAATTTGAACCATACTGGCAGCTAAAAGCGAAAAATGATTTCACTATTTCACATTCATTAATGATTGGACAAAAATAAATGATACTGTAAGATACAGTGTGTGTTTATGTTTGTATGCATAGGACGGAGGACACGAATAAAAATTTAAATGTTGATGGGTGTCTGTATTATTCACAACAGTTGTTTACAGAGGTTCTAATAGAAAGAGGAGTACGCAAAGCAAAACAACTGACCCTTTAAGAATTACGAACTCTGAAAGTAAAAGATGCGGACGAAAACTTAAAGAAAAAACAATTCGTTAGTACACACGACAGGTATTTACTGAACTTGTTTAATACTATTAAATTTAACCTTCCGATTATACATGTATATGAAAGTGAAACCAGGAAACAATTGGTACCGGAAGGAAACTTAATTTACAGCTGAAGACAACATACACCAGAGCTCGATTCGAACCAAAGGTTAGTGCTTTGAAATAAAATATTGCGGAGATTCTAGATGCGGTGTTTGCTGTCAAGATTTCAAATATTTAGAAAGAAGATGAAACGTTATTTCATAACAACGTTCAGATCAAGATTAAATCCCGATAACTTTTAATTACGAACAATGCCGTAATATCACAAGCCTTCTTAGCGACGTCGCCTATAGCAATGATAATTCAGTTCTGATGAAGAGTCCCAATGGACGGATCAAATAGATTGAACTGTTAACTTATTTACTTATATTACTTAACCTTGTATCACCATCACTGCTGGTAATCCGAGGGATGCAATCTGTCGAAAAGTTGTCACTAATTTAGACGTTCTTGTAATGTAATAATTTTTGTGACTGCATCCTGCGTTAATTTTTAAGATCCTCTACGATAGATCATTCAGCTGATCCTTAAAAAATTTCATCTACATGTCTCATATATTATGTACTGTAATACGACGCTGGATCAAATCTGACGAGGAAAGATAACACCCAGCCTACGAAAGTTTTATTTATGTAGATCCTAGATTGTCGAATGGTCTAGCGCGTCTAGGTCTAGGGCATAGTGCAAGGCGATTTGGTGCCCCGATATCTCAGAAGCAAGAGTTCGAATCCCGGACAGGGAGGAACAAAAAATCCTTCCGCAAATGTACAGATCTATCCTTGTTGGGCTGACGTTTAGACGAATTGCATATATAGATTGAATGTATGTTCAGCCTTGTATCACCATCACTGATGATGATCCGATGGATAAAAAATGTGTCGCAAAATAGTCACTATTTCAGACGTACTTTTATATATAGATATATATAGATATATACATTGATAATTCAGCTGAACTCTTACATTTTATCTTCATGCCTTATGTACCATGTACCGTATTACGACGCTAGATTAAATCTGACGAGAAAAGGTAACACACGGCCACCGAAATCTTTATCATTGCGAAGCCTCTGTGTTCGTGTGGCATAATACGTCAGATACAGTGCAATGCGATTTGGTGTCACAATATCTCAGTAACGTGAGTCAGAATCCCGGCGATGGAAGAGCAAAAGATTTTAAAATGCAAACGTACATTTCTAACATTGTTCAGCTGATGTTTAGAATAATTATATATCACTCTCATTTGCTAAAAATAGCACAAATGAAAGTTCCATTTGATAAAAGAAAATTTAAAATGTTTAGCGGTAGGATGATTATCTGTTGAACAGATTAGCAATGATTAGTGTGAATTTTCTGACAAATTTTTAAATTTCGCCGCTGGTTATTTGGATTGATTCAAAAATGTATTCTAAACACGAAAACGTTGTTATAAATTTTATTGATACATGTACACAATTGATAAAATTAAATGTTGACATAGCCATGTTAAGTAATTTAAGCCGTAAATCCATATGTTACCTATTATAGTCCACTATACTCAAACACAAAGCTGCATATAAATACTTGTTTCATAGGCATGATATCATGTATGATATGTGAATATTAAAAAAAAAAATGCTTTCCTGTAACAGTAAGATAACAAACAGTAACTATATTGAAACAAAAAAATATGTAATGTGAAAAATAAAAATCTTGCTTTACTAAACGAAAAACAGACTAACTGAATTATTGTTCCTATGTTTAAACAATCGTAAGAACATTTTTTAGCAATACTACTGCGATAACTTGATAGACGAATAAACTGGACAGTGATAAATATATTGTGTTTAGATTCAATTCAATTTTTCAATTCAAAGTTATATTGCCATATAAACTTTACAGTTTCAGACATATAACAACAAGAAAAAAATGAAGACAAGAACTAAGTAACTCAATATATATATGAACATTCAGGTAAATATTAAAGGGTCCCGTGTCCTCAGTTCCATTGACCTCTTTTTTATAAAGGATCCTAGTTTATTCACTTGTGTTGGTTTTGATGGGTTATGTATATATATAACTTTATCATTGTCAGTGAGATTAGCAAATAAATTATTTTCTATGTTAATGCAATTACTATGCTTATCTAATATTTGAATTGTGAGAACAATTAATTAAGAAATGTTTCTCATCATCTAGTACTTTGCATTTTTTGCAAAGTCTCTCTTCGAGAGGAAATTTTCAATTACTAATGAATGCTCACTGATTCTAAGCTAGACGTACATTCGTTCAGTATCTTGAAATAGTGTGTTTGTTCACAACTTGTTAATATTAATATAACTACTATGATCGTTGTAGTGGTCGTCGGCTTTGTTAATGAGGGAAAATACATGTGATCATGTGATTATGAAATTTTTCGAAGAAATGAATCAAATTACCTCTCGTTGAGAATGATATTATGGTTCATACACGCTGTAATAGACGTTAAAAACGAAATGATAAGCTTCACACGTTTATCCAACACCACGCTTGTTATCAGGCAATTACGTGTACGAACGTAGTTCAACGAAAACGTAAAAAAAAAATGGGCGTGGTTCAGTAGATGTTTATAAACATTAATCAAAGCAAGGGTTCTGGATATATAAAATATTTACCTTTTAAACATAAATGATTACTATCGAATTATTCTGAACTACCAATAACTTGTATTTGGTGTACACTTAAGATTATATATATGTCATGATAAACTATCAGTCACCAATATCGTTTCTTTTGGAACATGTGTGTGTAATTCGTTTAGCTGGTTTTAAAGCTGACTTGAATATTTCAATATTACGTTCCGTACAACCCTTTTCTTTCATTTCTCTAATTATATCATTACTTAATTCTTCTTGTTTAGCAAATGACTCATTTTGAAACTGTAACATGCTCCTCCTATTTGCGTTCACTATCTCTTCTAGCTGGGACTCGTTTGTTATTATTATGTCCATGCAATTTTGGAATGCAAAATATACATCTTTCCATATTAAATCCATTTCATCTTTTTCTTTGGGGAATATGTCTGTAGTTGAAAGTATGTGCAGCGCTGTTGACCATCGATGAACTATCATCATTACAAATTGTATGCATAAGAGTACTCCGAATACAATGGAAAACATGAATGATATGGGTCTGATGATTATATAATTTGATTGACAAGGAATTTGAATAGATAAAGTTTCGTTTATTGAACTGGAGTATTCAAGGCTGAACATTAATATTATAGCTAAGGTGTTCACAATAAGAACAAGTATTAATGAACTGTTTCTTAGATTATGCAGTTTGGTCTTCATGTCATCTGTATGACCTGTAATAGCTAGAGGTTTTAAACAACCCTCTAATTTCCGTTCCCAGAATTTTTTCTCATCTTCTGGCAGTTGATCGTTGCAAAAGATTTTACCTTAGTAAACATTAAAAAAAACTACTATAAGATTGTTTGTTAATAAATCCCCTGCACTGTTAGATTTGGTAGTACAATCACATATCGATAAGAAATGAACAGATTAGGACCGTTCAAAATCCTATGTTTTATACATTATACTGTTTAGTGAACATTTGCTAAATTAAACCACGCTTTAATGATAAAAAACATTAAAAAAAAATATCTACTTTTTTTTACTTTTACGAATTCAATTTAAATAGTTGATGTCATTACCTATTATATAATTATAATTACATACAATTATTATAATAATGACGAAACATCGCATGTCATTGTAAGTCTATATGATAAATTCAACTTAAATTTTCAATATATAATGTAAAATATGATTTATGCACGCAAACAGTCTCTACTGTTAGATAGATGATTGGCTTATGCTCCGGCAAACATATTCGACACTGCCACAGTCTATTTATGGTAGTCCATATTCGATTCCGGTAAATCAGTTGTTGTTGTTTGTTCCTAATATTTTTTTTCTTTCGTTGTTTTGTACAACAATCGTTAGTTTTTTTCGTTTGCTTTGTAACTATTTTCGATGATTTGCTCGATCACTGCGCGGTTTTACCTTGTGATGTGGGACCTTTTTGACGTATAGGTGTTAACTTTTTAATCATTTGTTCTCGGAAAAAGAGTTGCCTTATTGGAAATTATACCACACCTTATTTTTTATATTGTTAGGTATTCTCTTAGTATGTTACTTTGTCCTCAGGAAAACAAACACCTGACCATGTCAGTAATAATCATACAAAACGATATTGTTTTGGGAGATTATTTCAAAGATACAAAAGATACAGCTTATCAACAAATCGTTTAAACTTATTACAGAAGCAGTCTTCCACTGTCTCTAGTGTGAAAGGATATTTTGCAACTATCGGCAGTTAAGAGCTTAATATATACGATCGACACACGTCAAGTTTCTTTTTTAAAAATATACCTGTCTCGAAAGAGGAAAAAATGTATTACACATTAACTAACACAAGTCCATTGATTTCGACAACCGAAATTTTATAATGTTGCTTTTTGAAACATTTTGAGATTTTTACTTAAAAAATGAAAGAAATAGAAAAAAAGGCGATTCCTTTTCAAAATGCTCTTATGAATTGATGTTTATTTGTTCTAATTAAAATGCAACGTGTTGTTGCAGCCATTCATATAGATATACACATATATATATACTTCAGTATTAAAAAAAAAATATTTGAAATATAAAATCATTATATATACCAGGATTGGATTTTCAACCAACAAAAGAATACAAAAGACTCATCAGTGACGCTAGAAGAAAAACAGTTTTTTAAAAAAGCCAAAAAAGTTCAAAAAATCATGAATACTTAACAACTTAATTCTTAAATTTTTTTCTGGATATATTCAGTTAAAAAATCATATCATTCCACGCTGTGTATTTCTGGACACAATTTTAAACAAATATATATATGTATTAGGGTTATATTTTCTTTGAAGATGGAAATGGCTGCGGTGCTGTTATTTTTAAGTTCCTGTCATTTGACGGATGGCTTTCTCTATCGTCAAAATAAACACAAATAATAATATGAGTATGCGTTAGATGGAATGTTTGGAGAATTGAGCAGTGTATCATGTTATATTTTTTTTTTTTGTAAACCATCGTAAACTTAGTAACATACTAACTGCTAGTTGCGGAACATCCTTTTTCTGTTTCACTGAAAATATAAGTTATGCTTAAGTTGATGTTTGAAATTATGCTAAGAAAACGGAGATTAATTATTTTTTCTCACTCTCCATTCTTTAAGATTGTATCACCATTTTAATTTTCATGACAGCAATTTATATCAATTGAAACATGTGTCAACGCCTTAGTAACAACACAAGTGTTCGCTATTTATAAAAATCCAAATTAGGATAACGTGTTTTGTCATCATTTCTCAAAATAAACCCACAATCATAGAATACATATCAAATACATTCAAGTAAAATTGACTATTTTTGCATAGTGATCATTTGTTTCGCGTTGTAGGAGAAGACACCATAGTATTTAACCTGTACAATACATAACCCCCTAAACATGTTATACAAATACATACTCTTCGTTTCAAACATGTAGTAGAGGGAATCCTGTCAATGTCCTTCAACTAAATGACAAACGTGACGCGCTATACAAACTGATTACTGTTATTACAGTAATATCAAATACTTTTTTAACAACCTTTTGTATCGCAAACGAATAATAATATTGTTTTATACCTTAAACGATTTTTCATGTTGATATGTTCGTTCTGTTCAGCATTCTTGGTACTTTCTTCATCTTTATTAGAAATTTCATGACCCTCTCTGGTTCCCCATTTCTCATCATTCATGTTTGCAATAGAATATAGGAAAAGCACGATGGACGTGCAGGGAATGGCAATAAAGTACAACAAGCAATGTTTTACACAGCCGCTTTCCTAAAGTAATACACACATAATGCATACATGTATGAACAATAAAAGTGCTTAACATGTCTCTTTAAACCTAGCGAATACATATGTTATTGTTTCGCAAACATATAAGTGTAGTCGTATTGATATAAGTCAAATTTGTTTTACGCAATAATTTGATCGTATCATGTGAAATTAAACTATGATCTTTCGATAATATAACAATTAGAAAATCGTTCATTTCAAAAAAAATATTTCGACGCTTGAACCTTTGCATATACATTTGGTCACACAAATATTGAAACTATTGTATTCGTAGAATTCAATACATTTGTGTTGAAAGGTACGATACTAAAGAGATAGCTAAACCCATAAATTGATAAAAGAGGGGCGAAAAATACCAGAGGGACAGTCCAACTTATAAATCAAAAATAAACTGACAACGCCATGGCTAAAAACGAAAAAGACAAACAGACACATAATAGTACACATGACACAACATAAAAAAAACCTCAAGACTAAGCAACACGAACCCCACCAAAAACTGAGGGGACCTCAGGTTCTCCGGAAGGGTAAGCAGATCCTTCTTCACATTTGGCACCCGTCGTGTTGCTCATGTTATTACAAACCCGGTAAATAGTAAAATTCAGTAGGTCACATTTATGAAAAGGGAAGGAGAGTGTAGTTACGACATAAGGAACATATCCGATATCATATGTGAAATATTTATTCCATAACGGGCAACCAACTTGTGATGGCATCCGTAAACTTTACAAAGGGATGATTTCAACTTCACCATTTGAAACTATTGGTGGTTTAAAAGCTACCTTGTGAGCTGAGTAGCAACCACCTATCAAGAAAATCATGATTAGAAATACTAGCAAGGAAATATCGTATTGGAGATATATACTCTGTATGCAGGCGCTGCTGGAATGTTGCTACTTAGAAATGGAAAGAAAACAAAATTCAACGCATCTAACAACAAACTGAACAATATGAACCCACATTGATGAAGAATTTACTGTAAGAAGTGATTTTGAGTTCCAGTAAAACACATTTAGTCGCCGTATACGTTATACACACTTTTAATCTGGTTATGTGTTATATAGAGATAATATCTTCAGATTAACTTGGTTTATTCACTATGCTTGCACCACTATTTGTGAGTCTTCACCCTGTTTAACTTAAGTGACATTTTTTGTGTTGAGTGCATGTATTGTGTAAACGTATCAACAGTTTGCTTTTAATATCATATTACTTTTTTAATAATTGAAAGGTTCACATGTACATGCAATTTAGAACCTTACATATTCCGTTTATGCTAGAGTTGCACATCATTCACATTTTGTTCATCTGAGGTGTTTTTCTCTAGTTATAATGTTGTCTTTATTTTTACTGATAATGTCGTACTGGCTCCTATATCGACAACAATAGTCTTCAAAAAGGTAATGTTCGAAGAAAATTAACGAATTTATATCACAAAGGATTGTCATTCTTGGTATTAAATCTTACCTTAGGATGTAGAATCGTAGCAGATATAAATACTCCGACAATAAAACAGAAAAACATAGTTGACGTTGAACATAACTTCTCTTCAACAGCTGACCGGATTACTCCAGCAATTACCAGAACCATCAACACGAAAAGTATGAAGGATACAATTTGAGCACAAAGTATCTGGAAAGACAACCGATAATAGGAACTTAAGATTAGTGTTGTAAATCTGAAATTTGATTTGATTGCAGTATATATGTATTTCGATGCACATCATACAAATATCTTCAAATTGAGTAACTCAAAATAATCCATCTTGAAAACTTATTAAACCAATATTTGCTTGACATACATATGTCTATATTGCATTTAAAGGAAGATATATTTCGAATTGCAATATATCCATTACATTATCATGGTCTTAACAGAAACAATATCTAAACATATGCATGTTTCATACAAAGTATCATACACGTAGAATGTGTAGACGTCTATGTTAAACGGTTAAACACACCTGTTTGTCTTTCTTGAACATACAAATACATATAAATGTTATAACTGGTATCAAAATCACAAATAGTAGGACGAATCCAGTAATGGTCTCTCCAGTATCCCCTATTATAAGAGCTAGGGCTCCATATATCATCATTATTATTGTACCGGGAGTAAGAATAGATGATATGCAGTATAACAATTGGTACAAAATGTACAGACGGGTAATTTTGTTGTTTTCAGCACACACAGTCCTCGCTTCAATAATTAGGTCGATTACGTTTGCTAAGGTTGAAGGTATCCATCGACGTCTTTGTTTGAAAAATTCCTCAAACGTTTCTGGTACATATGTTTTTGCGTCTGATTCTGCGCAATAGTCTATTCGAAAACGTGCTCTCAAAAGTAATGTACAAAGCCATCGGTCTTCACCTAGAAATGTAGAAGAGAACCTGTATTTGATAGGTATAAGAGCATAGATAAATGTTAGAGGATTTATAGCCTGTATTTTTATAAAATTCCACGTTCTTAAATTAAGAATGTATTGCAAAATTGTTCTTAGACATCGTGTTGGGTCGTTTTTGTAACATAATGTTCAGCGGATTTACTCTTTTCTGGTCTGGAATATTAGTTAACATTTTTGACACAGGTCGTATTTCGAAGAGGATTATTAAGACTGATTGATCCAATATAGACAAGTGCATACACAACCAAATGGAATACTAAAGCAAGGGGTGGACAGTTCGTAACAGTCGAAGCATCTAATGTGTTACTGGAATATTTTACCTGCGATAACTGATAAAATATTAGTGTTTGAATTTGTATGCTCTTGTGTATTAATGATATATATCTTCATTTGACTGTGAAAAGTGTTCCTTGTTATAAAGCCTGGTTTATGACTCTCAATGTATGTGTGCTATTAAATATACATTTTGGTTTTTCAAATGCTGTTACTGTTTCCAATATTTAAAAAAAAAGACTATTATCTAGTCCAAAAGCTACCCGGAATTTAAGACAACATAGATTGAATATGTATGCGTAGTATCAATTGCGTATGAATATTATTAGTAATCATGGACACTTTACCTAGATATGTGATAAGTTTTATTCAGTTATAATTTTCCTTAATGGAATGTTACCTTGGTCATACTGAATAACATGATGTGCTTCCTTTGGCTGTTGAGAGTAGTCCTCTAGTATTTCTTTTAAGGCTGACCCTCTAAATAAACTGAAACATCCAGGACTACACAAGACACATCCAATAACATGTTCAGTTGCTTTTTGCAACCAATGACTGACAGCATATTCAAATTTCTGGTACCAAACCATTGGACCTGAATATATTCCATAAGCTATAAAGTGTTTTTTATCGTTTAATTCTTGGCCTGACTCAGTATTAATGCATTCAGCCATTTATTTGTTTTTACTTTGGACGTTTGGTGTTATATTTGTTATTCTCATTGGATTTTGTCTAATGCTTAGTTCGTTTCTGTGTGTGCTTCATTTTAATGTTGTGTCGTAATTCTCTTGTATTTAATGCGTTTCCCTCGGTTTTGGTTTATGACCCGGATTAGTCTTTTTTTCTATCGATTATACTACTGTTGCCTTTATTTAGTGTGATTTGGACGAAATAGAGGCTTTTTAATTTGTAACTTATCGAGTAAGTATATACTTAATACTGTATATACTATTAATCATGGAGCTAAGTGTAGGATTAATTTTTAAAAATGTTTGAGTTTTTAAGTCAATTGTGTTGTATGGCAGTAATGTATGTCTACACAGCTTTCACTGAAGGATCCAAATTGTTGTCACTACAAAAGTCAAAAAGTCTGAAAAGACCAATTTGTGTCTGAATTCGTATGAATTCGTACTTGACATTCCTTATTTGTATGAATATTTTATAAAAACAAACTCTTAAAATAGTATGAATTTGTCTAATTAGGTGATGATTTTTCTTGACAAGTATCTTGAAAGTATGAACATTGTATTAAAAATCTCGACATCATCTGTGAGTCTGGATTAGTCTCGACCAATTCTTTACTGTCTTAAATTTGTCTCGATCAGTTTTGATATATTCTTGACGTTCTTACGGTTGTCTGGATATGTCTTGACATATTCTTGGCAGTCTTAAAGCAGTCTGAATATATCTCGACACATTATTGACGGTATTAAACATGTCTTGACAGTATAATTTCGCCTGAAATGTGTACAGACATATTTTGCATTGTGTATGAATTTCTATTAATGTTATACACTCCTTTTTATCAATGCTAAACTAAACTTTGAAGAATCGAGGATTAATTGTGTATAGTAAGATACCCTTTGGGTGTAATTAAGTGGTGTGGTAAACAGACATAAAGTCACAAAGTTGATTGGCCAAAAAGTCACAGGACAAAAAGTCACAATTAATTTGTTGTCAATTGTTATAATATATAAGATAATTATCTTGAAATATATACATTTTTTTTGTCTACAAAGATGCTTTATATACAATATTTCAAGAAGTATACAACACTGTTTTTGTAAAAGTAAGCGTTTTCTTATTCAAAGAAAATAATCGGAAAAAATTAATTGCGACTTTTTGTCATGTGACTTTTTGTCTGTGACTTTTTGTCCAACGAATGGGAAGACCCCGAATGACCCTAAAATAGTTTAAATTTTTGATTTATTTAAAAAATAATTAAACGTTTAATCACATGTTATTGTTTTCAAGTGGAATATATGTCAAAATTACTGAGAAGCAGCATTTAGATTCTTAATGTTCGAAAAGCTGCCAGTGAAATTTGCTTTACATTAATGGGTGACTTCAGGCAGTTTTAAAATGTGACCATGCATCTCTTTTGGACCACACAATTCATCTTGTGCTTGTGTGTGGCTAAAAAGGGGAGGGGGGGGCTTTCGTTTTGGTCAAAGAATTTGGTCCCATCTTGATTCAAAAACTTATTCATTGTTTTAGAACAACCAAAAACATTTGTTATTCAAAATTGAGTGTTGAATTTCATCATTTTTATCAAAATCTATAATGGTATTACTCCATCCTGATTATTTCTCTCTCAAGAAATCATAAAACAAGAAAAATGTTTAGATCTATATTATTGATGTCTGTTTGAGATCCATTTCACAAGTTCAATGATTTACATAGAAATCATTGACGAAACACTTTATAAATACAGTTTATATTATTCCCGGAGAAGATAACAATTTTCTGTTAATTTTTTGGGAAATTATTGAGTTTGTTTTTATGTTATAATAATTCACTTCATAATTTTGATGAAGCTAATTCTTTTTAATTATTTTTTTTTTAAATGAAAATGATGATTTTTTATTTTAATCTATCAACAAACTTTTTGAATTCGAGTGGCATGGTCAATCAACTGATAAGTTGCATGGCTGATTACTTAATTTTATGGGGAACATCCTGTCCACATGTAATACTTTACTTTGTTTTGTACAAGTTATCATTTTGTACAAATTATAATTTGTACAATTTGTACAAAAACGGGCAAAAAATCACTTATAACTTGTACAATAATTTATCATATGGATTTTTGTGAAGAAAGCATTGATACACATTATTGAATTACTATTAAATGACCTCACAGTACATCTAAGTTACAAAATTCAAAAGTAGTTCTTTATCATTCGTTTAAGCAGGTGATGTAGTGATTTATCGAATCGGGTATTGCACAACATTTTTTGACTCTGAAATCGATGACGACCTGTTTTACAGGCAAATTTTAACTGCTTCACAAAGCAAGGGTTGAAGCTCACGAACCGTTGCTGTGAATAAAAATGTGTATTTCACTGCCTCAGTTAGGCGTTTAGACAAAAAAATATCCCAGAAAGAAAGCGAGATTAAACCCATGATTTGGTTAGGAATATGACTTTGCTAAAGTCAGGAATATGTCAGTTGTTTTTATGTCGTTTTTTATTAATGTTTTTTTTTCAACAAGGATCTTTGTTTTATAAATATCTATGACTGTGCATACAACTTTACGGAAATCAGTTGAGGCAATACAAACTTTAAAAACAAAATACAACGTATGCAGCAGAACAGACAGACGGACTTTTATTTTATAAGAAAACTAGTTGGTGTAGTATTATAAATTCATCAGACCCAATGGCATTGAACCATTTATCTTTTCACAAACAAAATTGAAGTGGAATAAGTCATGTAAATCCAATCTTTTGATGTACCAATTACAAATATAAATCATCACTTGTTAAAAGAAATCTTTGATTGTTTCCATGGACTTTTTGAAATAACGAATAAGTGGCAACAAATCTTTCGATATCCTTTTCACCATGTTCACGATCTTTCACGATCAATAATATCAAATTTTACAAATATACTCGTTTTTGCAAAGTTTCTGAATTTAAAAAAAAAATCCCAGTAGCGACAAGAACTTATTATGCAGTACTATTGAAAGATACTTTTTTTCTAAAGGAAAAGTGGTTTGTGTATCAAAAATTTGATAAAATCGTATTTGTTTACTTTTTTCCGCTCAAAAATTTCGAAAATCAATCTGCCTTTTGTAGTTGTGTGAAAACGGTGTATTTTGTTAATAAGGTTTAATGTGTGGTCAGTAAATTACAATTCTATCCTGTGAATCAATGCATTTTTCACCAAAATTCATATTTAACTGTTGTACAAGTTATAAGTGAATTTTGGTCAAATTTTGTACAAATTATAATTTGTACAAAGGCAAAATACAAATTATAAATTGTACAATATTTTTATACAAATTACAATTTGTGCAAAATGATAACTTGTACACAACATATATATTCCAACAGACACACATTTTTTTTTTTGTTAAACCAAGGATTTGTTTAGTAAGATTAGACAAATTCTTAGAAGAAATATTTAAACACCCACATTTTCAATTATTTTTGTTGTAACAAGTGTAACTTGAAACAACAGTATATAATATATAATGAGAAATAAAGATTAAAGTTATATCATGTATATTGGTGATGATTTATAAAAATTGTCCAGTAAATTTAAGACACAATACAAAATGTTCGGAATATGTCAAGCCATACTGCGAAAAAAAGAATGTCGAGAACATGTCGAAACATTTTGAGACTGTATTCAAATGTCAAGAATTTGTCAAGATATTTTAAGACCATACCCAGAATGTTCAGAATTTGTCGAATGAATTTCAGACAAATTTAATATATATGAGAATTTGTCAAGAAAAAAAAAAGACCCAAGTCATACTTTTGGAGAATATTGAGTAAAACTTCACGCAAATTAGAATAAGAATTGGTCTTTTTAGAATTTTAGACTTTTTAAGTGTGTCACATTAACTTAATATGAAAATAAATGTTTGGGTCGCACGTCCTTTTTAGTCAAAATAATGAATTTAAGAACAGTTGTCCAACAACTATGATTGTATCTATGAAACCAGGTTTAACCTTCTATTGTCATTGGAAAATGACCGTACAAATTCAGGATGACGAAGTTAGTTTTCCATGATATCTGTTCGTATCTTAAACCTTACTTCAGGTTTCGTTATTTTTTATAGACTATTTAAAAATACCTTAAAGGAGTTTTGCCCCATTTAATCAAAATGAATCATGGTTTCAATGTTCTATAACAATTGAATGCCATTTTATCAGTTTGACTTACTTGAACTTGTCCCTGTTGGATGTATTCTACCACATGCTGCACCTACATCAGAGTATTTCCTCATTCTCTGGAGGAGATGCGGCACAGCTTCTGGTCGAAAATCAACATCGCCATCTAACGCCATTATGAAGGTATTTTCTGCTGTATAACTTTGCTTAACCTTGGAACAGTAATCAAGCAGGTAATACATATACATTACCTAAAATAAGATAACCACATAACAATGATATATCAAAAGCGCCAATCTGAATCGATATGATATCATATCCTACCTGATACTGATTTCAGAGGATTGAACTGATTGCGCCATACCATATTTGCATCCTTTATACTTTTTTTAAGTATGATATATACAAGAGTTATCCAGCGCTTATATAGCAATCACAATATTACACTTACAGGAAAACATTACATAACATGCCTATAGTACAAATATATGGAAGAATATTTAGGACAGAGAAATAAACGAGTACACTTATAGTACATTTCTACATGTTAATAGGTACTAGGCTTATAATTTGATACGCCAGACGAGCGTTTAATCTACATAAACTCATCCGTGACGCTCAGATCAAAACAGTAAAAGAGCCAAACAAGAATAAAGCTAAAGGGCATTGATGATCCACAATTCCAAAACGGTGCGCCAAATACGGCTCAGGTTTTCTATGCTTGGGATATGAAAATCCTTAATATTTAGAATAATTCATACAATTGCAAACATTTAATTTATAAATATACCATATAATTGATATTCATGTCAACACAAAAGTGCTGACTGACCACATAATAAAAACGCATACGTTAAAAAATCTATGGTAGCATATAAAAACAGCACAACATGACCAAACATTGTCTGTTACACGACTGGATAGATGCTACAACTGAGAAATACTATGGTTTATACATGTTCAATAAGTTGTACGTGATGATTCGAGTTCAACCTTTTTAAACGTGTCATTTACAACATCAGTCCACCGATGACCTGTATCTGACTGGAAACGAATATGGATAAAGCATTTGTTACTATGAATATTTTTTACACTAACGCAACTATTTTTTCCATCATTCTGAGATTTGTGGTTGGTACTTATGTCATTATACTTGTTAATTTGTTATCCATCATAAGTTCATGAAGGCATATATAAGACTGTATATATGTTTACAAGAACATAGAACATTTCAACCTTCGTCTATTATAATTGCTTTTTTTGATAACCTATTGAAATCGTTCACCTCTTTTTTAAAACTGCTTTCCAAACATAAACATGATAAAGAAAGAAATGTAGGAAAACATGATTCCGACAGGAATTTGTCAATGTGAAAATTCACTTGTTTTCAAATTCTACTAAAATTCTAATATTTGTAATATGTATTTTATTATGTTTCCAAAAAAAGGTTCATTATTTAATAGCTATCAAAAACCGTATATATTTATATTAAGGAATCAATATTTGAATATGCGTAAACAAAACATTTATACCTGACTCCAACGTTTTTTCTTCCGAATTTTCTTACTGTCTTTAAGGTGAAGAATAAGCTGTGTTTTCCCCGGCAAAACCCAAACAATTTTTCCACCATATGGAGTAATAAAGCATTGATGATGCCTTATTTCGAATTCCGCAGAATATAAATATCTTCAAAGTATAATCATAGAACAATAATATTTAGAAGTAAATACAAGGTTCATTTAATGTGTTTATCTTAAACGTTCGAATGCATGTACTACAAACAAACATGTTATAAGTTTGATTAACCCTGCTTAATCCTACTAAATAGATATTACAGGATATAAAGATCACACATTCCATAAAGAAGTCTTGGAAACGATACATTTTTTTTTACTTACTAAATTAAGTAGAATATTTCACTGTATCATTAAATTGATCAATGCATTTATATCTCTTTCCAACATTAAAAGGGAAAAAAGTTAATAGTTGTGTAGGACCGTATATAACACCGCTTTAAACCTAGTCGTAAATCGAAATTCAAAGTACTGGTTTTCTTCTTCAAGCCATATTAATTTTGTAACGTCATTCTACGTTTTGATTGGTCGATTTAGTCTGAAAGTAGTTTTGAACCTGTCTTATCTCTATCTGCTCATTTTATATTTTTGTGTGATGTATTCATCAAATGGGGTGACACAATCGGACTGACAGCCTAGGTTTTGTCACGTTAGTCCTCTGTTTTGTTTTAAATAGAAACCTGTTTGTAATTAAACTTGTATTTTCATTTTAATCTTTTGGTGACAAGGTATTAAAATAACACATGCTAAAGTTCTTGCATCTGAAGGTTTTCTAAATTCATCTTCAGCAGAAACACTGAGAACCGCTTAATATTTGAAATCAAATAATGCACATATTAAATATTCTCATTTACGCCGTTGTAAACATAAAATAACATGTGCTGATCCTTTTAGTGTTTATTTGTGTTCACAACTTTTTTGTATATATGTTTTGTTTGTATTTAACCTTGTATACAATTGTTTAGTTTTATACATCCTACTGCATGAGTATTACAATATGAAATGTTTCTATTTGAATTAGGAAACGGGTTAATATACGCGATCAGCTTCATTCCGTATACCATTCATTATTCCATTATTTTAATATGTAAATGCCAAATGTTAAGGTTGTACATTATTTAAGGTAGCACAATACAAAGCTGTTTTTACTTCCAATCACTAACCTTTGAAATGGTGTAACTTTCTTATGAATGCATAGAAAATAATAAAATATGGATATATATATATATATATATAGATAAAAGACCAATCTTTTAAATGAATGCAATATTTTTATTATACAATTATTATGTAATCAATTATTATGTAATTAGTGGCAAAATCTGGGTAAGTTCACATGAATGAATTTAGCTCTATCATCTCTTTAACTATACAGAAAATTTTAACGAAATCTTAATCAACACATCATGGGCTTCAAAAGAGTGTCTCAGATTGTCTCTATTGTATTCCATTCTCTCATAAATCTCTAATTAGTGTAAACATCCTAACCACATAAAAGAAGATAATGTTTAATTAGGTGTAAAATTTGTTCTATACATTCTATCTGAAATCCGAGACACCCTTTTTGTAGATAATGGCTATAGGAACAACCTTTAATAAAATCAACCCTGTAGGGATACCTATACAGAAGCTAATTTCATTTGAAAGTGGAAAGTTGGTGAAAAATATTTTAGACACAGTTAACATTATAATTGGTTACATAATTGTTGCATAATACTAACAATTGCATTTATTTGAAAGAGTAATCTGTTAGTTATCCAAAACTACCACTTTTATAAATTTTCAAGCATTATTAAAAAAGTTACAGCATTTTAAAACTTGGGAGTTGGAGTTATAAAATCTTTGTATTGTGCTACCTTAACTTCAATGTAATAATAAAATATGTTTAATCTAACTCGTGATGGCGTCCATAAATTTTTGGAAAGGAATGACATCAACTTCACTATTTGAATTCCTTGATTAATAGCTTCCCTGTGAGCAACAACCCTCTATCGAGGAAATAATTATAGAGAATACAACTCCTGGAGTATTGTATCAATTGGGAGATATACATATATACGTCGTATACATGCACTACTGAATGTTGCTAATAGTACTGAGGACTCAACAGTCCAAAAATGTATGCCAAATACGGCTAAGGTAATATATTCCTTGGATAAGAACATCTTAAGTTTTTCGAAAAATTAACAGTTTTGTAACAGGAAATTTATAAAAATGACCATATAATGTAATGAAAAGTTCACGATCAGAAATTTGAAATAACTCTTTTGTCGTGAACGTTATTTTCTTAGTCTGGAACCTGTTGTCAAGTGGTCGTCGTTTGCTGATGTGGATCATTTGCTTTTCTTGATTTTATATATTGATTATACCGTTGATGTTCTTGTTTGAATTGTTTTTCATTAGTCAAAAACTGAAACAACAGAAACACTGCACAACAACAAAGGAAAATGCCAACATTCATAGAAACGGACTAAACATAACAACATATAGTGAGTTTTTTTTTTGATATAGTAATATTTGAAATCGTAATTGAAAAACTATCTTAATAATTTGTTTACTTTCCTGCTGCAGTAATGGATTTAAATAAAGTTGAAACATATTCGTTGACAAATAAGGTCGAACCTTCTAATCGATCGATAGCGTCATCGAAGAACAAATGTACTGCAAATAGAAAATAACATAATATAACCTTTTCTTAATGTGGTTCTGCATTACTTTTTATTTTCTTTTGAATGTTTCAGATTCAGTTAAAAATACCCCAGCATTTTATTTGATTTAGGTACTGGAAAAAGGTGAAATGAATTATCCATCACTTTGAAAAAGCCACAGAATAGAAACGGATACAATCTGCTGGTAGGAAATTGTGTCCTCTATTTTCTATACGTAATTATTCCAGTTAAAAGAATGCATTGAATAATACCTATAAATCCTCATTCGACAGCACCCCTGTACAACTCAACCTATCCTTAACTTGAATAGGATGGATATATCTTCAACCTGGAAATCATATGTATCAAAATCGTTCGCATTTAATTCTATAAACAAAATGCACGAACAAATAAAGTAAATACATGCCTTCAAAGTCGAATTCATACATTTGGTTTTCCAGATGCCCATTTGTCAAATTCTGGAATCGACTCTCTACATAGTGCGAGCGATCCATTCTACAAAATAGCAAAAGGCAAATATTCTGAGTTAAACTATAGCATGTATATATCACTCTCCAATCAAATAAAAATTAGACTACTACTGAAGTTTCTTCAATATTGATTCCACATCATTTGAAACAGCTTTTGTGTAAATATATTTTTTCTGTTACTGACTCTCTATGATTGATGTATGAATAATAAGCATAAATGCTTTTCCTCTGTGTTTTAGGTTCGGCAAACTCTATGATCAATAAGTGTTGTATATGCTCTGCCATCATAAACCCTCGGTAATTGTTTCAATGAGTTAATCAGACTTCATATAATCAGAAAGTTATATCAATGGAACAAATAAAACGCAGAAGAAATCATAAAACAGAAGCGACATTAAGTAAAAAGAATTCCTTGTTGAATAAGATAGACTCGATAAAATACGTAAAAGACGAAAATATTGGTATTTGAAGATCTAACACTGTGACATTATTAATAGCTACCTAAATATAGATATCATTAATTGCTCCATTTCGTTTATATTTTCATGCCACAACGTAGCGCATGCGTAAATCATAGCAGATGATGTATCTATCTGGCTGGTCTGTTATGGAAGTCAATAAAAAAAACATTAAAAGGCATGTTATAATTTGAATATTCATTTATGAATAGTAAAAAAAATACTCGAATATCTTAGTTGATAGGGTTTGATTTGTGTATATATTATGCTTGAAAAATTCATTTTAGTCAACAGGAACAAAAACTTTCAATATTAAAACCAGTTTTAGTTGGTTTTTTTTTTCCTTTGAAGAGCAAAGGAATATAGACCTTCCTTTTTATACAAGGTGTTAGTAATGGGAATATTAATTGACCCATAGTGCAGTTATGACCATAACACTTTTATATGTACTATCAGGTAGAAAACTTTCATTTGAGACAATAAATAGGAATGTGGTGAATTTATGCAGGGATTACACTAGGCTATGTTATCTGCCAAATACATGAAATGACGCAATAATATACTGAACCGCAAAAGAAACGTCGCAGTAATTTAAAGCAGACATAACGAAAGAATAAATGCAATATTATTTTTATTGAATATACATACTCTTGTTATTTAGCCAATTCTCATCATTTCAGTTCATTCGTTGTTAATTGATAAAGTTTTTTACCACCATATAACAATCAGTAGCGTGTGTGTCCGCCATTAGCGTTTAGTATGTGGACGGTCATTTGTACTCATGTTGCATTGTGGCGTTCACGTAAACGCTCGATGGTGTGTACATTGAAGTAAAATGCATTTGCAACGACCTGAGGTCGCTGCCAAGAATTCAAACGTCATAATGCCTGTTCTGTTTGCAGTGGGTTAAGGGGGCTGACTATGCGGTATGGGCTTTGCTCATTGTTGAAGGCCGTACGTTGACCTATAGTTATTAATTTATGTGTCATTTTTGTCTTTTACGGATAGTTGTCTCATTGGCAATCATACCACATCTTCTTTTTTATATGATGACACAAAAACTTCGCACATCTTGAATACTCATATAGAGGCACGGATTCAACGTGCATCTCATCATCATAAAATTTGACTGCGAAACGTGCCCCATGGAACCAGCGAAACCACTATTAGAATGCCCGAATTAATGAACGCAGTCAGCCGTAACGGAGATTTTGACATAATCCTAGCATCATTTGAAGGTTATTAACCTAAACCATAATCTGATTTTTTTTTCAATGCATTTGAAAATTTGGGTTTTCGAAAAATACGACGTTTCTTTTGCGGTTCAGAATAGAATGATAAATAATTTCATTAAATCTCCATGACAAAATTGTTTTCAAAGTAGTAAACAACTTATGTCTTTAATACTACATAACTAACTTACTGTGCATTCATTACAGATCAGGATTTTCTTTTAAACAAAGAATATTTTAAGGGAGGGAAAAGCTAAATATAGTTCAAATTCAGTTAAAAGGGTCTTGAATTTGCAATTACAACTTATAGCACACAAAAAGAGTAAATTGTGGCTTCTAGCATTTAAAATGAACTGTTAGGACAACAACAAAAAACACATTGTTTTCTAATTTTTCGGTTTCACCATTTTTCGCTTTGAAGGAATCAGACCACCAATTAAAAATTCCTATCTGCTAAATTTTGTTTTGCATATTTCACAACTTTCAATTATTTCACCTTAAGTTATACTTCGTAGAAACATGGTATACCCAGAATCATACATGTACATGTATCACCTTTCTACATTCCATTTTCAACCTCCCTTTTTTAGTCGTGTAAGAAAGACCTGACCTTTGGAGCACAGGTACTATAAAATAACCCCTGGTATTCTGAAAATCTTAAATTAGTTTAATATGGAGCCCATTAAACCTGAACTTTTCAACGCAAACTCCGAAACAGTGAATTTGGGCTCAAAAAGGTCGAAATCTATTTCTCTTCCAGTTCTGCAAATTTGTTGGTTAGTTTAATTAAACAACAACAAAAAAGCACTTTCTTGTGTCTGAGTAGGGCTTCTTTTACATAGTTTTCAATTGGATATTTAATTTTAGGTCTAACAACTATAGTTGTAAACACACACTGTATTAGATCTTTGTTGTCTCATTTGCAATTGAACAACATTATCATTTTATATTGTACATACCTTGAAGTTTTTGCCTGTGTGTAACCATGTTTCCAATTGTACTTTGCTAATAGAATAAATGTTGATATATACAGTAGTATACTGGAAGGATACAACAGGTTATCATCAAATAAATTCATGTCCAAGTGTGAAGTATCGAATGCAGGAATTCCAAAATTTGCTGACAAATGTCCAACATATATTTGCTGAAAAAATATTCCTGAAATAGCTGCACTTGTCATTATTGGAAGATAAAAGCCAATAATTTGACATCGTATCCTACAAGCTGTTTTACTTGCTTTATACATAATAAAGCTACATGTGATATGCAGAATTAATACAACGGTAAGGTTACTTCGATTATTGTACGGTGTTAATCCTATTTTAATATCTTTAGGAAATCCACTAAAAACAAAATAGCCGTCTCCAAACAATGCTATGAAAATACCATTGGAGCTATTACTGCGCACTAAAAATATTGAAATCATTGTGAAAAATGTCATAACAATTTTCCAAAGATGAGTGATAAATGAAACCTTTGAACGAGAGTCGTGAAGACGAATTTTCAAATATCTCAAGCTAAAGCTACAGGATGTTTCATTGTCTGTTTCTGTTATTTCAATAAAATTTTCCCAGTATCGAATTGAAATAAAAAGAATTGAAAACGTATATACAGCTATCATATTAATACTTCTCAAACGAATGCCAAGAAGTACAATGCCAACTATTTGCAGTAGCAGAGCAGATATTGTCAGAAAAATATTACAATAGTATGCAGACAATTTGCAATTCATTTTTTCCCAAATCCAGCTCAAAGATGATTGATAATTTGGATTTTTCTTCTTTAATTGTATAACTTCTATCAGTTCAAGTAGACAGGGTAAACAACCAATTGTCCATGCTATTTGTACAAAACGGAAGGGATCTATGGTCGGTAATATAAGAAACGTTATCGTAGTTAGACCAATTGAATGGAAGCCTTCAGTGACTATTACCTTAAAAATATTAAAATATGCATTTTATATTCTTAGCGAGTATATAATAAACAACAATTGTAAATAATAATTATACGTTAATCATCAATTGGAGTAAAGGTGCAATGAAAAAATAACTGTTATGTTCGGAGGATTTGGTTTTAATAAGGTATAATGTATTGGACACCAAGGTCGTTATGGTCACCTCGTGGTCTCCTCCAGACCAACAGTAAAATATCTGACAAAATGGAGCTTCCAATTAAATGTGTAGGATGTCAATGAAAATGGACATTATCAAAAGCTTTCAATAACCAGAATAAGTGACAAAACTATAGACATACACATTTGGTTTTGAAGTTTGGTTATTTCAAACGGGATAGCACATCCTCATTTTTACGGAAATGTTGTTAACCATGCCCGGAAATCTAGAAATGATCCTGGTAAACTTATCACTCCTTCAAATAAACTTATTTGTAAAAGTTGCCAATTCAACACTGTAATGAGATCATTGAATGTTAGTTTTTTTTTTTTTGGTATAAATGTTGATTTTGTAATCAGTAAACTAAAAGTTAACTAAATATTACTAATATGTTACATACACACATTCATGAACCCACAATCTGTCGACACCTGTATCTTGGCATTGCATAGGTATTTTTTTCTCTTACTGTTTATGACGTCTTTACACTTAATCCATTGGATGTTGGATGTGTACGGATTGATAATTTAGTCTTAGATGCATGATTTTTGTATTAGTTGTTAGTGGCTTTGAACTAGCTGTCAGTTAACTGCGGGTACTCTCAGATCTGTACCTAGTGTCTTTTTGTACCCGACGACTCTCAGATCTGTACCTAGTGTCTTTTTGTACCCGACGACGTCTACTTGTATTTTTGTCTGATGAGTTCAGCCTAGGGGAGAGTTGGAATCCCGATAACATGTTTAACCCCGCCAAATTATGTATGTATGTGCCAGTCTCAAGTCAGAAGCCTATAATTCAGTGGTTGTCGTTTGTGTGTGTGTTACATATTTGTTTTCCGATCAATTTTGTACATAGAAAGGCCGTTAGTTTTATCTTTTGAATTGTTTTATATTGTCATTTCGGGGTCTTTTATAACTGACTATGCGGTATGGGTTTTGTTCATTGTCGAAAGCCGTACGATGACCTAAAGTTGTTAATGTCTGTATCATTTTTGTCTCTTGTAAAGAGTTGTCTCATTGGCAATCATACCACATCATCTTTTTTTATATCATCATAGATGTTATGAATAAATTGTATACGCCACACGCGCGTTTCGTCTACAAAAGAGCTACCACTGATATAAGGTCAATTTGACAATAACGTTGTAACAACCAAGCGTTTTGGAATATTAGTCTACACTTTCTTTATAAAGTTTTAATTAAGTAAATATGAATACAGTTGTAACAAGCTAGAAACAGCACTTTTAAAACAATACATGTATGTCGTGATCGCCCCTACTGACCCAACTGCATCAAGAATGCATTAGGTAAAGAAAAGATACACTCGATAGCTCGAATGGTACAGTTTCATCAAAAGCATAGTGCAAATCAACTTATAGTTAGCTGAACTTACTAAAATTAGACTTGGAATGTGCACTGGCTTCATTGACCCCCATTTATAGCTGAATTTTGACAAACATGAAACACATTTTTGCAAGTAGGGTGCTATGATGATAAAAAACATTGCCCAGATCCATAATCTATCAACACAATTACAGTTGGAGCAATCAATGTCGTCCACTATGGATGCATTCAATAAACATGAGGTTGATATATTCCCTCCTTTCAAGAAAGCACTTTTTGAGTTGATTGTTGTGATGTTCGATTCTTTATTGTCTTCTGTAAAATTGTTTGCATTTGAATAGATATTTCTGGAAATAATGAACACGGTAATCTTTATTATAAAACTGCAAATTCCAACGACAAGGAACAACAATACAGTTAAAACAATCTTTAGAATTTTTTCTGGTCGACCTCCCTCTCTTTCTAGTGGTTCCAAGTTGTCTTTCCTGTTTGGATATCTACAAAAAAAAATTGTATGTCAACAAGATAATTGTATATCAACAAGATAATTGTATATCAACCAGATAATTGTATATCAACAAGATAATTGAATGTCAACAAAATAATTGTATATCAACAAGATAAGTGTAAATCAACAAGATAATTGTATATCAACAAAATACCTGTATATCAACAAGATAATTGTATATCAACAAAATACCTGTATATCAACAAGATAATTGTATATCAACAATACACTTGTATATCAATGAGATAATTGTATCATAAAAAAACAGTAACCTAAAATGTCTCTTGAAATGCACAGAATAACCATCCGACCTATGAAAAATTAATATAACATATATATTGATTAAGATAATGGAATGCTTTTATTTTTTATTAAAAAAAAAGTCTATTCATGCAGCAATGTGTTCTCTCTTTTGCTTTCAGTAATATTTACCGAGAACGTTGCTTTAATTAAATAATGGAAGTTCTGTATATCATGTCTTTATTTTTCTTTGTTGCATTAATTCCTGAAAATGTTAAAAGACGCGTGGAACCGTCTGATGACAAAAGTTATAACACATATTAAGGTAATATTCTTTGGATATTTGCCTACTAATGAACCAACAATCTTAAAATTATTTAAGAATTATCAATGGAAAATCCGCAAGAAATACGACACGCATAAAAATTTGATTCCGAATAAAAAAAATATAGTTTTCCTATATTTTCCATTGCCCTATACTTGGCGGAATTTACTGACCTTCCTCTGCCATCTGTTGTAGAATTACTGTTATCTTTAGGAGTTTTGTGTATAGTAATGGATTGATCATTCTTTATACCAGTATTTGTGCTCGTATTACACTCGTCTGATGTTCTATTAATATACTCCACATTTATTTCCTCTAGATCGACTGATGTTGCCATAGTTTAGTCAAATCTAATGATAGAAACAGAATAACTCATGTTCAAATCTTGTTAATCCATTCTATATACATAACTAGACTGATATTATCAACAGAATCCCAAAAAGACCATCAAAACACAATTTCACGAATAGACTTCGCCAATCCTGTTTTGAATATTTAAAAAAAAAATGACCAAAGAAAAAAGTACTTTGACAGTATAAGGATCTCTAAACATTCATATATACTGCTAAACGAGATAAAATGAGAGGCAGTATTCATATGAAAAGTATATTGAATATAAGGAGAAATACATATGAAATGTGGTAGAAAACCACAAAGATATACATATGAACAGATCTTAGAGATTTAGATTAATTTGAGCACTGCAAAAGATTTCTTTGATGTGAGTTGTTTCCACGCGATTCATTGGGTAAGTACTGGTATGTATTTTACTTCGGATGGGCATGGTTCATTTATCAGTAGTGTTTAGGTTTCAGCTACTGTCAGTAGCTATATTTTGGGTGCTTGTGCGATTCTTATAAGATACATTATACCGAACGTATAAGGTCTTTCCACTATTCTGTGGAAAGACCTATTGTATATGTACTGATTATTTATTTTTTTCTGACGCCAAATGACGAAACTTATTTAGTAGTTTCGCAAGATGCCGCTTAAATTGTTTGCATATGATATCGAACAGTTAATGCGCTTCTGAGACTGACCCTGTTTATTCAAAGACTTTTTATTGTAGGAGTCATCTCTAAAAACACTGTTTTCTTTGTGGTGAGATTTCCTCTGTAATCGTAAAAAAAGTAAAAAAAAAAAAAAATTTAACCAAATTGTTCGCTATATCCTGAGGATTTCTTTTCAATTTTGACGAAAGCGGTACGAAGACTTCAGACGAGAGTTGTTTCTCCAATTGCATTTGAAATAAGTGATATGCATTTGTAACTGAAAAAACAAAAGGGATAGAGACCTAGGGTTTGTTGATCGAGGACTTTAGTCTACCGAATAGAAAACTAGGTCAAGGTCAATTGTCAAGGTAAAAAGGTCTAGGTCTAATTCCTTGACTTTTCCTTGTTTTAATACTCCTCTGACACTTTTAATGATATAAATAGAGGAACAAGTTGTTGGACTTTTTGTAATTAAGATAGGATACATTTGGTATGAAAAATTAAAAGATATCATAAAAGAGTTGTTGGACCTGAAATGATTTAATTTTAGATTACTTGATTATTACTCAAACTTGGTACATGATAAAGCCATAAGGTCAGTTCATGGAAAATTACATAGAAACTAAATTTGTTTAGGATATGCATAAACAAACATATGCTTTCAGACCAGAAGTGAATTTTAATGCACCGGGGGTGCCTAATATCTCCTTTATTACTTGCAAATATAAAAAAAACATATATTTTGGAATCAGTGTAAATACAGCTACATGTATCACATGATAAAATTAAGAAAGGAAATGGGGAATGTGTTAAAGCGACAACAACCCGACCATAGAGTAGACAACAGCCGAAGGTCACCAATGGGTCTTCAATGAGCGAGAATTACCGCATCCGTAGGTGTCCTTCAGCTTGCCCCAACAATATGTATACAGTGATAGTGGAAGTCATACTAAACTCCGAATTATACACAAGAAACTAAAATTAAAAATCATACAAGACTGTCTAACAAAGGCCAGTGGCTCCTGACTTGGGACAGGCGCAAAATTGCGGCGGGGTTAAACATGTGTATGATATCTCAACCCTCCCCTATACCTCTAGCCAATGTAGAAAAGTAAACGCATAACAATAAGCACATTAAAATTCAGTTCAAGAGAAGTCCGAGTCCGATGTCAAAAGATGTAACAAAATAAAATAAACAAAAATGACAATAATACATAAATAACAACAGACTACTGGCAGTTAACTGACATGCCAGCTCCAGACCTCAATTAAACTGATTGAAAGATTATTTCTTCATCATATGAATATTAGGCACAATCCCTCCCGTTAGGGGTTTAGTATCATACTATCATAAAATATATGAGAAGAACATAACTTGCCAATAACTTTTTTTTTTAAATAAATGTGTTTAGTTCCGATGCAAAGACCCTATAAGTGAATCAATATTAAAGCCAAAATATGCAATCTTTAATGACCTGACAACAGTATTTTAACTATATCCCTTCTTAATCATGTTAATAAGTCGGTTTAAATGTTTTGTAAGCTTTTGAGGTGAATACTGACATTTTTTTGCTTTGTAAAGAATATTACCATAAAAGATTGGATGTGAAATACCTGAACGTATAAGATGTCTCAATGTTGAGTTATATTTACGAATTATTTCCTTATACCGGTGATAAAATTTAGTAAATGTTTTGACCAGTTTGTGATATCGAAAACCCTGGTGTAATAATTTTTCAGTAATACATAAATTTCTCTCGCTAAAATCTAATACGTTGTTACATACACGAGCGAATCGTACAAGTTGAGATATATAAACACCATAAGATGTTGACAAGGGAACGTCATCATCTAAAAATGGATAATTAACGATAGGAAATGAAAAAGCATCTCTTTTATCATAAATGTTTGTTTTTAGCTTCCCGTTAATGATATAGATATCAAGATCGAGGAAAGGGCAGTTGTCATTGTTAGTATTAGCTTTATTTATAGTAAGTACAACAGGATAAACTTCTTTAGTATACATACTGAAGTCGTCATTATTGAGAGCCAATATATCATCCAAATATCTAACTGTCTAAAAGTATTGTTAAATTTTTGTATCAAATGTTGTTTCGATGGGTCTTTGTTAATTTTAGTCATAAATTGTAACTCATAACAATACAAAAACAGGATGAAACTAGAAGATATAGTTTTAACCGCAAGTTGACAATTATCTCCCATTTTACATTCAAAAATATAAAGAAACATTATTTATTGAATCAATATGAAGAAACATATAATTGTATGTCGAAAGTAACCCTGAGTTAACCGAAAGTAGCTCCTCATCAATAATTAATAAATCAAGTTGAAAATACCTGCAACTGTTCTCTGAACAATTTTTCTTTGTTTAATTTCATTTTATTATGCTGAACTATTATAACGATTCGAGCGTCACTTGTGAGTCTTCTGTTGATATACAGTTTGTTATCACTGTTATAAAGTTAATATCTTTTTGTGCATCAATAAAACATTAAAAAAATGGAAACACACTGCAGACAATATTTTGATGGAAATGTTGAAGATTTATATAAAGTATTAGGGCAGTTAAAATGACAAAATCTTTACTTGATAAATTGCATTCAATTTTGCAAATTCATTTACCGAATTGGTAAGGTCAATCAAGCATTTAAAATAAATAAAAGTAAGCACTTACAAATACTACTACTTATGTGTAGCTTGGTAGTTGGTATATTGCTGCATATCTAAATTCAGTTGCACAAGTATTATTAACGTATGATAACAATTCAGCCATATATCATTTTAAGAATCCTTACGTATCGAACGAATGTTTGCTTTGAAAAATATAACCTTGATAATCTATAAAGAAGTTTCTTCATTTCAACGTTTATTTTTGTAAGTATGCTATGCACATATTAGTCCATAATTATAATGCAATATTGTGATGCAGCAGTCATATTCTTCACGCATTAACATCGGGTACATTCAAACCAGTACAATAATAAAATAAAATAACAAAAATATGATGGTTAAGCTTAATGAGGTAAAGTATATATTGCTGGTTGAGTAGACTTAAACGAAAAGTGGAAGCAAACTAAAATTTACCGAAAAGTAATCGAAGACATAAAATACTTGATTAATCGTTTCAGTTTATCCGGTTTTTTTTTGTATCAAAATCTATCATTTAATAAATGCGTTTTGACTTAATTCAAGTTGATTACATGTGCGTATGTTATCGCGCTAGCATGGTCAGTCATCGTTTTAGTTGTTATACATTTTATTTCGGTATGTTCCTCTTTTAGCAGGTTTAAATATTATACAATTTACAACCTGAATGATTGTTATAAAATGACAGAAACTATTATTTTGTTGGCGATAAATTTGCTACTTTCTAATGAGCTACACTATTTTGTATTATGTAACAATGAGGTATTTAATATAGTGTGAAAAGGTAAGTGCCTATTATCACTATAATCTACGATTCAACGCATTAAGTTATTACCTTTACTCCAGCTTAGCTTCTATGACAATTTACTGGTTACGTATGTAATACATATAACAAACATGATACAAGTTGTAAAATGAACCATCTAATGTCAATGTGATACATCAATGAACTTTATTTGATTTGCTGTTTTCACTTACGTAAAGGGTTATCCGAAAAGAAGTTTCAGACTTTCATTGACTCAATTATTGTCCTTTTAACCTTATGTCTGTAGTGTAAGTCTGCTGTTAAATTGGAACATTCATTTATTTGTTAATCACTTTATTCAAAATACAATGACATTTAGATTTTGATTTAATCTCTAATGCAATATCTTAAATTCAACAATAACAATTTACTTGTTTATTTAAAAAAAATGAATTGACACCACTTTTTCTTCATATTTTCTGAAATCATATTATAAAAGAGGGACGAAAAATACCACAGGGACAGTAAAACTCATAGATCGACAATACACTGACAACGCCATGGCTAAAAATGAAAAGGACAAACTGACAAATAATAGTACATAGAAGACTAAAGACTAATCAACACGAACCAAACATTGGGGTTGATCTCAGATGCTCCGGAAGTGTGAGTAGATCCTGTTCCACATATGGCACCCGTTTTGTTGCTCATGTTATTACAAACCCGGTACAAAGTCTTATTCGGTAGGTCACATTCATGAAAAGGAAATGGGATTAAAGTTGCAACGTGAGGAATAACATTAATTTAACGGTACCAATTTGTCTGCACCAGATGCGCATTTCAACAATACATGTCTCTTCAGTGATGCTCGTGGCCAAAATATTTGAGATCAAAAGCTTATCTAAAAGATGAAGAGCTATAATTCAAAAGGTCCAAAACGTATAGCCAAATCCGTAAAAGGAATCAGAGTTCTGCATGAGGAATATATCCAATATTATCTGTGAAACAGTTGTTCCATACAGTCAAACAACTCGTGATGGCGTCCATGAAATTTACGAAGTGATGATTTCAACTTCACTATTTGAAACTCTTGGTTTAAGAGCTTCCTTGGTAGCAGCAACCCCCTATCAGGCAAATCATGATAGAAAATACAAGCCCGAAAATATATTAAATATTATCAATAGTTATCAATAGGTACAAAGCTTATCATTTAATACGCCAGACGCGCTAGTCGTCTTGATAAGACTCATTAGTGACGCTACATTTTCTCTCATATATAGTTTTAAAAATTATATCTAAAAAAAAGAGCATAGGTTATCGACGAACTAAAGAAAAGAATATATATATAAACTAATCGGAACTTTTACCTTACAATGCACAACTATTTCGTTAAAAAGTAAATAAAATGGTGAGTTGAACCTGGTTTTGTGGCATGCCAAACCTCCCTCGTAACAAAAAGTTACATTTGTGTGCACCTATATGTATCCAAAAAAAATATTGCAAAAGGGGTTGCTTCATAAAAAAGGAAACTTATCTTAAATATGAAATATAAATTATTTAATGATTACTAGTACCAACTGTTGAAAATCTATTAAATCGTTAAAAAAAAATTAGTGGCCTTAAATATTATGCTCAGAATGGAATCGGATCTGAATTAAAAATCGAGAACGTCATTATTTTAATTGTTTTTGTTTGTTTAATGAATGACATGACAACCATTGGGTTAACTGGTTTTTTTTTGTCTGTCATAGGGTCAAAGAACGTAAATTGTTCATTAAAAGTTTAAAGCCTTTACAAAATTTGTCCACTAACCCCTACTTTTCTTTTTATGATTTTATTACAGATAGCTTTTAAAGCCATATTTTAAAACATGTATTTGAAAATCAAATAAAATCATTGTTATTTTTTCTTTGTTTTTAAAAAAGAAAATTGTGCAAATGTAAGATGCATGAAAAATCCAGAGAAAAGCATTTCAATGGCTTATATTTCGAAAACAAGCACACAGACCTCTCATTCTTATCTGCTTTTTAAAACACTTTATTTCTATACTATTAGTTAAAAATAGTCTTTAAATGCTTGTAATTTTGAAACAGAGTTGCCGACATCCTTTATAACTGAAATATAACTGAATTTTCAATAAACCATCATGTGGTATACTTTATATCTTCATGTGTACTGATCAAAGTAACAAGCTTTTGCAATAATTTCCCCACCCATCGGGGCACAATGTATGACAGGCCGATTTTGAAGGTTTCTAGAAATTTAAAGGTTGCACTTCAACATACGATATCATAAGCAAATCGATTAATAACGTGATAGTGAAATCCAGACATAAACAGGTTTTATGGTAGTGTTCTACAACTTACTGTTTTAGCCCTCTTAATTGTAAAAATAATTTACATTAAAAGTACTACTTGCATTGTAGAGAGCGCATCATATGTTATTGTGTAAGGTATGCATACGCTATACATTTATTACTTTGGGATATCATACATCAAATTCTATGAATAGTCAACAAAAAGGTGAAAAATGCTATACAGATGAACAAGTCATCAATATGCTCGAGTTTTTTTGTTTTTTTTTTATTTTGTCGGCAGAATAAATGACAAACGTGACTCATCTGCCTCTCATACATTATTAAACGTAACCAGTTTCTGAGCATAAAGTTGATGTACCAGTGAAGGATATTCAACATTGTTAAACTCATAGACCAAAAACTAACTGACAACACCGTAACTTAAAAAAACAAACAGACGTATAATAGTACATAGGACACAACATAGAACACTAAATACTAAGGAACACGAACCCCACCAACAACAGGTTGTGATCTCAGGAGCTCTGGATGGTTGGAGGTTGATAACTATTCCGTTTCAACTTCACTTATACATGTAATGCATGATGGTCTTAATGTATATATTCTAGATACTGAAGTTGCATATGATCTTAATTACGTTTATAGTGTTCTGTTTAATTTTACATTGTAAATGTAGCCTCAATTATTTATTTCTTTGTAGGTAATGTACTTTTAAGACGAGAAACATGGTTTATACATCGTCAAATGCAATAATGCTTCTTGTCAATTAAACAACCAATTATAATTACCAATGCAGTTGGCAAAAATACCACCATCTGCACAAAGATTGCATTATTAGCTGTATATGTTTAACAAATTGTATATTATGAATATGAGATTAACAAATAACAAACATTAAAATAGTAACACTGTTAAAGAATAAAACTGAAAAGAAATTCATGCTTTAAAGGAAAGTTAGGGAGCGAAACTTGAAAGTTCAATATTTACATGTGATCCTGGTTCCTTATAATGAATGGCATTGTGCATGACCAAGGAAGTGAAAGTTTAATAACAATACCTACACTTCCTGAATAGTTACCATCATTTGACCATGTTGGTACCTTGTAACATAAAGATGACCTGATGTTTGGTGGTTGTCGTTTATTAATATGGTTCACAAACGTTTCTCGTTTCTTGTTTTTTTTTTATATATATCAAAGTTTTGGTTATGCCGTTTGAATGTTGTTACACTACTAATTTTCGGGGCGCCTATAGCTTACTGTTCTGTGTGAGCCAAGGTTGAATGTTGAAACCGTACTTAGAGCTATATTGTTTTACTTTATTAAATTGTGACTATGATGGAAAGTTCTCTCATTAGAACTACATCTTATTATATCTATGATTGATTGAATATTGGTGTTTAACGCAATTTTCAGCACTATTGGCTAGTAAAGTATAATTCTGCGATTTTTGTATTGGTGAAGGAATCTCCAACATTGACAATCCCAGTCACCAATAAGTATCAAAGAGTGAAATTACCGTATAGGTGTCTCAACAAAAATCTACCAATCGGCTTCAATAGTCTTTTGTAAAAGAAGGGAATTTCTTACCAAACAACGCACTTTTGTTTTAATGTTTTCTTCAAATACATCTTATAAATACATTTGCTTAATAGAAACAGAAATATGAATGAAACACTTGTATTGTGAATTTGTTGGCAAAGGTTTAATTCTGCAATATTTAAGGTAGATACATGGTATACCGCCATCTTGGATTGTACAATCACAGTAAAAAATCGGTCTAGTTATTTGCCTAAATCTGCAAATTTGGAAACAGATTTTGCAATTTAAAGGTTAGACTGTTTAAATCTATAAAGAAAACTTGGTAATTTATTGTATAATTCAAAATATTTAAACAAATATCATTTTTTTTGCTTTTAGAATCATTTTTTTTTTCAAATGGGCCATTTAAGAGAAGATAACTCTTTTAGTAAAAAAATTATACTGAACTGATAGGGAAATTTTTTCTTTTTACTTGTAGCAAGAAAACAAGTTCGGTGACACCATTTTTTCTTTTTATTTTCTTAAAATATGTTACAAAAACTATCTTTTCACAATTTATTTAAAAATTCTATCTCATAGATTTTTCTTTATGCACACAAATGTGTTTTTCTATGAACAATCTAACCAAATTTAGGCAATTTTCAACGACTCATAGCTTAAAAAATAGCACGATGACCCATACTTTTTATTATATTTTTGAAAAGAGCATAGTAAAATCTTCATTTTGGTTAAGTATAGGAAGATTCTGTCTCAAAAAATATTTACTTATGATCTACCTTAAACAATGGGAGAAATGAAAAAAAAATGTGTTTTTTTTTTTTAATTATGTTATCTAAACTTTAAAATCCATTTGGTATCCTTATCATCGCTTTTTATTTTTGTTATTTGTTATAGGATAACTGTTTTTTGTTACTTATTTATGGTATTCTTGCAACGACTACATGTTTGTCATACACGGTTCGCCTAACCTCGACCTTATTTCGTTGATCAAAGAACAGAGTTAATGTTAAGTGGTCAAGTGTTGATCTCATATACTATAAGTAGTGGGTCAAATATATTTGGTATACGGAATGATAGCAAAGTATACATGTATTTGAGGAAGAATTAATCTGACCTTATCTTTTTACATGAATATTATGGTAACGTTATGTTATACTTGTATACTATAGAAATAAGGAGATGATGAAGTAAGCAGTTGTATGTAACCGTACGGCCTTCAACGATGAGAAATGCACAAACTGTCTAAGGTCAAATATTTTTTGCGACACCTCATTCGCCAAACTAATATATGTGTCGCCACTTCCATTTTTTTTCCACTTACATCAACATATTTTTTATTCAAACTATCCTTCTTTTCTAACAAACAGATATCTATTTGTGCTATTTTGGATATCACTGTGATGTGATAATGGTTGAACACATCAGGCAAGAAAATAACATTGACTTAATCTACCATGTTGCGGATGTGAAACGAAACCGAAAGAGTTGATTCTTCTACTACAATTATAACAACAAAATATATTAGAAAATAGGTTTTGGCGTATTGAAAAAAAGGAAACAAAACAATATTTTCGAGAAAACTTAACTACTAGTACTTACAAATTAAACATGTCAAAGCTAGCTGGCTATTCAAATCAAATATATAAACCACACAACAAGCTAGAGTATGAAATCTTTTGAGTGGCCACTGTGACAGTCCTTGTTAAGGACCTTATAGTGTAAGCAACAAAATGATCCATTTCACGGGGCAATCCAAAATGTTGAACTAATTTTTGTTTGTAATTGCTAATTTTCTTCAAAACCACTTTTATTTAACATATGGAATATATTGATTATATGTTTCAAAATTTTGCATTCAATAAAAATGTTGTTAATTTCGGTTGAAAATTTAGTATAACTGAAAAGCTGAAATAATCATAATGACAAATTGCTTAAATACCTACCGCTTTTGTAATATCTATACTATAAGTACAATTTTTACCTTCAACAAAGAGCGTAATAATTTAATTTTACGTGTTAACGATTTCAAAAACAAAACGGTATCGCAAGGTACCCTGCAAAACACGAAATTCAGAAAATTGTGTCCACGGGATTCATGATTGTAAAATAATATGATTTCTCTATATTTAACCGTGTGTTATCCGTAATTTCAACACTTTAACTAGAGGACTTTTTTGGGACATTGGACACCCCACTATATGAACATGCACACGAATTGTTTGACAAGTGTGATTACATTTATTGCTAATGTGATGATTTATATTCATATCTATCAATATTGTTTGATAATATGGTTTCAAAGTAGCTTGTATTAAGCTAAGTACATTTGTACTGTGGGAAGTGCCTTTTGTTTGTTTTTTCGCCTTGTGTTTTACAGTTTTGTATATATCTGTTAGGTTAACAATGTCTACCTGTGTCTTACCGTTCGTAATCGTGAAGGATTGAATTTCAATTTATCAAATATTTAATGATAATATCATATGGAAACATTATCTAAGCCTATTAAAGATTGAAAAAAACTGTAAAAGAAGTTTGCAAAAATTTATTCACAGCATTCATGATATAAAGTTTTAATTTGAATAGAAAAACCAACAGTCTAATTTAAATCGATATATGTAATCAAATATGTTTTACCTGTTCTTTGTGAAACACTCAATTTTATAGAATCTGAAGGAGTTAAAAAATCTTTATCAATGTTATAAACGGATGATTTATTAGTTCAATATATTTTAAGAACATTTATTAAGAACATGCATAAATCTTGCAACAAATTTTGATGATCTTATAGGCACTATGAAAACTATTTTGCAAAACAGATAAAGAAGACTTCAAAGTATTAGTATCGGTAAATGCTCGTCAACCTTATATTTGGTTTCGTTTTCCACAGTTTTATGACTTAAACAACTCTGATAAAATATACATTATTGAACTACGTATCTTATCCGGTAAAATAGAGGCAAAAGATACCAGAACGAGATTCACATGTACGATTATAAATGAGCTGACACCGTCATGTTAACAAAAGACAATACAAACAAAATACAACGTTCACAAAACTTAACATAGCAACTAAAGATTGAGTAAAATTGATACCGTTTGTACTGTCGAAAGTGCGGCAAAAGAAGTTTATTAAAGTCGATAAAAACGAAATCATTAAGCAGGACAGGAATGTTTCTGACAGTTTTGCTCTATATAATAACATATCACGTCTTTTAGGATATTAGATGATGTTTATTTATACTCTTTAATCAACAACATCATAAGAATGAAGTGGAACACATAGTCTTACATGTTCACCAATTGTGTCTATATCATCTTTTATTGCGAATATCATTTACAGATAAACTAAAAAAGTTGTAGAGTGCTAGCGCTCCTTATTTGTTTAATTTTTTCTCTATGGGCGAGGTGAAAAGGGTTATCAATAATATATGTATAAATATATTTTAAATTTTAAATTACTTAATTACAAATATCTGATTGATTACAATAAACATATTCGAGAGAAATGAGCCGTCAAATCTGTTTTCCATATAGAAAACAGAAGATGTGGTATGATTGCCAATGAAACAACTTTCTACAAGATACCGATTGACACATAGATTAACTATTAAAGGTCACTAAACGGCCTTCAACAATGAGCAAAGCTTATTCCGCATAGTCAGCTATAAAATGCCTCAAAATGGCAAATGTAAAACAATTCAAACAAGAACACTAACGTCAACATCTATGTACAAATATTCAAAGAAAAAAAAATGTGTTAAACATAAAAAAATGTCAACCACTGAATTTCAGGCTGGTAACTTAATACAGGCACACACATATAAAATATGTTAGGGTTAAACATGTAAGCGGGATCCCAACCCTCCCGTAACCTGTGTCAATGGTGTAACAGTACAATATAAAAACAAACTCTAAAAATCAGTTTAAAGAGGCTTAACTCATAAGTTGGATACAAACAAAAAAAAATGTTTACATATGAAATAAATTTAAACAGTCTGAAAGACAAGACCAAAACAATGAAAAAAACAATCTGATCTAATGCATTATTGCCACATTTGTATTTATAGTGATAGGTGGTATCTTTTATTAGCTCTTACTTCTAGTTTTGTGACTTTTGGTTTAAAAGTCTTATATTTGAAAACCGAAAAGGTAGTATCCTACAACCGGTTATAGTATACGTCAATATGCAAATTTTAATGAGAAAAAAGATTAAATAATGGAAAAAAGAACGCTTCTTTCACGCCAACGTTTGACCTAAGTATGGGTCTGCTTTTGTTTACATCAGTTCTCTGTATAACATGCGGCTACGCTTCAGAACATACTCTTGGTACTTCGTGGTCTTGACATTTCCATTGCTATAGATATGAACGTACATAATTTATGATATCCAAATATACGGGTATTTTCATTTTGTGCGATATGCCAAATTGTTGTTTTACGTTAAGATACACTCTGAAGAATTATGAATTACAAATTCATAAGAAAATATCCATTTTGACTTAATCAATTTCCGTGTTAATGATTAAGAAATTTAACAATTATTTTTTTCTTATTTCTAATACTTATCCACAATCCATAGAAATTATGAAAAATAAATATTGTAATTACCTTGCTGTTATCACAGTCCCGTCTTACAATTCATTCCAATTACCCTACGATGTTTTACATAATATCGCGTTTCTAATACTTTTTCTGTTTACCTTATACATGTACACTGTCGTTATAATGGAAAATACTGCATTATTAAACTTCTTTATACTGTTATAAAATGTTGACTAACTGTAGATATGTTTACTCTGCACTTGATATTGAAATGTCATAATAAGTATGATTATACCTAATATATTCATTAGGTGTTTCAAATTTGTCTTAGTCTGCATATCATTTTTATTGCATTTAATTATAGTATCGATCTGTAACCAAATACTCTTTGCAAATCAGAATTTAACTCTGGAATATATCTTTCATTTTGATTCATTATACGATAACATGCCAATGAAAAAAAAGTACTTATGCATAATATTTGAAACCATTGTACAATACCTTTTTTATTATACGGTTGAAAATATCATATTATGAAGATTGTAACTTATATTAGAGTCTCTCAAATTTCCGTTATATTGACAAAAATGTGCGAGCAATCAAAATAACATCATAAGTAAACATGCAAAAACAGAAGAGTACATCAAATAACTTTATGTTATAATTATAATCACTATGACCACAAAATAATAGAATGACGCATAGGAAACGCACAAGATCAGAAATGTCACAGAAGTATACAAAAATAAACGATTCATCCGTACGATTTGCAGTCTTCAAAAAAGAACTCCAAAAAGCAAATAGTGCTACTTTTATGAATTTTTATTTTTGTTATTATGTATATTATTTTTAACTTCTCTGTAACCATTGTATTTGCATGGTTGTATGAGAATAAACTATCTATCTACACGATTATCGCTCACTTGTTTAACTGCTTTAGTTTTTTCTACATTTATCCGTTCGCAAAAATCAGAAAATCTTAAATGGACATGATGGAGATCACAAGCTTTTTCTATTCATTTTGATAATTTCATATTTCATCAGCATTGCTTTGTATATATCTTATATTTTCTTGTTTTATCATTGTAACATAATGATATATACGAGAGAGGGACGACAGATACCAGAGGGAAAGTCAAATTCATAGACTGACAATTAACTGACAACGTCATGACTAAAACTGAAAAAGACAAACAGACAAACAATAGTACATTGTAAAGACACAAGATATAAAACTAAAGACTAAGCAACACGAACCCCTAAAACAACTGGTAGTGATTGCAGGTGCTCTAGAAGAGTAAAATGATTCTGCTCCACTTGTGGCACCGTCGTGTTGCTTATGTTATCACAAATCCGAATTGCTTATGTTAATACAAATCCGAATTGCTTCTACGAATTATTAACGATCTATCTTCACAACCAACATGTCTCAACAGTTAAACATACGTTTGGAGTTATGGCAAACAATGTGTGACGAAAGACAATTCATATTATGTCTTTGAATATCCAGGGGTGAATTATAAACGGCTAATATACATTGATAATAACAAATATGAAATAACAAATACACCATATGACCATGATCAGATGATAAAATGCACTATAAAACCTATTAATTTTTTTTTTTCAATTAATCTTAACGTATTACGGATTAATTTTTGAGTTTTTGAAAGAAAGAACACGTGTTTTAAATGTGGAACTTTATTTTTATTATGATATATTGAAAACAAATATTTAATTTTGTATGCCAATAAAACATGTAAACATGGACAGTTGAAGTTATTTCATACATACAATATATAAAATAAAAAAAAAAATACGCACAACTTTAACATTTTTAAAGGACGATCAAAGGGTTGCAAAAGAGACAAGGGGGATTTTGAAACAAATAATTGAAAATGAAACGACAACGTCACTAACGTCAAAGGTAGAGATACTTTTCTAATCTGCATAGCAAGCATTTTGCCTTATCATGATGACAACCATTAAAATAGGAATATACATGCCCTTTAAATAAAAATGTCTAAATCCTATGTCGAATCACTAATTTGTCCGCATACAGGTTAATTGTACAAGTTCTTTTGCTTCTTCTCGTGTACAAATGAACATTGTCCACTTTGAAAAATGTTAGGCCTCTTTAGCTTAAAAATCGGAAGCCTAACCGTAGTATAATTGCTATATATATAATAACTAATATCTTATAAAGTCCTAAAAAGCAAGATTCAAAATAGAAATTAAGATACAACATCACTTGTTCATGATTTTTCGGCATAAAGGGAAACACCTTATAGGTTGAATTGTATAGTTCAATAAGTTTTAATTTACCGTCTTTCTTAAAAAACATGATGATTTTAACCTTCCCGTTTTGCAAAAAGTAAATGTTTAAGCGTTTGTCTTAGATTTATTCAACATTTTTTGTAAATATCCGCCAGAGGAAATTTTCAAAGGTTCATGACTGAAAATGACTGGATAATCCGCGAATTAGACATAGTATCCTTGTATTTCCTAGCATGATTTCCTTGATAGAGGATTGATTCTCACGAGGAAGCTATTAAACCAAGAGGTCCAACTGGTGAAGTTGAAATCATCCCGTCGTAAATTTTAGGGACGCCATCACGAGTTGGTTGACCGTTGTGGAATAACCGTTTCGGAGATGATATCGGATATGTTCCTTATGTCGTAACTACCATACCCTTTCCCTTTTCACGAATGTAACCTTCCGAATAAGACTATTTACCGGATTTGTAAAAACATAAGCAACACGATGGGTTGTAGAAACTGCTTACCCTTCCGGAGCACCTGAGATCAACCCAAGTTTTTGGTGGCGTTCTTTTTGCTTAGTCTTTGGTTTTCTATGTTGTGTCTTCTTTGCTATTTTTTTAGTGTTTATCTTTTTATTTTTAGCCATGGCGTGTTCAGTTTATTTTCTATCCATGCGTTGTGTTAAATATAAACTAGGAAATATAAGTTTTTTTGTTCACCCATCGTTGTCAACTGTGATACGTTTGAGATATTAAGCTAGCTATAAAACCAGGTTCAATCCATCATTTTCTTCCAAGTCATGAATATGACAGTTGTAATATATTCGTTTGGTGTATTTCATATTTTGATTTTTACATTTGATTAAGGACTTTCCGTTTTGAATTTTGCACGGAGTTCAGTATTTATTGTGATTTTACTTTTTCCTTACAGATTATTTCTAATAAATCAGAATACTTGTTGATCACCAGGTACAACAGCGAGGAAATGAATAGAAAACCATTATATTTTGGTTTTTTTTCGAGAAACACAACTAAGGTAAAATAACGTAGAGATACGAAAACTTCATCTCAGTCTCATACTAATTTTTTGACATACATTTGTTTTTTTTTCAATACCTATGCATATATCATCGATAAACACATTTGATTTACTTGAATCAGGTTAATTCCCTTTCACTGTCAATTTTGATATACCATAATTTCTTTATAAATATAATTTGCAACTTTAATGCATTATTGCATCATTCTATACATTTTATTTGATAATATTGTTGTGCCTGGACACACTGTTTGCATCATTCCAACAGGATCATTTAACAAATAATTAATGGAGACTTGAATATATTGTGATTTTACCACGAGCTGTCCCTTTATGACAAATATTGATGATCTTTTTATAACACTGGTTATCTTTTTTCACAAGATGAATTGAGACTTCAGCATACTCAAGATGTTTTTAATTATAACTACGATCAAACTCCAAAGCAATGGGGCAGTTGCTACGCTAAACTAATGAAGTCAACGAAGCGTAGTGCAAACTCCTAAGCAATGGGGACGTTGCTATGATCAATTGTAAAGGTCAACGAAGCGTAGTGCAAACTCCTAAACAATTGGGACGTTGCTATGCTAAACTAATAAAGTCATCGAAACGTAGTGCAAACTCACTAACAATGGGTATGTTGCTATGCTAAACTAATAAAGTCAACAAAGAGTATTGCAAATTCCTAAATAATGGGGACGCTGCTATACCAAACTAATAAAGTCAACGAAGCGAAGTGCAAACTTCTAAACAATGGGGACGTTGCTATGCTGAATTATTGAAGTCAAAGAAGCGTAGTGCAAACTCCCAAACAATGGGAACGTTGCTACGTTAAACTAATAAAGTCAACAGAGCGAGGTGCAAACTTCTAAACAATGGGGACGTTGATATGCTAAACTAATAAAGTCAACGAAGCGTAGTGCAAACTCTCAATTAATGGGGACGTTGATACGCTTAACTAGTAAAATCAACGAAGCGTAGTGCAAACTCCTCAACAATGGGAACGTTGCTACGCTAAGCTAATAAATTCAACGAAGTGTAGTGTGAACTACCAAACACTGGGGACGTTGCTATGCTAAACTAATAAAGACAACGTAGCGTAGTGCAAACAATTGGGACGTTGTCATGATAAACTAATAAAATCAACGAAGCGTAGTGCAAATAATTGGGATGTTGTTATGATAAACTAATAAAGTCAACGAAGCGTAGTGCAAACTCCAAAACAATGAGGGGGTTGCTACGCTAAACTATTAAAGAAAACGGAGCGTAGTGCAAACTCCTGAGCAATGGGGACGTTGAAACGCTAAACTAATAAAGTCAACGAAGCGTAATGCAAAATCGTCAACAATGGAGACGTGGCTATGGTACACTATTAAAGTCAACTAAGCGAAGTGCAAACTCCCAAACAATGATATGGGTACGTTGATACGCTAAACTATTACAAACAATGAAGCAAAGTGCAAACTCCCAAACAATAGTGACGTTGATAAGCAAAACTTATAAAGTCAACGAAGCGTAGTACAAACTGTGTTTCAATGGAAACATTGCTATGGTAAACTTATAAAGTCAACGAAGCGTAGTGCAAACTCCCTAACAATGGGGACGTTGCTACTCTGAACTATTAAAGTCAACGAAGCGTAGTGCAATCTTCAAAACAATTGGAACGTTGAAAAGCTAAACTAATAAAGTCAACGAAGCGTAATGCAAAATCGTTAACAATGGAGACGTGGCTATGGTAAATATTAAAGTCAACTAAGCGAAGTGCAAACTCCCAAACAATACTTACGTTGCTATGCAAAACTATTAAAGTCAAGGAAGCGTAGTGCAAATTCCCAAACAATGGGAACGTTGATACGCTAAACTATTAAAGACAATGACGCGACTTGCAAACTCCCAAACAATAGTGACGTTGCTATGGAAAACTTATAAAGTCAACGAAGCGTAGTACAAACTGTGTATCAATGGGGACATTGCTATGATAAACTTATAAAGTCAACTAAGCGTAGTGCAAACTCCCTAACAATGGGGACGTTGATACTCTGCACTATTAAAGTCAACGAAGCGTAGTGCAATCTTCCAAACAATGGGGACGTTGCTATGCTAAGCTAATAAAGTCAACATAGCGTAGTGCAAACTCCCAAATAATGGGGACGTTGCTATGCTTAACTATTAAAGTCAACAAAGCGTAGTGCAAACTCCCAAACAATGGGGACTTTGCTTTGCTAAACTATTAAAGTCAACGAAGCGTAGTGCAAACTCCTAGACAATGGGGACGTTGCTTTGCTAAACTATTAAAGTCAACGTAGCGTAGTGCAAACTCCTAAACAATAGTGATGCTGCTATGCTAATCTAATAAAGTCAACGAAGCGTAGAGCAAACTCCCAAACAATGGGGACGTTGCTATGCTAAACTAATAAAGTCAACAAAGCGTTGTGCAATCTCCTAAACAATCGGGATGTTGCTGCGCTAAACTATTAAAGTCAACTAAGCGTAGTGCAATCTCCACAACATTTGGTACGTTGCTATGCTAAACTATTAAAGTCAACGAAGCGTAATGCAAACTCCAAAACAATTGGGGACGATGCTGCGCTAAACTAATAGAGTCAACGAAGCGTACAGCAAATTGTGCAACAATTGGGACGTTGCTATGATAAACCTATAAAGTCAACGAAGCGTAGTGCACACTCCGAAACAACGTGGACGTTGATTTGCTACAATAATAAGGTTAACGAAGCATATTGCAAACTTCTAAACAATGAGGACGTTGCTATGTATACTACACTATGAAAGTCAACGAAGCGTAGTGCAAACAATTGAGACGTTGTTATGATAAACTAATAAAGTCAACAAAGCGTAGTGCAAACTCCAAAACAATGGGTACGTTGCTATGCTACACTAATAAAGACAACGTAGCGTAGTGCAAACAATTGGGACGTTGTTATGATAAACTAATAAAGTCAACAAAGCGTAGTGCAAACTCCAAAACAATGGGTACGTTGTTACGCTAAACTATTACAGTAAACGAAGCGTAGTGCAAACTCCTGAGCAATGGGGACGTTGAAACGCTAAACTATTAAAGACAACGTAGCGTAGTGTAAACAATTGGGACGTTGTTATGATAAATTAATAAACTCAAGGAAGCGTATTGCAAACAATTGGGACGTTGTTATGATAAACTAATAAAGTCAACGAAGCGTAGTGCAAACTCCAAAACAATGGGTACGTTGCTATGCTAAACTAATAAAGACACTGTAGCGTAGTGCAAACAATTGGGACGTTGTTATGATAAACTCATAAATTCAACGAAGCGTAGTGCAAATAATTGGGACGTTGATATGATAAACTAATAAAGTCAACGAAGCGTAGTGCAAACTCCAAAACAATGAGGGGATTGCTACGCTAAACTATTAAAGTAAACGAAGCGTAGTGCAAACTCCTGAGCAATGGGGACATTGAAACGCTAAACTAATAAAGTCAACGAAGCGTAATGTAAAATCTTTAACAATGGAGACGTGGCTATGGTAAACTATTAAAGTCAACTAAGCGAAGTGCAAACTCCCAAAAAATACTAACGTTGCTATGCAAAACTTTTAAAGACAATGAAGCGTAGTGCAAACTCCCAAACAACAGTGACAGTTGCTATGCAAAACCTATAAAGTCAACGAAGCGTAGTACAAACTGTGTATCAATGGGGACATTGCTACACTACACTAATAAGGTCAACTTTGCGTAGTGCAAACTCCCAAACAATGGGGACGTTGCTATGCTAAACTATTAAAGTCAACGATCGTAGTGCTAATTCATGAGAAATGGGGACGTTACTATGCTAAAATAATGCATTCAACGTTGTGAAGTGCAAACTCCTTATCAATGATGGTGTTTGTTGCTCTAATCTATCAAGTCAACGTAGCGTTTCCACTGTTTCGTATTTTGGAATAGAATCAGTTTTAACTTTGTAATCAATTGATGATGGGGAACGTAGACAATTATTACTCTGGAGACCAATAAAGAAAAATAAATTACAGCTGGAGTGTTTAAAAGCTAATACATGTAATTAATTTGACAAAAAAAGGCATTAGAAATATCAATTACAGTTATCTACTTTTTTGTAATTGTAGTGTAGAATACAATAAGTCGTACCTTTGTTATCCATTGATGTTAAAGGAAGGTAGCAATTATTACTTTGAGACCAATATATAAAAAATGTTTCATATATCTTTTATAATGTCAGCAATCGCATTTAAAAGTAAATTCATTTGACAAAAACAAGCAGAGTAATTAATTACATCAAATTGACAAAAATATAAAATGTTTAACTACAATCAAACTCCTAAACAATGCTGATGTTGCTACGCTAAATTATTAAAGTCAATGTAGCGAAGCGAGGATGAAGTTTCCCCTGTTTTGAAGTATGGAATACAATGAGTCGTACTTTTGTAATCCATTGATCGATGTTACGTAGGTAGTTATTACTCCCCAGACTAATAAAGAAACAATGTTTCATATAACTTATTGAACTGTCGTGTTTAAAAGCAAATGCATTTCACAAAAAAAGTCAGAAAAATTCATTATAGTTATCAAATAGATTAAAATATAAATGATATTTAGTATTTGCTTTTAAACATTCTAAGTTTATATACAGTTTTTCGTTGTTTTAGAAATGCAAGTGTATGTTATCGCTTTGATATATAGCTTTTTTTTCAAAACTTTCAAAATGCAGAAATTGTTGCTGGGAATTTACAAACGAGACACGAAATTTTCATAGTAGAAAAGAATAAGAAAAGCCGGTCAGTTGCTCTCACATCTCTGGGGAAAATGTCTCAACTCAACAAAAAACGCATTAGAAATATCAATTACAGTTATCCACTTTTTTGTAATTGTAGAGTGGAATACAATAAGTCGTACCTTTGTTATCCATTGATGTTAAAGGGAGGTAGCAATTATTACTTTGAGACCAATATATAAACCATGTTTCATATATCTTTAATAATGTCAGCAATCGCATTTAAAAGTAAATTCATTTGACAAAAACAAGCAGAGTAATTAATTACATCAAATTGACAAAAATAAAAAATGTTTAACTACAATCAAACTCCTAAACAATGCTGATGTTGCTACGCTAAATTATTAAAGTCAATGTAGCGAAGCGAGGATGAAGTTTCCCCTGTTTTGAAGTATGGAATACAATGAGTCGTACTTTTGTAATAAATTGATTCATGTTACGTAGGTAGTTATTACTCCCTAGACTAATAAAGAAAAAATGTTTCATATAACTTATTGAACTGTCGTGTTTAAAAGCAAATGCATTTCACAAAAAAAGTCAGAAAAATTAATAACAGTTATCAAATGGATTCAAATATAAATGCTGTTTAGTATTTACTTTTAACGATTTTAAGTTTATACACAGTTTTTCGTTGTTTTAGAAATACAAGTATATGTTATTGCTTTGATATATAGCTTTGTTTTTCAAAATTTTCAAAATGCAGAAATGTTTGCTGGGAATTTCCAAACGAGACAGGAATTGTTCCTAGTAGAGAAGAATAAGAAAATTCGGTCAGTTGCTCTCACATCTCTGGGAAAAATGTCTCAAACTCAATGTGCGGCACTATGTTTGAAATTTGGAGAGAGATGTTGTGAAATAACGTATATAACCTCTTCTCGAGAGTGTAAACTAGATCAGTCCGGATGCTGTCATTCGGATTTTGACTATATATCTGGTACAAACCTCATACAAAGAGATCGTACCCATGTCGGTGAGTAAAACCTGTTCTTTTTAATCCTTCTAAGAATAGTGATTTTTTGATGCACATATAAGTATAGAATCTCCGGAGTTTTTTTTCCTTTGAACGTTCCTGAACAATTTTTGAAAATAATTTCGGACGCATTCAATTATTTAACGTCATGTTTTTAAGTTTTACGGCACTGAATCTATACGTCTGCTGAATGAATATATGCTTTATAATGAATTAAAACAAACTGTTAAAAGTTGTTTGTTTATAAGTTTTGAAATCATAAACAAACTATGGTTTAACACCCTCAGACAAAGTTGACCTTAGATGGATCTAACTATTTTTCATGTATTTTATTGTCATTAAGATCTTTATCTCTTTCGGTTCTCATATAACCTGGGCCATAGAAAATTTGACTTTAGGCGTTTTTGGTGAAGGTAAATCAATATAAGAGCTTCGGACGTATGAAATTGCTAAATGTGTGGTTATCAATTTGTACATTTATAAATGTCTTTTTTTAGTATAACCTCTGCAAGAGGATCAGCAATTGTTTCCATTGTCACCATTTATGACGATACTTTTTTTATCGCTCTTTTGTGCATTTTTCTTTTGATCTTTTTTGTGATAATTTGTCATATCATTTTACTCGCTTGAGATGAAAATTATCGCTAGAAACTAATGCGCCACGTGGCGTTGCTAACGAAATTGACATGAAATTGACAACGTCGTCATAGGTAAAATAGCGATAAACAGATTATCATTGGTCATCTCAACACGATTGCTTTTCGTGACCGGCTCAAGCGAGAAAATCAATCTCGTTGAGATGACCAACGATAATCTATTAATAATATTAATAATAATATTAATGTTTAACTCATATAAAAAATTCAAATCGTTATCAAAAATAGTACACTATTATTACGCAAATTGTTTTTATTTTATTCTCTTCTGTGTTCACTATTAACAATTATAGATTTGTATTGACTGTGTTTACCAAATTATTGATCAAGAACTGAAAAAAAACATGTCATGCGCACTCAAAGTGTTGGCAATATTTGTTTCCCAAATTTTTCCACTGTTGGTACATTTCCGAATCAAATGTGAACAGTTTTTCTTCTCACTAGTGAAAAAATGATAAATCGAAGTTTAATTATGACGTCTTGGTTTTTATTAAAGGACAAGGTACGATAAGCATCAGAGAACAGCCCCCTAATTTCGTTCAAATTAAAAGTGACCTGCCATCAATTATAATACATTATTTTTAAAGTTTAAAACCTATATTTTTGTAAACATCAATAGATTTTTCAACTTCCGCTGATATTATTCATGCTCTGTTGCTGTAAAGACCTCAAGATTCGCGAAAAGGCCAGAACAATGGCAGTTTCTAAACCTTTTTCTGCATTTTAAACTATGAGCGTACCTACGACCCACGATCATATTTATACCAGACATTCCTTGAACATAAATGTTGATGCAGTTCAAATATTTTAGTGGGTGGTAAGTACGCTCATAGTTAAAAATTCAATAAAGTGACAAAAATTGTCGGTAGTTTTCATTGAATCATCGAAATTTTTAACCGAATTGCGGACCGGAGATGATTTCCGGTATTTACTGGATCCGACGGAAAGGTATTCATGGTACGCAATAATAATGGCTAGTTTCTTCAGGACGAAAAATAAACATATTTGAGACGGGAAAACAGGATATTCCTGTATAATTCATTATTCTTGAATTTAAAGTGACATTTTAGCAGACCGTCGAAATTTGACCCAAATTAGACGGAACTGTGACAAACTTCAGAGAAATTCTGGGAACGTAATTGTGAATGAATACATGTATAATAACTGGTTCATACTCAAACAGTGCATATACTTATTTTGTTTCATAATTGACGAAATGGTCGCCCTGGAATGTTTTAATCTCCGATGACACTTTTGTGAAAAGTGCTTTCTTTCACGTCCGCATTTCTACCAAGTATGGCATGCCAAGTTAACATTTTAGACAATCATTTAATATAAATACAGATGGCGATGGCGAAATAAACTACAGAACTGTGAATAATAACATACATTGTAATTTATATGACATAAGAAGACACCATGTGACAATTTTAATTAGTTAATTGTGTAAGTATAACAATAATTAAGATTAAACAAAACTATCCAACACTTTTATGATCTAAATTATGTATCTTGAGTTATGTTTTGGTCATGGTGTTGAATTTATTGAACTTATTATTTGTAATTGTCACCCGCCTTCCCGTTGTTCTATCTTGACGACAACGCGTGCTACTTCGTATTATTTGTTTGCAAACCATTCTCTACATATCTTTTCATTAAAATTTGCATGCATAAAGTATTTGTCACTGGACGGTCAGGAAACAACATTCAATCAATCATATGTCTTCTTAAATAACAGCACTACATGTAGAATGAATTTAAACATATTCAAAAGAATAAAATAAGTATTGAATATGAAAGGAATAAAACGCATCATAATTAAAGACATCTTGATTGTAAGACGTGTGTTTCGCATACAAAAGACTCATCAGTGACGGTCGAATAAAAAAATGTCAAACGACCATAAAAGGCTCAATATTCCGATTTTTTTTTGCGATATACAGCTAATAAAGGTTATTTATTCCTGAATATATTATCCGTAGTTTTTGCAAACAATATAAAGTTTTGTAAACAGTTTATTCATATAATTGACTATTTTAATAATAATTCATGTTTACACAAAGTGCTAACTTTTGGACATCGTGTTGCTGCATGGGTTGTTTGTTTCATTAATTTGTATTGTGCTATAGCTAAAAAGGTTACAGTCCACAGGAAGACATATTACCCTAACTTGACACTCCGATCCAACTAGTCTTTGTTCTTACCCCTTAATGCCAATTGATTAACGGAAATCAGCAAATACCAATTTTTGAGTCTTAGGTTTGACCAGGCCGGTGTCAGAACCCACGATATCAGGCGTTTTTAATTCATTTATTCTATTTATTTAATTGTACAATGAATTAATAAAAGGGTGCATACTGTAAGAATCCATCTTATATGAATCCACGCTTAAACATACACATCCACCAAAAAGAAATAACTTTTGCAACATATATAAAAATAAGAAGATGTGGTATGAGTGCCACTGATACTACTCTCCTTCCAGGACACAAGTAAACAATTATAGGTCAAAGTACGACCTTTAACACAGAGCTTTGGCTTACACCGACCAGCAAGCTATCAAGGACACACAAGTGACTAATGTAGCAATTCAAACAGGAAAACCAACGGTTTAATCTTTATATAAAAAAAAACTAGAAACGAGGAACACGTATGAACCACAACAACCACCGAACAGGTTCCTTACTTGTTGCAAACAAACACAGCATGTGAAAACGTTTAAACAGGCGACAACCTTCACCCTAACCCGAACTTATATACTTTTATTAGTAACTTGCATGTCCAATTATAACTGTAGTTCATTTTGATAAACAAATTACAAAAACACAAAAACAAAACGAAACAATACAAAATGCAACTTAATCACATACATGCATTTTACATGATATTTCACAAATCATTTGACACTGACAGGAAAGTGAAAACATTTTTCGTCATTGCCAGTATCCACATCATAATTACAGATAACAAAATTGTTCCATAGATATAGGAAGATGTGGTGTTAGTGCCAATGATACAACTCTCCATCCAAATAACAATTTATAAAAGTAAACCATAATAGGTCAATGTACGGCCTTTAACACGGGGCCTTGGCTCACACCGAACAACAAGCTATAAAGGGCCCCAAAATTACTACTGTAAAACCATTCAAACCATAGTCCATTTCATCGTGAAAGAAACATCAGTTTATTCTTTTCTCAGTTTTCACTTGTCTTTGTCAATTTTCCCTGGCTTCCAAGATGAAATGAATGGATACATTATGTTAAACATAACTATTCTTCTTCTTTTTTGGAATTTTATTCTCATACACACTTGTCCGGGTCTACACTTATTTAGTTTTTATACAATAGATAAATTTGGTGTATTTACTGTCTTCTGATTGGTTAAAATCATTAGTTTTATTTTCAATGTTGTCAATTTTGATGGCGACACGCCCACTCTGACGTTGTGTATTCATACGCCAACATGTGTGTACGTTGTTATTGTTAATATAAATAATATAAAATGTTCCTTTAGCCTTATTTTTGATAGAAATTTATTTATAATGAATGGCAATAATTTATTTTGATTTAATTGAACCATAAAACTAATTTTTGACTCTTCACATTTTACATAATCCGCTTCGCAGATTATTCAATGTGAAGAGTCAACAATTAGTTTTTTGGTTCAATAAATTCAAAATAGATAATAGCCATTCATTAATTGACTTATGATATTTGGCATACAGTGTATAGCCATGACTCAGATATCATAACAGTCTAATATCATTTTGACATTTACCGTTGATCTCAAGGTACAATTAATTGACCTATAACTTTCATGGTTAAATGATTGTCCAACCCTTAAACCATATATATATATATATATATATTCTTACAGGCTATGCCATTTTTTTACTGCACAATAGGATTAATTTCTTAGGTCAATTAATGCCTCGTTAATAACTTCAAAAATTATTTACCCCCCCCCCCCCTCTTTTTTGCCTTGATAAGTCGTTTCTAATTCACTATAGGTTTTGTACCCATGCAGAGGACACATTCCTATTCCAACCCCAACATCATATTAATTCGTAATTGCCTGGATTAGACATTTTAATCCACACAATTATGTCTGTATGTGGTACAAGTCACGTCTCTTTGATTCCATTAACTGTTAAGTATCTTTGAAAGCTGTTCAAACTCATCTCAATTTATTAAATCCTATATGTTCTTGTTTTCATGAAAAAACGTTCACATTGAAAGTCAAACAAAGGTGTTGTAGTGGTCTACAATTTAAAAAAAAATGTTTGCTGTTGCTAAGCAAGATGTGGGATTCTATACTCGATATAGAATTTGTCCAAAAAATAATGATAATCTAGATGTTTATATTATAGTGTAACACCGTATTAGGAAGTATATTCCTAAAAAATAACTAAGTTCATACTTCAAGAAATATAAAGAACCTATTATTGCATGGTTGATATGCACTTGTTATGTATCTTAGTTGTTGATCAGCGTGTAGTGACCTACAATTGAACTAAGTGTTCATTTCTAACTAAACATGTTCACAAACAGACAATCTGCATTGCACTCAATTTAATTTGTTCAATATAATGACTAATTGATTTGTAGTTGGCTTTAATTCAAACATGTTTTGCTGTTGCTAAGCAACACTTGTGTTGCTATGCTCAATACGAAATTTGTAAAGAATAAAAAAAGATGTATATGAAAAAATATTGGAATGAAACTCCAAATGGAAAGAAAAATCTTCAAACAACTGCTTAAATCATACTTAAGAGTGACAAGCACCAATTTTTTAACAGTTGCTAGGCAACATTTCTGTTGCCAAGGTTGTTTTATCATACCTTTACCTTGTCCTTTCATATTGTGACATCTTGAAAAAATGTGATCATGCCTGGCAACGTCACATTTATACTTCTGTAATTCTCTACAAGAGAAGGATAAAAATCAAATTAGAAACAGATTCCACCACTATAAATCTAATATTACTATATATTTATATATCTATACATTCTCAGCAATATGGATTTTTTTTGATTTTTTTAAACGCTCGGCATGCCTCAAGCGTTGACTATTAAAATTATTAAAAATGAAGTTAAGAAATAACGTTACACATTTGTTGCAGTGATATATCAATATCTTTAATGCATCTCTCAACGGTGATGAAATGTGAAAAATAAAATCTCAAAAAATACTGAACTCCGAGAAAATCAAAATGGAGAGTCCCCACCCAATCAAATGGCAAAATCAAAATCACAAACAGTGATCCTAAATATAGATAAGGAGATGATTGTCAAATGAAATGAAAACCAGTATTCACCAAAGACCAAAAGCAATGATAATACGCTACTGGTCAACAGCTAGAACAGCGTAGTAACCTTTAATATGTATACTGGGCACCAGATGTCAACATATAAAACAATTCAACAGATAAAGTATGATTTACGTTCATGAAAATAACGACACTGAATGAAAATATGCCTTATTCCTTTTTTAGTTTATTATTGTGTGGTTCATTGTTTCAACGCCATGTCCTTCACCTCTTATTCTAAATTTCAATATATTGATATAAATAATCAACTGAAAGAAATTAAACTTGAAAAGTTTACGTAATATACTTAAGAGATATTTCAAACGTTGAACATAAATCATAAATATGCAATAGTTTTATCTGCAGTACATTATCGAAGAAAACAGTTTGATGCCATATATCTTTCGGTCTACATTGTATCGTTTACATTTTGCCTGAATGCACGGAAGTCACCAAAATAATTTATTCTATCTGAAATACAATGCATATATAATTTTCCTCAGATTTGTTTGGATAAGTCTATACATTCATTATGCTGATTGACACTTAAATTTAGTTTTAAATGACCTTGCACTTTTGATCATATGTCAAAATAATTCATAAATAACTTTATCTCGTTTTAAGACATACAACATAATGTTCAATCTTAAGCTGCTCCATGTTATAAAGATGTTTTCTGTTTCAGTGAATAAAACATTATCTGTAACAAATGGCGGAGGTTTAGGTGTTTGGGCATCTGCAGAATTTTGCCCACGAGGTCATTATGCAATTGGTTTCAGGATGAAAGTATGTATTTTTGTATGAAATACTTTTAATCTTGATCTATCAAAACTTTTTAAAAAGATTATAAAACTACTATTCTGATTTGAGAACTACACCTGCAGACTAAATTCAGTTTTTTTGTAGTCAAAACTAAAGGAAAAAAATAATTTCTTAGTAAATAAGCGATAAATGAAAGCCAAATTAACATCAAGTCATGTTAGGTTAATTATTGTATGAGACAATGTTACGAATAAAACAGTTTGCATGCAAAAGTTGATGGTAAATGTGGATTCATTATTATTTGTTGGATACCAATTTTCGTGGGTTTCGTTGTTACAAATGAACCACGAATTTAAATGTTCAACAAATATCCTAATTTTAATAGGCTTAAAGCTTTCTAAACAGAGGTTGGTTAAAACCACAAAATTAAATACCCACGAATATGCAAGTTTTCAGCAATCCACAAAAAATGATACCAACTAAAATAAATGAATCCACAGTATACACATTTAGCAGCTCATGGTACATTGAGGAATTTTCAATCTAATAAGAAAACATTTCATACATACCTTTCAAGGTACCCTCTTTTATTTCGTGCATTCTTGGAATGGCATATAGCTTGTTAAATCAATACTCACCGTGGTTTTTTTTTTTCCTTTTTTCCTAAACTAAGGAATTATTTTGTATCTGTGACTTTTGACAGTCTTATTGGTCGAAACAAATGTTCTGGAAGTTGTCAAACTTAAATATTTACTCTAACTATATAATAATTGTAGCAAACATTTTTTATATGTAGCAACCTTTCGTCGTTTATACATTTTATTTATAACGGTTCCAACGTTGCTCACGTTGGAATAGTAATTTTTCGTTTTATGTGTGCATTCTTACAGATTGAACCTCCAAATGGAGATAGTACAGAACTGAATGCTATTTCAATTGTCTGTGGAAATAGAGCAAGTGATCGTTGTGGTGATATGGCAAGTTCTGGTCAGCAGGCATGGGGAGATTGGACAGGGGAAACACTTTGTCCACCAAACGCATTTCTTGTTGCCTTTTCCCTACAAGTGCATCAATACAGTGTAAGCTGCTTATATTGTAATTATTACGAATTTTTACTAAATTTCTTATTGTGACGTCCTGAAAAAAGTTTACCTAGTCTGATGACGTTACATATAAAGAACACAACTTTCTGCAAGTAAATGAAGGATACAAATCATTGTCATAAATTCTCTTCATCTTCTTACTTTATTTTGCCTTTTTAACTTTTTGGGATTCGAGAGTCACTGATGAGTCGTTTGTAGACAAAACGCTTGTCTGGCTCAAATACTAAATTCAATCCTCGTATATATGATGAGTTTATTTGTCACGTTGCTGATGTTGGTATTTTTCTCCCGCCATTTGGTTTTTTTTAGACTAAGCTGATAAACAAATGCTTCTTAATTTTTGTATAACATTGATTGCATGATAGTTTTCCTTTCATATCTCATTTTATAAATAGATGTAAGAAAATGTAAAATGAGTGTCGAATGAGACTACCAATTCAAGTCACAAGTTGTAAAAGTTCAAAGAAAGTCCTCCACCACGGAACTTTGGCTCAAACCGAACAGCAAGCTATAAAAGGCCGTATAATGACTAATGTAAAACTGTTCAAACAGGAAGAAACAAAAACAAGAAGCGAGAAACATTCATGAACAACAACCACTAAACATCAGGTTTCTATCATATTCATATTCGTTGTATTCTTTTTTTTTAAATAAAATTTAAATTTTTAAATACTATTGCATATATTAACACTTAACTTGAGATATCATTATCATTTGCGTTTTAGTTCACGATTTGAAAACAAAAACAATTTCATGAAAATAAATTTTTTGACAAATACCTAACGAAAAACCTTTATGAAAAATTATAATATGCATCATATTTGAAATAGAAATACGTGTTCTTGTGTAGCAATTATTGATTTTCAATATTTAAATGGAGAACGGGGTCTAAATTATTTATGTGTGTTAATGCAGAAAGCTGTAATCAACTCATCATAAATACCAGGATTGAAATTTGCATTTACGCCAGACGCTGCAAATTATCGATTAAAATTTCTTGTTTTTATTGTTAGCAAGATTGAACGATGAATAAATGAAACTAATTTGTGAAATTGTCGTTAGAATAACAAAATTGCTTTTACATCTGTATCATTAAAATAATTGGTTTCAACCATTGAAATTTCAATATCATGATTATTTTCTCACGATGATAATCCAAAATGTTTATAATTTATTTTATATAAGAATTTGCGATACATTTCCCTATTTTTCTCATCTGAAGTTTCATTTAAACGTAAATGACCTGCAGATATTTAACTTAGTTTGCTAATTGACATGTGTACACGTGTTATTTCCATCTTTTGATTATTGTGTTGTTCAGTTACTATTCTTTCTATCTTTGTTTTATTGCCAACCACTGTAAACGAACTGAGTTTTACGAATACTTTATTTTGCGCTTAGTCCTTTGAGTTCCATTCGCGGCCATTTATGTTTGCGATATCAAAATCTACTTCATGTAGCTTAACAAGGAAAGATCAGACAATTGATATCGCATTCATTTTCAAAACTTGAAAGGACCGAACATTAGTTGGTTTACAGTAAGTTGGTAAACAAGTTCTCTGAGTTGAATAGATTTTTGGTAACTGGTATAAAATCTAAAGATATGAAATATATTTTTTGATAGGTTAATGAAGATAGCACTGGCGCTAATTACGTCAGATTCAGATGCAGATATTTCAAAGATGAATTTGATGCCGGTGTCCTTAACTATCCTCCTGGGTATGGACAATATGGCTCATATGGTGAATGGAGTGAAGCCTGTCCAGTGCACAGTGCCATATGTGGTCTACAGACCAAACTTGAAGCTCAACAAGGAGGTGGAGATGATACCGCACTAAATGATGTTATTTTTTTCTGTTGTGAATAAGGAGGCTACCAAATCAAAATGTACAACAATTGAACTCTTTTGTTGTTTTGAGATACTATTTTCCTGGTTGTGCCGAATGTGAAATAATTACATTTAAAATTATTTAAATCAAAACAGAAAACGAAGGTTTACACATGTTACATTTTATAAATTGCATATGAGCTGAGTATGAAAGAAATCGATGTTTTACAAGTACACGTATTCATGTACATGTATAAGACTTTGAAAGATTTTTTACCATCTAAAAGACGAAATAAAAGATGAATTGTTGCCCTCCATATCAGTGTTGTATGTTTTAGATATCACAATTGTCAAACAGTTACATACTTTTTATTGAGATGCTTTCAACCCGTTATACATTTGTGATATGTTAATAGATATTTTGATACTCATTTCCATCATGTCGATTCCTAATCGACGCAGCCCATATGTATTTTATGAAGGAAAATATATTAGGTATTTTGTTTTTTGTTGTTTTGAATGTTATAGTGTGTGATAAAAAAAAATGAGAGAATTCGATGTTTGCTATACCATGGTTCAATAAAACGCACCTTATGACAATAAAAAGAAGCAAATCAGAATTTCGTTTTTTGCAGTGTTCTAAGAAATATGTTTACTTTGTATCACTTGTTATTTGTGAGACAGAAACTGTTTTAAAAGGGTTAATTATCTTTATAAATTTAAGATCTATTTAGACTTTTGATGCCCTAGCTTTTTATTAATTCAAAAACGCAAATGAAAGATCCGAAAACTATACCATTACAGATTAGCAAATTTCTGAAATTAAAGCAAAATTTATGTTTGACATATTTTATCAGTTATTGCAATATTTTTATTTAAAATATCTATCATTTTCTCCCTATCGAATTTACCCCTCTTACTTAATATGATGTGGACCGGTCATTGTTATTAGTGTATGTACATAGATTAAGTCAGTAAGTTTATGTATGTGTACAGTAACTTTTAAAACATTCAAACTGGACACAATATAATTCTATTCCAATGAAATTAAAATTTAAATGGTTAAAATTGCCACCTTTTATATTTTCACAATATTTTCCACATATAGAGTACATCATTTTTTTTTTAAACAAATTCTCAAGAAAAAATAGACGGTTTACAAACAGACTTTTTATGTAATGAAACAATTCATTTTTTTGAGAAAAAAAAGAAGCATTCATACTTAAACGCACGGTTACGACTGGACAAATTGTTGATTATCTTAACCAAAAAACTTGTGTCAGGTTGATTATAAAAGTATGGTTATATTCAATCACAAACAAAGGTAGTCAGTCTATAAAGTCAAAATATGTCCGATCTACCTATTTCTTTATCATCAAAATTTTAAGGTTAATTTAATCTAAAATCTTTTTTTGCACTATACTGAGATCAGAAGCAGACAGTTTGTTTCCTTTGCAAATTTGTCATGGTCTTTTTCTTCAAAACCATAGGAATTAACGTTTTCTTTTGCACTAAACAAAGTGTACAAGTTATGATTCCGACGTCATTTTGGCACCCGTATTTCTTATTCTACTCCATCAAGCAGTGTTAGATGTTTTTTTTTTTTTAAAGAAATCGTTTTGTGAGTCTGCACTGCATTTCAATGTTTGCTTAGAACATATTTTCATCTCTCTTTTATACATATGTCGTGTACCCGGTTTATACATCCTGTCATTGTGTTATTGTACTTTCATGTTAAATTTTTGTATCTTTTTTTTCATTTTTTACTTATTCTTTTAAATGTCTTTTTATGTTCCTTTGTAACATATTTGTTTGTTTTTATAGTGATTAAGCTTATAACACAATGTTGAGTGTTGTTACCACATTTACTACATTTAGACTTTATCATACAGTTGTTATCTATTCGTTTGATGTTTTTCAGCTTTTGATCTTGTCTTTTGATATAGGACTTACCACCTTGAGTTTTCGTCGGAGTTCGGCAGTTTTATAATTTTAACTATTTACCACAACTTCATCTTAACGTATTCTTGATTGCAATGTCAAATTAAAATAAGAGTTATATTTTGAGCGTTCCTTATTACGGTGATTAAAAAAAAATAAGATTTGGACTAACATACGAAAAAAACTTATGGTAAAACTCTTTGCAGATGATTTTATTTAGGTGATATTTGTGATTTACCGTACAGGTACACACGTTGAATGTTGGAATACCTTCGACAAACGTACATATTCAATGTCAAATTACATGTTAAGGTGGTACTCAAACACTTTCAATAAAAATTAATTTGGCTCGTTTAATTTTCATAAAATTATGACAAAGTATTTACTTTGACCCTTTAACAAAAATGTAAAAATTTAAAAAGTTTTTAACCAACCATTTTATCAGAAAAATTACACTGGTTAAATAGCAATTTGGCAGACACCAATTTTGATCAGTGAGAAGCTTAATATTCCCTTTACAACACAACGTAATTAAAACGTTCAGCTGACTTCACAGAGTTATATCTCTGTAGTGTTAGGTACCACCTTAAAGAGCTGCATTATAGTTTTCGTAGTTTCTATGAACAGAAAAAACACACACAAACCAGAGGTTATTTTTATTTGTAATAAACATGATGACGAATATCTTTTTTTTCGAGATTGTTGCCTGATCATAACTCAAAGATATCTATTATTTTAACAAATCGATGATTATTAAATTAATGCATACACTTTTCATTGTTTACCAAGTTAAAATCCTTCATGTAAACCGTAGTCAGAAGACGGTGATTTAAGAATTGCAAAAGGCTATGTTCAGGAACAATGACATTATCTTAAATAACTTTGTTTTATATTTTATGTTATAGATTGACTCAAATAATGTTGTTTGCAAATAAAATTATTTGAATAAAATTAGTGTATCTGTGTTTTCTTGCTTCCGAAACAGTTACTTTTTTTCTTTAGTTGTGTCTTAATGGTACATTTATGTTTTCTTGTTTTTCTTGGTTTTTTTTCTATTTTGATAAAAATGTTTGGTTTGTGATACCAAGTGGTGCTCTCAAAATCATTCCTTCGTACTTTTTACGCACGCCATCACGAGCCGATTGACTGCAATGAAATATCCGTTTCACAGAGGTTAGTGGATATGTTTCAAGAGCTATATTTAACCACACTCTCATTCATTATTCCCTCAAATGTTACCTACCGAATTAAACTTATTAAGGTGGCTCATGTGTCTTCCTCCATCTTGTATTTTGAAGAAGCAGATAACTTTGGTCTAGATATTTGATGAATGTGAAACTTTTGAGAGTTGTATGTAAATTATGTTAAAGACTTTATATTAATATAGAAAATTGCGGGTTTTATCATATTTACAGCTGTAATTTTGCACAACCTGTAGCGCGAAAAAAAGCCCAATGACCCATACTTTTAAATATATCTTTGAAAAAAGCATGATAAAAACTTCATTTTGACAAAGTTATCAAAAAAATAGATCAATTTTAATTTAGACTCCCTACACTACTGGACGAAATAACAACTGTCCATACCAGTAACAGTCGTTCTAAGACTGTAATTGTTTGTTAAAGTTGTAACAGTTGTAAAATTTTACTGTTTCAGTTATTTTATGACTGTCCCAACTTTTAAAGTGTTTGTCTCCAACATAAATCGACTGCAACAACGCTAGAAATAGCTGTCACAAACATTAAAGGACTGATACAACTAATTTCAAGTTGTAACAGTTTGTTTACAACTGTCCCAACTCGAAAAACGTTGTAACAGTCATAAATACACTGTTAAAACGCCGAAAATGTTGTCACGGTTATAATACGACTGTTGCAACCTTTTGAAAGTTGTTACAGTTATTTAATAACTGTTCCAACACGCAAAACGTTGTAACAGTCGTAAATAAACTGTTTAAACGTCGAAAAGGTTGTTACAGTTAAAATATGATTGCTACAACCATTATACAGCAACAGTTTAATAATCCATAAGTGTCGCAACTTTCAAATATTGGTAGTCATTTTATAGACTTAAAAGTTACGGATACCAAATTTCTATCTGACAGTCCGGGATAGGTTAAATTATTTTAAATACAATAACATCGTGTGCAATTTTTTAAAAAGGTTGTTATAAAAAGACACAACTGCCATACCCATTTAATACATTAGTATAAATAGAAACTGATTGTAAAAACAAAAACATATTGAAATATCTGCCGCTGAAAATTTTGGGATTCCCCGCTTATCTGGTAAATGTTGTAAATTAATAACTCAATTGACACTCCCTTGTCTCGCATCTCTTCGAAAAAAAATCAGACCACCGTAAGAGATACCTGCAATTTCACATGGGACTGGTTTATGCGCATTTAATGCTTAAACACAGTTGCATGCACCTGTTAGATAAATTGAACAAGGTGTCTCAATTTATTTGTAAAAAAATGTATCTTATAATATCATATAAGACACTTTTCGAAATTATCATAACGACAACGTTTTAATTCTTATAACCAAGGATTTGACTATGCAAATCCTTGTTATAACCTTGTTGTGAAATCATTCATGCATGTAAGGTTTTACCTCCAATACCCGTAGATTTACGAATCACGTAACTTCATAATAACGGTCAATATACTATAAACCCAGCGGGAATATACACACTTGTCAAACTTATCCCCGTAGAAAACTGCCGAGGGCTTAGTTCATACGACATGGACACTTTTAGAATTAATTTGTTTGTTTTTAAGTTCTTGTGACTATTTGAAAAGTATACAAGTTACCGTACTCGGTTCTAACAATTTTGATTTATAAATACAAATAAAATCTCAGTTATGCTGAACTTTCAACGCATCTTTTGTAGCTATGGAAAACACTGAAATATTCGTTAATGTATGAATGTCTTGTATCTAAATTCAATTTATATTATTTACCGGGTTTTTTAATAGTCTAATCAGATTTACTCAACTTTGTACTGTTATTGTACCGAGTGGTGTCTTAATAACTTATTTGAGGTTCAAATGTCTTTATTAATAACTCTCCAAATGGACGCAAAAATATTAACCATTGAGTTCATATTTCGCCGGGTTTTATCACATATATAAACCTACATGTATAAGTGAGGTAAATGTACCATGTGAACAGACATGACAGAGATATATTTTTTTCTGAGACAAGTTCGTCGATGGACGATGATTGAATAAATTAGATGACAGGGAATTACGTCACCGTAATAACTATTTTACATTGTAGTGATACAAATCAGTATATACTCTGGTTTGTTGTTATATACATATTTGTGTATTTGTTTATACAGTTACATGCATGCTAAATGTATATGATTTTCATCCATTTGAATATATCATTCTATATACATGATATATATACATATGATATGTTCATGTCGATATATTCTGCTATCATACTATTCTAATATAAATGAAGGACTGCTGAACCAACGCCTCTAAAGTTTCGTGAAGGAAGAGAATCCTTAAATGGATAAGGATGTATGCAGGGTTGTCAAAAGAAATTCTAGTATAAAGTGCAGTGCAAGTGCATGGTAGACACTCTTCTGTAATAACTGATTTTTCTAATAGATTGGATTCGAGTAGGCATTCGTAAAGTCCTTCAAAACATTCTTGAGATATTCTTCTGCATGTGTTAACATATTTTAACACTGATCTATTAAATATTGATTATTATGTTGGTAGTCATATATACATCTATGGTATTTTGGTTCCATATGATTTTTTTTTTTTGGATACACTGTATCATGTGTATATCAGGTTTTTTTTTAATATTTTTTCTTTTATGCTAGAATTGTACATGAAAGTTGCACCCAGGTTTATTTTTCAATGTATGTAGTGTGTTTTGTTGCTTGCTGTTTATCATATTTGTTTGTATGTAGCTTTTGTATATAAATCAAACTATCATCACTGTAGGGCTTCTCGTCTGTTTTTTTTTACATTGACGGTGTTGCGTGCTAGGCAGAACCCTTTATATAGGGTGCTCATTATGAAGTATTAGTTTTGATCATAGTTGAAGGGTGTGGAGTAACCTATTATCATGATTATATAGCTAACAAGCACATCACTTGGTCTACATGGTCTATTTGGTTGATGGTTGTCTCATCAAAATTCATACCACATCTCCTTCATTCCTTATTCAAATTAATGAAAACCATGAAAATGTGCTCATTGTTAGATAAAGCCGGCCAATCAAACATGTACACCTAACATTCATGTCATATGCCCAAAAAAATAGTGATCCTATACATGTACAATGTACACGATGTAGCTTAAATTATCACTTTTTTATAGTTCGTTCTTATGTTATACTGTTATACCACTGTCCCAGGTTAGAGGAAGGGTTGGGATCCCGCTAACATGTTTAACCCCGCCACATTATTTATGTATGTGCCTGTCCCAAGTCAGGAACCTGTATATTCAGTGGTTGTCGTTTGTTTATGTGTTACATATTTGTTTTTCGTTCATTTTTTCCCCCCATAAATAAGGCCGTTAGTTTTCTCGTTTGAATTGTTTTACATTGTCTTATCGGGGCCTTTTATAGCTGACTATGCGGTATGGGCTTTGCTCATTGTTGAAGGCCGTACGGTGAACTATAGTTGTTAATGTCTGTGTCATTTTGGTCTTTTGTGGATAGTTGTCTCATTGGCAATCATACCACATCTTCTTTTTTATATCACATCTGAGAAACATTGAAAAATAGACAAAACTACAAAAATTCAACATTGACCAATGAACCCATGACATTTAGCTCAATGTCTGATGAACCCTGCCAGTCAGACATACATGACATAGACTCAATTGTTCCATTCTGTCTATACATGTACATTAAATATACATGAAGTTGATCTACATGTACTGGAGTACTGTATAATATTAAGGCCAAAATAAATTTATTGCATGTTTCTGGTTTCTCGACCATACATGTACCTCCGTTTCTAGCCTACCCGAAACAATGTATTCATCATACATGTACATGTCATATTCATCATTTGATGTCTTTCCACATCAGATAACTTGTGTGAATGATAATTACAAATAATACTCATCAGTAAAACATATCAGAAATCATGAAAAGTCAATTTTATTTTTATTCTGGAAATAGACAAAATCAGGTCGGCGGATCCGTAAACCAACAAATTAAAAAATCCTGGCCTTAGATGATAGATTATATTTATATACTGTATGTACATTCAAATCGTGACTCTTATATAAGTACAGCAAGCAGTCATTTGACATCAACCAACGTCTATGCAAGGGCTGTAAATGCAGTCAAGGTCATTAAAAACTTCCGTCATCATGACACTTACCAATAGTGAACGACCACGACAGACCCTCATGGGTAATCAAGGTTGTGTAACACCCCCTGGTGGTACATATAGCTAACAATAGGAATGCAAGCATTAACTTCTATTAATTTCACACAAACCAGATATTCTCAATATCCAAATTCATATAAATTTATTATCCAAGGTATTCATGAATTCAGAAATGATGCACTATTGATATTCACTGAAACTGATTTTTTTATTAATCCAATTTGCTATTTTTGAATAACTATCCAAGGTATTTCATAGAATTCAAATATGATGCACTATGATATTAATATTCCCAGAAAACTTTGAATTCTCATTTCAAATTTCAAATAAATTAATTATCGAAGGTATTCACTGTCATCAAATAATGTCTTTCTTTCAAATTGTAAGTTTGCTATTTGTACAATGCACAATTTTCTTCTTGTCCAATTTGATATGAAATCCCAACAACATCATGGCATATTGCTGTAAGCCCTATTTGTTATTTCCAACAACAATAAGTCCATTAGTCCACTGTTTCACAATTTACAGCTACAGGTATGCGAGATACTTAGTGTCACCTATACATGCTATATGTATTTCCTTTTTTTGCCGGCTTCATAATCTGGCTGGGAATCATGCTCAAACCAATGTGAATTCTACAAACGAAAAAACATAAATTAGGAATAAAGTATTGAAACTTATCTAATATTGTATCATGATTATTATTACTTAATAATTCTTTAAATTTATATAGAAGATAATACTCATGTATAAATACTAGAGATCATAATTTTCTTGACAACAAAGTTCTATGATGTACACAAATGAATTGATGAGACTTATACAATTGAATTTATATGTCCTGTATGAGAAGAAGAATAAAACCCTTTTTTGGGGGTTCTATTTCAAAAAAATATGTTCTCTCTTTCTACATTAATGTTTTCTTAAGTGTGTCACTTCATTGAAGGGTTACTGTTTAATTGAGGCTAGCACTATACAAGATTGTTTTAATCAATTATTTAAAGCCAGACAAAGTTATTTCACTGTAAAACATAACAGGTGATTTCTTTGGATCATTTTAATAGGAAATAAATACTACAAAGATCACCAAAAAAAAAATGCACTGTTGACTGTCATTTTGTGTCATGAATGAATAAACCTTTTTTTTATGTACATGTAAATCATGAAATGTAGAATCTTTGTTCAAAGGTTAACCCTTTCTTTAATTTAAACATTTTTAGCAACCTAAAAAAGCTAGTATTTCCTTCTTATGATTAGCAGTAAACTTTGAGTTTAATTTGACATCTTAAATGTTACCCAGTATACTTTTTACTAATTACAGCTTGTATTAAATAATGCTTTGTAGTTTATTTAACCAGACAACATATTTTCTTTATTTTATATTAGTTATTTACCCATTTTTATGTTGATAAATCAATACTTGGCTGCATGACTTAGACATGTTAGATAAACTTTTAAAACTTTTAATATAATATCCAAAATAAAAGATTATATCCTGTTGTTTCATATTTTTCATAATTTTAAATTACTTTCAATTATAAATTTATCCACAATTTGAAAAGGACATTTAAAATTTATTAATATCATTATATAAAATCATCTTCAATACCTATGACATTTTAATTTTCATCCCTCAAGGCAATAAACTCATGAAACTGTTGTGTCTTAATCTGTTTATTACATATAACATGTATATAAGAAGTCCTGATAATTAACTTTTCAGTGTTAACATCCTGATTATTACCTTTTCTAATATCACATTTACATGGTCATGAATTCAGGCTCAGTAAATATATTTTTAAAATTATTTATTTTGAAGTTAAATTAAACATGTAAAACATGTTTAGTATGTTTTAAACCAAATTGATCTGAGCATGGAAGTAATATTTAAATATTACTTCCATGTGAGACATACCATGTAGTTAATTAAGTAAATTTTTGTAATTCAATATCTATAAAATTCATAAAATGCTTAAGTTTAGGCCATGTTTACATAACATAATATGCTTACAGATAGATTTTTTGTATCCTCCCACATACATGACGTACTGAATGTTTCAACATATTAAATTAAATATAAATAAAATATTTTAGTAATTTGGAAAAGGCAAAATACATGTATCTGAAATCAGATGTGATTATACATGATGAAAGAAGATGTGGAATATACATGTATATATCAATGATACAGCAACCAAACATTGAAGTAGTCAAAGCACAATTTAACACATGTAGAAAAATATGACTGTTGAATGGAAAGTCCTTTAACAGTGGAATAAATTAAAAGACACTTGAAATATGTTTAAAAGGAGATGATTGGTATATATATATATATACATGCAAAAGAGACAGCAGCCCCAAGACCAAAACAAGTTAAAAGGCATAATTGAATTTTGACTAACCATGCTAACGGGGCAAATGTTATATAAAAAGTTAAACTGACAGAGTTCACATGAAAATAAAAAGTTAAGGCCACACTGATTTGATTAATAGTTCTTTTGATTGATAATATAAGACATGCTTTAGAATTATAAAATATATCCATGTTTTTTTAATCATGCTAGTTTCACATTTTACACATAAATATTTACTTTGTCATAATATTCAACTTGAATTTACTCAATTAAAAAAAATCCAGTTAGAAATATTTCAAGCAAATTTAGGATGAGTCATGCAGTTTTCAATACATTAACATACCAGTCAGGACAGGAGCCTGTAATTCAGTGGTTGTCGTTCGTTAATGTGTTACATATTTGTTTTTCCTTAATTTTTTTTATATAAATAAGGCTGTTAGTTTTCTCGTTTGAATTGTTTTTTATTGTCTTATCGGGGCCTTTTATAGCTGACTATGCGGTATGGACTTTGCTCATTGTTGAAGGCCATATGGTGACCTATAGTTGTTAATGGCTGTGTCATCTTGGTCTCTTGTAGACAGTTGTCTCATTGGCAATCATGCCACATCTTCTTTTTTATATACAATATAAATATAGGTTTTGTAGTATAAGGCCATCCGGCAAAATTAAAACCATTGTGAATGCCCCACATCATCATGTAGGGTTTAACACAGTAAGACGATGAACACGGGTGGATCCAGCCATTTAAAAAAAGGGGGTCCCAACCCAGGATAAAGGGGGGGGTGTCAAACTAAATGTACCCTTTCAAATGCAATTGATCTTCCAGTCCAAATAATTATGACGTCTTGTGTCGAAGTAAGGCGTCAAAGAAAAAAATTATAATAGCCTTTCAAGACGTCATAATTATTTGGACTTGATCTTCCAAAAAAAGGGGGGTTACAATCCCGGGAACAATTTTTACAAGCCCAAATTCTTACTTTGCTTTTGAACATGCTACTATATATATACATAGAAAGATGTGTAATATGCACGAGTGAGGTGATATAGAGAAACCGATATAGAACGTCGATTCATACCTGAAGCATGAGGGTAGGCACGAAATGTGCACATTTTCGCTTCAAAATCGTGGATCCATGATTATTCTGATAGACATGCTTTAAAATATTGTTCATTTATACTCACCGATTGAAATTTCCAGGTCATCCGTTATATTATATGTAGTTTCCCTTCTACATATCTACCATGGCATGTCTACGATTTTTTGTAAAGTTTACAGACCCGCTATTTCTGCCGACAAGGGTACAATAACGTCAAATCGTTTACGGGTGAAGAATATGATTTCCGTTTTTAATAAAACTTGACAGATTTGATTTATTGTCGTCGGGAAATGTCCCTAATGGATAACAATTAAAATTAATCAGCTTTATTATTCTGTATGATATATGTAACTTTATAGTCATATTCTTTTAAATTTACTCCATGTACCCCGACGTAGCAATTTGAAATTAAGACAATTAGTCTAAATCAATCTTCTGCAATAATATTTTAATTCTATTTTTAAACGAAGGCTTTTGGTATAAAACAAGTTATAAAAGACTCTTGAATAGACTGAATAAAAAATAAAGATAAACCGTCAAACGCACAAGTCCGCCACAAATGAACAGACATAATTATAATGCCATAAACGGAATACGACAAAAGACATAGAACGATCGCAAAAAAAAAAAAAAAAAACCAACCAACAACAACATAAGATGAGGGATCATATAAATTATGGGTAATTTCACAACTGTATAACCAATACGTGACACTTAAATAAAAGACATTTATCCATTTATCCTGTATCAAACTTTGAGAAGGTGCACCTTAGACGTGTACACATTGTTTTAACATTCGCAACCGTCACACTAAAATATTTGTATTACATATTTACCGACTGTAACAACCCATGAAATGTTTGTTTTAAACATTTTACGACTGTGGCAACCTTTTAAAAGTTGTAATGAACATTTAATGACTATAACAACCTTTAAAAAGTTGTAACAAACATTTTACGACTGTTACAACTCTAAAAACATTGTAACAAACATTTTTTGACTGCTTAAACGTCTGAAAAGTTGACACAAACAAATTTCAACTGTCCCAACTATAAAAAGGTTGGGACAAACATTATACAACTGCCACAACTTTTAGAAAGACTGTTATAAATAGTATTTGGCTGTGACAACGCCGTAAACCACTGCAACAGTCCTAAAATTACTGTTGATAGCATTTAATGTTTTTCACAACCCATACAAGTGTTGGGACAGACATAATTTAACTGTAACAACGAAATAAGGTTGATTTGACAGTCTTCTTCAGTCTTCCACAGACTAAAATAGTCGTACAATGACTGTTACTGGTATGGACAGTTGTTTTTTCGTCCAGTAGTGCTAGCCACCTTAACAAGTTTTTTTAAAAACTAACATGAACAACACAAAGGATGCCGCTCGTGGAGACAATATTTTCACTACTCCAGTGTACCTGCAATCAACCCTAATTTCTCTTGATGGTCCGTGTTGTACAGTCTTTCGTTTTCTATGTGGTGTATGAGAAACTATTGTTTGTCTGTTGGTCTTTTCTTTTTTAACTGTGTCATTGTCAGTGTATTTTTGACTTACAAGAATAAATGACCCTTTAGTGTGTTCGGCCTTTCTTTGATATGTTATATAAAATACCCACTTTTCAAGACTAGGATTTGTTCATATCTTAATATAACAATTGCAGGTGTGTTTATTGTTGACATATATGGGCCATTACATGGCTTTTTATATCGTGCCTTTTTTTCTTCCGATTGACAAAATTTAAACATTCCCGTTTGTGTCTATAAAAATATCAGAAGTATTTGAATAAGAGTAGAAATATGAGAAACACTTTTATAGTGCAAAATGTTTGGGTTTTTTTTCTGTTTAAAAAACAAACACATGATATTGTGTTGAAATAAATAGATATGTTGACAAAAGTGGTCATAGAAACTGTTTAGACATTTCGTAGACTAACAATAATTGAAAATACATAACGTTAGCGAAATGAATAAAATGATACCAACGTGATATTTTAACTCATAATTTGAAAACAAACTGAAAATGCATTGGCAACAAATACAAAATAAAACAGTACCCATAAAAGCATAAATAAAGGCAACAGTAGTATACCGCTGTTCAAACTCATAAATCCATGGACAAAAAACAAAAGCGGGGCAACAAACAAAAGCTGAGGGAAACGCATAAATATAAGAGGAGAACAACGACACAACACTACAATGCAACACACACAGAAACGGACTAAGCATCAGACAAAATCCCACGAGAATAACAAACACAACATAAAAACCAAACACATGAATTTGGGATAGACAAGTACCGTGACACGCCTTATCGCAATGTCAATTTACACTAAAAAATAAGAGAAAACAAACGACGCAACGCTAAATTGTAACACACACAGAAACGAACTACAATATAACAATGGCCATATTCCTGACTTGGTACAGGACATTTTTAAAGGAAAAATGGTGTGTTGAACCTGGTTTTGTGGCATGCCAAACATCGCACCCCAATGGCAATGTTAAACACAACATTGAAATGACAACACAACATCACAGGATCACAATACAAACAAATAGGAGAACGTATTAGACAATGAAACACATGATTAATGAATAACAAAAAGCATCAGGTTTAAAATTCAATACGTCAAAAACGCGCCTCGTCCACACACGACTTACCAGTGACGCCAAGATATAAAAGATAAAACCAGATAGAGTAACAAGCGCACATGCGATGTATATATTATGAGATACAAAAGGGACGAAAGATACCAGAGGGACAGTCAAACTCATAAATCGAAAAACAAACTTGCAACGCCATGGCTAAAAATGAAAAGACAAATAATAGAGATCATATCTGTGAAATAGTACGTTAGCAAATAAACAAATCTATGAATAGTATCCATCCCCCAAAAAGAGGCCTGGCGTGTGAAACAGTTGTATTTACAAAGTGCAACCTATAATGTAGGAACAAATATCTAACATAGAATTGATTATTTCAGAAACTTTTTTCATATATCATATCACTGCATTAATACATATGTTTATCAATTGATCAGTTTATCTATCAATTTCAATAAATTCCTTTCTAATTAGGTTAAGAAAAATAAACTTGAAATTTAAGGCAAATTCTACTTAAAGTTTGTCAGAAATAACTGATTTGCTAAGATCTGAAAATTATTTCACATTAAAGTAAATTTACAATTAAATGTATTTCAAGTTTATAAGAATTTATTGAATGTCTGACAGTTGGAATTTCATAACGAATAACGCAAATCTAAAATATTTGTTACTTCTTACTTATAAGAATGACTTCTCTTATGTTTATTTGCAATTAAAGTCTAGTTAAATAACATATATAACCCCATCTTCAATGAGATTATTATTATAGAGGTTACATAGAGTTAGGAGTAGTTCGAAGCAATTAAGTTTCAAGTAATACCTAATTTCATATAAAACAGATCTCTAATCATGTGTAAAAAAAATATCTTTTTGAGAAAATATATATTTCTGCCCAAGTTTCAAAAAAATATAGCATTAAATTTTTACTCAAGTTGTTCTAATATTTTTTTTGTTTTCTTTGTTCAGTGAATTATAGAATTACAAGGAAAGTTAATACGACATGATTACTTTGTTTTACTTCAGAAGACTATTGACGATAAAAGATAAAGAAAACAAAATTAAAAATGTATTATTTTTATAAAAAGCTGAAAACCAATTATCAATAACGCCTTTGTATACTTATAGGTTGTTTGGTTTCAAAATTACTGATTTATTTTTGAACTTTTATCACAAATAATTATATATATTAAAATGAAAAGTGCAATTCAAGGGATCAACGTACCGATTGAGCCTCTGTTTCTAAATTTGTGTACTTGTTTAAGTACTTAACATATCTCTGCAGATTATGAAGTATTTACAGCTAACACGTCAGAAGCCCGCATACGTCAATTTGTTCTATATGTTGAATTTCCATGTATCGATTTCATTACAACTAAACGACAATATATCAAATAATTGTATAATATATTTAAAAATGTTTATAATAAGATATGTCTTACAATTAAACAATGTCAATTTATTTAGATCCTAATGACTTTTTTTACGATAGACAAAACACCTCGGTAGATAATTGGTACATTTATTTGAACAGTTAGTATAGTAATTATGTTATTGAATATTGCTTAGGATCATTTCTATTTTCATTCATCTGATTAGTAGATTTAAAATAAAAAAAGAGATGTGGTATGAATGACAATGAGACAATTATCCACCAAAGTTAAAATGATGTGAATTTAAGCAATTATAATGAACCATTAGTCGTCAACAATGACAGAAATCCATTTCGTATGGTCGGCTACATAAAGCCTTTTTCAACTAATTTCTATAGTTAGTTCATATGTTGTACTGTTACATCACTGTTCCAGGATGGAGGAGGGTATTACGCCTTTGATCTTATTTTAGCCTGCCACGTATATATTCCAAGTCGGGAAGCAGTAATTTAGTGGTTGTCGTTCGTTGCTGTTCGTTCCTTATTTTGTACAAATGTACATTAGACCGCCAGTGTTCTCGATGAATTGTTTTAAATTTGTTCTTTCGGGGCCTTTTATAGCTGACGATGCACTTATGGATGGATCTTATTCATTGTTGAAAGCCTTACGGTGATAGATGGTTATCAATTGATGAGTTATATGGTGTTTTGTTGATATTTTTCTTAATTGCAATCCTGAAATATCTTTTTTTCTTATTTCACAGATCTTGTGTCAAATTTTGCCATCAAGTAACTATCTGAAACTATTTAGACTATTTAAATCAATGTTTAATCTATGAAGAAAATGTATTTAAGGAGAACGACACAAAGTAAATACAATTCATTTGTCTTCCTGTTTTTTTTTTTGTTTTTTTTTTTAATCATTTTAAAACATAGGTATCTCCAATCGCAAATGCAGCAATAACTTAAAGAGAGATAACTTTAATTTTCCATAGACTTTTACTGAATTTCATGATATTATGGAGCTCGCTAAATTGCGGTTACTGTGTAATAAAGGATGACAATTTTATTTACCAGGTAGCCACATGAATATTCAGGGATTTTGTAGGTCCTTTTTTTTTTTTTAGATATAAGGCTCTTCAACTAAATCGGTTTTATGCATCCTTAACTTTCAAATATTCGGCTTTGAGCGCTCCATATGTAGGTTAATTCAGAAAAGCGGATCAAACGCGTGAACATTTAAAACGAGTTGTTTTCAGTTGTTAGATATTGTATAAGTTTAAATATGTTACAGCATTATTATAAAAGTTCTCTGTGATAGCTTAAATATGAGAATCATCACTGAAATGGTCAAGAATAAAGTCAACAGTAGTATACCGCTGGTCGAAATTCATAAATCGATTGAGAAAAAAAAATCGGGTTACAAACTAAAACTAAGGGAAACGCTTCAAATATAAGAGAACTACGACACAACAGAAACACAACATTAAAATGTTACGCACACAGAAACGAACTATAATATTACAATGGCCATTTGCAAGACTTGTTACAGGACATTTTAAGAAAAAAACGCGAATATACATGTATTACTTATACTACATATACTTAAAGTAGATTTTGGAATGATTCTTTTAAGGTTAAGGATGTGATTGATTTAATTCTTCATTTCATTTTATTAGGAACAGGATTTTTAAAGTAATAGTATAAGCCCAAAAAATAGTAAAAAAAGGAATAAGATTTTTATAGTACAATTAAAAAACCATAAAATTGTAAAAAAATAAAGAACAGGAGTAATCATTGTTCTATACTTATGCGGTAGTGAATTCCTTAACATGATAAGATGTCTGAATCTTGTTGTTTTTTTCAGAAATTTAAAAATCATCCTACAATATGTTTTTGTTTGATATCTTTTTTGTTCAAAATAAAAAACAAAAAAAAAGAAGAGGTATATTTTTATATCAACTTGTATACAATTTTTAAACTAGTATTTGCTGGTATCCCTGACCTTAAAAATACACCTGTGATTTACCTCTTCTATTCAAACTCAGCGTTATTTTCTTTCTTCAGGATTTGAGAGCTATTTTATATTATGTTACTGTATGTTGATTTTGATAGCGAAATCAACATTTGATTGGATGATACCTTCACACATGATGTCGACCAAAACTTCAGCTTCACTTCTGGTGATCATATTCCTATCTTACATGTCGGGACTAAAGCATACGACGTTACGCTCAAAGCTTAGAAAGTGGAATAAAACATTCATTTTACTTGGCCTCGGGAGATATGAAAATTCGTTCACCCTCGAAAAAAATCATATTTCCCTCGGGCAGAGCTCTCGTGAAATATGAATATTATCGGGAGAACAAATCGTCATATCTCCCTCAGGGTAAGGGAAATATATGTATTTTGTTCACCTTTACTCATTCGGACGTATTGTCCTTTTTTGATAATTTAAGCACTTTCTTACAATAAGTGTTTCCCAACGGAAATATTTTCAAAGGACGTAATGCGATAAAGAATGCAAATTGTTTACAAAAAATAAGGAAGTAGTTTTAACTTAAGTGAAAGACAATTCAATACAATTCATTATGTTATTTACGTCTCACCTGGGGCCGGTTGTTCAACTTATCGTTAACTTAACGGTAGCGTTAGCCTTAACGTGTCGTTAAAAAGTTTAACGTGGCGTTACTTAACGGAAGGTTAAAAAGCTGTTGTTCAAGTTGATTTAACGGTAACGTAAGCTAACGTGACCGTTAACATATCTTAACCTGTCGTTAAATTTTAACTATGGTTTAGAGGCTATTTTAGTTACCCATAACTCAGATTTTCTGAACTTCCTCCATAAATAAATATGGCCGACTTACCTTCTGCTAATACATGTACCCAGTTTAGTGTAAAAAAAAAACAACGGGAAGAAAGCCGAATTTCTCGGAAGCAGAAATCAACGTACTCCAAGATGAAGTGGAAAAGAATTATACTGTCATTAATGATAAATTTGGTAGTGCTGTGACCAATAAAAGAAAGACAGCAGTCTGAGGAAGGATTTCCATGATGGTGTCTTCTCTTGGTGTTGCCCATAGGTCACCAAGGAGTGTAAAGATGATGAGTTACAGATCAAGTTTAAGTTTCGTTTCCCTCCACTGATTTTTGCCGAAATTACGGACTTTGAACTTTGAGAAATTGTTGAAAATCACAGTTATACAGACTTTTTTTCTTAACGCCTTCAGATATTGGGCTGATTTTTGGTATTAGTCCAGTCGATTTGTGCAGATTTTTGACAAAATTGCTCAGATTGTGGTAAAAGCCTGAAATTTGGCATAGTAGTAGTATATGTCATGGACAATATTTTAAGCTATGGACCCAACCGAAAATCGAAATTGGTAGAAAAAGCGGCCATTTTAAAATGGCGGCCGTTTGATCTCAATAGATTAATAATAGAAAATCATGAAAATGATATTATAGAAGATATTGACATGAAATCTGGTTAATAGAATAACAGTGCTGAATCCAATTGTCTTGTAGAACAAAAGTTTTGAAAATATTACCCATATTGAATGGCGGCCATCTTGATTATGTTTTTTTTAAGCCAAAATATGTTGTCATTATTCGATATAATAAAAAAAATTGCATTGTGGAAGATATATACAAATGCATTTGTTTGAGCTATATAAACAGAACAAAAAGATAGCCTTTCCCCCTCCCCCGAGTTATTCTTCTGTTTTGTGTACAAAACCATTAAAACGCGGATACGAGAGGATCATAAAATGAACTATTACTCTGAAAGCAATATTCGTGCAACCGCTTGTTCGACATAGAATAACAGGAGAACTTTATTTTGTACGTAGAAATAAAGCAAGAAAATATTTGTATACCTGTCGTTTATAATAGTTGGCTGATTACTGGATAATTCGTTTTGTTGATATTGTTCATTTGAAACAACTTTCAAAAACATTCATTGCAGACATAATGAATTATAAATCATACAAGTAATGTTATAAGAACATCAACTGCTTAAATGATTTCAATTGACGTTACAAATATCTAACAATAAATGAAATATACATGTACATGTTTTTTCAAACCTCACTCTGTTTATCATATTCTATCACATTGTCCTCCACATCAACATAGAGTAGAACAACTTAATACTGCCTTTACACATTTGCATTTCCTTAGTAACCGTGTTCACTTTGACTTATAAGTTAAGCGCTTGCTGCAAGAAATTATTATATAGTCATATGGTATATTCATTACAATTGACAAAGACTGTCATCTGAGGACTTCATATATATTGATTTTTTGGTAGCCATCTTGAAAGATGGCCATTTTGAAAACATGAATTTCCAATATATAATTATTCGCTAATCTTATTAATTCACTGTCTGCATTCATACTTTTTTTACTAATTTATATTGGATATTCACAAAGAGGTCAGATAAGGCATGTACATGTTTACAAAATTAAGATATCAGTATCAAAATGTCTGTTACTTACACGTTTGCCTAAGTAACTTTTTAAGAACAGAAATTACGTATATATTATATAATTTATTTGGAAAAGATCAAAATTGTAGATTTCGAAAACACTGGAACTAGATATTAGAAAAACATAATGGGCAATTAGACTGGCAGGAATGTGTTAAACGTCAAGAGAGGACATGTAAGGGTTTGCAATGCCAAGCAGATACAAACAGAACAGTCATAGATATTTGAGCTGGCAATCATTCTTCTGATGCAAGAATACGAAGATGTTGGGTCTTGAATTGGTTTTCCTTTCGCTCAATTCGAAACAGTTGAATGAGGGCTATGGAACTGCAGAAGCACTCCAGAATTACTAGGCCAAATGGCACAAATCATGTCAAACAAATTTTCAGGCCTCAAAATATTTCATCAGCAAAAGGGAAAACATACTTCTGATGTTGAAGATAAGTTGTCAATTGAAAGGAAACAATAAGTAACCAGACACTGTAAAGTGGAACTGGACCAAAAAGAACAATGAATGCAATGTATTTTTTCTGAAGATCTCTATGATACATCAACATTTTCAAATTGACAAAAATAGGGCATGACTGTGCACTTGTACTACAAGACATATTCCCTTAGCCAAAGTAAGAGCTGGAGATGTCAAATCACTAGTATCATGCTTGGTGATTGATGAAACTTGACAACATAGCAAAGAGGCAGAATAAAAGACACAGAAAGACAGCCAAGACTCTTTTATCCTTGGAGTTGTGCTTTCCTAAATAATGAAATACATTGATGGCACACGGTCTGGAAGAAGTATTGTACCAATCTCCAAGCTTGCAGAACACGCCTAAAAGATATTGGAGTTATCATAAAAAGAAGAACTGATACAACGCAGTTAACAAAATTGGAATGTAGCTGCCATAGGATATTTATAAGCATACAAGCAAGATAAATTAGGGCTCTTGATTTAAAAAAAAAGTAATCGTGAAGGTCTGAAACAGACTTAATAATAAAATGGTAAAAATGAAGGCATCACCATAGCTATAGCAGGCAAAATATATATGCTTGATACTAAGAATAACTTTACAGGGACACTCAATAACAGCTGTTTACACGAATCAGTTCAACAGACATAAGTTTCCTTAGAAAGAATGGCCACACATCAAGACACAGTCCAGAAATATCGTTGAGTGGCAGACAGGACTTACCATTTCTCAGCTATAATAGTTCAATTGTGCAACTCGTCGTTGAAAGGATACAACTGCAACTTATCAGTCCTCAGATAGAGAGTAAGATGTATTAAAGATTGTGAAACTGATTCATTTGGAAAGCCTACATTGAATGTCCCTTAAACCTTTTTATAGTAACAAGCTTAACTCTTAAAACTATTCTAGTTACTTTGACTATGAAGAGGCCTTCATCATCACGACTAAAAGACATGGCCTGTTTCAGAACTTCCCCAACATATTCGTTGAGAATCCGGAGAAAGACGCAACCTTTCATGTGTGCTTGCATATCATCTATGGCAGCAAGTATTCAATTTTTCAGAAGTGTTGTATTAATCATTCCTTCCATGATAACTCATATTTACTAAGAACAATTACTGTACAATTTACCAATATCATCAATTTCAAATATTAAAACAATATCTGTTCCAGCGTGTGAGCTGTCACTGTTTTCTATCAAGTTGGCAGCCCCATTCCATGGATAACAGATTCTTGATTTTTTTTCTATGTCTGTCTAATTGCCCTGTCGTGCAGTTTTAACAAACATTTAGTATGATATCAGCTAATGAAATATTAATCTCCAGCACTGAGTCTTGCTAAAACAACAATGGTTAGTAGTTCAAGTGACAGTCAAATACTCTATTGTCGATCATAATTGTCGAGGCTTAATGATGATAGTCAGATACCTCATCACAATGAAAGACAAAAAATCCTGCAATCATATTGTTCTTGTTAATTCATCACAACCGTGACTGGTTATATTACTGGTATTTTCAATCCGTGACTCATCTTAGACTTTTTTGCTGACAAAATATGTTTTGATCTTAAGATTTGCTTTGACATGATAAGTACCTTTTGCCTTGTGATTCTGGAGTGTTTCTCCCATTACAAGGCCTTCATCAACTTGGAACAGTTGTATGCTTACACAAATTACTGATTACCAACTCAAATGTCTATGTCTGCTCTTTTTGTATTTGATTGGCATTGTAAATCCTCATGTGTCCTCTCTTGGCGTTACGGAATTCTTTCCAGTCTATTTATTATGTTTCAGCTCCATTGACTTAATAAATACGTATTAATCCTTTTCAACATACAGTGGTCAAAACTTATATTGTATATACGCATTTTTGGGTGGTAAAAAAGTAACTAAGCCCTACATGCTAAACTGCATTTAAAAGAATTTACGCGTATTTTTTAAATACGTTTGTTTGTTAACTTATGCATGCCTTATTTGAGCACTTATTGAATATATCCTATATGAATAGCAACAGTGAATATATCCTATATGAATAGCAACAGTGAATATATCCTATATGAATAGCAACAGTGAATATATCCTATATGAATAGCAACAGTCATATAAATAAATGATAAGAAAAACTAGTTGTAAATGCATATAAAACTTAGTATTAATTCAAAAAACAATTTGGGATAGCGAATACTGATATATTTGAAATTTACGTTTCCAAAATGGCCACCATTCAAGATGGCCACCTTATGCTTCAATAGTTCTCAGTTGATATTCTTTGTCATAAGATATACGAAAGTTTATCAAAATTGGTAATGTAATATATTTTTCATATTTTCAATAATAATTTTTATTATATTTTTGGACATGATTTCAAAATGGCCGCCCATAGCCGCCATTTTGATTTTCTGAATTGGATCCATAGCTATAAAAGTTAGTTAAGACCTCAACTAAAACTCTGCTAAATTTTATGCTTTTACCACAATCAGGGCAATTGTTTCACAAATCGACTGGACTATATGTGAGTTAACCATGATGAGTTACAGATCATGTTTAAGTTTCGTTCTGCACCACTTATTTTTCCAAAAATAACTGGCGTAGGACTTTAAGAAATTGTTGAAAATCACAGTTACACATACTTTGTTCTAAACGCCTTCAGATATTGGGCTGATTTTTGGTATGTGAGTTAACCATTATGAGTTATAGATCAAGTTTAAGTTTCGTTCTGCACAACACAATTCAAATGAGACAATAGCCGGATTAATGTACCAAAAAATTAACAACAAAAAAATATATATAAACAAAGCAACAAACCATAAATACTGAATTTTGTCTCTTTGACACACTCCCTGTTTCCACTCTCATTTTTATTAGATTCTGTGAGGGTTTGCTTGTAATTAAACAATGCGTTGTTAATTTGAAATAAAAAAATGAAAATGAAAATTGCCCTTAAGCATTAATGTCTGAGAGATCTGGTTTTTTTTTCTGCAGATGCAACAACTTTCGTAGCAACACAGACATACATATATAATGGGAAAGAGAAAAAAAAAGGTGTGATGTATCAATTCATTACTCAAGACATGCCCAAACCAAATGCTGATATCAACTGATATTCATATTAATGCCATCAATAGTGTTCCAACTCCAAACAAAAAATACTGGCTGACAAGAAAGTCAAATTATGATTAATTTAACTTTTATTGTAGTAAGTTATAAGAAAATAAGGAGATGTGGTTTGAATATCGATGAGAAAACTAACCATTAAAGACATAACATGTGATCAAGTACATGATAAATTATTAAAATATTAGACTCCCAGGCCCAAATCAACATATTTCAAAACAAAATCATGTAAAAAGCTAAGACATATAGCTCTTCATTATAGTAAATGTGTAGTTACTACAGAGTAGAAAGAACTATACAGTTATGCATGACATGTATCTCACGCGGTTCCATTGGTGTAAATTGAGTTTAGACCATGGCATTGTTTTGTCAGAATCAAGGGATATACCGTGGATTCATTATATTCCTTGGATACCAATGTTTGTGTATTTCGTGGACTCAGATGAACCACGAAATTAGTTGTCCAACACATTACAAGTTTTCAATAAACTAATATACAAAGGCAAGACCTCGAAATTAGATATCCACGAACATGTAAGTTTTCCTTAATCCACGAATATTGGTATCCACGAAAATAAATGAATCAACAGCATATATAAAAAAAATGTACTGAACTGTAGAAAAAAAAAATGTTTTTCAACACTATTACAGTTGTGACGTTGGAGGATCTCCTAATGGTTTCCTCAGTGATTCAGTAACAGCCTTCCAAAAGAGGACTTCGCCCAAACCTGTCTGATACATTAAAGGGTTAGCGCTATCTAAAAGTGTTCGTAGTCGCCTTTTCATATGTTTGGAATCTATACTTTCTAACATTATAAGCAAGACAACATCCCATCCATGTCTTCGACGTCTTTCCTGAACCACGTCAACTTCCCATTGACACCATTCACTTTTCGCAAATTCATTCGATATGATGATTACAACTTTCCAAGATTTCTCTAAATATTTGTCAATATTTTCGGTAATGGATTCGCCAACATCAAAATCTCTATGGTGGACGCATAACTTGACGTTCTCCTCTCGTTCCATTTTTACAAGAAAAGTTTCGTGAACCCAAGAACGATCTGCGTCACAATACACTACAAATGCGTGATATTCAAAATTGTCGGCTTCCGGTAAAGGGATGTAACCTTTTTTTCTACTAGATTGTACTCGCCATAAATAGATATAGTTTTTAATGTTTGTTTGACATTTTACTCCCACAAAAATAAAAGTCACCATTATTATCCCAAAGGAAGATATACATATTGCCATTATGTATAAGGGATTCCAGGGCGGACATGTCTTCTTTGATTCTACAAATTGCATTACAAACCGTCCAACAAATTTAGAAGGTTGGTGACATCTATATGCAAACGGGTATTGAAGAAATTTAGATGGTGTGCTTTTTAACATATCGCTGAACCATAAAAGGTTACAATCACACGTATACGGATTATTACTCAAATCTATGCCATCTACTGAACGTAACATATTAGGCGGAAATGAAGATTCATTCACAGTGTCAATTTGATTATTTGATAGAATAAGTCTTTTAAGGGATGTCATGTTTTGAAAAATGTCAGCACCGTTATTCCAGGCTGTGATTTTGTTTGCATCTAAACTAAGCACCCTTAACGACTTAAATTTGGAAAATACATATCTTGGAAGAATTGTAATTCTAGTTGATGCCAGTATCAACTTCTTTAATCTAACTAAAGGTGAAAACATGCTGTATACAATCATCTCATCTTTTGGAAAGTAATTATGAGATAAACTGAGAAATTCGAGATTTGGAATTGATGCAAATATTGTTTGTGGGTTGAAACCGGATCTATCGAAATGAAAGTAAGTTTGTTCCATTATAAGCGATATTAAAGATGAGGAATTAAAGGCGAAGCTTTCAATTCTTTTTAGATTTCCAATATTAGATAGCTTCACGGTATTCAACATTTTCATCGAGGCGAAAATGTTGTCTCTTATTTTTCCAATATGGATGCCATCTAAGTTCAGGACTTCAACTCTTGGAAGGCATAACAGTGAATGTTTACCGATATCGCCGATATTGTTGGAATTGAGTTCTAAATTTCGTAAATCTGGTAGAAAACTTGTTTCTCTGTGGCGATCTTTACACCAATTGGGAATAAGATGGAGCGAATTATTGTTTAGATATAAATCCATGACTGTTTTTGGTATGCCAGTTGTAGCAAAGTATGATATTGAATTTCCGGGTAAGTAAAGTTTTTTAAGTTTTTTCAAAGGAGAAAAGATTGAGCAGTTCATATTATAAAATCTATTTCCTTCCAACCAGAGTGTTCGCAGAGAGTTATTTGTGAAACTCATGAACATATCTCGAGGGATCGATGTCCACTGATTAAAGCGAAAATGAAGAAATTTGAGATGTGTTTTTGGCATGTTGTCAATGACAATTTTAAGAATATTGACATCGAGTCTTCTTTCGTACCAAATGAACAAACTGCTTAGGTACACCAATCCGTCAAATGCCTTAGGATGTATATACGCAATAATATTATCTTCGAACTTTGATTTTTTTATAACATGGTCTGTAAGATTGACCAATCCATTTCCTCCGATGTGAGTTAGATTGGTCCCGTTCATTACAACCACAGTCGTACCACTCGGCATTGTGGGAATATAATTTATATCTCGACCGGAACAAATAACGATAGGTTTACTTAAACACTGACAATGATTGGTGCAATATGCAGTCTCTGTCCTGTATTCAAGTATCAAATAGAATTTAAGCCATAACCAGATAGCAAGGTCTTTTAGTCTCATTCTAAAGCTGAATCTGAAAGATATAGCAATCTTTTAGATACACATTTACACTGAGAGACGAAATACACATAACCACTTACTAGTATAAGTAATCTGACAACGTCATGCTTTGCAATTTGATAGAAGCCCATGCAGATATTACAGTTCAATGAGAGAAGGAGAATAAAAAGAGTGACTCATTTTATCATTTGTATTTCTTCACCTTATATACATACTTATAACAATTCCCTTTATAAAACTGTAGACCGTAAAACCGAACGAGATCTTGAAAGAGAATATATTAACAAAACCCCTTTTGTATCCTTAAGTTGCAGTCTTAAAATTATGTGACTTTTAACTACTGACAAATGAATCGGAAATAATGGACATTTCTTAAATGTAAATGTCAGCTTTTAGTTCACCAGTTTACCGATATCTCATAATTAAATGGATTAAGAAGAAATTAGTATATAATTGTAATTTTTCACGTAGTTTTATGCTAAAATTCCATATAAAAAAACAAAGACTTGTCCATAAGAAATACGTTATCACAACGATTCAAAATATGTCATATCTAAATATCTGAAATGAAGGGAAAACATGAGGCCATGTCTAACATGTCTGATGTCAAACATGTTTAACTGAGCAATATTCTATATGCATGTTCCTATCCTAGGTCCGGAGACTGTAATGTAGTGATTGCATGTCGTTCATTGCTATGTCTAATATTCATTATTCGTTGATTGCTTTTGTAGTTAGTTTTGTATTGTGCCGTTACATCACTGACCAGAGTAAGGAAGAGCCTTTGCGGCATCAAACATGTTTAACCCACTCACATTGTGCCTACACCAAGTCAAGAGTCTATAGTTCATATCTGTCATATTTGTTTTTTTGTTATACATTAGGCTGCTAGTTTTTCTCAATTGAATAGTTTCATATTTTGTTTTGTTTAGACCTTTAAGACCGACAATCAGTATGAGATTTATGTCTATAATTGCTTACCTCCATTTCACTTGAACTTTGATGAATAGTTGTTTCTGGTATATATATAATTAAACCACATTTCCTTATTTATATTTAAATCAAAAAATTTATACACGCATACATAGATCATATAGTTTGATATATGCAATGTTGTCATTAGTAATATTGACCGAATGTCATGGTACTCTGGCTGTACTAACAAAAGTGCGAACATCAAAACACAATAATTTCTTTTTACTGAACTGCCATAAACACTTTATTTCTTTTCAACACAAATACAAATTTAATACTCACGTTTCATATATTATTGTTGTCAGTTCATCCCGTATGAAATGCCGATACTGTTATACATTGGAAAGAATTTCAAGTATCACAATTGTTGATAACATCGGCAATTGCTTCCTTGTAATTCAAAGATATGTATTTTGTGGACAAAAGTTCGAATTTTTGTTATATGTGAAATGAATGATGTATCCTTTTTATCAACGTTAAGAATAACGTACATGTTTGTTTTTTTTTTATCTATACTGTACTCCAAATTATCTAAGGACGTAAACACACTTATTCCTTTATTGTTAATTGCTCATAAAATTCCCGTTTATAATTCTCATCGCAGTTCGGTATTATTGTACTTTTTTGTCGACTGACATACACTTGAGAGGTTTAGCTAGTAATAAAACTAGCATACAAAAATGTCTGTACCAAGTCAGGAATATGACCGTTGTTATCCATTCTGACGTTTGTTGTGTTTAAGCTTTTGATTTACCCATTTGATAACAAGACATTCGATAGTGATCCGGCGGCGGCGGCGGCGGCGGCGTTAGCTAACTTCTTAAAAGCTTTATATTTCAGAAGTTGGAAGACCTGGATGCTTCATACTTTGTATATATATGCCTCATGTTACGAAGTTTCTGTCAGTCACATGTCCAATGTCCTTGACCTCATTTTCATGGCTCAGATTTTTTGTAATGTAATATTCTCTCTTATTATAAGTAATAGGATAACTATATTTGGTATGTGCGTACCTTGCAAGGTCCTCATGCCCGTCAGACAGTTTTCACTTGACCTCGATCTGATTTCATGGATCAGTGAACAAGGTTAAGTGTTGGTGGTCAAGTCCATATCTGAGATACTATAAGCAATAGCTCTAGTATATTCGGTGTATAGAAGGACTTTAAGGTGAACATGTCCAACTGGCAGATATCATCTGACCGTGACCTTATTTTCATTCTTCAGTGGTTATAGTTAGATTTTTGTGTTTTGGTCGGTTTTTCTCATACTTTATGCAATAGGTCTACTATAATTGTTGTATGGAATGAATGTAAGGTGTACATATCTAGCGGGCAGATGTCGTCTGACCTTGACCTCATTTTCATGGATCAGTGGTCAAAGATTTGGTGTTTTTAATTAATACTATATGCCATAAATCAAATATATTTGGTGTATGGAAATATTTTATGATCCATATGTCAGTAGCGCAGGTTTTATTTGACCTTGACCTCATTTACACGGTTCATTGCTCAGTGTTGACTTTTTGTGTTTTGGTTTGTTTTTCATAAACTATAACAATGTGTTCTTCAATGTCCAATCTGAACGTACCCATGGAAGAAACTGTTAAAAATTTCTGACTTATGCATGCTCATATCTCATTGACATTTTCCTGTACCTATATTCTGTTTTGAATTTTCTTTCCCTTTTTAAAACTGTTGTAATACACAATCTTAGTCATGCAGGTGTTCCATTAATTGTAAAAAATGCTAAATAATATGTTATATATGGATCATTTATGACTCCAATAGAACAAATAAGTATTTTTTGAAGCATCTGAAGCAAAGATAAGATGCCATGTTTTTGGCTACTTTATTTTACTTTCCTTTCTATCACTCAAAGCAAACAATGTCCAATAGATCAAATTACATCGTCAAACCCAATTTTAATGCGAGACTGTTACTTGAGCCTGTCACAGTGAATTTATAAAAACGTGACAGTGCAGGTAATAGATTATTTACAGGGTTTCCAATGACATTAGCAACACGACAGGTGCAACATCTGGAACAGAAACTGATTCCCTTCCGGAGCATTTGATATCATCCAGAGCCTTTGGAGGGGTACGTGTTGTTTAGTCTTAAGTTTTCTATTTTGCGTCTTGTAAACTATTATTGTTTGTTTTATTTTTTCGTTTAAGCCATTTTTATTTTAGATCTTTGACTTTGACTGTCCCTCTGTTATCTTTCGCCCTTATTTCACTCTATCATTATCAGGATGATGGGTAATATATTGCGCATACACCAAATAGAAATATTCAATATGGATATTGGTCACCCATTCATTGTTAGAAATGATGCAGTTAATCTAATGCAATTTGATGTATGTTTTGAAGATTTTAACCAAATAATATTAACTTTGATGTGACACATTTTGAAATTAAATAGGTGTCACAAGTAGAACGATTAAAAATATACCAGGACTTTTGTTATAAGTAACTCAGAGATCTATGCTTCTTTTTTAAGTACGGTAACTTCAAAAACAACAGAAGTATATATATAATGGTTACGAAAAGTCATGGTTGATTACTGCATGACAAAAAATGTATACGTCAATAAAGAAAAAGCAGTAGATGATTGATGTTAATTTGTACTGCATTTTAATTGTACCTGCACTTTTCAATAAAATTGTACAGTGGTAATACTTTTGTTACACAAAATAGTTATTTGCGTTACCTATGACTCATACAATGAATTGATTAATTGATGATTTGGTCTTTAATGCCAATTGCAACACAACGAAAGACTGTGAGCCGGCATGCCCAAAGTCATAGAAGAAAACGATAACACTTTGGTAGAAAACCTGCAATCCAATAAATATAAGAAGATTTGGTATAATTGTCAATAAGATAACTCTCCACAAGAGACAAAATGACACAAACATAAATGACTTCATGTAATCGTGCGTCCATCATCAACGTACGGTGAATTGTAATAGGCCATGAAATGACAAAAAAAAAAACTCTTTGACCGAGTCCTTCTCATAATATTCACACTTTTTTTAATAGGGGTTATAAATTCAGTCCAGATATGCTATCTCTTTTTTTTTATCTTTATCAACTCATATGGTATCTTAAAATAAATCTAATTACCTACTTGGTATTTGAGACACGCAATATGACGAAATATATTTTGAAGGTGTATAAAAAATATGTAGTGTGCATGTAGTAAATCATCAACAAAAAGGAATTAACTGTTTCATCAGGACTACAACAACACTATTCTTGCACATGTTGCAGTACATCTACTTAAAGTCAAAGTGATGCGTTTTAAAGTTATTTCAGGTTAAAGTACTGATGTTATAATGTTGCTTCAAATATATTGTATTGTAATGATGAAAAAATATGGGGTATACGTCGATCAGACTGCAACCAAACAACAAAAACAAAAAGCCATCTAAACACTGGCATAACAGTCTTCATAAAAGTCGAATGTTGATACATAGAATTGTTATGATCATCATTACAATCTTCTTTAAGGTGATCAAAATAAAAGCCGATAACTAAATACGATCATGTTTCTTACTAAAACTTGATCTTTTAAATAATTGTCCTGTTATGTGTATGAAGCTTTAAAAGGTTTATAAACAAGTGGTGGCTTTAAACATCATATACATCACAATCCCGTTCATTATCAGAGTCCTACATTCAATACGACAACCACTACACACAATATTGAATTTTGAACAATATGGTAAAAAACCTAATATAATTAGAGAAAGCAAATTGTAAAAATTTACAACTATGCATTTGATAGTACATGTGCAAAAATGAATGCATGGTTTTAGATAATCACAGCAAAAATTAACATATTAATGTTAAAGCCTTTGGAAAAATAATTGCATTTTTACATTATGTAAGGGATATAAGCCAATAACAGTCCATTCTGTAAAATATTGGAAAATTCTGAGGCTTATATCTTACTTAAAACATTGTTTTACACGTCCAAAAAGGTAAAACAAAAGAAAAATTCAATCAAATATTTATTTTCATCAAGTATGAAAATTGTTTTGGGAACAAACTTTCTTTGCATTAAAAGAAATTCTACATGTTTGCCACTTTAAAAAGTAGCTCGACTATAAAAATAGACAAACAGCAGTACAGTTGAAGGTAAACAACATGTATTGCTACACGAAGAATAAAACACAGGGTATGCGTGTAATAATTTTTGCGTGCGTCAGGACTACTCACATTTTCCGCTCATATTTTCCGTGAACACCTTTACATGAGTTTTGTGTTTCAAAATTGATAAAGTGATGAAAGTATACTCCTAATGCAAACAAACGAAGAAAGAGATGTCGTTGTTAGTGATTGTGATGTTTCAAACTTTGGATTAAATTCAAATATGTATTCAGAATCTATTCAGATATATTATTTCAATGTGTTTTACAACGAGGATATAATCAAAGAAACTAATAATGGTAAGTTTTATTCATATCATATTTCAAAATGTAGTCCTTTGCTATTAGTTTTTAGTTTCTTCTCGAAGAATAGCATATGAAGACAGGTTTTTGGTGAACCATATCGAGTGCACCGCAGTCGATTTTATATCAAATATTCAATTGATATGAACAAATGAAGAGAAACACCATGCAATCAGATATACTGTTGAGTCCCTTGTGTTTTTACACACAGAAAAAGTATTTCATTTCTTGTTGTGTTTGGTAGATGATCAAATACATTTACAAAACTCAAAGCAACACGTTATGAATATCATGTGTCCGTAGAGCTTTTTGATTTATCTTTTTCAGTAACGCTCACAGAGGAACAGTTGAAATCCAGGAATGTATGATAACTTTAACATTTGCAGATATTTGGCAAAAAAAGGACCTACAAAAACAGACAAATGTATGACATGTTATCTCGGCTTGCGGTTGTTGAACCTAAGTTTATGATAATTTCTTAATTCATTAACGGACAGTTTTAGAAAAGTTCGTTATAAATCATATCAGTACCGAACAACTGACTGTTGAGATGATGATACCATATGGGACTGATTATAAACCAGCAGGGGGATCGGACCAGTACTGTAAAAATGAAAACAACAAGTTATAAATTTAATGCCTCCGAACCACTTTTTGTGATTTACCGTCATCAGGAACGCTCAAAGACAAATATCTGAAAGCCGTGAATAAATGTTTAACAAAATCATTGTATAGCTATATGGCCAAAAAAGGACCTTTAAGAACAGTAAACTATATATATGGTCAACTTTGCCTAAAGGAGTTAAAACCTTAGTTTGTTATGATTTTAAGATTTATAAACATGTAATCTTTAGAAGGGTTTGTTATAAATCATGTCAGTACCGAAGTACTGACAACTGAGCCGATAGCACCCTATTGGGAAGGTAATCCACCAGCAGATATATCGACCCAGTGATGTAAAATTGAAAACACCACATTATAGTTTTGATGCATCCGAAGAACATTTTTGAATTTACTTTCAAGAACGCGCTCAAACTCGAATAGTTGAAAGCCAAAAATTAGTGTATATATAAACAAAACTAGTGCAGTGCTAGGACAAAAAAGGACTTAACAGAGTAGGCAAATTTATTTATGGGGCAATTTTGACTGAGGGAATTGAAATATTAGTTTCTGAAATGTCAAAATGATTCACTTAAGTACTGTTTACTAAAGTACTTGAAAAGATGCGTTATTTCATATCTAAAATGTTGTTATCCTTTTAACACCTTTTTTTTAATCTGATTTAAATACAGTTTTGAGTGTCTGAAAAATGAATTCAAGATGCTCGCATTAAGAACAAAGAAGAAGTCACTGAATGTACTTGACCTCTGATATGCGTCAAGCACCACTAAGGATAATACGTGATAAGGCGCATGTCTGCTATTTATATTAAGCCTGATGTCCTTGATGACTTGACACAAATGAAATACGTAAATCCTTGTAAGAAAGGGGTTGGTTGTGAGCAGCAATAAATTGCATTTAACTGACTTAAAATCAAGGTCAAACTTACTAGTTTGTAGTTAACGCGTATAGTGTCGATTGTTGCCGACAATAATTGATAAAAAATCGCGATGTGAGAACAAAATTATGCAAAACAAAACTTACACTTCAAATTTAGTAGTTATCAATTGATAAACATATAAATAGAAGTGTGTGATAAAAGTATCTTCGAACGAAAATGGGAAAGTAAATGTAGTATTCAGATTAAACAAGACTAAATGAAGATTGACAATCATTCAAATATAAACGCATGCCAACTTCAAAGTTTAAAACACATAGTACACACTGTAAAAGACATAAAACAACATGTTTCTGGTGTATGTTAATGCAGTATAAAATCATTTTGAAGAATAAGGTAGTAGTTTAAATTCAGCACGAGTTACATGAATACAAGATTTGTGTCTTGTCACCATTGCATTTTGTCTAAATCAACCTGCGTTTGACTATATTGTTTGACATTAATTAATTATTTTTGTTCATCACGATAAAGTGAATAAATGGTTAACAAAATCATTGTAGAGCTATATGGCCAAAAAGAACCTTACAGAATAGCAAAATATATCTATGGTCAACTTTGCCTAAAGGAGTTAAAACCTTAGTTTGTTTTGATTTCAAAATTTATAAAGATATAATTTTTAGAAGGGTTTGTTATAAATCATCTCAGTACTGAAGTATTGACTACTGAGCTTATAACACTCTATTTGGAAGGTAGTCCACCAGCAGAGATATCGCCCAAGTGATGTAAAATTGAAAACACCACATTATAGTTGTAATGCATCCGAAGAACATTTTTGAATTTACTTTCATAAGAACGCGCTCAAACTTGAATAGTTGAAAGCCAAAACGTATTGTATATATAAACAAAACAAATGCAGTGCTAGGACAAAAAAGGACCTAACAGAATTGGCAAATTTATTTATGGGGAAACTTTGACTGAGGGAATTGAAATCTTAGTTGCTGAAATGTCAAAATGATTCACTTAAGTACTGTTTACTAAAGTACTTGAAAAGATGGGTTATTTCATATCTAAAATGATGTTATCCTTTTAACACCATTTTTTTAATCTGATTTAAATACAGTTTTGAGTGTCAGAAAAATGAATTCAAGATGCTCGCATTAAGAACAAAGAAGAAATCACTGAAAGTACTTGACCTCTGATATGCGTCAAGCACCACTAAGGATAATACGTGATAAGGCGCACGTCTGCTATTTATATTAAGCCTGATGTCCTTGATGACTTGACACAAATGAAATACGTAAATCCTTGTATGAAAGGGGTTGGTTGTGAGCAGCAATAAATTGCATTTAACTGACTTAAGATCAAGGTCAAACGTACTAGTTTGTAGTGAACGCGTATATTGTCGATTGTTGCCGACAATAATTGATAACAAATCGCGATGTGAGAACAAAATTATGCAAAACTAAACTTACACTTCAAATTTAGTAGTTATTAATTGATATACATATAAATAGAAGTGTGTGATAAAAGTATCTTCGAACGCAAATTGGAAAGGAAATGTAGTATTCAGATTAAACAAGACTAAATGAAGATTGACAATCATTCAAAAATAAACGCATGCCACCTTTAAAGTTTAATATACATACACACTGTAAAATACATAAAACAACATGTTTCTGGTGTATGTTAATGCAGTATAAAATCATTTTGAAGAAGAAGGTAGTAGTTTAAATACAGCACGAGTTACATGAATACAAGGTTCGTGTCTTGTAACCATTGTATTTTGTCTAAATCAACCTGCGTTTTACACGAATGTTTGACATTAATTATTTATTTTTGCTAGTTGATATAGCAATCTTCTACTGTTGTTCTATTGTCAACTATTCCTTAGCTTCCTTGCAACTGTTTAATATTGCTATGCAAGACATTTTTAATTATTTCTAGATTTGTTTCTTGCAAGGTTGAATATGCATACTTTAAACTTTTATCAGACGTCATGTGCTTCTCTGATAGTTCTCAAATGTACGGATAGACATACACACATAATATAATTACTTACTGACAAAACAACAGTGATATAAATAAGTTTTTAAGAACTTCATATAATTTTAGAAAATTAATCAATAAGAGCTATAATTTTGTAATGGCCAGTAGTTTTGGCATAGAAGAGGGGTTAAAGATACCAGAAAAACAGTCAAACTCATCCATCGAAAATAATCTGACAACGCTATGGCTTAAAATGAAAAAGACAAACAGACAAATAGATGTACACAAGAAACAAAATAGAAAAATAAGACTGAGCCACACAAATTCAATCAAAAACTGGGGTTGATCTCATATGTTCCGGAAGGCAAGCAGATCCTGTTCAATAAGTGGCAACCGTCGTGTTGCTCATGTTACTAAGAACCCGGTAAATAGTCTAACTCGGTAGGTCACATTTATGAAAAGGGAAGGGGATTGTATTTACGACAAAAGAAAAATATCCGATATCATCTGTGAAACGGTTATTCCATAACGGTCAACCAACTCGTAATGACGTCCGTAAAATTTACAAAGGAATGATTTCAACTTCATCATCTAAAACGCTTGGTTTAATAGCTCCCTTGTGAGCAGCAACCCTTTATCAACAAAATTATGTTAGGAAATAAAAGCACGGGAATACCGTTTCAATTGGGAGATATATACTCCGTATGCAGGCGCTACTGGAGGGTTGCTACATAGAAATGGAAACTTCACAATTGGGCAGCTGAAATCATCTCGTTTGTCGTGAAGTTTTGTTTTTAACCGATCCTCATCGTCAATTTCTAGATGTAAGTCAAGATATCAGGCAGACTTAATTTTATCTGTTGTATCCTTTATCTCTAGTTCGATGGAATTAATGCTTTCAACATAGTCACCAAATTTTGAATTATGTAGTGAGGGCACATCATCTATAAAGCGGAAAGTATATTTGTTATATGCAGATCAAATCATGAATAGAATAGACATCGGGATAAATAAGATTCAAATTGGAAAATCAGCATATGATAATACTTTATAACCTTGAAACTGAGGAAAGTTGTTTTGTTTGCAATTCTCCCACATCCACTTATTTTATAAAGTAGCAGACTTTAGTGTAATTGTACTTTGAAAAAAAAACTGTCCACATGCATGACATGTGATATAATCTTAAGGTCCAATATGCAGTTGTCAAACATTCGATGGATGGTATTATATTAAGGACAAAACTACTATGATATTGAATATTTATAATTTAACATACGAATGCATAAAATTATCAGCATTTCAAAGTTCAAATTATACATCGAGACATATATAATGTCAAACTGTCCTGTGTTGCGCACAGGTATGAAGCAAACTGATTAGTTATATATTGTTTGATTCAATATGACCTTTCACAAATGTTTAAAACGTCAAACAGGAAAAGAATCCTAATTCGGTAAGTTTCTTAGGCAATATTAAAATGTTATATATATGCATGCATTATTAATGAAATACATAGTAGATTTATTGTTATGTTCAAATACCATTCTTCATAATGTCACCCAGGTCCTTATTGTCTAATTTCTAAACCTGGTTTGATCGATTTTTTTGGTATTTTAGGTATCACAAGTACTCAATCACGAATTTTACAGAAGAAGTTTAAGTAAGTATTTGTTTTACTGTTGGGTTTAATACATTCTTATGTAATCTGTAAATTTCATTGAGATGCATGATATTGCCATGTAAAAAATTGCTACAACACACTCGCAAAATTGCGGGCATTTACCGCTTGTAAACTGTTGTAAGATAAATTTTTGTAAAAAAAATGATGTCTCATACTGGGGAATTTCAGAAAAGGTATAAAAAGCCCTCTCCCTTTTTACCAACATCCGTTTTTCGTTTCATTTCTGTTAAATTCCATTATTTTAGCGTTTCTGGCCTCAAACTGCAATTATTCTTCCCCTTTGCTACAATACATTTTTTGGTAAAAGTCCAATTAAATTAAAAAAACATTGCACCACTACAAACGTAAAAATAAATGTAACTGAATAAGACTAATTTCTACCCTTATTTCATTTTGGACAAATCAATACTTTCACTTTCAACTATACATTTTTTTCCACGTGTTTTACTTTTTTCAATATATATGCAACTGCTATGACCCCTTAAATAGTAAACATTTCAAAGAAAACAATAGACAGAAAAACTTCGGAAGCATGACCTCATATAATAATTGGGAACTATATTCCAAGACCACCAACAAAAGGTGGTATGAAAGCCTTCTGTACATTATGCACATACATGTATTATAAATAAAGTTTATTTGCTATTAGAGCAAATTCAGAATGCGAACACCTTGAACTCAAGAATTGGAAACGTAAAGCTCAAAGAGAGCAGTCGGATTTAATTAGTAAAAGTAGAGTTTTGCAACAATTTGCATCATACGTGTCATGACAAAGAAAGCAATAAAGAACATCTGTTTTTCATAGCATGGATGAAATCATTAATGGATAAAAGGTTAAGAAAATATAAACAGAAACACTTGAAATTTGCACCTTGCTATGAACATTTCATACGTGAAATGGGTCAAGCGTTTTTAATTAAGAACAAGTTTCTCCGATGGGATGTTGGCCTATTCCCAACGTTTGTAAGCAACATGTTAACATTTGGTTTTCCATTTGAACTGATGGACGGAGACACAGGTATGGTCCCATTGCCATGGGTACTTGCCGTCCTTCGTCAACTAAAAAAAGATATCGGCGATCAACAAGTTTTTGTTATATCTGTTCTTGGTATTCAAAGTTCAGGAAAGTCTACTCTTCTAAATACCATGTTCAGACTACACTTTGCAGTCAGCGCCGAAAGATATACTCGTGGTGTATTTATGCAGTTGATCAGAGTTACAGATGATAACTTACCATTCAATTATTTACTTATTCTTGACACAGAAGGTATATGCGCTTCGAATCCTTTATATGATAAGGATCGACGTGTTTTTGAAAATGAACTTGCTACGTTTGCAATTGGTCTCGGAAATATCACTATATTGAACGTCAAAGGTGAAAATACCTCTGAAATAGAAAATTTTCTTCAAAATGCAGTTAATGCGTGCTTAAGACTAAAGATTGTAAACAAAAATTTGAAAATGCAACAAAGGTGCGTATTTGTACACCAAAATGTGGATGACAATGATGCACGTTATAGATTGAAAGAAGAATGAGAAAAACTTATGCATAGATTAGACGAAATGGTTAAAGATGCTGCCCGCAATGAAGACCGTTCTGACATTTCCTCATTTAATCAAGTTATTAGAACAGAACCCGAATCGGACGTGTTGTATTTTCCCAACTTATGGCAAGGAGAACCTCCGATGGCGACTGTTTCATTAGGTTATAGTAAACAGGTTTCACATTTAAAACTTCACTTATTACATGAAATGGCAAAATCACATGGAACCAGTTATTCTGTTACAGACACTATAATCAGAATCGAAGATTTTTGTCGTGGAATACTTGCAGAGGATTTTGTGTTCAGTTTCCGGAATAGTCTTGAAATTAAAGTGTACAGACAAATGGAATATTATTTTCAAAGTGAAACATGGAAGCTCGAATGTGAAGCTGACGAATTCATCTTTACCACAGTTAGAAAACGTATAGCTTGTTCAGAAAGGGAAAATATAGATTATGTTTGCACAAAGAATACCGAGGAACTAACTAAAAATTTAACAGAAAAGTTCTCTTTGGCAGAGAAGATGTTCAAAGATTTTGTAAACAGACACAAACTGAAAAATGTAATGGAGCAGTATAAAGGAAAAAAGCTTTTAGAAATTCAACAACTGAAAACACTGATCATACAGAAAGGAACAAGTAATATAAAGCTTCTTAAATCGAGTCATCAGTTCTCTTTGGATCAAATTGTTAAAAGGACAATGCATAAAAAAGAACTCAAAGAAAAAGCTCAAAGTTATGTTGCGAAATGTAAAGAAAATGAGTTATCAGATAAAGACACGGATTCACTTTTTGATGAAACATGGAATAATTGGTTAAAAGGCATCGAATCAATTAATGATGAAAACCCGTTGCGAGTTGAAGAGATCATTGACAAAATCCTGTGTGATACGTTTAAAGCGGTGAAACCACTGATAAATGAAGAAATAAAAAAAAATGAAGGCTGTTCGGGATAGATATCGGACTATGACTGCACTGAAGGATAGTGTAGGATTGAACCAGCTTCAAGACGATCATATCACATTGGTATTGTCACCGGGAGATGAACAGATAAAAGATTTAGTTTTGATGAGTTATAAAAGAAGTGCTCACCTCACAATCAACATTATTATGAGAAGAATTGATACCTATATTTCTTCATAACATGAGGAATATCAACCATTCAAAGACACGTATGCAAGACAAGTGTTTTTGATTTTGATTGAAAGCCTGGATAACAACAATTCCAACACTAATAGCTCGTTTATGCTGACAAAGGCACTTCGTGCAAAACTAGCGGTGCATATCAAAATGTATATAGTGAAAGTTTTTACTGATATGCATGACGAATGGCAGGACAAAAATGAGATAAAAAAACAAATGCAATCTGAAAAAGAAACATTTTCAGAATATTTTAAAAGCTTTGTAAAAGACCAAACAACAGAGGTAAGGATGGCGCAACTGTTTTTAAGAAATATAGAACGATTTATTATCGAAACCGTTTCACATGAATTACCTAACGATGTTGCATCAAGTATCATACCTGGCACCTTCAGTACAAAGTATAGCCTAATGATAGCTATAATGACTAATCTAGTCAAAAAATCCAATTTTACAATATATAGACAACAGTAGTTCATATGCCCTCGATTGGCTGACAAATTATATTAACAACAAAATATTTACTACAAACGAGCAAGACAATGAATATACGAAATTTGCTGAGATGCACATTATTGAAATCTGTACGAATATCAAGAAAATAATTATCAAAACCAGTGATGATAAAACAATACGTGAATGGTGCACTATATTTGAGAATAACCTTAATAAATTCACACGGTCACAATGGGTACTTTTCTTACAGATATAGGTGACGAAAGCGTAGACGTGTGTAATTTTAAAGGACTTTTATTGAACGAGTTTGAAAACGTTAAACAGAAAGTAAAAAATAGTTTCAAATTAGAGGTTGCTGAAAACGTTAAATGGACAAATTCACCATATCAAAAAGTGTTCAATCGGTTATGGGTATGCACTGAGAAGTGTAATTTTTGCAAGGAAATCTGTCAGAAAAGTGATACACATACAGGAGAGGCGCATTCCTGTATTCAACACAGACTTCCAGGTGTGATCGGTATACGGCAGGCAAAAACTCACATGTTGGGATGGATGTCTTGCAATTGTTTGGTAGCCTCAAATTACACCTTTCGTTGTGATGCAATTCCTATGAAATGTCAGTCATCTGGAAGATGTGAAGGAAACTGTTTACATCTGTACAAGGAATATATAAAAGTTATACCTGACTGGTTGATTGAACCGGCTTCTCTCGCTGAACCTCCAAAATACTGGAGTTGGTTCATTTTAAAATTTCAAAAAGAGCTTTGCGAAAGATTTGGTTATGAAGCACATGAACATCAAGACACATGGTCGAAGATAACCGAAGATGAGGCAATTAATTCTCTTACAAAATATTAAGAATATCAAGGAAGCACTAACACATAAAAGAAAAGATGTTTGCCTAGGAAGAATTATCACTGCAACATTGTGCGATAAAAGGTCAAGATTAGAACATCTTAAATCTTAACTATTGATTTTGTTTTTATGATTAATCTGTCAGTGGCGATTAAACTCGAACGATAAATTATTCTGTAGACAAACATTTTATACCTGATAAACCACACATCATTGAACAATAAGATAAACAAAATCGTAAATAGTGCACTTTGAACATTTTGTGTTAAATTTCATGTAACAATTTAAAAAGTAAATTGTAAAATAACAGGTTTCGATAAAAGTAAATAAAAAAAAAACAATACTTGTTTGTATTTGATGAACTGTTTTATAATCTAAAAATGAATACATTTATGTATTAACTGTTCTCTTTTATAACTTTTTCAGTAGACTTGTCAATTAAAAATTTGCAAGTTTAGCTTGCTTTGCACTTTTAAAAATCAGAAAAATACTGAAATTCGAGAAAATGTCAAACGGAATGTCCTTATTCAAATGACAAAATCAAAAGCATAAACACATCAAACAAATGAATAACAACTGTCACTTTCCTGACCCTGTAAGGCAATCTGTTAGGTAAAAATTAATGAATAAACGCTTGTTTTGTAGCCAGCTGAAACTTTCACATTTATGATCTAAATGTAAGATCTTCAAATAAGTTATTTGACCCCTTATGTCCATAAATAATTAATTTTTAACATTTTGTTTGTAATGTTTTTCCATTTTTTTAATCTACTGGGCCAATTATAAACAAATCTGACCACAATCATTAATAGGGTATTTAACTTAATATTGTGTCCAATGAACCCGCTTGTCTCCAAAGAGTCCCGACATAGCTAGAATTATAACATGCAAGAGGGACGAAAGATACAAGAGGGACAGTCAAACTCATAAACGAAAATAAACTGACAACGTAATGGCTAAAAACGAAAAAGACGAAACATACAAACAATAGAATACATGACACAACATAGAAAACCAAGCACAAGAAACACGAACCCCACCAAAAACAAGAGGTGATCTCAGGTGCTCCGGGAGGAAAAAAAGATCCTACTCTACATGTGGCATGTCGTGTTGTTTATGTGATGACAAATCCGGTAGAAATTCTAATTCGGTAGTTCATATTCATGAAAGGGAATTGTAGTTACGACGTACGGAACATATCCGATACCATTTGTAAACGGTTATTCCATGACAGTCAACCAACTCGTGATGGCGTCCGTAAAATTAACGAAGGGGTGATTCAAACCATTTGGAAATCTTAGTTGAATAGCTTCCTTGTGAGCAGCAACCCTCTTTAAAGAAAATCATTATAGGAAATGCAAGCCAGGAAATATCGTATAAATTGTCAAATGTTGTCTATTATTCTGAAACACGTTAAAAGATGCAGAAATTTCAAAGGGTAAAACTGTTTAGAATAATGAGCTCTACTAATTATCCATTAAGTGTACATGAGTTCATTTATTTTCCAGAGTACTAATTTTGGCGAATTAAATAAATTTGAGATTTTCGTGGATATTTGGTTTCATGCGTTTGCAAAAGTCTGCATACATTACAAAATAGAACTTGTAATTTGTTGTACATTTAAATTTGTGGTTACCTGGTAACCACGAAATCCACGAAAATAATGAATCCACGGTACTGTAAACCAACTTGTTTTAACAAGTGATTCATTTTCGCAACTTTCACGAGTGGAAAAATAACACGAATAGAAATCATCGAGAAAATGTATAAGTTGGATCTTTCCTTATCTAAGTAAATCAAGTAAATTAGAAAATTGCGAAATTAAACAGCAGTTTGGTTACAATACGTCAAAAATTGTCAGACGATTTCATGTAGGAGTTAGTGCCCTTAATTGACAAATTTTGCATTTTTCTTCTTCTACAAACAAGTCTTATCATGCTTATGGTAGAAATCATTAAATGACTCCTTAATAAAGTGATTGCCATTTGATGCCAATTTGTATAATAAATGTTTTCTTTTGTCTGATATTAAAAAAAAAACAAACTTATGTACAGTAGTTGTCGTTTCTTTATGTAATTTGTACGTGTTTTTCGTTTCTCGTTTTTTATATAGATTTGACTGTTGGTTTTCCCGTTTTAATGGTTTTACACGTCTAGTAATTATTGGCCCTTTATAGCTTGTTGGTCGGGGTTATCCAAGGCTCCGTGTTGAAGGCCGTACATTGACATATAGTGGTTTACTTTTATAAATTGTTATTTGGATGGAGAGTTGTTTCATTGGCACTCATACCACATCTTCCTATATATATTATGATAGATAGAAAGACATTAGAAATACAATAAAAAAAATCAACAAGACAAGATCTACAATTGAAACAAATAACCAACTACTAATTGGAGTTTAAATACGATTTTTACCATTTTATTTGTGTTTTGCCTTATATAATATACTTAAAATAGATAGCTATACACTTAAACAATTAAAAAGGATAAGCTAGACAAGACCTACTAAAATATCAAATGTTGCTGATATAATTTAAAAATAACTGTTATATATAGTTTTTTACCCTCTTCCGTGTTTGGAGTAAAAGCCCAATAAGATCATGAACATATAGAGAAACCAAACAGACTTCATTGACCAGAACTACATGTACAAGATTAAAAAAACAAAAACTCCATATATTTGTTCCATAAATGCTATTTTCGTCTACAATGTTTGAGACTATCTTTTGTTAAACATTCATCTGGACCAAGGTGAGCGTCATAGTTTCTTGATAACCTCTAGTTTAATATTGGTGTTGTTTGTTACAATATGCATTGCATTTATACATAAGGGTATATCATCTTGAATACTAGAATGTAATTGTACAAGAAAACGGTTTTTGACTATATTTTTGACGACGATATTTCACTTTGTCTTATGACTTCTTTTCATCTTTTTATCTTTTTTTCCCCCAACGAAACATAAAACATGCATATATTTCTCAAACGGAATATGCAAACTTCATCGACATTGGGAAATAATGGCCGTAAAAACTAATGACAAAGGTTACGAGATGGTAACCCAATAACTTTGACAAACATTAAGTGTTGCGTCAACATACAGTCCAAAGGCAAGTTCAAACGCATAAGTCAGAAACAAATTTACAATGCATGCAAAAAAAAAAACGACATTAAGATAAACCGTAATTAAAAAAAAAACAACAAAAAATGGAAATATGATGACTGAACAACACAACTCTTCTAAGCATCGGGGTGATCTCCACATGTTACACCCGTCGTATTCTGAAAAAAATACATACCCGTTGGTTAGTCTAATTCGGTAGGTTACAATCTTAAAAATAGGTTAGGATTGTGGTTACCGTTTATGGAACATATTATTCGATATCTGTTAGACATATTTTTTATAGCGGTCAACCTATTCGTAATGTTTGATATTAAAATTTTCGATAAGATGACTGAAACTTCACCACCTACAATCCGTATCCAAAAGATCTATTTTTATTATCGTCCTGAACATGCATGAAATGTTTGCCAAGGACATTTTTGCAACGTACAATCAATCCTTCTTTGAAGACAGCGAATATGTACAACTTGTCGTTGTCAAACACAGTTCTGATCAGTTCTACTCTTTGAAATGCGATCTATTACGGACTTCTAACTTGCAAATATTAAAATGAATTTTTTTTAACGTTTGTCAGAAACTGATTACTTAACGAAGCACTTGAATAAGATGTTGGTGGGTTGATGTTGTTAATTTTTTAGTTTGTTGTTGTGAACTGTTGATTTGTCTTTATAGTATTTGTTTTAAAGTATTTTCATTATAAATTAGACGATGTGCTATGCGTGCCAATGACACACCTCTTCATTCAAGTCGCAAAAGATAAAAAAAAAAATACACAATTACAGGTTCAAGTATGGCCTTCAACACGAAGCCTTGCTGCTTAACATCGGACAGCTAGCTACAATGGGTCCCAAAAAATAACTAGTGTAAACCAATTAAAACGTAAAAACCGACAATGGTTCTATCTTTACAAAAACATGAGAAACTAGAAACACGTATTAACCTCATAAACCTCATAAAACGACAACTACTGAACAGCAGGCTCTTGATTAAGGGCAGGTAATACAAATGCAATATAGAATTGAGAAAGGAAATGTGTTAAAGCGAAAACAGCCCGACCATAGAGCAGACAACAGCCGAATTCCACCAATGGGTCTTCAATGTAGCGAGAAACTCCCGCACCCGGAGGCGTCCTTCAGCTGGCACCTAAACAAATATATATACTAGTTCAGTGATAATAGACGTCATACTAAACTCCGATTTATACACAAGAAACAAACATTAAAAACCATACAAGACTAACAAAGGTCAGAGGCTCCTAACTTTGACAGGCGGGGTTAAACGTGTTTTTTGAGATCTCAACCCTCCCCCTATAACTCTAGCCAATGTAGAAAAAACAAACGCACTAATACGCAGAATAAAACTCAGTTCAAGAGAAGTCCGAGTCCGATGTCAGATGATGAAACAAAAGAAAATAAACAAAATGACAATAATAAATAAACAACAGACTACTAGCATGTACATGTACTGACATGCCAGCTCCAGACCTCAATTAAACTGACTAAAGATTATGTCTTCATCATATGAACATCAGTCACAATCCCCCCTTTTAGGGGTTTAGTAGTATACCATCATGTTCTTCAACTCATAGTCATTTGGCTTTAAGTCACATTCGATATAATAGTCTACTCAGATATGAAAACATATGCATATGCTGCTTAAATGCTAAAACAAGGACATACAAGAAGTGCACAATTGACCCTCATTGTTAATTTATAAATGGAGGTCAAGATATTTAAGCAATAACTGTGTTACTCTATCGCAGCATTTGAACTTTTGACATCATGTAAAAAACATTAAAGATCTGAAGAAGGTGTGTTTTTTTATCATTGTTACAGTTGTGACGTTGGAGGGTGTCCTGATGGTTTTCTTAGTGATTCATTAATAGCCTTCCAAAAGAGGACCTCGCCGAAACCTTTCTGATACATTATAGGGCATGCGCTATCTAAAAGTGTTCGTAGTCGCCTTGTCATATGTTTGGAATCAATGCTTTCTAACATAATAAGCAAGACAACATCTCGTTCATGTTTTAAACGTCTTTCCTGAACCACGTCAACTTCCCATTGGCACCATTCACTTTTCGCAAATTCATTCGATATGACGATTACAACTTTCCAGGATCTTTCTAAATATTTGTCAATATTTTCGGTAATTGATTCGCCAACATCAAAATCTCTATGGTGGACGCATAACTTGACGCCCTCCTCTCGTTCCATTTTTACAAGAAAGGTTTCGTGAACCCAAGAACGATCTGCGTCACAATACACTACAAATGCGTGATACTCAAAATTGTCGGCCACCGGTAAAGGGATGTAACCTTTTTTCTACTAGATTGTACTCACCATAAATAGATATAGTTTTGAATGTGTGTTTGACATTTTACTCCCACAAAAATAAAAGTCACCATTATTATCCCAAAGGAAGTTATACATATTGCCATGGTGTATAAGGGATTCAAGGGTGGACATGTCTTCTTTGATTCTACAAATTGAATAACAAACCGTCCAACAAATTTAGATGGTTGATGACATCTATATGCAAACGGCCGGCATTGAAGAAATTTAGTTGGTGTGCTTTTTAACATATCGCTAAACCATAAAAGGTTACAATCACACGTATACGGATTATTACTCAAATCTATGCCATCTACTGAACGTAACATATTAGGCGGAAATGAAGATTCATTCACAGTGTCAATCTGATTATTTGATAGAATAAGTCTTTTAAGGGATGTCATGTTTTGAAAAATGTCAGCACCGTTATTTCAGGCTGTGATTTTGATTGCGTCTAAACTAAGCACCCTTAACGACTTAAATTTGGAAAAAACATACCTTGGAAGAATTGTAATTCTAGTTAATGCCAGTATCAACTTCTTTAATCTAACTAAAGGTGAAAACCTGCTGTATATAATCATCTCATCTTTTGGAAAGTAATTATGAGATAAACTGAGAAATTCGAGATTTGGCGTTGATGCAAATATTGTTTGTGGGTTGTAACCGGATCTATCAAAATGAAAGTAAGTTTGTTCCATTATAAGCGATATTAAAGATGAGGAATTAAAGGCGAAGCTTTCAATTTTTGTTAGATTTCCAATATTAGATAGCTTCACGGTATTCAACATTTTCATCGAGGCGAAAATGTTGTCTCTTATTTTTCCAATATTGATGCCATCTAAAATCAGGACTTCAACTCTTGGAACAATGTGGAAGGCATAACAGTGAATGTTTACCGATATCTCCAATATTGTTGGAATTGAGTTCTAAATTTCGTAAATCTGGTAGGAAACTTGTTCCTCTGTGGCGATCTTTACACCAATTTGAAATAAGATGGAGCGAATTATTGTTTAGATATAAATCCATGACTGTTTTTGGTATGCCAGTTGTAGCAAACTATGATATTGAATTTCCGGATAAGTAAAGTTTTTAAAGTTTTTTCAAAGGAGAAAAGATTGAGCAGTTCATATTGTAAAATTTATTTCCTTCCAACCAGAGTGTTCGCAGAGAGTTATTTGTGAAACTCATGAACATATCTCGAGGGAGCGATGTCCACTGATTAAAGCGAAAATGAAGAAATTTGAGATGTGTTTTTGGCATGTTGTCAATGACAATTTTAAAAATATTGACTCTAAGTTTTCTTTTGTACCAAATGAACAAACTGCTTAGGTACACCAATCCGTCAAATGCCTTAGGATGTATATACGAAATAATATTATCTTCAAACTCTAATTTTTTATAACATGGTCTGTAAGATTGACCAATCCATTTTCCCCGATGTCGTACCGCTCGGCATTGTGGAAATATAATTTAAATCTCGACCGGAACAAATAACGATAGGTTTTCTTTAACACTTACAATGATTGGCGCAATATGTAGTCTCTGTCCGGTATTCAAGTATCAAATAGAATTTAAGCAACAACCAGATATTAATGCCTTTTGGTCTCATTCTGGAGTTGAATCTGAAAGATATAGCAATCTTTTAGAAACACATTTACACTGAGAGACGAAATATATATAAACACTTACTAGTATAAGTAATCTGACAACGTCATGCTTTGCAATTTGATAGACGCCCATGCAGATATTACAGTTCAATGTGAGAAGAAGAATTAAAAGAGTGACTTATTTTATCGTTTTTATTTCTTCACCTTATATACATATTTATAACAATTCCCTTCATAAAACTGTAGACCGTAAAACCGAAAGAGATCTTGAAAGAAAATATATTAACAAAACCCCTTTAGTATCCTTAAGTTGCAATCTTAAAATTATGTGATTTTAACTACTGATAAATATATCGGATATAATGGAATATTTTAAATGTAAATTTCAGCTATTAGGTCACCAGTTTACCAATATTAAAAAAACAAGGACTTGTCAAAAAGAAATATCTTATCAGAACGAACATATTTTTACAATTCAAAATATGTCATATCTAATATCTGAAATAGAGGGGGTACATGAGGCCATGTCTAACATGCTTACTGTCAAACATGTTATACCGAGCACCATTCTATAAGTTCCTGTCTCAAGTGTGAAGCCTTTAATAGAGGGGTTGTTATTTATTGCTATGTCTCATATTTATTTTTCGTTGAAAGTTTTTGTAGTTAGTTTTGTCTTGTATCGTTACATCACTGGCCAGAGTAAGTGAGAGCGTTGGCGGCTTCAAACATGTTTTACCAGTCACATTGTGCATCTCCCAAGTCAGGAGGCTGTAGTTCATACCTGTCATATTTGTTTTTCATATTTATTTTTGTTATAAATTATGTAGTTAGTTTTCTCAATTAAAAACAATTAATATCACAACAATACTGAACTCCGAGGAAAATTCAAAACGGAAAGTGCATAATCAAATGGCACAATTAAAAGCTCAAACACATCAAACGAATGAAATACAACTCTTATATTCCTGAATTAGTACAGACATTTCTTGTGTATAAAGTTGTAGATTGAACCTGGTTTTATAACTAGTTGAACCTCTCAATAGTTGTTTAGTTTTTATATTGAGGCCTTTTTAGACCGAAGTCAGTGTGGGGTTTATTTAATGCAAAAGCCATATAATTGCTTTCATCCACTTCATTGAACCTTGGTAAATATTTGTTTTTCGTAATAATGCCACATTTCCTTATCTATATTTATTTCAAAAGTTATACACGCATACGTAATTCATAATATTTGGATGTACGTAATGTTTTAATACGTACTATTGACTGCATGCCTCATGGTGCTTTTGCTGTACTAACAAATAGCGTACATAAAAGCACAATAAGTGTGTTACTGAACTGTCATCAACACTTTATTTCTTTCTAACAAAAATAAAAAAAATATACTCACGCTTCAAATATTATTGTTTTCAGTTCATCCCGTATGAATTGCACATGATGTTATACGTTGAAAACAATTTCAAGTATCACATTGGTGATAACATCGGTAATTGCGTCCTTATGGTTTTAAGATATTTAATTTGTAGACCAAAGATCGAATTGTTGGTATATGTATAATAAAAGATAACAGTATACTTTTTGTCAAAGTTTAGAATAACGTACATGTTTTTTAATCTATATCGTACTCCAAACCATCTTAGGACTAAAACAACTTTATTCCTTTATTGTTAATTGCTTATGGACTTTCCGTTTATAATTTTCATCACAGTTTTGTATTTTTGTCATTGTACTTTTTATTCGACTGTCATACACTTGAGAGGTTTAGCTAACAAAAAAAACTAGGTTTAATTCACCATTTTCTGCATACACAAATGTCTGTACCAAGTTAGGAATATGACAGTTGTTATCTATTTTGACGTTTGATGTGTTTGAGCTTTTGATGTACCAATTTGATAAAAAACATTCGTTTCGAATTTTCCTCGGGGTTAGATGTTTTTGTTATTTTACCTTTTCTTGAACAAATTATGTAGAGATGTTTTTGAAATTATATTTATTTAAATCATACCAAGACATAAGAAACTTAACAAGACAAAAATTGTTTACTGTGTAAGTACATGAAAGGTGCTGACACCATTGTGAAGTGGCGCTTGGTGTTGCATCATCCAATAAAAACACATACATATTAATAGTTATAGAACACTTCAATAAACAAGGGCCTACGTAGAATTATATTTTAAAATCAAAAGCGTATGAATCCATATCAAATGACAACAAACCGCTTAAGTAATTTTGTTCAATGTCCAATCGGACGTTTATTAAAGAAACTGTTAAACATGTCTAGCAAATGCATGTTTTTGTCTCATTGAAATTGTCCTATATCTGTATTCTGTTTTGATTTTCTTTTCCTTTTCAAAACTATCATTCTAATTCCCTGGTGTAATGCACAGTCTAAGTAAGTCATGTGTTCCATTTATCAAATGCTAAATAATATATGTCATTCATGAACCATATCTCGATTCAAAAGTTTTTTTTCGTAGCAGCTGAAGCAAAGATGAAATGCCAAGTTTGTGGCCACTCTTTTACTTTCTATCACTCAAAGCAAACATTTTCGAATAGAGAAATGGCTTACATGATCATGAATTGTTTCGTAAACATCATCGTCAAAAATGTGTTTAATCCTTATCAGTTTTAACCCAATTATTGTTTTCATAAGCTCCTATTAACCGTCGATTCCACAGTTGACCTGTCTTACCTAATGGATAAGCTGTCATGTTGTCTTACTGAAATCAATGACTCGGCGAATAACAATAATTGTAAGTTTTTAACGACATTGACTGGCTATACAGCCCTTGCACGGTCGATTATATGCGAATAATGCAATATATCAGAGTAAAAAACAGCACATGATTTACACCCCATTTTAATGCGATACTATCAAAATCTGAATTGCGTTCGTATATAATTTATCAGAATTCATCAATGGACACTAACACATTTTATTTAATGGAAATTTGATATATTTTGTGTTCTGTTCTTGTATACACTTCTTGATCCATGCCATGGTAATTAAAATACAAAAAAATACAATACAAAAAAATGTTTATTTTATGTATTTATTAAGAAATAATTCATGGGAGCTTGAATATATCGTGATTTTACCACGGGTTGGTCCTTTATGACAAATATTTTTCCCTTAACGATAGAAAGGGGGGGGGGGTTTAAATATCGGTATAAAAAGACAACCCGTGGTAAAATCACGATACATGCAAGCTCCCATGAATTATTTCGATTCTAATAGGACAAATACGACAATTCTTTTGGATCGAAGCGCTCTAGGTAGAGACAAATATTTGCCGTTCCAATACATAAACGCATTATTAAATTGGCATAAAAGAACGGAGCAAACTGAAAAAGTGACATGTAAATATGATTTACACTGTTTACAATAACGTATTAAGGTAGTTTTGGATGAATTTAAATGACAATTATCTTATATGTCTTATATGTATATAAAAAATAAATTGCTTATACCACATTCTAGCATCGTTTGTTTACGTTTCCTTATTGTGATGATTTTCGGTTTCACAAACGTGTATTTTCTTGTAACTGCGTCTATTCTTACGTCATCGTTCTATGACGTCGATTACCTCATTCCTAAAAAAAAGCATATATGACGTGGAAGTTCGATTGGAACATCCCAAGCAATATATTCGTATTTTACCACTGCTGTGTACATGGTGTACTCAAAGCGTTTGAAGGACGTCATGTTAGAATGACAAATGAGTTATCTGATACTGAGTATTTAAGTATTTAAAGATCGACAACTACAATTAAAATACCCTGGTTAAATTTAATCGGTGTACATGGGTTATTCTTCATTGTTTTGTAACAAATTTTACGACGCATGCTAGTTTTATAAATAGCTCAAACAATCCTTGAAACCAAGGATTTTCGATAGCTGTTTCCATTTTAAAATTCAATTGAAACCACCCTTCTCCTAAAAATGCAAATCCGAATAACTGTGCGGTGATGTAGTATACGATGTTACAGAAACGTGTTTTAAAGTTAATAAAATATTCAAATGAAAATGATTTAGATAAAGACGTGAAATAAATTAATCATAAACTTTCTTTGGGTTATTTTAGTTATTTTTTCTTCTACATTTCAATTTTATGACTTTTGTTCTTTTTGTGTGTAAAATGTGTCGGAAATAAGAAAATTGTTTTAACGACCTAAGTTGTTTTCAAAATTGTCAATTTTTAGAAAATTAAGATATTAACATGTTATTCTCTGTCCTGTCCTATATTCAAGTATCAAATAGAATTTGAGCCATAACCCGATAGCAGTGTCTTTTGGTCTCATTCTTCAGCTGAATCTTAAAGATTTAGTATCATTATATTAGAAACACCTATGTACGTCTTTGCAATTTGATTGATGTCAAGATGATAACATTCAATCATATTTAAAAGGGGACACATTTTAAAGAGAAATGAATTGTTATTTCAAATTGAGTGATGCAAACTTAAAAAATAAAGATATATTCATACAAGATGTTTCGCCATTGGTTATTTTCTTAATAAATAGTTAAGGTTTGTTGATCAAAAACAACAATCATGAGCATTTAAGCCTTACACATAGAACTTAAAACAAATGAAAGCGGAATGGATTCAGAAACTAAAGTATTATGGGTACTTTAATTGTTCATACACCAAAAAGAAACATCCAAATGGATATTTGTCATCTATGTATTGTAAAGGATGATGTAATTAAGTTAATCAATCAACACATTTTAAAACATGTTTTGGGGACTTTTTAGCCAACAAGTATTAATTTCTAATATTGCAAATTAAGTAATTAAATAGGTTGGTTTAATTGATAACCACAACTTGAAAAAAAATCACAGCAATTTATTTAATACTCACAAATAATGATAGGACAACCAAATTTGGTATATACAGGTTCATACCAAGGTCGTCTTTTCTCTCATAAAGGGGTCATAAAATCGTTGATCAACGTAAAGTGTGAGTGTCTCACATACTGTGAGCAATACGTCCACTTTATTCCATGTATGAAATTACTGTTAAGTGTACATTTGCAACTGACAGTTTTCATATCACTTTTGACTAATGTAAATGGTTTACTAGTAGATGTCAAGTTTGCTGTTTTATCAAAAACGCCATATAGAAGGAATACGTCGACTATAAGTGGTGTATGGTGTGATAGTTATGTGTGTATGGCAGAGATTATATGATCATGACCTCATTGTCATGGTTCAATGGTTAATGCCTTTTTCAAGGTTTTATCCTTTTGTGGGATATTTTTAACTATATATCAGTAATAGAAATGATTAAATGTTGTTAATGTCTGTCTGACAGATTCATCTTACCGTGACCATTTTTATGGTTCATTAAACTGTTAACTTTCCATGGTAATATATGTTTCTCATATACTATAGACGACAGATAGAATGAATTTTAGGTGTAGAGGTCTGGTGAATTTTTGCAATCATGTAGCATCCAACGTCAGTCAGTTCGTCTTAATAATGAAAATTATTACCTAATAAAACTGCGCCAAATGTTACCTGATGCACCTTCCGATATTTAGTTTAAAACTTATACTCATGGATTTCACGCGTTATCAAACATTGTTGCTGAAGATAAAACTGGTATTTTGGTAAGTTACAATTTTGGAAATTAAATCACCAAAAAACGAAGGCAGTAAGGGCAAACGCAACACGGATAAAAAATACATAATGGTCACGGTCTATCTCAAGCAGAATTTTCAGAAAAAAATGTATGGAGTTCTGCCTTGGACAAAGATGTGTATTTGTATATATCATTATACAGAGAACGTTTTTCATCTGTAGTTTTATTTGGTCGGAGATCGAATTTTATTTGAAAGATTTGTTACTTTTTCTAAAACGTTTTAATTCTTTCAATGTCCCAGTTTATATTAATTCAATACATTTTCCTGTCTTAAGTTTAATATCATATATCAAATAAAAGAAAAAAAACATTTAAAAGAAATCAGTCATGGAAAACACTTGACCTCTCGTTTTGTGCACGCACCATTGGGGATTATGTGTTGATATTGCGCACGTCTGTCGTACATATTCATAAGCCCGATGTCCTTGATTAGTTGTCAAAAATTAAAGGGAATAAGTTGGTTGTGCACAGCTGTCCTTGAAAGATAGCAAACCGTACTAGTTTGTAGTTAACTCGTAAAACACGCGATAAGAGAACATAGTTATCTGAAACTAACCTTTACGCTACAAAGTGTTATCAAACGGTATAATGCAAATACAAGTGTGTGATAAAAGAAATATTCGGTCAAAATTGAGATCTTGAATGTAGTATACAAAAGGTACATTACTGATGTAAGATTACAAATCAGTTCAAATTGATAGCATGAACTTCAACTTAAATGTTTAATCAAGGCACATCACACAAAGTAAAAGACTAATTTACGAGAAAAATTGTTTTTGTGTGAGTACAATGCATTAAGAAGATAATAAAAATAATATAAATCAACTCGAGTTATATAAATAGAAGTTTTTAGCTCGTCCGTCGTCGTCCGTCGTCCGTCGTCGTTAACTTTTGCAAAAATCTTCTCCTCTGAAACTACTGGGCCAATTTAAACCAAACTTGACCACAATCATCATTGGGGTATCTAGTTTAAAAAATGTGTGGCGTGACCCGGCCAACCAACCAAGATGGCCGCCATGGCTAAAAATAGAACATAGGGGTTTTGGGCTTATAACTCAAAAACCAAAGCATTTAGAGCAAATCTGACGGGGTTAAATTATTTATCAGGTCAAGATCTATCTGCCCTGATATTTTCAGATGAATCCGACAACCCGTTATTGGGTTGCTGCCCCTGAACTGGTAATTTTAGGGAATTTTTGCTGTTTTTGGCTATTATCTTGAATATTATTATAGATAGAGATAAACTATATACAGCAATAATGTTCAGCAAAGTAAGATTTACAAATAAGTCAACATGACCAAAATGGTCAGTTGACCCCTTTAGGAGTTATTGACCTTTAGTAATCTTTTACAAAAATCTTCTCCTCAGAAACTACTAGGCCAAATTAATCCAAACTTGGCCTCAATCATCTTTGGGATATCTAGTTTAAAAAATATGTGGCGTGATCCGGCCAACCAACCAAGATGGTCGCCATGGATAGAAATAGAACATAGGGGTAAAATGCAGTTTTTGGCATATAACTCAAAAACCAAAGCATTTAGAGCAAATCTGACAGCGGTTAAAGTGTTTATCAGGTCAAGATATATCTGTCCTGAAATTTTCAGATGAATCGGACAACCTGTTGTTGGGTTGCTGCCCCTGAATTGGTAATTTTAAGGAAATTTTGCCGTTTTTTGTTATTATCTTGAATATTATTATAGATAGAGATAAACTGTATACAGCAATAACGTTCAGCAAAATAAGATCCACAAATAAGTTTACATGACCAAAATAGTCAATTGACCCCTTAAGGAGTTATTGCCCTTTATAGTTAATTTTTAAAATTTTTCATAAATTTTTGTAAATTTTGAGAAAATATTTTCCACTGGGCCAAGTTCATTAAAGATAGAGATAATTGTAGCAACAAGAATGTTCAGTAAAGTAAGATCTACAAACACATCACTATCACCAAAACACAATTATGTCATGAATTTATCCATGTCCATTGTTTAATATATGCACAAGACCAAGGTGAGCGACACAGGCTCTTTAGAGCCTCTAGTTTTAATTCACCTCTGTTTTACAAGAATTTGTAATACTGATTGATACTTTCGGCTAAGTAATATGGTAATACAAAAATCTACTTATAATGGTTTTGCTCTCCAGGGATTCCACAGCTTCACTGCATATAACAGTACAATTGCTAACCATTGATATGCAAGAATTTGATAATATTTTCTGTACCGTTTAAGTATGTGTTTTGTCAAGGATACAACTACAAGTAAATATATAAACATGATATATACTTGAGAAAATGTTAATATGAATATGCATGAATATTATCTCCATTTCATTACAAAAGTTCAAAGTATACTATCACACATAAATGTATATCTTTTGTTGCGCATAAGTATTTAGCAAACAGATTAATCATATATTGTTACATTCAACTGTTCTCTTCAAGTTTCAAACAGGAAAATTCGGTAAGTTTATTAGTAAATTGAAAAAAATTGTGTTGTAAGTTAAAGACTCTCAAAGATTCTTGCATTATGAAGAAAATAGTAAATTATATGTTCACAAAATATATCTTCAGATGATAAATCGTCTTCCCAAATTTCGTAAAACTCCATTCAAGTTCGACTTAGAAGAAGCTACAATAAACGAAAAAGTGAAAGCCAAAGATACTAATAATCAAAAGAGTATTAAAGCTCATTAGTCGAAAACAGATTGAACACAGCACGAACCGGATCAAATACGGAGGGGGGGGGCGAATTCAGGAGCTCCGAAAAACACGACAATCAAACGAGAAACACAAATTGTATTCTGATTTGATATGTTCTAAATTAAAGTCAATGTAATTTTTTGCATAAAATTTATATAACATAGGAAAACTAAATAGCAAAACAGGATAATCCAACAAATACGTCAACAATTCACGTTTCATATTGTAAGTTGGTGCATTTTTCTAAGTTATAGCCCTAAACAGAAGACGCCTTCAGTAGACTAATAGCTGATGGTAAGAAACTGTAAACAAAAAAAATAGTCAGCAAAGACAAATCTACATATGTAATCTAATATGAACGATTCATATTTGTGTAACATTGGTTGCTGTGCAATTAACACTTTATGCGGGTTTTCCCGTCATTTCATGGTCAACGAAACTATCGAAAAATGATAAATTCCCCAGCATTTGATGTACATGTTCTGTTATACTCAATGGCGTTCGTTATATAAAGACCTGTTGGTGACCCTCTGCTGTTGTTTTTTATTTGGTCGGGTTGTTGTCTCTTTGACACATTCCCCATTTCCATTCTCAATTTTATGTTGGTTTATATTTTTTTTATTCAGAAATAACTCATGTTTATCAAATGTTCATGATTGATGAAAAAACGTCATTTTTTGCTGCATGTTTATCAAAATTAAAAAAATCCTCTATTTACAGTTTTATAAAATTTGGGTCACATAATCTCCCTGCAAAATTAAACAAATTGCCGTTTTGAAAAATGAGGGTCCATGAACTCGATTTCAAATTAAATCAGTTTGAATGATAAAAAAATGCATCTTTTCCCGATATGTCACAGTTTGACGTCGCGAAAATATCATTTTACGTTAGCAACGTCATTACCTCCCCTGTAACTGTATCGTATACCCTTAACGTAAGATGGGTATAAATAAACGCATCATAGATACCAGGACTATATCTACATATGTAATCTAAAGATGGGTAGCTTTGTGTCTGTAAACAATCCGACTGTCCACAGTCCCGACATTGTGACAAATACGCCAAAAACCTTAATGATTTAATAGACATATGGACTAAGCTGAAACATAGCTGATAAATAATGAATCATATAGTTACATATATTGTTAGTATCATTATCATTATTTGTACAACAGCAGGATATCATTTTTTATCTATCTTAACCTTTAGCTATTTTATGTAGCCCGATTAAATAGTCTATACACATTGACATTTAAAGAAATAAAACTCCATATTAAAGTTCAGGATAATACTCCCTTCCTCCAAAAACATTTTTGTGACCAAATAAGTGGATTGTCAATTGTCTACTTGATAAACAAGTCAGTCGAGGCAGAGACGACTTGAAATTAACTTCAGAGAAGTTCTGTAAAATTCTAAGTATACATTACTCTTAAACAAAATCTATGATGACAAGAACATTAATGAGTAGACAGTTGTTTACAATCAGATAATCACATGCATGTTATTTGGCTATACTTTTTGGACATTTTGGATTATAGCTCTTCATCTTTTATATATGCTTTGGATTTCAAATATTTTGCCCACGAGCATCACTGAAGAGACATGTTTTGTCGAAATGCGCATCTGGTGCAAGAAAATTGGTACCGTTAATTTTATTACAGCCACTGGGTCGATGCCTCTGCTGGTGGACTATTAGTCCCCGAGGGTATCACCACCCCAGTAGCCAGAACTTCGGTACTGGCATGAAAATACGGATTTTTTGTGTTATTGAAATTTACAGTTACAAAATGAGAGAAATTATTATAAATTAAGGAATGTATCTCCTTCATGCAAAGCTCTGATTCCTTTCACGGATTTGGCTATACTTTTTGGACATTTTGGATTATAGCTCTTCATCTTTTATATATGCTTTGGATTTCAAATATTTTGGCCACGAGCATCACTGAAGAGACATGTTTTGTCGAAATGCGCATCTGGTGCAATACAATTGGTACCGTTAATTTTATTACAACCACTGGGTCGATGCCTCTGCTGGTGGGCTATTAGTCCCCGAGGGTATCACCACCCCAGTATCCAGTACTTCGGTACTGGCATGAAAATACGGATTTTTTGTGTTATTAAAATTTACTGTTACAAAATGAGAGAAATTATTATAAATTAAGGAATGTATCTCTCTCATGCAAAGCTCTGATTCCTTTCACGGATTTGGCTATACTTTTTGGACATTTTGGATTATAGCTCTTCATCTTTTATATATGCTTTGGATTTCAAATATTTTGGCCACGAGCATCACTGAAGAGACATGTTTTGTCGAAATGCGCATCTGGTGCAAGAAAATTGGTACCGTTAATTTTATTATGTATTCTCTTATTTTTTTTCCAGGCCGTTGTACGATATGAAGTATGTACTGCAACTGTTGTTTCTGGTTCACTTTCCTTTATCACAAGGTAAATACATGATATCTGTAGGCGTATGCATATTAAATAAAGTCAATAAAACAAAAACTGCTAATGGTTGGGAATGTGAAAATTAATTCTTGGATTTACAATTCCTGATCCTAACCAAACATATACATTTATTATGTACTGGCTTACTACATTTCAATGGCCATTTATGAAAGAGGAGGTATACTGATATACAGCGGTTTGTTCATCCGTCCCAAAAATATTTGTCGCATTTCATTCAGCATCAAGATACTTTAAAATAGAATTAAGCTTTATTTCCCAATGCAGTACCGCTTGATGAGTCTTCCTATTCTTTATCAATAAACTTTCAGTTGGATGAACTCTTATATATGTTTGCATTTCTGTTCGGGTTTACTGAGGAAACGTCTTGAAACAGTTTCACATGAGATTGCCTTACATGATGACACGTTTTTATGTCTTTCCCCATTTCTTTGGAAATACCTTTTGTTTGTGTTCTGATTATCATTTTCGTCTTCTACAAAACTCTTTTCTTCGGGTCTAAATATGTCGTTTAGATTTTTGACATATGAACAGTTATTGCGCCTTTAAAACATTCCCTGTTTAACCAAAAACTTTTAATTGTAAGATTTATCTCCCCAACACTGTTTTTCTTGTGTTCACATCTCCTTCGCAACAGTAAAAGAAATCGACAGATTTATTTCTCCAAATTGCTCGTTTAATCCTTAGGATGTTTCTGTCAATCTTAATTGAAGCGATACTAAGATTCCATATGATAGTTATCTCCCATTTTTATATTTGACATAAGTGATATAAGAATGTAACTCAATAACCATAAGAAATAGAGAACTAGGGTATCTTGAGTTGACGTCCTTGAACCACCACAAAGTAAAGAGTAAGGTCAAGGTCTTTTTTGTTAACTTTGACTTTGATTATGTGTGTAATTTATCTTTTACTATAACACCTAGATATAAATAAAGACAACAGTAGTAAACCGCTGTTCAAAAGTCATAAATCGTTTCAGAGAAAATAATTTCGAGTTACAAACTAAAATCGAGGGAATACATCAACTGTAAGATAATAAGTACAGAACCACAACCTTCATCTTTGTTTCATATATGTTTATACAAAATTTAAAGTAAATAGAATATACAAAAGTCATATAACAATTTGTTGACCATACTGAAGTTGCTTTAGTTTTTCGTTGCATTTGTCTTATGATGTTACCGTAAATTTGATATCTTTAATATATTTTTCAATGTGATCTGATTTACAACTAATTACTCATCAACTATCTGTTTCCCCGATCGAATATTTTACACAAACCAAACCAAAAAACTGTAGGGGATCCCAGGTGATTTGGGTAATCAGATGCTGTTCAACTTGTGATATCCGTTGGAATATTCTATGTGTTCGTTCCTCCAAGGTAAGGCATTTTCTTGAATAATAAAACAGAAAGGATGGAATGAATCATGAGTCAAAGTCTCTCTATATATACAAAACATTTAACCATTTAACCAATAGACATTTTTCGAAGAACATAGCATGTGATGCATGATTTCCTCTCAAAGTGAAAGTGTGAACATCAAAATAGATACATGTCACAGTAGAAGTTTGTCCATTGGTTGCGAGCAGTAAGTCTCTCTAATATTATGTCATATTGCCTTTACTTAAATAGTGTTAGTGTTTATATCTTAATTGTATTACGCAAAATATACTATATTTTAAAAGTAGAAATACACTTAACAAGTTTTAGGTGTTTTAGAATGGACAGTTATTGAAAAGGTTACTGATTATGGACAAAACGTAACATTATTTTGCAATGTGTCAAACTGCTGTCCACAATATGCAGGGTGGGATAGGTGGACTCCAGCACAACGCACACTGTTTATAGATGTCAAAACAGGAAGGCCCAATAGAAAATATGACGGAAAGGTTGTCGAAGGTGGATATACATTAATCATACAAAATCTTACTAAAAATGATTTAAATGTTTCGTATTCCTGCTTGTATGGGGCCTCATTTGGAGAAAGAAAATTCCTACTGGAAGAGGATGCTTTCACATGTATGTACAATCATTTGATATAGACAAGTCTGACAGATACGATTTTCTAAACATGAACAAAGTCAATAAGATAGCCTCAAGGACAAATCTGTTTTATTACATACTAGTATACAAAACATTGTGTAAAAGAAAAGCGAAAGATATTTCATAGTTAGCAATTTAAAATAATGTTCTACATCATTATTTTATAAAACAATATCAACTTATGAATCAACCTATACCGTATAGTCAGCTATAAAAGGCCCTGCAATGACAAAATAGGAGTTTTTTCAAACGAAAAAATCAACGGCGTGATTCATGAAAAAAGCATTAAGTTATAAAGTCTTAAGAAAATAAATGAAATATAACTGTTTATGAAAAAAATATATTTTGCTCTTTTCATTAAAACACATAAATATCGAAGAGTAATAGGCTACTGGTGGGATTATGCATGTTTGTGAGCGCTTAAACCTTTATTTTAGGGGTTCAAGAGGTCTGACAACATTTAATTTGAGCAGGTTGTTTGTGTGAGTGTTCTGTATTATCATTCAATTATATTATTACTTGATTATTTCATTGCAGACATAAGTTCAACACAACCCAATGTTCTTCCTGATAAAAGTATTTTTTCTGAAGGTGAAATGTAAGTGAGAAGTAATTCTTTATTATTTATTGTTTTTATTATATTTCTTAAAAATATTATATACATAAATGTAAAATAAATCCTATAGGTGGAGCTATGTAACTAACAGTATCAGACCATGATGGATAGATTAATTTTTATATTTTAAGCTTTTGTTATTCACAACGCTGGTTGTGTTTTTTTTACATGTCATTGTCAGATAGTCTTTAACCCACGAGTTTGAAAAATTCTGTGATATCTCTAACTCTCCTTTTCTAACCACGCTAAAGTACGTCCATTATTCATAGTTCATTATTCAAAATTCAATAATGAATAATGAAATAGTTCACTATTTACTATTCAATATTAAAAAAATGAATAATGAATAATAAAATAGTTAATGTTTCATTATTCAACTTGAAGCGGTGAATAGTGAAATAGAAATAAAAAAAAATGACCGTGACACTATATATCCCGTAATTCTAAATTCGTTATTTTGATGTTATCTAACAAATATTCAAATTAATATAAGAAAATAGAATAAAAACTCTTTAGATTTATAATTTTATTCATTTATTTAGTTTCGGAGGATAAACCAGTTGTTTTTTTCTAACTATTTTTAACAGAAATTCCTTGATTCAATGTATGGACGATCTGAATACCTAAACATATATCAAAATTGAAATACTCTCCGTGGTATTTTTTTCTATTTTTCAATGAACCTTTTCTATTCTTCATCCTTTAATTATAGACTTAACATGTCGAGGGTGACGCAATGACCATTAGAGGGGTTGCAGAGGACCTATATGCAAAACTACGCGTGGAAATTAAGAAATAGCCAATTTTGAATAATGCAATGGATATTTTAAATAATGGAGTGGACTGTTGCGACCCTTTAGCCCCTAATTATTGATCAACCTTATACCTCATTCGAAAGCTTATTAAGAGAGGAACAAACGATATATATATAGTCAATATGTTCCGCAACGCATATTAAAGTAGTAACGAAGGACCTAAACATCCAAATAAGCTTTCACATTAAGAAATAGCTGATTTTTAATAATGGAATGGACTGCTGCAAGCCGTCAGCCCTCAAACAAGGCAATGTATACACCAAATGAAAGCTTATTGATAGAGGAATAAAGTTAGAAAAAGCGATATCTACCGCAAAAATACCCCGTGAAAATAATATAATACAAATTTTTGAATAATGAAAGCTTTTGTAAGATTATCAAGATAGGAACAAAAGGTATATAGTCAATATGTTCCGCAACGCAAATTAGAGGAGTAACGAAGGACTTAAATATCGAAATACGCGAGAACATTGAGAAAAAGCTTATTTTGAATAATAGAATAGACTGCTGCTACCCGTCAGCTCCTAATTAAGGAATTAATTATTCACCAAACTAAAGCTTATTGATAGAGGAATACACTGAGTATAAACGATATGTGCCGAAATGACCATAAGAGCGGTTACGGAAAACCTAAATGCCAAAATACGAGTGAAAATTAAGAAAATAGACAATTTGAATAATGCAATGGACTGTTAGGACCCTTTAGTCCCTAATTACAGATATACCCTATACATCATTCGAATGCTTATTAAGAGAGGAACAAAAGATATATATAGTCAATATGTTCCGCAACGCATATTACAAGAGTAACAAAGGACCTTAACATCGAATTACGCGTGAACATTAAGAAATAGCTGATTTCGAATAATGGAATGGACTGCTGCAACCCGTCAGCTACTAATTAAGGAACATATTATACCCCAAATTGAACTTTATTGAAAGAGGAATAAACTGAGTATAAACTATATATGCCGCAATGACCATTAGAGCGGTTACGGAGGACCTATATGCCAAAATACGCGTGAAAATTAAGAAATAGCCAATTTTGAAACATTAAATGGATATTTCGAATAATTGAATGGACTGCTAGGTTCCTTTAGACCCTAATTATAGATATACCTTATACTTCATTCGAAATCTTATTAAGAAAGGAACAAAAATATATAGTCAATATGTTCCGCAACGGATATTAGAGGAGTAACGATGAACTTAAATATCGAAATAGCGTGAACTTGAGAAATAGCTTATTTTGAATAATGGAATGGACTGCTGCAACCCGTCAGCTCCTTATTAAGGAAAAAATTATACACTTAAATCAAAGTTTATTGATAGAAAAATAAACTGAGTATAAACAATACGAGCTGCAATGACCATTAGGAACTGACCTAAATGCCAAAATACGCAAAAAAATAAAGAAATAGCCAATTTTGAATAATGAAATGGATATTTTGAATAATTGAATGGACTGCTGCGACCCTTTAGCACCTAGTTATAAACATAACTGATACCTAATTCGAAGGCTTATCAAGAGGGGAACAAAAGGTATATAGACAATATGTTCCGCAATGCATATTATCAGTAACGAAGGACATAAACATCGAAATATGCGTGAACATTGAGAAATACATGTACATTATACACACTGTCTTCAAAGCACTTGATGTTGTAGAAAAATCCCGACGGCGTGTGCTTCTGGTAGGCTTTGATGTGTGGTTTTGCGTTCTCATCGTCCGTCAGTTGCATGATCTCCTGCGAGTTGATTCTACGTCTTTCCTCCAACTTTTGTGCAAAGTGGTGAACTATGTTTCCTAGCATCTCCACAACTCGATCTGCAGGGCTGCCGCGAGGTCGGGTTTAACCTTTTCGGTTAAGCACTCAAATCCGCGTACACCACAAACGAGACTCTCATCAAGTGGGCGTTGTTGTCAAAGGTCTGGTAGGTCCCTTCCTTGAGCAGCTTGATCTTGACAGCCTTGTGTATGACGCAAAATTCGTTGTGGGTCTCCGGGACTTTCTTGCTCTGAACGTGGATTTTAACACCTGTAGCACAGGTGGGTCTCACCTTTGTGGTCCAGAATCTGGCTCGACATTAGTCAGGACATATTTTTGATCCAGCATAAGTGCTTTCGCCCGTCGATCTCGATCAGCAGCAAGTTGGTGTCGCTGTCCAGCTGTTCGCCAACGTCTGAAATGCGCAGCGGGTATACTTTTTTGTCGTTTATTCCAAATACATTGACCATCATAGTGGAGTTGGCCTTCTCGAACTTGCCTATACCCTTTGAGGCTGACCAGGAACTTCATTCTTTCCAGATTGAGCTCTTCCTTCCCAGCGGTAATACCGTGTTATCCTGTCCATCTGTTTCAGGTCTACCTCGTCATGATGCAAGGCCAAAAGTATGGCCCACATAAAACACTCCTCGTCGTTATTTTTCACATAAATTACAGCCTTCTTGCTTTTTATCCACGCCGGTAAATCAACGTACTGTGACCCATTCAGTGGTCGGTGTTTGTTAATGTTGACTTAAAGTTTTACAATTGCCTTCAATGTCCAGCCACTTTTTTCAAAAGTCCATTCGGTAATCTTTTCTCCGATCTTTTCGTCCATCTCAACAGGGGTTTCAGCCAAGTCCCTGTTCTCTGTGAAATCTGGTTCCCCGAGTGGAAGTATCCCTCGGTCTCATCATCCGCCTTACCTGTTGTGTACTCTTTAATAAGGGGTTGGCAGGTCGCAGGAGTCCACTCCATTATTCGAAATCAGCTATTTCTCAGTGTTCACGGTCCTCCGTTACTCCCCTTATATGCGTTGCGAAACATATTGACTATATACCTTTTTCTTCCTCTCTTGATAAACTTACGAATGAGGTATAAGGTATATCTGTAGTTAGGGGCTGAAGGGTCCTAGCAGTCAATTCCATTATTCAAAATAACCATTTCATTATTCAAAATTGGCAACTGGTATTTCTTAATTTTCACGCGTACTTTGACATTTCGGTCCTCCATAACGCCTCTAATGGTCATAGAGGCACATATCTTTGATACTCTTTGATAGTTTATTCCTCTGTCAATAAGATTTAATTTGGTGTATATTTTTTCCCTTAATTAGGAGCTGACGGATTACAGCAGACCATTCCATTATTCAAAATAAGCCATTTCTCAATGTTGACACGTATTTCGATATTTAAGTCCTTCGTTACTCCTCTAATATCCGTTGCGCAACAAATTGAATATAAACCTTTTGTTCCGCTCTCGATAAGCTTTCGAAAGAGGTAGAAGGTATATCTATAATTATGGGCTAAAAGGTCGCAGCAGTCCATTCCATCATTCATAATATCCTTTTTATTATTAAAAATTGGCTATTTTTCATTTTCATGTGTATTTTTGCATTTAGGTCCTCCGTAACCGCCTTATGGTCATTGCGGCTCAAATTGTTTATATTTAGTTGATTCCACTATCAATCAGCTTTAATTGGTGTATAAATTTTGCTTTGATTAGGGGCTGAATAGTTGAAGCAGTCCTTTCCATTATTCCAAATATTTTATTTCTTAATTTCAAGCATATTTCGATATTTACATGTAGGTCGTTCGTTAGTCCTCTTATATGCGTTGCGGAATACGTTGACTATATACATTTTCTTCCTCTCCTATAAGCTTTCGAATGAGGTAAAGGGTATATCTATATATAGGGACTAAAGAGTCGCAGCAGTCCATTCCATTATTCAAAATATCCATTTCAATATTCAAAATTGGCTATTTTTTACTTTTCACGCGTATTTTGGCATATAGGTTATCCGTAACCCCTCTAATTGTCATTGCGGAACATATTGTTTATATTCAGTTTGTTCCTCTATCAATAAGCTTTAATTTCGTGTATAAATTTTGCCTTGAATAGGGGCTGAAGAGTTGAAGAAGTCTATTCCATTATTTCAAATAAGCTATTTCTTAATGTTCAAGCGTACTTCGATATTTAGGTCCTTCGTTACTCCTCTAATATGCATTGCGGAACATGTTAACTACATACCTTTTGTTCCTCACATTATAATCTTTCGAATGAGGTATAAGGTATATCTATATATAGGGCCTAAAGAGTCGCAGCAGTCCATTCCATTATTCAAAATATCGATTTCATTATTCAAAATTGACTATTTCTTAATTTTCACGCGTATTTTGGCATATAGGTCCTCCGTAACCCCTATAATGATCATTGCGTCACATATCCTTTATACTCAGTTTGTTCCTCTATCAATAAGCTTTAATTTGGTGTATAAATTTTAGCTTGATTAGGGGCTGAAGAATTGAAGCAGTCCATACCATTGTTCAAACTAGGCTATTTCTTAATGTTCAAGCGTATTTCGTATTTAGGTCCTTCGTTACTCCTCAAATATGCTTTGCGGAATATGTTGACTATATACCTTTCGTTCGTCTCGTTATAAGCTTTCGAATAAGGTATATGGTATATCTATATATAGGGGCTAAATGTCGGAGCAGTCCATTCCATTATTCAAAATATCCATTTCATTATTCATAATATCCATTTCATTATTCAAAATTGGCTATTTCTTAATTTTCACGCATATTTTGGCATCTAGGTCCTCCGTTACCCCTCTAATGGTCATTGCGGCACTTACCGTTTATACTCAGTTTGTTCCACTATCAATAAGCTTTAATTTGGTGTATACATTTTGCCTTGATTAAGGGCTGAAGAGTTGAAGCACTCCATTCCATTGTTTAAAATAAGCTATTTCTTAATGTGTAAGCGTATTTCGATATTTAGGTCCTTCGTTACTCCTCTAGTATGCGTTCCGGAACATGTTGATTATATACCTTTTGTTCCTCTTGTTATAAGCTTTCGGATGAGGTATAAGGTATATCTATATATTGGGGCTAAAGAGTCGCAGCAGTCCATTCCATTATTCAAAATGTCCATTTCATTATTCGTAATTGGCTATTTCTTAATTTTCACGCGTATTTTGGCATATTGGTCCTCCGTAACCCCTCTTATGGTCATTGCTGCACATATCGTTTATGCTCCGTTTGTTCCTCTATCAATAAGCTTTAATTTGATGTATAAATTTTAACTTGATTAAGGGCTGAAGAGTTGAAGCAGTCCATTTCATTGTTCAAAATAAGCTATTTCTTCATGTTCAAGCGTATTTCGATAGTTAGGTCCTCCGTTACTCCTCTAATATGCGTTGCGGAATATGTTGACTATATATCTTTAGTTCCTCTCGTTATAAGCTTTCGAATAAGGTATAAGGTATATCTATATATAGAGGCTAAATGTCGCAGCTGTCCATTCCATTATTCAAAATATCCATTTCATTGTTCATAATTTCCATTTCATTATTCAAAATTGGCTATTTCTTAATTTTCACGCATATTTTGGCATTAAGGTCCTCCGTAACACCTCTAATGGTCAATGCGGTACATACCGTTTATACTCAGTTTGTTCCACTATCAATAAGCTTTAATTTGGTGTATACATTTTGCCTTGATTAAGGGCTGAAAAGTTGAAGCAGTCCATTCCATTGTTTAAAATAAGCTATTTCTTTATGTTTAAGCGTATTTCGATATTTATGTCCTTCGTTACTCCTCTAAAATGCGTTGCGGAACATGTTGATTATATACCTTTTGTTCCTCTTGTTATAAGCTTTCGGATGAGGTATAAGGTAAATCTATATATGGGGGCTAAAGAGTCGCAGCAGTCCATTCCATTATTCAAAATGTCCATTTCATTTTTCGTAATTGGTTATTTCTTAATTTTCACGCGTATTTTGGCATATAGGTCCTCCGTAACCCCTCTAATGGTCATTGCGGCACATATTGTTTATACTCAGTTTGTTCCTCTATCAATGAGCTTTAATTTGATGTATAAATATAGCTTGATTAGGGGCTGAAGAATTGAAGCAGTCCATACCATTGTTCAAAATAGGCTATTTCTTAATGCTCAAGCGTATTTCGTATTTAGGTCCTTCGTTACTCCTCTAATATGCATTGCGGAATATGTTGACTATATACCTTTTGTTCCTCTCGTTATAAGCTTTGGAATAAGGTATGAGGTATATCTATATATAGGGGCTAAATGTCGCAGCAGTCCATTCCATTATTCAAAATATCCATTTCATTATTCATAATATCAATTTCATTATTCAAAATTGGCTATTTCTTAATTTTAACGCAAATTTTGGCATATAGGTCCTCCGTAACCCCTATAATGGTCAATGCGGCACAAACCGTTTATACTCAGTTTGTTCCACTATCAATAAGCTTTAATTTGGTGTATACATTTTGCCTTGATTAAGGGCTGAAGAGTTGAAGCCGTCCATTCCGTTGTTTAAAATAAGCTATTTCTTAATGTTTAAGCGTAGTTCGATATTAAGTTCCTTCGTTACTCCTCTAAAATGCATTGCGGAACATGTTGATTATATACCTTTTGTTCCTCTTGTTATAAGCTTTCGGGTGAGGTATAAGGTAAATCTATATATGGGGGCTAAAGAGTCGCAGCAGTCCATTCCATTATTCAAAATGTCCATTTCATTTTTCGTAATTGGTTATTTCTTAATTTTCACGCGTATTTTGGCATATAGGTCCTCCGTAACCCCTCTAATGGTCATTGCGGCACATATTGTTTATACTCAGTTTGTTCCTCTATCAATGAGCTTTATTTTGATGTATAAATATAGCTTGATTAGGGGCTGAAGAATTGAAGCAGTCCATACCATTGTTCAAAATAGGCTATTTCTTAATGCTCAAGCGTATTTCGTGTTTAGATCCTTCGTTACTCCTCTAATATGCGTTGCGAAATATGTTGACTATATACCTTTTGTTCCTCTCGTTATAAGCTTTGGAATAAGGTATGAGGTATATCTATATATAGGGGCTAAATGTCGCAGCAGTCCATTCCATTATTCAAAATATCCATTTCATTATTCATAATATCCATTTCATTATTCAAAATTGGCTATTTCTAAATTTTAACGCAAATTTTGGCATATAGGTCCTCCGTAACCCCTCTAATGGTCAATGCGGCACATACCGTTTATACTCAGTTTGTTCCACTATCAATAAGCTTTAATTTGGTGTATACATTTTGCCTTGATTAAGGGTTGAAGAGTTGAAGCCGTCCATTCCGTTGTTTAAAATAAGCTATTTCTTAATGTTTAAGCGTAGTTCGCTATTTAGGTCCTTCGTTACTCCTCTAATATGCGTTGCGGAACATGTTGATTATAAACCTTTTGTTTCTCTTGTTATAAGTTTTTGGATGAGGTATAAGGTATATCTATATATGGGGGCTAAAGAGTCGCAGCAGTCCGTTCCTTTATTCAAAATGTCCATTTCATTATTCGTAATTTGCTATTTCTTAATTTTCACGCGTATTTCGGCATATAAGTCCTCCGTAACCCCTCTAATGGTCATTGCTGCACATATCGTTTATGCTCCGTTTGTTCCTCTATCAATCAGCTTTAATTTGATGTATGAATTTTAACTTGATTAGGGGCTGAAGAGTTGAAGCAGTCCATGTCATTGTTCAAAATAAGATATTTCTTAATGTTCAAGCGTATTTCGATAGTTAGGTCCTTCGTTACTCCTCTAATATGCGTTGCGGAATATGTTCACTATATATCTTTAGTTCCTCTCGTTATAAGCTTTCGAATAAGGTATATGGTATATCTATATATAGGGGCTAAATGTCGCAGCAGTCCATTCCATTATTCAAAATATCCATTTCATTATTCATAATATCCATTTCATTATTCAAAATTGGCTATTTCTTAATTTTCACGCATATTTTGGCATCTAGGTCCTTCGTTACCCCTCTAATGGTCATTGCGGCACATACCGTTTATACTCAGTTTGTTCCACTATCAATAAGCTTTAATTTGGTGTATACATTTTGCCTTGATTAAGGGCTGAAGAGTTGAAGCACTCCATTCCATTGTTTAAAATAAGCTATTTCTTAATGTTTAAGTGTAGTTCGATATTTAGTTCCTTCGTTACTCCTCTAATATGCATTGCGGAACATGTTGATTATATACCTTTTGTTTCTCTTGTTATAAGTTTTCGGATGAGGTATAAGGTATATCTATATATGGGGGCTAAAGAGTCGCAGCAGTCCATTCCATTATTCAAAATGTCCATTTCATTATTCAAAATATCCATTTCATTATTTAAAATATCCATTTCATTATTCAAAATTGACTATTTCTTAATTTTCACGCATATTTTGGCATATAGGTCCTCCGTAACCCCTCTAATGGTCATTGCGGCACATACCGTTTATACTCAGTTTGTTCCACTATCAATAAGCTTTAATTTGGTGTATACATTTTGCCTTGATTAGGGGCTGAAGAGCTGAAGAAGTCCATTAAATTGTTTAAAATAAGCTATTTCTTAATATTTAAGCGTAGTTCGATATTTAGGTCCTTCGTTACTCATCTAATATGCGTTGCGGAACATGTTGATTATATACCTTTTGTTTTCTTGTTATCAGCTTTCGGGTGAGGTATAAGGTATATCTATATATGGGGGCTAAAGAGTCGCAGCAGTCCATTCCTTTATTCAAAATGTCCATTTCATTATTCGTAATTGGCTATTTCTTAATTTTCACGCGTATTTCGGCATATAAGTCCTCCGTAACCCCTCTAATGGTCATTGCTGCACATATCGTTTATGCTCCGTTTGTTCCTCTATCAATAAGCTTTAATTTGATGTATGAATTTTAACTTGATTAGGGGCTGAAGAGTTGACGCAGTCCATTTCATTGTTCAAAATAAGCTATTTCTTAATGTTCAAGCGTATTTCGATAGTTAGGTCCTTCGTTACTCCTCTAATATGCGTTGCGACATATGTTGACTATATATCTTTAGTTCCTCTCGTCATAAGCTTTCGAATAAGGTATAAGGTATATCTATATATAGGGGCTAAATGTCGCAGCAGTCCATTCCATTATTCAAAATATCCATTTCATTATTCATAATATCCATTTCATTATTCAAAATTGGCTATTTCTTAATTTTCAAGTATATTTTGGCATATAGGTCCTCCGTAACCCCTCTAAGGGTCATTGCGGTACATACCGTTTATACTCAGTTTGTTCCACTATCAATAAGCTTTAATTTGGTGTATACATTTTGCCTTGATTAAGGGCTGAAGAGTTGAAGCCGTCCATTCCGTTGTTTAAAATAAGCTATTTCTTAATGTTTAAGCGTAGTTCGATATTTAGGTCCTTCGTTACTCCTCTAAAATGCGTTGCGGAACATGTTGATTATATACCTTTTGTTCCTCTTGTTATAAGCTTTCGGATGAGGTATAAGGTAAATCTATATATGGGGCTAAAGAGTCGCAGCAGTCCATTCCATTATTCAAAATGTCCATTTCATTTTTCGTAATTGGTTATTTCTTAATTTTCACGCGTATTTTGGCATATAGGTCCTCCGTAACCCCTCTAATGGTCATTGCGGCACTTATTGTTTATAATCAGTTTGTTCCTCTATCAATGAGCTTTAATTTGATGTATAAATATAGCTTGATTAGGGGCTGAAGAATTGAAGTATTCCATACCATTGTTCAAAATAGGCTATTTCTTAATGCTCAAGCGTATTTCGTATTTAGGTCCTTCGTTACTCCTCTAATATGCGTTGCGGAATATGTTGACTATATACCTTTTGTTCCTCTCGTTATAAGCTTTGTAATAAGGTATGAGGTATATCTATATATAGGGGCTAAATGTCGCAGCAGTCCATTCCATTATTCAAAATATCCATTTTATCATTCATAATATCCATTTCATTATTCAAAATTGGCTATTTCTTAATTTTAACGCAAATTTTGGCATATAAGTCCTCCGTAACCCCTCTAAGGGTCATTGCGGTACATACCGTTTATACTCAGTTTGTTCCACTATCAATAAGCTTTAATTTGGTGTATACATTTTGCCTTGATTAAGGGCTGAAGAGTTGAAGCCGTCCATTCCGTTGTTTAAAATAAGCTATTTCTTAATGTTTAAGCGTATTTCGATATTTATGTCCTTCATTAATCCTCTAATATGCGTTGCGGAACATATTGATTATATACCTTTTGTTCCTCTTGTTATAAGCTTTCGGATGAGGTATAAGGTAAATCTATATATGGGGGCTAAAGAGTCGCAGCAGTCCATTCCATTATTCAAAATGTCCATTTCATTATTCAAAATATCCATTTCATTATTTAAAATATCCATTTCATTATTCAAAATTGGCTATTTCTTAATTTTCACGCATATTTTGGCATATAGGTCCACCATAACCCTTCTAATGGTCATATATAAACCTTTTGTTCCTCTCGTTATAAGCTTTCGAATGAAGTAGAAGGTCTATCGATTTATAGCGGCTTAAGAGTCGCAGCAGTCCCTTCCATTATTCATAATATCCATTTCATTATTCAAAATTGGCTATTTTTTAATTTTCACGCGTATTTTGGCATATAGGTCTTCCGTAACCCTTCTAATGGTCATTGCGGCACATATCGTTTATACTCAGTTTGTTCCTCTATCAATAATCTTTAATATGGTGTATAAATGTTGGCTTGAATAGGGGCTGAAGAGTTAAAGCTATCCATTCCATTGTTCAAAATAAGCTATTTCTTAATGTTTAAGTGTATTTCGATATTTACGTCCCTCGTTACTCCTCTAATATTCGCTGCAGAACATGTTTACTAGATACCTTTTGTTCCTCTCGTTATAAGCTTTCGAATGAGGTATAAGGTATATCTATATATAGTAGATAAAGAGTCGCAGCAGTCCATTCTATTTTTCAAAATATGCATTTCATTATTCAAAATTGGCTATTTCTTAATTTTCACGCATATTTTGGCATATAGGTCCTCCATAACCCTTCTAATGGTCATTGCGGCACATATCGTTTATACTCAGGTTGTTCCTCTATCAATAAGCTTTAATTTGGTGTATAAATTTTGGCTTGATTAGGGGCTGAAGAGTTAAAGCTATCCATTCCATTGTTCAAAATAAGCTATTTCTTAATGTTCAAGCGTATTTCGATATTTAGGTCCTTCATTACTCCTCTTATATGCGTTGAGGAACATGTTGACTATAAACCTTTTGTTCCTCTCGTTATAAGCTTTCGAATGAAGTAGAAATTCTATCTATTTATAGCGGCTTAAGAGTCGCAGCAGTCCCTTTCATTATTCATAATATCCATTTCATTATTCAAAATTGGCTATTTCTTAATTTTCACGCGTATTTTGGCATATAGGTCCTCCGTAACCCTTCCAATGGTCATTGCGGCACATATCGTTTATACTCAGTTTGTTCCTCTATCAATAATCTTTAATATGGTGTATAAATGTTGGGTTGAATAGGGGCTGAAGAGTTAAAGCTATCCATTCCATTGTTCAAAATAAGCTATTTCTTAATGTTTAAGTGTATTTCGATATTTAGGTCCCTCGTTACTCCTCTTATATTCGCTGCAGAACATGTTTACTAGATACCTTTTGTTCCTCTCGTTATAAACTTTCGAATGAGGTATAAGGTATATCTATATATAGTAGATAAAGAGTCGCAGCAGTCCATTCTATTTTTCAAGATATGCATTTCATTATTCGTTATTGGCTATTTCTTAATTTTCACGCGTATTTTGGCATATAGGTCCTCTGTAACCCCTCTAATGGTCATTGCGGCACATATCGTTTAGTCTGACTTTGTTCCTCTATCAATAAGCTTTAATTTGGGACATCAATTTTGGCTTGATTAGGGAAGGAAGATTGAAGCAGTCCATTTCATTGTTCAAAATAAGCTGTTTCTTAATGTTCAAGCGTATTTCGATATTTAGGTCCTTCGTTACTCCTCTAATATGCGTTGCAGAACATGTTGATTATATACCTTTTGTTACTCTCGTTATAAGCTTTCGAATGAGGTATAAGGTATATCTATATATTGAGGATAGAGAGTCGCAGCAGTCCATTCCATTTTCAAAATATCCATTTCATTATTCAAAATTGGCTATTTCTTAATTTTCACGCGTATTTTGGCATATAGGTCCGCTGTAACCCCTTTAATAGTTATTGTACCACATATCGTTTATACTCAGTTTGCTCCTCTATCAATAGGCTTTAATATGGTGTATAAATTTTGGCTTGATTAGAGGCTCAAGAGTTGATGCAGTCCAGTCCATTGTTCATAATAAGCTATTTCTTAATGTTCAAGCGTATTAAGATGTTTAGGTCCTTCCTTACTCCTCTAATATGCGTTGCAGAACATGTTGACTATATACCTTTTGTTTCTCTCGTTATAAGCTTTCGAATGAGGTAAAAAGTATATCTATATATAGGGACTAAAGAGTCGCAGCAGTCCATTCCATTATTCAAAATATCCGTTTCATTTAATATCCATTTCATTATTCAAAATATCCATTTCATTATTCAAAATATCCATTTCATTATTCAAAATTGGCTATTTCTTAATTTTCACGCGTATTTTGGCACATAAGTCCTCCGTAACCTCTCTAATGGTCATTGCGGCACATATCGTATATACTCAGAATGTTCCTCTAGCAATAAGCTTTAATTCGGTGTATACATTCGTTGCGGAACATGTTGACCATATACCTTTTGTTCCTCTAATTAAAAGCTTTCGAATGAGGTATACGGTATATCTATATATAGGGTATAAATGTCACAGCAGTCCATTCCATTATTCAAAATTGCCCATTTCTTAATTTTCACGCGTATTTTGGCATATAGGTCCTCCGTAACCTGTCTAATGGTCATTGTGGCACATATCGTTTATACTCAGTTTGTTCCTCTAGCAATAAGCTTTAATTCGGTGTATATATTTTGCCTTGATTATGGGCTGAAGAGTTGAAGCAGTCCAATCCATTGTTCAAAATAAGCTATTTCTTAATGTTCAAGCGTATTTCGATATTTAGGTCCTTCGTTACTCCTCTAATATGCATCGCAGATGATGTTGACTATATACCTTTTGTTCCTCTCGTTATAAGCTTTCGAATGAGGTATAAGGTATATCTATATATAGCGACTAAAGAGTCGCAGCAGTACATTCAATTATTGAAAATATTCATTTCATTGTTCAAAATTGGCTATGTCTTAATTTTCACGCGTATTTTGGCATATAGATCCTCCGTAACCCCTCTAATGGTCATTGAGGCACATATTGTTTATACTCAGTTTGTTCCTCTATCAATAATTTTTAATTTGGTGTATAAATGTTGGCTTGATTAGGGGCTGAAGAGTTGAATCAGTCCATTCCATTGTTCAAAATAAGCTATTTCTTAATGTTCAAGCGTATTTCGATATTTAGGTCCCTCGTTACTCCTCTTATATGCGTTGAGAAGCATGTTGACTATAAACCTTTTGTTCCTCCCGTTATAAGCTTTCAATGAAGTAGAAGGTATATCTATATACAGGGCTAAAGATTCGCAGCAGTTTATTCGATTTTTCAAAATATCCATTTCATTATTCAAAATTGGCTATTTATTAATTTTCACGCGTATTTAGGCATATAGGTCCTCCGTAACCCCTCTAATGGTCATTGCGGCGTATATCGTTTATACTCAGTTTGTTCCTCTATCAATAAGCTTTAATTGGTGTGTATATTTTGGCTTGATTAGGGGCTGAAGAGTTGAAGCAGTCCATTTCATTGCTCAAAATAAGCTATTTCTTAATGTTCAAGCATATTTCGATATTTAGGTCCTTCGTTACTCCTCTTATATGCGTTGATAAAGATTTTGATTATATACCTTTTGTTCCTCTCGTTATAAGCTCTCAAATGAAGTATAAGATATATATATATAGGGGATAAAGAGTCGCAGCAATCCATTCCATTATTCAAAATATCCATTTCATTATTCAAAATTGGCTATTTCTTAATTTTCGCGCGTATTTTGGCATATAGGTCCTCTGTAACCCCTCTAATGGTCATTGCGGCACATATCGTTTATACTCAGTTTGTTCCTCTATCAATAAGCTTTAATTTGGTGTATAAATTTTGCCTTGATTAGGGGCTGAAGAGTTGAAGCAGTCCATTCCATTGTTCAAAATAAGCTATTTCTTAATGTTCAAGTGTATCTCGATATTTAGGTCCTTCGTTACTCCTCTAATATGCGTTGCGGAACATGTTAACTATATACCTTTTGTTCCTCTCGTTATCAGCTTTCAAATGAAGTATAAGATATATATATATAGGGGATAAAGAGTCGCAGCAATCCATTCCATTATTCAAAATATCCATTTCATTATTCAAAATTGGCTATTTCTTAATTTTCACCCATATTTTGGCATATAAGTCCTCCGTAACCCCTCTAATGGTCAATGCAGCACATACCGTTTATACTCAGTTTGTTCCACTATCAATAAGCTTTAATTTGGTGTATACATTTTGCCTTGATAAAGGGCTGAAGAGTTGAAGCAGTCCATTCCATTATTTAAAATAAACTATTTCTTAATGTTTGAGCGTATTTCGATATTTATGTCCTTCATTACTCCTCTAATATGCGTTGCGGAACATGTTGATTATATACCTTTTGTTCCTCTTGTTATAAGCTTTCGGATGAGGTAGAAGGTATATCTATATATGAGGGCTAAAGAGTCGCAGCAGTCCATTCCATTATTCAAAATGTCCATTTCATTATTCAAAATATCCATTTCATTATTTAAAATATCCATTTCATTATTCAAAATTGACTATTTCTTAATTTTCACGCATATTTTGGCATATAGGTCCTCCGTAACCCCTCTAATGGTCATTGCGGCACATACCGTTTATACTCAGTTTGTTCCACTATCAATAAGCTTTAATTTGGTGTATACATTTTGCCTTGATTAGGGGCTGAAGAGTTGAAGCAGTCCATTCCATTGTTTAAAATAAGCTATTTCTTAATGTTTAAGCGTAGTTCGATATTTAGGTCATTCGTTACTCCTCTAATATGCGTTGCGGAACATGTTGATTATATACCTTTTGTTTTCTTGTTATCAGCTTTCGGATGAGGTATAAGGTATATCTATATATGGGGGCTAAAAAGTCGCAGCAGTCCATTCCATTATTCAAAATGTCCATTTCATTATTCAAAATATCCATTTCATTATTTAAAATATCCATTTCATTATTCAAAATTGACTATTTCTTAATTTTCACGCATATTTTGGCATATAGGTCCTCCGTAACCCCTCTAATGGTCATTGCGGCACATACCGTTTATACTCAGTTTGTTCCACTATCAATAAGCTTTAATTTGGTGTATACATTTTGCCTTGATTAGGGGCTGAAGAGTTGAAGCAGTCCATTCCATTGTTTAAAATAAGCTATTTCTTAATGTTTAAGCGTAGTTCGATATTTAGGTCCTTCGTTACTCCTCTAATATGCGTTGCGGAACATGTTGATTATATACCTTTTGTTTTCTTGTTATCAGCATTCGGATGAGGTATAAGGTATATCTATATATGGGGGCTAAAGAGTCGCAGCAGTCCATTCCTTTATTCAAAATGTCCATTTTATTATTCGTAATTGGCTATTTCTTAATTTTCACGCGTATTTCGGCATATAAGTCCTCCGTAACCCCTCTAATGGTCATTGCTGCACATATCGTTTATGATCCGTTTGTTCCTCTGTCAATAAGCTTTAATTTGATGTATGAATTTTAACTTGATTAGGGGCTGAAGAGTTGACGCAGTCCATTTCATTGTTCAAAATAAGCTATTTCTTAATGTTCAAGCGTATTTCGATAGTTAGGTCCTTCGTTACTCCTCTAATATGCGTTGCGACATATGTTGACTATATATCTTTAGTTCCTCTCGTCATAAGCTTTCGAATAAGGTATAAGGTATATCTATATATAGGGGCTAAATGTCGCAGCAGTCCATTCCATTATTCAAAATATCCATTTCATTATTCATAATATCCATTTCATTATTCAAAATTGGCTATTTCTTAATTTTCAAGTATATTTTGGCATATAGGTCCTCCGTAACCCCTCTAAGGGTCATTGCGGTACATACCGTTTATACTCAGTTTGTTCCACTATCAATAAGCTTTAATTTGGTGTATACATTTTGCCTTGATTAAGGGCTGAAGAGTTGAAGCCGTCCATTCCGTTGTTTAAAATAAGCTATTTCTTTATGTTTAAGCGTAGTTCGATATTTAGGTCCTTCGTTACTCCTCTAAAATGCGTTGCGGAACATGTTGATTATATACCTTTTGTTCCTCTTGTTATAAGCTTTCGGATGAGGTATAAGGTAAATCTATATATGGGGCTAAAGAGTCGCAGCAGTCCATTCCATTATTCAAAATGTCCATTTCATTTTTCGTAATTGGTTATTTCTTAATTTTCACGCGTATTTTGGCATATAGGTCCTCCGTAACCCCTCTAATGGTCATTGCGGCACTTATTGTTTATCCTCAGTTTGTTCCTCTATCAATGAGCTTTAATTTGATGTATAGATATAGCTTGATTAGGGGCTGAAGAATTGAAGCAGTCCATACCATTGTTCAAAATAGGCTATTTCTTAATGCTCAAGCGTATTTCGTATTTAGGTCCTTCGTTACTCCTCTAATATGCGTTGCGGAATATGTTGACTATATACCTTTTGTTCCTCTTGTTATAAGCTTTGGAATAAGGTATGAGGTATATCTATATATAGGGGCTAAATGTCGCAGCAGTCCATTCCATTATTCAAAATATCCATTTCATTATTCATAATATCCATTTCATTATTCAAAATTGGCTATTTCTTAATTTTAACGCAAATTTTGGCATATAAGTCCTCCGTAACCCCTCTAATGGTCAATGCGGCACATACCGTTTATACTCAGTTTGTTCCACTATCAATAAGCTTTAATTTGGTGTATACATTTTGCCTTGATTAAGGGCTGAAGAGTTGAAGCCGTCCATTCCGTTGTTTAAAATAAGCTATTTCTTAATGTTTAAGCGTATTTCGATATTTATGTCCTTCATTAATCCTCTAATATGCGTTGCGGAACATGTTGATTATATACCTTTTGTTCCTCTTGTTATAAGCTTTCGGATGAGGTATAAGGTATATCTATATATGGGGGCAAAAGAGTCGCAGCAGTCCATACCATTATTCAAAAAGTCCATTTCATTATTCAAAATATCCATTTCATTATTTAAAATATCCATTTCATTATTCAAAATTGGCTATTTCTTAATTTTCACGCATATTTTGGCATATAGGTCCTCCATAACCCTTCTAATGGTCATTGCGGCACATATCGTTTATACTCAGGTTGTTCCTCTATCAATAAGCTTTAATTTGGTGTATAAATTTTGGCTTGATTAGGGGCTGAAGAGTTAAAGCTATCCATTCCATTGTTCAAAATAAGCTATTTCTTAATGTTCAAGCGTATTTCGATATTTAGGTCCTTCATTACTCCTCTTATATGCGTTGAGGAACATGTTGACTATAAACCTTTTGTTCCTCTCGTTATCAGCTTTCGAATGAAGTAGAAGGTCTATCTATTTATAGCGGCTTAAGAGTCGCAGCAGTCCCTTCCATTATTCATAATATCCATTTCATTATTCAAAATTGGCTATTTCTTAATTTTCACGCGTATTTTGGCATATAGATCCTCCGTAACCCCTCTAATGGTCATTGAGGCACATATTGTTTATACTCAGTTTGTTCCTCTATCAATAATCTTTAATTTGGTGTATAAATGTTGGCTTGATTAGGGGCTGAAGAGTTGAAGCAGTCCATTCCATTGTTCAAAATAAGCTATTTCTTAATGTTTAAGTGTATTTCGATATTTAGGTCCCTCGTTACTCCTCTAATATTCGCTGCAGAACATGTTTACTAGATACCTTTTGTTCCTCTCGTTATAAGCTTTCGAATGAGGTATAAGGTATATCTATATATAGTACATAAAGAGTCGCAGCAGTCCATTCTATTTTTCAAAATATGCATTTCATTATTCGTAATTGGCTATTTCCTAATTTTCACGCGTATTTTGGCATATAGGTCCTCTGTAACCCCTCTCATTGTCATTGCGGCACATATCGTTTAGTCTGAGTTTGTTCCTCTATCAATAAGCTTTAATTTGGGACATCAATTTTGGCTTGATTAGGGAAGGAAGATTGAAGCAGTCCATTTCATTGTTCAAAATAAGCTGTTTCTTAATGTTCAAGCGTATTTCGATATTTAGGTCCTTCGTTACTCCTCTAATATGCTTTGCAGAACATGTTGATTATATACCTTTTGTTACTCTCGTTATAAGCTTTCGAATGAGGTATAATGTATATCTATATATTGAGGATAAAGAGTCGCAGCAGTCCATTCCATTTTCAAAATATCCATTTCATTATTCAAAATTGGCTATTTCTTAATTTTCACGCGTATTTTGGCATATAGGTCCGCTGTAACCCCTTTAATAGTTATTGTACCACATATCGTTTATACTCAGTTTGCTCCTCTATCAATAGGCTTTAATATGGTGTATAAATTTTGGCTTGATTAGAGGCTCAAGAGTTGATGCAGTCCAGTCCATTGTTCATAATAAGCTATTTCTTAATGTTCAAACGTATTAAGATGTTTAGGTCCTTCCTTACTCCTCTAATATGCGTTGCAGAACATGTTGACTATATACCTTTTGTTTCTCTCGTTATAAGCTTTCGAATGAGGTAAAAAGTATATCTATATATAGGGGCTAAAGAGTCGCAGCAGTCCATTCCATTATTCAAAATATCCGTTTCATTTAATATCCATTTCATTATTGAAAATATCCATTTCATTATTCAAAATATCCATTTCATTATTCAAAATTGGCTATTTCTTAATTTTCACGCGTATTTTGGCACATAAGTCCTCCGTAACCTCTCTAATGGTCATTGCGGCACATATCGTATATACTCAGAATGTTCCTCTAGCAATAAGCTTTAATTCGGTGTATAAATTCGTTGCGGAACATGTGACAATATACCTTTTGTTCCTCTAATTAAAAGCTTTCGAATGAGGTATACGGTATATCTATATATAGGGTATAAATGTCACAGCAGTCCATTCCATTATTCAAAATTGCCCATTTCTTAATTTTCACGCGTATTTTGGCATATAGGTCCTCCGTAACCTGTCTAAGGATCATTGTGGCACATATCGTTTATACTCAGTTTGTTCCTCTAGCAATAAGCTTTAATTCGGTGTATACATTTTGCCTTGATTAGGGCTGAAGAGTTGAAGCAGTCCATTCCATTGTTCAAAATAAGCTATTTCTTAATGTTCAAGCGTATTTCGATATTTAGGTCCTTCGTTACTCCTCTAATATGCATTGCAGATGATGTTGACTATATACCTTTTGTTCCTCTTGTTATAAGCTTTCGAATGAGGTATAAGGTATATCTATATATAGCGACTAAAGAGTCGCAGCAGTACATTCAATTATTGCAAATATTCATTTCATTGTTCAAAATTGGCTATGTCTTAATTTTCACGCGTATTTTGGCATATAGATCCTCCGTAACCCCTCTAATGGTCATTGAGGCACATATTGTTTATACTCAGTTTGTTCCTCTATCAATAATCTTTAATTTGGTGTATAAATGTTGGCTTGATTAGGGGCTGAAGAGTTGAAGCAGTCCATTCCATTGTTCAAAATAAGCTATTTCTTAATGTTTAAGTGTATTTCGATATTTAGGTCCCTCGTTACTCCTCTTATATGCGTTGAGAAGCATGTTGACTATAAACCTTTTGTTCCTCTCGTTATAAGCTTTCAATGAAGTAGAAGGTATATCTATATACAGGGCTAAAGATTCGCAGCAGTTTATTCGATTTTTCAAAATATCCATTTAATTATTCAAAATTGGCTATTTATTAATTTTCACGCGTATTTAGGCATATAGGTCCTCCGTAACCCCTCTAATGGTCATTGCGGCGTATATCGTTTATACTCAGTTTGTTCCTCTATCAATAAGCTTTTATTTGGTGTGTATATTTTGGCTTGATTAGGGGCTGAAGAGTTGAAGCAGTCCATTTCATTGTTCAAAATAAGCTATTTCTTAATGTTCAAGCATATTTCGATATTTAGGTCCTTCGTTACTCTTCTTATATGCGTTGATAAAGATGTTGATTATATACCTTTTGTTCCTCTCGTTATAAGCTTTCAAATGAAGTATAAGATATATATATATAGGGGATAAAGAGTCGCAGCAATCCATTCCATTATTCAAAATATCCATTTCATTATTCAAAATTGGCTATTTCTTAATTTTCGCGCGTATTTTGGCATATAGGTCCTCTGTAACCCCTCTAATGGTCATTGCGGCACATATCGTTTATACTAAAATTGTTCCTCTATCAATAAGCTTTAATTTGGTGTATAAATTTTGCCTTGATTAGGGGCTGAAGAGTTGAAGCAGTCCATTCCATTGTTCAAAATAAGCTATTTCTTAATGTTCAAGTGTATCTCGATATTTAGGTCCTTCGTTACTCCTCTAATATGCGTTGCGGAACATGTTGACTATATACCTTTTGTTCCTCTCGTTATAAGCTTTCGGATGTGGTATAAGGTATCGCTATATATAGGGGCTAAAGAGTCGCAGTAGTCCATTCCATTATTCAAAATGTTCATTTTATTATTCGTAATTGCCTATTTCTTAATTTTCACGCCTATTTTGGCATATAGGTCCTCCGTAACCCTTCTAATGGTCATTGCGGCACATATCGTTTATACTCAGTTTGTTCCTCTATCAATAAGCTTTAATTTGGTGTATACATTTTGGCTTGATTAGGGGCTGAAGAGTTAAAGCTATCCATTCCATATTGTTCAAAATAAGCTATTTCTTAATGTTCAAGCGTATTTCGATATTTAGGTCCTTCGTTACTCCTCTTATATGCGTTGCGGAACATGTTGACTATAAACCTTTTGTTCCTCTCGTTATAAGCTTTTGAATGAAGTAGAAGGTCTATCTATTTATAGCGGCTAAAGAGTCGCAGCAGTCCCTTCCATTATACAAAATATTCATTTCATTATTAAAAATTGGCTATTTCTTAATTTTCACACGTATGTTGGCATATAGGTCCTCCGTAACCCCTCTAATTGTCCTTGCACCACATATTGTTTATACTCAGTTTGTTCCTCTATCAATAATCTTTAATTTGGTGTATAAATGTTGGCTTGATTAGGGGCTGAAGAGTTGAAGCAGTCCATTCCATTGTTCAAAATAAGCTATTTCTTAATGTTTAAGTGTATTTCGATATTTAGGTCCTTCGTTACTCCTCTAATATGCATTGCGGAACATTTTGACTATATACATTTTGTTCCTCTCGTTATAAGCTTTCGAATGAGGTATAAGGTATATCTATATATAGGGCCTAAAGATTCGGAGCAGTCCATTCCATTATTCAAAATATCCATTTCATTATTCAAAATTGGCTATTTCTTATATTTCACGCGTATATTGGCATATAGGTCCTCCGTAACCCCTCTAATGGTCATTGCGGCACATATCGTTTTAGCTCAGTTTTATCCTCTATCAATAAGATTTAATTTGATGTATAAATTTTAACTTGATTAGGTGCTGAAGAGTTGAAGCAGTCCATTCCATTTTTTCAAATACACTATTTCTTAATGTTCAAGCGTATTTCGATATTTAGGTCCTTCGTTACTCCTCTAATATGCATTGCGGAACATGTTGACTACAAACCTGTTGTTCCTCTCGTTACAAGCTTTCGAATGAGGTATAAGGTATATCTATATATAGGGCCTAAAGAGTCGCAGCAGTCCATTCCATTATTCAAAATATTCATTTCATTATTAAAAATTGGCTATTTTTTAATTTTCACGCGTATTTTGGCATATAGGTCCTCCGTAACCCCTCTAATTGTCTGTGCAGCACATATTGTTTATACTCATTTTGTTCCTCTATCAATAAGCTTTAATTTGGTGTATAAATTTTGTCTTGATTAAGGGCTGAAGAGTTGAGGCATTCCATACCATTGATCAAAATAAGCTATTTCTTAATGTTCAAGCGTATTTCGATATTTAGGTCCTTCGTTACTCCTCTAAAATGCGTTGCGGAACATGTTGACTATATACCTTTTGTTCCTTTCGTTATAAGCTTTTGAATGAGGTAAAAGGTATATCTATATCTATATTATATCGGTTAAAGAGTCACAGCAGTCCATTCCATTATTCAAAATATCCATTTCATTATTCAAAATTGGTTATTTCTTAATTTTCACCTGTATATATATTTTGGCATATAGGTCCTTCGTGACCCATCTAATGGTCATTGCGGAGCAAATTGTTTCTACTCAGTTTTATCCTCTATCAATAAGCTTTAATTTGGTGTATAAAATTTGCATTGATTGGGGGCTGAAGAGTTGAAGCAGTCCATTCCATTGTTTAAAATAAGCTATTTCTTAATGTTTAAGCGTATTTCGATATTTAGGTCCTTCGTTACTCCTCTAATATGCGTTGCGAAACATGTTGACAATATACCTTTTGTTCCTCTTGTTATAAGCTTTCGAATGAGGTATAAGGTATATCTATATATAGCGGCTAAAGAGTCGCACCAGTTCATTCCATTATTCATAATATCCATTTCATTATTCAAAATTGGCTATTTCTTTATTTTCACGCGTATCTTGGCATATAGGTCCTCCGTAACCCTTCTAATGGTTACTGCGGCACATATCGTTTATACTCAGTTTGATCCTCTATCAATAAGCTTTAATTTGATGTATACATTTTGCATTGATAAGGGGCTGAAGAGTTGAAGCAGTCCATTATATTGTTCAAAACAAGCTATTTCTTAATGTTCAAGTGAATTTCGATATTAAGGTCCTTCGTTACTCCTCTAATATGCGTTGCGAAACATGTTGACTATATATCTTTTGTTTTTCTCGTGACAATCTTTCGAATGAAGTATAAGGTATATCTACATATAGGGGCTAATGAGTCGCAGCAGTCCATTCCATTATTCAAAATATCCATTTCATTATTCAAAATTGGCTATTTCTTAATTTTCACGCGTGTTTTGGCATATAGGTCATCCGTAACCCCTCTAATGGTCATTGCGGCACATATCGTTTTAGCTCAGTTTGTTACTCTATCAATAAGCTTTAATTTGGTGTATACATTTTAACTTGATTAGGGGCTGAAGAGTTGAAGCAGTCCATTCGATTGTTCAAAATAAGCTATTTCTTAATGTTCAAGCGTATTTCGATATTTAGGTCCTTCGTTACTCCTCTAATATGCGTTGCGAAACATGTTGACAATATACCTTTTGTTCCTCTTGTTATAAGCTTTCGAATGAGGCATAAGGTATATCTATATATTGCGGCTAAAGAGTCGCAGCAGTCCATTCCATTATTCATAATATCCATTTCATTATTCAAAATTGGCTATTTCTTAATTTTCACGCGTATTTTGGCATATAGGTCCTCCGTAACCCCTCTAATGGTCATTGCTGCACATATCGTTTATGCTCAGTTTGTTCCTCTATCAATAAGCTTGAATTTGATGTATAAATTTTAACTTGATTAGGGGCTGAAGAGTTGAAGCAGTCCATTCCATTGTTTAAAATAAGCTATTTCTTAATGTTTAAGCGTAGTTCGATATTTATGTCCTTCGTTACTCCTCTAATATGCGTTGCAGAACATGTTGATTTATACCTTTTGTTCCTCTTGTTATAAGCTTTCGGATGAGGTATAAGGTATATCTATATATAGCGGCTAAAGAGTCGCAGCAGTCCATTCCATTATTCAAAATATCGATTTCATTATTCAAAATTGACTATTTCTTAATTTTCACGCGTATTTTGGCATATAGGTCCTCCGTAACCCCTATAATGGTCATTGCGTCACATATCGTTTATACTCAGTTTGTTCCTCTATCAATAAGCTTTAATTTGGTGTATAAATTGTAGCTTGATTAGGGGCTGAAGAATTGAAGCAGTCCATACCATTGTTCAAAGTAAGCTATTTCTTAATGTTCAAGCGTATTTCGATATTTAGGTCCTTCGTTACTCCTCTAATATGCGTTGCGGAACATGTTGACTATATACTTTTTGTTCCTCTCGTTATAAGCTTTCGAATGATGTATTAGTTATATCTATATATAGGGGCTAAAGAGTCGTAGCAGTACATTCCATTATTCAAAATATCCATTTTATTATTCAAAATTGGCTACTAGTATTTCTTAATTTTCACGCGTATTTTGGCATAGATAGGTCCTCCGTAACCCCTCTAATGGTCATTGCGGCGCAAATGACTTGTTATATCTGTTATTAAGGTGGTACCTAACACTTTCACTAAAACTAATTTGGCTCGTTTAATTTAAAAAAAATTTTGAAAAAGTATTTACTTTTACCATTTAAAAAAAAAAAAAAAATTTTTAAAAGATTGAACCAACCGTTTTATAAGAAAAATTACACTGGTCATATAGCAGTTTGACAAAAACTAATTTTGATCATTGACAAGCTGAATATTTCATTAACAATACAACGTCATTAAAACGTTTAGCTGATTTTACAAGGTATCTCCCTGTAGTGTTAGGTACCACCTTATAGGATGAAGAATAGCAAATGTCCAGTGAAAATTAAAATAAAAGATCACGTAGAGAATTTCAATTTTGATATATATGTTTTGGTATTTAGGTCGTCCATACATTGAACAAAGGAATTTCTGTTAAAAATAGTTAGGAAAACCCACTAGTTTGTCGTCCGAAACTAGGAACTAGATAAATAAATCAAATTAAAATTTTAAGAGTTTATTTACTTTTTCTGATATTAATTATTTTGAATTTTTGAAACACCAAAAAGACGAATTTAGAAATACGGGATATAGCTATAGTGTCACAGTCAATTTTTAAAAAAATTATTGCACTATTCACCGCTTCAACTTTAATAATGAAACATAAAATATTTCATTATTCAATATTCATCACTTAACATTGAATAGCGAACTATTTCATTATTCATTATTGAATTTTGAATAATGAAAAATAAATAATGGACGTACTTCAGCGCGGTCCTTTTCTAGAGATGAGACAACTATACCATATATGCAACACAGCCTCTTGAACAAATATCTATTTACAACGTCCATTACAATTTATTTTAGAGCTGCTTTAATAGCTGGTATTTTGGCGTTAGTGTCTTTTCCAATTTTTATTTATGTTTGGAGACGAAGAAAAAAAAGAAAGAAAGACAAAAGAAAAGTAAAACAAGGTATTTTATTTGACACAAACACATTACATGTAAAACGGAAAGTGCAGTTCAGTTCATGAAATTAGAGAAAAAGGAATACGGATATATATCATGATTTTTAACAACCGAAGTAAAGATGCATCTTATCTGGCTTGTAAAAAAAAAATTACGTGTGACAACATTTCTATAGATATAGGAAGATGTGGTGTGAGTGCCAATGAGACAACTCTCCATCAAGTAACAATTAAAAAAAAAGTAAACCATTATAGGTCAATGTACGGCCTTCATTTCTATAAATTGTTTACTATAAAATCATTGCAAAAAAATATACTTAGAATATATTATGTCTAAAATAATCAGAAACAAGGGCTCGAAATTTGAAAAAAAATAGACAAAGCTCGAGAGGTTGGCATATTGTATGATTTCCAGAGAATTTGTGTCACGAGTTATTGCTATATAGGTATTGTTAAGGGTATTAAGGCACAGTTTGCGCAAGGTATTGATAGGCGATGTGTTCAAAAATCTATAACTAGGTCTCTAAATTTTTAAAATTGGACTAACACAGTCGTTTTTTGTTTTTTGTTTTTTTTTTAATATATATATTTTTTTTTTTATTCTGAAGAACCTATGTTGATACAATGGTATTCAGAAATACATAGACAGTTCATATATAGTCGGTTCAGGGACATCAATAAAAATAATAATATGAAGTGGGGTGGAGATGGGGGTTGTCATTTGATAAGGCTATATAGGTATTTTTATGGATATACATGTTTGCGCGCGGTATTGAGAGGCAATAGATTCCAAAATCTGAAAAAAGGCTAAACAATTTAAAAAAAAAATGATAAAAAAAAGGTGTGTTGCCCTATTCCAGGAAATCTAGAGAAAAGTAAAGGAGGGATGGAATTATCAAAAGTTAATAAGACAAAAAACAAAGAGGGTGGTCTATTCAATGACTTATAGAGTAAATCAATGAGGATGCCACATGGGTATACATGTAGAGCTATTTCGGAGGATATATATGCGCACCGTGTGCGCTAGGTATCGAGAGGCGCAATTTTTCAAAATCTGAAACTAGGTCTCGAAATTTGAAAATGGTGTTGGACCTATTGAAAGATTTCTGAAGTTAATATAAGGGAGGGGGTTACGGGGTATTGCATTAAAGGTATTGTAGAGGAGATATAGCGGCACGTTTGCGTAAGGTATTGAGGGTCGCTATGTCCCAAAATTTGAAACATAGAATTTTGTCGCTTATATTAGTGGACAAATGAAAATTGCCCAAATAAAATCCCCAAAAATGTATGGAAACGTTCGGTATTTCCGAAACGATCTATTTTAATTCGGTCGGCATGGATGTTTCATTGTTGTATAAGAGTATGCTGTCGTATCCCCGAATTAAGATGCATATTGGAATCTGCATTACAATATATCAGTTGAATATCAATAGGAATCAGTTGGCATTCTTAAACTGTACATCGAAATGAAATATTTGCCAGTAGACGTTGAGCAACCAACAATTAATCATACATTTAAAAACCTGTGAGAAGTGTTTTAACTGTAGAGATGTAATGCTTTCTGATCAAACTAAAAAGACATGCGAGTTACATTGACTTTTGCATGAACTGTCACAATTAAGTCATGTCCTTCCTCTGATAACGCGATTTAACAGTCAAACCCTTTAAATTAAACTAATATGTTTTTCAGGTTCAGAAGAAGAAGAAAATATGAACTTAATCCGTAAGTAGTTCTTATATAAACATTTGTACTGATATGTATTTTATTATATCGCATCAGTTCATGAATTCATAACTATTTAATTGATTTTTTTTTAAATCTATAATTTATTCTAAAAATGGGCAAAACATTGATAAAAGAGTGTCTGCAAATTGTTATTCACAACCTTTTTCGTTAACCTTCATACATATAAACGTAACAGCTTATAATAGACATTTTTATTAAAATTGTTTCATGTTTTACCAAAGAGTAATAGTTAATACCAGTAGAAAAACAAAATATTGAGTACTTTGATGATTTCTAAGATCTATAATAACTTTATACAGGATAATAGCAGCAATAGCAGATTTACAAAATCTCATCAACGATGCCAGACTTATCATTTGTTACGCATGTCGCGCGCTTCATCTATAAAAGACTCATCGCTTTCGCTCGAAACAACGTAGTTGGATAGCCTGATCAAATACAAAGCTGAAAAAAAATAACACTAGACAATTGCTGAATTCTTCCTCCGTGTCGTATCATCGTTTTGTCAACATTTAAATTGAGTCTGTAATTGAAATTTTCCTGTACCAAGTCGGTAATAATAATATGGCAGTTGTAAAAAATAGTCTGTGTCTATGTATTTTGGCGTTTGTGTTGGTGCAGTTCTGTGTTTCTGTTGTCCTTTGCGTTCCACTCATATTGGATGTGTTTATTTCGGTTTTGATTTGTGCCACGGATTTGATTTCGTTTATCGAATTATGGCTATTGAACATCGGTTTACTGCTGTTGCATTAATTAGCTACCTTTATTATATTTCGTTAAATGTACGACAAAATGTTAGACAAAGCTTTTTTCATGAATAAATGGCAGCATTCTGTGTAAAAGATTTGTTTTTTTCGAATTCTTTAACAATATATTTATTTTGTTGCAAAGTACCGATATAGCAATTTTTGCATTTCGTTTTTGTTCCTAATTTATCATTACACTCAAGTATTCAAGTATATTTTTACAGCCAACATGAATATGTGTATTTTTTTTGGTGTAGTTTAACTCTGACGCACCTTCGTGGATGTTTGCAGAACTTCTTCATAATCTGAAAATAGCAATCTAACTATATTTTTTTTTCTATTCATTGTTTTATGTATTCATCTAAAGGAGGCTTAGTTTTTTTGCCATTTGATATTATACTATGTCACTGACATAAGCAATCGTAGGCGACACCCAGGGTTCCCAGACAATAGCCGTCATGCATACATAAACATAGGATAACCCCCTTACATCCCTTATTTTGCCTATTAAGTTTCAATATGTGAAAACAACCAATGTAAGGATCAAAGAACACAACAAACCCTCTGATATCAAATCAATTTTGAACTATTCAATTTGGGAGGTTTGAACACCATGTACAATCTGTATTAACCTGTCCCAATTCAGGATCATATCACTCAGTCGTTGTCGTTGTTGCTATGTATATCTTTTTTTTTTCATCCGATGTTTTGTAAATAGATCAGGTCTTCTCATTTGAAGTGTATTAAATTTGTCATTTCGGAACCTTTAATAACTGCTGGCTATGCGGGATGAATTTTGTTAATTGTTGAAGACCGTACGATTACCTAATATATTTGTTTTACTTTTACATTTTTTGGTCTTCGGTGGAGAGTTGGCTCATTGGCAATCATACAAGATCTTCTTATTGTTTTGTTATACATGTATTTCATTATCTTAAAATATCATATCTTATATATATTAACAATATATACAAATCATTGACCAACATTGTGGTTACTGGTCAGTAAGTACAACACAGTTGTCAAACTCATATAAATGTGCACATTATAATGCATTTTAATATATGATTTCATAATAAAACCATCCTGAACTACATATAACTTTTTAATTCTTTGTTAAAGTTAAGTTGAAGAAATGTTGAGAAATGTTATTTTTTACAGCCGAACTATCGGAACCAGTCGGACCTACGAAAATAAGTAATATTACTGAGAGTTCTGTAGACATTGAATGGGAAGCACCTAAACATGATGGTGGTTCCGCAATAAAAGAATACCTTATCGAATATCGACTAGCTAATACGTCAGTATGGGAAAAGGCTGGAAATGTAGATGGCAACACATACAGTTTTAGTGTCAAAAATCTAAATTACGGAGTATATTACTTCTTTAAAGTCACAGCTGTCAACAATAAAGGACCGGGACCTCCATTGGAATCAAAAGATCCGGTAAAACTATTAGGTAGGTTTCATAATACAAAAACAAATAAATCATAGCAGTATTGTAAATCATTTGGTCCATTCAAAAATGTTAGCTCTTTTCACCTGTGTGTGTTGTTTGTTTTCGCATTTATCAAAATATGATCAAGAACTATTTACCCTCTTGAATCATTTAGATCGCTTCCATTTAATGTTGTGTATGGGGTATACAAGTTGCTCATTCGTTAGTTATTCTTGTAGTGTGTTGTCCTTTCGGTTTTTGCCATGGTATTGGTAATTAATATCGGACCTAATCTGAAATGCTGATTAAAACACGATTAATGGGTACAGTGTTACGGTTATTTCGTTGCCGATTTACATGCAGTAGCAAAACAACATATATAGTTCGAAACAGCAAATTATACAGCTGTTATTAACTTATGTACAAAACAGCTGCATACGTGATTTTCACATGTAAGTGTTATATTTTGTGTCATGAATCAATACACCAAATATTTTTTTTTTTGTCAGAGTACGCATGGGTCATTCTTGAGTGTTTGTATAATCCTTTTCGTCTGTTCGTACTCGATCAAAAACGTATCTAGATGATTACTTTGTTAATCATTATTAAACATTACATAGTAAAGCGATTGAGTATTCCTTAATAGCTTATGGCTACAAAAAAGTTCAACCGAATCGAAATCGAAACACAGTTTTCAGTCGTCTTCTTTAATTATACAATGATTACGTGTAAGTCGATCTGTTTCAGACATGACTATTTGTTTATACTTGCATAACTTGATACAGAAGATGCAAGTCTTTGGGAATCCACTTGCTGTAGGTCAAAGATATTCAGGAAGCTATTGTGTTACTGAGGAAAAATCTTCTGTTAATGGGTTGCAGATAATACTCTGAATTTCACAAAGCAATTTTCAAAATGTTTAACATATTTCAGGGTTTATGTCAATGATCTTGAAATCAATATTTGTTATATAGATACATAAAACGTTAATGCGAAATCTACAGAAATACCAGACTGAATATGACTGAAACCCTCTACCGAATCTTGAAATGCGTGAACTGACCAATATAAAGGTGTTGTTTGTTGATGTTGATCATAAGTGTTTTTATATAGATTATACTGTTGGTTTTCCCGTTTTACAATATTAATTTTGGGGCCTTTTACAGATTGTTGTTCGTTGTGAGACGAGGCTCCATGTTGAAGACCGTACTTTAACCTATGATGGTTTTCTTTTACAAATTGTGACTTGGATGGAAAGTTGTCACATTGGCACTCATACCACATCTTCTTCTATCTGTATAAAACTATCATGATTTTAAGAAGAGAATAAGTCTGATACATGTCATTTAGTTATTTAAATTGTATTATTTATATTGGCTTAAGACCTTCGAACGTCTCATGTTGAAAGCAAAGCTGAAAAAAATGCGAGAAAGTCCACCATTTAAGATGTTGCTATTAGTATTTAGTAATAAACTACATTCGAATCACATATGATGTATTGATATGAAATATGGAATGCAGTTATGATAATTTGGATAATATATAACTTACTACGTTAGAACTATGTGTCTGTATAGTTATTGTAGGTAAAATTTGACATGCGTCAGAAATGTGTCCTTGATGACCAGGGATATGGTCCTGTTGTTGAAGCTTTAATTTGTCTTCTTTTCCTATATTAGAACAGTACTAATTGAGAATTTTCATCAAACTGTGCATGTCGCGAGGAACACATAGTTTTAGACTTGTGAAGCAGGATCTGATGACCTTTTATGTGTTTAATATCAGAATTAGAAATCATGCTTTCCTTTCTTATATACATATAGATATTCTTATATCGTATAGCGGGTTATTTCATAGAATGTTTATTATATTAGTGGATAAATGAAAATTTCAAAAATAAATTCCAAAAAAAAATGTATGCAAACGTTCGGTACTTCCGAAACGATCAATTTCATTGCGACCGGCATGAATGTTTCATTGTTGTATTAGGGTATGTTGTCACTTCTCCGATTAAGATGCATACAGGAATCAGTATTACAATATTTCAGTTGGATGTAAATAGGAATCCATTTATGTGCATTCTAAAACTTTGCATCTGAATGACATATTTGCCACTGGACGTTGAGCAACCAACAATTAATCATAAATTTAAAAACCTGTAAGTAGTGGCATAGCTGTAGAGATTAAATGCCTTCTGATCAAACTACGACATGCGAGTTGCATGAATTGTAACAATTAATTCCTGCCTTTCTTTGGTAATGCGACTTAACGGTCAAGTCATTCAAATTGAACCGATATTGTTTTCAAGTTCAGAAGAAGAAAATGAGAAGTTCATCCGTAAGTAGTTTTAGATAAGCATTTATTATTGTAATATTTGTACCAATGAGTATGGTTTTCATAATTTTGCATGATTTCATGAATTCATAACTTATAATTGGTTCTTGTTAAATCTGCAATTTATAGACATGTAGTAAATGGGCACCATTGATTAAAGGGTGTCAGAAAATTATTATTCGCAATCGTTTTCGTTAACCTTCATATATAAATAAACGTAATAACTAATAATAAACATTTTGATACAATTTTCTCCTCTTTTGCCAAAGAGTAATACCAGTAGAAAGATACAATATTGAGTACTTTGATGATTTCTAAGATCTACAATAACTTTATACAGGACATGAGCAACAATAACAGATTTACAAAATCTCATCAACGATGCCAGACTTATCATTTGGTACGCAAGTCGCGCGTTTTATCTATAAAAGACTCATAGTTTCCGCTCGAAACAACGCAGTTGGAACGCCTGATCAAATACAAAGCTGAAATACATTAACACTCGGCAATTGCTGCATTCCTCGACCGTGTCGTATTATCGATTTGTGAACATTTAAATTGAGTCTGTAATTAAAATTTTCCTGTACCAAGTCGGTAATATGGGAGTTGTAACAAATAGTCTGTGTCTATGTATGTTGACGTTTGTGTTGGTGCAGTTCTGTGTTTTTGTTGTCCTTTGCGTTCCTCTCATAGTGGATGTTTTTATTCCGGTTTTGGTTTGTGCCCCGGATTTGATTTCGCTTATCGATTTATGGTTATTGAACAGCGGTATACTACTGTTGCATTAATTAACCATCAACACTATTGTTATGTTTCGTTAAATGTACGACAAAATTTCAAACAAAGCTTTTTGTCATGACACAATGACAGTATTCTGTGAAAAAGATTTGTTGTTTCGAATTTTTTACCAATATATTTATTTTGTTGGCAAGTACCCATATGGCGATTTTTGCTTTTCGTTTTTGTTCTTAAATTTTCATTACATTTAGGTATTCAAGTATTTTTTACAGCCAACATTTAGATACAATATTATGAATATGTGGAACTCTTTTTGTTGAATTTAACTCTGGCAAAACTTCTTCATAATTTTAAAATATCCATCTAATTATATTTTGTTTTTCTATTCATTGTTTTATGTATTCATCTAAAAAAGGCTTATGTTTGCCATTTGAAATTATACTACTATGACACTGACATTAGCAATCGTAGGCGACACACATGGTTCCTTGAACTATGTACGACTCTTTCATTTATTTTTAGGTTTATTGCCATGATTATCTTGTAAACTTTGATAAATATAAAAAAAAAAACTGTAAACAACAAAACATGGCATAAAATTGAGAATGGAAATGGGGAATTTGTTAAAGAGACAACAACCCGACCATAGAGAAGACAACAACCGTCATACATACATAAACATATGTAAACACAATCAATAACCCATTATGTCCCCTATTTTGCATATTACGTTTTAATATGCGAAAACAACAAATTGAAGGATCAACGAACACAACAAACCGTCTGATGTCAAAGGAATTTTTAAGTATTCAATTTGCGAGGTTTGAACACCATGTATAACCTGTGTGTGATTGTCCTTAGTCAGGAGCATGTTACTCAGTGGTTGTCGTTTATTGCTATATATATCATTTTTTTCCATTCGATGTTTTGTTCATAAATCAGGCCTTTATTTTTCTCATTTGAAGTGTTTAAAATTTGTCATTTCGGAACCTTTTTATAACAGTTACCGTCTATGCGGGATGGATTTTGCTAATTTGCTAATTGTTGAAGGCCGTACAAGTAACTAATATATTTTTTATACTTTTTCATTATCTTAAAATATCATAACTTATATATTAACAATATATTCAAATCATTGACCAACATTATGGTTACTGGTCGGTAAGTACAAACACTGTTATCAAACTCATATAAATGTGCACCTTATAATACATTTCACCATATGATTTCATAATACAATCTTTCTGAACTAAATAAAACTTGCTAATTCTTTGTTAAAGTTTAGTTGAAGAAATGTTGAGAAATGTTATGTTTTACAGCCGAACTATCGGCACCAGTAGGACCTACGAAAATAAGTAATATAACTGAGAGTTCTGTAGACATTGAATGGGAAGCACCTACATATGATGGCGGTTCTTCAATAAAAGATTACCTTATCGAGTATCGACTAGCTAATACGTCAGTATGGGAAAAGGCTGGTAATGTAGATGGCAACACATACAGGTTCAGTGTCAAAGATCTAAAGTACGGGGAATATTACTACTTTAAAGTCACAGCTGTTAACAATAATGGACCGGGACCTCCATTGGAATCAACAGATCGGGTAAAACTATTAGGTAGGTTTCATAATACAAAAACAAATAAATCATAGCAGTATTGTAAATCATTTGGTCCATTTAAAAATGTTAGCTCTTTTCACATGTGTGTGTTGTTTGTTAATGTTTTTTGCATTTATCAAAATGTGATCAAAAACTATTTACCCTCTTGAATCATTTAGATCACTTCCATTTAATGTTGTGTATGGGGTATACAAGTTGCTCATTCGTTAGTTATTCTTGTAGTGTGTTGTCCTTTCGGTTTTTGCTATGGTATTGGTAATTAATATCGGTCCTAATTTGAAATGCTGTATTTGCCTTTTTTAAACACGATTAATGGGTACAGTGTTACGGTTATTTCGTTGCCGATCGACATGCAGTAGCAAAACAACATATATAGTTCGAAACAGCAAATTATACAGCTGTTATTAACTTATGTGCAAAACAGCTGCATACGTGATTTTCACATGTAAGTGTTATATTTTGTGTCATGAATCAATACACCAAATATTTTTTTTTTGTCAGAGTACGCATGGGTCATTCTTGAGTGTTTGTATAATCCTTTTCGTCTGTTCGTACTCGATCAAAAAATTATCTAGCTGATTACTTTGTCGTTCATTATTAAACATTACATAGTAAAGCGATTCAGTATTCCTTAATAATTTGTGGCTACAAAAAAGTTTAACCGAATCGAAATCAAAACACAATTTGCAGTCGTCTCCTTTAATTATACAATGATTACGTGTAAGTCGATCTGTTTCAGACATGACTATTTGTTTATACTTGCATAACTTGATACAGAAGATGCAAGTCTTTGGGAATCCACTTGCTGTAGGTCAAAGATATTCAGGAAGCAATTGTGTTACAGAGGAAAAATCTTCTGTTAATGGGTTGCAGATAATACTCTGAATTTCACAAAGCAATTTTCAAAATGTTTAACATATTTCAGGGTTTATGTCAATGATCTTGAAATCAATATTTGTTATATAGATACATAAAACGTTAATGCGAGATCTACAGAAATACCAGACTGAATATGACTGAAACCCTCTACCGAATCTTGAAATGCGTGAACCGGCCAATACAATTTTATAATAAAGAAGACATGTCCTAAGTCATGCATCAGATGTTCAGTAAGTGTCGTTTGTTGATGTTGGTCATAAGTGTTTCTCGTTTCTTGTTTTTATATAGATTATACCGTTGGTTTTCCCGTTTGAATCGTTTTACAATATTAATTTTGGGGCCTTTTACAGATTGATGTTCGTTGTGAGCCGAGGCTTCATGTCGAAGACCGTACTTTGACCTATGATGGTTTTATTTTATAAAATGTGACTTGGATGGAAAGTTGTCACATTGGCACTCATACCACATCTTCTTATATCTGTATAAAACTATCATGATTTTAAGAAGAGAATAAGTCTGATACATGTCATTTAGTTATTTAAATTGTATTATTTATATTGGCTTAAGGCCTTCGAACGTTCCATGTTGAAAGCAAAGCTTAAAAGTATGCGAGAAAGTCCACCATTTAAGATTTTGCTATTAGTATTTAGCAATAAACTACATTCGAATCACATATGATGTATTGATATGAAATATGTAATGCAGTTATGTTAATTTGGATAATATATAACTTACTACGTTAGAACTATGTGTCTGTATAGTTATTGTGGGTAAAATTTGACATTCGTCAGAAATGTGTCTTTCATGACCAGGGATATGGTCCTGTTGTTGCAGCTATAATTTGTCTTCTTTTCCTATATTAGAACAGTACTTATTGAGAATTTTCATCAAACTGTGCATGTCGCGAAGAACACATAGATTCAGACTTGTGAAGCAGGATCTGATGACCTTTTATGTGTTTAATATCAGAATTAGAAATCATGCGTTCCTTTCTTATATGCATATCTATATTCTTATACCGTATAGCAGGTTATTTCATAGAATGTTTATTATATTAGTGGATAACTGAAAATTGAAAAAAATAAATTCCCCCAAAAATGTATGGAAACGTTCGGTACTTCCGAAACGATAAATTTCAGTGCGATCTGCATGAATGTTTCATTGTTGTATTAGGGTATGCTGTCACTTCATCGATTAAGATGCATACTGGAATCTGCATTACAATATTTCAGTTGCATGTAAATAGGAATCCATTTGTGTGCATTCTAAAACTTTGCTTCTGAATGAAATATTTGCCACTGGACGTTGAGTAACCAACAATTAATCATAAATTTAAAAACCTGTAAAAAGTGGTATAGCTGTAGAGATTAAATACCTTCTGACTAAACTATGACATGCGAGTTGTATGTATTGTAACAATTAATTCCTGCCTTTCTTTGGTAATGCGATTTAACGGTCAAGCCATTCAAATTGTTACTCAGTGGTTGTCGTTTATTGCTATATATATCTTATTTTTCATTGGACCAAATGATTAACAATACAGATATGATTTATTTTATTGTGTATTATGAAACCTACCTAATATCTGTATTGTAAATCATTTGATCCATTTAAAAATGTTAGCTCTTTTCACCTATATGTGTGTGGCATTTATCAAAATATGATCAAAAAATATTTATCTGTTGATTCATTTAGATCACTTCTATTTAACGTTGTTAATTGGGCATATACGTTGCTCATTCGATACTTGTTCTTGTAGTGTGCTGTCCTTTTGGTTTTTGCAATGGTATTGGTAATTAATCTCGGTCTTAATTTGAAATGTTGTATTTCGTATTTCTCAAACACAATTAATTCCGAATTAATGGGTACAGTGTAAAGGTTATTTCGTTGCCAATTGGCATGCAGTGGCATAACAAAATATATAGTTCAAAACAGCAAATTATACAGCTGTTATAAAATGTATGTGCAAAACAGCTGCATACGTAATTTTTACATGTAAGTTTTATCAAATGTGTGTTGATATTTTATGTCGTGAATCAATACACCATTTTTTTGTCAGAGTACGTTTGTTTCTTGAAATGTACTAGTTGTTTGGTTATGCCATGGGTCATTCTAGAGTGTTTGTATAATCCCTTTTCTCTGTTCATACTTGATCAAAAACTTATCTAGCTGACTACTTTGTCATTCATTATTAAACATTTCAAAGGAAAGCGATTCAGTATTCCTTTATAGCTTGTGGCTACAAAAAAAGTCAACCGAATCGAAACCGAAACAATATTTTCAGTTGTCTCCTTTAATTATACAATGACTACGTGTAAGCCGATCTGTTTCAGACATGACAATTTGCTAATAATTGCATTATTACTTGATACAGAAGGTGTATATGTCAGTCTTCGGGAATCCAATTACTGTAGGTCACTGATATTAAGTAAGCAATTTTGTTACTAGGTTGCACTTTGTCAATACAGCTGTTTTTCAAATACGCCTCTTTATGGGAAATTCATTTTGTTTACATACTGGTTCCCAGTTATGCTTTCTGTGTTCCATATCACAGAGACAGAACTTGGGAATGTTACCAGTAAATAAACACGTGCATATTGTTTACATTGAAATCTGTGGTAACCTTTCATTCGAGGTAGGGGAAGTTAAGAAAATTAGTGTTAGTTTAAACTCTGAGAAGAAGTTCAGGGCATATAAACATTGAAAATATGCCAAACCCTATATTTTGACCTTTGAAAAAAATTGTGGTGCATATCAACTTTCAATTCTGGGATAATATTTTTTTCAAACTTCATAGTAAAAGTGGTACAGTTTAAGCCGTAAAAGGAGTTCCTTTGGGAAATTGTCAATATTCACAGAAATACAACCTATATAGAAAAAAAAGAGGGACGAAAGATAGGGTGCAAAAAGGGGAATATTCAGAATTTAACCAAATGTGCTTTATTTCACAGATTTTAAAGAAATTAACTCAAATATGAAGTTTTATAAATATTTAATGAAGATTGATAAAATCCTGGGCCTTTAATATGATTACTCAGCATAAATACACAGTTTACAGTATGCATAGTTTACTTAATGTCCTGGATACAAAATTATTCATAATATTTGCATATTTGAAAGTTAAATTGTTAAAAAGTGCTTATATTTACTCTTCGCAGTCATTGAAACTTATAGATCCTTCCTGAATATTATGTATGGGTATTTGTGTCCTTTCGATAACCCAAAAGTAAGCCGCAACACCTAAATCTGCTTTTTTGTCACTACGGCATAATAAATACAAGCTAGAAAAACAAAAATATCTCAAGAAAACTTACAATAGTGTGTTCTATCCTGTAAATGTACTAAATATTCCAAATTGCTAGAAATAACTGAATGATTTATGAAATTTGAGGACCCAAGGGCCAAAAAACATAGAAAATTGCCTACCCTCTGGATCATAAAACAAATAATTTAACTTGTAAATGCTCTGATTTTGTGATTTTAAAGTTATTGATATAGAAAACAATAACTATGCTTAGAAGTGATGCAAAAATCAGATGTTAGCAGTCATCTCTTCAACATTTTAATTGAATTTATATCTCAGACTGGTATCTGCATACATACAACTATTGCAAATATGGCTTTGTTTGAACACTTCTAGGTGTCATACCACCAATTTCTCCCTCAAATTTAGAACGGATGTGAAAGTAGGCCTATTCGGACAAAAAATAGTGCATTTGATGTCATTGTTCACCTAAACTAACCAACAAATTTGCAGAAATGAAAGTTTTGTTGAAAGAGAAATATATTAAGACCATTTTGAGCCAAAATTTACCTGTCTATGAGTTTGCATTAAAAATTGAGGATTAATGCGCTCCATAGTATACTAATTTGAGATTTCCATAAAACCAGGGGTTATTTTAAGTGGTACCTCCTTTCGGAAGCTCTCTGCTTTCTTATATGATTTTGAATGTATGTTGAAAATTGGCATGCAGAAAGGTGACAACTGTACGATTCAGGATATACCTAGTTTCTATTAAGTTAAACTTAAGGTAAAATATTTAGAAAGCTGTGAAAATTGTAAAATTTGGTTGAACAGATAGGGACTTTTAATTGGTGGTAGGACACCTTTAAGCAAAATGCGGTGAAACATCAAAATCAGAAAACAATTGTTTTTTTTTTTTGTCTTAACTGATCACTTGAAAAATAATAGTAGCCACATTTCAATCTTTTTGGGGGTAAAATGTCACATATTGCAAATTTAGAGCCTAAAACTCGAGTTTGTGCTATTTTTAGCTTTTCCCATCCTGACAATATGCTTTTATATAAAAAAAAATGTCCTAAATAATTTTATTAATGCACAGAAAGTTATTCTGTGGTGTTAAACATTGAAACATAAGTTGTTTACTACCCCTAACAAAATCTTGTCATGCAGATTTAATGAAATTATTTGATTTTTTTAATATTCCGGTATTTCTTATTCAAATAAAATACTGTTTTATATATACTGATCCTAAAATGTCCCCCAAAACTATTATAGAATACTCTCTTATATATACTTATCCTCAGATGTGTTCCAAAAACTCCAAAACACTCTCTAATATATACCTATCCTCAAATGTTCAACAACAAAAATTAAAACGCTGTCTTATTATACTGCCCCAAGACAGGTGCCCACAATTCAGTGGTTGTCGATTGTTGCTGTTTATCATATTCTTTTTCCATTTATTGTTTTGTTCATTAACCAGGCGGTAAGTTTCTCGTTTGAATTGTTTTACATTTTTCAATTCGGGCCTATTAAATATTGCTGACTATATGGTATGGGTTTTGCTAATTATTGAAGGTCGTACAGTGACATGTATTTATTAAATTCTACGTCATGTTGTCTGTGGTAGAAAGTTGTCTAATTGGCCATCATACCAAATCTGTTTCTTTTTCAATGATCCTCAAATTTCTACCAAAACTATAAAACATCGCCGTTCCGGGTTACGGAAATGAATTAAATCGTTCCTTTATTCATAGATAGATAACCAATGAAATGGACCGATATCATAATAAACTGGTCATGTCAAATTTTCCCGTTGTGGGGACGGGGGATATTTCTTCTTGTTTAAAATCCAGTTTTCGTAGTCTTCCACTGAGCCAGTGTATTCTTTTTCCTTTTAAATATTCCCACATTTTTTACTTAATCAGGATCAATATTTGTGAAGAATATATGTAAGAACAAATTCTGTTACTTCAAAGCGCACGAAAGATTTTGATTTGGCAATGACTAAACCAAAGAAAGAAAACGTTAGCGGGCAGGACGGAAAGTTAGTAAGTTTACTTAGAATAAGACCGTCTTAAGGATATTCTTAAACGATGTTAAGAGAAAGAAAAGGACGAAGAACTAATGCTTAAAAGATTCTTGGTACACTCTTTGTGCTATCTTAAACTATGACTTACGAGAATTTTAAGAGATGTTTCTTGTTACTGGCCTCTGGTCCTTATTGTCTAATTTATAAACCTGGGGTGGTGTTCTCGAAGCTATCTTAGGATTAGGACGCGTCCTAAGACCATCTTATAACTAGTCTTTGTCATAAGTCGTGTTCCCGAAGCTCCCCTAACTTAGGATAAATTCCATTTTTCGTCCTAACCTTAGGACACTTAATTAGGTGTCTTAAGATCATCATATCTTCATCCTAACTTTGTGAATGTTTTTTTCTCATTTTTTTACGTGAAAATGAACGTGAAAAGAAACGCACCATCGGTTATTAACTCGTATAAAGAAATTGTGCATGAATTTAAACTTTGAACTTCGTATTTTTACGATACGATGTCACTACGAAGATCAATATTCTCATTTCAAAACAAATAGTTTTACACTTTATATAAAAATCCTATTTGATATTATTTTATAATTACATTTGAAATCATGCATTTAATTAAATACATGTTATTACAAAATTTTATAAACTATTTTATTAATTGGTTTCGTCTCTAATAAATGTTTTATCAAACAATTACTCAAACTATTTAGACTTTCACATATAGGATATGTTTAGGACGTTCTAACATAAAACTGTGAATTTAAAAATAGTGTTTAACATTAAGTGCTATTTACATCATTTATAATTCTAGCTAGTTAAAATGTTTGATGTTAAAAGCCGTTGCAGTTTCAGATTTTTGTTCAAAGTAGTTTCTGATTAAGTTGAAGTCCAATCAACTTGAAGGTTAGTACACATGCTCCCTTTCTTATGATCCGTCTAATTACAATGCACAATTACAATGTTGACCCCAGTTTTACAGTCAACTGAACATAGCAAATGATAGTGCGATTTTCAGGTGAAAGGTTTTTGTCAAGGTAGTTTTTGATGCAGTTGGAGTCCAATCAACTTGAAACTTAGAACACATGTGCTACACCTTTATGAATTAAAAGCCAAATTAGATTTTGTCATAAATTTCATTGTTCACTGAACATACAAAATTATAGTGCGAGTGGGGCATTCGTGTACTTTGGACACATTCTGGTTTTTAATTATATTTGACTATTTTATTTTTTTTTTTAGATCAAACTCATAAAAAAAACCGACTTTTCCGATTGTTTGAACTCAAAACAGATAGTTGTTATATTGGTTGTTACATAAACCAACTATTATAAGGTTTCCATGCCGTCAATTATATTAATTTCCTTTGTTAGTTTCATGGATTGATTTGTCATGAAGGACAACAGAGAAACAGGCAGAGAATTTGACTGATTCTGATGCTCGAGCTGGGATTTTTCTTCATACTGCCGTCTGCATTTCTTATTTCAGAAAATCATTAAGTTATTTTTGTTTTACGCATGGGACATTAAGGCCTGGTTTTGGCCCACGAAAAAAAAATAAAAGATAACTTTTTCAAAATGGCTCATAATGTTTAGAAATTCAGAGGGTCAAAAAATATCAAGGAAAAACATTAAGATTCTTATCTGATGACGTCACAATTACGTCAATAATATGTATTGTTTTCACAAAAACGATGAAAAATACAGAATTTATGCAGTTTTTTATCTTTATTTCTGCTGATCATAACTATTGACAAAATCTCACCAAATATAAAGTTGTTTCTTTGGTGCGCACATACTTTTTCAATCTGAAATATACTTAAACATTTGATCAAAAACGAGGAAAATCACGAAATTTTACAAAATATGCAAATTAAGTCAAGATCTGTTGCCATGGTACCTTGTTCAATGTCCAAAATTGTTTTCTTTTTCTGAATACCTTTCCCCTAAGCTACTTTTCAGTAATTTGAAAATTTGTATTAGAACTTTCAAATTTGCGGTAGTTTTGGGCCAAATAAGGGCCTTATTGTCCCTACTCCTTTGCTCGTTGAAATTGGATATGCTTATGAAGTCTCTCACACAAAGTTTTGAGATTCATTGTTTTTGCTCAGTTCTTCTTATGTAACTTATTCTTCGTCTTCTGTTTCTGTTTCTGTTTCTTTTTTTTTTCTTTTTTTTACGACCGCCGTTTTAAAGATGAATTTGTCCGCAGCGATTCCCCAAAAGCGCTTGTCAGATTTACTTAGGGTTTCATAAAATGTTAGACTAACATGTCTAGGGTAGTCATCAATCTGTTGTTTGTACTTTGTGAGTCCCCGAGGGTCACCGATCCCTGTCTTTTTGATTACTTTTTTAACGGTTGAGTTCAACACCCCTAAACTATATATATTTTTGTATTGGACAATTAAACAAACCAAATGAAATGAAAGGCGAGTTCCTTGGGGTCACTCAAATCTCTCCCTTTTGAGAATTTGTAGTCGGTCGAGATCCCCACTCCTAAACCAAATGTATTCCTGTTCGTCATTTCAAGAAGCGTTGCATGACATTCAGGGTCAATCTCTATGCGTCACTTATGCTTATCACTTCACTAGACCAAACCAATTTTGCTCAATATCAAGCGACCATGGGAATGACGAATTATGGGTCCTTGGTTTGGGAGACTTTGTAACAGCATCCTGTTACAATTATTTGTTGTTTTAATTAAATTCCTCTGTTACCTTTGTTCTTGGATACATTGATGATAATAAATTACCTATGTATTTTTGGCCGGTAATCTGAATAAAATAACCTTTGTTGTCTGAATAATTTATATCTTGGCCTCCAATTAGGTCAATTGTATTATTATATAATTATTTCCTCTTCTCAAAATATTTTTTTTTAAGAAACATGAACATATGTTTGCACTATTTTTGTCCCAAACAGTATCAAATAATGTGAACTGCTATCAATTTGCATGACCACTGGTTTTAGTGACTGTGAAAGTAAGAACATGTGTTTTGCTGTGATAAGCAAAGTATATTTACCTTCAAAAATAAGAGGAGTCATGTAAGTAATGTTTAAGTTTAAGTTTTACATGATTCCATTATATCTTTGACCAGATTAATCTGCCGAAAGACTTATGCAATGCATAGATATCTGATTTTTTGAAATATTTCTTACAGATCAGGCAAAACTTTGGCATGATGGTCCCTTAACAGAGACTCATTCTAATGTATCACGCAAAGAGTTCATGCTTAACATGTTAAAAGAACTTAAATTGGAAGACTTTTATCCTTCAAAAATTTTACTACCAATGATAAATGAAATCGTTGGAAAATCTCCTGATGAAGAAGTGACTATAGAATCTATTCCTTGGTTGTTACTCAGAAAATTAATGAATCTTAACTACGAGGGAAGGGAAGCAGATTTGAACGCTCTTTATGGATGCCATGGCGATGAACACGACGATTTTTCTTTTGACAGACCTGACAAAACTGTCATATCTTTGCATCCGTTAGATGTCTTTCTTCTTACTTTTCTATGTTGTGACCCAATTCTACAACAAGAACTTGTATCTAAAATGTTTTTCTGTCGACTTGCTGTACCATTTATTTATCGCACTCTGGATGACAAACTTATAATGTCGAAGTGGGCAATTCGAAAAATTGTCATTAATAGAAAAAAGGATGGAGAATTGGTAGAGGAAGATGCACTGTCTCAGGATATTAAAATAGTTACTTTCCTTAGAATCGGACCTTCGACACATGAAACTGTTTCCAAATCAAACATGATTAACGAAATTCTATCAAATCAAAAGCATCCTACATTTTTTAATAAAAAAACTTGCATGTCATTCGAAACCGAGAAAAAAATAACTAATGGAATGGTTGAGGCCTCATGGTTTATACCCTCTAATAGCGATTCAGCAAATGTTTCCCAGGACGTGGTTATGTTTTTGAACTTGAGAGGCAACTGTTTGCACTACGAGGAGGAGGTCAGAACTGTATCGTCCATTTCAGATGTAGTCATTGTTCTAATAAATGTCAACATTCTTGATAAACCAGAAATTGTCCTCAACCTTAAAAAGATACATTCGCTTGATAAGTGTATAATTTATGGTATCGAGATCAAAAAAGAAGAGACTGGGGACATAAATAAAGTTATATGCTTCAAGGAACAATTTATGTTAAATAGGGAGAACACAATCAAAGTAAGAGGAGTAATAGACTTAGCCATTGTTCAGCGCTTTCAAGAAATAATACGAAAGTCTTTATTGAATTCAAAGGCAAAAAAGTTTGCAAAGGTGATATCAGGTATCAACTTTGGCGATGAACATTTTTCCATTGAAGGCTATACAATGTCTAAAGACATAATTGATTTTATGAACAAACAACCTGACAAACGCACACTTTTTCCACTACAAGGCAATATATGGAAAGAATTATGCATTTGTACGAAATTATTATTTCGATCAAAGTCAGTAAAAGATCAAAATGATTGGACAAATTTGAAAAAAGAACTTGAGAAGAAACAATTTGATTTGATTGAAAAAAGTGAAACCTTGCAGCAATTTACACGCCACATGCTCAGTACAGCCAAACTAAAAGAAAGTAATAACGAAAACCGGTTTCTCATAGCATGGATGAAATCATTCATGGATGAAAGGTTAAGATCTAATCAAAATTATAATCAGAAACCCTTAAGTTTCAAACTCACACATTGCTATGATCATTATATACGAGAAATGGGTCAAGCATTTTCAATTCAGGTTCAGGACACATTTGCACGTCAAAATACATATAGAAGTGAGGTAAGCATATATCCAAAATTTGTTAGCAACATGCTACAATTTGGTTTTCCATTTGAGTTAATGGACGGAGACACAGGTATGGTACCATTGGTTTGGGTAGAAGCCGTTTTTCGTCAATTGAAAGAAGATATCGGTGAGCAGAACGTATATGTAATATCTGTACTTGGCATTCAAAGTTCTGGAAAGTCTACTCTTCTAAATACCATGTTTGGACTCAACTTTGCAGTCAGCACTAGAGGATGTACTCGTGGTGTATTTATGCAGTTGATCAGAGTTACAGACGATACATTACCATTCAATTATTTAATTATTCTTGACACAGAAGGTATCTGCGCTTCTTTGAATGATCAGACTAGGCGTGTTTTTGAAAATGAACTTGCTACGTTTGCAATTTGTCTCGGAAATATCACTATATTGAACATCAAAGGTGAAAATACCTCTGAAATAGAAAATTTCCTTCAAATTGCCGTCCATGCTTGCTTAAGACTAAAGATGGTAAACAAAAATATAAAAATGCAACAAAGATGCGTATTTGTACACCAAAATGTGGATGCCAATGACGCAGACGTTAGATTGAAAGAAGATAGAGACACACTTATGCATAGGTTAGACGAAATGGTCAAAGATGCTGCTCTCAATGAAGATCGTTCTGACTTTTCCTCATTTAATCAAGTTATTGGAATAAAACCCGAGTCGGACGTATGGTATTTACCCAACTTATGGCAAGGAGAACCACCTATGGCGACTGTTACATTAGGATATAGTAAAAATGTTGCACTTTTAAAACACCACATATTACATGGCATCGCAAAATCACATGGAACAAGTCATTCTCTTACAGACACAATCATCAAAATTGGAGATTTATGTCGTGGAATAATTGCAGAGGATTTTGTGTTTAATTTCCGAAACAGTCTTGAAATTAAAGTGTATAGAGAAATTGACTGTTTTTTTCAAAGTCTTACATGGAAGCTCGAATTTGAAGCTGAAAAATTCATCTTTACCGAAGTAAGAAAAAGTATAGCTTGTTCAGAAAGGGAAACTATGGATTCTGTTTGCGAAAAGAACACCGTAAAACTAAAGATCTATTTAACAGAAAAGTTTGTTATGGCAGAGGGGGACTTTAAAGATTTTGTTAACAAACACAGACTGAAAAATATGATGGAGCAGTATACAGAAAGAAGAATTTTAGAGTTTCAAGAACTAAAAAGACTGCTTATACAGAAAGGAACAAATGAAATACAGCGTCTTACATCGTGTCATCAGTTTTCTTTAGATCAAATTTCAAAAATGAAAAGATATAAAAAAGAACTAAAAGAAAAAGCTCAAAGTTATGTTGCTAAATGTAAAGTAAATGAGTTATCAGAAAAAGACACGGATTCACTTTTTGATGAAATATGGAATAATTGGTTAAAACATGTAAAAGGCATCGATTTAATTAATGATGAAAACCCGTTACGAGTTGAAGAGATCATTGACAAAATCCTGTTTGATATGTTTAAAGCGGAGAAACCACTGTTGAATAAAGAAATACAAAAAATGAAGGCTGTTCGGGATAGATATCGGAATATGAATACACTGGTGGATAGTATAGGATTGAACCAGCTTCAAGATGATCATATCACATGGGTTTTGTCACCAGTTGATGATCAGTTAAAAGATGTAGTTTTGAAGGAATATAAGATAAGAGCTCGCTTTACAATCAACATCATTATGAGAAAAATTGATAATTATATTTCTTCATTACATAAGGAATATCGCCGATTCAAAGACACGTATGCAAGACAAGTGTTTCTGATTTTGATTGAAAGCCTGGATAACAACAATTCCAACACTAATAGCTCGTTTATGCTGACAAAGGCACTTCGTGCAAAACTAGCGGTGCATATCAAAATGTATATAGTGAAAGTTTTTACTGTTATGAATGACGAATGGCAGGACAAAAATGATAAAAAAAAACAAATGCAATCTGAAAAAGAAACATATTCAATATATTTTAAAAGCTTAGTAAAAGAGCAAGCAAAACAGAGGTGAGGATGGCACAACTGGTTTTAACAAATATAGAACGATTTATTATCGAAACCGTTTCACATTAATTACCTTACGATGTTCCATCAAGTATCATACCTAACACCTTCAGTACAAAGTATAGCCTAATGGTAGCTACAATGACTAATCTAGTAAACAAATCCAATTTTAATGAGTTTATGCAATATATAGACGACAGTAGTTCATATGCCCTCGATTGACTGACAAATTATATTAACAACAAAATATTCACTACAAACGAGCAAGACAATGAATATACGAAATTTGCTGAGATGCACATTATTGAAATCTGTACGAATATCAAGAAAATAATTATCAAAACCAGTGATAATAAAAAACCACGTATGTCTGAATGGTGCACTATATGTGAGAATAATCTTAATAAATTTCACACGGTCACAATGGGTACTTTTCTTATAGATATAGGTGAAGAAAGCGTAGACATTTGTAATTTCAAAGAACTTACATTGAACGAGATTGAAAAAATTGAACAGAAAGTGAGAAATAGTTTCAAATCAGAGACTGCTGCAAACGTTAGATGAACAGAATCACCATATCAAAAAGTGATCAATCGGTTATGGGTATGCACTGCGAAGTGTCTTTTTTGCAATGAAATCTGCCAGAAAAGAGACAATCAAACAGGGGAGGCGCATTCGTGTATTTAACACAGACCTCCAGGTGTGTTTGGTATATGACAGACACACACTCACATGATGACATGGATGTGTTGCAATTGTTTAGTTTCCTCATATAAAACCTTTCGTTGTAATGCAATTGATACGAAATTTATATGTCAAAACTCTGGGAAGGACGGATTGAACTGTATACATCAGTACAGGAAATATACAGAAGTAATACCTGGTTGGATAATTGAACCTACTTCTCTCGCTGAACCTCCAAAATACTGGGGTTGGTTCATTTCAAAATTTCAAATAGAACTTTGTGAAAGATATGATTATGAATCATTTAAACATCAAGACACATGGAAGAAGATAACTGCAGATGAAGCAATTCAGTCCCTTACCGAATAGTAAGACCGCAGTAAGACATAAAAAAAACGATGTTTGCCTAGGAATAATTATCACTGCAAATTTGTGCGTTAAAAGGTTAGGATTAGAACATCTTAAATCTGAACTATTGATTTTGTTGTTATGATTAATCTGTCAGTGGCGATAAAACTCGAACGATAAATAATTCTATTGACAAACATTTTATACATGATAAACCACACACTTCAGTCAACAAGAAGATAAACACAATCCTTAATAGTTCACTTTGAACATTTTGTGTTTAATTTCATGTAACAATTTTTAAATTTAATTGTAAAATAACTGTTTTCCTGCCGGTAAAAAGCAAATAAAAAATCAATACTTGTTTGTATTTCAGGAACTGTTTTATAATCTGAAAATCTATAAATTTATCTATGAAATGTTCTCTTTTTTATTTTTCATTTTGTAGTATATCTGTTAATTAAATACTTGAAGTTAAGCCTGGTTTGTAAAATCACAAAAATACTTTAATTCGAGAAAACTTTCAAAACGGAAAGTCCTTTATCAAATGGCAAAATCAAAAGCTTAAACACATCAAACGAACGAACAACAACTGTCACTTTGTACAGACAATTTCTAATGTAGACAATGGTGGATCAAATCTGGTTTTATAGCTAGCTAAACCTTTCACTCGAATGATCTACAAGTACGATAGTCAAATAAGTTAAGCTTGACCAAAATTGTCATTTGGCTCAATATGTCCTGTAATAGTCAATTTTTTAACAATTGTTTTGTCACTTTTGGTATTTTTTTGAAAAATACTTTTTGCATTTACTTGGCCAAATATAATCAAACTTGGCCTCAATAACCATAAGAGTATTTAGTTTACTAATGTGTCCGATGAACCCGCCTGTCATCAAAGATTGCCGACATAGCTAGAATTATAACATTCAAGTTTTGTCTATTATTCTGAAAACCGTCGAAAGAGTAAGAAATCTAAAAGGGAAAAATTGTTCAGAATAATGAGTTATACCAATTATCCATATTCTGTATCAACTTTTTTTCACGAACGAATTATTTTTGCGACTTGCTCAAATATAAATCGTCGCGAATATGTTTAATTTGGATCTTTCCTTATTAAACTAGTAAATCAGAAAATCAAGAAATAAAACAACCGTGGAGTGTACTAGAAAGAGTAAAACGCGAAATAAAGTACTCGCGAAACATAAGTTAATTTACAATAGATCAAAAAGTTGTTTACCCTCTTTTGCATGTTTTGTGTTTAGTGCAAAAGCTGAATACGATTATGAAGATAGAGAGCAACCAAACAGACCTAAATGATAAGCAATACAAGATTAAAAAACTTTTTTTTTTAGTTGTGCTATTCTCGTCTGCAATGTTTGAGTATGCTTTTTGCTGAATATGAAAGGTGAGCGACATAGTCTTTCAAGAACCTCTAGTTTAATATCGGTGTTGTTTATTACAATGCGTATTGATTTATACATATACGCAAGCCTACCTGAATATTAGAATATAATTGTACAGGAAAACGGGTTGTTGACCATTTTTCTGACGAATAAATTTTACTTTGTCTTATAACTTCTTTTCATCTTTTCATCTTTTCTTTTCCAACGGAACATACAGCATGCATACTTGTCTCAAATGGAATATGCAATATTCATCAAAATTGGGAAATAATGACCATTATGCCAAATGTCACGAGACTTTGACAAACATAAAGTGTTGCGTCAAAACACAGGACTTTAACAGCTGAAAGAGAGGTGAACGAGTCCAAATGTATATTCAAACTCACAAGTCAGAAACAAACTTACAATGCCATGAAAAAAACAAAAAATGACAACAAGATAAACACTATTAAAGAAAACAAAAAATTGGAAATATGAAGACTGAACAACACGACCTCGTCTAAGCACTTGGTGACCTCGGCTGTTCCAGAAGGGTAAGCAGATCCTGGTCCACATGTGACCCTCGTTGTATTCTGTAATAAATACAAACCCGATGGTAAGTCTAATTCGGTAGGTTACAGTCTTGAAAAGAGCTCAGGATTGTTGTTACCGTTTTTGGAAGATATTATTTGACATCTGTTATCCGATTTTCCATAACAGTCAACTAACTCGTAATGTTGGCCGTTAAATATTTGAAGAAATAATTTAAAGCACAGCTAGATATAATCCGTGTCCATGTTGTCCAAAATATTCTTTTTCGTCTTAAAAATGCATGAAATGTTTGCCATTGAACATTTAGCAACCAGTTATTCCTTTTCTTTTGACTTTGTAACATTTTACAAACATCGATATCATTTTGGTTTACCGTTATGTCAAACATGTGTCGCAGATGACAACATTACTGATATGTACAATTTTTCGTTGTCAATATAAAAACGAAGATGTGGTATGATTGTCAATGAGACAACTCTCCACATAGAGACAAAAATGACACAGAAATTAACAACTATAGGTTACCGTATGGCCTTCATCAATAAGCAAATACCATATCGAATAGTCAGCTATAAAAGGCCCCGGAATAACGATGTAAAACAATTCAATCGAGAAAAGAAATGACCTTATTTATATGAAAAGATGAACGAAAAACGAATATTTAACAAATAACCAAACGACAACCACTGAATTGCAGGCTTCTAAACAACAGTCTGCTAATTCTATTTCGTCGGCAACAGATGCAATTTTTTACCGGCTTCTAACTTGCAAAAATTCACATGTAGACTGATATGATTTTGAAATTTTGGCAGGAACTCATTACTCTACGATTCACTTGAGTAAGACGTTGGTGGGTTGGTGTTATTAATTTTACTTAAGTGAACTGTTGAACTGTCCTTATCGTAGTTGTGTTGGAGGATTTTCATTATAAATAAGACGATGTGGTATTAGTGCCAATCAGAAAACTCTCCATCCAAGTCTCAATATATAGAAAAATAAACAATTACAGGTCCCCGCACGGCCTTTAATACGAATCCTTGATTTAGACAAAACAGCAAGCTACAAAGGGCCCCAACAATGACCGGATATGTTAAAAAAATACAAACGGAGAAACCAATGGCCTAATTTGATGAAAAAAAAAAGAAATGAGAAACACTTACATGACGTATGAACCTTGTCAACAAAAACAACTATTGAACAACAAGCTGCGGACTTAAAATAGGTGGATAAAAATGCAGTGGGTTAATAGTTATTAAAGGTATCAATATTATTATTCAGTACGCCAGACGCGCGTTTCTTCTTCATAAGACTCACCAGTGACGCTCATATCAAAATATGTATAAAGCCAAACATGTACAAAGTTGAAGAGCATTGAGGATTCAAAATTCCAAAAAGTTGTGCCAAATGCAGCTAAGGTAGTCTATGCCTTAGATAAAAAAATTCCTTAGTTTTTTTTGAAAAATTAAAAGTTTTGTAAACAGGAAATTTATAACGACCACATTATTGATATTCATGTCAACACCAAAGTGTTGACTAATGGGCTGGTGATACCCTCGGAGACGAAACGTCCACCAGCAGTGGCAACGACCCAGTGGTGTAAATAGTTATAAAAGATACCAAGATTATAATTTAGTACGCCTTAAAACGTTTATTCGGGTGCCAAAATATCCCTAACCTGCGATATAAGTGTGACGTTTCAAAACAAATAAACACAATAAAATATCAATTGAAACTGCTGAACTCGATCAAAAGACTTATAAACAAACACAAGTAATCATACATCGAACAAACAAGTTTGATGTATGACTAAACATATAACCATTAAGGAAGTTAGCTTGTCATGTTTTGGGATTTTGTCAAATTTGGGAATACTCTGGTTTTATCAATTTGAATGCCTTTTAGAAAACTTGACCATTGACCCCGAATTTTCTTTTTATAAATCTCTAACATGTATAATGATAAGCCATCTGTAAAAAAAATTATTTATTTTTAGTAGTTTTTGAGAACTCAAACTTGAAATGATAAATCTATGAAATGATTGTGACTTCTTTCCCATCTAAATTTTTGCAATAAAAACATATTTCGTTAAGGTTGATTTAGTTAACTCATCACAACAATCCCCATAATGCATGTGACATCTATTTTGCTGAACTTATATATTTTTTAAGAGGACAGCTAAAGCCCTCCGCCAGTTGTATCATTGTCTTTTATACCCATTTGTGGACTTGGGCTAATTTTTGTTCTTTGTTATTATAAAACAGAAGATGTGGTATGATTGCAAATAAAACAACTCTTCACAAGAGATAAAAATGAGACAGAAAACAACAGCCATAGGTTATTATACATTCAACAAAAAGCAAAGACGAAACTGCATATAGTAAGCTATAAAAGGCATTGAAAAGACAAATGTGAAACAATTCAAACGAGAAAACTAAAAGCCGATTTACAAAAAATAAATAAATGAAAAACAATTACATGTTTGTAACACAGCAATAAATAACAACCACTGAATTTGGTCTCTTTGACATACAACTGTTTCCATTCTCAATTCTTTAAGATGCTGAAAGGGTTAATTTTTAAAGACATAAGATGTTATTTATTTTAAGTACAAAAGATGAAAACAAGCAGGGCCCTTTGATATTTATATTTGAGAAATCTAGGTTGTTTCCGCAAATAAAGAACTTCCTTAGCAACAGTGACATACATATATAATGGAAAAGGAAGGAAAGATATGATGTACCAATTCATTACACAAAACATGCCAAAACCAAAGCAAATATTTGGTTCCTTGGTTGCTGTTCTTCAACTCATAGTTATATTGCGTTCTATAAACATCCAGATACGTAATTATAGTTAACGACAATGCAAAATCATAACAATTAAGAGACTGTCCAAGTAAATAGCAGGCAAATCCTATGATATGAGTGGCACATCATAATTTTTTTCCCACATTTTTGGTTCCAATGCAATGTTGATATCATACAAAGGATATATATGTCAAAGATATTTTTTAATCATCAGTGGATGGCTCAGACAATTAAAGTTCACTAACAAGGCAACAAAATTCTGTACAAAATGAAGAGTTATCTCCTCTTTTCAATGAATTTTTAGTGCTTTCTATGTATTTTTTTCCTCTTTATTTGTTGCAGTTAATAATAAAAAACATTTTTGAGAAAGAATGAATTTGTGATATGAAATAGATGAAAAAGTCTTGAAAAAAAATGTCATGTGCCATCCTTTGCCCGGTTTTTCCATGGACACCCTCTTAAACACTTATTTGTGTTTAGTTATATAAAAGTAAGGGGATGTGATAGACATCATAAGGAGTAAGTATTTGGACATTCTATATAATAGTCTACTCAGATGTGTATACTACATACAACATATACATATGCTGCTTGAATGCTAAAAAAAGGACATATAAGAAGTGCACAATTGAACTTCATTGTAAATGAAGGGGAAGATATCTGAGCGATAATTATGTTACTCTTTCGCAGCATTCTTTGAACTCTTGACATCATGTAAAAGAGTCGAAAAAATGTAAGGATCGGATAACAGTTAGTTTTTCATTATTGTTACAGTAGTGATGTTGGAGGATCGCCTAATGGTTTCCTCAGTGATTTAGTAACAGCCTTCCAAAAGAGGACTTCGCCCAAACATCTCTGATACATTATAGGGCTTGCGCTATCTAAAAGTGTTCGTAGTCGCCTTGTCATATGTTTAAAATCAATGCTTTCTAACATTATAAGCAAGACCACATCTCGTCAATGTCTTCGACGTCTTTCCTGAACATCGTCAAGTTCCCATTGGCACCATTCACTTTTCGCAAATTCATTCGATATGATGATTACAACTTTCCAAGATCTTTCTAAATATTTGTCAATATTTTCGGTAATGGATTCGCCAACATCGAAATCCCTATGATGAATGTATAACTTGACGCCCTCTTCTTTTTCCATTCTTCCAAGAAAAATTTCGTGAACCCAGGAACGATCTGCGTCACAATACACTACAAATGCATGATACTGATAATCGGCAGCTTCCGGTAAAGATATATAACCCTTTTTTCTACTAGATTGTACTCGCCATAGATAGATATAGTTTTTGATATGTGTTTGACATTTCATTCCTAACACAATTAACGTCACCAATATTATCCCAAAGCAAGCTATACATATAGCCATCGTAAACAACGGATTCCACGGTGGGCATGTTTTCTGGGATTCAACAAATCGAATCAACAAAGTTCCTACCATTTCTGACGGTTGATTACATCTATATGATAACGGGTACCGAAGTAATTTAGTTGGTGTGCTCTTTACAAAATCACTGAACCATAAAAGGTCACAGTCACATGTAAACGGATTATTACTTAGGTCAATCCCTTCGAATGAATGTAGCAAATTACTTGGAAATGATGTTTTATTTACGGTTTTAATCAGATTATTTGATAGATCAAGTTTTTTTAGCGATGTCATATTTTGAAATATGACAGTACCATCGCCCCAGCTTCTAATTTTGTTTGCAGCTAAACTCAGCTCCCTCAAGTACTTTAAATTGGTGAAAACGTATCTAGGAAGAATTGAGAGACTAGCTGATGATAGTATAAGTTTCTTCAATTTAACTAAAGGTGAAAACATTTTCCAAAATATTGTTTCATTGTTCGAAAGATAGTTATTAGTCAAACTGAGATATTCAAGATTAGGCGATGATGCAAATATTGTTAGTGGGTTGAACCTATCTTTATTGAAATGAAAGTTTGTATGTTCCATCGTAAGCGATATCAAAGATGAGCTATTAAAAGCGTAGTCTTCAATCTTTTTTAAAAGAGGACTTCCTATATTTGATAGCTTTAAGGTTTTCAACATTTTCATTGAGGCAAATATATTACTTCTAATTTTCCCAATGTTGATACCATCCAAGTTTAGCACTTCAACTCTTGGAAGGCATAAAAATGCATTTTTACCAATATCAGTGATGCTGTTAGAACTTAGTTCTATAACTCTTAAATCTGGCAAGGCACTTGATAATATGTGATGATCTTCACACCAATTAGGAACTCGATGCAGCAAATTGTTGTTTAGGTATATCTCCATGATAGTCTTTGGTATACCGTTAATATAGATGCGTGATATTGAATTGCCAGGTAAGTACAGCTTTTTAAGATTTTTCAAATGTGCAAATATTGAACAATTTAAACCATACAAGGTATTACCTTCCATCCACAATGTCTTAAGAGAGTTTTTGGGGAAGTGCGTGAACATGTCTTGCGGAAAAGAAGTCCATTCATTATATCGAAAATGAAGAAACTTGAGATGAGTTTTTGGCATATTACCGATGGCAACTTTAAGGATATTCACATTGAGTCTTGTTTCATAACGTACGTACAAGCTTTTCAGATATACCATTTTATTAAAGGCATTAGGATGTATGTAAGTAATCAAATTATTTTCAAACTCAATTTTTTTAATAACATGATCAGTAAGATTGACCAATCCATTTTCCCCAATGTGACTAAGATTTGTCCCATTTATTACAAAGACTTGCGTTCCGTTCGGCATTCTGGGAATATAATTTAAATCTCTACCTGAACAAATAACGACATGTTTACCCAAACACTGACAATCATTGGCACAATCGACATGTCTGTCCTATATTCGAGCATCAGATAAAACTTGAGCCATAACCAGATGGCTAGGTCTTTAGGTCTCATTCTGGAACTGAATCTGAAAGATATAGCAACATATTAAAATCACCTGTGAACATAATTTAAAAAAAACTTTGCATACCGATTGACGTCCAAATGGGACAATTCAATGAGATTTAAAAGAGGGACATATTCTTACACATAGTTCACTTCACTTATGCACATATTCATATTTATGTAAACATGATGTCTTACAAACGATTTTTTTAAAAAGACAATATATCAATAAAAAGCCATAATTGTTTCCCTAAAGATTCCTAATGTTCAAATGTGTCAATCCTTGAAATCTATTGATAAACGAATTTGATAATAATATATGGACACTTTAAAAAATTTTAAATGTCAGTTATGAGGTAACTATGACGTCATGAACTCTTGACATGGATGATATATTGTTACGTATATCAAGCGTAAGGCTACAGTCTTTTACGTTGTTCAAAACTCGTTAATTGATTAGAAAGAATCTACACGAGTGTCTTTTTTTAACATGGTTTTAAACAAAATTAGATAAGACTTTGCAAAACAAAGAATATTTCGCTTTGTTGTACAATTCAAAATATGTATTGAATAAGGTCTTGATCATATATATCTATTTTTTAAATGAGGTCATCTATGCAAGGTTTTATAGGGACAGTCTTCGAAAAAAATCTCGAAATGAAATACGTTATACATGTAATAAATAATTCATAATTTTGTGATGTGCTCAATGTTTTAGTAAAAATACATTGCATTCCAAATTAAATGTGTCTATGTTAACAAATTATGTACATCAACACACAATAAGGTTTGGATGCCCCCGCTGCAAGGGGGAGGGGTCATTCAGTGTTACTCTTTACCGTTCGTCCTTTCGTCTTTCAATCTTTCCGTCCGTCCCATTTTCGTCGAAAACAATCTTGAGCTAGAGCATTCATATCATCAGACAATTCTTTTATTTACTGAAATGAAATAAAAAACATTTATTCGTTTCTGAAAAAAATAACAAATAGAAACTGAATACTTACACTTCCTATATAATTGTTCTTTGTTTGTAAGAATGTATCAAAAATATTGATATTTGTTCAAGATAGTGTCAAGAATTGTGATAAAACCGGCAATTGCTTCCTTATGTATTGATAAAAATATTTTTGAAAACAAAGTTCAAATCGTTGTTGTATTTGCAATAAAAGATAACAGTATCCGTGATCTAAAAAATCCGAATAACGTACGTGTATTTAAAGAATTATTGATTAAATTATTTAAAGACGACAAGATTTTAAAACTTTGCAAATTAATCGATAGTATTAGCAATAATACTTTTTATTTATATAAATATAAGCATCGGTGTTGACATGAATATCAATTATATGGTCATTTTTATAAATTTTCTGTTTACAAAACAATGATTTTTTTTCAAAAACAAAGGATTTCTTATCGCAGGCATTGAATGCCTAATCCGAACTTGGCACAACATTTTGAATTTTGGGTCCTCAATGCTCTTCAATTTAGTACCTGTTTTGCTTGATAACTATTTTGATCTGAGCGTCCAGGATAAGTCTTATGTAGACGAAACGCGCGTCTGGCGTATACAATTATAATCCTGGTTCCTTCAGTTTACCTGGATCATTTATAAATTTCCTGGCACGGTTAACAACATTTCCGTAAAAATGAGGATGTGCTATCCCGTTTGAAATAAGTCTTCTACAGACACAACCAAACTTCAAAACCAAATCTTTATATCTATGGAAAAATGTATTAAAGGTTTTAAGTAATTTATGGTAATGATATCCCTGGTTTAATTATTTACCAGTAATACCAAGATTACGTTTGTTAAAATCAAAAAGTCACAACATACACGGGCATAGCGAACAAGCTGTGAAATAAAAACACCGTAAGATGGTGCCAAATGAACATCACCATCTAAAAATGGAAAATTAACAATAGGACGCATACGACCATATATGGAATATATATATATATATTACGGATTACAAATGTGTCGAGGTTTGTGATTGGATAACAACACAGAGATGTCAGTATATATTCAGGAAACTGCCGGGGTATATACGACGTTTTTATCCCCAATTGGAACCTCAAAAACGTCATCATAACACCGGTTGTAGTATGTGACGTAGTCAAAAGCTATCAGACTGTCAGAGGTTCACAGAGGGAAAATAATGACGTGCTTCAGTCAATAATACATTTTTGATACAAAATCACGCATTTTACACTTTTAATACTTAAATTTAATGTTAAAAGTGTTATTATAAATTATTACATACACGATAAAATTATGTTCACAGCAAATTAGAAAATCCTTCACGTATGCCGAACATATTAGGTTGGGTTTTTCAATATATATGTGTTGTCAACAAATACCTGCACTGAAAAATAACATTAAGTCAGGGGTAATCCGTAATATATGTGTAATTCAGGTCTCAGAAAGGGTATATACTGTGACATTCCCGGCTTAGGGCTTATATCCCCTTCGCCTTCGGCTCAGGGGATATAAACTCTAACCCGGGAATGTCACAGTATATACCCTGTCTGAGACCTGAATAACATATATATATATACCTAGATTTTAATTTGGTCTGGTTTACAGTTTATATTTTAAAAGTTATCTTTTAAATTATTAAATTTGTCAAACCTCAAACTTTCTGTTTATTTCTATTCAGTTTCATTCCAGAAAGGTTTCCAAAAGTTTCAATGAAATTGAGGGCTATATTTATATATTTGTGTATTTTTACACACATTTACAATTCACTATTTTGAGGCACAATTTTGATATGCATACAAGTTATGTTTGACCTTTTCCCATTTTATCGAAGAACACACCGAGGGTGATCTAGGGGTGTCAGGAGTGATCAAATGAAAGACCAACCGTAGTGAGGTCTTTCGTTGGGCAATCCTGACACCCTGAGGTGTGTTCTACGACAAGAAAAACTTTAAAATATGCATTATCTGACTTGTATACGGTTTGCTATGTTTTTTTTTCTATTTAATTTGTAATGACATTTCTATCGCAAAAAAGTTAATATTTTCTCAACAATTTTAATAGAATTTAATGAAATATTAAGAACGATTTCCTGTAGAATAACATAACATTTTTTTTAAAGATAATCAGGATATAATTATAATCCTGAGTGGACCGCTTCAAATGAAACTCGTGTGTTTATTTTGAAATCTTCTGCAGACTGGAAATCACGAAAATGATTATCAATTGTTACGGCCAGAAATCGCCTTAAAATTGTAGCCAACAAAATACACAAATCAAAAATAAAATTTAACAAGATTTATTTTACAAAAGTTAACAAAAAGTATTACACAAATATTACTGTCAACTTAACTGTCAAAATAGTTCCTAGCATACTTAGCTTTCTGTTTGAACTCATGTTTATAATTTGTTTTCAATTTTATCAGCTTGTTTTTGAGATTTAAGTTTTTTTTACAGTTTTCTTTATTATAGCCAAAAAAAAAAAAAAAAACCTAAACTTTAAGCTCTTTCGTCCAATTCATTCTTTCGAATTTATCTTTAGTATGTTTAAGTCTGCCTATCCAAATTCCTTCAGCTTTTGTTCTATTAATTCTAAGGATGAGCCAAATGTTTCTATTAAGTTCATGACTAAAGATATTTCCTTTTTGGATTTTAAAAATAAGGTTGTGTCGTCAGCCAATTGACATATTTTAAAACTACAGTTTTTCCCTTTTAATTTAATTTGGAACCCTTTGATATTTTTCTCAGATCTAATTCTGCATGCTAGTTCCTCCACCGCTAGTACAAAAATCAAAGAGGACAACGGATATCCTTGTCGAATTCCACGACAGATCTGAAAGGGGTTTGATATTTACCCATTATTTACAACGCACCCCGAAATACCATTGTATATAGTCTCAGCCCATTGTATTAAATCTTTTTTAAATCCAAACTTGTTTAATGTTTTTATCATGAAAAGCTTTTTAATTGAATCAAAAGCTTTTGAAAAATCTAGAAATAAAATTGCTCCTTCTACATTAAAGTTTTCAGCTTAGTCAATGACATCTTCATGATCTTGTATTTGTCTTATATTAAAACCAATGTATATAGTTTTTACATAGCCTTCTGGTCGGCATTACTAATATTGGGTAGAACTTTTTTTAGTCTTTGTGCATGTGTATGAGCAATAATTTTAACATCTTCATTTAATAAAGTTATTGGCCTATAGTTGTCCAGAGATTTTGAATCATTCTTTTGAAAAATCAATGAAATTGCCCCTTTTTTTTTGCGAATTTGTCAAACTTTTCTTGTTATATGTCTCATTATATACTTTGGTAAGTATCTTTTGAATTTGGGGCCAAACTTTTGTAAACACTGCTTCTATAATTTCTTCTGATGTCACTAGCCCTTCTAAACTATTACTATCTTTTATAGATTACTTTAGCCGTATTTGGCACAACTTTTTTGAATTTTGGATACTCAATGCTCTTCAACTTTGTACTTGTTTGGTTTTATAAATATGTTGATTTGAGCGTGACTGATGAGTCTTATGTAGACGAAACGCGCGTCTGGCGTACTAAATCATAATCCTGGTACCTTTAATAACTATTTACACCACTGGGTCGATGCCACTGCTGGTGAACGTTTCGTCCCCGAGGGTATCACCAGCCCAGTAGTCAGCACTTCGATGTTTCTGTGTTGACATGAATATAAATAATGTGGTCATTTTTATAAATTTCCTGTTAACAAAACTTTAAATTTCGAACAAATAAGGATTTTCTTATCCCAGGTATAGATTACCTTAGCCGTATTTGGCACAACTTTTTGGAATTTTGGATACTCAATGCTCTTCAACTTTGTACTATTCGGTTTTATAAATATTTTGATTTGAGCGTCACTGGTGAGTCTTATGTAGACGAAACGCGCGTCTGGCGTACTAAATTATAATCCTGGTACCTTTGATAAATATTTATCAAATAGTTTTTTTTTCTATTTTAGTATTATGAATATACTCTTTAGTACGTAATTTATCTGGATTTGACGATTTACTTGATAAAAATAGTAAGCTAAGAGACCAACAAAAGGACAATGAAAGGTGAAAGATGCAAAAGGAAGAATCACAATTGCTTTAGAATAATCCGCCATTCTAACGTATGTACTTGACAATTACTTGTGCATTTCAACGGACACTACATATACTTAAAGTAGATTTTGGATTGATTTTTTTAAGGTTAAGGATGTGCTTGATTTAATTCTTCATTTCATTTCATTAGGAACAGGATTTTTAAAGTAATAGTATAAGCCCAAAAAATAGTAAAAAAAGATTTTTATAGTACAATTAAAAAACCATAAAATTGTAAAAAAAAAAGAACAGGAGTAATCGTTGTTCTATACTTATATGCTGTAGTGAATTCCTTAACATGATAAGATGTCTGAATCTTGTTGTTTTTTTTAGAAATTTAAAAATCATCCTACAATATGTTTTTTGTTTGATATCTTTTTTGTTCAAAATTAAAAAAAAAAATGAAGAGGTATATTTTTATATCAACTTAAAAATCGACTAAAACAATCTTCAAAACAGATCCATTTCAACACTTGTATACAATTATTAAACTAATATTTGCTGGTATCCCTGACCTTAAAAATACACCTGTGATTTACATCTTCTATTCAAACTCAGCGTTATTTTCTTTATTCAGGATTTGAGAGCTATTTTATATTATGATACTGTATGTTGATTTTGATAGCAAAATCAACATTTGATTGGATGATACCTTCACACGTGACGTCGACCAAAACTTCAGGTTCACTTCTGATGATCATATTCCCATCTAACATGTCGGGACTAAATCATACGACGTTATGCACAAAGCTTAGGCAGTGGAATAAAACATTCATTTTACTTGGCCTCGGGAGATATGAAGATTCGTTCACCCTCGAAAAATCATATTTCCCTCGGGCAGAGCTCTCGTGAAATATGAATATTATTGGGAGAACAAATCGTCATATCTCCCTCAGGTACGGGAAATATATGTATTTTGTTCACCTTTACTCATTCGGACGTATTGTCCTTTTTGGATATTTTAAGCACTTTCTTACAATAAGTGTTCCCCAACGGAAATATTTTCAAAGGACGTAATGCGATAAAAAATGCAAATTGTTTACAAAAAATAAGGAAGTAGTTTTTCACTGAAGTGAAAGACAATTCAATTCAATTCATTATGTTATTTACGTCTCACCTGGGGCCAGTGGTTCAACTTGTCGTTAACTTAACGGTAGCGTTAGCCTTAACGTGTCGTTAAAAAGTTTAACGTGGCGTTACTTAACGGAAGGTTATAAAGCTGTTGTTCAAGTTGATTTAACGGTAGCGGAAGGATTTCCATGATGGTGTCTTCTCTTGGTGTTGCCCATAGGTCAGCCAAGGAGTGTAAAGATGATGAGTTATAGATCAAGTTTAAGTTTCGTTCTGCACAAAACAATTCAAATGAGACAATAGCCTGATCAATGTACCAAAAAATTAACAACAAAAAAATATATGTAAACACAGCAACAAACCATAACCACTGAATTTTGTCTCTTTGACACACTCCCTGTTTCCATTCTCATTTTTATTAGATTCTGTGAGGGTTTGCTTGTAATTAAACAATGCGTTGTTAATTTGAAATAAAAAAATGAAAATGAAAATGGCCCTTAAGCATTAATGTCTGAGAGATCTGGGTTTCTTTCTGCAGATGCAATAACTTTCGTAGCAACACAGACATACATATATAATGGGAAAGAGAAAAAAAAATGATGTATCAATTCATTACACAAGACATGCCCAAACAAAATGCTGATATCCACTGATATTCATATCAATGCCCTCAATAGTGTTCCAACTCCACACAAAAAATACTGGCTGACAAGAAAGTCAAATTATGATTAATTTAACTTTTGTTGTAGTAATTTATAAGAAAATAAGGAGATGTGGTTTGAATATCGATGAGAAAACTAACCATTAAAGACATAACATGTGAACAAGTACATGATAAATTATTGAAATATTAGACTCCCAGGCCCAAATCAACATATTTTAAAACAAAATCATGTAAAAAGCTTAGACATATAGCTCTTCATTATAGTAAATGTGTAGTTACCACAGAGTAGAAACAACTATACAGTTATGCATGACATGTATCTCACGCGTTTCCATTGGTGTAAATTGAGTTTAGACCATGGCATTGTTTTGTCAGAATCAAGGGATATACCGTGGATTCATTATATTCCTTGGATACCAATTTTTGTGTATTTCGTGGACTCAGATGAACCACGAAATTAGTTGTCCAACACATAACAAATTTTCAATAAACTAATATACAAAGGCAAGACCTCGAAATTAAATATTCACGAACATGTAAGTTTTCCTTAATCCACGAATATTGGTATCCACGAAAATAAATGAATCAACAGCATATATATAAAAAAAAAACTGTATTGAACTGTAAAAAAAAATTGTTTTTCAACACTATTACAGTTGTGACGTTGGAGGGTCTCCTAATGGTTTCCTCAGTGATTCAGTAACAGCCTTCCAAAAGAGGACTTCGCCCAAACCTGTCTGATACATTATAGGGTTAGCGCTCTCTAAAAGTGTTCGTAGTCGCCTTGTCATATGTTTGGAATCTATACTTTCTAACATTATAACCAAGACAACATCCCGTCCATGTCTTCGACGTCTTTCCTGAACCACGTCAACTTCCCACTGGCACCATTCACTTTTCGCAAATTCATTCGATATGATGATTACAACTTTCCAAGATCTTTCTAAATATTTGTCAATATTTTCGGTAATGGATTCGCCAACATCGAAATCCCTATGATGAATGCATAACTTGACGCCCTCTTCTTGTTCCATTCTTCCAAGAAAAGTTTCGTGAACCCAGGAACGATCTGCGTCACAATACACTACAAATGCATGATACTGATAATCGGCAGCTTCCGGTAAAGATATATAACCCTTTTTTCTACTAGATTGTACTCGCCATAGATAGATATAGTTTTTGATATTTGTTTGACATTTCATTCCTAACACAATTAACGTCACCAATATTATCCCGAAGCAAACTATACATATAGCCATCGTAAACAACGGATTCCATGGTGGGCATGTTTTCTTGGATTCAACAAATCGAATCAACAAAGTTCCTACCATTTCTGACGGCTGATTACATCTATACGATAACGGGTACCGAAGAAATTTAGTTGGTGTTCTCTTTAAAAAATCACTGAACCATAAAAGGTCATAGTCACATGTAAACGGATTATTACTTAGGTCAATCCCTTCGAATGAATGTAGTAAATTACTTGGAAATGATGTTTTATTTACGGTTTTAATCAGATTATTTGATAGATCAAGTTTTTTTTAGCGATGTCATATTTTGAAATATGACAGTACCATCGCCCCAGCTTCTAATTTTGTTTGCAGCTAAACTCAGCTCCCTCAAGTTATTTAAATTGGTGAAAACGTATCTAGGAAGAATTGAGAGACTAGCTGATGATAGTATAAGTTTCTTCAATTCAACTAAAGGTGAAAACATTTTCCAAAATATTGTTTCATTGTTCGAAAGATAGTTATTAGTCAAACTGAGATATTCAAGATTAGGCGATGATGCAAATATTGTTAGTGGGTTGAACCTATCTTTATTGAAATGAAAGTTTGTATGTTCCATCGTAAGCGATATCAAAGATGAGCTATTAAAAGCGTAGTCTTCAATCTTTTTTAAAAGAGGACTTCCTATATTTGTTAGCTTTAAGGTTTTCAACATTTTCATTGCGGCAAATATATTACTTCTAATTTTCCCAATGTTGATACCATCCAAGTTTAGCACTTCAACTCTTGGAAGGCATAAAAATGCATTTTTACCAATATCAGTGATGCTGTTAGAACTTAGTTCTATAACTCTTAAATCTGGCAAGGCACTTGATAATATGTGATGATCTTCACACCAATTAGGAACTCGATGCAGCAAATTGTTGTTTAGGTATATCTCCATGATAGTCTTTGTTATACCGTTAATATAGATGCGTGATATTGAATTGCCAGGTAAGTACAGCTTTTTAAGATTTTTCAAATGTGCAAATATTGAACAATATATACCATACAAGGTATTACCTTCCATCCACAATGTCTTAAGAGAGTTTTTTGGGAAGTGCGTGAACATGTCTTGCGGAAAAGAAGTCCATTCATTATATCGAAAATGAAGAAACTTGAGATGAGTTTTTGGCATATTACCGATGGCAACTTTAAGGATATTCACATTGAGTCTTGTTTCATAACGTACGTACAAGCTTTTCAGATATACCATTTTATTAAAGGCATTAGGATGTATGTACGTAATCAAATTATTTTCAAACTCAATTTTTTTAATAACATGATCAGTAAGATTGACCAATCCATTTTCCCCAATGTGACTAAGATTTGTCCCATTTATTACAAAGACTTGCGTTCCGTTCGGCATTCTGGGAATATAATTTAAATCTCTACCTGAACAAATAACGACATGTTTACCCAAACACTGACAATCATTGGCACAATCGACAATGTCTGTCCTATATTCGAGCATCAAATAAAATTTGAGCCATAACCAGAAAGCTAGGTCTAATGATCTCATTCTGGAGGTGATTCTGAAAGATATAGCCAACATATTAAAATCACCTGTGAACATCTTTACATATCGATTGACGTCAAGATGGGACAATTCAATGAGAGTTAAAAGAGGGACACATTTTTACATATATTTTATTTCATCACGTATTCATATTTACAATAATACCTTCTGAAAACGTTATGTCTTACAACCGAAAAAAATAAGAAAGAGAACAGATCAATAAAAAGCCATAATATGTTAGAATATTATTGTTCAAATTTGTCAATCCTTGAAATCATGTTAGTTTAACTATTGATAAACGAGCTGGATGATAATATATGGACACGTTACAACTTACATGTCAGTTATGAGGTGACTATGACGCCATAAACTCTTGACATGAATTTATATATTTTTACGATATCAAGGCTACAGTCTTTTACGTTGTTAAAATGTCGTTATTTGATAAGAAATAATCTATAGGAGTGTAATTTTTGCATGGTTTTAGACAAAATTAAACAAGCCTTGGCGAAACAAAGACTATTTCAAATTTCAAATGAGGCAAGCCATGCAAGATTTTATTATTTCAAAAAGTCTTCGAAAAAAAATACAGAAGTCTGCACCTCAAAAATCTCTAAATCAAATACTTTATACATGTAATAAATAATGCACAATGTTGTGACTTGCGCAATGTTTTAGTAAAAATAACTTGCATACTAAATTTTATTTTTCTAGGATAACAAATTATATACATCAAAACACATTCAGGTTTAAAGGCCAATGCCGCACGGGGAAGGGGCCATTCAGTGTTACCCTTCACTCTCCGTCCTTTTGCTTTTCTATCTTTCTGTCCGTCCCATTTTCGTCAAAAACAATCTTGAGCGGGAGCATTCATGTCATCAGACAATTCTTTTATTTACTGAAATGAAATAAAAACATTTATTCGTTTCTGAAAAAAAAGAAAAAAACAAATAGAAACTAAATACTTACACTTCCTTTATAATTGTTCTTTGTTTGTAAGAATGTATCGAAAAGATTGATATTTGTTGAAGATAGTGTCAAGTATTGTGATAAAACCGGCAATTGCTTCCTTATGTATTGATAATAATATTTTTGAAAACAAAGTTCAAATCGTTGTTGTATTTGCAATAAAAGATAGCAGTATCCGTGATCCAAAAAATCCGAATAACGTACGTGTATTTAAAGAATTATTGATTAAATTGTTTAAAGGCGACAAGATTTTTTAAACTTTGTAAATTTATCGATATTATTAGCAATAATACTTTTATTTACATAAATATAAGCATCGGTGTTGACATGAATATTAATTATATGGTCATTTTTATAAATTTTCTGTTTACAAAACAATGATTATTTTCAAAAACAAAGGATTTCTTATCGCAGGCAAAGAATGCCTAATCCGAACTTGGCACAACGTTTTGGAAATTTGGGTCCTCAATGCTCTTCAATTTTGTACCTGTTTGGCTTGATAACTATTTTGATCTGACTGTCCAAGATGAGTCTTATGTAGACGAAACGCGCGTCTGGCGTATACAATTATAATCCTAGTTCCTTTAGTTTACCTGGATCATTTATAAATTTCCTGGCACGGTTAACAACATTTCTGTAGAAATGAGGATGTGCTATCACGTTTGAAATAAGTTTTCTACAGACACAACCAAACTTCAAAACCAAATCTTTATACAAAAAATGTATCTATGGAAAAAATTATTAAAGGTTTTAAGTAATTTATGGTAATAATATCCCTGGTTTAATTATTTACCAGTAATACAACGATTACATTTGTTAAAATCAAAAAGTCACAACAGACACGGGCATAGCGAACAAGCTGTGAAATAAAAACACCGTAAGATGATGCCAAAGGAACATCACCATCTAAAAATTGAAAATTAACAATAGGACGCATACGACCATATATGGAATATATGACTACAGTGACTAAAAATAGCCACAATCAACATTCAATCTGTTTAGGTGTGGATCAGTTTGTAAATAATCTGATGCAGTTACTAAATTAAATTATATAAGTGTCTAAGAATGTAACTTTAACACACTCATGAGTGTTATAAAATTAGATGTTATATTTTATATATTATTCACGCAATATTTCGCTAAACAAATTAGCTTCATCGGGCGTGTGCATCTATCTAGCTGAAATTGGATGCATGACAAAAAATATCTTTATAGCTTGAGCTACACAAAATTCGTGTAAATTTAGTTTCTGTTGGGGTGAAACAGAAACTAAATTCAACATCAGACTGAACAATCACCGGTCGTTCTATAAAAAAGGAAGAAACTGTCCAATTACGTGACACCTCTTAAGAACAGGACATACTTTTGATAATATCACCTTTTAAATAATTGAGGTAAAGTATATGTACGTACTCTTGAACCTGATGGACTTAATGCAAGGAAGACAAACAGTTCTACCCAAAACCAAAGGAATAAATCATGAATCTCATTCTATTTAACTAAAACAACTATTTGTTTAGATTTAAAAATTGTTATGTACAAACATAGACCATCAATCAGTTCAGTTCAGTTCAGTCTCTTGTATATTCCTCCATTAATTTGGAGCACTACCCAAAGGGTATAATTTTAGCAACTATGTACACCTTAAAACATAGGGAAACAATTACTTATATACAGATGACTGAATTTGGTTATAAAAATCACTAAATAATAAATATCATAATTAATTCATATGATTGTCATCATAAAATTTTAAAGGATATATAATAATTCATATGTGCAAGAAAATGCTAAGAAACAACTGCGTATATTTACAAATAAGAATTAAAATGGTCTCAAATTAAAATTACTTATAATTATTAGTTAAGAGTGCTATACATATACATCGGGAACTATAATGACAATTTTATTTTATAAGACTTATGTAAAATGGTTGGGGTTTGGAAAAGATTTAAGCTATATTATATACATAAATTCTATTATATAATATTCCTAGATTTTAATGTGGTCTGGTTTACAGTTTATATTTTAAAATTTATCTTTTGAATTATTAAATTTGCCAAACCTCAAACTTTCTGTTTATTTCTATTCAGTTTCATTCCAGAAAGGCTTCCAAAAGTTTCAATGAAATTGAGGGCTATATTTATATATTTGCGTATTTTTACACACATTTACAATTCACTATTTTGAGGCACACTTTTGATATGCATACGAGTTATGTTTGACCTTTCCTATTTTATCGAAGAACACACCGAAGGTGATCTAGGGGTGTCAGGATTGATCAAATGAAAGACCAACCGTAGTGAGGTCTTTCGTTGGGCAATCCTGACACCCCGAGGTGTGTTCTACGACAAGTAAAACTTTAAAATATGCATTATCTGACTTATATACGGTTTGCTATTTTTTTTTTTCTATTTAATTTGTAATGAAATTTCTATCGCAAAAAAGTGAATATTTTCTCAACAATTTTAATAGAATTGAATGAAATATTAAGAACGATTTCCTGTAGAATAACATAACATTTTTTTAAAGATAATCAGGATATAATTATAATCCTGAGTGGACCGCTTCAAATGAAACTCGTGTGTTTATTTTGAAATCTTCTGCAGACTGGAAATCACGAAAATGATTATTTCCTTTTTGGATTTTAAAAATAAGGTTGTGTCGTCAGCCAATTGACATATTTTAAAACTACAGTATTTTCCTTTTAATTTAATTTGGAACCCTTTGATATTTTTCTCAGATCTAATTCTGCATGCTAGTTCCTCCACCACTAGTACAAAAATCAAAAAGGACAACGGACATCCTTGTCGAATTCCACGACAGATCTGAAAGGGGTTTGATATCCACCCATTATTTACAATGCACCCTGAAATACCATTGTATATAGTCTCAGTCCAGTGTATAAAATCTTTTTTAAATCCAAATTTGTTTAATGTTTGTATCATGAAAAGCTTTTCAATTGAATCAAAAGCTTTTGAAAAATCTAGAAATAAAATTACTCCTTCTACATTAAAGTTTTCAGCATAGTCAATGACATCTTCATGATCTTGTATTTGTCTTATATTAAAACCAATGTATATAGTTTTTACATAGCCTTCTGGTCGGCATTACCAATATTGGGTAGAACTTTTTTTAGTCTTTGTGCAAGTGTAATTTTAACATCTTCATTTAATAAAGTTATTGGCCTATAGTTGTCCAGAGATTTTGAATCATTCTTTTTAAAAATCAATGAAATTGTCCCCTTTTTTTGCGAATTTGTCAAACTTTTCTTGTTATATGTCTCATTATATACTTTGGTAAGTATCTTTTGAATTTGGTGCTAAACTTTTCTAAATACTGCTTCTGTAATTTATTCTGATGTCACTAGCCCTTCTAAACTATTACTATCTTTTATAGATTACTTTAGCCGTATTTGGCACAACTTTTTGGAATTTTGGATACTCAATGCTCTTCAACTTTGTACCTGTTTGGTTTTATAGATATTTTGATTTGAGCGTCACTGATGAGTCTTATGTAGACGAAACGCGCGTCTGGCGTACTAAATCATAATCCTGGTACCTTTAATAACTATTTACACCACTGGGTCGATGCCACTGCTGGTGAACGTTTCGTCCCCTAGGGTATCACCAGCCCAGTAGTCAGCTCTTCGATGTTTCTGTGTTGACATGAATATAAATAATGTGGTCATTTTTATAAATTTCCTGTTAACAAAACTTTAAATTTCGAACAAATAAGGATTTTCTTAGCCCAGGTATAGATTACCTTAGCCGTATTTGGCACAACTTTTTGGAATTTTGGATACTCAATGCTCTTCAACTTTGTACTATTCGGTTTTATAAATATTTTGATTTGAGCGTCACTGGTGAGTCTTATGTAGACGAAACACGCGTCTGGCGTACTAAATTATAATCCTGGTACCTTTGATAAATATTTATCAAATAGTTTTTTTTTTTCTATTTTAGTATTATGAATATACTCTTTAGTACGTAATTTATCTGGATTTGACGATTCACTTGATAAAAATAGTAAGCTAAGAGACCAACAAAAGGACAATGAAAGGTTAAAGATGCAAAAGGAAGAATCACAATTGCTTTAGAATAATCCGCCATTCTAACGTATGTACTTGACAATTACTTGTGCATTTCAACGGACACTCATATTTGTTATAATCAATTTCAACCAAGATTACATGCTAGTTATCTGTTTTATTGAGCTTAAAGCCGGTGGCAATGATTTATGAAGTGAAGCAAAATAGTTTAAAGTCAGGAGTCTGTACTTAATGAGGTGCTTGAATGTTCATAGTTTGTCTAATTATTTCGGTTTTTCGTTTATAAATTTGTACGTTAATCAGGTCATTTATTTTCTTGTTTGAATTTGTATCGTCTGGACCTCTTTATTGCTCTTTTCCGCATGTGGAGCAGGATCTGCTTGTCCTTCCAAAGCGCATGAGGTAACTCCTAGTTTTTTTTCTCTATTTCTGGGGAGGAGGGTCGGATCGTGTTGTTGTTTTTCACCTATTTGTGACATTTTTACCTAATGTGTCTGATATTTGGTTCACACATCGTTTTCAATTTCATGGTATTTAATGCAGCTGTCCTACAAGTGAGAGGTTTAGTTAGCTTTAAAGCCAGGTTTAATTTACCATTTTCTACATAAAACAATGCCTGTACCAAATAAGGAATATGACAGTCGTTATCATTTCGTTTGATGTGTTCGAGCTTTAGATTTTACCATTTGATTAGGAACTGTCCATTATGAATTTTCCTCGGATATCAGTATTTTGCTGACTTAAATTTTTGCTGATGTATTGTGAACGTGCATTCGTGAATAATTGTGTTGTTCGGTCACGCGTTGAATATTTTTCTTTATTTGAATTCTTCGACTCGTTATTTTACAATTATTGGAGTCCTAACAATGATCAATGGCTAACTTATATTTCATAAAGACTCTCTTAGATAGTTCTAGTGGCAATCCCACCCCATTGTTTTTCTGTTTATATTATTACACTTTAAAATAATTAGAGGCTAATACATTACAGCGATAATTGAATTATGTCTATAAAAAGGTGTATAACTATGACATCACCAAAACGATGGATGCCATAAGAGCCGGCTCTGTTTATCCGGCGCACCCGACATTGATCGCGGTTTTTGTTGGGTTATATTCCTCAGTTATTAGTTTCCTAGGCTGTGTTTGGTGAGCTTTTTTTTGTGGGGGGGGAGACATTTGAAATAATAACAAAAACTGAAGTAGACTCATAGCAAAACATGTTAAAGAGTAGTAATCTTTTTTTTGTAATTAGTTAGGCGATACCTAATTTGAGTTTTCTTATGACATGAAACACCCCTTGGTGTTGAAAGAGTAACGGATTGCGATGTACTCATATTGGTGACAAATGCTAAAAGTTTAAATGCGGACAACCGCATTTCTCCTCTGCACTTATGTAGAAAGGAACTAAACGGAATAAAATTAATGAAAACTTAAGATAACCAAAATGTAGCTGCATTCGCTCCTTTCCATTTACTTCTTTAGAATGATTTGTAAAGAACATAATTATGATTAAGTAATAGAAAGAAAAAAAAAACAATCGGATGATGCTGACGAATTAGGGTTTAACGTCCTGTGACAAATATCATGTGCATATGAGAACGACAACAAGTTATATGAACCCTGTGTTGTATTAGAAAGACACTTTCTGTCAGATTTGTGTACGTACTACTTTGAACAGACACAAAAAATTAAGGCTGATTGGAAACGTTAATCTTCCAGCGGCCAATCCATATCACGATATATTGAAGTGACACACCCTTTAATAAAATGCAAAAAAAGTCAAAATAAAAATGCTCTTACTTGCACCGTATTGTCAAATTGTTTTTACTCAATAACATCGCATTCTTAACTTATGAGAAAAAGCGGTTGAAAAACGGATTGATGTTGGATGCGTAGATGTAAGGTTGAAAGTTGTATAGTTTATACACCGATAAATTCCTTCGTTTTTATGTATTGTTTGTGAGTGGATTGGTCCAGTTTATATACCTACACATGTATATCCGTTAAAAACGCGTTTAATCCTATAACATTTACAGGATAAATGTCATATACGAATTTTATATTCAGTTACGTAATGAAGTATTTTCTATTAAGATGTGTTCAAAAGCTGCACTAGTTTAAGGTAGCACAATACAAAAACAACTAAATTTTATCAAAATTTCATTTTCAGCTGTTTTTGTTACTTCTTAATATTCCAAAACCACAGAAGAAAAATTTATTTACATATCTTGCACTGTTAATGAGTTTTGATGATAATGAGTTTTATAAACATATGCACGTGTCTGACTGATACAAGATAAAAACATGTGGGCAGTACTTTGTGGTTTATCAATAGAATCATTTGACAGCTTTATGACCACTGACCAGCAATAAAAATAACAGTTATGAAAAAGAGGTGGATTAGGGATTTATGGAAAAAAGAAGTTATTGAATTCCAAATAAAAATACATTTCTTTATTAGAGCTGCCAGGGGAAAAGAAACCCAACTATTACATGTATTAGGAGATATAGAGGGAATCAAAATATAAATGTACAGATATTAAACAAATATAATTGTACAACAAGTGATGTTTCTGATGTTTATACTAGAATATCTTAAGGAGAATGTTGAAATATGATATAAACAAGAAGATGTGGTATGATTGCAAATGAGACAATTATCCACAAAAGACCAAAACGACACAGACATTAACAACTATAGGTCACCGTACGAATTCTTTTTGAAAGAAAATACAAATTGAATATTTCATTATGAAACTGCAAAAATGAAAAAAAAAAATGTACATAGTTTGTGAAAAACACCTTATTGTCATTGTATACAATTACAATTTTAGAAATCCCCCATATGGATCCTCTAGACTGACCAACTGATCATTTTGTGTACAAAGCACAACTTACTTTTTGTAACAATGCAAAAATCAAAACATATTTTTTTATGTACTAAATGAATAAAAGCCATATTGAAGAAAGTAAATGCAATGTGTAATTAAACTTCTGAGATCATTTATAGTAAAGGTTTATCATTTCTTTATATATTTAGAATTGCTGAAATGGAATCCTTTCTTACTGGTCAAAACCTAATTGATTTATGATTAAAGGCTAATCCTGAAGTATCCCCATGGTACATGTGTGAATTATATTGAAGTTAATGGGGTACAAGTGGGAAAATTCTTATTTAATCAATTGTGACACATTCATTTTTGTCATGAAAATGTAGTTTTAAATGAAATAAGCTCCTAAATGAGTGTCCCTATATAAAATTGAGAATGGAAATGGGGAATGTGTCAAAGAGACAACAACCCGACCAAAATAAAAAAAAAAAAAACACAACAGCAGAAGGTCACCAACAGGTCTTCAATGTAGCGAGAAATTCCCGCACCCGGAGGCGTCCTTCAGCTGGCCCCTAAACAAATATATACTAGTTCAGTGATAATGAACGCCATACTAATTTCCAAATTGTACACAAGAAACTAAAATTTAAATAATACAAGACTAACAAAGGCCAGAGGCTCCTGACTTGGGACAGGCGCAAAAAATGCGTGCCTGATTTTCACACATGTTGTTCCTTGACCAGTTATCTTCAAGACCGTGTCTCAGATTTCCAAAAACATCAATAGAACAAATTTTATACCCAATTGAATTTAATGATCTCTTATGAATTGAGGTTGCAAACTTCATTGGAGGTTTATGAGAGAATGAAATACAATAAGAAAAATCTGAGACACGGTTTTGGAGGCCAAACTGTGTTGCACAAGAATCTATAAAATATTTTGGGATGCTAAACAAAGAAGCCAATTTCATTCAAGTGTGGACATCACAATATAGCAACTAATTACATGATAATTAATTATTGTAATAATTATGTCATAATAAAATTATCATTTTTGAAAGATTAATCTTTATTCTTTCTTTTGGTACCTCATTTATAAAATTCAAAGTTGAAATGAAGAAATTACATCAGTTTATAGTTGTCTGATTGGGGGTGAAAAAATCTTTGTATTGTGCTACCTTAATTTGATAGTTTGATATACACTGATATACATTCAAAAAAAGTTTAATGTTTCTCAGTATATATATGATTGATAACCTATGTCATAATCCTTCACTGCACTATCCGGGTAACAATTCACTAAAATGACGTACACCTCCCAGCTTAATTCAGACGCAATTTCAAATTGTAAATAATTACTAAAAATGTTCTGGTATCTGGAAATGAACAGGTTCAGTTGAATCCCTTTTAAGGAAGTCGGTAATTATTATTCAGTGAGAAACCGTAACAGTTGATGCGAAATGAATAAAATAAACGTAGTGCAAGCTTTTTTTCTTGCATTGCTGTCTGAAATTGCCAGCTTCAAAAATGTCAATTCCGTGAAATGTTTGCCTACATGTTTATTAACCGTACAAACAAATTTAGATAGATATCCCGTACTCGAAATTAAAATGTTACATTTGTTAAGATTGGAAGGATAATGGAGAGATGGAACACAGCAATACAACGGACAGCGGACAACAACATGGCAATATCAGATAACGGAAATAGAAATAACTTTCCATATATACTATATTTTTACTGAACTTGCTGGTAATTTTATTTAGGAACACCCCCGATTGCAGGATGTTCACACTGCGTTAAAGATTCATTGGTGGCCTTGAGCTGTTGACTAATTTTTGGTCGAATTGTTGTCTCTTTTACGTATTCCACATTTCCATTTCCATTCTCAATTCTATATTTTGTACTGACATGGTAGCTGTTTTTTTTTCTTAGAATACTGTTTGATACGCACATTTTGTATTTTACCTCAGACTTTCTAGTAATTCTTTCTAATAAATGATATATATTTATTTTATTTTTTGTTTAGCAGGTGTCTTAATATAGTCATAATAGTTAGGAGTTCAAATGTAAAACATGCCATATAAATCTGATGACTTTAAATATGCTAGTTTTTTCTTTTCTTTCCGTTTGTTGCTAGTGGGACTAACGGATTCTTAAATTAGTTTTATGCACTTCTCCTCTTTGAATTTATCTTCAGGTTTGGCGTTTTTATTATATCTTTTCAATATATGTATCACGTATATAGAATTGTAATATATTGAATTAAATTATAAACTTGATTCCTTTTGATAGCTATTATGCGTGTTTTTCGCTGTGCTATATGTTCTCCCATTTATTTGTATTGCAGTCCTGTCATGTAATGTTTCCCTTAATTTTAGTTTGTAACCCCGTTTTTTTCCCAATCGATTTATGAAAATTCGAACAGCGGAAACTACTGTTGCCTTTATCTACTTACATAATATTTAGCAAAGCCCTTAAGATTGGTTTTTGGTCCTCCGATATTTTAGTAAAATTACACAGTTGGACAAAAATGATCTTTTCTTATTTCGCTTATCAAGTCGTTTCCCTGAATACTGCCTCGCTTTTTTTAAGGTTTGAACACAAAGTATGCTTATTTTGTTTTGCATTTCATTCAAAATCAATCATTTTACATTGTACTTTTTGTCATGTACTACAGTTATATTGTAATGGCGTTTAAAAAACTTGACCAGGTTTCTTTCAGAATAATAATTTAAATAAACAATCCTTTCGGGACATTTAAAAGTGACGTTATTTATTAAATTACTGTAGTTAGGTGAATGACAGTAAAATTTTTTGCTTTTTCCTTTTTAGACCTCTGCCAACCCATCAAAGTTTTTATTATGATCACCAATTTATACCCTGTTTTGATATAATGCCAGTATTCCGTGACTACATTTTAACAATAGCCTTGTAGTATTAAAAAAACCCACCTAAATGATACTCATATTTTTTTTGTAGACTTGCTTTATATTTAGCTTTTTATAATGTATCGGTCCTTTTTCTTGTATATATTGTTTTTTGTTCACTGAATAGCACTAAAGGAAAGTTCACTAAAGAGACATTCAAATTCAAAAGTCGCGAACAAACTTCAAACGCCATGCCAAAAAGAGAAACAGCGAAAAGACGACTCACAGCACACAACACATATAATTGAAAACTTAATAGGGAGCAACACAATCCCCAAGTGAAAGCAGAGCCTGTTTTATATGGGGATTATGTAGTGTTACTCCTGTTAGTACAAACCCGTTGATAAGACTTCCTTATTCTGGTCATGACAATTAGAAAATAGACGTCATCATCTGTTGAACAAACATTCAATGAAATTCAACCATCTAGTGATGGTGTCAGTAAAAGTTTCGAAGGTGGATCATTTCAACTTTAATACTTGGAAATCTTGGTTTGATGACTTTCTCAAAAATATTAAACCTCTCTCAAGGACATTATGATGAGACATGTAAGCTCTAGAATACCGTAACAACTGAAACATATATACTCCACATGCAGGCGCTGCTTGAATGTTGGTGCATACCAATGAACAGTTAACAATTTGGAAGCTGCAATAATTTATTTTGTCGTTAACTTTTGTTTTCATCCGACTCTTATTGTCAATTTCAAGATAAAAGGTACACTGGACTGTATCTGTTATCTGTTACTTTTGTTATTTTATGTTCAATGAGAAAGGTGTGTTCAATATAAGTTTAATTCTCAAAAACCTTTAAAAAAAAAACTAATATTCCAAGAATTGTGTATGTGCTTTAAATGCACCCAAATTGCAATACCATCAAAACCAGGTTTGTTCATAATTAGATATAGAAAGATGTGGTGTGAGTGCCAATGAGACAACGCTCCATCCAAATAACAATTTGAAAAAAAAAAACAGTAAACCATTATAGGTCAATGTGCGGCCTTCAACACGGAGCCTTGGCTCACACCGAACAACAAGCTATAAAGGGCCCCAAAATTACTAGTGTAAAACCATTCAAACAGGAAAACCAACGGTCTTATCTATATAACAAAAGGAGAAACGAGAAACACGTATATATTACATAAACAAACGACAACTACTGTACATCAGATTCGTGACTTAGGGCAGGTACAAACATTTGCAAGGGGATTAAACGTTTTAATAGATCCAAACCTTCTCCTTTTTCTGAAACAATAGCATAACATCACAACATAGAAAAACGCACGATAAAATATCAATTGGCAGACTTAACTCAATCAAAAAACGTAAATTAAGGTGGTACCCAACACTTTCACTAAAATTAATTTGGCTCGTTTAATTTTCATAAAATTTTGACAAAGTATTGACTTTGACCCTTTAACAAAAATATAAAAAAAATCAAAAAATTTGAACCAAGCGTTTTATCAGAAAAATTACACTGGTTATATAGCAGTTTGACAAACACTAATTTTGATCATTGAGAAGCTTTATATTGCCTTCACAAGGCAACGTAATTAAAACGTTTAGCTGGTATTACAGAGTTATCTCCCTGTAGTGTTAGGTACCACCTTAATCATAAACATTTAATTACAAACGATCCGTCAGATTATAATGACAACTCAAATGAAAAAACCGACAAATGTCGACTTGACAAACAATTTTTACAAAGCATGCAAGAAATTAAAAGCTGATAAAATGAAACATTCAATTATCCGTGAGTTCACTTAACTGTTCCACTTGATTTAAATGTTTCTGTCTCACTAACAGTTGCCAAATTTATTTAATGCTAATAAAATGAAAAAGATTTTTCTACACACTGAATATAGTTTACTAATTACATAAAGAACCGTGAATCAAGAAAACTAATTATCATTAACCTATATATATATATAGGCGTAAAAAATAATTTTCAAATGTGCAGATGTATATATTCATTAAATAGTATAGTAAAATAAGGAAAAGTTAACAGTTCCATTCTATCGATTTCATCTTCAATTTGGACTCTTCAGGATAACTGATGTAGTGTATCTATAGAAGACGTCGTTAAGGAGGGTTGTGACGTTCCGGCATTGTTCGTTATTAGAAATTCTCTGGATTAAATCTCAATCGGAATGTTGTTATGGAATATCATTCCATCTCTTTTTCTATAATTATGCTTCTTCTCGTCTACATTGAAAAATAGTCATTATTTGAAAATGTATTTTACCACAAGTGTCAAGATGGGCATTAATTGGGGAATTTCTCTACTGTGGGTGTTTTATTTGTTCTTTGTGAACTCGCACCCGTTCACAGAGGCTATTCCCTGTCTGTCCAATATAATTTTCGTGATAACCAGGACATGTGACGCAGTAAATAAGATTTGTTGTCTTACAAGTCATATTGGCGTTTACATGATTTTTTTTTTTGCCATCTTTAAATGATTTCATTTTACCCGTTTCTAAATATTTTATATCTTGACCGCAAACACCGCATCTTGAATCTCCGCAAGACTTTATTTCAAAGTCACTAACTTTCGGTTCGAACCGAGCTCTGGTTAAGCGTTTCTTTAAATTTGTAGGTTGTCTTCGGCTGTAGAATAAGTTTCCTTCCGGTATCATTTTTTTCATAGTTTCACTTTCATGAAGAATCGGAAGGTTTGATTCAATTGTATTTAAAACGTTTGGTAAATACGGGTCATTTGTACTAACAAATGGTATTTTTTTTAAAGTTTTCATCCGTGTTTTTCACTTTCGGGGTTCGTTATTCTTGAAGTGACAGTAGTTTAGATTTTCGAATTCTACTTTCAATTAGACCCTCTGGGTATAACTGTTGTGTCAAATAGCCTTTTAATTCCTTCAAACGTACTTCTCGAATGTTATTGTCCGATACTAAAGCACAAATCCGCCTGGCCATACAGTAAGGTATATTTTGTTTTGTATGGGACGGATGACACGAATGAAAATTTAAGTATTGATGGGTGTCTGTGGATTTATAATAAATATCAAAATTTTCATATTTTCGAACAATTTTAACAGGACGAGTACAGAATTCGGGTTAAAATGTCAATACTTTGTATGACCACCTCTTGCATTTATGACCGCCTGACACCCCAGTCGCATGGAATCAATAAGACATCGAATAAAATCTTGAGGGATGTTGTTACATTCCCTGAAAAGTGTTGTTCGGAGCTGAGCTAGCTTTTCCCATGTTTCCGGTGGATTTTGACTATTTCTGATACGTCGTCCAAGTTCGTTCCAAAGATGTTCAATTGGTGATAAATCTGGAGACATTGCTGGCCAAGGCAACACACAAATATGGTTATTCTCCAAAAAGGTCAAAATGTGTGCCACGTGACAACGGGCGTTTTCCTGCTGAAAAACGTGGTTAAAACAATGTCTTCGGAGAAACGGGAGGACAACTGGAGCCAGAATTTCGTCCCCATACCTTGTTGAATTTAGGTTATCAACGATGATTTTGAGCTCGGTGCGTTCCTGGTAGGTAATTCCGCCCCATACCATGATGCCGCCACCAACAAACCGATCTGTTTCTTGCACCATTCATCAGCAAATCGTTGATTGGGTCTCCGGTAAACCCTGGTTCTGTCGTCGCTAAATTCAAGTTGAATATAGATTCATCGGTAAAAAGGACCTGTCTCCATGTTTGCCTATTTCATAGGATCCGTACCCGTGTACATTGAGGTTGCGCCATCCTGTGACGCTGCGTAAGGATAGGTCCCTCCAATGGACGACAAGCTCTTAGACAAACTTGACGAAATCGATTACGAACTGTTTGAGCAGATATTCTGTTGGCATGTCTTCCGTGGGTTTGTCGTGCAGTTTGTGACGCGTGTAAAAATCGAATCCGGAGATGAATGATGCGGATGTGTCTGTCTGGACGTAACGTCGTTTCCTTGGCCTGCCACTACGGGGGCGATCATGTGTTGTGCTAGTATCTCTAAGACGAGTCTCCAGCCTTGCAATAGTCATTTTAGAGACATTCAAATGATTTGCAACCTGCACTTGAGTCATTCCTGCTGCAAACACCCTAATAGCTCGTTCTCTCTCATTTTGGCGTAGACGGGGCATTGTTTTACGTGTAAATTTTTCAATTTTTTAATGCGACCGTTTGTTAACAATCGTGTGCAACGCAAAAAATGACAAAAAGAATAACTCGATTCCAACTCTATACAGGTAATTTTTGAAAAAAACGGTTATTTGTTTGAAATCAGAAAATGACGTCACGTCATTTCCGATATTTTATAAATGAGTTAATATGATAGAAAAATCATTCAGGTTACTAGTTTTAATCATGAAAATATTTGAAATTAATACTGTATTATGTGATATTTTCAAATTAAAAACCAATGTAAAGTTTCTTTTTTTGCATAGTATATATAAAAAGGGGATCACGATTAATTTAATGGTGCAATCTCTTAGACAAAGGCGTTAAAACAAATTTCAAATAAGCTTATGAATATCAAAAACATTGTTACTCAGGTTGAAGTAAGATGTACGCTTCAAAAAAAAATATACCTTAAAATAATTTTAAACACACACAAATAATTAACCTATATTTGAATGTAGTAACAGATTTTGACACGAAAACTCAACACTAACCAATGAACCATCGAGATGAGGTCTGCAATGTAGATAATATGATACCATTGCCTTATGCACAGGGGTAATGGTTATATGCTACCTGTCAGATGTACACGTACATTTCACATTCATTGCATATACCAACTATAGTGTACCTTATGAAAAAAATGTCTGCAAAACGAATCAAAACTAACAAATAATAACATTGTCAAATTAAAAATGCAAATTAGGCCAATATCAGACAAAACTTGCCAGTGTGACATTACACCTTATGATCATTCTATACACCATATATAGTGTATCTACTGCTTGTATTAATAGTATCTGCAAAATGAACCCTAATTATGTAATTTTAACCTTTATTACTGATACATGGAATAAGGTTAAGGTAAGGTGAAGTCTGTTTGATACATATGTAGACCTTGCAAGAAATCCTTAGAAAAATTACTACTCACGATAAATATGCAAATCACCTAAAACAAAGCAGTCAATGAACTATTAAAATAAGGTCAGCCTCTTTCCTGTTATATATATTGGCAGTTCCGTATGGAAATCGATGGTGGTTATATTGACTCATGCTATGACGAATGAGCGATCATAAAAGACACTAACAGAAAGCAGTATATCCCCCCTTTTTTAAGGGAAACAAATATATAAAAAAAAAACAATTTCAATTGTGCTATTTTTTTTTATTTTTGTTTAACCGCATCATTATAATTAAAAGGTAACTGTTATTATCACACGTTCATTATAAAGTACTAGCTACTAAATATCACCATGATCATTATAATGAACAAGCAACTATGAATATCCTCCAATCAATGTCATCGGTTTTTTTCTGTTTTCTATTCACTCTCAAGGATCTAAAAAAGAGAAACAAATAGTTTTACACAATGTCCCCAACCTTTTTATGAAAATTTTCTGATATTAAAAAAAACATTATGAATGTAATTGCCATATTCACGACTGTATTATCTAATGTCATAACGGGAGAGAGAATATTTATCTAATGTGTAGATTATGAAAGACACGTGTATGTTTGTCTCTTTTTAACTGTTTCACTTTCTAATAAAATTTACAGAGCATGTTTTCATATTCTGCATACACTAATCTGGTTATACCCAGTTCTACTTTTCGTTTAGTATTTTCAACAAATTGTTGAAAGTGTTTATTATTGCCATAAAACCCAACAATCCAACTTACAAGCTTCAAAAAATATTGCAAGCCAAATTTTTACTTAAGTTGTGTAAGTCTATAATGAGACGGAATTATGCTTGTCGATTGATTTACTCAATGTGTAATCTTTATGATATACTTATAACTACTCAAGGATGTTTCATTCAAACGTACATGAGACCAAGAGAAGGCACTATGAAAATAAGGTAAAAATCTTTTCACTGTACAATTAGTTTAACACCAACCTATTGTTGGATTTTTGAATTGCTTCTCTTGGTATTTTGCATGTTTTATGGATTTACCTTTATTGATATCTGTAGAATTTTAATGTAAATCTATTTTAACTCTTAAGGTTCAAAACCAAATGCATTTCATGCTTTTTAATACAGTAATGCACATGAATTTGGTATGGTTGAGTAAATTTTGATAAATCAATAATTCAGATAACTCGAATGTCCCACACCTGTCGATTTATGCAGCAGAAGTAAAATTTAAGTCCATTTTTGTTTTGTTTTAAATAGAGTAATAACCATGTTACTTACTCTTACAATCAATTAATTTGTTTGTTAAAACACTTTAAATGTTATAATTCATAAGAAAAAAACGGCAACGTTATTTTATTTATTGAAAAATTGGTGTTGTCTTTAATGTTTTGTTACATCAAATTCTTGATGGAATATTTCAAAAACTTAATTAAAAACTTTTTTTACATTAAAAAATAAAACGTAAAAATTGTTCACTTGTTATCCACATTGCCCAATAAATGTTTGGAAAACATTATCGGATTAACAACATTTTTTTCTAGAGGTTATTGATGTGTAAAGCAGGGCTCTTAATCACAAACTTAACATAAAAATCCTTCGGACTTTTATTCAGTTTGTGAGTTGATCGCCCTTATAATTCTTAAGCCAAATAATCGCTATTTTTAATTAACATTTTTTGTGTAAACGCTACTATAAAAACCATCAAATGCACAATTGACATGCCGTAACTAAGGAGTTGGTCGCCATATTGACTTTCTAAAATCCACAAATGTTCGTAAAATGTAACGGAATCTAAAATAGAATAACACCTACCTCGAAAACTTCATTTTAATGAGGTATTATCTGAATATGAAGCGTGCAAGTATTGAAATAATATATCTAATGTAAGTTTTCATTCGTATGACGTCGTGTTTTGCCATGACGTAAATTCGCCAAATCATTGCTAAAATTTCGCGGACTTTTATTTGAATTAAAATTTGATTCATTTTCGAAGCTTTAGTGTATTTTTTTTTAATTTCTTTTTTTGATATATATGCAATAAAATAGTCACAACTGAAATGCATTTTTTTTTTATCTCAATTTGATGAAAATCCAAGGATTACTGCAAGCTTGTGTACCGCGCATTAATAGATTACGAAAGTAGTTTCGGAAACATGGTTTATCGAAGTGTAAACTTAGAGAAAATTTCTAATTGACCATTAATAGATATAAATATAGATATGCAAATCATATAAGAATTATAGCTATGTATTTTATCAAAGTTATCTGTTAATTTGGTTATCTGTGAGATTTTACTTTGACTTAAAACTTTCACAGAGACCATATTGATAAGTTAGTACGTCTCAGTAAGTAATAAGTTCTTATCATGAAATATGTATTATTTTTATAATGCAAATACTATATAAATTAAACGCGATGTAAGGTATACATCTATGACACTACAAATTAAAGAAACCAAAATGAAAGACATAAACATATCAACATTGTGTGACGGACCACATGCAGGGATTAACGACTTATACATGTTAAACATGCGATATCAAGCATTTATTACGATTCATTTTCAAACTGAATTTTAACTTTAAGTCACTTAATATTTACCAACGAATATAAGCATCTGATGCAGTACAATTGGTGCCATCAATGGTATCAACGAACACATAAATTTTCTTAACGATTGTAAATAAATATTTCTTTACAAGTTATTTTATTTAGATATAATTTTGTACCAGCTTATTTCTCCCATGACAATTTTGAAGTATTAAACATTTTAAATCGATTGTTCGCTCGATTGTTGTTGATAAATCTCTAGTGACATAAATCAAAGTTTCAAATGCAAAATGAATTTAGTAAGAAATGGTCAATTAATTACAAATGCAAAATGGGAAGACATTTTTCCATTCAGTATAATACTTCTTTGGATGTTTGTCGGTTTTTTCCCCATTTTGTATTTAGATCGGTTTTTTTTATATTTGAAAAAAAACACGCAACATCATGTAACCATAGTTTCTTCTCTTTATTTAATGGAAATGGAAACATTGATCCATTAGTTTAAGTTTAACATGAAAAGGAAAATATCTCATGAATATTCATGATAACGACAATAATAAATTAATACTTACTAGTACAAGTACCAGATTTGAGAATGATATCATCAATAGCAATGTCACCCTGGTCACCATTCCCCCGAGTCGCTGCAATGCTCATCTATAACATAACACACTTGTAAATGGTATTGCAATACACTGTCACAAACTATATTAAATATGTTGGTACTTATTTTTCATTTTTACGTTTTAAATAAAAACTTTTTTATAGATGTATTGTTAATTGTAATTTTATTTATTTTCTGTATGGCTGTAATTCATACGTGATCTTGATCTTTTTTGTTTTGTTTAAAAGAATTAACAATATATATCAATATATTTTACTGAATTTGAGATATCAAGTTACAATAATTAGAAAATACAGTGAATATATTTAGTGATATCACGACAAAAGACATCATGGAACAAAACAAAGTTAATGCAGTGAACATATCTGTGAAACATTTTATAAAATATCGATCAGCAGGCTCTTCATGGATTCACAATACTTACTAATTGATAATTTAATTGGGGTATATCAAGTTACACAATACTTACAGGTTGATAACAACAGTCTTGTATGTCAAGTTACACAATACTTACAAGATGATAACTAAAGTGTGATATGTCAAGTTGCACAATACTTCCAGGATGGTACATAAAGTGTGGTATATCAAGTTACACAAAACGTACAGGATGATACCTGAAGTGTGGTATATCAAGTTACACAAAACTTACAGGATGATAACAACAGTGTTGTATGTCAAGTTACACAATACTTACAAGATGATAACTAAAGTGTGGTATGTCAAGTTACACAATAGTAACAGGATGATCACTTATGTCTGGTATGTCAAGTTACACAATACTTACAGGATGATAACTAAAGTATGGTATGTCAAGTTACACAATAGTAACAGGATGATAACTTAAGTCTGGTATGTCAAGTTACACAACACTTACAGGATGATAACTAAAGTGTGGTATATTAAGTTACACAAAACTTACAGGATGATAACAACAGTGTTGTATGTCAAGTTACACAATACTTACAAGATGATAACTAAAGTGTGGTATGTCAAGTTACAGAATAGTAACAGGATGATAACTTATGTCTGGTATGTCAAGTTACACAATACTTACAGGATGATAACTAAAGTATGGTATGTCAAGTTACACTATAGTAACAGGATGATAACTTATGTCTGGTATGTCAAGTTACACAATACTTACAGGATGATAACTAAAGTATGGTATGTCAAGTTACACAATAGTAACAGGATGATAACTTATGTATGGTATGTCAAGTTACACAATACTTACAGGATGATAACTAAAGTATGGTATGTCAAGTTACACAAAAGTAACAGGATGATAACTTATGTCTGGTATGTCAAGTTACACAATAGTAACAGGATGATAACTAAAGAGTGGTTTGTTAAGTTACACAATAGTAACAGGATGATAACTTAAGTCTGGTATGTCTAGTTACAAAATACTTACAGGATGATAACTAAAGAGTGGTGTAACAAGTTACACAATACTTACAAGATGATAACTAAAGTGTGGTATGTCAAGTTACACAATAGTAACAGGATGATAACTTATGTCTGGTATGTCAAGTTACACAATACTTACAGGATGATAACCAAAGTGTGGTATATCAAGTTACACAAAACTTACAGGATGATAACAACAGTGTTGTATGTCAAGTTACACAATACTTACAAGATGATAAATAAAGTGTGGTATGTCAAGTTACACAATACTTACAGGATGATAACTAAAGTGTGGTATGTCAAGTTACACAATAGTAACAGGATGATAACTTATGTCTGGTATGTCAAGTTACACAATACTTACTTGATGATAACTAAAGTATGGTATGTCAAGTTACACAATAGTAACAGGATGATAACTTATGTCTGGTATGTCAAGTTACACAATACTTACAGGATGATAACTAAAGTATGGCATGTCAAGTTACACAATAGCAACAGGATGATAACTTATGTCTGGTATGTCAAGTTACACAATACTTACAGGATGATAACTAAAGTATGGTATGTCAAGTTACACAATAGAAACAGGATGATAACTTATGTCTGGTATGTCAAGTTACACAATACTTACAGGATGATAACTAAAGTATGGTATGTCAAGTTACACAATAGTAACAGGATGATAACTTATGTCTGGTATGTCAAGTTACACAATACTTACAGGATGATAACTAAAGTATGGTATGTCAAGTTACACAATAGTAACAGGATGATAACTTATGTCTGGTATGTCAAGTTACACAATAGTAACAGGATGATAACTTATGTCTGGTATATCAAGTTACAAAATACATACAGGATGATTACTAAAGAGTGGTTTGTTAAGTTACACAATACTTACAAGATGATAACTAAAGTGTGGTATGTCAAGTTACACAATAGTAACAGGATGATAACTTATGTCTGGTATATCAAGTTACACAAAACTTACAGGATGATAACAACAGTGTTGTATGTCAAGTTACACAATACTTACAAGATGATAACTAAAGTGTGGTATGTCAAGTTACACAATAGTAACAGGATGATAACTTATGTCTGGTATGTCAAGTTACACAACACTTACAGGATGATAACTTAAGTATGGTATGTCAAGTTACATAATAGTAACAGGATGATAACTTATGTCTGGTATGTCATGTTACAAAATACTTACAGGATGATAACTAGAGTGGTTTGTCAAGATACATAATACTTACAGGATGATAACTAAAGAGTGGTATAACAAGTTACACAATACTTACAGGATGATAACTAAATTATAAATGATTCGTAGTATACATACATGAAGATTACTATATTGTGGGATATCTATGGTAGCAGTTTTCCAAGAGTCAGGATTAGGTTGCTGTCCTGTTTTTTTCCATATTACAGTCTGAAATGATTTTTCTCCTGCATATACAAGCAAAGATCCTATATTTGGTCCGTGCATATGGTACTGGAAGGACAGACACCAAGGACAGGCTGGAAAAAAATCAGTTAATGATCAATATATTGAAACGACATCAATGAGACATGAAATTAAGATGTGACGAATGCAATATTATTCACGTGACTATTTTGATTACTTATTCTTTCATCGTAAAGGTAATTTCCCATCGGCAGATAGTTTTAAAGTTTCATTAGCTACAAGTTCGATTTGAAATTAAATATACGTTGTGTTCTTCTCTCAGAAATGTACCATGTTTACTGAAGAGGTATAATCATGTTGTATTGTAATATTGACGTCTGGCGTAACTGACGTATACTTGAAAATCAAATTGCAGACTCTGAAGCTTTTTTATAAGAATACGAAGTCTATAAAAAGGACCAATGCAACCAGTTAATTCAATACTAGTAACCTAGATCATGTTTGTTAAATCATGTCAGTAACGAAGTAATTATATGGCCTTCAAAATACCGTTTTGATTCATTACATCTCTGAAGAGATTTTGATTGTCGAAATTCGGATATGATGTACCAGTTTTTTTTGCACCTCATGTTTGCAGTATACCATTTTTTGCTCAAGTTAATCATGTGTTTTTTGTTTTCTGTTGGGTATAAAATTGATAATTAAGACCGTTTCGTTTTTCTGGTAATCCGTTTATTGGCAATCGAAATGACAATCAGCAGGATTTAAGAACATGCGTGCGTTTTGGTAAAATATACTTTTCCACTTTTCTGCTCTTTTTGAAAATGTTGTCTGTGCTGTATTGAGACCCCACTACAAATATGTTTTTTACATTCACACGTATACAAATTTTGGTTTTTATTCGACAAAATTATAAGTTTGAACGTTTTGATGCTTATAAATTCATTCACAGAAAACAGCGATTTAATATTGCTCAACAAAATAACAACCTACAAAATGTTAAACAATTTGTGTTAAACCATTCAAATAAATAATTTACAAACACAGAAATTATAACGTTGCGTAATCATTGGTATTAAACTGATAAACGTCACTGGAATTACGACTATCCCTATATTGCGACGGCAGATATAGGTAAATGCTTTACAGTCATTTTTCTCATATGTAACATTTTTTTGTCAATTGTTAGTCAGCTGCAAGGTTTTTCTATACCAATACACCATGTTTGATTCGTAAAGGTACAATAGAATTGTCTAAAGGCTTTGAAAATTGTGCTGTTGAAAATTCGCATTGATAATCGTAACTCAATGGCATTTTTCTTTTTTTCGATAATCGTAATTTCTTTATCAGGTAATAGTAACTGAAAAATAATAAAATGTGTCTTTGAGCATTTCAATAGTATTTTGCGTATTAAAATGCAAATGTCCAGTTAAACGATGACATAAACCCAAAATACAAATGAATGTAGAAACTTACAGGTTCTAATATAGGATTAATTTTCTTATGTATGTCCATTTATAACTGACAACACTATGCGCAACCGTTTAAAAGAGGGACGAAATTTACTAAAGGGACAGTCAAACACATAAACGGAAAATAAACCGATAACGCCTGGCTGAATATAAAAAAAGACAAACAGACAAACATATAATTAATATATACATGTACCTGTTAAAGGCATGGAAAATGAAGGAGCTGTCGAGTCAGTTATTGTGGTGAGTAGATATTCCAATTTCTTTCAAAGTTTCAATGTTGTGTTTAAGGGTATTTTCGGTTTGTTTTGTTGTTTTCTTGGTTTGTTTTATTTTGGGGAGGAGGGGGAAGAAAGGTGGGATTAGCAATATTCCATATCCCAAAAGTGCAATCCTTTCAATTCATTGCTCAAAATGAAAGTCCCGTATACCACATTATAATAGACCATATGTTCTGACTCTAATATAACGCTTATACTAATATTCTGTGCGAAATGAGCAACACTAACTTTATAACTGCATTATCGGATTGAACAGTTTATAATTTTCTCGTTGGATATGAGTATTCATATTGCCCTTTTCCTAATATATCAATAAAAATGCATATAGTTTAATTTTGAAGTGAAATGTATAATTACGGTTTAAATAGTCGTTCATATTTTTTCCAGTGGAGTTTGTTTTTCTGTTTTATATCGATATAATAATATGATTTTAAAATCTACATTCACATATTTTAATCAAATAACCATGTAGACTAGAGGTATAGGGGGAGGGTTGAGATCTCACAAACATGTTTAACCCCGCCTCATTTTTGCGTCCGTCCCAAGTCAGGAGCCTCTGGCTTTGTTAGTCTTGTATTATTTTAACTTTTAGTTTCTTGAGTACTATTTGGAGTTTAGTATGGCGTTTATTATCACTGAAATAGTATATATTTCTTTAGGTGCCAGCTGAAGGACGTCGCCTGGTGCGGGAATTTCTCGTTGCATTGAAGACATGTTGGTGACCTTCTGGTGTTGTCTGCTCTATGGTCGGGTTGTTGTCTTTTTGGCACATTCCCCATTTCCAGTCTCAATTTTATAGGTTGCAATACACCATTAGATTGTATATGCGCAGCCATTTTATGAGCATAACATGGTATTCAGAATTAAGAGTATAGGTAATCCTCATTGGTTGATATGTGCGCAAGTAAATTTTTATTATTAGAGACTTCGTGCATTCTGCATAATATCATAGGCAAACATTTTTTTCCTTAGCCCTAACAGAAATGACATGTCTTTTCAACGCTAGGACGAGACACGTTTTTTAAGTGCAAAATTGATATGATTTTTAGTACAAAATACGTTAAGATAAACAACGCGAACCTATATTTTTTGGACCAAAAATGACTGTCCGAATAACTTTTCTCCAATTCTAGCAAGGATTTGTTAAAAAAATCGACTTTCTAAAGTCTGTATCACAAAAAAGGCTATCATTGTCGCCTATGGGGAAATTAATTGTTTATTTCAATCTGTATGTTAGGACGTTTCGTTAAACAGTGTGGATGGTAAATGATCTAGAATAGTTTATTGTTACTATTAAAATTTATAAATTTAAAATTGCCTCTTCGCTCATTCCCTTTTTTGGAGACATTCCTTATTATTTGAAATTTCTTTATTTTAACATAGTTCGTGTTTTCCCAATTCCAAATTTCCTGAAGCTTGCGGTTCACCCTTTCAATGTTATGATATACTAGTACGTAGCTGTTTTCATTCAAACTATTATTCATACATGAACAAAAAAGAATGACATAAAATGTTGGAACGATTTCGTGATTAATTCATCACCATAATTTTATCGTATGCTGTCAGATATACGTTTCAATGTCAATAACAATAAAACACTATCCAGTTACGATTATCCTCTCATTATATGTACCATGATTACGATTATCTTTTTTTCCCAGTTACGATTACCATCCCGAACTTTTCAACAGCAATTTTCAAAGAACTAGAGCACCGTTACGATACAAATATGATGTAAATGTATAGAAAAACCTTGCAGCTGAGTAACTATTGACAACACAAATGCTACATTTGAGAAAAAATTACTGTACAGATGTAACCCATATCTGCCGTCGCCATATTGGGATAGTCGTAATTCCAGTTACGGTTATCGCTTTTTAAATACCAGTGGTAATTAGGGCTTGGACTTTATACCGACGCGATAAATCTCTAGGACAAGTATCCTTAAAGATTTATAATAAAATTCTCAAGTAAACTGATTACATCATTTCTTCTATGAATAGAAAACTGTACTGCCACCAAATCATTCATTTACAGAAAAGTCAGAAAATTTAGTGTTCTCCTAGTTTAGGCGACAATCCTATAGAACACTTATTCCACACAAAAATGGAACTTCCATATTAAAAACCAAATAAAACAACAAAAAAAAACATGACAAAAGAAGAAAATGCAATGTCTACGTACTTTACTACACATTCAAACAATTAATAGCAATAAAGCAGAAAAAAAACAACATTACAGTAGTTGAACATAACAACATCTACGCCAATGAGGGTGAATGTTAGTCAAACGACGAAATAGACTAAGTTGAAAAACTAGAAATCAACAAAAAAATACCACGATTAAAATTAATGAAATTGTATACAACATGAACAACGACAGCTACTTAGTCGAAATAAAAGAATTTAATTAAATGTAAATTAAATTTATTTATTGAATTAACATATACATGTATTGAGACTCGACAAATCGAGTCGTCCTTTACTCTTATTATGATAACTTGAGCATGTGATAGCCGAGTAGTAAAAGTCCGTGCAATTTAACGGTCACTTTTACATTGAAAACCGAACGGAGAGGACGCTAAATAATTAAGACCCGTCCTCTCTCACCCTTATGAACTGAACTTTGTTTGCTGCTGGTTTTATCTATTTTTCAGATGCTCCAGTCTTCATACAAATATCCGTTATGGTAACATGCTGAAGCCCAGTCACACAACCGGAGCGAAATGTTATAAATTTTATGCAGACTATGGATAGCCCAGCTGCTAATTCTGAAATATTTCTGAATGGGCCGCCCTTCAGTACACCAGCTTTAATTTGGAACGCCAAGCTGTGATACACTGATTAGTTCAATCGTGTTGTTGTTGTTTGAATGAATTTTGATTAAATGTTGCCATGACAGTTCAATATCCAAACAAAATCAGTGTTTGTTATTTGCTGTAGTGATATACAAATCAAGCACTACAAACTCCTCAGAGTCTGAATTGACCAGTTTTTGTGCTCGACCAGTAAAATCGAGCACACATTTTACTCGACTAGTCTCGACATTGTCTCGACTGTACTTAACTGTACTTAAGTGTACTCGACTAGGTCTCGACTTTACTTAATTAGTCTGATTCAGTACTGGATGATCTTTGTGTAGTCTGAAATAGTCTTGACCAAGGCTCGACCTGTCTCGACCTGTCTCGACTAGTCTCGACTCAGTCTCAACCAGTCTCGACCTGTCTCGACTAGTCTTGACCTTCAAATTTAGTTTTGACTGGTGTAAATCAGCCCATCTAACTAAATTAAATATTGATCTTACAAAATTCAAGCTAATTAGAAAGTTTGATTTATTACTGTGAAATGAAAGAATTTAATTTTACAATATGTAAAAAAAAAATTATTATAGAAAAATTCAGATAGGCATCTTTAATTTTTTTTATAACTTTTTCAAATCAACTTGGATTTGCATCAAACTATGCAGATATCTTAGATATATATCAAGCTTACTGAATCCCATTTCATTTATTTTTTTGTTGTATTGCTGTAAAATTTAAGAATTAAAGTAATTTTGGTAAAAAAAGCTAGGATTTGCAATTCGGACAAAATAGAGATAGTACACTTTAATTTTTTTAATAACTTTTTCAAATCAACTTGGATTTTCATCAAACTATGCAGCTATCTTACATTTATATCAAGCTTACTGAATCCCATTTCATTTAGTATTTGTTGTATTGCTGTAAAATTTAAAAATTAAAGTAATCTTGGTATAAAAAGCTAGGATTTGCAATTCGGACAAAATAGAGATAGTACACTTTAAGTTTTTTAATAACTTTTTCAAATCAACTTGGATTTGCATCAAACTATGCAGCTATCTTACATATATATCAAGCTTACTGAATCCTATTTCATTTAGTTTTTTGTTGTATTGCTGTAAAATTTAAAAATTAAAGTAATCTTGGTAAAAAAAGCTAGGATTTGCAATTCGGACAAAATAGAGATAGTACACTTTAATTTTTTTTATAACTTTTTCAAATCAACTTGGATTTTCATCAAACTATGCAGCTATCTTAAATGTATACTAAGCTTACTAAATCCCAGGTCATTTTGTTTTTTGTTGTATTGCTGTCAAATTTAAAAATTAAATTAATCTAGGTCAAAAAAGCTAGAATTTGCAGTTCGAACAAAATAGAGATAGTACACTTTAATTTTTTTTATAACTTTTTCAAATCAACTTGGATTTTATTAAAACTATATAGCTACCTTGGTGATCTTACTAAATCCCAGGTTGTTATGAAGTTTTAAAATATTTTTTTGTCAAATTTAATGACACGACACTATACATGATTTAATTACATCAGTACACATGAGTTTTACAGGTAAAAAGAAAGCCCTAACTTTTCTTAAACTCGTGCATTACTTATCTAGTGAATTAAAAGACCTGCGATTTAGATTTAACAGGATGTTGCAACTTTGAATAAATGTTATTTAGAATTTGAAACTCTCTGGTAGATGTGATCTTTTTAATAAGTTTGCCCCAAGCAGAAGGTATTGCTTTATAAATCACCACAAATCAGAAGAACTATTTTGATAATTTCTAATGTTTCATCCCTTTTTGATATATTTATATAGTGTATATCAAAAGGAATAAAACATTAAAGGAATTATATTAATATTTTATATATACTTTTTCCCAAATTATGAGAAAAGATATATTTCTAATATCGTAGCTTTTTGACCTAGGTTAATTAAATTCTTAAATTTGACAGAAATACACCAAACAAAATAACAACCTATGATTCAGTAAGATCAATATATTGCAAAGATATTTGTAGAGTTTGATGAAAATCTAAGTTGATTTGAAAAAGTTATGAAAAAAATTAAAGTGTACCATCTCTATTTTGTCAAAACTGCAAATCGTAGCTTTTTTTTACCTAGATTAAATTAATTCTTAAATTTGACAGCAATACAACAAACTTTATAACAACCTGGGATTCAGTAAGAAGAATACATCACCAAGGTAGCTATATAGTTTCAATAAAATCCAAGTTGAATTTAAAAAGTTATAAAAAAAATTAAAGTGTACTATCTCTATTTTGTTCGGACTGCAAATTCTAGCTTTTTTGACCTAGATTAATTTAATTCTTAAATTTGACAGCAATACAACAAAAAACGAAATGACCTGGGATTTAGTAAGCTTAGTATACATTTAAGATAGTTGCATAGTTTGATGCAAATCCAAGTTGATTTGAAAAAGTTATTAAAAAAATTAAAGTGTACTATCTCTATTTTGTCCGAATTGCAAATCCTAGCTTTTTATACCAAGATTACTTTAATTCTTAAATTTTACAGCAATACAACAAAAAACTAAATGAAATGGGATTCAGTAAGCTTGATATATATGTAAGATAGCTGCATAGTTTGATGAAAATCCAAGTTGATTTGAAAAAGTTATTAAAAAAATTAAAGTGTACTATCTCTATTTTGTCCAAATTGCAAATTCTAGCTTTTTATACCAAGATTACTTTAATTCTTAAATTTTACAGTAATACAACAAAAAACTAAATGAAATGGGATTCAGTAAGCTTGATATATATGTAAGATAGCTGCATAGTTTGATGAAAATCCAAGTTGATTTGAAAAAGTTATAAAAAAAATTAAAGTGTACTATCTCTATTTTGTCCGAATTGCAAATCCTAGCTTTTTTTTACCAAAATTACTTTAATTCTTAAATTTTACAGCAATACAACAAAAAACTAAATGAGATGGGATTCAGTAAGCTTGATATATATCTAAGATATCTGCATAGTTTGATGAAAATCCAAGTTGATTTTAAAAAGTTATAAAAAAATTAAAGATGCCTATCTGAATTTTTCTATAATAATTTTTGTTTTACATATTGTAAAATTAAATTCTTTCATTTCACAGCAATAAATCAAACTACCTAATAAGCTTGAATTTTGTAAGATCAATATTTAATTTAGTTAGATGGGCTGATTTACACCAGTCAAAACTAAATTTGAAGGTCAAGACTAGTCGAGACAGGTCGAGACAGGTCGAGCCTTGGTCAAGACCATTTCAGACTACACAAAGATCATCAAGTACTGAATCAGACTAATTAAGTAAAGTCGAGACCTAGTCGAGTACACTTAAGTACAGTTAAGTACAGTCGAGACAATGTCAAGACTAGTCGAGTAAAATGTGTGCTCGATTTTACTGGTCGAGCACAAAAACTGGTCAATTCAGACTCTGAGGAGTTTGTAGTGAAGGCATCAATGGCGTCTGTTCGTCAATTCTGATATTTGGTTAATTTACACCAAGTGATCAAATGATATATTCAATAATATCGAAATACATCAAATACGAAAACCAATATATAAAAACACCCTTTGCCTACGTTCTGCCTACAATCCATACACTGGATAACGAAATACTGTAAGACGTATATGAAAAACAAACTGAAAATATATTCCCAGAAACAACAAGTCGTATCATTTCACATTGCAACGTTCAGTTAAAAAAAATCGAACAATAGTTGGAATTTTCTACGTATTACATATCGTTAAAACACGAACGACTATTTGTAAAGAAGATTTTGTTTAGATACTTTTATTCTTGGGTATCAATTTATGATCGTTGACATCCATTTCTTTTATAAAATCATTGAGCTTATATCATGTCTTTTTAAATGAGTATAGACTTTGTAAAGCAGTAACCTCAATATCTTTTACTCCACTCTTACTGACTAAAACCTGTTTAAACGGGACAGAATGATGTCCAATACTAACTTATAGAATAGAAATACTTGGATGATAATCAACTCTAATATATTTAATCTAAAACAATACTGGGATGATAATCAACTCTAATATATTTAATCTAAAAGAATAATTGGATGATAATCAACTCTAATATATTTAATCTAAAAGAATACTTGGATGATAATCAACTCTAATATATTTAATCTAAAATATTGTGAGGTACTCTGATTTGTTTTATCAAAAAGCCTTTTGAATCCTTGGTTGCTTTTTTGCATGGTGTTAAGGTATTATTGATAACTGATATACAATTTCATGAGTTTTTTTCTTTCTAACCAAAACATTAAATTCGGCATATTTTTGTACTACTAAATAATCCATCAATCGAAACCATTTTAATAGAGAAAAAAACTTTTACAAAACACCCTGTAGAAGAGGCAACCATGTCAATCCCAAACATTCTTCAAATGTCTAGTTATAACCTTCATGATTTCAGGTAGTCTGTTATTTCGTGAACATAAAGTAAAATGAAAATGAACAAAATAACTAGGGAAACACAATAACCAGTTATTATGAAAGTCCTACCTTGAAAGTTTGTATCATATGTATCGAGTACAGCCAATGAATAAGGGAATTTGTTGGTTGTCTCTATGAACATGTAGTATATCCCCTCGGCTGCTGATGTGGGACCAGTGCCACTGGTAGGAGTAGAACCCTAAAGCGACAACAGTTAAAACATAAAAAACCAATAAAATTAATATGTATTTCTATCCACGTTCATTGCGTTATTTGTAGAAACACATGTTGAAGGTGTACCTTATCAACTTAGAAACTAGCAATCATTGTAACAGAGGGACGACATATACCACAGGGGCAGTCAAATTCACGAAAGGGACAGGGATTGTAGTTACGACGTAAGGAACATATCCGATATCATCTTTGAAACGGTTATTTCACCATTTAGAACTCTTGTAATTTGTGAATTTATTCAATACTGCTTTTTAAAAATTGTATGTTATTTTATAATGTAATAGACTGAACAATCTAAAAAATATGCCACCGATTAACACATTATAACCCTTTAAGATTACAAAATAAGCATACAATTGATTTATTGAAATAATCAAATGTTAATACCAGAACCATTAAAGTGCATGTTAAATTAAGCTTCGTTTTTTTTTCTTTGCATTGTTTTAATGCTGACACAAATAACTCGGGAAGTCGTAGGTTTTTCGATAGATGCTGAAATAAAATTGTAATTTTGGTATGCCTACGTCACTCAAAATTACGGAATCATAAGAAACTTTATAATAAAAGTATATGAGGGGTATATACCATGGACTCACATATTTCAATTTAAAACATACTCTCACACTAAGATGACCCCTTTGTCTATCTGAATACGGTCAGATAAAACTACCGGATTCTAAATATTTAATGCAAATGACATGTTGCAGATCCAAAGTATGCCTTGATTGCTTAATCATGTAAATTGTCTTTGTGAAATAAGATCGATAAAAATCACATCTTAACCATTAATCTGCCAATTTAATACAATTCGTTATTTACACCTAGACACACACTATTTGTTACATGAGTATTTATATTTACAGATTTTGACACAACTAAGGTACTTTTCATGTATGTGTGAAGGAAAAATAATATAATATTGACACAGATATATGTTAGAAGTGTATATAATTTTGATATTAAAATGCAAATGTTGAAACTAACATGGACATTCAATATGTTTATCGTATATTTGCAGAGAAAAAATATACTTGTTTTTGTAAAAGAACTTACAGATCCCCGAGTCCAATCAAAATTATCCCAACTACCTTGTTTAAAAAAAACATTGTTCAGTTGTCTCAAATCCACAGATATAGGTTATTTCTGGTTTAACTGTTAATGATAATAAATCGTAATATGTTTAAGTCGATGGAATCATATTAATAAGATCAATAAGTCTTAACTGTACCACTGATTTAGGGGTGTCCTTTTGTCTATTTTGATTTATATTTCACTACAACATGCGTACAATGTAGCATCTCGAAAATATAATAAAAACTGTTTGTGTTCATATTTGTTGGTTTTAATTTTGCATCTGTTCCAACCAATAATAATATACAAATTGAAATGATTATCTGTTGATGGTTATGTGATTCAGGAATCATTTTGGCTAGTACTATATGTGATGACTTAATTAGCAGTTAACGTTACAGTCAAAACAAATAAAATAGCAGTATGAAGACATCATTAAGGACAACGTCGCACTATAAGCAATCTACCGTAATTGTTTTGTCTTCAAAGGGAAAAGTTCAAATCGGATATAGTTTGTATAAATATGTTAATTTTAGATTTAAAATGACGTTGTTGTTGGATGCACTAGTCGCCACTTTCTTTGAAGTCGAGTACAAACTATCTATGAAAGAGGAGGAAAACACTTTTCTATGAATTGTTTCAAAAACAACTTTTACAGTTCAATATTGTTTGCAACGTGGCAGCAAGGTATCTTATTCAAACACTTGCCTGTGGATTCCTCCTCTTCGCAACATGGCTTTTCGTGGCAGCATGTGCCCTTATTAATCCATCCTGGTCCAAACTTTTGTTCACACGTTAGACCTTTTGTTCCACATTTACCATTAGAAGCCAGACATTGTCCAGTGAGTACTAAAGAGAACAGTACATCGATACAATATGATATCATTCGCTCTTGTTTATTCAGTTTATGATGTGATACATGTTTTAATACTAAAGATATATGTTCATAAAATGTAAACAATTCCATTATTGGAAAAGTGCTAAATATTACCGTCAAATTGCTGAAAATTCGGCAGTTATTCTAGCAAATAGATAGAGATATACCCTCCAAGCTCTAGTATATCTAATTATCAGATCAAACATGGTATTTAACAGAATTTTGAGGGAAACATACGAAAACATACATCTAAAAAAGAGGATGTGGTATGATTCACAATCATATTTTCAATATTACCCACGTAAAATATAGGACATAAATAAAAATGTGATATTTTTGAGAAAAGTGTTGATTTTTAATGTGTTATGATATTGTGGTATTTATGATTTCTTGAAAACCACACCTCTCATTTTAATCTCCGCTGACGGGGTTTAAAGCTGAAATCAGAATGTAAGTATCTACCTACGTGTTCTTCAATCACTACTGTAACGCGTCCCCTTACTTACAAGCAACTTACAAGTTAAAGTTCCATTGCCAATTTGTTCGAATTGTTTATTGTGTGCATACGTATTCATCTAAACAGGTTGTTTCTGTTTCTGGTGAAATGTATTGAATTGAATATTAAACATAAATTGAGTCATATTTACTTAAAAAATCGTAATAATCAATGTCAGCATCTCCAAAAAAGAGGTTCTGGTAACTTTACAACGCTCATACGCATTTCTCTAGTAATTCTATTGAACAGCAACACTTTTCAACTTGAGTTTTTATTCCTTTTTAAATGTCTCCCAAACTCTTGTGTTAACACATTTTGTAAACAGTGTATCGGTTGAAAGCAGTCTTGTACACTAATTCTATTTGGAGTTAACTCTGTTTAGATTGGTAAACCAAGTTCAAAGTTATCTTGCACGTGGACCTTGTTTTGACCCTCGCTCCAAATCTCAGCACTGTACATGCCAAAACATATTTGTTTGTGGTCAAAAACGCAATTATAAAAAATCGTCTTTGATCAAAAAGCGAACAAGCTATACTACATGTAGTTATGACATACTTACTATTGCCATTAATCACATACACTGTGCAGAGGATGATTACAATCAAACAACAAAACTTCATCATAATTCTGAAATTGATATTGTTCTATATTAATTCTATATTCCGAATTATTGAGAAAGAGCTAATTGCCAGATGCAAGTGCAATGCACTTACTTGTGATCAATTTTGATTGCTATTTCAAGCTCGAAAAAAACAAAAATTGAAGTCCAAACTAACCAAGAAGGACAACCTGACGGGTGCGGATTGTTAAATATAACATTTTCAAGATAGTATGCACTGAAGCGGCTCATACATCATGTACATTTTGCTTTCCAATTATTTTAATACCTTATTACGACATTTTTTATTTAAAATGAAGTATTGAAACGGATGAGAAAAAAAGTTCGTGCAAACGTGATGAATATATAACTGCTTGTTTATCAATCATAGAAGGTTATTAATAGATACATCATGAATAGAGAACTAGTAAAGCACAAAATAGACTTGGCAGGGCAATAAGAGCAATTTGTTTTCCGTATCACTAAAGCTTTAATAACAAGTTCATATGTTACAGGGAATTTGTAAAACCAGGGATTTTGTAAAATTACTGGACTATTCAGTGATTTTGTAAACTCACTAACAGTTTCAGTGGTTTTGCAAAATCCCTGAAATTGTTAGGGAGTTTCCAAAATCACTGAAAATAGAGCTATGGATTTTTAAAATCCCTGTTTATAATTAAGTATAATTTGCTTTTAGAAATGTGTTTTTCTTAATATAAAAATAGACTAATGATCACTAATGATTTTGAAATATATTTGTTTAATAAACACTGTGAGCTAGAACTAGTGTATCCGGGTTACAAACTAGAACTGAAGAAAACACATCAAATATTTTTAGGAGATTTACGACACAACAGAAACACAACACTAAAATGTCATATACACAGAAACGAACTATAATATAACAATAGCCAATTTCCTGACTTGGTACAGGACAGTTTTAGAAGAAAAAAATCGTGGGTTGAACCTGGTTTTGTAACTAGTCAAACCTTGCGCTTTTATGGCAATGTTAACTCAAACATTCAAATGACAACATTAAATGATAGGACTACAATACAAATAAATGGCAGAACATACAGGACAAAGAAACACACAAAAAAGGCTATCAAAAGGTACCAGACTTATTATTTAATACGCAAGACGCGCGTTTCGTCTACATTTTAATACATCAGACGCCCGTTTCGTCTACATAATACTCATCATTGACGCTCAGATAAAAACAGTTCGAAAGGCAAAACAAGTTAAAAGTTGAAGAGCATTGATGACCAAAATTGCCAAAACAAGTGTGCCAAATACGGCTTAGTTAATCTGCCTGGGATAAGAAAATCCTCAGTATTTAGAATTAATTCATAATTTTTCAATTGGTAAATTTATACACATGATCTATATATTATTATATATGAAATATATACATGTGAACACCGAGGTGGTGACTAACTACAGAATAAAAACGAACACGTAAAACAACCTTAATCAGCACATAAAAAAGAGACAGCCGAACAATGTATTATATGTGAGCCGAAGAAATCGACCCACAAAGTGACGTCACATTTAAATTTCTTAACATTTCCAAAAAATAGGATAGAGTTCAAGATTAGGTTTGCAATACTGATATAACATGTCTTAATAACTATGTAAATTACAATACTTATCAATATAAAATGTTGGTAGTAAATAGATAATTAATTTTATTATCTAGCTATGTCGGTATTTCTTCTAAATCAAACAGTAAACCAAATACATGGTATGAATTTAGTTGACCCAAACCAAAAACCGTATAAATGAACTCGGTGATTAATTATCGTTTCCGTAACACACGAAAAGAACAGAAAAAACGATAAGACATTTGACAAAACTCGACGAGAATAACAATCATAACATCAAAACTAAATACATGAGTTTTGGATAGCAAACATACTGCGACAGTTCGAATTCACGCTCAGCAAAACATTCACAATCAGGAATAAGTCACGTTCGGTACTTAAAAGATCAGACGACGTATTGAAAAAACCTCAACCTAACACGTGGTAAAAATGTCCTTAATTAGTTTGGACAAAAACACATCGTATAGATCAACAAATTCGTGATGGTTTCCATAAAATTTACGGAGTGTCATTTTTAGTCTGTCTTCCTCGTAACTTTGTTGCAGCAGTTTCTGTGTTAGTAGCATACTTTTGTATATGAAGTTCGTATAGTATGAACATGCACGATCATAACGTATAAACTGAGATATGCAAACACTATACAAAGGAGCAGAGGGTATGTTACTGCTGAAGATTTGAATATGATAATCGGGAAGTTGAAATCGTCCTGCTCATCATAGATTTTCGTGTGAAGTCGTTCATCTGTGTCAAAAAGTATGAATCAGTACTTTTAGTGTCAGTAGTATCCCTAATTTCAAATCTGATGGAATATATGAGCTGAAATATGGTTTATTTAATGATAGGACATCACCAATATATAATACAAAAGGGAAATTAAAGAATTTCGCAAGGTGCTTTTTCGGTTTGTCTTTTAGAAGGTTCTGAATGAATTCTACTCACACTTTTACTTAAGTTAATACTTTTATAACGGTAGTTAAATTGTTGATAAAAAATATTTAGCACATCAGATGGACCAGAGTGGTACTGTTTTTTAGCTTATGTTCACTACAAAACGGGTCATATCTCCTTCAGTCTGTGTTTTTAAATTCTGAAATTCTAAAAATATCACTGTACAGCTTGGTACGTGCTTTGAAGAATAGAATAATTTTTGTTACTATTGCAATCACTACAAACTGCTCAGAGTCTGAATTTACCAGTTTTTGTGCTCGACCAGTAAAATCGAGCACGCATTTTACTCCACTAGTCTCGACTTTGTCTCGACTGTTCTTAACTGTACTTAAGTGTACCCGACTAGGTCTCGACTTTACTTAATTAGTCTGATTCAGTACTTGATGATCTTGGTGTAGTCTGAAATGGTCTTGACCAAGGGTCGACCTGTCTCGACTAGTCTCAACCAGTCTCGACTAGTCTTGACCTTCAAATTTAGTTTACACTGGTGTAAATAAGCACATCTTACTAAATAAATTGTTGATCTTACAACATTCAAGCTTATTTAGTAGTTTGATTTATTGCTGAGAAATGAAAGAATTTAATTTTACAATAGGTAAAAATAAAAATTATTATATAAACATGATAAATTCAGATAGGCATCTTTAACTTTTTTCAAATCAACTTGGATTTTCATCGAACTATGCAGCTACCTTAGATATATATTAGGCTTACTGAATCCAAGGTCATTTTGTTTTTTGTTTTATTACTGTGAAATTTAATTATTAAATTAATCTAGGTAAAAAGAACTAGAATTTGCAAATCGGACTATATTCAGATAGTACACTTTATTTTTTTCAATAATTGTTTCAAATCAACTTGGATTTTCTTCAAACTATACACCTACCTTGGTGATGTATTAATCTTACTGAACCTAGGTTGTAATGGAGTTTGGTGTATTGCTGTCAAATTTAAGAAATCATTTATTCTAGGTAAAAAAAAATAGAATTTGCAGTTTGTACAAAATAGAGATAGTACACTTTAATTTTTTTTCATAACTTTTTCCAATTAACTTAGATTTTCATCAAACTCTTAAGCTATTTGTGTACTATTTGATCTAACTGAATCATGGGTTGTTATCTAGTTTGGTTTATTGCTGTCAAATTTAAATATTTAATTAAATTAGGTCAAAAAAGCTAGAATATGCAGTTCGGGCTATATTAAGATAGTACACTTTAATTCTTTTTATAACTTTTTTCAAATTAACTTGGATTTTCATTAAACTATACAGCTACCTTGATAATATATTGATCTTACTGAATCATAGGTCACTATGTAGTTTGGTTTATTGCTGTCAAATTTAAGAATTAAATTAATTTAGGTGGAAAAAGCTAGGTTTTGCAGTTCGGACAAAATTTAGATAGTACACTTTAAATTTTAATAACTTTTTCAAATCAACTTAGACTTTCTTTAAACTATACATCTATCTTAGTAATATATTGATCCTACTGAATCACAAGTCATTTTGTTTTTTGTTGTATTGCTGTCAAATTTAAGAATTGAATTAATCTAGGTCAAAAAAGCTAGAATTTGCAGTTCGGACGAAAAAGAGATAGTACACTTTAATTTTTTCTATAACTTTTTCAAATCAACTTGGATTTTCATTAAAAATATAAAACAGCACGTTTAATAATTTATTGCGTCCGAAGCGCTTTTCTGGATTTATCTTCATCAGGAACGCTCAAAGCCAAACATTTGAAATTCGAAGATGTATAAGTACCGAAAATCGTTGAAGAGCTATATGTTAAAAATACCTAAAATAAATAGCCAAATTCATCTTGAGCCAACTTTGCCTGAGGGTGTTGAAAACTTAGTTTCATAATAATTTCAAAATTTATAACGGACAATTTTAGTAAAGTTTGTTTAATCATGTCAGTACCGAAGCACTGACTACTGAGCTGATGATACCCTCGGGGACTGATAGTCCACCAGCAGAGGTATCGACCCAGTGATGTAAAAATATAAAAAAACACGTTTAATAATTTATTGTGTCCGAAGCGCTTTTCTGGATTTACCTTCATCAGGAACGCTCAAAGCCAAACATTTGAAATCCGAGATGTATAAGTACCGAAAATCGTTGAAGAGCTATATGTTAAAAATACCTAAAATAAATAGCCAAATTCATCTAAAGCCAACTTTACCTGAGGGAGTTGAAACCTTAGTTTCATAATAATTTCAAAATTTATAAACGGACAATTTTAGTAAAGTTTGTTTAATCATGTCAGTACCGAAGCACTGAGTACTGAGCTGATGATACCCTCGGGGACTGATAGTCCACCAGCAGAGGTATCGACCCAGAGATCATCAAACTATACAGCTACCGTGGTGGTATATTAATTTTTCTTAATCTCAGTTTGTTATGAAGTTTGGTGTATTGCTGTTACATTTATGAATCAAATTAATCTAGGTAAAAAAAATAGGATTTGCAGTTTGGACAAAATAGAGATAGTACACTTTAATTTTTTCATAACGTTTTCAAATCAACTTGGATTTTCATCAAACTATACAGCTACCTTGGTGATCTATTAATCTTACTGAATCTCAGTTTGTTATGAAATTTGGTGTATTGCTGTCAAATATAAGAATAAAAAAAATCTGGGTTAAAAGAACTAGAATTTGCAGTTCATGCTATATTCAGATAGTACACTTTAAATTTTTCAATATTTTTTTCAAATCAACTTGAATTTTCATCAAACTCTTCAGCTATCTTTGTAATATATTCGTCTTTCTAAATCCTAGGTTGTTATTTAGTTTGGTGTATTGCTGTCAAATTTAAGAATTTAATTAAATTAGGTCAAAAAGCTATGATATTAGAAAGATATCTTTCCTTATAATTTGGGAAAAAGTATATATGAAATAGTTATATAATTCCTTTAATGTGTTATTCCTTTTTGATACATATTATATAAATATATCAAAAAGGGATAAAACATTAAAGAAATTATCAAAATAGTTCTTCTGATTTGTGGTGATTTATAAAGCAATACATCCTGCCAGGGGCAAACTTATTAAAAAGATCACATCTACCAGAGAGTTTTAAATTCTAAATAACATTCATTCAAAGTTGCATCATCCTGGTAAAATCTAAATCGCAAGGCTTTATGAATTCACTGGATTATTAATACACGAGTTTAAGAAAAGTAGGGCTTTCTTATTACTTGTAAAACTCACTTGTACTGATGTTATTAAACCACGTATAGTGCCATGTCATTACATTTGACAAAAAAAATATTTTAAGATTTGATTAAAATAAATTTTGACTGAAACTTTGGAACACATTTCCTTTTTTAAAAGGTTATCAAGGATTGTTATGAAAGTTCATGACATTTAATTCTTGTTTAAACAAACAAAAATGTGTTTTTTTTAAGATTTCATATCTGTTTTGAATCAGCTTGGATCGTAATGAAACTTTTCAGCTATTTTTATTATAAATTTCTCATACAAAAACCAAGGTTGTTTTGTATGTTGGTGTTTTGCTGTCAAATTTAATGACCTAGTTAATAGGTAATAACAGTTTCAGTTTTGACAAAATTCAGATAGATACCTATAATTTAAATATTTAAATTTGACAGCAATAATCTAAATTACCAAATAACCTGTTTTTTTGGAAAAAAATATATAATAAAGATAGCTGTAGGTTTGAATGAAAATCCAAGTTGCTTTAAAATAATCTAAAGTGTACTATCTGAATTTTATCTGCAATGCAAATTCCAGCTTTTTTTACTACATTAATTTAATTCTTAAATTTGTCCACAATACTACAAATTACATAACGACTTGTGAATCAGTAAGATCAATAAATTAGCAGGATAGCTGTATAGTTGTAAAGAAAATATAAGTTGATTTGAAAAAGATATGAAAAAAAATTAAAGTGTACTATCTAAATTTGTTCTAACTGCAAAACCTAGCTATTTTTACCTAAATTAATTTAATTCTTAAATTTGACAGCAATACACTAAACTACATAATGACCTATGATTCAGTAAGAACAATATATTACCAAGGTAGCTGTATAGTTTAATGAAAATCCAAGTTGATTTGAAAAAAGTTATAAAAAGAATTAAAAGAGGGACGAAAGATACCAAAGGGACAGTCAAACTCATAAATCTAAAACAAACTGACAACGCCATGGCTAAAAATGAAAAAGACAAACAGAAAAACAATAGTACACACGACACAACATAGAAAACTAAAGAATAAACAACACGAACCCCACCAAAAACTAGGGGTCATCTCAGGTGCTCCTGAAGGGTAAGCAGATCCTGCTCCACATGTGGCACCCGTCGTGTTGCTTATGTGATTACAAATCCGGTAAATAGTCTAATTCGGTAGGTCATATTCATGAAAGGGAAGGGGATTGTAGTTACGACGTAAGGAACATATCTGATATCATTTGTGAAACGGTTATTCCATAACGGTCAACCAACTAGTGATGGCGTCCGTAAAATTTACGAAGGGATGATTTCAACTTCACCATTTGGAACTCTTAGTTTAATAGCTTCCTTGTGAGCAGCAAACCTCTATCAAAAAAATCATGATAGGAAATGAAAGCACGGGAATATCGTATCAATTGGGAGATATATACCCCGTATGTAGGTGCTGCTGGAATGTTGCTACTTAGAAATGGAAAGTTCACAATTGGAAAGCTGAAATCATCTCTTTTATCGTAAAGTTTTGTTTTCAACCGACCCTCATTGTCAATTTTTTAGAGTGTACTATCTCTTTTTTGTCCGAAGTGTAAATGCTAGCTTTTTTTACCTAGCTTAATTGAATCCTTAAATTTGACAGCAATACAACAAAAAAAAAAACAAAATGATCTGGGATTCAGTACGCTTAGTATATATCGAAGATAGTTGCATAGTTTGATGAAATTCCAAGTTGATTTGAAAAAGTTCTGAAATCATTTAAATTGTACTATCTCTATTTTTCCAAACTGCAAATAATAGCTTTTTTTACCTAGATTAATTTAATTTTTTTAAAATTTGACAGCAATACAACAAAAAACAAAATGACATGAGATTCATTAAGCTAAATATATATCTAAGATAGCTGCATAGTTTGATGAAAATCCAAGTTGATTTGAAAAATTTATTAAAAAAATTAAAATGTACTCTCTCTATTTTGTCCGAATTGCAAATCCTAGCTTTTTTTTACCAAGATTAATTTAATTCTTAAATTTGACAGCAATACACCAGTCAAAACTAAATTTGAAGGTCAAAACTAGTCGAGACAGGTCGAGCCTTGGTCAAGACCATTTCAGATTATACCAAGATCATCAAGTATTGATTCAGACTAATTAAGGAAAGTCGAGACCTAGTCGAGTACACCAAGTGCTACTTTTGGTCTAGATTAATATATTTGGAATGGGCGTGACTTTAATATTCCGATAGATGGCGCAACATTGATATCACAAATGTCAGCTCAACTTCATGTCATTTTCATCAACATAGAATAGGGTTGATGTCCACTACGAAACTTTGTGTCCACTACGAAACGGTTTTGTCAACTATGAAACTCATCAAATTGTCAACTACGTTACATGAGTTGTACTGAAGAACTGTCTAATCTTATCGATAAAAAATGGTTCTCCAATTCTTTCTAGTATATAAAGTAAAACAAATTGTAATGTCTATAGGAGACTTAAAGTGCAATTTGATGTCGTTTAGAAGCAGTTTCGTGGTTGACAATTGTACCCTACAAAACAGTACTTAAGATTGCACTTTTTATTTACAAACAGGTCTATAATGGAGGTATTCAAAATAAATCTGAAGTTGATTTTCAATTTTTTTTTTTTTGGTCTGAAATTCACACTTTTATTGAAAAACGCCCTGATACTGTATCAAGGTTTTTAAAAGCAACGCATACATCAATGTTTATCTTACCTCCTGTACATTTCCAGGGATATGATTGGTTAAAAGCGTCCGCGTGCAAACCGTGTATATTTGATATTAGGTTAGTAGAGAGGCGGGGCTTATCTCATAAACGGTTAGCAGTGGAGCTACGTCCCTTTATATTCCATATAAATTAAGAAGGGGGCGGGGCTTATTTCATACACTGTTAGTAATGGTGTTATGTCCCTTTATAAAAACAAAAAAGTACTGAGAAAAAAAACTTAAAAGTTCCAACAGACGAAGATATTGATGATTACGATTTTAATAAATTCATAAAACACATTTAAACCTTACAAGTCGTTATTGTTGGCATCTGTTTTTGTAGGATCAATGGAAGTATGTTTTTACTGCTAACAGTAATGAAGACTTGCTCATTTGAGAATCTTTAGTCTTAATTTCACACGTTAAGATCGTCGGTAAGATAAATTCGTTACACAGTGTGCTAGTGACGTAGTACGGTATATATGGGTCCAGTCAATTCCATATGGGGATTCGAGATTCGCTCTCACCCCATATGGAATTTACTGACCCCATATATACCATATTAGGTCACTAGCACACTATGTAACTAATAATATGTGTAATGGTGAATCTGCAGAGGTACAAGTTCGCAATTATTGCAGTTATTCCAGCTGTTAGTTAACGTTTGTACCAGTGCACGTTTAGTGATATACGTTAACCTAGTACGAGTTTGTAATATTATGAATGAACTTGCTATCCAGGGAGGAACAATATTCATCGGTCCTTCAGTACGAAAGTAATGAGACACAGATCATTGGAATGTTAACTTCTACGGGGATCAGGGGTGAGGTCTGACTGACCTCCCCATATTTAATGTAAATGACCCCAAACTTTACCCTAAGTCCATGATGTCACTCCATATGAAGTTTTGGTATAAAATGACATGTGCTTATACAACAGTTGGTCAAGCATTCGTGGGCTTTACACTGGTTGAACAATTTATATGTTTTCTTTAAAATAAGCAAGAAATGAAATTTTTGATAGGCCCAGAAATATTCAAAAGATAATTAAAGTGAATTCGATTAACATAGATTCATTTTTTTCATCAATAAAATTTTATAATAAACAAGAAATAACTGTAACAGAATGCTGTAACGAGGTCTTCCAGACAAAGCTGCCATAATTCGTAATTCCTATGGTCGCCTGACTTTGGGTAAAGTCTAATACTTATTGGTTCGGTGTAGATAAACATGATCAAGTGATATGCATACATTTGTATATGACGCCTACGAGATTGACCTGTATGTCATTCAAATCTTTTTAAAATGATGAACAGAAATACATATGGTTTAGGAGTGGGTATCTCATTTATCCCATGTACAAGTTCTAAAACAGGAGGGGGTTCGGAGAGCCAATGTTATTTTGTCCCATTCATGAATATATGTGGTTTAGGGCGGGGATCTCGACAGTTTACAAGTTCTCAAACAGGAGGGGTGGGGTGACTCAAATGACGTCCCCTTTATTTGATTTGATTTGTAATAATGTCCAATACATGAATATATATATGGTTTAGGGTAGTCATATCGACCGTTTACAAGTTCTCAAACACGAGTGGGTTGGAGACCCAATGTTAAATTGTCCCATTCATAAATATATGTGGTTTAGGGTGGGGATAACGACTGTTGGCAAGTTCTCAAACAGGCGGGGTGACCCAAATAACTACCCCATTATCTTATTTGAATTGTAAAATTATCCCATACATGAATGTATATGGTTTAGGGGCGGGGATTTCGATGTTTTCAAGTCCTCAAACAGGAGGGGTTTGGTGACCACAGGGACTTTAGTTTATTTTTTGGTTCTATACAAGAATATATACGGTTTAGGGTTTTGGATTGCGATAAAAGCAAACTTTCAAATTGAAGGTGGAAGAGATAACCCCAGTTGACTCACGTTAATTTTTTATTTTTTTTTACTGTCCTCATCTCATTACCGAAGACTACGTGTGTCTACCACTTACGGTTTTTGAGTAGTAGCCATTTGAAAATAAAATCCCATAGGGTTCTACAGTTTTTCCCTGCCATTTTAAGACCCCTAAAAATACCCCTAAATAGTCCCAAATGAACAAACGAAATATTGATGGATCATCTAGTTAGTCGTACATTGTATGAAATCCTACGTAAATCTAACAAGCGGTCCGAGTTGTCATCTTATACGGTCCAACTTGTCTCTGGGATGAGTTGTTCCGCATTTCTTAAAACATCGACCTGATTGGTCAACGTTTTGTTTATGCACAAAATAACAACAAGGTCAGAGATAAACGGAATAATTTGATAATAGAAAGGAATTTAGATGTGCATAAATTTAATTGAAATTAATTAAATAATTACACTCTTCTTAAACTTAAAGAATATCGTGATTAACAATACTTTTGTTTAATCGGACTATATAAATTATCATCAGATATAGGGTGCTAGCATCAGGAAGCTTTTAAAACTGCCTACATTTGATCGTCATCTGCAAAGTCTGGATAAAAATTGTTTTTAAGTCTTGTTTATTTTTTTTTGTCCCCCCCTTTTTCAGGGTTGTTGATTGCCATTAATGCAGTACATTTCAAACAATTTGCTTGTACGTAAATCAGTTCTGATAATGCTTTTTTTTCAAAATCGAGATTGTTCATATGAGACAATAGACAGCAATATTATTTTAGAGTACCATGCAATAGTTTCTCTTTAAGATAATAAAAATTGACCTCACCATTGAAAACTGATAATGTTTGTACATGATGTCAATTTTTAAGTTATCCTACAGGAGTAAATATAAACTATGTATTGATTGATTAATTATTGTTTGCTTTACGCCACATTAGCACAAAGCGGCAAAGAGCTTATTCGAATATTTTTACAAATTAAAGTATATTTCAAAAATCAGACAACAGGTCTTTCAATAAACTAAGATTCTTGACTAAGACAAATAAAGATAACGTGATAAAAAATAAAATAGTGTTAAATATAACATGACATTTTTATATTTTATAACATTTTTAAAATATTCCAACTTCTTTTTAGAATGAAAAATATTTTGAATTGGAACACTATTAAATAATTCATACATATTATTGACATTGAAATACTTCCTGCGAATATCAGCAAAGACAAGACATTTGATTAATTAATGTTTAATAGTATACTTGCAGGTTAACATTGTGGTTCATCTTCATTTTTCAAAAGATACTCGTGATAAATATAAGAAATGAAATACTAGAGATACCGAATGCCCAGGAAAATTCGAAACTAAAAGTCCCTAATCCAATTAGTTTAATTTAAACATATTTATTTATAGTGGATTGGGAATAAAATTGAGAATGGAAATGGGGAATGTGTCAAAGAGACAACAACCCGACCAAATAAAAAACAACAGCAGAGGGTCACCAACAGGTCTTCAATGTAGCGAGAAATTCCCGCACCCGGAGGCGTCCTTCAGCTGGCCCCTAAACAAATATATACTAGTCCAGTGATAATGAACGCCATACTAATTTCCAAATTGTACACAAGAAACTAAAATTAAAATAATACAAGACTAACAAAGGTCAGAGGCTCCTGACTTGGGACAGGCGCAAAAATGCGGCGGGGTTAAACATGTTTGTGAGATCTCAACCCTCCCCCTATACCTCTAACCAATGTAGTAAAGTAAACGCATAACAATACGCACATTAAAATTCAGTTCAAGAGAAATCCGAGTCTGATGTCAGAAGATGTAACCAAAGAAAATAAACAAAATGACAATAATACATAAATAACAACAGACTACTAGCAGTTAACTGACATGCCAGCTCCAGACTTCAATTAAACTGACTGAAAGATTATGATTTCATCATATGAACATCAGGCACAATCCTTCCCGTTAGGGGTTTAGTATCATACCATCATAACATATATGAGAAGAACATAACCCGTGTCATGCCAACAACTGTTTTTTAGAATAAATGTGTTTAGTTCCGATGCAAAGACCTTATCAGTGATTCAATATTAACGCCAAAATATGCAATCTTTAATGACTTGACAACAGTATCGTAATTATATCCCTTCTTAATAAGTCTATTCAAAGGTTTTGTAAGTTTCTGAGGTGAATACTGACACCTTTGTGCTTTATAAAGAATATTACCATAAAAAATTGGATGTGAAATACCTGAACGTATTAGAAGTCTGCATGTTGAGCTATATTTACGAATGATGTCTTTATACCGATGATAAAATTTAGTAAATGTTTTGACTAGTTTGTGATATCGAAAACCTTGGTGTAATAATTTTTCAGTAATACATAAATTTTTCCAACGTATATTAATCCCTTTCCACTTTGCGGGTGCGAGTTCTGCCTTGTAGCGGCATTAGCCTACTCTTTTTCGAAATCTACAAGGGTGTCTTTAACGTGCAAGAGATATGACTCTCTCTTAACACGGGTCAGCCATTTATCGCCCCCCTTCCGACGGACTATCATCGTTTCCTAATCCAATTGCAAATGCATTTAAGATAGATAGGGGGAAATATTCATATGAAATATAAATAAGCAAACCTGTTAACTCAGAATACATTTGTAATACAAATCACAGCCCTATCTGTACAAAATAATCAATAATATTGACTGTATCAATTTATTGTACAAGTAATTTTACTTTTTTTACTCGGAACATTTCACAGATATAATTATTAGTAGATTTCACAGTTTGCATAAAAAAAACTTAAACCAAACCTGACAATATTTACACTTGAGAATGACAATGAAATGGCGGTATCACAAATAAAAAAAAAACAAATTTCAACTTAGAATTAAGAGAATCAGTGTTTCTTTCTTCTTTCGATGTACTGCACTATTGCAAAAATACTTTCTAATTTCATGATATTTGTTTATAACCGAATATAGGACTTCATCCTCCCAAACTGACCATATCTAAATTTGTTTCTTGAAATTATATGACGATATTATAAATCAATAATTCTTATATGATTTGCATATCTCTAAATACTTGAACGGGATTGGTAAATTACATTTTTCCCCTTGGTTTACACTTCGATAAACCGTTGTTTCCAAAACTATTTTCATAATCTTCAGTGATCTATTCCTGCGCAATACACATGTATAAAGGGATCCCGGGATTTTCAGCAAAATTAAAATTGATTTTCAAAAAACACTACAGTAGACTTCTTTCTATTTTGATAATGCATATATAACAGAAAAAATATTGCAGTTAAGTTTTGTTGTGATGGTCAAAAGCCCTCGGCAAACAACACGAGCTAAAAATTATTTGATAAAGTACTGTAATCTCCGAAACAGCGGTTGCGTCTTCTATACTACGCTACGCTGACTTTAAAATGATAGTTTTGCGAAACAACGTCACCATTGTTCGAAAAAAACTGTTGTATTACCTCATCAATTGAATTTAACAATTTAAAATCACAAAAAAACTTCGTATCTAAGAAAATATTTCATAACCTACCACGAGGTGTAAAAGAAAACCTGTAGATAGAAAGATTACTTTTAAAATGAATTGGCTACTGAGTTGAATTAAAGAAATTGATGAAATATTCTGAAAGGTGTGCAACAACGATTAGTGGCATATGTTTTTTTTTTCCTTAATTAGCCGACTACGCAAATAGTTTTCAAACGTGTAACATCTTTTCTCTGTTGTTTATACTTTGTCACTTAATGATCGATTTTGTTATTGCATCAGCAAATTGAGAATGTCTTTTGCAAATAAAAAGGCAAAATATATCTACACGAAAAGTAAATATACAAAAGAACACCTATGTGTTGATGAAAGTAGTACTATAAGTTTCAATGAATATTTCTGATAACATATTCATTGATATTTCTATTTTTTGGTGTAGATAAAAACATGATAAAGTGATATGCATATGTGACGCATGCGAAATTGACCCTGTATGTCATTCAAATCTTTTTTTGAAGTAACGAACAGAAATAAATATTGTTTAGGAGTGGGTATCTCAACCATTTACAAGTTCTAAAAACAGAGGAGGTTGGGAGACCCAATATTATATTGTCCCATATAATATATGTGGTTTAGGGCGGGGACCTCGACCGTTTGCAAGTTATCAAACAGGAGGGGTAGGGTGACCCACATGACGGCCCCTATATTTTTTTCGATTTGTTATATTGTCACACACTGTCTTCGAGTAATAGTTATTTGAAAATAAAATCCCATAGGGTTCTACAGTTAACCCTGCAAACTTTAGGCCCCTCAAAATACCCCTTAATTGTCCCGCATGTACAAACGAAAGCTCCTCTAGTTAGTCTTACATTTTATGAAATCCTAAGAAAATCAAACAAGAGGTCTGAGTTGTCATCTTAGACGGTCCGAGTTGTCATCTTAGACGGTCCGACTTGTCTCTGGGACGAGTTATTCTGCATTGCTTAAAACATTGACCTGATTGGTCAACGTTTTGTTCATGCATAAAATAACAACAAGGTCAGAGATAAACAAAATTTGATAATAGAAAGGTATTTAAATGTGCATACATTTAATTGAAATCAATCAATCAAATGAAATATTAGAAGATTTCACAGTTTGTATAAAACAAACAGATACCAAAGCTGACAATATTTACAATTTATTATGACAATGATATGGCGGTATCAAAAATCAGAAAACAAATTTCAACTGAGAATTTAGAGAATCAGTACTTCTTTCTTCTTTTGGTGTACTACACTATCGCGAAAAATACTTTCGTATGTCAAAGTGGTTTGTTTATAATCGAATATAGAACTTCATCCTCCCAATCTGACGATATTTAAATTTGTTTCTTGAAATTATATGACGATATTATAAATCAGTAATTAATCCAACCCAAGACGAATAGTAAAATGAAAGCAATGTTTGTATCAATTTTTGTCTCTCAGTTGAATTTTACATGCACATTGGATACCTTTGTTGTGATTGTCAAAAGCCCTCGGCAATAAACATGAGCTAACAATTATTTGATAAAATACTGCAATCTCCGAAACAGCGGTTACGTCTTATTTACTACGGTACATTGACTTTAAAAATGTTTGGCGAAGCAACGTCACCACTGTTTTGATGTTCGAAAATACTGTAGTATTACCTCAGTTATTGAATTTAACAATTTCAAATCACAAGAACTTTGTATCTAAGAAAATATTTCAAAACTTACCACGAGGTGTAGTAGAAGACCTGTAGATAGAAAGATAACTTTTAAAATGAATTGCCTATTGATATATCAAGATGAATATATTCTGCAAGGTGTGCAACAACGATTAGTGGCATATGTTGCTTTTTTTCATAACTTAGCTGACTACGCAAATAATTTATGAATATGTAACATCTTTCCCCTGTTGTTTATACTTTTTGACTTTATGATCGATTTTGTAATTTGTAATCAGAAAATAAAGAATGTATCTTTCAAATAAAAAGAAAAAGGCAAAATATATCTACACGAAATATACAAAAAAAACTCCTACATATATGTAAATGAAAGTAGTACTATACGTTTCAATGAATATTTCTGATAACATATTCACTGATATTTCTTTTTAAAAAAAATGGTTAAAATATCTTTTTAACATTTCAAAATGTAAAAAATAACATTGTGCATGAATTTTCGTTATTTATCTGTAAAAGAGTGACGAAAGATACCAGAGGGACAGTCAAAATCACAAATCGAAAATAAATTGAAAACGCCTGGTTGAAAATGAAGGAAGACAAACAGACAAGCAATAGAACACATGACACAACATAAAAAGGTAACCTCATTACGACACTCTTACACATGACTCATCAGTGGAGCACGAATCAGAATACTGATGGAAAAAGATGAGTATCATTGATAACAAAATTGTTCTGTCGAATCCTCGATTTATTTAGTAAATGTTCCCGTGAAAATTACAAAAAGATAAAAACAAAATGCATTTATAGAATAGAGTGGGACCGTTTGTTTATTTATAAATATAATAGCATGTTAACTTTTGTATTATACCTCTTCATCTTTTATATGAGCTTTGGACTTTACATATTTTGGCCACGAACATCACTGAAGATACATGTGTTGTCGAAATGCGCATTTGGTGCAGAAAAATTGGTACCGTTAATGTTATTATAGATAGATGCAGGTGATGTTTTACTAATTGTGTGGTCGATTTATTTTAAAGAGAGTGCTTATTAGAGTATACTGATACGTGTTCAAAAAATAAACGTGTAAGTATGTACAAAATTCATTCACCTTATCTCTTACAAATATTTTAAATAGTTTGTCCCGATCTTTATACAGGGTGTTATTCTCGAAATCTATGATCTGTCTTTTATTATTCATTTAATGTGTTGTCCTTACATTAAGAAAAATTGTACTTCTCTGAATCTGTAAAATGTTTTTCTTTGATCAGTTAATGTGTCATCCTTGCATTTATAATGGGTGTGCTTTTTAAATCTGAATCTGTGTTTCTTTGTCCATGTAGGATGTTGCCCTTGCATTTAAAAAGGTATGTCCATTCAGATGTAAATCAGACATTGTATGGATCTGTTGAGTCGAGCCCTTTTCAACGGATGTTTATAGTTTATTTATATGTTGCACGGTTACACCATTGTCCAAGGCAAATTGAGGGTTGGACACCTGGAAAAATGTTTAACCCTGTCATATTATGTATATGCCTGTCCCCAGTCAGCAGTCTGTTATTTAGTTGTTGTTATTTGTTGCTGTATCATTGTTATGTACATAAATACGGGCGTTAGTGTCTCGTTTTAATTGTTATACTTTTTAGAATAAATTCTGCTCATTGATGAAGGTTGTACTGTGACATATATTTTTAACTCCTATGTCATTTGCTATCTTGTGGAAAGTTGTCTCAATGGCAAAAATACCACATTTAATTTGCAGTTGTAGCAAAAGTTGCTGTAACATTATTTAATTATATTATGTTTAACATTTAATATATTAGACATTTTAGAGAAAATTAAAAATGCATCTATGATACTGACAAGGTGGTCGAAATTGATTTGTGACACATTCCGCTTTCCTATGTTAATTTAATTGATTATGCAATTTCTACACTTTTTAATGATGCAAATGTTACGTCTATAATATTTTATTCCAACATTTTATTTACCGATTGATTTATAGTTATATTATGCTTACGTCTGTGGAATGTCACATGGTTCTTTCAAAGAGGACGTGCAATATAAATGTATACATGAAAGGTTCCTTGATACAGGAATTGATACTTGGAAAATAAATTACCAATAACTGATAGAATAACATGAACATTATAAAATCGAGTCTTCTTTCACAAGCGCTTTTGTCCTTTTGTAGGGAACTGTCAAGATTATGTAAATATTGTCAATGAAGAGAGAAGAGGAGACTTGACTTATACCATTGTTCGTTACGAAGTTCTAAAACTCTTGAACTGAGCGTTCATTTTTAGCTGAGGTTTAAATATCTTTATGAAATACTATTCCATTTCATATAGGTATATTTAGAACCACCTGTTGCACTTGAAAAATGTTAATATTTTAAATGATCCATTGACGCGTTTCATTGTGTATTCTGAATAGAATTTGCCTGTATTTCGGATGCTATTTGTTCTTGTGAATTCGGACCCTTTCACAATCAATTCTATTGATTTATTTTCGAATATACATTTATGGAGAAATTCTGTCCAATGTGGAAATATTTCATATTGCCGGTCTCAAAAATAATTATCATTATGTGAAGCACGCACAGGTTTTACTGCAAATCACTTTTGGTTCGAATCATTTTTAATTAGATACATTTTTTCAATTTATAAGCTGCGGAAGCTTATATATATATCAGTTCTTCCATCCTTCTACCTGGAAGGTATGATTTCATAACGTTGAATATGTGTGGCAATTTTGGTTCAAGAGTGCATACAAATAAAATTGGTTCTGTATTATCCCATTTTTCTAATGGCGTTCAATTTCATTTCAAACTCTTTCATCAAATGCAAATTATCGCCGGATTCTTGTTTTCAGGAAGCAACGGGTCTCACAATTGAAACAAACACAACGTACATTGATTATGTTTTAAGTACAACATACTACAAATAATCAATAAAGACACAACATCTACATCATGCTATAACTCAGGGCCGTCACTACATTGAGGCAAATGAGGCAAATGCCTCATGTTAGAAATTAAAAAAAAATGAAACAAAAGATTGACTTCATATCAAATTGTTTTCACGGAAAGTGTCTTGCAAGAGGCAAGTTATCTTCACTCTCTGGTGTCGCCCCTGCATGTTTTGCGTGATTATGTTTCTATTCTACTTTTAGTTTTCAGAGTTGATGGTCTATTGTTTGTACTTTTGTTTCCCGGTTTGTCTTTTGTTCATTTATTATCCAACTTTATGACTATAGTCTGAGTGTTGATTTTCATTTGTAAACGTGTGGTTTTGCAATGTTGCATGTCCACTGATGTCCAGACATTGCTCGAGAAAATTTTAAGAATATACGATGCTACTGGACACAGAAAAAAAGTAGTTTCTGCATGGAGAATTGAACTTGATATTAAGGAATCCAAAACTGGCTTTTTTGGGTAGATAGAACTAAATAGCTGAAATGATATACATTAAAGTAAGCTAGGTCACCAATTTCCCGGTATCACGACGTGTTCAGACTCTTAAACAGAAAATAAAGGAATATGGAGTAAACGTGTACTGGACCTAATCGCACACAAAGTCAATACATAGAAAAAATACAAATGATCAATGGTCAAAGTATTTCTTCCTGTTCTTCATCTTGATAGTTGCTCGAGGGTCTTCAAAAGTAAAAAAAAATCATAAATACCGTAAAACAAGGTCAAGATGATCCCTAGTGTCGACTTAAAAAGTACTAGTACTTAAAGTATAATACTGCACTGTCACTATATTTAAATCTAGTAAAAAAAATCACCAAAAATAGTCGAGGCACAATACAAGACAAGAACAGTCCGGTATTAATGATTATGAGTGAGAATTACGATTTTTGCCTTATCCTACATATCGGTCTTTTAATGTTTTCCCTAAAACCTGAAAGTCTAAAATTACAATGAATCTATGTGTTTGCTTATAGACAGAATATTGTCCAAAAAAAAATAGCTAAAAATTAATTGCGTTTCAATGTAAATCAACTCATCATGCCATAGATACCAGGACTAAATTTTGTATAGACGCGCGTTTCGTCTACAAAAAGATTCATCAGTGAAGCTCGAATCCAAAAAAGTAAAAAAAGCCAAATAAAGTACAAAGTTGAAGAGAAAGTCCGGGAAACGTCCAGAATGAACGATTTTGTGTTATTTTTCTCAGAGCTTCTTGGGGCTTTGAGTGGCCCCAAGACCCCTCCCGAAAATAGATTTTGCCTCACTTTTAAAAGAGGCTAGTTACGGCCATGTAACTATGAGTGAAAATCTTTATGATATCTTATATGTTCCTTATATCGTAACTACAATCCCGTTCCGTTTTCACGAATATGAACTACCGAATTATACTATAGACCTTGTGTCTTATATAATGACGGGTTCCACATGTGCAGCAGGATCTGTTTACCCTTACGGAGCACCTTGTATCACCCAAAGTTTGTTTCTGTGTGTGTTGCTATTTTTATTTTTTTTTGTTGCACTTCAGTTTGTCTGTTGTTTAGTTAACTGCCCGGAGAAATTAGGAATCATCTCGCTCGGGAGCATTGTACGAAAAAAGGCTATTAGGAGATATTCGAAGAAGCATACATAAAGAGATACAAATCATGGAATTTGCACAAGTTACTCATATAGACAGTGCATAACGTATTCAACTTTTTTAGCCGTTGCTAAATCACAAAGAAAACACAATGCACGTACTTATAATGCAGATCAGCATTTTTAAACAGCTAGGCCCTGCATTTTCTTTAAAGATAATCATTTACCTACTAATTGCCCGAAAATACGTGACTAAGATGAACACCTGGTTATTGTTAAACGTAACAATTTATTAGTTTCAACTTTCTCGGTACACATCAAATATAGGAATGCAAATCGAAAAGCTCATGTCGTAACTATAGTTAACGAAACCACACTTAGTGTATATGAAAACACCGCAAATCTTGATAAAAGATGTGAAACCGTTTCACTGACACAAGTGATTTTCTTCACAGTTGAATGAACAAAAGTACGACATATACATCAAGTGGGGTAAATCTTTTGAAGAATACAATACAAGAACACTCGACAATTTTACGCTCGTCAGCACAATTTCGCTCAAACATATTGTTCAAAACTGCCAAGGCCCCCGTTTGGTCTGATTGTCATTGTACAGATACGAATATTTTGTTTGATAAAGACGCTTAAAAGTCTTTTGTAACGGAGAGTCGTCTTGCGCATATATTTAAACTACAGAGAGAAGGGGACGACAATCTTCATTTGGAGAAAGAAACACGAGTGCTAGTTTATATTGAAAATGAAACTGGACATTAAACTCCCAATACAGTTACTACATTGTAATCGTCCATTTGATAGCTACGCCGTTACATAACCACAATCGTTACATTGACAAGATCAGTAACTATTTAAAAGGAATAAGACTGGCACTTCCATTAACGCAACAGGATACCTTTAAAAATTGCACTATTAATTGGGGCCGATTTTTATTGAGAAATAGTTGAAGATAAATGTGTTCGCGGAAACAAACCCATCGCAGTCAAATCAAAACTAGGTTACTTACTTTATTGACCGTTACATTCAGAAAAATCACAGTACTCAACAACGCATCATGAGCATTGTACCTATTTCCCGTTAAACCGAGGAACACGACTTAGAAGGCTTTTTGTAGCTCGAGACCATAGGTATTGAATCTCCTGAAGTGCACGAAAAAGAGAAAGATTATATACGAACTTACCAAGAATCTTCACACTATTATTGAAAAACTCCAATATAGGGAATCACTGAAGCATGACTTGAACGAGCGCCCCCCCCCCCTTAAGTCAGTCTGCGCCCCCTCCCCTTAAAATTGTCTTTTTTAAGAGGTATCGAAGAAATCATTAATTTTCCCGGAAGTGTTATTTCATATATGATACAAGACAAGAGAAAATATAATGACCTAAGAGAAAAAAAAAAAGAAGAAACGATCTTATTAAAAAAAAAAGATATATTCCGTCGCTCGTGATTCGATTGTCTATAAATATACTTTCTGTCATTTTGATGAATGTAAACTATAAGAACTGTGTCTTTTAGGGGGACATCAATGGCTTAACATGATTAGTTATGCTATATCTTTTAGAGGGAAGATTATCATAATTTTTTAAACATTATGTTTTTTTCAGATGCATTGTGGATTTCAGTGTCATATTTGTATGGATGGCAAATCTGTCTCTTTAACAAATGAAATAGAAAATCGTAGGATTACAAATGCGACATTTCCAATGTGTCTATTGACTCCATTTAAATATCTAAGCAGTTCAAATATGTTAACAGTCAAGTAAATGTCAAGACGCTCTAGATAATTTCAATCTTTTTTACATTTAGTAACTTTAATGAGTGAAGAAAACAAAGACATGTCTTCTCTAGGAACTCCAGAAAGGATAAAAACTTCAATTTAGCAGGGACTAAACTCTAAAGCTACTTTTTAATCATTTTTGCACATAGGACTTTTACAGAAACAGTTAGTGTGACACAGTTGTGCTTCTCGAAAACATGTCTTCTTAACTACAGAATGATGCATTGAAATAGAGACTGCGCGATACATTTACAGAATTTTTGAAATTTTTCGACACATAAAACACCCTTCCATTTTGAAAATAAAAATTCTATATCTAATGGTGTTGATCAACAGTTGCAAGACGAGTTTACTTTAACTTTGAAAGTTAATTTTAGTATAGGCTAATAAAAAAAAAGCTCACCACACGTAATCTGTGATGGACATAAGGACCTTAAAAAGCAGATGGGACCTTTATTGTTTTGTCCTTCCAACATTTTGCACCACTTTTGTATGTCCTTTGTTTGTCAACAAAGTTGATAGGCGTTTTCAACATACTCCGGGATTAAAAGTATCCTTATTTTCTTAGAGGTATCGAAGTAATCATTAATTTGCCTGAAACTGCATCAATAGCAGCGGCAACTATTAAAGTCATAATGCAAAAAGTATAGCAACAAGCTTGTGATGCAAAACATTGCAAAATAACGATTCAAGTTAATACATTCTGTGTCTACAAAACCAATGATCGGTGTAGAACACGTCTGAAATAAGCAATGATGGATTTATCGATTTTTAGTGTTTAATGCCACTTTCATCAGTATTAATTATTGCATGCAAACAGTCATTTTTATTATCGGAAAATACAAAAAAATAAATCTAGAAAAACATAAATATTTGGTAGTATGAGTCAGGTGAATAGTTCATCCAAACATATCACTACAAACTGCTCAGAGTCTGAATTGACCAGTTTTTGTGCTCGACCAGTTAAATCGAGCACACATTTTACTCGACTAGTCTCGAAATTGTATCGACAGTACTTAACTGTACTTACAATGTAAGTGTACTCGACTAGGTCTCGACTTTACTTAATTAGTCTGATTCAGTACTTGATGATCTTTGTGTAGTCTGAAATGTTATTGACCAAGGCTCGGCCTGTCTCGACCTGTCTTGACTAGTCCCGACATGTCTCGACCTGTCTCGACTAGTCTCGGCTCAGTCCCAACCAGTTTCGACCTGTCTCGACTAGTCTTGACCTTTAAATTTAGTGTTGACTGGTGTTAATCAGCCTATCTAACTAAACTAAATATTGATCTAACAAAATTCCTGCTTATTAGGTAGTTTGATTTATTGCTGTGAAAATAGGAATTTATAAAAATAAAAATAATTATATAAATTCAGATAGGCATTTTTAATTTTTCTTATAACCTTTTCAAATCAACTTGGATTTTCATCAAACTATGCAGCTCAGGGTTTTGTTTGTACACTGGTGTTTATAAAGGGGTACTTTGAAATACTAAGAAAAGTCAGAGGTTTACTCAGAACACAGTGGTCAGAAGTCAGAAGGGCAGTGGTTAATTATTGAAATGACCTTTGAGCTTTAACAGATTTTGTTTTCAATTTATAGAAAACTTTTAAATAGATTTGAAATTCGAATAAATAAATGAATATTTTCGGACAGACAGTATGTAGACTTTGTTAAGGAGACTTCGTATTAGCATCCTGTGAACCTAATTTGTTGTTTTTTTTATTTCTAATTCATTTAATGTGACATTTATCATTAAAATAGATAATGTAAAATAGTACCATTGGTTGAATAACTCATATGAAGTATTTGAAGTGAAACAAACTTTGGATTTTTAAAGTCTCAAAGAACTTACTGAAAATGTTAAAAAAGAAACTTTTTTGAAATGCATTATAAGATTAACACATATCAATTTAACCACATACATATCTTATAATTGTCCTGAGAGAAGTATGCTTTCTTGCATTAAAATCCTAAACATGTTTGAATTGTATATTATCACATACAATTGAGAATGGAAATGGAGAATGTGTAAAATAGATAAAAACACGACCAAACAGTGAAACTCAGTACTAGTTCAGTGATAATGAATGTCATACTAAACTACGAAATGTATAAAATAAACTAAAATAAAAAGACTCATAAACTCATACAATGCTTACAAAGGCCAGAGGCTTCTAACTTGGAACAGGCGCAATTGATAATTTGACAAAGATCGTTCTCAAAAAGTTATATTTAACTGACAATTAAATATCGTATATTCATCCAATGGCGCTAGCTAAATTGAGATTTCTTTCTAATATGCATATATCAGACGAAACACGATTGAATGTGGATGTTATTAAAATAGCGTTCAACAAAATATTCAAATTTTCAAACATGTTCAAAAATTTCATAAAAAGGTCAAACAGATTTCTTATACCTTGATAGAGCGTTATTATTACTGACACGGAACGTCATCATTGTCATCAATGCACAAGTCATCGTCACAGAATTATACGACTTTTCAAACTATCTTTTTCTCTTTTTACTTTCTATCCTCTTTGTTCACCTATCAAAGCTAGTATTATATTGCATAAATTGTTTGTTTTATATGCATGTCCATTATATTATACTATTATTGTAACTTTATATTGTATTATGGAGAAGACTTCATAGGTATGATTTACTTGTGTCTAATCCATTTTGCTTTAATTCAGCAAATAAAATAAGTTTAAACTAAAGCACTCAGCTTTTCTACCAAACGGAGTCTAGAACGTTTAATATTTGAACACAACAGTTGGTCTCATTTGCCGTTTGATGTTTTCAAATTTTACAAGCAATAAGGTGAAAAAGGCTGAAAATAACGGGTAATACATTTACTGGCATTAAATGTTACTTGCTTTCTCCACTTAACAAATTGTTTGAATTATCTCTGTCCAAAAATCTGATACAAAACATTAATATAAACGGAGTATCAAGTACTATAAGAAAACTACATCTAGATAACAATATACTTCCAGCAGTCCCTGACTGGTGTGTCGATGGACAAGAACACATAAGCGCCGTTAAATACCTGTTGTATCTGAATCTGAGTTATAATAGTATTGGTCCTATTCAGAATAATTCCTTTGTATGCTTGCCAAAATTAGAAATGCTAGTCCTAAATGGAAATCCTATCAGCCGAATTTATAATAATGTATTTGTAAACAATACACTTCTGTATTCGGTTCAGCTTATCAAAATAGGTAGTCCTTTGAAAAAGATAGACGACCTTGCATTCAACAGTTCATCGTTGTCTAGTCTTAATTTACAAGAGACAAACTTTCATTTTGATCTGGAAAACTTTAACCCAAAAACTATTTTTTTACTCGCTTCAAATCTAACATTCCTTTATCTTGATAAGAGTTACTTACCCAACACAGAGATACGGATGCAACAAATGTTTTCATCTTTGATAAAACTTAAAGTGTTAAGTCTTTCGTCCGGGAGACTCAAATTTCTTCCAAAAGACGTCTTTCTATACTTAGAATCCTTGGAGACATTGCAATTGGATGCAAATACATTGATTAGTTGGATTGACGGAAATACTGTTTTTCGTAATATGACTTCGCTTAAAAAGCTTTACCTGGCAAACAACAAAATTAGAATAATCTATCAAACATCATTTCCGCTGAAAGTACTGAATGCATTAGAATAATTAGATCTTAGTCGAAACCCGTATGCCTGTACTTGTGATCAACTATGGTTCACTGAATGGTGACAGGCAACAGCAGTCAAGCTGTTAAGGTACCCGTTATTTTACAAGTGCCGACAGCCTACCGAACTTGACAATATACTGCTTCAAAAATATGCTGAATCTAAAAAGGAGTGTCCACCTTGGAATCAATTATATACTATTGCAATTGTATTATCATGTACAGGAATTTTGAACAGGAACAGTGATAACTCTGGGTATGAAATGTCATACAAATATTAAGAATTGTATATACCTACAGAGAATTAAACACAAAAGACGTGAAGGGTATTTCCAATTACCAGAAGCAGATGATTTCGAATATCACGCTTTTGTCGTTTATTGTGATGCAGACCGCAAATGGGTTCATCAAACATTTTTTTCCAAAAATAGAACAAACCGAAGGTATCAAGTTATGTATTCACCATAGAAATTTTGAAGTAGGAGAATCAATTACTGCAAACATAAATAAATATTTAGAGAAATCATGGAAAGTTGTTGTAATATTATCTAATGAGTTTGCGAAAAGTCAATGGTGTCAATGGGAAGTTGATGTTGTCCAGGAGAGACGCAGACGTTATGGAAGAGACGTTTGCTTTTTAAAAATGCTGAAGACTATCGACTCTAAGCATATGACTAATCAATTACGAGCCCTATTAGATAGTTGTCTAGGTCTACGGTATCAAACTGGTGTCGGCGAGGATCTGTTTTGGGCAGCCGCAATTGAGACTTTACGGAAACCGTTAAATCATCTTCCAACAGCACTTTTATAAACATTTTCAGAATCCAGCAAATGAAAGATTGACTTCATTAATGAGTGTAAATATGATTCTTAAAAGTTTGTTAAATGTGAATTATAAATAATGGCATTTGAATCTAAATTTAGGTAGTAGTTTTTTTTACTAATGATTCGGATTATATGTGTCGTGTTAATGCAGATGAGTTGTCTTATGTAACTCAGGTGTCTAGCCATGATTTTGCATTTACAATTTTGCATTTGTAGACACAAGTTTTTAAACAACTTTGAAATTATCTTCATCAAATAAGATACTAAATTTCGTTACAATACTGTACTTTTTCATTTATATTACTTACGAACTCATTACGTTTTTTTGCAATTTGTAGTAATACGCTAGTTTTTTTTTTTTTTTGTTTTTTTTAGCGGATTATTTTGCTCATGCGTAAACATCTATTTATCAATCATATCATTTAGTACATCTGTGGTTGGCTAATTTAGTTTGGTATATACAAAATTGAGGTGTCTTGTAGTCATATTATAAGTAATCAATTGAATGAGATTGCAGAATCAAAACGTCTTTTTTGCAAGCATAATTCCTACGTCTTTAATTTCATATTTGAAGGACCAATAATTTATTACAATTTAAAACAAAAATGTATTGGTATTAAAGGGGCTGGAAGACTAATGCTCGAGGACGGGTGTTCGTCATTCATGTGTCGTCAATATAGACAAACTGATCTATCATGTTGAAATTTTCATATGCAGGATCTGAACTCAAGAATTTTACAGAATAAGCATATTTCTCACTGAATAAAGACAAATGTCCAATCGCATTACAGATCATACAAATGAATACATCCCTTTTGACCCCACTCCAGACACTCACATATCATTGCGACGATAGTTTTATTTTATATATTTAAAAGAAGGGTGGAAGATACCAGAGGGACAGTTAAACTCATAAATCGAAAATAAACGGACAACGCCATGGCTAAAAATGAAAAAGACAAACAGACAAATAATAGAACACATGACACAACACATGTACAGAAAACTAAAGACTAAGCAACACGAACCCCACCAAAAACATGGGGTGATCTCAGGTGCTCCGGAAGGCTAAGCAGATGCTGCTCCACAAGTGGCACCCGTTGTGTTACTCAAGTTATTACAAACCCAGTAAATAGTTTAATTCGTTAGGTCACATTCATGAAAGGGAAGGGGATTGTAGTAACGACATAAGGAACATATCCGATATCATCTGTGAAACAGTTATTCCATAACGGTCAACCAACTCGTGACGGCATTCATAAAATATACGAAGGGATGATTTAGAACTCTTGTTTTAATAGCTTCCTTGTGAGCAGCAACCCTCTATCAATTAAATCATGATAGGAAATACAAGCACGGGAATATCGTACCAATTGGGAGATATATATCCCGCATACAGGTGATGCTGAAATGTTGTTACTTAGATATGGAAAGTTCACAATTGCCAAGCTGAAATCATCTCTTTTGTCGTAAAATGTTGTTTTCAACTTACCCTCATTGTCAATTTCTAGATGTAAGTCAAGATATGAGGCCGAATTAACTGTACTTTGTTGTATCCATTATCGATGGGATAGATGCGTTCAACATAGTCACCAAATTTTGAATTATTTGGTGAGAGAACACCATCTATATAGCGGAAAGTAAAGTTAAAGGATATTGCTAACTTCTTATCTTTCTTCATAAGAAGTTCCTGTATGAAGTCAGCCTCAAAATTATAAGGAAACAACTCGGCAAGAAGAAGGGCACAATTGGTTCCCATTGGAATGCTGACAGTCTGTTGAAAAACACGTCCTCCAAACGTAACAAATATGTTGTCAATCAAGAAATCAATCATCTTGATAATGTCAGTTTCAGAGAATTTTTTGTTTGAATCCTTTACAAAGTTAGATTTATCCCTCACTAAAACAAGATACTTGTATCTACGTTGGCCATTATTTTTAATGAAACAAAGCAATACCAGCTCTTTCAATTTGTCTTTTAATTTGGAATGTGGAATACTTGTGTAAAGGTAAAAAAAAGTCATACGTGTTAATACTATTGCAAGATGAAAAAGAATTAAATTGTATGTACTGTAAAAGATCTTTGGAACTTTTTAATATCCAGATCTGATTCACGCCACTTCTAGAATAGGCAGTTTCAAAATAACTTTGAAGCCCGGCTTTGATTGCTGATAAAATAGATGTTAATAATTTAGAAAGAGGTTTCGTTGAGCACTTGAAAGACCCAACACTATACCGTTGTTTGTAAGGACTCTTGTGTAGTTTCGGTATCCAATACAGTGATGGGAGATCCAGTTCTTCATCGTTGGTTGAAATTCCAAAGGAATATAGAAAAGACGTATGATTATCCAGGATTTCCTCTTTGGTAAGTGTCGTGAGGGTATATGTTGAGTTTCCAAGTGAATTGTCAATACCTAATTCATTTATCAAGCAGTTAATGTAATGAGTTTTACACACAGAAACGATGTTGTTTGGGGCTTATTCTGCGGGGAGAACATTATATTTGTCATGGAGGTAAGACAAGTGTTTTGCAACATTTTGGGTCTTTTGACGTACAATGGGGTTTGATAGACCCATTCAGTTTCTTAATTCTGATTTGTATCAACGACCTCACAGTCTTAATCTATTCGGAAAGAGTATCTACGACTTCCTTCTCGCGCTTAGCCCATTGCCTGTCATAATCCTCGACTGAATTCATCAATATTTTGAAGATGTATTTCCAATTGATGGATTTAGGCTCACGATATTTCGGACCTTTGGGAAGTGTTATTGACAATGTTGAGGTCACCTGTAATAACGTGGCAAGCCGGATTATATGTAAATTGGAAACTTGTACAAGTGCAACCAGGAGGTTTAGAATTGAAGTCGTCAATATTGAGATCCTGAAAAACGTGTTTCTAATTGAACATTTTAGGTGCAATTGGTTTGGTATAGGTATAAGAAATGATTGGTACAGACTGATCTTTAAAATAAGGAGGTATTTTCGACTGAACTAATTTACGATGAAGGATATTGCTTTAGTTGACGTCATCGAGACCTTTGTTTGCAAAGGGCAGATTAAGAAAAAATCTTCTCTCTTTTTCATCTTTTCCAATGCGAAATGGTTTGAAAAGTCTATGGTTTCCAAACATAAATTGAATGAAGAATGAAGTTTTGAAAGCGGTAATGAATAAAGTTTCTGCTTTTATTTTTAAAAAGATAATGTGTACATGTACAAGGTTTTGTTAATAAATATAACGGACAATATATACCATGCTCTCTCAGCCGACGTCGTAATTTCATTTTAATGAAAGAAGTTATTCAAAAGCTTCTCTTTCTGTGCAATATGATATTTTAAAAACTCATTAGGCAGAGCAATTTAAGACATACTTGCATTGTTATTAAATCGTATAAATTCTGAATTAAATTTTCATTTATAATAAAAGTTTCATATTTTGAATATTGAAAACGGTTTTGAATCATTTACTTGAATTGACATGCATATAAAAATATGTTTGGTTTTATTCATTTCTTAATTCAAATACGTTTTTGGCACTCGTTACCATCGTTTGGTTTTACAATCTTGTCGAATTAGATGATTATTTTTGTTAAAAAATGAGATATTGTATCAAGTGCATCATTATTGGTTGTAACAATCTATTTTCAAAATATTGGTCAATCCTTTTAATATGCACTATTCCAGATAATAAACAGACTCGAAAATGACATCAATAACACATCGTGGTTACTTTATCAAACAAAGACAACTACATTATCGATACCTCTTAAGACTTTTATTTTGCAATTACATTTTTACAATCGTGTCATTGTTGACATGTTATATTGGATGATTGTGCACGTAAAATGTAAGATTAATCCATATTATTCATTAAATGAAGTGTTTGTATATGCAAAAATGATTAATATTTAATTACACTCATTGCTAACAACATAAGTGATGTTGCTACTTCTTCCAATATTACACAGAATCTTAGCAAGCACTATCATAAGAATATTTAGCTGAGAGAACTAAGTATGGCAAAATTCATCGAAATACTGTTAATCGCAATAGGAACATTTTCAAGTTGTCGTGTTGGGGATATCGTGGTACTAAGACAAACACCACATAAAATATTCGTAGGAAATGTGGTGTTTGAGACACAGGCAGTTAGCATGTGGTCATTATGTGCTCATCTTTGCTCAAGGATGAAAATCTGTAGATCCATTAATTTTATACAACACAATAAAACGTGTCAAATTAATAATGCTGAACCAGAGCGGTATACTGCTCTCTTAATAGATAGCTATGGTGATAGTTTTGTTGCAGCATCAACCTTTCCACCCGTAAGTTGTTCTATATGAAATTCGTTTAAATTTTCCTCTGAGTTCAGTATTTTTGTTTTATTTCTTTTTTCCGCTTGCGACCTGTTACTGCATTGAGTGATGCCAAAAATATGTTACTTTTATAGGCGAATCCATCACGATGAAACGATATTACAACATTTAAATTATCGTAAGGTCAACGATGATTCCATGGCAACGAACATTCATATATGTTCTTTATTCAATAATGTACAACACTCTCGCACTTTTCATCTGGAAATAAAGTTTTGTCCCATTTTATTACATTTTAAAACGTTCAAAAAGTTTCAAATGTCTGTTAAGTTGAAAAACTTACGCCGGAACAGGACATATGACTTCACAATTATAAGCAGCAATGATTAACACTTCGTGGAGTTTTTTGTTTACCCAATTAGGGTGTTGACTATAAGAGAAATATGCTCAATAACTAGTTTTAATTGCACATCGCTTGATCAACTCTCATTATTTAATTTAAAATGTGAAAATATAATTGGATGAAGGTTTATTTATTTTAAAATGAAATTGCATTACTATACTTTTATGATATCAAGCGACATCATTCAATTCTTACTTGTTATGAAATCTACACATCTCACGCAAATTTGAACGTTTTAGTTCACAAAAACGTTTTATATCATACCAATGTTTCATTGTACACAAACGTTTTAGTGTTATCACATACACATCATTTCTGATTATAAATGTTTCATGTTACAAGGCTTCATCAAATACGTTATTATTATTTGTTCTATATCTATTTGCAATTTGTATATTACAATGTTAAACAGAAAAAAAGGTTTTACGAGTTGGTCATGCTACCATAAAACTTACAAGTAAATAAGATGACTTAGTAGTGAAACAGGAGAAGATTATTGCTTGTATATAACTTTTTCCATTGAAATGCCACATACTTTGTGAAATGTGTGTTTTAGAACTTAGCCTCTGTATGTCAAGATCATAACTGCAGTCTGGACGAAATATGTATTCCGAAAGCACATAGTCATATATGTCAGCCATTTTTCCAGAACCAAAAAGGTAAAACATGAACTTACCGATTTTTTGTTGTTGATTTATTTTATTATGTGAACGATTAATGATGTTCCTGGGGATACGAGCACCCGTTCAAACAAACCGAATCCGCGCGTGTGGTTAACATATCGCTAGTACGCAAGTGACGAGACACTATTCAAGATTAGTCAACTGTATAGTTTGCTATAAAAAACTTCGAAATGACAATATGTAAACAAATTCAAAAAAGGAAATAAATGGTCTGATGTAAGATTGAATTAATTGACGAAAAATAAATGACGGGTATCAGCATAAAACAAGCTGAATTACAGGTTTCTGACTTTGCACTTGTACTTTGAGTAAATGGAATGATTATGCATGTTTTTCGTGACCTCAACGTTTTCTCATGACTACAATTTGAAAATGAAGGATTGTAATAAATCGTCAAAGTACAGAATTACTTACTACTGAGCTAACATTCATCTTTAAAGGCAATACATTTCTATTTCTATCAGGTGTCATATATATTTTTTGCTTTATCAGTAACTTATATCTTTTTATATTACTTTTCTTCAGATTAGCTTCTAATAATATTCCAAAATGATGTATACTGCAATAACGTCAAAATATGTCAGACAGGCAATGATAAAAGAGGAGCGAAAGACACCAGAGGTACAGTCAAACTCATAAATTGAAAATAAACTGACAACGCTAAGGCTAAAAATGAAAAAAAAACAAACAGACAAATAATAGTATACATGAAACAACATGGAAAACTAAAGACTGGGCAACACGAAACCCACTAAAAACTGGGGATGATCTCAATTGCTTCGGCAGGATAAACAGATACAACGTTTATCTTAAATTCCAACACAAATAATAATTTGTTTACATTGTCTCCGGAATATATCATGTGGTAATCATGGTTAGTCAGCGGACTAACTGACTTTTTTTAGGAATCTTAACCTTATATTTTCCAGCAAAAAACACATGTCCACTGAATTGGTTGAGATTAGGAAGTAACTGTTACTATTTCAGTACTGACATAAAAACATGGCACCACGCAAAGGTAAGTTTAGTTTTAGATTACTGTAAATTAGGAAAATTAGTGTGTGGTTTTTATTATTGCAAATCATGACTGTGTAAATAGTTCAATAATAAATCGCAATGATTTCTGATACATATATATGTATGCAGTATTCTTAAATCGCAATAGCAATCTAGACTTTTTGGCCATTCTTCATAAATAACAAATCTCCAACATTTTATGTGATTTATCGAGGTGCATTTTTAAGGCAGTTTCTGCTTACCCTTTCGGAACACATGATATCCATTTTTTAGATGAGTTCATGTTTTTTTTCTTTTTTTCGTTTTGTCTAGGCTGTTGTTTGTCTTTTGGTAGTTTTTTTATTATCTTGCCATGATATTTTTTGTTCGTTTTCTTTGTTTACATTTGCCATTTTCTACATTTTAAAATACCCGTTCTAAGTCAGGAACATGACAGTTGTTGTCCGTTCGTTTGATTTGTTTTATCATTTGATTTTGCCCTTTGATTTACGAATGATGTCCTTAAACCATGTATACCGATGATAAAATTTAGTAATGTTTTGACTAGTTTGTGATATCGAAAACCTTGGTGTATTAATTTTTCAGTAAAACATAAATTTCTTTCGTTAAAATCTAAAACATTGTTACATACACGAGCGAATCGTACAAGTTAAGATATATAAACACCGTAAGATGGTGACAAATCATAAATTTTAGTATTAAGCTTTCCGTTAATGATATGTATATCAAGATCGAGGAAAGGGCAGTGGTCATTGTTAGTGTTAGCTTTATTTAAAGTAAGTTCAACAGGATAAATTTGTGTAGTATACATACTGAAGTCGTCATTATTGAGATCCAAAATATTATCCAAATATCTAAAAGTATTATTAAATTTGTGTATCAGATGTTGTTTCGATGGGTCTTTGCTGATTTTTGTCCTAAATTGTAACTCATAGCAATACAAAAACAGGTCTGCAATACGTGGTGCACAGTTAGTCCCCATTGGAATTCCGATAACCTGACGATATACGAAATCTCCAAAGCGAACAAAAATGTTATTTAGTAAAAATTCAAAGGCAGATATAGTATCAAAGCATGTCCAATTGACATAGTTTTTTTGTTTATTGCTACTAAAAAAATGACCTAAAAGAGTTTGAACATATATATTCACATTCTGACTTTTTAAATGCCCATTTAATTAGGTGTGTGAATTTTTTCTTAATGAGAATGTGAGGCAATGTGGTATATAGGGTAGAAAAATCTAAACTTTGAACAGATTCAAAAACAAAAGCATGCAATTTATCAAGTACTTCCAACGAGTGTTTGACACTCCAAAAGTAATTAATTCCACTATTTTCGAACTCCTCATTTGAACAATTTATTATCAGGTTTTTGATTGTACCAAGTGTAATGGTAAGAAGAATAGATAATTTAGAAGTGGAACAATGGTTTGAAGACGAAATAAATCTATATTTGTAAGATGTTTTGTGTAGCTCTGAAGCCAATACATAGTTGGGACTTTTATTGTTTTGGTTATGCTTGCAAAGCGGTAGCTAAAAGTTTATGTTTGTTACAGATGTCGTTTTCTGAAAATGGAGTCAGTTAGAATGTTGGTGAATTGGTGATTTCTTTCTGTAAAACCTCAATGTAAAATTTACGTCAAACAATAATAATATTATTAGCAGCTTTATCAGCCGGGACAAAAACAAATTCCTTAGCTAGTTCTTTTAGTTTATATCTGATACGAGAAATAGGTTTATTGTGGTTATTGTTAAGAGTAAAATGTTCTTTAAAATTTTGAATACTTATATCAACTATGTACATTGTTCTTTTGCATTGCCTTATCGTATAACACACATGCATTTGCCCATCAATGTGTATTGTCTTGGGTAACTATATCCAATCTCCAGTCAATTTTTAATCTAACATCAACTGATTGTTTTATCACTTTTTTCCTGATGCAATATTTTTTCAATTTTATCTAATATCATGAATATTGATAAACAATTTCATTTTTTCTTTCCAAATTAGCTGTAAGTCTTTGTGGTGGTATTCGTATACGCTTTAACATCACAACTAATAACGTGATACAAAATCTAACGACAGTAATTATATATAATCCGTTGATGTTGAGTGGTTAAATTGTTGATAAAAAAAAATGGAATATTGACTTAGTTTTATAGTGTATTTTTTATTATTCAATAGCCAATAAATACCTAAAGTTTCCATACATTTGGGATATACAATGTGTTACATGTTGTAGGCGTCTTGTGAAAGTGAAAATTCCATGCTTGCTGAAGTGAGAACTACTATGCAGAGGAGCTGTATAAAGACAGTGGCCAAAACATATCAGAAAAGTATATAATATATATCTTATGAATGTTATAGAATGTTGCATATATCACAGGCCTGCACCCCTCTTTCATGTCATTGTTATTGTTCCCTGTATTAATACATTTGAATTGATACATATAACGAAAACAATGTTCAATGACAGACCAATATTAGAACAAATAAAGCAAAAAGCTTAACCAGTATAAAGAAGGAATGACTGTAATATTTTTTTCTGTTTATATTAAGAAATAACACACAAAAAAGTGCACATTGAATAATCAGAGTAGCGGGTTCGTTAATGTGCACACCACATTTTTATGTTCTTTCGATTAATTATATATTGATTCTTAATGCCATTTTAAGCCGGAGTAAGTCGTGAACAGACGTTGATGACGCCTAGGTCACTTGTCAAAATTATGTATTTTGAACTGATAGACAAAACAATATCAGCCAATCAGAAGATGTGTTACATCCAAAACTAATTTTATGTGAAATAAGTAAAGAAGAGTGTTAGTAAGATCATTATTCTTGATTTAATTTTTTTTTTAGATCATAACCATTGTCAGCTAAGTAACTTCCAAATCAACAAATCATTACATATAAACCTGAAAAAAAAACATGTCTATAAAAAGGACTTTAGACACCCCCTCACGATATCAGAGAAGTCGACATTTCTTAAATATAGTTATAAATAAAAAATAGTTTTGTGTTTGAGAACATAATTTTAATCAGTATAATTATATCATTTGATATTAGAACAAATACGTTGTTAAGTGTCTGAGACAAACATTTGAAGGCATGCTCAAATATATATATAAGCTTTGATAAATTGATATCCTTTAAAACAAATTATTCAAACGATCCATCATTTTGAGTTGTATTGGCTTTATAAATAACATCACCATAACAATTAGAATTTTATTTCCACTTGTAAAAAGTTTCAAAAATCAGTAATTTTATGATGTCATGAATAAAACGTAGGATCGTAAATTTGCCACAAAAAAACTGTTTCCCTTCTAGTCATTGTGTTAGCTATACTTTATTGTGATAATGGCCAATAAATTCGAAGTTGAAATATTAGCGAAAAAAGTTTGGCATTTTAGAGCTTACCAGAATGTACGCCTTTCCAAAGAAAATATTATCAATTATTCATTATTCATTCAATATTATTATACATTTAATTTTGGTTTCGAGATTACTGGCTAGGCGGGACAGATATCGTTACCGAAGGAATATGGATATGGATAAATAGCAAGGTGGTAATTACTATAAACGATTGGTATCCAGGACAACCAGACAACTTTGGTAACACCACAGGTGAAGATTGCATTCTGATGATGAAAGACTATCAATATAAATGGAACGATGGACATTGTGACACAGAACTTTCATACATATGTGAAAAGCAGTAAGCTTCATTTTTTATTTGACCTTTTTTTAAATATCTAACAATTTATATCTTACATTAAAAGTTATATGGTCGCTACTGACCCCCTACAGATCCATATAAGGTTATAAACATCCATAGGGGGTGAGGCTGGATGCCTTATCCTCTATAAATTTATTTCAGCCTCGATGGTCCGTACGGGGTCAGTAGTAAACCGTAAAACGAAATCATCGCTCGCTGCTGCGTTTTGTTGAAAAGTAAATAATGAAACAAAACAACATTAATATATGACGTCACCATAAACAGTAGATGTGAAGTCACAAACCCTCTTTGAAATTTACTACCCCCCTACGGATCCATAGCGGTTCACCACATGAATGCTTTAAACCAACCAAAACGTGATACTTTACCCGCGTTGCGATCAATCATAATAAAGTAATTTATTAAATCGCAGCATTTCATTTCTTATTATACGTTTACGTAATCGAGAAATTACTCTCAGAAAATTACCTTTTCATAAGGTAAAATGATACAAAGTATTGTGTCTTGATTATAACAAAGTTAGGCTAATCGTGTTGATGTTTTGTCTGCATTGACATAAAGCACAACATTACAACATATTGCAAGTGAAACTATAAAACAGCTGTTTTGCTATACATGTATTTTTCTGTCTATGAAGAAATAACATTAAAACTGTGGGACATTCTGAATAACTCGCGTAGCGTGCTATTTAAAGTGTGCACCACATTTTTATGTTTTCTTCGAATAGGCAGAACAAATATCAAAGTCATTTCTTAAAATGTAATTCTTAGTTTCATTTTAAACCGGAGCAAATCATGAACAACGTTAAATACGTCACGGTCACATGACAAAATTATGTATATAAGCTGATAAACAAAACAAAGTCATCCAATCAGAAGACGCGTTACATCAAACATTAGATTATTACTCAATACACCTTATTGAACGTCTCCTGCTTTGTATGAATCACTTTCAATGTGAAAAAAAAACCAGTCTCCCACAATTAAGACACAGGCACATAGTATTGGTCAACCAACTATATTGTAAAACTTATGTAGTCATTCTTCGGAAAATTCTTTTGAAGAAGCTTTTGTGAACGGGGAATTCTTACAAATGAAGTCCGTATGGTGTGAAATGTAACTAGCGTTTTATTCAGCTGCCTATATCATGTATCTAAATATGTTAGATAACACGCAATACATTTCTAATTCCATGATCGAGTGGTAGGCTGAAATATTGTACATACATTTTACAAAATTGATATCAAGATCTTTCATGACATTATACTAAACAACAGTTTCCGAATAAACTACTTTTGAAATCAAAATCACTTTTTATATATTTTGCAGGTTGGAGTGAAAAATCTCGTACTACAATAGCTGACAACAGAGAACTTTACATTGCGTAGCGTTATGTCATCGCAAAATCTGTAACTAATTGTAATGTTATTTTCCCCCCTCTATTGGTGTTATTTAACACAGTCATATCATAAATATACATTGACAATATGTGTTGTGTTTTATTTATTCTTTGTTTGTTTGTGGTTTTTTTTTTTTTTTTTTTTTTTTCGTTTAAGCCTTAACGCAGTATGTTTACTTTGTATTTTCTTTTTATTCCATGGTTTATTGACATGATTAAAAAAGTTACTTGGTAAATGTCTCTAGAATGATTTTTCAAGCATTACCGCCCTTTCTTGAAAATCCGTATCTACAACAGTATATCTTATTTAGTTTCAGACCGGGTTAATCAGTAAAAAAGACACGAATGTTGTAACCATATCTCAGCTTCGGAAGTTACAGTTAAGTCGTCGGATTGAATGATTAATGTCATCTGATTGGAAGATATTATTATATACATTGTATGTATATATATTATAAAGATAATGTTCTCTTACTAAACAATTCAAAATTTGGTGACTATGTTGAACGCATCTATCCTATTGGTATAGAGATAACGAATACAACAGATACAGTTAAGTCGGCCTCATATCTTGACTTACATCTAGAAATTGACAATGAGGGACGGTTGAAAACAAAACTTTACTACAGAAGAAATGATTTCAATTTCTCAATTGTGAACTTCTCATTTCTATTTAGGAAAATTCCAGCTGCGCCTGCATACGTAGTATATATCTCCCAATTGATACGTCACAAGGAAGTTATTAAACCAAAAGTTCCAAATGGTGAAGTTGAAATCATCCCTTTGTAAATTTTACTAACGCCATCAGGAGTTGGTTGACCGTTATGGCATAACCGTTTCACAGATAATATCGGATATGCACCTTATGACGTAGCTAAAATATTTGTCTTTTTCAGTTTTAGCCATGGCGTTGTCAGGTTATTTTCAATCTAAGAGGTTGACCCCCCCCCCCCTCTCTCTGGTATCTTGTGTCCCTCTTTTAAAGTCTAAAATAAAATGCAAAATAGTGATTTTTACGTTGATTAATCCTTTCAAACATGTAAACGACAGTCATTCTCGTTATATAACAAAAGAATCATACAATATACAATTTCTGAAATTCTTCCTTTTTAAAAGGTAAATGGTTGTTATTTATATTCAATGTAATTTGATCGTAAGTTGCAGTTCTATAACTGTCGTATTAAGTTATATTTTATTCGATTATTCTTAAGAATTATTTATGTTTTTATTAATATAATGAGGTCTCATTTGGGAAAACTATATCAAAGTGGTCTAATGCCTTGATTTTAACTGTACAATGCTAATTTATCTTGTTGTGTTCCTATAAAAATGATTTTTTTGATTTAAAGGTAGTTGTATACAATTTAAACTTGTTGGCCTCATATGAAATTGAGAATGGATATGAAGAATATAAAAGTTATTATGCCATGCGGAAGTCGACATTTTGTTGTTGAAATATATAATAAATGGAAACACCTGTTGTTAAAAATATCACGGTAGTATTACTCTTTATTTAAAAAAAATATATGATCATGACAGAATGACATATTAAATAGAATAGTTTTAAAAGTGTTTACAAAAGCATCGGTACGCAGTACTACCACATCAAATATTTTAATAGTGATCAAGTTTCAGGTGAGTTATTTATTTATGTTCGAAAGACATCATATCAAAGAGTATTTACGTGTTTGAAAAAAAGAATTGTTCGTCTTCGTATTGTTTTTGTATGTTTTCATTCGAAACCACTGATATGTCTAATGCATCATTGTCTCTGTGATTTAACATGTTTACAGGATCGATGCCATTGTACTTCTCGCTCCCAAGGATATCACTAGTATGGTAGTCAGCACTTCTGATATTCATAGATATAAATGATGCATTAATTTTGTTGTTAATTGATGTTCATAACAAAATTATTCAAGATACTACGGATTTTTATTTCTCGAATGAACGAGTATCATATTGACGACAAATGTAGCTGAAATTTATAACTTTGGGGAAGTATTTGGCCTCATTACCATTCTTTAAATCATCAATTTCACCTTGAAATGATGTTGCTTTTACGAAAATAACCGGGAAAGGATAAACACTCACAACACAAGTTGACATCACCCACAGGAAGGGTAAACATATCCGTCTCAACATATTATTTTATCGTACGAGATATGATAACGACACGTCAAACACGATACGTAAAGATAACAATACTAATTTTGTGTTTGTCTGTTAAAATATTTTGATCGGAGTGTGATATAAACTACTTCATCTTAATTAATGTTGGTTTTTCCAGCGTATCAAATATATCCTATGTCTGTTCGGCTTCATCAATTCACATAAAAAGATCTACACTCTTTCACTAAAAATTTTCCACTAGGGAATTTACTTTTACTTTGATATAGGATAATTATCTTACATCTCTGTCGTTTAATGTTTCACAATCTTTTTATATCTATTTCCCCTAACGACAAATTATTCAAGAACGTTCCTTGTTAGACCATTTACAAGGTTTATCGAGAGAAATTATCGTAAAAGAATACTAACGGTGGTTAAGCATTGCGATCAGATCGTAAAAGGCCTGGTGAATAATAATTTATCAATAAAGCTAAGTTCATACTGCCGATCAGATCAACTCGATCAAGCCCGATCAAGCCAAATTACGTGATCGATCGGGAGACTGGTCTGGCTCAATCGACAAGAATGTTCGGGATAGTCTACCTTGTTCGTCATCGATCTGACTTTCTACCCGAGAGATTTTGACATGTCAAAAACATTCGAGTAAGGATCGAGGAGCAAGTCACGTGTGAAGAGATCGAGAATTCGTCGAGTAGCGGTCGAATTGATAGGGAAAGGATCGTGAAGAGATCGAGTTTGGTCGGAATGCAAAAAATTTACCGATCAGAACTCAATCATTTCGACCTTGCTAGACTAAAGTCCGATCATTTCAAGATTAACTCGACCAATCTCCTATCGCTGCCACATCACTGCGACTTGTATATTTATTTTATCCCAGACCAACTCGACCAATATCCGATACCTTCGCGACCACATTCGACCACTCTTCGATCTCTACTCGGCCATACACGAGAACACAAGACTGCTACACGATTCTCTAAAAGTGTGTTCAGATCAGATCAACTCTCAAAACTCTGCTTCCGCAAAAATATGTTTGCAACATTATTTTCAACTGTACAAATCCTCGAATAACAGTACTTGTCTTTACTTTTGCAAGGAGAGGTAACATTTTAAAAGAGAGGCAAAATACACCAAAGGAACAATCAAACTCAAAGGTCGAAAACAAACCGACATAGCCATATCAAAAAGCGGTAACCGACGAGAAGACAAACAGCAGTCAAAATAACATAGAAAACTAAAAACATAACTCAACAAAACCAGGGATTATCTCAGAAGTTCCGGAAAGGAAGAAAATCCTGCAATTTTGGCACCGGCGGATTTTTAAAATATTAAAGTAAAAAGTAAAATCACAAAAATACTGAACTCAGAGGAAAATACAATCGGAAAGTCCATAATCACATGGCAAAATCAAATGACAAAACACATCAAAAACGAAAGGACAAGAACTGTCATATTCCTGACTTGGTACAGGCATTTTCAAATGTAGAAAATGGTGGATTATACCTGGTTGTGCAAGAACAATCATTGTTAGACTGCTGATGACTAAGTTATCTTTCAAAGTTGGTTAACAAGAACATCAGGATTATATGTTACCTGTTTTATGGGCTATTATTTGTATGTCTTTTCGTATTTTCCGTTTGTTCAGAAATATGTGTAGCATAAAAAAAAAAATGTGGTACAATCGTCAAAGAGACAGCTCTTCACAGAACACCAAATGACACAGAAATTATCAATAAAAACTATAGGTCACCTTAAAGTCCTTTTTTTTTATTCGGACTTCACACAAAAATGAGACGAGGACAAATATTTTTTAATTGGTGCGAATTTCTTTCTAATAGTAACGATACAAACTGTTCAGCGAGCACTCGTTTTGATCATGTGTTTCTAACATACTTTTGCAAGTTTGCTTAAACTTTGACTATCATTACACTCGCTGCAAATGCGTCTACAGTTTGTCGTTCGTCGTTTGTTAGTTCAAACGATGCATTTCTTTCTTTCTTACTTTAACATTAACATAAAATTAATTATACGTGTTCTTGCTTGTCATAACGCAAAACATTGTCTAAAATTACACAAAATTTCAATCCCCTCTAACCAAACGATGCATTTGTTTCTACTTCTGTAACGTTAAACAAACTATAACAAACGGCACACAACGTTCACCAAACTTTGGCTAGAAAGAAATGCACTCTGGATATCTTCATAGATATATGTAAAGTTGTAAACTGTTTCAAAAAGGTATAACTCCAGGGGATTGAAATTCTACTTTGGTTCAAATTTTGGGAAAATGTGTGACATCTTTGCCCTCTTTTTGGCAAATACAGACAGGTTATTGCAAAACAGCAACTGTATCATGTCAGCCACTGCCTCATTTAGATTTATCGGCGCCCGTTCCTGTCTACACTTTCTTGTTCGTCTTCTATGTACTCTACAAGCTCCATCACAGCTATTAACCTGTCTCTCAAAGCTCTTACCACCTTGCCCCATCTTCGTTAGCTTAGGGTTACGATTCACTTCCCTTGTAACCCTTGGCCAGCGAAGGTGCACATTGCGCCTACAAATCCAATTGGTTTATTTCTATGTAGATTTTAAATGTATAATTTTACTCGGACCTTCTACTGATTATAACCAAAAAAACAAATATATAAATATACACATCTAGCATATATAACATATTGGGACGCACGTGCGTACGGAAGGACAAGGGTAACACTTAATGGACACTCTGAAGCTGCGGGGAATGAAAAAATCGGACGTTATTATACTTAAAATATGCATGGCGACCAATTCCCGAGTATTCCTACGACCCATATACGATCAGGTCGATCTGGTCAGGCTGAGATCGTGAATAGTTGATTTGGTCCAGCTAATCGAGTAAAGATCGTGTAAAGATCGTGAATTGATCGAAATTATCGAATACGTATTAATTTTGTTCATGGGATGGATTCGTGAAGGAGTCATTAAGGAGTCGTGAATGGTCGAGTTAAGGTCGTGTACAGTCGGACAGTAGTCGGGTAGAAGTCGTAAACAGACCCGATCAAGAATTTGGTTGAGCTTGGTCGTGGAAATTTTGACAATCGGGATCATCGAGTTGATCTGATCGGCAGTGTGAACCTAGCTTAAGACACATGGTCCGCCAATAAATAATCTTGTGTAATCAGTTTTTATTAAAAATATTGGAAGAACAAAACTCTCTGTCAAAATGGTTCAATATTATAATTAGTATCCGAGAAAATTCAAAGCTTAATATATACCCCGTTTTCACAAAGCTATAAAAGGCATAGTGCTCTTCAGAGAGAGAAAAAATATGAACATTGTTTTTGAATTTTAAATGCATTAACTACCTTTTTCCTAAACATATTGTTCAATTTTACTGTTTGAAATGGTTCTTGAAGTAATTTTGATTCAGTTCATTCAGAAATTTTGCAAAAACGGTAATATTTGATAAACAAATGACATAACGGATCGTGAAAGATCGGATACCGCGTTTAGATAATCATGAAAAGGATCGTGAAATATCTGTTGCTGCCTATACGTTAGTGCAAAAAAAAAAAATCCACGAAACCCTCGAATCTTTCTTTACACAAGTTATTGTTTATGTTTGTAATCGGTATATCAACAGATTGTATTTACATATTAACTTATTTCGCTTCAATTTTATTTGTGAATAGGGCTATGATGGTTGAATGCCAATGGATTTGATTTTTTCAAACTACCATACCGACTATTTTTTATAACATTATAAGGGTGTCTGTCCGCCCTGCATTAGTTTTATTATTTTTGAAAAGTTGAAATTGTCTCATCTGATGCTCGTTAATATTTATGGGTAGTCATATCTGTAAAACGACTGCAAAACATGGTGTTCACAACCTTTAATATCTGGTGAGCATGACTTTGAAACTAGAGTGCATGTGTTTTATGCTGTTGTGATTGACTATGGAAATGTTTTGCATAACTTTTAATCTTTTGCAAACGACTTTCAAAGATGGTGTAAAAGACATTCAAGAACTGGCGCTCGCGACTTTTAAACTCATTTGTATGACTTTAAAACATATTTGTATGACTTTCAATCTTATGCATTACTTTCAAACTGGTTTGCATGACATTCTAACTGGCACACACAACTTTTAAATTGCTGCACACGAGTGTTTAAGTTGACGTACGCACGACTTTTCAAACTATTACGAACTAGTTTAAATAACCGGCAAACAAACACAAAATGTATTTACTTGGCAATTTAGGGGCTCCGTAATGGTCTTCACTCATTTTGACATATACACTGAACCGATACAATTTTTGTTTTTAAAGGGACGTAACTAAGCCATATGGTAACTAACCATGTTTGGTAATTAACCCTATATTTTTGCAGGACACCCAAATGTACAGTCACCACTTGTAGTAACCAGTCATGAACCAGAGACAACTCTATAAAAGGTGTATCCATCGGATCACAAGGAGTGATATATATATATATATATATATATATGTATATATATAGATTTTTATCACGAACAAGAATTAAATGTATGTTCTTAGAAAGGAATTGCACACTTTAACCAATAACACGTATATCAATTGGGAACAAATGCCGTTTTTTATCACTAACTCTGGTCACGCCTTGTCTTTCACGATCCAAATATTGCGTTGAACAATCTTTCACAATCAAAACAAGAAGCAGACTTTTCAAAAATAATATGAACTTTTTCAAGAAAATAACCTCCATGTATTTTACTAGACTATCTGGCATATATAGATTAAGTTTAAAATATATCATGATATATTGGAATGTGCCAGTGACTATTATACATTTGTAGTTACGAAAAGTGATTTTTCCTAATTATTTTCATAGGATTTTGTGTCACTTTTAGTGTGTTCTTAAAAAAAGTTCTGCATTTTTTTGCTATTTATAAAGTGGAGCGTTATGTGTTAAATGTTGATGTTTTGAAAAGAGCACTCGGGTACTCTGCCAAACAAAAAACACAACATCTAATATTAGAATTCAACAAATGGTCATTTCTGCCAATCGACCTGTTTTCAAATTTTTCAAGCAATGAGGTGACGAGTCTTAGAATTAAGGGCAATACATTTTCTAGTATTGCATGTGAAACATACTTTGTGATGAAAAGTTTATACTTTTTGGTTCTGTCCAATAATCTAATAGAAGTCATCAATATGACTGGAATACCAAATACTGTTGCAAGCCTACATTTGAATAATAATATGCTTTCATCAGTTGTGATATGTGTGCAAATGGTAAAGAAAAACAAAGCTTACTAAGACATTTGTCAATTTTGGATCTAAGCGATAATAGCATCGGTAGAATGCAGGAGGATTCATTGTCTTGCTTACCTGCATTGACAAAGGTTCTTTTCAATGGAAATCCTATTGGACGAATTCATAATAACATATTTATAAACAATCCAATGCTTTATGTCGTGCAATTGTCTAAAATAGGTTATCCTTTAAAACATGTTGATGACTTTGCACTCAACAGTTCATCGTTGTCCAGTTTGCGAATGCAAGAAACAAATTTTCACTTTGATCAGGACAAATTTAACCTTAAGACAATTTTTTCTCTTTCTCCGAATCTATCGTTCCTCTACCTTGACCATAGTTACCTGCCAAAATCAGAAATTATAATGCAACACATGTTTTTGCCTTTAATTAAACTTAAGGTTTTAAGTCTTTCTTTCTGCAGCCTTTTCTTTCTTCCTAAAGACACCTTTATACACTTAACATCGTTAGAGACATTGAGTTTAAGTGGAACAGATTTTCTAGCTGGAATGACGGGAATTCAATTTTTAGAAATATGATTTCGCTAAGAAAACTTTATCTATCAAACAACTTCATACGAATCATCAACTCAACATCTTTTCCATTAGATGTACTGAATTCATTGGAAGATCTAGATCTTAGTGTTAACCCATATGCATGTACTTGTGATCAACTTTGGTTCACTAAATGGATAAAAGCAACACAAGTCAAGCTGATTGGGTACCCCCTTCATTATAGGTGTCGGCAGCCTTCCGAACTTGATAATGTGGTGCTTCAAAAATATGCTGAATCTCAAATGCAATGTCCACCGTGGAATCCGTTATATAGCATGGCAATAGTACTATCTTGTACAGGATTATTACTAGTAACCTTTATAACTATAGGTTTGAAATGTCAAACAAATATTAAGAATTATATATACCTATGGAGAGTTAAATACAATAGAAAGCAAGGTTATTTCCCTATAACAAATGCAGATGATTTTGAATATCACGCTTTTGTCGTTTACTGCGACGCAGATCGAAACTGGGTGCATCGAATGTTTTTACCGAAAATAAAACAAGATGAAGGTATCAAGCTGTGTATTCAACATAGAGATTTTGAAGTAGGTGAATCGATCACTGCAAACATCAACAAATATTTAGAGAAATCATGGAAAGTTGTTGTAGTATTATCAAATGAGTTTGCGAAAAGTGAGTGGTGTCAATGGGAAGTTGATGTTGTCCAGGAGCGACGTAGAAGATTTGGGAAAGACGTGTTCCTTTTAATAATGTTGAAAACTATCGACTCTAAGCATATGACTAATCAGCTAAGAGCCCTATTGGACAGTGCGCCAAGTCTACGATATCAAACTGGGGTCGGCGAGGATCTTTTTTGGGCCGCTGCAATTGAGACTTTAAGGAAACCATTAGAACAGGTTACAACTGCTCTTTTATAAGAGTATTTAAAACATTCTTGTAAACGATTGCATCTCATAATTATGTGTATGAAAAATTACTTTTATATTTAAAAACCGGCGTCCAAAAAATATTTCAAAATGTTATGAAATGTTTTTTATGTGTGTATATAGTTGATAACTGAAACGACTAAAATATAGTTATTCCTTAATCTGTTCTAATATATTTTATTCATCGTACATTATTCGAATGACATATTCTGGGAAATTGGAATTTATTTAAGTCTTGTTTGATGTCTGGAAGATGTCGTACCTATGTATATATTTGAACATCAACTTTGCAATTTTAGGCACAGATTTCGGTGAAATTTGACTTGACTTACAACCTAAGCATATATATTATAATTGTATTACAAAATAAATATATGTATATAGTGTCTTTTTGTTGCTTTGCTTATAAATATTTATTTGAAGATAAAAACATGAGGTATGTGTTATTTTGGCTACTTTTTGGAGAGATGTAAATAAAGATTGGTGTAGACAAAAGTTATACGTATTGTTAGGAACGACTAATAAAGAGCAGATCTAGACAATAAGATAATATAAACAGAATTCACGACTTATTTGAGTTAATGGGAACAATATGATGCTTTTCTTTTATGCTTTCTATTAAGAGATATGAATATGTATGAACGACGTAGAGATAATACGTTAATTAGACAACAAACCAAACAAACAACAGATTCAAAGATATGTTTTCATCAATTGTAAACGGGTTATCACCCTTCCAAAAATATCGGTTTATTGAAGTTTTATTCAGATTAAAATTAAAGTTACAATCTTGAACATCTTTTTGTGCGCACGACGCAATACCACCATACATGTAGATAATTAATATTTTTGTTTGCATATATGGTGTAGTAGTAGCCAAAGCCTTTTAGAGATGACACGGACTCTCAGTTTTTGTTGTTGTTTTTTTTATTTTGGAGGGTGGATAAATCACCTAAACAATTCTTCCATTTAGTTCTTTTTAAATTGATCAAAGTTATAACCTCACACACCTTTCATTTCAATACATATGACAATAAAATAGATTTACAGAATAACTAATCAAATAATTTAAATATTGAACAAAATTCAACAAGTGACCGAACAACACGCTAAATCACTAATGCGCGTAGCGCATAAGTTAGTTATAAGTGTTGTTCGGTCACGAGTTTGATATTTTTTGTTTATTTTTGAATTCTTTGATTAGTTATTCTTTTTGTTATATTGGCAAATGTTGCTTTTTGGGAAATTAAAGTGGAAAATGTTGGGAACTACATCTTTTTCTGAGCATTCCGAATTGTTTTTGATTCAATATCTATTATTTTATTGCGTCAGAGGACTGAAATAACCAAGATTATTTTAAATGCGAAATTATAAATATGTATTTCATTAGGAAATCAATGTAATTCATTGCAAGTTTGCAATCAATGTAAAAAATGAGTTATCTAACATGTAATCGGTATATTATTCGGATCAAACAGCAATGATCAGTTTCAAAAACGGAATGGTAAAGCAAACATAACTACATTATATACGAAGAAACGTTACTAATGGTCAATCAATTAATTAAAATAAATCGAAGGATAGGGAAAACAACGGTTAAACGGAAATATAAAGCAGCAAACAAAGTATATTTACATAACATAAACAAATTTGAAATAAAATTGATGACATTGTACATTTTAAAGTAATAACTTTTGCAAAACAAATAATACAGCTCAAACCTAGACAAAAGAGACTAAACCAAACTTATACGTTGTAAAGAGAGCAAATGGAAAACTGGCACTTTGTGTTTCATAATTGATGCATTTCAAGGACAAATCATATAGTATTTCTGTGTTGACATTGAACGATTTCATCTTAATACTCATACAGTTTGATATCTAAGATAGTAATTCGCAGAAACATGTTTGTTGTTATGTTGGGTGTAACTGCCACATGTTTATATAAGTAAAAACAAATATATCAAAAATATTCAGCAATTGTTTATCCTCCCAATTGTTTTAAACTAAGGTTCATCTAATGCCCCATTAGCAAAGTGACAAGCACGAACAAAGGTTGCACGTCTGCTGACATGTACAATGGACTTTCACATAGGAACTCTAAACTGCTAACAGCTAAAACTGCACTATTTTAACTATGCAGCTTCGTAAAAATATATATCTATATTAAATTTATGAGCCCTTTCTATTTTTTTCAAGGTCAAAACATGGATTTGGCATCATATCTTTCATGTATATGTCTTGAACTTTTTAGTGGTGTTTAAACTTATCCTGAAATTCTGTTCTCCCTGCACTCTGCATTTTGATTTTCTCTCAAAAAGAGGCGTGGTTTGTGAAACAGTTGTTTTCACAAAGTGCAACCTAAAATGTCATTTCTGTGGATGTGTTCCTGCTTTTCTTTCATTTTAAAAGATGTTATGTCAGATGTAAGAAATCCTTGTTTGAATATGGGGAATACTTGAATAAGCATTGGATTAAATCGGATTAGATTGTAACTAAATGATAATAAATAAATAAAAACAAGATTTTATAAATGTCATGCGTCTGAAGGGCTTTTTCTTGATTTGTATAGATCAGGAATGCTCAAAGTTCAATCTTTGAAGATGAATAAGACCAGAAATATTTTGAAAGCTGTATGAAAAAAAGGAAATCACCAAAAGTCAACTGTGCCTGAAGGAGATCTTAGTTGGTCTAAACCTATGAACAGAAAACTGTAAAAAGGTTTGTTCAACTTTGGATCTATATCCATTAAAAGTAAAATAAGAGAAATACCGAACAACAATGAAAATTCAAATCGTACAGTTCTTTTTCAAATGTGAAAATCAAAAGCTTACACACATCACACGAATGGAAAACAAAAGGTCATACTCCTGACTTGAAACAGGCATATGGTCCCCTGACTTGAAACAGGCATATGGTCCGAGACCACAATTGTCGTCCCTTGATTTTCGTTGTCCACGAATAAAGTCACTAGTGTTGACAGTGAGTTACTTGCCATTAATTTTTATACCCCTTCCAAATTTATTTCTCCATGTTTAATGCCTCAAATTGCAAGTAGGGGGCTGGGGGGTGAAATTACACTGTAAAAATATTTGGGTCTAGAATTTTAAAGGAAAGTAGTGATTTGGACCAGCTGAAAAAGGTTACAAATTAGCACTTCGGAAGCTGTCAAAAGATTTCAAGACGCCCTAAATATAAAATTGTCCATATTTTGAGTTAGAGCCGATGAATTTTCTATAATTTTGATATTATTTTGCCCCAACAGTAGTACAACACACTGTAAAAATTTCATTGAGAAAGCGCAGGTGGGATTTTTTTAATTTTCATTTATGTTCTAAAAGATATGCACTACGAAATAATTGTGGTCTCGGACCATATCCTTTGTAGAAAATGGTGGATTAAACCTGGTTTTATAGCAAGCTAAACATCTCACTTGTTAAGACTGGTATTTTGTCTGAACGGTTCATTAGTGTTGTTAATATTACAACAGTAAAAATAACTAAATCAGTTTCAGAGCATTTTAAACCAAAAAGTCCCAAAATTTGCTGAAAAACCGGCTAAACAATACCATAGAATAAATTAACAACGAACATCACGAGCATTTAATGCACTGTCAAAACCACTAATCAAGTTCCAACAAATGTAGTACCATATTTTGATAAGCACAAACATATGACATACATATATCTAGTAATTATGTGAGAAATACTCATTAACGCTTTCACATTGACCTTACATTTCATTTGATGAGGAACGCATATGTAATATAAAATTGTTTGGTTAAGTTAATAAGTTTACTCTAAATGTATCATTTCAAGATTTCAAACGTTTGAAAGACAAAATTCGATTTGTTATTGATATCTGAAAGTAGCTATTTTGCACCTTGATATTGTGTATTCTTTACTATACTATTTAGGGCCATACAATGGCTTAATAATACCCTGTTCTTCTGATTATCATCCATAATGTACATTTAACATGTTTAAAGTAAACATAGTATACATTTACAAATGCGTTAAACTTAATTTTTAAATAATTGTTCATATTCTATACATTCAATGTCTCTTTGGTTTCAGTGCATTTTTTAAATGTTTTTTCGTAACTTAACCCTTTTTAACTTCAAAATAAGGACGTTTTACATGGTTATTTATATTGTTTGTTTCTTTTGATCAATTTTAAACAAAACGTTTAAAACCTTTTATACACATGAGGTGCATTTGGGAAAGCTCATGCTATAACAACGAACTAGTTGATATTTACTGTAAACATTACAAATGTATATAATTAATATTGTCTTTTTAAGGAAATCAATTACTCCTTTGACGTTTATGAGTTCATCACATTTGACATTTGTTCTTAATAGTGGAAGATATTAGCAATCAAAATCAAGGGAATTGTGCAAATGATGATACAAGCATGAAAATTAGCACGAAGCATCATTATTATATATTTTTTAAGAAAAAACTGCTGGCCATAGGAATATGATGGCCACCACCTTTTCTAAAATGACTGTTTTTTCCAGATTAAAAGTATTATTTTTCTGGAAAAAGTTTCCTTTGACCTTCTTTGAGTAAAAAATATTATCAGGTTTGGTGGATACCTTTTTTACACGTAAATTTTATACAAGAAATGAAAATTTGAAATGTACTGGGTTTGCGCCTGCGTGAAATTTTTACAAAATTCGCATTGACACAAGCATTTAAACTATTCATTACATGCTTAACGCTTTTGAATTTAAAAAGATGTTATGAATTTGTTTGATGACATTTTTAAGGTTATGGTACGCATGCGTTCAACAATTTCGCGCATGTGCAAACTATTTATACATAAAGAACGAATTACTACAAGGGCACACTGATGGAAATCGTAGTTCATCTAACACATGAGGATTTGAATTTCTTAAACATATCTTGGTCTTCATTCATTCAAGTCTCTGGGCTCTTCTGTTTGAGTATAAAGTGTTACTTCTTTGATGCAACTGTTTGAAAACACACTCTTTCAGTTGTAATGATCAAGCATTCGATGGATAAGGTGAAAAGGGTGGTTAACTTTCTAAATATCGGGAAATATCAATTATAGCTGCAGATAAACCCTTAGGTATTAGCTAAGCAATTTCAGTTGGAATGGCCAGATTTGTACAGAGAACATAAGTTTATCGTCATGTTTGGCAGATTGTTCATTAAAATGGCTTGCTTTGAAATTCTGAGTGATATATTGCGTGATAATGGATGGACATGTGCCCTCACTGACGCCGATATTGCAACACCTAGAATGGCAGATGCTTTCATGTATGTTCAAATATAATTAGGAATAGACACGCGCATCAGTTAACTACATGTACATGATATAGATTGTTTAAACTGATAATGTCAGCCGTTCTGAAAGCGTAAACACAGAAAATATAGTTCATAGTTCTGTGACGTTGAAGTATGTAATCAACGGGTGTTAGTGAAGAGAGTCATATCGACCACAGTTTAATTTCTGGCGTTAAATTATGAATTAAGTACTTCATGTGCCCTCGGTGGTACGCTCATTTCACGAGTCAGATATCGTACTTTACAAACAGTCCATATCAAGCATGATACCAATCTTGGTCTTGATCGTGTAAATTATGCTTGATGGTGACGGATCCATTTCCAAGATATGGCTTCCCTTAACGAACATCACCCACAGGTGGCAATAAAATTTGCAAACGGTAATTTTTACTGTACTTTAGACTAGCAAGTTTATTTCTTATAGTACAATTGATAAGGAACAAACTCAGAATAATGAGTCGTGAACGGCGATGTTGGTACCATAGGTTTAATTGAAGATCCCTTCAAATCGATGGATGGTAGCTATAGACCAGATATCAGCAGACTGATAGATGAATTTGAATGACTCAGTGCTTTGAGTCATTCTACAACAGATGAAGGACGTCATGAAGACTCTTCGAAAAAAACAAAAGGATTTCTTCGAAAAACTTTAAAGGCTTCCTAAAGGAGGGACGAAAGATACAAAAGGGACAGTCAAACTCATAAATCTAAAATAAACTAACAACTAAAGTCAACTAAAAGACTTATTAACAAAAACAAGTGATTATACACTAAAAGAATGAATTTGATATCTAATACATTGAAAATACAAAACTTAAAAAAAAAAGTGAGATATAAAGAATTCATATCAGAAAAACAACAATAAAGTTAGACAAAATGTAACCAAATAATACATGTTCACAGATCTTCTCTCCGTATGAGCTTCCTCTATAAGGAACACCAAAGATCAACTCCAAGTAAAAGACACAGATAAATACAAATTATTTTGTTGTTAGGTTTACTTGAAGTACGGAAATATGCGAACTATGTCCAGTGCACGATGTTTTGTCGATATTGTCAACATCGCAATGTCAACTTTATAGTGTCGTTATTGTGTTTACATTGTATCCTATCAATACGTTCTATACCTTTCTGAAGTGAAGTTGACAATATCGTGTCGACATCGTGTTTATATTGTATATATATAGAGTCTATAGATTTCTGTTTACATCGTTCACATCGTATACATCGCGATGTTGACAATATTGTGTCAACATCGTATTTATATTGTATATAATGTCTATACCTTTCTGTTTACATCATTCACATCGTATACATTGCGATGTTGACAATATTGTATCAACATCGTGTTTATATTGTATATATATATATATATATATATATATATAAAGGCTATACCTTTCTGTTTACATCGTTCACATCGTATACATCGCGATGTTGACAATATTGTGTCAACATCGTGTATATATAGAGTCTATACCTTTCTGTTTACATCGTTCACATCGTATACATCGCGATGTTGACAATATCGTGTCAACATCGTGTTTATATTGTATTTATATATATAAAGTCTATACCTTTATGTTTACATCGTTCACATCGTATACATCGCGATGTTGACAATATTGTGTCAACATCGTGTTTATATTGTATGTATAGAGTCTATACCTTTCTGTTTACATCGTTCACATCGTATACATCGTGATGTTGACAATATCGTGTCGACATCGTGTTTATATTGTATATATATAGAGTCTATAGATTTCTGTTTACATCGTTCACATCGTATACATCGCGATGTTGACAATATTGTGTCAACATCGTATTTATATTGTATATATAGAGTCTATACCTTTCTGTTTAAATCGTTCACATCGTATACATCGCGATGTTGACAATATTGTATCAACATCGTGTTTATATTGTGTATATATATATATATATATATATATATATAAAGTCTATACCTTTCTGTTTACATCGTTCACATCGTATACATCGCGATATTGACAATATTGTGTCAACATCGTGTATATATAGAGTCTATACCTTTCTGTTTACATCGTTCACATCGTATACATCGCGATGTTGACAATATCGTGTCAACATCGTGTTTATATTGTATTTATATATATAAAGTCTATACCTTTATGTTTACATCGTTCACATCGTATACATCGCGATGTTGACAATATTGTGTCAACATCGTGTTTATATTGTATGTATAGAGTCTATACCTTTCTGTTTACATCGTTCACATCGTATACATCGCGATGTTGACAATATCGTGTCAACATCGTGTTTATATTGTATTTATATATATAATGTCTATACCTTTCTGTTTACATCGTTCACATCGTATACATCGCGATGTTGACAATATTGTGTCAACATCGTGTTTAAATTGTATATATAGTGTCTACACCTTTCTGTTTACATCGTTCACATCGTATACATCGTAATGTTAACAATATAGTGTCAACATCTCGTTGTTGTTGTTTATACATTTTTTTTCGTTCTTTTTTTTAAAATAAGTTAACATGGTTAAGCAGTTAGTTATAGTGTTAAAATTGTTTTCCATTTTTCATGTCGGCGTCTTTTATTGTTAACTATGACATATAAACTTTGCTCAATGTTAAAGGCCATACGGTTATTTATAGATGTGCCAGTTAGTACGTATGTACTGGAAATTTTACTTATTTGCAATCATACCACTTCTATTTTTATAAATACCTTTCTGTTTAAATTAGTTCACATAACAATGCTTACAATATTGTGTCAAAATCGTGTTTATATTTTATATTGAGTCTATGGTACGTATATAAACGTTAAACTAACTGCATTTGTTTGCACCTGTCCTTAGTCAGGAATCTGTCGTTCAGTAGTTGTCGTTTGTTAATTGTTCATACGTGTTTCTGGTTTCATGTTTTTTTTACCTTAGACCTTTATTTTTCCTGTTCAAATAGTTTTACACTAGTGTTTGTTTGAGCCTTTCATAGCTTGCTACTCGATAAAAACCAAAACTCCGTATTAATGTCAAACCTATAGGGGTATACTTATTAAAGATGTAACTTAAATAAAAAGTTGTCTCATTTGAACTTATACCGCATCTTCTTATATGTATACATCGCTATGTTAACGATGTCAACGATGTAAACAATATATAAGAATTCAAACAAAATCAACAAAGTTGACTAGATATCGGTTTAATATTGTGTACATCGCGATGTTAACGATGTCAACGATGTAAACAATATATAAGAGTTTAAACAATGTCAACGATGTTCACACGACATCGTTTTAACCTTGTAAACATCACGATGTTAACGATGTCAACGATGTAAACAATATATAAAAGTTCAAACAATGTCAACAATGTTGACACGACATCGTGTTTATATTGTATACATCGCAATGTTAACGATGTCAACGATGTAAACAATATATAAGGGATCAAACAAAGTAAACGATGTTGACACGACATCGTGTTAACATTGTAAACATTGCGATGTTAACGATGTCAACGATGTAAACAATATATAAGAGTTCAAACAATGTCAACGTTGTTGACACGACATCGTGTTTACATTGTATACATCGCAATGTCAACGATGTAAACAATATATAAGGGTTCAAACAATGTCAACGATGTTAACACAACATCGTTTTAACATTGTATACATCGCGATGTCAACGATGTATACATTATATAAGGGTTCAAACAATGTAAACAATGTTGACATTATATCGTGTTAACATTGTAGATATCGCGATGTCGACAATATTGAATAAACATCCTTCACTGGACATGAATGAAATATGCTTTACAAAATAAATAATTCTGCTGTTCAGTAAGAGAACAGAAGTTGCCATACCAATAATTCATCAAAGGTGATATGTGTTAAAAATAGCCAGACGTAATACAACACTAAAGAAGTAAATGTGTAGTACAGTGTTACACAAAATGCGTTACAATTGTATCAACATGTCAAATTAACACGTAAGTACTATTTAGAATACTCGCAGTTACTGAAAGCTAGTTCAAAGCCAAACACAACTAATGATAAACAATCATGACCAGAGAACAAAATCAAATAAAAAAAATCCCAGGGATTTATTGTTTTAACCTCGTGGACAGTTAATGAAGACATGACTTGTGCAATGTCATAATAAAAGTATTGACTGAAAGTAGAACTGTTAGGAGTCAACCTTTGTATAAATAAGTTTAATGTTATCTATTATGTTTCAACGTGAAGATATGTATATCGTCAATACATATCATTTTAGCACATTAATCTGAGCAAATAACCATGTATTCCTGATTGCACTTTGAAATAATATGTTGAAAATGCATATTCGTATTGATTATACTTGAACTTTATTTCAGGTATCGCATCTGTAACACATAAGTATTATTTTTTATCTAACCTCCTATACATTTCTAAGAATATGATTGGTTAAGAGCAACCGCCCGGAGACCGTGTATATTCCATATTAAGTTAGTCAGATTCCATATTAGGTTAGTCAGGTTCCATATTAGGTTAGTAGTAGAGTTGTGTCATTTTTTTTTAAACAACACAGTGGTGAGAAAAAAATCTTAAAGGTTTCAACAGACGATTAAATGGATAATGAACTATTGATTAATTCCATACAACACATTTCAAGCTAACAAGTTGTTATTGTTGGCATTTGTTTTGAATAGACCTATGGAAGTTGGTTCATAATACTAACAGCATTGAAGACTTGATCACTTTTATAGGCCACTGTTCTAAATATCTCATGTTAAGATAGTCGATAAGATAAATTCGTTACCTAGATGTATACTTGTTCTGCTATTAATTGTAGAATTTTCAAAGAGTATTGACTGTCCAGGGAGTTGCAAATGTTCTTCTAAACAGTAAAAAACATGAGACCGTTTGCACTTGACGGGACTTACATTATATATTCATTATTCTCTGAAAATGTACGCGACATTAGAATGAATGGCACAAACCTGACGTACATAGGTGAAAATGGTTTTGATAATTTGACAAAGATTCCTCTCAAAAATGTTTTTTTTAAATTACAATTTGATTTTAAACATTCACCCACATTCGCTTACTAGATTGATATTTCTAGGTAATTTATACATTTCACATGAAAAAAGATTAAATGTTGATGTTCTAAAAACGGGACTCTGAAAAACTGACAGATTTGATATTTGATTATAACAGTTGGTCTTATTTGCAATTAAATATGTTTTCTAATTTTACACGCAATAATGTGGCAATACTGTGAACCAAAGGTAACACATTTCCTGAAGTAAAATGCAATACGTTTTCTCCATTGAACAATTTGTTCGATATGTCTCTGTCTGAAAATTTCATAGAAAGATTAGACATGACTGGAATACCAGGTGCTATATGAGAACTTCATCTTAATAACAATCTGGGTGTGTGTAAGCACAAAGAAATACAAGCGCCGTCCAATACCTTGCATATCTTGATCTAAGTTAAAATAGCATTGAATATATTAAGGATGATTCATTGGTAATTTGCCGAAATTGTAAATGCTTGTGCTAAATGGGAATCCAATTGGTAAAAATTTACAACAACATATTTATGAACAATCCTATTTAGTATACCGTTCAGATGTCTAAAATAGGTTATCCATTGAGAAAGATTGAAGACTTTGCATTCAACAGTTCACCGTTGTCTAATCTTAATATGCAAGAAACAAACTTTCATTTTGCTCCGGGGAACTTTATTTCCACGTCTATTTTGTCTCTTTCTCCAAATCTGACATTCCTTTACCTTGATCAGTCTTTTCTTCCAAAAACCAAAATATGGATACTACAAATGTTTTCATCTTTGACCAAACTTAAGGTTATAAGTCTTTTTTTTCTGGGAGTCTTGCGTTTCTTCCCCAAACGTCTTTCCAAACTTAAAATATTTGGATACATTGGGTTAAAGTGCAAATAGATTTTCCATCTGGTACGATGGAAATGCTGTGTTTTGTAATATGACTTCACTTAGAATGCTGTACTTGTCAAACAATTTTTTCAGAATGATCAAAGAAGAAACTTTTCCGTTGGAAGTACTGAATATATTAAAAAAGTTGGATCTTAGTCGAAACCCGTATGTATGTTCTTGTGATCAACTTTGGTTCACTGAGTGGATGAAGACAACACATGTTAAACTGATTATGTACCCGTTATTTTATAGGTCTCGGCAGTATCCCGAACTTGACAATATGGTGCTACAAAAATATGCTGAATCTCAAATGCAGTGTCTTCCTTGGAATCCGTTATACAGCATGGCAATAGTACTATATATCTTGTACATGATGATTATTAGTAACCTTTATAACTATAGGTTTGAAATGTCAAACCAATTTTAAGAATTATATATACCTATGGAGAGTAACATACAATAGAAGGAAAGGTTAATTTGCATTGATAGTACTGCAACTAACCTCGAAAAATACGCTTAGTTAACGAGTTTAATGTTCCTGAATACATGTAACACACGGCTACAAATTATTTTAAATGGTAAAATAATATCTATTTGTTAAGGCTTTTAAAACCTTAATTTCCGACTGGTCGGAAAAAAGTTTCTATGGTCACATTTTTGTATTTTAGCCCTTTAATGGGTTACCCCTCAATTAACGGTTTTGGGTAGTCACTTTAAAATCCAAAAGCTAAATGTTTTATTAAATTTCCTGCTATTTTCGTAAATATTTCCGATGCACATATCATCAAGGATCATCGGAATGATGAAGACAAAATATAATACCATCCCCGAGTTGAACTTTTAAACTTAAAGTTGGCTGTTTTTCAGATGGAAAAATAACACGTTTTTTTTCAAACTAGAAAACATATGCTTCAAAAAACAATATTTGATTTTTGAGAGGACAAAATATATTATTGCAATACTGCATGCCATTTTTGTTGGGCAAATTCCAAACAATTTAGTCAAAATCTAAAAAATAAAAACATCATTTGTATATATAGAAAAAATCGAATTTGATCTTGCTGTTAATTCATTAATAACGATGGTTAGTGATGATCTTGTTTTTTTTACATAAAAAAGGCCATTGTATGTAGCACATCCTCGACATATACCGATCACTTTTACCCAAGATTGTCTCTGATGCTTACCAAACTGCCAAACTTCAGAACAAACTAAATAGATATGATGACACCTTACAATTCAGACACAGCGAGGTCCAGGGATATCAAATATAGAGTTCAGCTCTGAACTCAATATAAGGGATGCCATATCTGCTGCTGGAAAGTTGAAGTCTATGTTAAGACTTTCAGTATGACACCAAGGTATGTCTAAAGATATCAAGGATTTATTAAAAGAAGAACAATTACTTCACTCTGTCGCCATAACTCTTATGAGCGATATCATCGTTGTGTGTTTTATTAAAAAAGATGCTACCCGTATCACTTCTGAAGTTAGTTTGTTAGTTTTAAATTGATGAAAAATCCAAAAAGGCGCTTCTGAACCGTTTATTGTCCCAAAAACTCGTAAATGTATGGCTATTACAAAATAAATCGTTTCTGTAGCAACATTCGCCCTATAACATGTGGAATTGGCCGTACATTTATATCTTGAATATGGGAATATTGGTCAAGAACATAACAAGAAACTTTGTACTTTCAAGGCTTTTTTGTGTTTCCTATGCAGAGGTAAGACTATATCTGACAGGCATTGCCATACCCGAGTTTGACCGACTCAAGATTGTATTGGCGCTCCAGATGGCATTGTCTCAAAACTTTAAAACACCAAGGGGGATGTTTGATACAAAAATGTGCCGACAATATAGTCACTAACACGAAGTCAATTGATAGTAAGGAACGTTTCATTCAATGGCACGAGCAGACTTTCACATTTCTGGCTGCATTGCAAACCCATTTATGGTCTTCGGCTGCTGTCTGCTATATGGTCGGGTTGTTGTTTCTTTGGCACATTCCCCATTGCCAATCTCAATTTTATTATCAATCAACAATTGATTCCAGAATGCGTTAGATGAAAATGAAGAGTGGTCAAGATAACACTTTTCAATTGACTGACAGTGCATCATTGTTAGCGGCTGTTTCATTTCCGATTTTTTTCAAAAATGCGACCGGAAAGACGAAATGGATGAACCCCAACATTTTTTATGAGATAATTGTCACCAGATTACTTACAAGATACATTTTTTACCTGCAAACGTATATCTTTTTCCTCAAAAGCTGTGTTTGTTTTGAACAAACTCTGTTCTGTGCCTTTTTCTTCGTGTCAAACGGGAAGTGTGTTGTAATGCTTATTCGCGTTCTGAATCCGCATATACTGACGAAGAGATTGATTCATAAACATATTTATTGAATACTTGAGCTATTGTATGTCGCTTTTAACATGTTTAAAAGACAAGTTATATAAGGGTCATGACAGATTTTAAATTACAACATTAGTAAACTAGCATTACATTGTATTATTTTCCATCACTTCCCTAAACAAATGATGAGTTTACACTTGTTTACCAGGATAATCCCACTAGGATAATGTTCATGCAACAAACTGACTTTGTTTTACACGCAACCAAACGCTAAATCAATGCAAGTCACAATTATGAGTTTTTTTTAAACCTCGCATTCACCTCGGTTGACTATGGTATTTTTTGTGTTCAACTGATCTGTCCAGACTTTGAAAAAACACAATATGCATTTATGTATGACTACATATTAATTTCCACAAAATAAACAACCTTTTAGATGCAAAATTAAAAATGCTGTTTCAGTGCTTGAATTATTTTTTTTTTTTCAAAGATAAAAAATAAATTGATAAGCTAGTGTTATAAAGTTCAGAAAAAAATCTGTAATATACTGTAGTGAAAAAGTATAAGCAAAATGAAAGTTTATGGATGTGAATAGGTCAAGGCTATCTCTTCTTGTGCTATGTCATAAATGGAAAAAATCAGAAGGTTCTAGATCATCGTCATTTTGTAATGACATCTCTTCATACAAGTAGTCAAGTTTGTCGTTTTAACATTTAACGTTTATAGCATATGCTAATGATTGAACCGTTTTTGCAGCATTCTATTGAATAACTATCTGAAACTTTCTCCTTTTTGTCCTTGCGGTTGAAATAGTTATTTTTTTAGGTCTGACCATGTCCTCAATTTCACAAAGATGTGACCACTTTGGATTTTTACGACCAAACTTTTCTTATTGTACACATTTTCCTGTTTTCATCGATATATAATTTAGGCATGTGTTCTTCCGGAACATCAACGTTTTAAAAAAAGAACTCTGGTTGCAGTATTAATAACAAATGCAGATGATTTCGAATATCACGCTTTGTCGTTTATTGTGACGCAGACTGCAAATAGGTTCGTTTAACATTTTTGCCAAAAAAAATTTAAAAAATGAAGGTATCAAGTTATGTATTCACCATATAAATTTGAAGCAGGAGAATCAATTACTGCAAACATAACCAAATATTTTGAGAAATCATGGAAAGTTGTTGTTATATTATCTAATGAGTTTGCGAAAAGTGAGTGGTGTCAATGGGAAGTTGACCCTATCCAGGAGCGACGTAGAAGGTATGGATTCCTTTTCATAGCGTTGAAGACTATAGACCCCAAGCGCATGACTAATCAACTAAGAGCCCTTTTAGACAGTGGTCCTAGTCTACGATATTAAACTGATGTCGGCGAGGATCTGTTTTGGGCAGCCACAATTGTAACTCTAAGAAAACCATTAAAACATTCCAACTGCACTTTTATATTTTTTTGAGTATTTATTTGCAGACGAATGAATGCTTGGACCCTGCAACTGAGTGATTATTTTTACTAAAGATTCCTCTGCTGTACAAAGAATTCTTAAAAGATTGCAAAGGGTTAATCTAGTGCGTAGATAACGGCATCTGCATCTTAAATTAGAAAATATTTTTTTTATTAATAATTCGGATTATATAGTTTGTTCCAAGTTAATGCACAATAATTGTGTTATGTAACTCTGATATCTGACTAATGTATTGCATTAACAGTTTTGCACTTATAGACACCAGTTTTAAATAAACTTTGAAATTACCTGCATCACATAGGACACGAAATTTGTTCACATCCTCAACCTATTTCTTACAGTTGTTTGATGTGTTTGAACTTTTGATTTTGCCATTTGATTGGGGACTTTCCTTTATGAATTTTCCTCGGAGTTCAGTATATTTGTGATTTTACTTTTCATTAATATTACTTACGAACTCAGTACGCATTTGATCTACGCTGGTATTTTAACGGAGAATGTTGCTGATACGTAAAAATCTATTTATAAGTCACATCTTTTAGTACACATGTGGTTGGCTAATTTTGTTCGATATATACTAAAATGAAGTGTTTTATAGACGACATTAAAACGCATTAGTCATATTGGTAAATAAACAATTGAAAATATTGCAAAATCAAAACCTTTGTTTCTCCGGCAAGATTCCTACGTCTTAAGTTTCATATTTGTAGGACCCATGACGTATTACAATTTAAAACAAAAATGTATTGGAATTAAAGGACGGTATGACTAATGCTCGAGGATGGATGACATATTTCTTTGATTTTTTTGGTCGTATGGCAAGTTTATTTTTCTATTTGAATGTCAAATATATTTTTCAATATTCTCCAAAACAAATGATTGAAAGGCAATGTTTTATTTTTTGTTGGACAGTTGAAATATCTAGTGTAAAATCTAATTCAGGTGATATAATTTTTACTCCAGATTCCAGATTTCTCTTTATACTGGTACTGTCTCTGTTATGAAACTGAATGTTCAGATTCTCAATACTGTTACCTCATATCACATACCAAATATGGTCAACAATGCCTTATTTTATCTTAACTACTGTTTATGATTGAAGATAACCAAACAATTACAAAGATATTAAAAAATATATTGTTTTTTTTTTTGTTTAGCTTAAATCAGATAGAAATAAAGTTGATACAGTGCAGTAACAGATTCCAGTTGGTGGGTTAGGTACTTGGAAGTGTTCGTCATCCATATGTCGTCCATATAGACAAACTGATCATCATGTCAAAACCATGATATACAGGAAATATTCTTATGCAGGATATGAACACAATAAATTAATAGAATTAACATGTTTCTTACTAAATAGAGAAACATGGCCAAAAGAATTACAGAACATTAAAATGAATACCCCATTTTTTGCCCCCATTCCAGATCCTAATATATCATTGCGACGATAGTTTTTTTTATATATATTTAACTGTTTCTATTTTCAATAAGATAATGTTTATATATACAAGGTTTTGTTAATAAATGTAATGGACATTATATACCATGTCATCTCAGCAAAATGATAATTTAAAAACTCATAGGGAAGCAATTTTAGACATACCTGCATTATTCTTCAATCGTATTAAATGATTTTTAAATTTTTATTCATAATAAAATTATTTACTTGCATTGATATACATATAAAAGTATGCTGGGTTTTATTCATTTATTGCAAATACGTTTTTGGCACCCGTTATTACCAATGTTATTTCAACTGATCGGGCGGAGCTTATGTTTTAACTGGCATAAGGACTTACTTTTAAATATACGCCAGACGCGCGTTTCGTCTACAAAAAACTCATCAGTAATATGTGTGTGATAAGGATGATGGCCGTTATAATTATAATTGATTTCTAATCACCTATCAGTGTCACCAAACGGACAAACAAATGAACTGAGTGTATGATAATGGACGAATAACTGGACCCTTCATTGATGGGTGTATCCTGACACACCTGTCTATAGATCGACTGGTCTTAGATAAGCGAACCAGTTAAACCCCACCCAGTCAAATGAAATAAATCAAGTAATACAATCTTTTGGCTTCTAAATGGTGTCGAATTTGATGATTATTTTTGTTATGTCAAGAACATCATTATTGGTTGCAACATGCAATCTATTTTCAAAATATTGGTCAATCATTTTAATATGCACTATTCCAGATAATTAACAAACTCGGAAATTACATCAATAACACCGTGGTTACTTTATAAAACATAAACAAACTACAGTATCGATACTTCTTACGAGTTTTATTTTATAATTACATTTTTCTAATCGTGTCATTGTTGACATGCTATATTGGATGACTGTGAATGTAAAATGTGAGATTAATCCATATAAATTCATTAAATGAAGTGTTTGTTTTTGTAAAACTATTTAATATTTAATTATACTCATTGCTAACAACATTTCTGAAGTTTCTACTTCTTCCAATTTAACACAGAATCTTTTGTATTCTCAACAATGATACATAATTAATTACACTTATTGCTAATAACTTTAGTGATGTTGCTACTTCTTCGCATATTACACAGGTATCATTATCATAAGAATATTAAACTGAGAGTACTAATTATGACAAAATGCATCGAAATTTTGATACTCGCTTTAGGAACGTTTTCAAATTATTGTGTTGGTGATATCGTGGTACTTAGACAAACACCACATAAAATATATATCGGAAATGTTGTGTTTGAGACACAAGCAGTTAGTATGTGGTCATTATGTGCTCAGCTTTGCTCAAGGATGAAGATCTGTAGATCCATAAATTTTATACAACACAATAAAACGTGTCAGATTAATAATGCCGAACCAGAGGAGAGTACTGCCCTCTTAATAGATAGCTATGGTGATAGTTTTGTTGCAGCATCGACCTTCCCACCAGTAAGTTGTTCTATATGACATTCGTTTGAATTTTCTTCAGAGTTTAGTATTTTTGTTATTTTACTTTTTTCACGAACACGAATTTGAACGTTATGAATTTCATGGTTGCGACCTATTAGTGCACTGAGTGTGGAATAAAAAGAGATGTCAAAAAGATGTTATTTGTATAGGAGAATCTATCACGATGAGTCGATACTTCATCATTTTAATTAACGTTAGGTCAATGATGATTCAATGACAACGGACATGCATTGATGTTCCTCAATCAGTAATGTACAATACTCTTGCACTTTTCATTTGGAAATAATATTTTGTCGCTTTCTATTACATTTATAAAACGTTCAAAACGTCTTGTGTTCAGTTGTGGAGTTTTTTTAATTACTCAATTAGGATGTTGACTTTAAGAGAAATTGGCTCAATAGCTAATTTTAATTGATTATAGCTTGACATCAACTATCGTAAGTTATTGAATTTAAAATTTAAAAATAAGAAATCGATGAAGGCTCATTTATTTTTTAGCCATGGCGTTGTCAGTTTATTTCCAAATCTATGAGTTTGACTGTCTCTCTGGTATCTTTCGTCCCTCTTTTATTATTATTAAATGAGACAACTCTCCATTCAAACAACAATCTAAAAAAGTAAAACATTATAGGTCAATGTACGGCCTTCAACACGGAGCCTCGGCTCACCCCGAACAACAAGCTATAAAGGGCCCCAAAATTACTAGCGTAAAACCATTTTGTATGACTGTAATTGTATGATATCAAGCCACATGAATCAATTCTTAGTTGTTATGAAATCTACACAAATCACGTAAATTTGAACGTTATTATACCACAAATATGTTTTATATCACACGCATGATTTATTTTATAAGAATGTTTACGTGCTATCACATACACATCATGTCTTATCAAGAATTTGTAGACCAGGGAAAGAAAATCATCAAACTTGTCTTTATTATTGGTTCTAAAGATATAGAAAATATGGTATTAATGCCAATGAGACAACTCTCCATCCAAGTAACAATTTATAAAAGTTAACCATTATAAGTCAAGGTACGGCGGTCAACACGGAGCCTTTTATGTTTGAAGATTACAATGTTAAACAAAAGAAAGTTTTACAAGTTGGCCATGTTTCCATAAAACTTTAAAAATAAATAAGATGAAATAGTACCGACACAAGACAAAGTTATTGCTTGTCAATTATTTCTGTCATTGTAATGCTACATAATTTGTGAAATGTGTGTTTTAGAACTTAGCCTCTGTATGTCAAGATCATAACTGCAGTCTGAACGAAATATGTATTCCAAAATCACAAAGCCATATATGTTATCCATTTTTCCAGAACACAACAGGTAAACAAAAACTTATTGATTTTCTGTTCATTTATTTGATCATATGAACGATTAATGATATTATTGAGATTACAAGCACCATTTCAAACTAACTGGATCCGCGCGTGTGGTAACATTATCGCTAAGAAAGCATATTTCACCAGACGCCATTCAAGATTAAGACTGAATCAATTAACGAAACATAAATGGCGGATATCAACATAAAACAATACTGAACTAGAGGTTTCTGACTTTGAACATGCACTTGAAGGCAATGGAAACATTGACCAAGAATACTTTAAAAGGTGTTGGTAATAAATCATGTAAGTACAGAAGTACTGACTACAGGCCTTGAAGTCATAAAACTGTCGAGTTAGTTTTTTGTGCTCGTACTCCAAAATCAACCAATCAAAATGTTGGATTTCATGTTTCGAGCATGATTTGTGTGCTTCGAGCACAAAGCAAAGTTTTATGCATTCAAGGCCAGAGCTAACTTTCATTATTCAATTTTTAAATTTGTATTTTATCAGGCGTTATATACGATCCACTTTGTCAATAACGGGTATTGCTTTATATACATATGTTTCACAAATTATATCGGATATGTTCCTTACGTCGTAACTACAATCCCCTTCCCTTTCATGAATGTGACCTGCCGAATTAGACTATTTACCGGATTTGTAATCACATAAGCAATACGACGGGTGCCACATGTTGAGCAGGATCTGCTTACACTTCCGGAGCACCTGAGATCACCCCTAGTTTTTGGTGGGGTTTGTGTTGTTTATTCTTTAGTTTTTTATGTTGTGTCATGTTTACTATTATTTTTCTGTTTGTTTTTTTCATTTTTAGCCATGGCGTTGTCAGTTTTAGATTTATCAGTTTGAATGTCCCTTTGGAATCTTTCGTCCCTCTTTTATATAACTTTTCTTCAAACTTGCTTCTAATAATCCATAAAAATGATGTATACTGCAATAATGTCAAAATATCCCAGATAGTCAATGATAACACTTTTATCTTCAATTCTAAACCAAAAATATTAATGTTTTTTAATAATCAACTTATCATATATACCAGGATTGAATTTTATATCTTCGCGCGTTTCGTCTACACAAAACTCTTTAGTGACGCGCGAATCCAAAAAAGTTTAAAAGATCAAATAAAGTATGAAGTTGAAGAGTATTTAGGACCAAAATTCCTAAAAAGTGTTGCCAAACACAGCTAAGGTTATCTTTTCCTAAGGTAGAACATGTCTTCCAATTGTATCATGTTGTTTGTGAGCGTAATAATTTACTTCACTGAGAAATATTAATATTTTCCAGTACATCAAACATGTCCTGTAAATTGGTTGATATTAGGAAGTAACTGTTACTATTTCAGTGCCGATACTAAAACGTGGCACGACGCAAAGGTACGATTTGTTTTTGATTACTGTAAATTAAGAAAATTAGTGTGTGTTTTTATTATTGCAAATCATGCGACTGTGAGAATAGCGCAATAATAAATTGCATTCTGATATCTGACATCTGATACATATATCTGTATGCAGATTATTTTTAAATCGCAATTATTATAGTAATCTAGACCGTTTGCCCATTCTTCATAAATGACAAATCTCCAACATTTTATGTGATTTATCGAGGTGCATTTATGAAGCAGCATCTGCTCAATATTTCGGAACACATGAAATTGCATTATTTTGGATGGGTTTGTGTTTTTCTGTCTCTATTTTTGTCTCGGCTCTTGTTTGTCTTTTGGTAGTTTTAGCATTTTGCCATGATATTGTCAGTTGGTTTTCTACTTATGAATTTTAATTTACCTTTGACATGTTTGGTATATTTCACTTCTTTTCTTTAGAGGTTTAACAATATTTAAGGAAGCAACAATTATACAAAAGCATTTAAAGACATTTCTAAACAGTAGTCTTAGTTTCTTTTGCTTCGATATTTGATTTAATCTGTAATTGATTAAATTGGTATATCTGAACATAGGTTAAAACACATATATTTTAGCTAGCATTTGAAATTGAATTGTGTAAGCTTTTAATACCTGAACATGGGTCAAAATTGAAATAGACAAATTTACAAAAAATCCTCGCTGCCATTAAACACCTCAACAATTGAATAGAAAATTAAACCTTTGAATAATTTTACAAAGAAAACATTGAATATCACTTGCAGGTCAGTCAAAAATATAATATGCAAATGCTCATTCTTCTATTGCAATGCCTTTATCGCATTAGAAAACTGCATTTGCCTATCAAAATGTGTTGTTTGGGGTTACTATATCTCATTTCCAATTTCGTTTTAATTTTAGATCAACTGATTATTCATATTTGTTTTCCTAATGCTATATTTTGTTAATTGTATCTAATATTGATGTCGATGTGAGCACAGAATCTCTTCTTTTAAAATTGGAATATAAGTCTTTTTAGTTGTATTCTTATAAGCTATAACATTAGACCAACATCGTGTTCATAAAACAAAATCTAACGACAATAAATATATCTGATCCGTTTGATTTAGTGGTTAGATTGTTGATATACTAGTACATAAACGATATTGAATGAGTTTTGCAGTATCCTTTTTTCATTTTTTTTTATTAGCCAATAAAGTTTTCATACATTTGGGATACACAATGTGTTACATGTTGTAGGCATTTTGTGAAAGTGAAAATTCCATGCTTGCAGAAGTGAAAACTACTACGCAGATGAGCTGCATTAAGACCGTAGTCAAGACATATCAGAAAAGTATATAGTATAGATCTTACGAATGTTATAAAAGGTCGCATATATCACACGCTTGCACCCCTATTTCATTTTATTGTTGTTGTTCCTTGAATTGATACATTTAACGAAAACAATATTTAATGACAGACCAATAGTAGAACAAAGAGAGCAAAACGCTTAACCAGTATACACATGGAAGGGCTGTAATATGCGTAGCGCATAATTTAAAGTGTGCACCACATTTTTATGCCCTTTCAAATATTTATATATTGATTCTAAATTCCATTTTAGGCAGGAGTAAAAAAAACTAAAAAAGTTTGCCATATCAAGGTTTTATCGGATAAACTCCTTAATAAAAAAAAAACATTATTAATTATTCATTATTAATTCACTATTAATATACATTTCAATTTTGGTTTCGAGATTACTGGCTAGGCGGGACAGATATTGCTACCGAAGGAATTTGATATGGATACATAGCAAGATGATAATTACTTTAAACGATTGGCATCCGGGATAACCAGACAACTTTGGTAACACCACAGGTGAAGATTGCATTGTAATGATGAAAAACTTTCCATATAAATGGAACGATGGAAATTGTCACACCCAACGTTCATATATATGTGAAAAGCAGTAAGTTTATTAAAAAAAATTGAAAACAACACGTTAAATAATTCTATGAGTCCGAACAGCTTGTTCTGGATATGCCTCCATCAGGAACGTAACGATTTGAAATTCGAGGGATGAATAAGTACGAAACAGTTGAAGAGCTATTTGGCAAAAAAATACATAAAACAAATAGCCAAATTAATCTAAGGTCAACTTTGCCTGAGGGAGCTGAAACCTTAGTTTTTTTTATAATTTCAAAATTTATAAACAGACAATTTTAGAAAGGTTTGTTATAATTCATGTCAATACCGATGTACTGACTACTGAGCTGATGATAACCTTAATAGTTATTTGGACTGTTTTTAAGTATCAATCAATTTATATCTTACATATCATAATAAAGTACTTTATAAAATCACAGAATTTCATATCTTTTTTTATGTTTAAATAATCGAAAAATTACTAACAGAAAACTACCATTTCATAAATTAAATGATATACAGTGATGTGTTTAGACTTAAGCAAAGTTAGGCTAATCGTATTGATATTATGTCTGCATTGACATTAAGCACAACGTCTCCATCACAACATCTTGCAAGTGAAAATATAAAACAAAATAGACTTGCTGTTTAGCTCTTTAGGTATAGATTGTTTTCAATACACCTTATCAAACGTGTCCTGTTTTGCATGAACCACCTTCAATGATAATACAAACTCGGTCTCACACACTTGAGACACAGGCACATCATATATGTCAACCATACCGTGTTATTAAACTTATGTAGTCATTTTAAGTAAAAAAATGTTTAGAATGCAGCTATTGTGGCAGAAATAGTCCTTCGAAGGAAGTCCGTATAGTGTAATTGTTAACTGGCGTAACGTATTGACTGTAATTTTCAAACGCTGTACAATGGAGCGAATACCATGCTCTTTCTGAGAAAACCACAAAAGGAGAATATTTAAAGCCAAAAATTATTGTTTATGCAGCTGCCTATATTATGTATCTAAATATGTTTGAAACACACACAATAGATTTGAAATTCCATGGTCGAGTGGGAGGCTGAAATATTGTATATATTTTACAAAATTGATATCAAGATCTTTCATGACATTTTGCTAAACAACAATTTTCGCATATACTTCTGAAATCAAATTCACTTTTTATATATTTTGTAGTTTGAAGTGAAAAATCACGTACTACAATAAAAGCTGACAACAGAGAACTTTACATTGCGTAGCGTTGTGTCATCTCAGAAGATGTAACTAATTGTATTGTTAATTTTTCCCCTCTCTATTTTTTTTTATCTTACACAGTTATACATTTGTATCTTAAAAAACTGCTTTGACAAAACAAAAAATGTGTTTCATAAATTTTATTGTTTCTTTTTTTTTTCTTTTTTTTTCCTGTAAAAGCCTTTACACAGTATAAACTAAAAGAAATGTTTACTTTTTCATTTTCTTTTTCTTCCATGGTTTATTGACATGATTATAAAAGTTACTTAGTAAATGTCTCTAGAATGATTTTTCAATCATTACTACCTTTCTCGAAAAACTATATATCTAAAATAGTTACGGACCGGGTAAACCATAAAAATCGGATTATGTAACCATGTCTCAAACTTCTGGAAAATATGGCTAAAGTAAGAGTTTAGTTGTCGGATTGAGTGATTAATGTCAACTGATTGGAAGATATATTATAAATTATATGGATGACGTTCTCTCACTAAATAATTCGAAATTTGGTGACTATGTTGAACGTATTTATCCCATCGATATAGAGATAAAGGATACAACAGATACAGTTAAGTCTGCCTCATATCTTACATCTATAAATTGGCAATGGAGGCCGATTGAAAACAAAACATAAGACAACAGAGATGATTTAAGCTTCCATATCGTAAATTTTCCATTTATATGTAGCAACATATCAGCAGTGCATGCATACGGAGTATATATTTCCCAATTAATATGATAAACAGGGCTTGTTTTTCCTATAATGCATTCCTTCATAGAGGGTTGATGATCAAATGGCAGCTATTAAACCAAAGTTCCAAATGGAAAGGTTGAAATTATCCCTTCGTTATTTTTACGAACGTCATCACCAGTTGGTCGACCGTTATTGAATATCCTTTTCATAGATGCTATCGGATATGTTCCTTATGTTGTAACTACAATCCTGTTCCTTTGTCACGAATGAGACCCACCGAATTATACTATTTACCGAATTTGTAATAACATGAGCAACACGACGGGTGCCACATGTGGAGCATGATCTAACTACCCTTCCGGAGCACCTGAGATCACCCCGATGTTTGATGGTGTTCGTATTGCTTAGTCTTTAATTTTTCCTGTTGTATTTTATGAACTTCTATTTGCCTGTTTGTCTTTTTCTTTTGTAGCCATGGCGTTGTCATTTTTTTTAATCTATGAGTTTGACTGTCCATCTAGTATCTTTCGCCACTCCTTTACTGACTCAATCCCATGCGGTGTCGGGTTTAACTTCCTTTTACTAGTATTCTCTACATAACAAAAGAAAAACGTTGACCTATCAACCTGATTTCAAAATTCGTAGATTAATCAAATATGTCTTGACAGTAGAAAAACATATGACGGAATTTGAAATCTACATTAATAAGGTTGTCTTTTAAAGCAATTTTGTCTAGTATATAACATAGTTTTACTTCCAGGAGTGGGATATATTTTTCAGGGATAATATTTTTAATTGCTCAAGCATCACCAGCCTAGTAGTCTTATAAATTAACTGTTAACACAACCTTTGAATTGTTGATTTAATAAGGCTTCCCTGCCTCAGAAATAGATTACCTTAGCTGGATTTTGTAAAAAAACATGAATTTTGGTCCTCAATGCTCTTCCACTGGCCCTCAATCTTTTTGGGGGATTGGAGCGACACTGATGAGTCTTTCGTAGACGACAAGCGCGTCTGGTGTAAACATAACATTTAATCATGTTATCTACGATAAGTTTATTTGGTTTAAGGCTATCTTGCATTAAACTATTTCTTTATTTTATATTGTTCCATTTCAAATGTGATTACGTCTTCGTGTTAATTGGAATCTTAATTAGGTAACATTTTTAATAGCAAATCAATTGTTTAAAAAAAAAATCATTCAAAATTAAATAATGACCTACTTCAATTATTATGAATTCAACTGCAAACTAGCCACCAGTCTTCAGAACAGAGTTATTCCCTCATATCTTAACAGGTGTTTGCCTCGTACTAATATTCGAAATCATAAAATACTGAATCTAACAACAGGATAGATAAAATATTTTGCATAAAGGTTGATGTGTGCCACTTTTTAATGTTTGGCTTTAAGCTTTCTTGATGAAAGTAAATTCATAATAGCGCTTCGAACGCATGAAATTATGAAAAGAGTTGTTTTCAATTTTTTTTTATTAAAATTATTTTTAAATTAATTCAAATGAGCTGCAAACAGCGATTCATTTATAATGCACAATATAATACACTGGTATAGAAAACCCTTAACACCTATATTACAATTAAATTGGTAACTCTTTTGAAAAGCTAATACGTGTCTAACATGTGTTGATAGTGTACGAGTACATATCGTTTATGTTAGTACTCTATGAGATGAAAGTAAAATTGTATATTTAACTCAAATACATGGTAATTTCTTACATAGATTAAACCATTATTATAAAACAAAACAGATGGGATAAAAAAAATCAAGTACCCGTCAATTACCTAGATAACACGTGGGTCAATAATGTTTTCCGTTATTTAAAACGGGTTCAGTTGTACCTCAGCAAACGCTTGTCTTTTTGGACACCTTCGATCGCGTATGTACTACATTGTATGATGGGGAGTCCGTAATCTAAACTTCAAATTTTCGGAAAACTTATTTTTTATTCAGTTTCAGTCATTTTTCATTTATTGTTTTTGATATTTTTGTTCTGAGTTGATTGTGCTTTTACTACTTTTTTATGTTTCAACAAATGACACATATTTCATTTGGTATAAATAATAAAACACATGAATACACACCTTATGTATTTTTTTTCTCTCAATTAAATGCTGTACAACAGAGGTTGATAAAAAAACATCATGAATATATATTTTTCAAAATATAACGAAGAAATCAAATTGATCAGAAAAAAACACCGATCAATATGAAAATATTACACAGGTTGATATATTAATTATAGTCTTTCAAGTATTCTTCCTCTCCTCTGTAAGGACTTTATCATTACCGTCTTACAAGGCACTTTGAAATTTCTTGGATAATATACAGAGGTTTTTCGTTAATATTAATCATACTTTTTCTTTTCCTCATTTCAAATTTCATGTTAATGTGTTCAATTTTTTTGGTTAGTTTGTATCTTTCTTCATTGTAAATATATCAGTTGTTGAAAGTACGTGCAACATAGTTGTCCATCGATGAAATAGCATCATAATGAATTGTATGCAAAGTAGTATTCCAAACACAATTGAAAACATGAAGGATATTGGTTTGATGATAATATAATTTGATTTGCATGAAATTTGGACAGATAAGGTATTGCTAATCGAACTGGTATATTCAAGGCTGAACATAAGTATAACAGCTAAGGTATTTAAGATCAGAACAAGAATTAACGAATGGTTTCGAAGAACATGAAGTTTGGTCACCATTTTTGAGTTCTCTTTATCATCGTTATCCGAGATAGGCTTTAAACATCCACGTAATGTCTTTTCCCAGAATATCTTCTCCTCATGCGGCAGCTGTACAGTGCATTTTTCCTTTGTTCCTTGATAAAAATTAAATAAATTCATACATTGACTTGAGTTATCATTGATATGTTCATAGTTATAAATTAACTGTTAACAACACTTTGAATTTTAAAAAAAATATTTTTTTTTCTATGTCGAAAATAAACTGACAACGACATGGCTAAAAATGAAAAGGACAAACAGACAAACAATAGTACACATGACACAACATAGAAAACTAAAGAATAAACAAAGAATTGCAAGTTGTTACGTTCTTGAAGATATATGTGCCAACATATCATTTTACTATGGTATTGCGAAATCAGTCGGCAAATATCAAAACTTATTTCTGCTGATAGTTTTGAATAAACTGTGGAAGTCAAGTTCGCAATCAACATATTTTAACATTTTGTCTTGTGTGTGTATGCTTTCTTCAATTATAATCTTAATAAAACAATACAACAATGTAATTACGTAAGGTATTAGAATAAATTCATCATGTTTAACCGACTATTTTTTTATTTTTTATAGTGTTTTGATCTCTCTTAAATGCTATGTGGGGTTGTTCCTAATTAAACTCACCTGCTTCCGGTCCTTCATCCTCAGAACTGTTGTTAAAAAAAATAGAATATAATAACAAAAATAAGAGTTGAAACAGCTGTTTACAAATCTTAAATTCTACTGGTAGACCTTGTTTTTAATCTGAACTTTGGTTGTGTCGCCATTGGAATTAAGTAACGAATCAACGCCGATTCATTGTCAAAAAGTGTTCAGGAAACGGAACGAATGGTTTTACGTCCCATCCTTTTTTTTTAAAAGTGTTTATTAATACATTTGTAATATTTTATATCAACTTCACATATAATACACGATGGTCTTGAGGTATAGATTTAAGTTACTGATCTTGTATATCACCTAAATAATGTATTATAATATTCTGTATTTGTTTTTTGTAAATTTGACTGGCACTGTTTATGGTTGGTTTGGATATTTGACGTAGCTCGTTTCTTGTACATCACGTAGTTGTGTGAATTTGCTATAAATAATTTTTGCAATCCGGTCGTTTGCTTTTTCTAATGCAAGTTGTTTAGATGTTTTATCGTGCTTATTGTTTTAACGTTATTGACATATTTTTGATATTTATTATGGCACCCTCAATGGAGTTGGGGTGACGTATTGTTATTCTACGTTTCTTTTTTTTTCTTTCTTATTATGGCACCCTCAACGGAGTTGGGGTGACGTATTGTTATTCTACGTTTCTTTTTTTTCTTATTATTATTTTTCTTGCAACACATTTTGTCCAGACGATTTCTCGAAATCCAATGGAACAATGTTGATTGAACTTTACTATATTAAAGACCCCCATGTGCCGTGTTGCAAGAAGCATGCAATGGTTCAAGATGGCTACCGTTACAATGGAAACAGAACAAATGCGAAAAAATCCAGTTTTTGGTTTTGGTGAACTGTTTGGATATGATTTAACTCAGAATCATTATATTTTAATACAATGGAGGTGCCCACTATATACAGCTGTTGGATGATTTTGGCACTCATTGGCACTACTATGTTGTCATGGAAATTACACCAAAAATTTCAAAAATATCAAAATGCTCCAAACTTCATGAAACTTCACAGTAATGATGAACAACATTAGAAGATTTGGCATTTAGAGTTGGAATTTCCAAAATGGCTGTTGTTACCATGGAAACAATGCAAAAAGGTCAAAAAATTTTTAAAAAATCAATATTCTGCAAACTGGATGAAACTTTGGAGAAATGGTCACTGGCATAAGCAGAGTTGACTTTTGAAGTTGGAATTTTCAAAATGGCCGCCGTAACCATGGAAACAGCAAAATGTCCAATATTTCAAAATGCTCCAAACTTAATGAAACTTTACAAAATGATAATTTGAATGTGTAGATGCACTCCTTGACTTTGGAATCTTCTAGATTGCTGCCGCTCGTCTGGCAATAGGGAAAAGGTGCCATCCGCTATTGCTTGCAATGGCAAATCTAGTTTACTTTTCTTTTTATGTGTTTTAAAGAATGAAATAAATGTTGTAGATACTTTACTTCTGTGTTTTTTTTCTCAAAAAAACATTCTGTATTCGTGTTTAGTAAAGACCTAGTGTACTTGTTCGATGCATTTGCATATCTAGACTGTTGTCTGTGGTTAGCTTTGGATCTTAGTTGATTACATATAAGCTGGTTAACATTGTTGTGACATGTGTTTTTTTGGCTGCAACTTATGTGGCAAGAAATTGAAATTCGGGAATATATTTGTTTGTTAATTTCACACCGCTTTACAGTAATATCAAGCTAAACTATCGCCCCAAAAGGCTTGCATTGAAAATATACTATTAGTGTTTAATTATTTAATTTGTAAAATTAGGGTTTTCCTGGTCGAAACCTATATATGGATTGGATGAATTACACCAACAAATCTGTTTGATGACTTCTTTTCTTTGTACTAATTTAGCTGACCCAGTAATTCAATTTTATTTTCTTTAAATGTGGCTGCCTTATTGGTGTAGTGTTACTTCAGGAATATGACGTTTTCATTGAAATGATGCATTGATAGAGAAATTAACTTGTCATCTTGGAAAAAAATGTACATTACAAAAAACTGTCCATATATCATCTACGATTCAGTTATTGTTCTTAATAAAAACACATATATTATATATAAATATGATTGGTATTACCTTGATTTCTCTTTTTCTCTGGTTCCCCAGTTAACATCATCCATGTTTGCGATGGAATACAAGAACAGAACTATAGATGTACAGGGAATAGCAAGAAAGTACAATAAACCATGTTTAACACAGTGACATTCCTAAAGCATATGAAAAAGGTAGAGAGTTTTCAATAAGTTTAAACATAAGCATCATGATTGAAAATCTATTAGGTACGTACTTGTTTGGCTTTATACTTATTTTGATTTGAGCGTTACTGATGAGTTTACTGTAAATTATACGTCTTGAACCTTTGATAACTATTGCGAATTTTTTTGTATTTACATGTATGTCTACTTTTAATAAAGACGTTAGGTGAAGTACACCAAACTTGACTTATTAACAAGAAACCATTTTTTTTTAAATATTCGTTGGCTTGACAAAATTCGTTAATATACTTAATAATTGTATGTTATGCGACTGTCATACAACTAAGAGGTTTTACATTCTATAAAACCAGGTTAAACCAACCATTTTCTACATAAGAAAATGCTTGCACCAAGTCAAAATATGACAGTTGTTATCCATTGACGTGTTTCAACCTTTAGTTTGATATTTCATTAGGAGTTTTTGTACTGAATTCTTACAGCGTTCAGTATTTTTGTGGTTTGACTTCTTCCCTGACAACTTCAGACACAATGTTGTTTTAAAGTATTTAGCTAAACTTTTGTATTGACCATTGTTTGAAAATTTTATACAAATGATATTATCATCTAGAATTTTCACATTCTATGGTTTCCTCTACACTCAAAACAAATATTAAATTATACTTTATACCAAATTTTGTAATTTAACATGAGTTGTAGCCTTATTTTAAGAATAACTCGTGTGCCCATACTTAATCATGCCAATATCATTTGTTCGAAAAATCATAGTACTTACTATATTAAGGCAAATTACTAAACTAATAATTATATTGATTTTCATTAAGACCCTTGATCTACGTGTTGATAATTTTATTGAATATTCTAAACTGATCTTACCTTAGGATGTAATATTGTAGCTATTACAAATATGCCCGCTATAAAGCAAACAAATATAATGGACGTTGAGCATAAGGTTTCTTCAACAGCTGAACGAATTACTCCAGCAATAACTAAAACCATCAACACAAAAAGAATGAACGATACAATTTGGGCAGATATCATCTGAAAACAGTAAATGTTAAATTTTGATAATTTATTATATTGCAGCATTTTCTAAAATATGATTGTGAACATATATCAGTAAATTGATGATAATTTAAACGTGATTGATCATGTTCAGAACAACAATCTGATATCTCAAACAACAACATACATCATTTATTGTTTTCAATGTTTCAGAACTCGTCAGTCTCTTTAAGCAGTACTCTTTATATCATTGTACACATTGTGACTATTTTGTTCCTATTATATGTCTGTTTTGTTCACGCATCGTTGTAAATAAAAAAAAATTGATGCGATTGTCATACAAGTTAGAGGTTTTATAAAACCAGGTTCAATCCACCATTCTCTAAATTTGAAAATGCCTGTCCAAGTCATGAATATGACAGTTGTTCATTCGTTTGATGTGCTTTTGCATTTGATTTTGCCATTTGATAAGGGACTTCCCAATTTGAATTTTTCTCAGAGTTCAGTATTTTTTGTGATTTTACTTTTTATTGTATATAGATAAACATTATACATACCAGAATAGAAATGTTGTTTTTGCGCCGACACACGTTTCGGCTACAAATGCTCATCAGTAATGCCCTAAAAACAATTAGGAAAGCCACATAAAGTTCGAAAACGCTTGTAACAGGTATCTTTATAAAACTCACCTGAATGTCTTTCTTGAAAAGAGAAATACAGACAAATACTGTTACTGGAAGTAGAATTACAAATAGTAAAACGAAGCCTGTTATTCCTTCTCCATTATGCCCTAATACGAGGACCAGGGCACCATACATCATCATTATAATAGTACCAGGTGTGAGGAGAGACGAAATGCAGTAGAAAACTTGGTAAGTTATGTACAGCCGTGTTATTTTATTATTCTCTTTACAGACAGTCTCCATGTTCATAATAAGGTAGAATATATTTGCTAAAGTTGAAGGTATCCAACGACGTCTTTGTTTAAAGAATTCTTCAAACGTTTCTGGAACAAATGTTTTTGCATCGGATTCTGCACAGTATTCTATTCTCTTTCCTGCTTTTAGAAGTAACGTACACAGCCATCGGTCTTCACCTAAAATAATTCAAAGGTATATGTATCAGGAACTGGTAAGAGAAATGATGTGTTTATATAATTTAACGTTTGACATTAACATAGTCGGTATACTCCGTATGTACTACCATTCAACGTTCATATTTTTAAACGGTAACACCAAACTGATTAAAATTCCACAAATAATCCCAAAACTTGCACTTTTCAATTAGCAAATTGTTTGTTTCTGCATTATTGATGAGATTTTCCTGATTTGGTACACGACATTTTAAGAAAAAAAATGTGGGTTGAACCTGGTTTTGTGGCTAGCCAAACTTCGCGCTTTTATCATGTTTATGGCGTTGTTAAATATCAGACTAACATGACAACATCACATGTACAAATATATGCAAGAACATTGGTACACTCTTAAGTTTGCACGAAGAGAGGTTCGTGTATATAAGTAAAGAAGCATGCACGAATGTAAAAGATTATGCATGTACTATGTAATATTTTCAAAATCGATTCCCGTAAGTGATAGTTCACTCAAATGACATTGAATACCGTGTTAATAGTTAATCTTTTTTTAATACAATATTACCTTGATCATACTGAATTACATCTATTGCCTCCGTTGGCTGTTTGGAGTAGTCCTCTAGTATTTCTTTTAAGGCAGACCCTCTGAATAAACTAAAACATCCTGGACTACACAACACACATCCAATTACATGTTCTGTAGCTTTTTGTAACCAATGACTGACGGCATATTCGAATTTCTGGTACCACACTATTGGACCTGCACACACATAATATTGCATACAAATTTAAGTATACAAAAGGATACAATTTAAAAGACACACAGTTCTTCAACATTAAAAAATACTGTTAAGAAAAATCAAAAACGTAAACGAAAAAGAGGAAAGACAAACAAAGTTGACTAAACACAACACATTAATCAATGCAATGGACTGACTACAATGCGTTCTTATAAAAAATGTACCTTGTATTAATCTTGACGTGTTAATATGTAATATTTCTTTTACATTAAGTTGGATTAGATAATTGGATATGAGTGTTGCAAGTACAAACATAATATATCCGAGATTATCTGAAAAACAAACATAACATAATGTTCGCGGTTGCACATTATCAAGAAAATAACTTAATCTTTATCGTTTAATCTTTACTACGCTAGAGTAGTATTTGTACTTTGTTATAGGGGTTTTGTCAATCTGTAACATCGAGAGAAGGGAAAGCTTAAAAGTGCCTCTATATTGTTATTATTTTCCCCTACCTTTTCGGTATGTGTTTATATGTTTTATTGAATACTAATGCACTTTTTTCTTAAACTATAAAAGTTGATATTTTTTTTATACATTTGATAATTCTGTAAATTCAGTCAGATTGCAAAATAGTGTAGTGAATATGTTGAATATAAGTAGACTATTTTACTAATACCTTTTCCTGCTGGATGAATTCTTCCGCATGCTGCACCGACATCAGGGTATTTCCTCATTCGTTGGTGGAGATGCGGCACAGCTTCTGGTTGAAACTCAACATCTCCATCTAATGCCATTATAAAAGTATTTTCCAGTTTGTATGTGTACTTTTTATTTTCCTCCGGTATGGTTCGCCCCTCTTTTGACATGTTTGTGTTTACTTTAGAACAGTGGTCAAGTAGATAATGCATATACATTACCTGCATAAGATGAGCTAAGATATAAGGGTACTCAAAAGGACTGTAGATTACATGACGGAAAGTACTATAATGATTATATTTTTCATTTTTGTGTGTTTAACTGTCTGAAGTGTCCTTGCATTCATGTGTACTGTATTACTGTCTATTGCTATTTTAGCGATATATTTAACATTGTCATACAGCAAGAGGTTTGACAAGCCACAAAACCAGGTTCAACCCACCACTTCTTTCTTATAATGTCCCTTACCAAGTCAGCATTATGACAGTGATTTCCTTATAGTTTGTTTCTATATATGCTGCATTGTTGTTTGATATTTTTTTTAACTTTATTGTTCTGTTGTTTCATTGTTTTCCTCTCATGTGTTTCCCCCTGTTTTAGTTTGTAGTCCGGATTTGTTGTCACTCAATCGATTTTATGACGTTTGAACAGAGGTAAACTACTGGTTTCCTTTATTTTGTACGTGTTCCTTAGGATGAATATCTTCACACAAATTGAGAGCTGTATAAGTTATTGGTTACACGTTTATAAGTTGATAATAATTAAGAGTGACACTATTTATTCTTTTAAAAATTGATACGCTGCTTTGATAAATTAGTATTTTTCATACATGAAGTTGGATTATTTCATTTTCAACAAAAGGTTCCAATATTTCCCTGTTTCTGGATTACTATGTTTTGCCATTGAAATTAAGATCTTTCGGTCGATACTTCTACTGGTATTCTATCAGTCCCCGAGGGTATAATCAGCTCAGTAGTCAGTGCTTTGGTACTGACATGATTTAACAAACTTTACTTAAATTGATACAACTGTGAATTTAAAAGTTATCATTCATATTCTTACTTTGTCAATACAAGACTTAGGTTCAAGGTAGTCAGAAAACAGAAACAAGTTTTACCTTCAACGAGTGACAATGTCAACAATCCTTAAGAACATTTGTATATTTTGTCAAATTTCTTGATTTTCCTTTTTGACGTCAATTCTTAAGTATATATTTATTGACAACATTTGTACACCCTTAGAAACAATTCTATTTAATGGACAATTAAAAGAATAAAGCTTTTCTTAAATTGTTTTGTTGTTTCTTGACTGCGTATTATGTTTCCACAATGGATAGTAGATGGACAAATGCATACATTCTGTATTTGTCATTGTTTTTATAAAGACGATATATCGATTGACGTAATTGGTATTATTGTCATGAGATAATCAGTTTCATGTTGGTTTTTTTTATTTCTTGACCATATGCATTCCATACATAATGTGCAGAAATTAAATAGCTGTACAACATTTTGTTTTTTCGACAAAACCCGGCCGTAATGTACCTTCTCTTTTAGATTTCTGTAAGTCTTTCTTGACAACAAAAACAACCCAAATAAGTCTTTTTGTATTTAATAAAAGCTATCAATAGCCTTATACACTCTCTGTTCATACCTGAGGATGAATTGTTTGACATTTTTGCAAATCATGTGGTCTTCATTAATGGACAGGTCGATAAACACTTTTTTAGATAAATTGTACCATAAAGTTATATTTTGAAATAAATGAATAGTATGTAAACCAATTTTGATAGATCATGTTAAGTTGTCTGTTTTTATTATAAGTTTTAAAGTATTGTTTGGTCAAATCTACCATGATAGTGAATAAAATAAAAAAAATCTAAAGATGTACAATTTGAAGTAAATGTAAAAAACTCCAAGGAAAATTGATCAAAATGAAAAGCCGAAAAACACTAAACATATTATACACCACTGTCATTTTTCTTTCATGATACATCAATATCATTATGTGCAACGGTACATGGTGAACAATACCTCGTTTTATAGCTTGCCAAACCTCCAACTTGTATAACAGTCACACAGTCCCTTAAAGTAATGACTAAACAATGTACACAGTGCGTGTACGTTATGATATTGTGGTCTGCAGCCAAATGTAGAGTATATTCACGGGATTGAGTATCAGGAAACGATTTTTACGTTATCAAATTACATATACTACATATATATAGGTACGGTTAAAATCATTCTCATGGCTAGACCTCTTAAATATGTTCATAATGATGAATAAATACCTGACTCCAACGTTTCTTCTTACGAATCTTTGTACTGTCTTTTAGGTGAATACAAACTTTTGTTTTCCCTGGTAAAACTAGCGTCATTTGTCCACCATATGGAGTATGGAAGCATTGAGGTGTTTCTTCCATCACTGTCGAAGGATAAATTTTCCTTCAAAGTACAAGCAAAAAGTTAAAACCGCAAACATACCGAACTCCGAGGAAAATTTAAATCAGAAAGTCCCTAATGAAAAAAAACGAAAGCTCAAAGACATCAAAAACGATCGACAACTAATGAACATCGGGTTCCTGGTTTCAAGTGCTAACGACTGCAGTGGGTATAAACGGTTTAATAGGTTCTAACCTTCACCCTTACATAAAACAATAGTGTATCATCACACCATAGAAACACACACTATATGATATCAATTGAAATTACTTAACTCAATCAACTGCATATCAACACATAACAAGTCAATACTAGTATACACTGAAAAATCACTTTGATGGATGACACATATCTAATAAAAAATTAATTCAATTTTAGAAAGACAACTATAATATTAAACAAATTATAATAATGTATTACTCATGTTACTGTAAATGATAACAATGTTGTACAGTAATAGAGAACATGAATTTTGTTTACAAAATAAATAATTTTGTTGTCCATAGTACGAGAACAGAAATGAATATTTATAGTGATACCAAAAATATATATACTGGTATATATAAAAAATTGAGAGACGACATAACTAAAAAAAAAAGTAAACATTTTGTTTCAACAGTACAAATTAACATGAAAGTAGGATTTGAGAAAACTTACATCTACTGAAAGCTAGTTAAAAGCAAAAATCAATTAATAATAGTAAATAATGCATGAGTGAGTGACTAAAATCAACTAGAACACATCCCAGGGATTTAGTATTAAACGTCATGGATAGTCAAAGAAGACGTAATTTGTCCAATACAAAACTTAAAATGTTTAGACAGGCAGTAGGCATGGTAGGATGGTTAAGAGTTAACATCTATATAGAAATGAACGTGAAAGAAAAGAATATAAATTTAGTTATGTTTTAATTTGTTCATGACTAAATCGTTTTTTACCATGATTGTAAACTATATTCAAAGATCAAATTACAACATTGGTAAGATAACTTTTTCTTATAAGTTTGTTTAAAGGATCGATGAGTTTACATGGATCACATAGTGATTGGTCATGAATTGAGATTCATAGCACTACATGAATAAATATGTTATTAAAGGAGCATAGTTATTTCCCAAATAAATGCCTAGTGTTAACCGCCGAAACGTTGTCTGAGAGTTGTAACTGACTATATATTAATATAATTATTTTCTTCGACTGTATCTTGCATTAATTTGTAGGATCCTTTACTATAGATAATTTAGCTGATCTGTACCAATAACATCTCCATGCCTTGTATATCATGTACTGAAGTACGCCGCTAGATTAAAACTGACGAGGAAAGGTAACACACGGCCACCGAAGGCTTTATTATTGTGAAACCCAGGTGGTCGTGTGGTCTAGCGGGACGGCTACAGTGTGGCGATTTAGTGTCACGATATCTCAGTAGCATGGATTCGAATCCCAGCGAGGGAACAAAAAATTTCCAAAATCAAATTTACAGATCTAACATGGTTGGGTTGATGTTTAGACGAGTTGTATATATATATATAGATACCACGACTGAATTTTATATAGACGCCAGACTCGCGTTTCGTCTATAAAAGACTATCAGTGACGCTCGATTCCAAAAAAGTTTAAAAAAAGGCTTAAAAAAGTACGAAGTTGAAGAGCATTGAGATACAAAATTCCTAAAAGTGTTGCCAAATACAGCTAAGGTAATCTATACCTGAGGTAGAAAAGCCTTAGTATTTCAAAAAATTCTAAATTTTGTAAACAATTAATTTATAAATATAACAATATCAATGATAATTCATGTCAGCACAAAAAGTGCTGACTTCTGGTCTTGTGATACCCTCGGGGAAATAAATCTCCAGCAGCAGTGGCATCGATACAGTGGTTGTCATTAAACTCATCATAGATACCAGGACTAAATTTTATATATACGCCAGATGCGCGTTTCGTCTACAAAAGACTCATCAGTGACGCTCGAATCCAAAAAAGGAAAAAAAAAAAAAAAAAAAGGCTAAATAAAGTACGAAGTTGAAGAGCATTGTGATCCAAAATTCCTAACTGGATGTAGCAAACTATCCATTTCTGTACCAGAAAAGTCTTTAAACGATCGAGTTTTCAAAAGACCATTTAATTAACAATGATTAAGGAAGATAACTTTTTCTTGATACAATTGTGAAAGTGAAGTGTAAAAAGTAAAAAATTCATCACTCTCCATTAGATATTTTGATTCTTGATTAAACTTAAAAAATGATTCTTAGTTGCTTACCTTCTTGCTTTTTTGATAGATTGTAAAAACTCCTTAACATATTTGTTGACAACTAAAGTTGAACTATCTGACCGAATTACAGCGTCGTCGAAGAATAAATGTACTGTAAAAAGTGATGCACAACAATTAACCTTTTTTCACTCACTGGATAAATGTCTTTTTGTAACTAAAAGGTTTTATGTTCGCTTGGATCTAGTTATACTCTGGCCTATTTTGAACATTTTCTACGTAAAATATAACCACCGACCGACTAAATGTAAGATGTCGAATAATAAACTCGATATTCAAAATCTAATAGTTGTTGTTTAAATAAAATAAAACGACTTTATAAGAAGTAAAATCAAATTAATTTATCCTTTGTAAGCACCATTCGTTAATCTTTGTAATTTGATGAATTAGATAATATAGGTGATATAAATTAATAAAAGACCAACCGATAGACAGAAAACTAAAACAGAAGAGCTAAATTCATATATAACCCAACAATGATCTATGACACGTATGAACTAATAATATGTCAACGTTTTTTTCACTCATATACATGTTTGATATTTTACATAATTCAATTTTGGATGTAACGCGTATTTTGATTGGCTGACGTAGTTTTGTTATCAGCCCATACACATCATTTAGTCATGTGACCATGACGTTATCAACCTTTTTTCATGGTTTTCTACATTTTAAAATGGAATATCGAAATAACATTAAAAATGCGGTGCACACTGTTAAATAACCCGCTACGCGCGTTATTCTGTGTGCACCAAATTATCTATGTTATTTTTTCATAGACAGAAAAAATATTAAAGCCATTCCTTAATTGAGTTAAAAGGCAAATAAAAACATTACATGCCTTCAAAGTCAAATTCATACATTTCGAATTCTGGATGCCGAGGTACATTTCCCTGCAGGTTATTTTTTTCGATGTCTATTCTGAAACATAAAAACATAAAAAAATATATCAAGCCAATTGCATTTACAAATCTGCATGAAATTATCCCAAACGCTAGGGTAACTGAAACTAGGCAGATTCGACATATCTCTTTAAATTATTGGCTTCCAGCATTTTTTTATTCGGATTTGGTTTCGAAAAGTAACTGCTTTGATTACATGTATACCCCATTTTATATATCAAATGGTAAACCTGGTATCTTTTGGGAATCTGCATTTACCAGCAATCCATATCTAGATCATAATACATATTGTCAATGCTTTTTTTTTTTAGCTAATATAACTTTCAAATGTGTCCCCTAATAATTACTCAGTTTGGGCGGAACAATCAACTGGCAGCGCAGTGACTCTCTGAGATTGCAGTTTGATCTGAGCTCGTGTTTTTTCAGTGACTTTTTTTTTAATGGGAGACGAAGACGTTAAACTTTGGCAGCTGTTTTATAATATCGTAACCGTAACTACGTGCATATGCATATATCATACAACATCCATCAATGTTCTCCATTGGCATCAACGAAAGCTGACATAATCTTAACACTATCTGGTTTGCCTTTGTTCATTGTTAGTAATTAATTAGTTACAGAAGTATTTCAGTGCATTAGAAAATAATTTAATTTTGGATTTAACACGTCTTCTGATTTGCTGATGTTGTTTTGTTTATCAGCTCATAGTCAAGTCATGTAACCGTGACGTCATCATCATATTTTTATGGTTTACACCGGTTTCAAATGGAATTTATAATTAAATTATAAGAAATAACTATAGTCTTGTATTTGTCTATTCGAAATAACATACAAAATGAGGTGCACACCTTAAAATAACCCGCTTTGCGGGCTATTCAGATTGCACCACATTTATGTTATTTCGAATAGGCAGAAAATATATTACAGTTATTCCTTAAATACAAATTAGGTAACATTATACATATGACCTAGGTGATCCATATATGTCAACAGTATCTACATTTTTATTTATTTTTATTGTACAAACTAGCTCCAACAATAACATCTTTCGAGATAATATTTAGTAGAAGAATCGCATTGAAATTGAAATAGGAATCGAATCGGCTGTAAATTGATATATTGTAATTGTGGAATGGCAATGTCCATTATCTCTAACTAGATAATGCTCTTACGTCCCTTAGCTTTACTGAGTTCCCAAAGAAGGTCGTAAGAAAAGAAACCCACAATTTATTCTAAATAATTTCGGTTGTGTTTATAACATAACTTGATATATAAATATATTAATAATGTGCACTTACCTAAAAATGGATTTCAGTAATTGTTCCATCTCTGTGTCATTTTCATGCCACAATGTAGCGCATGCATATATTATAGCAATATCGTTGTTGCTATTTGTGTTGCTTGTGTTGTTTGATAGATCTGCGCCGATTGTGTCATTTGTGTTGTCTGCGCTTCTTGTGTCGTTTGCGTTGTTTTTAACGTCTGTGTTGTTTATTTTATCCTGATAACAAACATTAAAAAGAACAAAACATGCAAACGTTTGAAAAAAATACCGACCGTGACTGATTTTTATAACCAGTCAAGGTCGTTGAAAAACTTCCATATATATATATATATATATATATATATATTCAGTACGTCTGAGTCAGTGACAACTCTACAACAGATGTATCCATCGGATCGCCATCAATGATGGTGATACATGGCTGTGTACATAATGTATATACAACTCGTCTAAACATCAACCCAACAATGTTAGATCTGTAAATTTGCTTTCGCAAATTTTTGGTTTTTTTCCTCGCCTGGATTCGAACCCATGCTACTGTGATATCGTGACACCAAATCGCCTGCACTGCAGCCGTCCCGCTAGACCATGAAGATGTTATTGTTACAGATCAGCTTAATTATCTATAGTAAAGGATCCTACAAAATAATGTAATACATGTATACAGTCACAGAAAATATTTATATTCATAAGTACGTCTGAGTCAGTGACAACTCTACAACAGATGTATCCATCGGATCGTCATCAATGATGGTGATACATGGCTGTGTACATAATGTATATACAACTCTTCTAAACATCACCCCAACAATGTTAGATCTGTAAATTTGTTTTAGCAAATATTTGGTTCTTCCCTCGCCGGGATTCGAACCAATGCTACTGTGATATCGTGACACCTTATATAGCATGTACTGTAGTACGCCGCTAGAATAAAACTGACGAGGAAAGATAACACAAAGCCAGCGAAAGCTCTTTTTTTAGGGCCCAGGTTGTCGTGTGGTGTAGCGGGACGGCTGCAGTGCAGGCGATTTGGTGTCACGATATCACAGTAGCATGGGTTCGAATCCCGGCGAGAGAAGAACCAAAAATTTGCGAAAGCAAATTTACAGATCTAACATTGTTGGGGTGATGTTTAGACAAGTTGTATATACATTATGTACACAGCCATGTATCACCATCATTGTTGGCGATCCGATGGATACATCTGTTGTAGAGTTGTCACTGATTCAGACGTACTTATAAATATAATTATTTTCTGTGACTGTATATTACATTAATTTGTAGGATCCTTTACTATAGATAATTTAGCTGATCTGTAACAATAACATCTTCATGCCTTATATATCATGTACTGTAGTACGCCGCTAGATTAAAACTGACGAGGAAAGGTAACATACGGCCAGCGAAAGCTCTTTTTGAGAGCCCAGGTGGTTGTGTGGTCTAGCGGGACGGCTGCAGTGCAGGCGATTTGGTGTCACGATATCACAGTAGCATGGGTTCGAATCCCGGCGAGGGAAGAACCAAAAATTTGCGAAAGCAAATTTACAGATCTAACATTGTTGGGTTGATGTTTAGACGAGTTGTAAATACATTATGTACACAGCCATGTATCACCATCATTGATGGCGATCCGATGGATACATCTGTTGTAGAGTTGTCACTGACTCAGACGTACTTATAAATATAATTATTTTCTGTGACTGTATATTACATTAATTTGTAGGATCCTTTACTATAGATAATTTAGCTGATCTGTAACAATAACATCTTCATGCCTTATATATCATGTACTGTAGTACGCCGCTAGATTAAAACTGACGAGGAAAGGTAACACACGGCCAGCGAAAGCTCTTTTTTGAGAGCCCAGGTGGTCGTGTGGTCTAGCGGTACAGCTGCAGTGCAGGCGATTTGGTGTCACGATATCACAGTAGCATGGGTTCGAATCCCGGCGAGGGAAGAACCAAAAATTTTCGAAAGCAAATTTACAGTTCTAACATTGTTGGGTTGATGTTTAGACGAGTTGTATATACATTATGTACACAGCCATGTATCCCCATCATTGATGGCGATCCGATGGATACATCTGTTGTAGAGTTGTCACTGACTCAGACGTACTTATAAATATAATTATTTTCTGTGACTGTATATTACATTAATTCGTAGGATCCTTAACTATAGATAAATTAGCTGATCTGTAACAATAACATCTTCATGCCTTATATATCATGTACTGTAGTACGCCGCTAGATTAAAACTGACGAGGAAAGGTAACACACGGCCAGCGAAAGCTCTTTTTTTGAGAGCCCAGGGGGTCGTGTGGTCTAGCGGGACGGCGGCAGTGCAGGCGATTTGGTGTCACGATATCACAGTAGCATGGGTTCGAATCCCGGCGAGGGAAGAACCAAAAATTTGCGAAAGCCAATTTACAGATCTAACATTGTTGGGTTGATGTTTAGACGAGTTGTATTTATATATGTATATATATATATATATGAGTCTGAAAGATTGTGTAACAATACCGATAAATAGATGGAAAACAAAACACTAAAAAGTGTTGAATATCATTGCACAAAGATGGAAAAACTGAACAGATGATATAACTTATACAATAATTGCAAATATTTCGGCTCAACAAATGGCCTTCTTCGGTGACAAAAGTTTTATCAATAATGATATATAATGTATAAGGTGTAAACATAGATCAGTAATAATACAGGTAAGTTTTGGTCGATTGATTTTAATCCAAAATCCTGAATATAATAATATAAACACTAGACTGTAAATTTAATTATTTCTTTCTATTGATTCCATCTGGATGGAGGACACCCAGTGTTTTATCCAAAATTTCTCCCGATTTTCTCTTTGCCTATTTTGCCATGTACAATCCTGTTCGATCACAAGGATCTTTCAGATTGTGATCTGGTAACCTGAAGTGTTGGCTTACAGGAATATACAGTTTTTTTTGTGAGGTCACTCCTGTGGCCATTGAGGCGTTTGTGAAATGGCTGCATATATTCACCAACATATTGGAGACCACATCTAGGAGACTCAAGAACGTAAATCACGTTTGAGCTTTTGCAGTTGACATTGCAGAAGATCTTGTATGTCTTTTCTGTTGTCTTACTGTGAAATGTTGATGAATGCTGCAATTGGTTGCAACATTTGCAGCGCTTATCCCCACAAGGCTGGCAATTACCTACAGTATGGTTAGGTTTGGAAAGGTCAGCACGGACAAGTATATTTCTCAGGCTGTTAGGTTGTTTGTAGGCAATCATGGGAGGCTCAGAAAAGATTTTGGATAACTTCGAATGTTTCTCGATTGCTGTCCAATGATCACGAATGGTCTTGAAACTATTTCTCAGGCATGGATGGTAGGTGAGCACACATGGGATTCTTTTACTTTTCTGTTTATCTTTGTAAGTTAGCAGACTGCTTCTGGGGATGGATTCCGCTTTTCGAAAACTATTTTTGATGTTTTTGTGTTTATATCCCCTTCTTTTCAAATGTCCTTTGAGCTACCCCAGACGTTGTTTTACAGTGTCTTCAGAGGAGCAGATTCGTCTTATTCTGAGAGCTTGGCTGTATGGAATGCTTTTCGTGCAGTGTGGAGGATGGCAACTTTCAGGCGACAAGTATTGATGAGTATCTGAAGGTTTAGAGTATATATCTGTGTTTATTTTACCTACAGAGAGGGTGCTAGATGTATCAAGGAAGTTTATGGTGGAATTGGATGTTTCATAGGTGAATTTGATGGTAGGGTGTTGATTGGTAGCATTTGTTATAAAAGTTTGTAATTCTTGGTCTCCCTTGTCCCATTTCATGTCAACGTCATCAATGAATCAATACCAGGAAAGCGGTTTTTTGATGGAGCACTTTTTTGTACCCATAGCAGTGTCATTTGTCTGTAAATAGTGTTCTCCTTGGAATGTGAAGTTGTTCTTTTTCAAGACCATAGTAAGCATTTCAACTAAGCAATCAGTAGGTGGAATTTTAAGAGATCGAGAGTCCCAAACTTCTCTACATGCTTCAATACCATTTTCTACTTGTCACGGAAGGCTAAACTAGAGATAGACATGAGACACGTGTTTTATTAAGCGTATGTAGATGTTATATTATTATTTTTATACACAATGTATATATATATATAAATAACGTTTGAAATACTAACAACTGGTCAACTAGTCTCATTTGGTGTATAAGAATCGATATTTACGATACAATGTTTTATTATTGAATGTGTTTTCGTTCACGTTTAGCAAAACTGAATTAATTCTAGCAATAACAATACATTGACAAAACACGCAGGAGATGATATCAAGCCGAATGATATATTGTAGTTTCCAATGATATGTTCATTTACAAATTTTTGAACTTACATTTCTGTTACCGTTGTTGCATTTACTGATAATTTCAAACTCGTCATCATTACGTCGTCTGTTTAACAACAAAGATACATCAGAAAATATTCCACAAAACATACCAGAGACAAATATCCTACAAAAAGAACAATATCATTTAAAAAGCGTCGGAATATATCGAAATTTTCATCCCAGACGGGAATCGAACCAGGAACCTTAACGTTAGTAGTCTGATGCACAACAAAGGATTTAACAACATGAACCCTACCAACAAACAAATTAAATTGAAGGTTTGTCATTTTCCTGCTCCATTATAGGCATTGTTTGCTTGACCAAAAATGCATTAATTTATTCACTTATTCGTCTTTAATAGATCTTGATATAAAATGGAAATTGATAAGAGAATATAAAAATCAGTGGTATAATGTTTGCAAATGAGACAACTCTCCAAAGGCTCTCTAAATGACATAGAATTAACAAAAACCGTACGGCCTGCATTAATGAGCAAGCAATAGGCATATATATTTTTTAACTGTTTAGTTGTTATTCTCATTTGAATAGCGTGTCTTAATTCTTTTGCATAGCTAATTGTGTTTTCTATCGTTTTATACGTTATACCTTTTGGACCGACAGTTTTGATCATCAATAACTAACATCGTGAACATACCTTGCAGTTTTAGCCTGTCTGTAACCATGTTTCAAATTGTATTTTGCTAAAAGAATAAACGTTGAAGCATATATTAGAATACTGGCGATATACAATAGGTTATCATCAGATGAATGTATATCCCAGTGAGAAATGTCGAACTCCGGAATCCCAAAATTGGCCGACAATTGACCAGTATATAATTGCTGAAAGAATATGCCCGACAAAGCAGCTGATGTCATGATTGGAAGATAAAAGCCAACAATTTGACAACGTATTATACAAGCGCTTTTACCTGCTTTATACATGATAAAGCCGCATATCATATGCACAAATGTTACTATAATAATATCACTTCCAGTGTTGTATGATGTTTTGCCGATAGTAATATCTTTTTGAAATCCACTGAAAACAAAATGACTTTCTCCTCCAAACAAAGCTTTGAATATATTGTCGGAGTCGTCACTGTGAGATGAAAATAGTAAAACCATAGTTCCAAATGTCACAACAATCTTCCAAGTATGAGTGATGAACGAGATCTTTTCACGAGAGTAATGCAGACTGATTTTCACATGCCTTAAGCTGAACTTATTTACTGTTTTGTCAGTTTGTGGAATTTCAACAAAGTTCTCCCAGTACCGAATTCCTATAAAAAGAATCGAAAACACATAAACTATTGTCATTTTAACACTTTCTAACTGTAGGCAAATTAAAACAATCCCAGTTAATTGAAGTAGCAGTGTGAATATTGTCATAAATATATTATATTCCTTTGCAGAAGTTTCACGGTGAATTTTCTTCAAAATCCAGCTCAGAGATGAGTGGTAAGTTTTATTCTTCATGTTTGATATAACATCAATAATTTCAAGTACAGAGGGTATACAGGCAATGGTCCATGATATTTGAATAAAATGAAATAGATCCACAATCGGTAATAACAAAAACGATATCGTTGTAAGACCAATTGAATGGAAACCTTCAGTGATGATCACCTAAAATTAAAAACGTCATATTTTCTCGTTTTTATAAAGTGACAAAATAATTGTAAATACACTCAGCATAACATACCAGGATTTTGATTTTATATTAACATCAGACGCGCGTTTCGTCTCTTAAAAATCATAAGTGACGTTGAAATCCCCTAAAGTTAAAGAGACCAAATAAAGTACGAAGTTGAAGAGCATAATTAGCCAAAACAAAATATACTGATAAAACAATGAAAACAGTCTTCATCAGAATCTATTGTAAAAGGAACTATAGGAAAATTCATTTTTTTTAGAACTTCATTGTTTCTATCGTTTCATAATTCTATAAATTTGAATTGTTGAACATTATCTCGCAATAAAGATGTGGTATGTTTGCCAATGAGACAACGTTCCATCCAAGACACAATGTATAAAAGAAAACCATTATAGGTCAAGGTATAACATGTATAACAAAATGAGAAATAACTTACAGCCAACTGAACTTACGAATATGAGACTTGGAATATGTATTGGATTCAATTCCTTCCATATTATACTGAACCTGGATAGGCATGAACCACACGTCTGCAAATAAGGTGCAATGATGATCAAAAACATTGCCCAGATCCACACTGTATCAACACATTCACATGTGTTGCAGTCATTTGAGTCTGTTAAGGATGAATTCAGTGAAAAATTTGTTGATACATTGCTTTTAGCAAACAAAGTGCATCCCTGTTTCTCTATGGTAGAATTTAAGCTGTTACTGTTTCTTGTATTTGGATAAATATTTCTGGATATGATAAACAAGGTTATCTTGAGTATAAGGCTGCACGCACCAACAACCAGAAACAATACTATTGTTATAAAGATTTTTAGGATTTTTTCCGGTCGACCTCCCTCTTTTCCTAATAGCCGAATTTCTTTTCTGTCAGATTCATTCCTACAAACAAATTTATATGACTTTTTGCGTAAACCAATTGTCATTACGATCATTAACGAATGGATTAAATTTTTCTTTGATAAATAATACTGAGTTATCTTTCATATTTTCAGGTAAAATAACATCTAGTTAAATTCATTTCGAAAGTTGAGAAATATGATTAAATTTAACAATCACTATTTTTTTTATTAATTTCATATTGCTTTTAACAATTTTCTATTGAAGCATTTGTAATATTTTAGCTAATAATAAACGTAGCGTGTTATTAAAAAGTGGGCGCAATATTTTTTTTTTTTCGAAAAGACAAAAAGAAAATGATACAGACATTCCTTATAATTTAATTTTGAATTCGACTTTTAATGAGTTAGATTGAGAAAAAAAACGTTGTTGACGTCACGGTCAGATGACAAAATTAGACAAAACGAATAGACAAAACACTTTCAGCCAATTCGAAGACGTGTGACTTCAAGAATTTAGATTAGTTACGAACTGTTACTCAAATAAAGAATTTCTGTCTGACAATATTTTAAATTATTTACCTTCTTTCGTATGGGTCTGCTCTTGTATTTTCAGTGGTTTCGTCTATAGTAATTGATTGATCAATCGAGCGACCAATATTTCCGTCTAAACTGTTTTCGTTTGGTTCAACATTTATTTCCTCAAGATCGACTTGGTTGGCCATATTGAAACTAAAATTGGAAGGTAAATAAGAGGCATCGGTAGTTTAAATTAAAAGCTTATTGAAATTAAATTGGATGTGAAGATGTATATTTTACGATTTCAGTAATAGTACAGATATCGAAAAAAATGGTACACTAGCTAGGCCACATTTTATGAATACTATTATTTGCAAATTCAGTGAGTTCAAATGTGCTTAATGCTACACTATATGACCCTATATCTGTTTTAAATAATACAATGTATCTAAAATTTACAATAAAAGGTGTTTATGTGTTTTATGTCTATCTATAGCGTCAACATTGATTACCTGTTTCGTGAAAGATTGAACCTCAATTTATCAAATAATTTCAGAATATATGGCAGAATCATTTAGACCTGTTAATTAATTTACTGCATTTATGTTATCAATAAACTCATCATAGATATTAGGACTTAATGTTGTATATATGCCAGACATGCGTTTCGTCTACATCACCAAGTTTGAATGTTATTTAATAATTCAAAGATTTAGAAATATCACGCTTACTACTTAAGTAAAATGTTTTTGCTACATTGGATAAAGTTATTGGGGAAGGGTTGAGATCTCAAAAAAACATTATTAACCTCTCCGCAATATTCACCTGTCCCAGTTGCAAGTCATGAGTCTCTGGCCTTTGTTAATCTTGTATGATTTTTATTTTTAATTTCTTGTGTATAACTCGGAGTTTATTATGACGTCCATTATCACTTAACTAGTATACATATTTGTTAGGGACCAGCTGAATAACGCCTCCGGGTGTTGGAGTTTCTACATTGAAGACCCATTGGTGGCCTTCGGCTGTTGTCTGATCTATGATCGGGATGTTGTCGCTTTCCCACAGTCTCCATTTCCTTTCTCTATTTTAAATACATACTATAACACACCCTCGAAATCGTGGGCATATACAGCTTGTGAACTGTAGTAGGATGAATTTTCGTAATAGATATTATGTATGGAGAATTTCAAAAAAGGTATTAAAAGCCCTCTCCCTTTTTCCAAAGTCCGATATTTGTTTCCTTTCTGTGAAATTCAATTATTTTGATGTGTCTGGCCTCCGACCACAATTATACTTTGCTACAATGCTTCTTTTGGTAAAAGTAAAATCAAATTAAAAATTTGCACCGTTTCAAACATGAAATAAATGTAACTGCTTATATATAGATCATTATTAGTCTAATAAAATATGCTTCTAGGACAATCCATCAGTGCTTTTTCTATTGAGAGCCTTATTAACATGGCAATGGTAGGATATGGATCATGTATAAATGACTAAGACCGACTAAGGCTAGTTTGAGGGGTGGTCAGAGGGGTCCTGATCCCGACATCCCAGGCTTAAAACCATGAAATCCCGAGATGCAGAATTTAAAGAAATTCATATCCCGAAATCCCGAATTCGAAAAATATATCTCCGGATCCCGTAAGGATCAATTCCTAAATCCTCAGCCTAAAAATACCCGATCTCGACACCCCGGAATAGATCCTGCCTCCCTCTAATCTCTACCTTACTTTCATTTTTGCCAAATCACTATTTCCCTTTCAACAATAAATTTGCATGCCCCATATATGGGCATAATGTTTTCTAGTCTGTGCATCCGAGTGTTCGTTTGTTCGTTCGTTCGTTCGTTCGTTCGTCCGTCTGTCCCGTTTCAGGTTAAAGTTTTTGGTCGAGGTAGTTTTAGATGAAGTTGAGCATGTTTTACTTATTTTAATATATATATGCAAGTGGTATGACCCTTTAAATGGTAAACATTTCAAAGAAAACAGTAGACAGAATCAGGTACTTTCTTTACTAACATAGAAAGTCCCTGACAGAATACAGAGTCTCTATATATTAAATTTAAAGTAGTATAATCGTAGTTTACATGTAGATAAACGCAAAAAATAATTGTCCTCTATAAGGAGGTATAATAGTTGTGGCTCTTGCGATCTAAACACCATGATAATGAGAACGCTCTGATTGGCTTATTTATTTTTCATTTTTGTTATCTTTCATGTAATTGGTTGTATGTGTGAATATTTCAAACCGGAAGTCTTATCTATTACTAAAAGTTAGTCCGATGGCGGAATCATATCCGGACTCTTTTTTTGTCGTTTTTCTCCCAAAATAAGTGAATCTGAATAATCATAAGAATGGATGACAAATGCGACTATGCATGTTACCTATAGGACACAGAAGCATGATGATTGATTTCTTGTGGAAGGAAAAGAGAAGCGACACACAAAAAAAATACTCATTTAACAGTATAGATATACTGTGTATGTCAATTCAATATGATACTGTGAGTGTTCATGTTTATACGCATTTAATATATGAATTGGCTGATACAAAGTTTCGTATAATGTAAAAAACACAAATACCGAAATCCACAAAAATAATATAAACGGAAAGTCCCTAAATAGTATTCTGAACTAATGACAAAAGCAAACGCCCTTACACATCAAACGAATTGAAAACAATTATCATATTTTTATCATATGCTGATATCTTGCGAGCAAGTTTTAATACTTATTGAAGACATGGCAAAAAACTATCTTTTCTTATTAAACGTGTCTGTGGTACTTAGGTTATCTTTTTCTGTAAAAAAACACACATTCAAAACAGAATTATTTTAAAATATAAAAAAGAAGCTGTGGTATGAATGCAAATGAGACAACTCTCTACAGGAGACTAAAATGACACAGAAACAACAACTATAGGTCACCATACGGCCTTCAACAATGAGCAAAGCCCATACAGCATAGTTAGCTACAAAACACCCCCAAATTACAATGTAAAATAATTTCTGATATTATAGAATGTACATTTGTACGTTTACTTTTATCCAAATGTAGCGTATAGAGTATTTGATGAATTCAGAGCATACAGTATACGTTTTTCATTTCTCGCGTGATACACTACTCTGGATATATTTATTTTCGTGGGCATCAATTTTCATGGTTTGGGGAAAACTTGATTTTTCGTGGTTATTTGATTACGTGGTTTTGCGAAGCTCTGCATACAGAGCCTATAGTAAATTAGTAACTCGTTGAATATTTGAATTCGTGGTTCACCTGTTCCCATGAAACCAACGAATAATAATGAATCCACAGTATTTAGAAATCAGATCAATTTGCCCTTTTTTGAATAAAACACTTGACAACGAATCTTTTTCAATCTAATTGGAGTAATTTTACTTTTTCAAGTAGTGTAGGCAGATTCTGTTCCAAATAAATCACCCGTCGAATGCATCATTTAGGGGTTTAAATATGCAAGTTACTTTCTAACTTTACCTTTACAATTTACGATGAAAAAAAGTAAAAATCACAAAATTACTGAATTCCTAGGAAATTCAAAAACAGAAAGTACCTTATCAAATGGCAAAATCAAAAAGTCACACGTATCAAACGAAAGGACAACATCTGTCATATTCCTGACTTGGTACTGTCATTTTCTAAAGTAGAAAGTCATGAATATGCCAGAATAAACATGGTTTAAAAGCTAGCTTATCCTCTCACTTGTATGACAGTCCCATCACATTCCATTACTAGTATATTAACAACGATGTGTAAACAAATCACACAGTTATAATTGGTAAAAAAAGAATTAAAAAGGGAAACAGCAGTCAATATGTGTGTAACTCATTAATCACTTAAAAAACAAACAAGTATTTAAATACACAAACATATCTGTTTAAAAAACGAGGAAACGTTTAATATAACTAAACTATTTAAACTTTTTCTTAATATTCCGTTTAAAGGTGTCCATTCATATATATTTCAATAGCTTTAACAAATGTTCACCGACATATCGTTATTTTTCGAATGAAATATAATAAAAGAATAAATCGCCTGAAAAAATGAATTCCATTTTATAAACGCTACTAGGTCAACGATTGGTCTCTAGGGTCTATCCAAATATCATTGTAAGACAGATTTGAAGCTTGATTTAATATTTGAAGTAATTTATAATTGGTTCCCTTACTTATTGTAATATCCAATTATACAAAAACGTTAACGTAAAAAAAATTAGCTCATACAATCGATATGTTTGTCATTATTTATAGTGTATCTTTTAATTTCTATACTCTTCTCAAAAGTATTCACCTCTAAATTTAATGTAACAATAATGTATACAAAATTATCAATAGGACCTGCTACATTTTTCAATGCTTTTTTGTCCGTTTTAACATAAAATTCAGAAAGGAAATAGACACACACCCCCTTCCTCAGCGAAAAAATGGAAATAAAATAAGTACGGGATTGTTACTCTTCAGAACATAAACATATTTGAATTTGATAGTGTAAAAGAAAATGGTATATTTATATATATAAAAATCAGGGAATGCTTTTTATAGGTATTAGAGTCCGATTTTGGATACAGTGTGGATCAACAAGATTATATTTTTCTTGATAATCCGACAAATAAATGTGATACAATGTTTTAAAAATGTTAATAAAAGTTTTGAAATATTATATTTATCTCGAATAATGTCCATTTTTCGTAGCGTTAAATTAGCAATCCTTCCGATTAATTGCATCGATTGATTGATTGGCTGATTAACACAGGATTGCAAAAAGAAAAAAACATGCACAAATCAACAGTAACAATAGGTAGGTTCGGTAACAGATGCAGTACAGGATGAAGATCGGTGCAACTTTAACCGACATGAGAGTATTTAAGATAGAAACAGCGATCCTGTCTAGCACGAACAGACCATACCAACTTTAAACCCCTCAGAGTTGATGCAAGGGTTTTTAACAAGAAAGCGTTGAGCTCTATCTCGGGCATTGAATCAAGCATCCCCAATCTTACCGGACGATGCTGCGTAATTGAAGAGACAAACAGACGCTCCGCTTTATCAACTGTCTTACTGCCGGTCGACAGTAGACCAATAGGGACTTTTTTTCGAAAATTAATATATGCATTCTTTACGACGATTGGTTGGTATTCCAGTCTACATATAAAAGAAAAGATTGTGTATTCCGTAAACCTTTAATGACTATTTACATGGAAAGTAAGGAAATGTAATTTTGTTATTTAAACATTTTCTTTTGTGACAAAGGTTGGCAAGACTGTTTCCAGCAAAAAAAACAACATCAGATATATGCATAAAAAGAACAAATTACAACACAAAAAAAAACCAGTAGTGAAACCCTTTAAACAAAACTATGGGTTATCCCATGTTGTTAACATTAGGTCCATTGAAAAAATAACCTATTATTACGTTCTTTAAATCGATATATGTAATCAAATATTTTATAACTGTTCGTTGCGAAACACGTTACTTTGAGAAATTTGAAGGAGTTAAAAATCTTTATCAATATCATAAAAGGATGATTTATAAGTTTATTATATGTTTCGATTATTTATTTTAACATTAATAAATCTTGCTTTAATATTTATAAATCATATAGCTACTATAAAAAAAAATCTTTTCCAAAACAGATAAAGTAGATATCATAGCATCAGTAAATGATCGTCAACGTTTTTTTGTTTTTTTTCTTTTGTTAAGTTTTTTTTTTTTTTGGTTTTCTACAGTTTTATGACTCAATCATCATTTACAAAATTGATGTATTGGAAATGAGTATCATATCTGGTAATATAGAGGTAAAATATACAAGAAGGACACTCAAATTAATAAGTCGAAAACAAATTGACAACGCCAATTGTAAACAAAATACGACATTGAAAACTAAAGACTGAGCAAAATTGATATTTGTTTTATCAAATTAACAGAAAATAGTTTACAAAAGTCGATAAACATCATCAAATATTATGTAATAATACGATTAAAACAGCCCTAATACTACCAACACGGCATGTGTCATACTGGTGACGTTTCCTTGTCACGTTATCTAGATTGCTTTTCGGCCCAGTCCAATATTTTCAATACATACTGGCAATGAATCCTGAATTACATTTTTTTTGTACATGCACAATGTATGTTTACATGTTATTCAGGATTGTAAACTAATTGTCTGTTCTTCTGATTCATTGCCAGTCCGTATTGGAAATATTGGCACTGTATTCAAATCATTGCAAGTCCGTATTGGACATATTGGCCCTATATTCACATACTTGCCAGTCCATATTGAAAATATTGCATTCAGAACAAGTCTGTATTGAAAAGTTGGATTATTTAATAAAAGTGTTATGAACTACGAGTCTCGAGACCAATACAGCAAACCTTGAATCTATACCAGTGATAATATAAAAACAGACAGTTAATAACACTATAGCATTGCACGTGGGTTGTTTTCATTTTGGATGATGTAAATTCATGCATGTGATATTTTAATTAACAACATCAGTAGTAGGAAGAAGAACATATTCGCTCAAATGTTCCACAATTGTGTCTTTATTATACAAAGATAATTTATGGATAAACTTAAAACGTTGTAGAGAGCTCTTTCTTTGATGACATTTTTCTCTTTGGATGAGGAGATACAAAATGTAAGGCGGGTTATTAATTATATATAAACACATTCATGTAAGCTGAGAATGTAACATAATTCCAATTCAAAATACTGGATTACTAATATATGCATTATTTTCTCAAACAAATTCCAAATACCCGAGTCTTCCCATCGGTTTTCCATGTGTTAAAATTAAAATAAACAGTTTGAAAGATATAACAATAAAATATAATCTGCTCAAATATATTGATATTGAAAGGATTTCAACAAAGGAGAAGGTTCAGTAAGACCCCTTTTTGGCCCCAAAATATAGCAGTTTAACAAAGTTGTTCAAATGTAAACTATTAGTTATTTATTGGACAGTAGAATGCTTCTGTTACATAAATATCGGCTGTTTTTGAAAATACAATGCGTATATATCGGGAACTAGCACCATTAAGTCATGCTAAATTACTGAAATCTTCACAATCCTAGCATTTTAGTTAAATGTTAGACGGTTTCCGTGTAAAACGAAGATGGCCGCATTCGTGTTCATCCTTGATATTGAAATGCAAGTTGTATTTGATGATAATACGTAACATAGTGGGAGATATTATGGACATAATTGTGCAAATCGTGATACAAGCATGAAATTTGGTATAAATGACGACTTAATGATACTAAAAAAAAATCCGCTGCTGGCCATAAAAAAAAATCATTTTTTCAAGATGGCCACCACTCATTTTGAAAATAGCGTCATTACAAATTGACAATACTGCGTTTATCCTTTGTAAGGTGTGTTATACCTAAAATCTAATGTAAGTTTTGATAAAAAGTAAATAACAGATCATAAATGTCGACTAGACAATAACTAAATGATACAAAAGTTGACTTCCGGTTTTAAAATGCCGGCAAAAAAGTCAAAAATGCCAATTTTTATACTTTCAAGCAACATCACAAGGGATGTTACTGATTGTTTTCAGTTTTCTTTCATAGTTTGCTTAAAAAAACATTGTGTGTATCTAAAAATTATCAAACTGACAGTTGCATGTACACAAACCCGTACAAGGAAGGCCAGAACGGTAACTTTTACAATTACCAACACAGCTGGGTTTCTTGCACCCGCATTTCACAAGTTCCTGACACGACGATGAAACTGCAGGTAACGAAGTCCATTTTGGTTTCCAATTGTCGATGTCGTTTTCTTTCTTCCAACCCCAGTGTTCAGGACTTGGTACCTGTTAGATGCATACGTCCGTTTGGGCCCAAACATGTCCGCCTTGGAATGCTGCTCTTTATGTGTGTTCAAGAAGAGCACCTCTGGTAGGCGGAATAGCATCATAAGGCCGCTGCTTCCTCGCAAACAATTCAAACCGCGCCTCATTCACTGCAAATGTTGCTGTTGATCGGTCATACATAATGCAAACAAATGCCTCTATGAGGTCCATGTCTGTGTCCTCAATAGAGTTTGGTCTCATACTCAAGCGGGCGAAAACGTCTGTTACATCCGGAAATACTTCCCATGTCTGCCAAGCTGATTTCTTCCCTTTCCCACGAAATGCTGACACAGTGTCACACCCACTAAATGCATGAAAGAAAGGAAGAGCAGCTACGCGAGGACCTAACGAATTCGATAATTCATGCACTGGAAGCCATCGAAAGTCTTTACTTCTTCCAAAACCGATCCACAATTTTTCAACACCTAATCTTTCAAATGTTGCAACTCCTAACACTACTACATCCGTGTCAGTACTACTTATTATCACTTTTTTACAACCATTTGCAGCAGCATGCTTAACATGGACAAACAGTCGCGTATCGGCTTCTTCGTGGTTACAAGGAGATATCTGGGAGATATTTGTATTGCTATTACAAAGCACATTTTCACCTTGCGTCACATAAACAATTTTTCTATCAGTCTCTAAACGAGCGATTCTGTCGGCCAGAAAATGGAACAATTCAGTTTTATTGTCATCCTCACGGAGAAAACTACTCCAAACCCTTGGCGTTCGACCTGAACCTACAACTTTCCGTCTTGCACCAGCACCTCGCTTTCTTCTCGTTCCAGCCTTCAAACTATTCTTTAAGTAAACGTCAAAAACAATGTCTACTCTTGAATAATCATCTGTGCATGATTTTATGTAAGGCAGTATGACATCATATGCATAGTCATCAAATGTTTTTGCCCCACGTGGTGGTCTGGAATTAACCATTGCTGCCCCATCAACAATGAATGCGTCTGAGTGTGGATCAGTTGAAGGCAAATCGCAGAAGGATTCAAGTACGTCCATTAGCTGCGATTTATTTCCACTGTTGAAAGTGCCATCCTGAGACAAAGACGGTGGAGCAGTTTGGTTTTCATGACTAAAGAAATCTTATAAGTCACACTGTCTACTTTGACACGAAATGAAAAGTCGAGAAAAGAGATCGCAATCACTTTTAAGGTTCTTAAGTTTTGTTTTTGATGAAGACGTTTCAGGTTTTGTTTTACGGCTGAATAACGGGAAATTGTTCTTTTTTATCGGGTCATAAAATGCAGATTCTCCTTCGTTTTGAATTTTTTGTAATAGATCTTCGTATTGTTTCGATCCAATATCTTTCAGTCTACATATATTACCAGCCTCCGATTCAAAAATTTCCTTAGAGTCAATTTTGTATAAATCTGATGACTCCTCTAAAAAAGGATTTCCAAACTCAGTCATCACTTTAGAAAGCCGTTGAACTCTTTCGAAGAAATCCCTTTGGGTCTTAGCAGAGTCTTCATGGTGCCGTTCGTCTGTTGTTGTATGACTCAAACCACTAGATATTTCAAATTCTTCTACCAATCTACTGACTTCTGGTCCAGTTACCATCCATCGCCTCAAAGCTGAGGGATCCTCAGTTAAACCTATGGCACCACCATCGCCCTTCACAATTGCATTGTTCTGTTCATGTGCATGATCAATTGCGATATTAGAAAACAACTTGTTGGTCTTACGAACCGTGAAATTACCATTGGCAAATTCCATCGCCACCTGTGGGTGACGTTCATGAAGGGAAGCCATATCGAGGAGATGGATCGGTAACCATCGAGCATAATTTACACGATCTAGTCCAAAACAATACGGTATCATGCTTGATAAGGACTCTTTGTAAAGTAAAAAATCAGACTCACGAAATGATCGTACTACAGATAACACAAGAAGTTCTAAATTCATAATGGAACGCCAGAAATTAAACTGGGGTCTAGTTGACTCTCTTTCTGTGCACCAATCCATCAAATTATCGAACGTCACAGAGTCATCAGCTATATTGTCTGCGTTTATGCTTTCATAAGCCGACATTAGCAATTAAAACAAAACACAGGCAGTTATTTGATGTGCGTGTCTAGTCCTGGGTACATTTGAACATACAAGGAAGGAATCTGCCGTGCCAGATGTTGCAATATCGGCTTCTGTGAGGGCACTAGTCCATCCGCTATCACGCAAAATGTCACCAAGAATTTTAAAACAAGCCATTTCAATATGCAATCCCCCAAACATGACGACAAACTTATCTTCTCCATACAAATTTGGCCATTCCCACTGAATTTGCTTTGCCAAAACAAAAAGTGGTTGATCTGCAGTTATAATTGGTGTTTGTCCTGGATTTAGAAAGACAACCACTTCTTTCACTTTATCCATCGAATGCTTTATCATTGCAACTGAATGGGCTTGTTCTTCAAACAGTGGCATCAAAGATGTTAAACTAACTTGTACAGAAGGGCCTCGTTTTTTGGAAGAATGATATGACGACCAAGATATGTGTTCGAATCCCAAATCCTCATCTGTTAGATGAACCTCGTTTAGCCATTCAAATTCACACTGGAGGCTTTGTTTAGGATAATCATGATCTGTTAACTTGAGTATGGTATCGGGGCTATTTGGAGGTTTAGGTTTAGTCGTTAAGTAGGCAGGTCTAACATTTGCGTATGTATCTGGAAGTGAAGATACTTGTCTTGAATTTGATCTATTCCCAAGTATTAAGTCTCCACGTTCAATCCCACTTATGTCATCTGACGGGTGCTGAAAAATAGAAATTCCTGTCCCATGAAATGACGTTTTGCCAGTTGTTGAACTAGGGTTGTGATCAATATTGTCAACAGCAGCTGTAGTGAAAAGCCCTTTTTTCAAAACAGGAGGACATACTAAACCTTCGGACAAAAATCGTTCAACTACAGCATCTCCCAATTGTGTTGATATTTCTAATACCCGGTGATATGAAATACATAACCCATATTGAAATAAAATATCGATCAAGTGACGCTTCCTAGTCCTTGCAAAAATTAAAAGTCCAATATAGATACAAAAAGGAGGTTCACGATCTACTGCATGCCGTTGTTGTTCTGATATTTTTGGTGTTTTTGCATGATAATTGTACATAAGCAACTGAGCAATTGCTAGATCAGACTTGCATACACTGTTCTCTAATTGAGATTGAATATCAGGGCCATGTTCAATCATGCACACTAGTTCTAGCAGAGATGTTGGAACGCTTGATTTGGGTATCTTCGGCAGAAAATGAACCAGAAAATTTTGTTTTATGTTCCTTAATTTGTGCCCTAATAATTTCTGCAGTTTTTCCAATATGTATGGTGTCGTCGTAATTACATGCTAATGCTATTGCCGGACCAACATCTTTTTCAAAAACCAATAACACCTCCCTGCCTTTCGTATATGCTTGAAGATCTGGTATCTTTGCAAGAAGCATTTCTTTCAGTCGTGTCCTGTGTATTGGAATTGTACCCTCATTTAATTGCTGAACTCTTTTTTCATACATATTTGAAAGGTCTGCCAGTCTAAATGCATTGGCCCCATCACTATTTCTTTGAGTTTCAAATACGTAATTAACCAACTCAGCCAAGGCTACATCTTCTGCTTCTTTTTCCGCATCGGTATCAATCTGTGCCTGTTCCTCTGTCCTTTTCTTCACGACTCTTTCTTTATTATATAGAGCTGCAAGACAAGCGGGTGGTATTTCAAGTCTTGGGCTATGACATCCCCAGTTCTTAGTTTGGCCAATAACTACTTGTCTTGGAGAGTTTCAGCACAACTTTTCAATCTATCATTCTGCTTCATTGTCATTGCTTCCCTGAGTGACGAAGGTGGAGCCTCTTTGTCACACAAAAAACACTTAACAATATCTTGTTTCAATTTTGTATCTAAATGATCAATTGGCCGACGAATGAACTTGGGAGAACAACAAGGTTCACCTTTGATTGATATTGCCGACTCGTATCGTTGTTCGACACGTTTCAATTTGGTGTTGTTAAATTTTATTCGACAACTTGGATGGTATTTTGCCTCATTTGTTGTTAAAGTGTTTTCATAACCAGAACCATTGTTAAACCTTCTAACGTCTATTGGTATAGGTAAGCTATTCATTTCGTGAAACTTAGGAATGTTGATAGCCAACATTTTATACCCATCGGCAGTTAATTTTAATGTTTCAACTGTGTCTTCTTGACATAAACAACACTTTGTCCAGTCAGTTTCCCAACTGCCTGTTGAGACTGATGACAGACGAATTCTTTTCGCCATAATGATTGTGAAAATAAAACCAAATCAAATATTTACTCTTATAGCATTAATAATATCAACAATAATTGCAATACAGATATAAAAAACCTTTTCTAAATTTCACTCAAATGATAACAGGTCGAGGCATTTATCCGACTACATCGATGCACAAAAGTGAATTCACAGGTAACTTTTAATAATTTTCAAGAAAAAGAATAAAGTTCAAGATTAGGTTCGTAATAATGATATCCGATGCATTTAATAACAATTTAAGTTACAATACTATTATAATAGAATAGAAAATAAAATAGTAACAACTAAAAACGATAAAACAGTTGACAATATCCGATCAATATTACAAATAAAACATTAAAACCGAATTCATGAATGTGAGATAACTAAATACCGTGCCACGTCTTATAGCAATGCGATTTTATATTCAGCAAAACCAGCCACAATAGGGAATAAGTGAGGAGATCTGACGACGTAATAGTAAATAACAATCATTATTATACGTGGCAAAAATATCATTAGTAAGTATAGACAAATTCATTAACGAAATAGTAAATGTTTTTGAATTTTATAACTATTTTTTGAGCATGCGCAAACCCAACACAAGTCAAATATTCATGAATATAATATATCTCTCATGTAAGGAAGGAAAACACCGAACCTCATTGGTTTTTTACCAAAAGAATGACAAAAAAAGACAGTTTTCCAGAAATATAGATATTTTCGAAATTTAAACTACAGCCATTTTGAAAAAGGCCGTGGCCATCTTGAAAAAATGAATTTTTTTTATGGCCAGCAGCGGATTTTTTTTTAATATCATTTGGTCGACCTTCATACCAAATTTCATGCTTGTATCATCATTTGCACAATTCCCTCGATTTTGCTTGCTAATATCTTCCACTAAACATAAGTAAAGGTTAAAATCTTTCACAAAAACTAATTGAATGAAATAAAATAGACTTTTAAGTGTTTAAAAAGTGGTCAAAACTTTTCGTCAGATGAACCTGAAATTTGAGGCCAAAATCAGTCCTTACCGGACCTACTCCTTTAAATACGATAGTATATGTTATCTTTTGTTAGTTACATACGCACGTCACTGTTTTTGATATTCTGTATCGTTTGCCGTTGATGGAACATGTTCGTTGTTGTTCTGCGGTTTGCTATTGTGTCGACTATTATATTATATGTTTGTGCGTTCCCTGTAATGAATGGTCTTGAGTGGGTTCGTAATGTATTTCTGTCACGAAGCGTTTTCGTGATATTGTTTAACATGGTCGTAAAGCAGAAGGCTCGGCATGCAATTAAATCAGGTTAAACCCACCATGTTGTCTTAAAATGCATCACCTGTCGTTAAGTCAGGAATCTGAGGTACAGTAGTTGTCGTCTGTTTATGTAGTTCTCTCGTTTTTACATAGATTAGACCGTTGGTTTTCCTGTTTTTATGGTTTTACACTAGTAATTATTGGAGCCCGTTATAGCTTGCTGTTCGGTGTGAGTCAAGGTTCCATGTTCAATGCCGTACCTTGATTTATAAATTGTTATTTGTATTGAGAGTTGTCTCATTGGCACTCATACCACATCTTCTTATATCTATTGTACCAAGTCAAGAACTTGGCCGTTTTTATCAAATAGTTCGTTTCTATGTATGTTTGAGTTTGTTTTAGTTGCACGTCAGTGTGTCTGTTATGTTCGTATTTTTTTTTCTCTTATATATATTATAGTTGATGTGACTCCCTCGACTTTTGTTTGTAACCCGGATATCGTTTTTCTCAATCGACTCATGACTTGTGAACACCTATATTGTTGCCTTTATTTATTTTTTTTATAATGAATTTTCTTTATTGTAACAAATAGATTAGCACAACATGTATGAACAAAGGTATACAGAATGACATTTTCACACAAAGGAAGTATTAAAAAATAAAACAACAATTGAATATGTATGATGGTGCAATAATAGGTTGAAAATGAATAAATATCTTATAACATTGAAATCTTATGTGTTCTTGCAATATACATAAGTGGTGTTTCAATCAAATTTTAACATTTATTATTTATTCTATGATAGGGGCCCAGGGACTCCAGTATTTGTTATATTCCTCTACAGAGAGGTTTTTAAATGAAATGTATTTTTCTAAGTTCAAGTGTTCCTTTAAATAGTTTTTTAAAGCATTTAGATTTGGCAAAACTTCTTGTAGTTTTGTTCTGTAAATGTAGTATTTTGAAAGTAGAATAATCTTATTTTTAACAAAATTCAATTTAACATTTTCGTAGATACCAAACAAAATGATCATAATATTCAAAGGCAGTTCAATATTTGTCATTTCAAAAATCCAGATGTTAAGTGCATGCCAGAGACTGGCAACCATCGGACAGCTCCAAAATAAATGTTCTATGGTCTCTGGTCCTTCTTTACAAAATGTACATATGTTGTTGCTATTTATTTTCATCTTGTAAAGTATTGAATTATTTCCCAAAATTCTATGGATAGTTCTATATTGGAACCAGCAAAGCTTAGTGCTTTTACTATATTTTGTACACGAAGTGTGTATTTTTTTCCAGTTAACACCAGTCATATTAAGATGGTTCTCCCATTTTCCTTTGCAGCAAATGTAACATATTTTTCATTCAATACTTTGTACATTTCCCTTGAACCTTTTTTTGATTAAAAAAAGATACTTATGTTAAAAGGTAGTATTGCATGAATTTTTTTCTCCGGTACTTCAATATTAATCGTGTTTAACCACTCTTTAAGCGAGTGCGCTATTCCATAATTATGTAAAATATTTGGCCTAAATTGATATAATTGTTGGAAATTTTGAAATGACATAACTTTGCCCTGGTCATTTAACAAATCTTGTACTGTCCAAATTCCCGCATTTGCCCAGTTTTTATAGTAGACTCTTGAACCACCAATTTTAAAGTTTTCTACCTCCCATAAAGAATACGATAGAATTTCATCAATACATCTTGGTTTTCTAATTTGATTAAGGGTTTTCCAAGCATCAAAAACCTCTTGCCAAAATGTATTTGTTGACCTTTTAATAGGCCCAATATAATTTATTTCAATAAAATGTATTTGCTCCACAATAGAGACTAATCTCACCCACTTTGAGTTCGAATTATACAGACGTCTTACCCATGTAAGTTTTAGTCCCTGTATAAATGCTTTTAAATTTAGCATTTTTAAACCACCCTTATAATAATCTTGACATAAAAGATCTCGCTTGACCTTATCTGGTTTATTATCCCAGATAAAAGCATACATTTTATTTGTTAAATTACGTAACATATTTTCATCTGGACTAGGGATAGATAGAAACAGATGATTTAATTTAGCTATGACCAAAGTTTTTAAAATGGTAATCTTTCCAAAGGGGGTGAGATACTGTTTTGACCATTTTTTCAAAGTGTTATCTATATTATCTTAAACTGGCCTATAATTTAAATTAATCATTCTATCTAGGTCGACTGAAAACGTAATTCCAAGCAACTTAAATGTACTGGAGCCCCATTTCAATCCCCACTTTACACAAATTTGATCCTGGCTATGTTTTTTGCTACCTATCCAAATAACACTTGTTTTTTTCTATATTAATCTTAAGTCCCGAGATTTCAGCATACAATAGGAGTACACGAAGAGATGCATCGAGCGATTCTGGCGAGCCATCTAATATCAATGATGTATCATCCGCATATTGAGAAAGTACAAATTCTGTATCATCTATAGTAATACCCTTTATCTCCCTACTATTTATTACCAAAATGCCTAATATTTCTGCACATAGCAAGAAAATATAAGGGGATAAAGGATCTCCCTGTCTACAGCCTCTCTCTATAGTGAAGAATTCTGACAGACAACAGTTTTGTGTCACCGAAGCTGTTATATTGTTATAGAAGGGTTTAACCCAGGATATAACGGATTCACCAAAATTAAAATATCTTAATGTATCATAAAGAAATGACCACGATATGGAATCGAATGCCTTCTCAAAATCAATCAGCAAGAGAATTCCGGGAATATTATTTTCTTCAGTAAAATGTAAAATATCATATATTAAACGACAATTTTCGCCTATATATCTACCTGGAACAAAACCAGTTTGATCCGAACTTATTAATTTTGACAAAACAGATTTTATTCTCTCTGCTATACAGCTTGATGCCAATTTATATGTAGAATTTAGTAGAGTAATAGGTCTCCAATTTTTAAGAAATTGTTTTGGTTTACCATCTTTTGGAATACATGTAATCACTCCTTGCCTCTGGGTGACAGACATTTGGCCCTTTCCATATCCAAAATTTATAGATCTAAGGACAAATTTACCAATATCAATCCAAAAAAATTTGAAAAATTCTGCAGTGAAACCATCAGACCCCGGACTCTTGTTATTTTTCATCCTCTTTAATGCTGCAGTTAATTCAGAAAACATAATATTTCCCTCCAATAACTGCTTTTCATCCTCGCTAAGCTTCGGTATCTCGTCATAACAAAAGTCCTGTGTTAAATCAACCTTTTTCAAACAATCTTGTTTTCTATAAAGTTTTTCATAAAACACCTTTGTCTGATTTAAGATTTCTTTTTGTTCTTCCACTATATTACCATTTTCTAAAGTAAGTTTTTGAATAGTCTTATTTATATAATTTCTAGACTCTCGATTTAAAAAAAAAATTGGTAGGTTTTTCTCCTTCTTCAATCCACTGACTTCTTGACCTAACATATTGTCCCTGAACCTTCTTTTGTCTATACATTTTAAGTTCTGCTTTTTTCTGATCAATCTCTTCCAGATTTTCTACTGTTAGAGCATTTTCTTCTAATTGTTTTAATTTTAAAATAATTTAATTTTCAATTTTTATACCCGCCTTTTTTTCATAAGAGGCATATGAAATAGTTTTACCGCGTATTTCTGTGAGTAAAGTTTCGAAAAATAACTGGTCATCAACAGTAAATTCAATTTCAGAGTAAATTTTCATCTCTATATATCTTGACAGCATATTGTTCTTTTACTATACTTATGAGTTTTTTTATCTCTTTAACATAGTCAGTATCATGAAGAAGGGAATTATTAAACTTCCAAAGGCCTCTGCCTTTTATAAAGTCATTAAATTCATTAATCTTGGAAGAAAAGACCACAGGTGAATGATCAGTTGCCTTTATTCATGAGCTCTTATGAACAGATTGAGTAACTTGAGTATTGAGTAATGACATTTTGGGTGTTGCTTATCAATAAACTTGACGGAACTATGCATTAAACCGGACGACATAACATGTATACGCGTACGGTGTTTATAATGAAAATTTAAATAGGAAGTGTTTTTAGTCCAATGATTGTTTCGTTATAAATAAACTCATCATAGATACCAGGATCAACATTTTATATTAACGTCAGACGCGCGTTTCGTCTACAAAAGACTCATCAGCGACGCTCGAATCAAAAAATGTTAAAAGATCATAATACGTACGAAGTTGAAGACTATTGAAGGCCAAACATTTTTGTAAAAGGTAATCTATTCCTGAGGTAGAAAAGCCATAATATTTCAAAAATTCTAAATTGTGAACAGTTAATTGATAATTATGATCATATCACTGATAACCAAGGTCAACACAGAAGTGCTAACTACCGGGCTAGTGATACCCTCGGGGAAATAAATCTCCACCAGCAGTGGCATCGACCCAGTGGTGTAAATAAACCATAGATACCAGGATAAACATCTTAAATGTGAAAAGGTCAAATAAAGTACGAAATTTACTGTTATTTATCCACGTTGTCTGTAATTAAAAGTATATTATCCACTATTGCAACGATTCTATCAAATGTTGACTCTCGTTGTCATTTATTAAAGTAAAGACACGACTTGACCACCACGTTCTTAATGAACGAGACTTTTAATCTAGTTAAACACATGATTCTAATTGAGTGACGTCACACAGTCAATGACATAACACTCGCGGCATTGAGTGTTATGTTCTCTAACTGTAGGTAACCATACGTCTTATATTTGACTATCGAAAAGGTAGTACCATAAACAATGCTTAAACCGGTCATAAGTATGTGAAATATTTAGTTTCTCTTATAGTCGTTTGAAAACGTCTTATATATGACTAACGAAAAGTAGTATCTTATAACCAGAATATAATATGTTAAATTTCTAAATTTTCACAAAAAAAGATTGAATGATGAATAATAACCGCTTTTTTCGCGTTCAACTTTTGACCTGTTGGGCCTGAATTGGTCTACTTCATGCCCCTGTATATCATGCGGCTTCGGTTCAGGGAATACTTGGGAACTTCATGGTCTTAACATTCCCATTTTGATTGATATGAACGATCTAGAAAGTTCTTGGTGGGTTTCGTATTGCTAAGTCTTTATTTTCCTATGTTGTGTCTTGTGTACCCTCATGTGTCTGTTTGTTTTTTTTCTTTTTTAACCATGGCGTTGTCAGTTAATTTTTTATCTATGAGTTTGAATGTTCCTCTAGTATCATTGGCTCCTCTTTAATGATATTCAACTGTACATATGTGGTCTTTTATTTAGGATTTGTCAAATTGTTTTACTTTTAGATACACCCTTAAGATGGAGTTACAAATCCAAGGCTTAATCAATGAACAATTTAATAAGATAGGAAAGGAAATTTCACATTTGCTAGTTTATTTCTCATATTTTAGCACCATCCATAGTAATTATGTAAAAATTGTAATTACCTTGCTGTTATAACAGTCCCGTCTTACAATTTCTTCCAAATACCCCAGAAGTGTTTACACAGTAGTGCCTATTTAACACTATTTCGATTTACTTTATACATATACAGTGTCCTGAATATGGAAAATACTGCACTTCTTTTAAACTGTTTTTACATGTTTACTCACGTTAGATATGTTTACTCTGCACTTAATATTAAAATGTCGTAATAAATATGGTTATACCTTCTATATTCATTAGGTATTTTAAATTTGTCTTAGTCTTCATGTCATTTTCATCGTATGTATTTTAAAACACAAAATAATTCGTATTGATTTGTAAGGAAATACTATTTGCAAATAAGAATTTGACTGTAGAATATGTGTATCATTTTAATTTATTATACGATTATATGCTCTTGAAAAATATATGTATTCATGATATTCGTAACCATTGATATTTACAATACAGTATTATACCATTTAAAATTGCATTTGTTAATTTTATGAGAGTCGCTAACATTTCCACTATATTGACAAAAATGCGAGAACAAAAGAAAATGACATAATAGGTAAGCATGCAAAAAAAAAAGAGATACATCAATAAACATTGTGTAAAAGAAGTATACAAGCACAAATGATTCATCCACGAAGTACAGTCTTAAAAAAAAAACAAATAGCAAATAGTTCAACTTCTTACACATTATCACTAACTTGTTTACTTGCTTTATTTTTTCTACATTTATCCGTTCGTAAAAATCGGAAAAACCTTACATGGAGATCACAATACATGTGAATGGAATTGGAGAATGTGTCAAAGCCACAACAACCCGACCATAGAGCAGACAACAGCCGAATGCCACGAATGGGTCTTCAATGTAGCGAGAAGCATTTTTTTCATTTAATTTATTTCATTCATCATCAGAATTCCGTTATATATGTCTTATATTTTCTTTTTTTTTGCATTTCACATAATGATATATACGAGAGAAGGACGACATAGACCAGAGGGAAAGTCAAACTAATAGATTGACAATAAACTAACAACGACATTGCTAAATCTGAAAAAAGACAGACAGATAAATAATAGTACAGAAGACACAACATAGAAAACTAAAGACTAAGCAACACGAATCCCACTAAAATCTGGGGATGATCGCAGGTGCCCCTGAAGAGTAAGAAGATCCTGCTCCACACGTGGCACCGTCGTGTTGCTTATGTCATTACAAATCCGATTTGCTTATCTTACTACAAGTCGAATTGCGTATGTTATTACAAATCCGAATTGCTTATGTTATTTCTAAAACAAATTATCAACGATCTATCTGAACAACCAACATGTCTCAACAGTAAACCATGTAATAACAATATCCTTTCCCTTTCATGAATGTGACCTACCGAATTAGACTACTTACCGGATTTGTAATAACATAAGCAACACGACGGGTGCCACATGTGTGGAATGATCTGCTTACCCTTTCGGAGCACCTGAGAACACCCTTTTTGTTTGGTGGCGTTCTTTTTGCTTAGTATTTAGTTTTCTATGTTGTGTCTTCTGTACTATAATTTGTGTGTTTGTCTTTTTATTTTTAGCCCTGGTGTGTTCAGTTTATTTTCTATCCCAGCGTTGTGTTCAATATAAACTAGGAAATATAAGTTGTTTTGTTCACGCATCGTTGTCAATATAATGGAATTTCATGCAACTGTGATACATTCGAGAAATTTAACTAGCTACAAAACCAGGTTCAATCCACCATTTTCGACATAAGAAAATAATCCAAGTCAGGAATACGACAGTTGTAATATATTCGTTAGGTGTATTTCATCTTTTGATTTTGACATTTGATTAAGGACATTCCGTTTTGAATTTTCCTCGGAGTTCAGTATTTGTTGTAATTTTACTTTTTTCTTACAGATTATTTCTAGTAAATAGTTATCAAAGGTACCAGGATTATAATTCAGTACGCCAGACGCGCGTTTCGTTTACATAAGACTCATCAGAGACGCTCATATCAAAATATTTATAAAGCCAAACAAGTACAAAGTTGAAGAGCATTGAGGATCAAAAATTCCAAAAAGTTATGCCAAATACGGCTATGCCTGGGATAAGAAAATCCTTAGTTTTTCGAAAAATTCAAAGTTTTGTAAACAGGAAATTTATAAAAATTACCACATTATTGATATTCATGTCAACACCGAAGTGTTGACTACTTGGCTGGTGATACCCTCGGGGACGAAACGTCCACCAGCAGTGGCATCGACCCAGTGGTGTAAATAGTTATCAAAGGTACCACGATAATAATTTAGTACGTCAGACGCGCGTTTCGTCTACATAAGACTCATCAGTGACGCTCATATCAAAATATAATCAGAATACTTGTTGATCACTAGGAGACAACGGTGAGAAAATGAAAAGAAAACCATTAAATTTAGTTTTTTCGAGAAACGCGATTAAGGTGCAATAACGTGGAGATACGAAAATCTCATTTCAGTCTCATACTCATTTTGTGATCTAAAGCAGTAGATTCAGTCAGACCCCTTTTTGGCCCCATAATTAAGCAGTTTTGCATAATTGTGAAAATGTAATATTTTGGTTATTTTTTGGAAAGTAGAATGCTTCTGCTACATATATATGTGCTGTTTTTTTACAATACAATGCACAGATATCGTGTACTAGCATCATAAAGTCATGCCCATGCTAAATTACTGAAATCTTCACAATTATAGCATTTTAGTTATATTTAAGACGGTTTCCGTCTTACATGAAAGTGGCCGCATTCGTGTTCATTCATAATATTGAAATGTAAGTTGTATTTGATGATAATACATAACATATATAAAGGTTGAGGATGAACACGGATGCGGCCACTTTCATTTTTGACGAAAACCATCTGAAAAGTGACGTTTTTTGGCATATTTGATAGATTTTTCATATTTAAGCTTCAATCGGAGCGTTTTTAATGACTGAATCAGTTAAAATCTTTAGCATAAACTAATCGAATCAATCAAAATAGACACTTAAGTGTTTAAAACGTGTCCTTAATATCTCGTTAGATGAAACTGACATTTGGGGCCAAAACCGGCCCTTACCGGACCTACTCATTTGTTGTTGTTTTTTTCAATACCTATGCATATATCATCGATAAACACATTTCAGTGTATTAACTTTCGCTGTCAACTTTCATATATCATAAATTCTTTATCAATATCATCTGCAACTTTCGCGCATTATTGTATCATTCTATACGTTTTATTGGATAATATCGTATCGCCTAGACACACTGTTTGCATCATTGCAACAGGACCATTGTATAATATACTTTCATTATACATGTTATATATGCATGAATGCATTCGTCTTCTAAAGAAAAAAACACTATATCTGATTTTTTTCTATAAAATTATTCTACAATTAACGCAATCGATCTTGATGAAAATGAATAATAGGATTGAAACACTAATGAAATTGAATGTAAAGAGGTTCAATATCATCTAGTTATTTATCATCAATATTTAGATTTTTTTTAACTATAACACTGGTTTGTTCATTCACAAAATAGATAGGAACTTCAGCTTACTTTACATGTTTTTATTTTAACTGCAATCAAACTCCCAAATAATGGTGAGGTTGCTACGCTAAACTGTCAAAGTCAACGTAGCGTAGCGCAAACTCCGAAACAATGATGATGTTGTTATACTAAACTATTAAAGTCAACGTAGTGCAAGCTCCTAAACAATGGTGAAATTGCTATGTTAAACTGGTAAAGTCAACGTAGCGTAGTACAAACTCCTAAACAATAACGAGGTTTATTATGTTAAACTAGTAAAGGCAACGTAGTGAAGTACACACTCCTAAACAAGGGCGACGTTTGTTATTCTAAACTATAAAAGTCAACGAAGCGTAATGCAAACTCCGAAACAATGTTGAAGTTTTTACGTTAAACTATTAAATTCAACGTAGCGTAGCGAGGAGTACGTTTCTACTGTTCGTTGTCTTGAATACAATAAGTTTTACTTTTGTTATCCATTGAGGTTGAAGGGAAGTAGACAATTATTACTCTGGAGACCAATAAAGAAATAATGTTTCATACATTTTAAATGTAATTACAGCTGGCGTGTTTAAAAGCAAATTCATTTGAAAAAAGGCAGTAGAAATATCAATTGTAGTTATCCACTGTTGAGTAGCGTGGAATACAATAAGTCGTTCCTTTGTAATTTATTGATGTTGAAGGGACGTAGACAAGTATTACTCCAGAGACCAATAAACAAGCCATGTGTCATAAATCTTTAATAATTCCGTCTATCGCGTTTAAAATCAAATGCATTTGACAAAAACAAGCAGATTAATTAATTACAGTTATCAAATTGTTAAAAATATAAAAAGTTTAACTACACTAAACAATGGTGACATTGCTACGCTAAATTCAACGTAGCGTAGCGAGGTTGACGTTTCCATTGAAGGGACGTAAATAAGTATTACTCCCGAGACCAATAAAGAAACAATGTTTCATATAACTTTCTGAATTTACAGCTATCCTGTTTAAAAGCAAATGCATTTCACAGTTATCAAATGGATTCAAATATAAACGCTGTTTAGTATTTACTTTTAACGATTTTAAGTTTATATACAGTTTTTCGTTGTTTTAGAAATGCAAGTATATGTTATTGCTTTGATATATAGCTTTTTTTTCAAAATTTTCAAAATGCAGAAATGTTTGCTGGTAATTTCCAAACGAGACAGGAATTGTTCATAGTAGAGAAGAATAAGAAAATTCGGTCAGTGGCTCTCACATCTCTGGGGAAAATGTCTCAAACTCAATATGCGGCATTATGTGTGAAGTTTGGAGAGAGATGTTGTGAAATAACGTATATAACCTCTTCTCGAGAGTGTAAACTAGATCAGTCCGGATGCTGTCATTCGGATTTTGACTATATATCTGGTACAAACCTCATACAAAGAGATCGTACCCATGTCGGTGAGTAAAACCTGTTCTTTTTAATCCTTCTAGGTATAGTGAATTTTTGGTGCACATATAAGTATAGAATCTTCGGAGTTTTTTTTCCTTTGAACGTTCCTGAACAATTTTTGAAAATAATTTCGGACGCATTCAATTATTTAACCTCTTGTTTTTAAGTTTTACGGCACTGAATCTATACGTATGCTGCTGGACCAATAGCTCAGTAATGAATTAAAACAAACTGTTAAAATTTGTTTGTTTATAAGTTTTGAAATCATAAACAAACTATGGTGTAACACCCTCAGTCAAAGTTGACCTTAGATGGATCTAACTATTTTTAATGTATTTTATTGTCATTAAGATCTTCAATCTTTCGGTTCTCATACAACCTGGGCCCTAGAAAATTTGACTTTAGGCGTTTTTGATGAAGGTAAATCAATATAAGAGCTTCGGACGTATGAAATTGCTAAATGTGTGGTTATCAATTTGTACATTTATAAATGTCTTTTTTTAGTATAACCTCTGCAAGAGGATCAGCAATTGTTTCCATTGTCACCATTTGTGACGATACTTTTTTTATTGCTATTTTGTGCATTTTTCCTTTGATCTTTTATTGTGATAATTTGTAATATCATTCTACTCGCTTGAGATGAACATTATCGCTAGAAACCAAGGCGCCACGCGGCGTTGCTAACGAAATTGACAACGTCGTTATAGGTAAAATAGCGATAAACAGATTATCATTGGTCATCTCAACTCGATTGCTTTTCGTGACCGGCTCAAGCGAGAAAATCAATCTCGTTGAGATAACCAACGATAATCTATTAATAATATTAATGTTTAACTCATATAAAAATTTCAAATCGTTATTAGAAATAGTAAACAATTATTACGCAAATTGTTTTTATTTTATTCTTTTCTGTGTTTCCTATTAACAATTATAGATTTGTATTGACTGTGTTTACCAAATTATTGATCTGTAGCTCAAGAACTGAAAAAAAAACATGTCATGCGCACTCAAAGTGTTGGCAATATTTGTTTCCCGAATTTTTCCACTTTTGGTACATTTCCGAATCAAATGTGAACAGTTTTTCTTCTCACTAGTGAAAAAATGATAAATTGAAGTTTAATTATGACTTCTTGGTTTCTATTAAATTTCATATTGTGACATCTTGAAAAAATGTGATCATGCCTGGCAACGTCACATTTATACTTCTGTAATTCTCTGAAAGAGAAGGATAAAAATCAAATTAGAAACAGATTCCACCACTATAAATCTAATATTACTATATATTTATATATCTATACACTCTCAGCAATATGGATTTTTTTTTATTTATTTAAAACGCTCGGCATGCCTCAAGCGTTGACTATTAAAATTATTAAAAATGGAGTTAAGAAATAACATTACACATTTGTTGTAGTGATATATCAATATCTTTAATGCATCTCTCAACGGTAATGAAATGTGAAAAATAAAATCTCAAAAAATACTGAGCTCCGAGAAAATCAAAATGGAGAGTCCTCAATCAAATGGCAAAATCAAAATCACAAACAGTGATCCTAAATATAGATAAGGAGATGATTGTCAATGAAATGAAAACCAGTATTCACCAAAGACCAAAAGCAATGATATTAAGCTACAGGTCAAATGATTGCTTTCATAAATAAGCACAGCTAGAACAGCGTAGTAACCTTTAAATATGTATATTGGGCACCAGATGTCAACATATAAAACAATTTAACGGATAAAGTATGATTTACGTTCATGAAAATAACGACACTGAATGAAAATATGCCTTATTCCTTTTTAGTTTATTATTGTGTGGTTCATTGTTTCGACACCATGTCCTTCACCTCTTATTCTAAATTTCAATATATTGATATAAATAATCAACTGAAAGAAATTAAAGTTGAAAAGTTTACGTAATATACTTAAGAGATATTTCAAACGTTGAACATAAATCATAAATATGCAATAGTTTTACCTGCAGTACATTATTGAAGAAAAACAGTTTGATGCCATATATATCTTTCGGTCTACATTGTATCGTTTACATTTTGCCTGAATGCACGAAAGTCACCAAAATAATTTATTCTGTCTGAAATATAATGCATAATTATATAATTTTCCTCAGATTTGTTTGAAAAAGTCCATACATTCATTATGCTGATTGACACGTAAATTTTGTTTTAAATGAACTTGCACTTTTGATCATATGTCAAAATAAATCATAAATAACTTTGTCTTGTTTTAAGACATACAACATAATGTTCAATCTTAAGCTGGTCCATGTTATAAAGATGTTTTCTGTTTCAGTGAATAAGACATTACCTGTAACGAATGGTGGAAGTTTAGGTGTTTGGGCATGTGCAGAATTTTTCACGCGAGGTCATTATGCATTTGGTTTCAGGATGAAAGTATGTATATTTTTATGAAATACGTTTAATCTTGATCTATCAAAACTTTTGAATAAGATTATAAAACTACTATACTAATTTGAGAACTACACCTGAAGACTAAATTCAGTTAATTTGGTCAAAACTAAAGGACAATTTTTTTTAAACTACTAGTAAATAAGCGATAAATGAAAGCCAAACTAACATCAAATCATCTTAGGTTAAGTATTGTATGAGACAATGTTACGAATAAAACAGTTTGCAAGCAAAAGTTGATGGTAACTTTGGATTCATTATTATTTGTTGGATACCAATTTTCGTGGGTTTCGTTGTTACAGATGAACCACGAATTCAAATGTTCAACAAATATCATAATTTCAATAGGCTTAAAGCTTTGTAAACAGAGGTTGGTAAAACCACAAAATCAAATACCCACGAATATGCAAGATTTCAGCAATCCACGAAAAACGATACCAACTACAATAAATGAATTCACAGTATATGCATTTAGCAGCTCATGGTACATTAAGGAATTTTCAATCTACTAAGAAAACATTTGGTACATCCCTTTCAAGGTACCCTTTTCTATTTCGTGAATTCGTTAAGTGACATATAGCTTGTTAAATCAATACTTACCGTGTTTTTTTCCTAAATTAAGGAATTATTTTGTATCTGTGTCTTTTAACAGTCGTATTGACCGAAACAAATGTTCTGGAAGTTGTCACACTTAAACATTAACTCTAACTATATAATAATTGAAGCAGACATTTTTTAATTGTAGTAACCTTTTCGTCGTTTATACATTTTATTTAAAACGATTCCAACGTTGCTCACGTTGGAACAGTAATTTTTCTTTTGATGTGTGCATTCTTTTTACAGATTGAACCTCCAAATGGAGATAGTACAGAATTGAATGCTATTTCAATTGTCTGTGGAAATAGAGCAAGTGATCGTTGTGGTGATATGGCAAGTTCTGGTCAGCAGGTATGGGGAGATTGGACAGGGGAAACATTTTGTCCAGCAAACGCATTTCTTGTTGCCTTTTCCCTACAAGTACATCCATACAGTGTAAGCTGCTTATATTGTAATTATTACGAATTTTTACTAAATTTCTTATTGTGACGTCCTGAAAAAATTTAACCTAGTCTGATGACGTTACATAGAAAGAACACAACTTTATGCAAGTGTTTGAAAAGGAAGGATACAAATCATTGTCATAAATTCTTTTCATCTTCGTACTTTATTTGGCCTATTTAACTTATTGGGGTTCGAGAGTCACTGATGAGTCGTTTGTAGACAAAACGCTTCTCTGGCTCAAATACATAATTTCAATCCTGGTATATATGATGAGTTTATTTGTCACGGTGCTGATGTAGGTACTTCTCTCCCGCCATTTGTCTTTTTTTTTTAGATTAAGCTGATAATCAAATGCTTCTTAATTTGATGATTAGAAAGATGTTGTAGAACATTGATTGCATGATAGTTTTCCTTTCATATCTCATTTTATAAATAGATATAGGAAGATGTTAAATGAGTGGCTCAAACCGAACAGCGAGCTATAAAAGGCCGTATAATGACTAATGTAAATTATTCAAACAGGAGGAAACAAAAACAAGAAGCGAGAAACATTTATGAACAGCAACCACTAAACATCAGGTTTCTATCGTGTTTATAAGCGGTCCGTTGTATTATTTTTTTAAATAAAATTTAATTTTTTTAAATAAAATTGCATATATTTTCACTTTACTTGATATAGCATTATCATATGCGTTTTAGTTCACGATTTGAAAAACCTGTATAAAAAAATTATAATATGCATCACATTTGAAATAGAAATACGTGTTCTTGTGTAGCCATTATTGATTTTCAATATTGAAATGGAGAACGGGGTCTAAATTATTGATGTTTCTTTTGCAGAAAGCTGTAAATAATAATTCATCATAGATACCATGATTAAATTTTGCATTTGCGCCAGATGCTGCAAATCATCAATTACAATTTCTTGCTTTTATTGTTTGCAAGATTGAACGATGAATAAATGAAACTAATTTGTGAAATTGTCGTTAGAATAACAATATTGCTTTTACATCTGTAACATAATAATTATAATTCATTTTGTATAAGAATTTGCAATACATTTACCCATTTTTTTCATATGAAGTTTCATTTAAACGTAAATGACCTGAAGATATTTAACTTAGTTGGCTTATTGACATGTGTACATGTACACGTGTTATTTCTATCTTTTGATTATTATGTTGTTCAGTTACTATTCTTTCTGTATGTTTTATTGCCAACTGCTGTAAACGAACTGAGGTTTACGAATACCTTATTTTGCGCTTAGTCCTTTGAGTTCAATTTCGCGGCCATTTATGTTTGCGATATCAAAATGTACTTAATGTAGCTTAACAAGAAAAGATCAGACGATTGATATCGCCTTTATTTTCAAAACTTGAAAGGAGCGAACATTAGTTGGTTTACAGTTAGTTGGTAAACAATTTGCAGATTCTCCGAGTTTAATAGATTTTTGCTAACTGGTATGAAATCTGAAGATATGACATATCTTTTTTTGAAAGGTTAATGAAGATAGCACTGGCGCTAATTACGTCAGATTCAGATGCAGATATTTCAAAGATGAATCTGATGCCGTTGACCTTAACTATCCTCCTGGGTATGGACCATATGGCTCATATGGTGAATGGAGTGACGCCTGTCCAATGCACGGTGTCATACGTGGTCTACAGACCAAAGTTGAAGCTCACCAAGGATATGGAGATGATACCGCACTTAATGATGTTATTTTTTTCTGTTGTGAATAAGGAGGCTACCAAAGCAAAATGTACATCAATTGAACTCTTTTGTTGTTTTGGGGATAATATTACTCTGGTTGTGCCGAATGTGAAATAAGAACATTTAAAATTATTTAAATTAAAACAGAAAACGAAGGTTTACTCATGTTACATTTAATAAATTTCATATGAGCTGCGTAGGAAAGAAATCGATGTTTTACAAGTACACGTGTGCATCTACATGTATAATACTTTGAAAGATTTTTTACCATCTAAAAGACGAAATAAAAGATGAATTGTTGCCCTCGACATTAGTGTTGTATGTTTTAGAGTTCAAAATTATTTCAAACAGTTACATACTTTTTATTGAGATGCTTTCAACCCGTTATACATTTGTGATAGGTTAATAGATATCTTGATACTCATTTCCATCATGTCGATTCCTAATCGACGCAGCCCATATGTATTTTATGAAGGAAAATATATTAGGTATTTTGTTTTTGTTGTTTTGAATGTTATAGTGTGTGATAAAAAGAAATGAGAGAATTCGATGTTTGCTATACCATGGTTCAATTAAACGCACTTTATGACAATAAAAAGAAGCAAATCAGAATTTAGTTTTTTGCAGTGTTCTAAGAAATATGTTGACTTTGTATTACTTGTTATTTGGGAGACAGAAAGGGTTAATTATCTTTATAAATTTAAGATCTATTTAGACTTTTGATGCCCTAGCTTTTTATTAATTCAAAAACGCAAATGAAAGATCCGAAAACTATACCATTACAGATTAGCAAGTTTCTGAAGTTAAAGCAAAATTTATGGTTGACATATTTTATCAGTTATTGCAATATTTTTATTTAAAATACCTATCATTTTCTCCCTATCGAATTTACCCCTCTTACTTAATATGATGTAGACCGGTCATTATTATTAAATCTTATGCAGTTTGATTGGATTAATTTCTTAATGTATGTACATAGAGTAAGTCAGTAAGTTTATGCATGTGTTCAGTAACTTTTAAAACATTCAAACTGGACACAATATAATTCTATTCCAATGAAATTAAAATTTGAATGGTTAAAACTACCACCTTTTATATTTTCACAATATTTTCCATATATAGAGTACATCATTTTTTTTTAAAACAAATTCTAAAGAAAAAATAGACGGTTTACAAACAGACTTTTTATGTCATGAAACAATTCATTTTTTCGAAAAAAAAGAAGCATAAATACTTAAACACACGGTTACGACAGGGAAAAATTGTTGATTATTTTAACAAAAAAAAAAACATATGCCAGGTTAATTATAAAAATATGGTTAAATTCAATCAAAAAAAAAAGGTAGTCAGTCTATAAAGTCAAAATATGTCAATCTACCTATTTCTTTATCCTCAAAATGTTAAATCTTGTTATGCACTATACTGAGATAAGAAGAAGACAGTTTGTTTCCTTCGCAAATTTGCCATTGTCTTTTCTTCAAAACCATAGGAATTAGCGTAATCTTTTGAACTAAACAAATTGTACAAGTTATTATAATTCCGACGTCATTTTGGCACCCGTATTTCTTATTCTACTCCATCATGCAGTGTAATATGTTTTTTTTTAAGAAATCGTTTGTGAGTCTGCACTGCCTTTTAATGTTTTGCTAAGGGTATATTCCTTTCTTTTTTTTTTCCCTATTTATATATGACGTGAATCTGTGCTTATACATCTCGTTATTGTGTTATTGCACTATCATGTTAAATTTTTGTAGTTTTGTTTTTCATTTTTATTAGAATTCTTTTAAAAGAGGGACGAAAGATACCAAGAGGACAGTCAAACTCATAAATCGAAAACAAACTGACAACGCCATGGCTAAAAATGAAAAAGACAAACAAACAACAGCACACACGACACAACATAGAAAACTAAAGAATAAACAACACGAACCATTTTAAATGTCTATTTATGTTACTTTGTAACATATTTGTTTGTGTTTTTATAGTGATTAAGCTTATAACACAATGTTGTGACCACATTTTTGACATTTTGACATATTATTATACAGTTGTTATTCTGTTGAAGTTTTTAAACTTTTGATCTTGTGTTTTGATATAGGACTTACAACATTGAGTTTACGTCGAAGTTCGATAATTTTCTATTGACCACAACTTCATCTTAACGTACTCTATGATTGCAATGTCAAATTCAAATCAGATTTATATTTTGAGCGTTCCTTATGACGGTGATGAAAAAACTGAGATTTGGACTAACATATGAAAAAAACCTTTTTATTCAGGTGATATTTGTAAATTACCGTATCTTAAATAACTTTGTTTTATATTTTATGTTACTGCTTAATTTAAAGAAATGTTATTTGCAAATAAAATCATTTGAATAAAATTAGTGTATCTATGTTTTCTTGCTTCCGAAACAATGACTTTTTTGTCTTTAGTTGTGTCTTAATGGTACACTTGTGTTTCTTGTTTTTCTTGAATTTTTGATAAAAATGTTTGGTCTGTGATACCAAGTGGTGCTCTCAAAATCATTCCTTCGTACTTTTTACGCACACCATCAAGAGCCGATTGACTGCATTGAAATATCCGTTTCACAGAGGTTAGTGGATATGTTTCAAGAGCTAAATTTAACCACACTCTCATTCATTATTCCCTCAAATGTGACCTACCGAATTAAACTTATTAAGGTGGCTCATGTGTCTTACTCCATCTTGGATTTTGAAGAAGCAGATAACTTTGGTCTAGATATTTGATGAATGTGAAAATTTTGAGAGTTGTATGTAAATTATGTAAAAGACTTTATATTAATATAGAAAATTGCGGGTTTTATCCTATTTACAGCTGTTATTTTGCACAACCTGTAGCGTGAAAAAAAGTCCGGTGACCCATACTTTTTAATATATCTTTGAAAAAAGCACGATAACTTAATTTTGACAAAGTTATCAAAAAATTCGATCAATTTTAATTTAGACTCACTAGCCACCTTATCAAGTTTTTTAAAACTAACATGAACAACACAAGGATGACGCTCGTGGATACAATTTTTTTACTACTCCAGAGCACCTGCAATCAACTCCAATTTTTTTGATGGTCCGTGTTGTGCAGTCCTTCGTTTTCTATGTGGTGTATGAGAAACTATTGCTTGTCTGTTGGTCTTTTCTTTTTTAACTGTGTCATTGTTTTTTGATATATTTTTGGAAAAAAGCATGATAAAAACTTCATTTTGACAAAGTTATCAAAAAAATCGCTCAATTTTAATTTAGACTCCCTAGCCACCTTAAAAAGTTTTTTAAAACTAACATGAACAACACAAGGATGACGTTCGTGGAGACAATATTTTCACGATTCTCGAGCACCTGCAATCAACCCCAATTTCTTTTGATGGTCCGTGTTGTACAGTCTTCCGTTTTCTATCTGGTGTATGAGAAACTATTGTTTGTCTGTTGGTCTTTTTTTTTAACTGTGTCATTGTTTTTTAATATATCTTTGAAAAAAGCATGATAAAAACTTCCTTTTGACAAAGTTATCAAAAAATTCGATCAATTTTAATTTAGACTCCGTAGCCACCTTAAAAAGTTTTTTAAAACTAACATGAACAACACAAGAATGACGTTCGTGGAGACAATATTTTCACGATTCCCGAGCACCTGCAATCAACCCCAATTTCTTTTGATGGTCCGTGTTGTACAGTCTTCCATTTTCTATCTAGTGTATGAGAAACTATTGTTTGTCTGTTGGTCTTTTCTTTTTTAACTATGTCATTGTCAGTGTATTTTTGACTTACAAGAATAAATGACCCTTTAGTGTCTTCGGCCTTTCTTGGATATGTTATGTAAAATACACACTTTTCAAGACTAGGATATGTTCATATCTTAATAAAACGATTGCAGGTGTGTTTATTGTTGACATATATGGGCCATTACATGGCTTTTTATATCGCTCCTTTTTTTCTACCCATCGACATAATTTAAACATACCCGTGTGTGTCTATAAAAATATCAGAAGTATTTGAATAAGAGTAGAAATATGAGAAACAGTTTTATAGTGCAAATTTTTTTTTTTTTTTCTGTTTAAAAAACAAACAAATGATATTGGGTTAAAATAAATAGATGTTGACAAAAGTGGTCATTGAAACTGTTTCTACATTTCGTAGACTAACAATACTTGAAAATACATAACGTTAGCGAAATGAAGAAAAATGATATCAACGTGATATTTGAACTCATAATTTGAAAACAAACTGAAAATGCCTTGGCAACAAATACCAAAAAAACAGTACCCATAAAAGCATATAAAGAAATAGGCTGAGTAACAAGCGCACATTCTATGTATATATTATGAGAGACGAAAGATACCAGAGGGACAGTCAAACTCATAAATCGAAAAACAAACAGGCAACGCCATGGCTAAAAATGAAAAGACAAATAATAGAGATCATATCTGTGAAATAGAACGTTAGCAAATAAACAAATCTATGAATAATATTCATCCCCCAAAAAGAGACGTGGCATGTAAAACTGCTGTATTTACAAAGTGCAACCTATAATGTAGGAACAAATATCTAACATATATATAATCGATTATTTTAGAAACTTTTTTCATATATCATATTACTGCATTAATACATACGTTTATCAATTTATCTATCAATTTCAATAAATTCCAGTTTCTACTTAGGTTAAAAAAAATAAACTTGAAATTTAAGGCAAATTCTACTTAAAGTTTGTCAGAAATTACTGATTTGCTAAGATCTGAAAATTAATTCACATTAAAGTATGTTTACAATTAAATGTATTTCAAGTTTATTAGAATTTATTGAATGTCTAACAGTTGGAATTTTATAACGAATAACGCAAATCTAAAATATTTGTTACTTTTTACTTATGAGAATGACTTCTGTTATGTTTATTTGCAATTAAAGTTTAGTTAAATAACATATAACCCCATCTTCAATGAGATTATTATTATAGAGGTTACATATAGTTAGGAGTAGTTCGAAGTAATTAAGTTTCAAATAATACCTTATTTCATATAAAACAGATCTGTAATCATGTGTAAAAAAATTTCTGTTTGAGAAAATATATATTTCTGCCCAAGTTTCAAAAAAATATAGCATTAATTTTTTACTCAAGTTATTCTAATATTTTTTTTTCTTTGTTCATAAATTATCGAATTACGAGGAAAGTTAATACGACATGATTACTTTGTTTTACTTCAGAAGATTATTAACGATAAAAGATAAAGAAAACAAAATTAAAAATGTATTATTTTTATAAAAAGCTGAAAACCATTTATCAATAACGCCTGTGTATACTTTTAGGTTGTTTGGTTTCAAAATTACTGATTTATTTTTGAACTTTTATCACAAATAATTATATATGTTAAAGTGAAAAGTGCAATTCAAGGGATCAACGTACCGATTGAGCCTCTGTTTCTAAATGTGTGTACTTGTTTAAGTACTTAACATATTTCTGCAGATTATGAAGTATTTACAGCTAACACGTCAGAAGCCCGCATATGTCAACTTGTTCTATATGTTGAATTTTCATGTAACGATTTCATTACAACTAAACGACAATTAATAATTGTATAATATTTTTAAAAATGTTTATAATAAGAAATGTCTTGCAATTAAAATGTCAATTTATTTAGATCCTAATGACTTTTTTTCGATAGACAAAACACCTCGGTTGATAATTGGTACATTTATTTAAACAGTTCGTATAATAGTAATTATGTTATTGAATATTGCTTAGGAGCATTTCTATGTTCATTCATCTGATTAGTAGATATAAAAATAAAGAGATGTGGTATAAATGACAATGACACAATTATCCACCAAAGTTAAAATGATGTGAATTTAAGCAATTATAATGAACCATTAGGCCGTCAACAATGACAGAAATCCAATTCGTATGGTCGGCTACATAAAGCCTTTTTCAACTAATTTCTATAGTTAGTTCATATGTTGTGCTGTTACATCACTGTTCCAGGATAGAGGAGGGTATTGCGCTTTTGAACTTATTTAACCCTGCCACGTATTTGTTCCAAGTCGGGAAGCAGTAATTCAGTGGTTGTCGTTCGTTGCTGTTCGTTCCTTATTTTGTACAAATGTACATTAGACCGCCAGTGTTCTCGATAAATTGTTTTAAATTTGTTCTTTCGGGGCCTTTTATAGCTGACGATGCACTTATGGATGGATCTTATTTATTGTTGAAAGCCTTACGGTGATAGATAGTTATCAATTGATGAGTTAATTTGTGTTTTGTTGATATTTTTCTTAATTGCAATCCTGAAATATTTTTTTTTTTCTTATTTCACAGACCTTGTGTCAAATTTTGCCATCAAGTAACTATCTGAAACTATTTAGACTATTTAAATCAATGTTTAATTTATGAAGAAAAAAAACTCTATATATATTTTTCTTACGTGTAAAGATATCATGTTACTAGTATCATACTGTCTATTGTATTTAAGGAGAACGACCCAAAGTAAATACAATTCGTTTGTCTTCCTGGTTTTTTTTTTTTTAATCATTTTAAAATTTATGTATCTCCAATCGCAAATGCAGCAATAACTTAAAGAGAGATAACTTTAATTTTCCATAGACTTTACTGATTTTCATGATATTATGGCGCTCGCTAAATTGCGGTTACTGTGTAATAAAGGATGACAATTTTATTTACCAGGTAGTCACATGAATATTGAATGATTTTGTAGGTCTTTTATTTTTAGATATAAAGCTCTTCAATTGAATAGGTTTTATGCATCCTTAACTTTCAAATATTCGGCTTTGAGCTCTCCATATGTAGGTTAATTCAGAAAAGCGGATCAAACGCGTGAACATTTAAAACGAGTTGTTTTCAGTTGTTAAATATTGTATAGGTTTAAATATGTTACAGCATTATTATAAAAGTTAACTGTGATAGCTTAAATATCAGAATCATCACTGAAATGGTCAAGAATAAAGTCAACAGTACTATACCGCTGGTCGAAATTCATAAATCGATTGAGTTTGAGCTTCAAATATAAGAGAACTACGACACAAAAGAAACACACCATTAAAATGTTACACACACAGAAACGAACTATAATATTACAATTGCCATTTTCAAGACTTGTACATATACTTAAAGTAGATTTTGGAATTATTGTTTTAAACTTAAGGAAGTGCTTGATTTAATTCTTCATTTCATTTTATTAGGAACAGGATTTTTAAAGTAATAGTATAAGCCCAAAAAATAGTAAAAAAAGGAATAAGATTTTTATAGTACAATTAAAAAACCATAAAATTGTAAAAAAATAAAGAACAGGAGTAATCATTGTTCTATACTTATGCGGTAGTGAATTCCTTAACATGATAAGATGTCTGAATCTTTTTTTTTTTTTCAGAAATTTAAAAATCATCCTACAATATGTTTTTTGTTTGATATCTTTTTTGTTCAAAATAAAAAAAAAAGAAGAGGTATATTTTTATATCAACTTAAAAATCGACTAAAACAATCTTCAAAACAGATCCATTTCAACACTTGTATACAATTTTTAAACTAATATTTGCTAGTATCCCTGACCTTTAAAATACACCTGTGATTTACATCTTCTATTCAAACTCAGCGTTATTTTCTCTCTTCAGGATTTGAGAGCTATTTTATATTATGTTACTGTATGTTGATTTTGATAGCAAAATCAACATTTGATTGGATGATACCTTCACACGTGATGTCGACCAAAACTTCAGGTTCACTTCTGGTGATCATATTCCTATCTAACATGTCGGGACTAAAGCATACGACGTTACGCTCAAAGCTTAGAAAGTGGAATAAAACATTCATTTTCGTTGGCCTCGGGAGATATGAAGATTCGTTCACCCTCGAAAAAAATCATATTTCCCTCGGGCAGAGCTCTCGTGAAATATGAATATTATCGGGAGAACAAATCGTCATATCTCCCTCAGGTAAGGGAAATATATGTATTTTTTTCACCTTTACTCATTCGGACGTATTGTCCTTTTTTGATATTTTAAGCACTTTCTTACAATAAGTGTTTCCCAACGGAAATATTTTCAAAGGACGTAATGCGATAAAGAATGCAAATTGTTTACAAAAATAAGGAAATAGTTTTTAACTAAAGTGAAAGACAATTCAATTCAATTCATTATGTTATTTACGTCTCACCTGGGGCCGGTTGTTCAACTTGTCGTTAACTTAACGGTAGCGTTAGCCTTAACGTGTCGTTAAAAAGTTTAACGTGGCGTTACTTAACGGAAGGTTAAAAAGCTGTTGTTCAAGTTGATTTAACGGTAGCGTTAGCTAACGTGACCGTTAACATATCTTAACCTGTCGTTAAATTTTAACTATGGTTTAGAGGCTATTTTAGTTACTCATAACTCAGATTTTCTGAACTTCCTCCATAAAGAAAAATGGCCGACTTACCTTCTGCTAATACATGTACCCAGTCTAGTGTAAAAAAAACAACGGGAAGAAAGCCGAATTTCTCGGAAGCAGAAATCAACGTACTCCAAGATGAAGTGGAAAAGAATTATGCTGTCATTAATGATAAATTTGGTAGTGCTGTGACCAATAAAAGAAAGACAGCAGTCTGAGGAAGGATTTCCATGATGGTGTCTTCTCTTAGTGTTGCCCATAGGTCAGCCAAGGAGTGTAAAGATGATGAGTTACAGATCAAGTTTAAGTTTCGTTCCCCTCCACTGATTTTTGCCGAAATTACGGACTTTGAACTTTGAGAAATTGTTTTAAATCACAGTTATACAGACTTTTTTTCTTAACGCCTTCAGATATTGGGCTGATTTTTGGTATTAGTCCAGTCGATTTGTGCAGATTTTTGACAAAATTGCTCAGATTGTGGTAAAAGCCTGAAATTTAGGATAGTAGTAGTATATGTCATGGACAACATTTTAAGCTATGGACCCAACCGAAAATCGAAATTGGTAGAAAAAGCGGCCATTTTAAAATGGCGGCCGTTTGATCTCAATTGATTAATAATAGAAAATCATGAAAATGATATTATAGAAGATATTGACATGAAATCTGGTTGATAGAATAACAGTGCTGAATCCAATTGTCTTGTAAAACAAAAGTTTTGAAAATATTACCCATATTGAATGGCGGCCATCTTGATTATGTTTTTTTTAAGCCAAAATATGTTGTCATTATTCGATATGATAAAAAAATTGCATTGTGGAAGATATATACAAATGCATTTGTTTGAGCTATATAAACAGGACAAAAAGATAGCATTTCCCCCTCCCCCGAGTTATTCTTTTGTTTTGTGTACAAAATCATTAAAACGCGGACACGAGAGGATCATAAAATGAACTATTACTCTGAAAGCAATATTCGTGCAACCGCTTGTTCGACATAGAATAAGAGGAGCACTTTATTTTATACGTAGAAATAAAGCAAGAAAATATTTGTATACCTGTCGTTTATAATAGTTGGCTGATTACTGGATAATTCGTTTTGTTGATATTGTTCATTTGAAACAACTTTCAAAAACATTCATTGCAGACATAATGAATTATAAATCATACAAGTAATGTTATAAGAACATCAACTGTTTAAATGTTTTCAATTGACGTTAAAAATATCTAACAATAAATGAAATATACATGTACATGTTTTGTCAAACCTCACTCTGTTTATCATATTCTATCACATTGTCCTCCACATCAACATAGAGTAGAACAACTTAATACTGCCTTTACACATTTGCATTTCCTTAGTAACCGTGTTCACTTTGACTTAAAAGTTAAGCGCTTGCTGCAAGAAATTATTATATAGTCATATGGTATATTCATTACAATTGACAAAGACTGTCATCTGAGGACTTCATATATATTGATTTTTTGGTAGCCATCTTGAAAGATGGCCATTTTGAAAACATGAATTTCCAATATATAATTATTCACTAATCTTATTAATTCACTGTCTGCATTCATACTTTTTTTACTAATTTATATTGGATATTCACAAAGAGGTCAGATAAGGCATGCACATGTTTACAAAATTAAGATATCAGTATCAAAATGTCTGTTACTTACACGTTTGCCTAAGTAACTTTTTAAGAACAGAAATTACGTATATATTATATAATTTATGATCGAAAGTTTTTTTTTGGAAAAGATCAAAATTGTAGATTTCGAAAACACTGGAACTAGATATTAGAAAAACATAATGGGCAATTAGACTGGCAGGAATGTGTTAAACGTCAAGAGAGGACATGTTAGGGTTTGCAATGCCAAGCAGATACAAACAGAACAGTCATAGACATTTGAGCTGGCAATCATTCTTTTGATGCAAGAATACGAAGATGTTGGGTCTTGAATTGGTTTTCCTTTCGCTCAATTCGAAACAGTTGAATGAGGGCTATGGAACTGCAGAAGCACTCCAGAATCACTAGGCCAAATGGCACAAATCATGTCAAACAAATTTTCAGACCTCAAAATATTTCATCAGCAAAAGGGAAAACATACTTCTGATGTTGAAGATAAGTTGTCAATTGAAAGGAAACAATAAGTAACCAGACACTGTAAAGTGGAACTGGACCAAAAAGAACAATGAATGCAATGTATTTTTTCTGAAGATCTCTATGATACATCAACATTTTCAAATCGACAAAAATAGGGCATGACTGTGCACTTGTACTACAAGACATATTCCCTTAGCCAAAGTAAGAGCTGGAGATGTCAAATCACTAGTATCATGCTTGGTGATTGATGAAACTTGACAACATAGCAAAGAGGCAGAATAAAAGACACAGAAAGAAAGCCAGGACTCTTTTATCCTTGGAGTTGTGCTTTCCTAAATAATGAAATACATTGATGGCACACGGTCTGGAAGAAGTATTGTACCAATCTCCAAGCTTGCAGAACACTCCTAGAAGATATTGGAGTTATCATAGAAAGAAGAACTGATACAACGCAGTTAACAAAATTGGAATGTAGCTGCCATAGGATATTTATAAGCATACAAGCAAGATAAATTAGTGCTCTTGATTTAAAAAAAAAAGTAATCGTGAAGCTCTGAAACAGACTTAATAATAAAAGGGTAAAAATGAAGGCATCACCATAGCCATAGCAGGCAAAATATATATGCTTGATACTAAGAATAACTAAGAATACAGGGACACTCAATAACAGCTGTTTACACGAATCAGTTCAACAGACATAAGTTTCCTTAGAAAGAATGGCCACACATTAAGACACAGTCCAGAAATATCGTTGAGTGGCAGACAGGACTTACCATTTCTCAGCTATAATAGTTCAATTGTGCAACTCGTCGTTGAAAGGATACAACTGCAACTTATCAGTCCTCAGATAGAGAGTAAGATGTATTAAAGATTATGAAACTGATTCATTTGGAAAGCCTACATTGAATGTCCCTTAAACCTTTTTATAGTAACAAGCTTAACTCTTAAAACTATTCTAGTTACTTTGACTATGAAGAGGCCTTCATCATCACGACTAAAAGACATGGCCTGTTTCAGAACTTCCCAAACATATTCGTTGAGAATCCGGAGAAAGACGCAACCTTTCATGTGTGCTTGCATATCATCTATGGCAGCAAGTATTCAATTTTTCAGAAGTGTTGTATTAATCATTCCTTCCATGATAACTCATATTTACTAAGAACAATTACTGTACAATTTACCAATATCATCAATTTCAAATATTAAAACAATATCTGTTCCAGCGTGTGAGCCGTCACTGTTTTCTATCAAGTTGGCAGCCCCATTCCATGGATAACAGATTCTTGATTTTTTTTCTATGTCTGTCTAATTGCCCTGTCGTGCAGTTTTAACAAACATTTAGTATGATATCAGCTACTGAAATATTAATATCCAGCACTGAGTCTTGCTAAAACAACAATGGTTAGTAGTTCAAGTGACAGTCAAATACTCTATTGTCGATCATAATTGTCGAGGCTTAATGATGATAGTCAGATACCTCATCACCATAAAGACAAAAAATCCTGCAATCATATTGTTCTTGTTAATTCATCACAACCGTGACTGGTTATATTACTGGTATTTTCTATCCGTGACTCATCTTAGACTTTTTTCCTGACAAGATATGTTTTGATCTTAAGATTTGCTTTGACATGATAAGTACCTTTTGCCTTGTGATTCTGGAGTGTTTCTCCCATTACAAGGCCTTCATCAACTTGGAACAGTTGTATGCTTACACAAATTACTGATTACCAACTCAAATGTCTATGTCTGCTCTTTTTGTATTTGATTGTCATTGTAAATCCTCATGTGTCCTCTCTTGGCGTTACGGAATTCTTTCCAGTCTATTTATTATGTTTCAGCTCCATTGACTTAAGAAATACGTGTTAATCCTTTTCAACATACAGTGGTCAAAACTTATATTGTATTTACGCATTTTTGGGTGGTAAAAAAGTAACTAAGCCCTACATGCTTAACTGCATTTAAAAGAATTTACGCGTATTTTTTAAATACGTTTGTTTGTTAACTTATGCATGCCTTATTTGAGCACTTGGTGAATATATCCTATATGAATAGCAACAGTGAATATATCCTATATGAATAGCAACAGTGAATATATCCTATATGAATAGCAACAGTGAATATATCCTATATGAATAGCAACAGTCATATAAATAAATGATAAGAAAAACTAGTTGTAAATGCATATAAAACTTAGTATTAATTCAAAAAACAATTTAGGATAGCGAATACTGATATATTTGAAATTTACGTTTCCAAAATGGCCACCATTCAAGATGGCCACCTTATGCTTCAATAGTTCTCAGTTGATATTCTTTGTCATAAGATATACGAAAGTTTATCAAAATTGGTAATGTAATATATTTTTCATATTCTCAATAATAATTTTTATTATATTTTTGGACATGATTTCAAAATGGCCGCCCATAGCCGCCATTTTGATTTTCTGAATTGGATCCATAGCTATAAAAGTTAGTTAAGACCTCAACTAAAACTCTGCCAATTTTTATGCTTTTACCACAATCTGAGCAATTGTTTCACAAATCGACTGGACTACATGTGAGTTAACCATGATGAGTTACAGATCATTTTTATTAGATTCTGTGAGGGTTTGCTTGTAATTAAACAATGCGTTGTTAATTTGAAATAAAAAAATGAAAATGAAAATGGCCCTTAAGCATTAATGTCTGAGAGATCTGGTTTTTTTTTCTGCAGATGCAATAACTTTCGTAGCAACACAGACATACATATATAATGGGAAAGAGAAAAAAAAGGTGTGATGTATCAATTCATTACTCAAGACATGCCCAAACCAAATGCTGATATCAACTGATATTCATATTAATGCCCTCAATAGTGTTCCAACTCCAAACAAAAAATACTGGCTGACAGGAAAGTCAAATTATGATTAATTTGACTTTTATTGTAGTAAGTTATAAGAAAATAAGGAGATGTGGTTTGAATATCGATGAGAAAACTAACCATTAAAGACATAACATGTGAACAAGTACATGATAAATTATTAAAATATTAGACTCCCAGGCCCAAATCAACATATTTTAAAACAAAATCATGTAAAAAGCTTAGACATATAGCTCTTCATTATAGTAAATGTGTAGTTACTACAGAGTAGAAAGAACTATACAGTTATGCATGACATGTGTCTCACGCGGTTCCATTGGTGTAAATTGAGTTTAGACCATGGCATTGTTTTGTCAGAATCAAGGGATATACCATGGATTCATTATATTCCTTGGATACCAATTTTTGTGTATTTCGTGGACTCAGATGAACCACGAAATTAGTTGTCCAACACATAACAAATTTTCAATAAACTAATATACAAAGGCAAGACCTCGAAATTAAATATCCACGAACATGTAAGTTTTCCTTAATCCACGAATATTGGTATCCACGAAAATAAATGAATCAACAGCATATATAAAAAAAAATGTACTGAACTGTAGAGAAAAAAATGTTTTTCAACACTATTACAGTTGTGACGTTGGAGGATCTCCTAATGGTTTCCTCAGTGATTGAGTAACAGCCTTCCAAAAGAGGACTTCGCCCAAACCTGTCTGATACATTAAAGGGTTAGCGCTATCTAAAAGTGTTCGTAGTCGCCTTGTCATATGTTTGGAATCTATACTTTCTAACATTATAAGCAAGACAACATCCCATCCATGTCTTCGAAGTCTTTCCTGAACCACGTCAACTTCCCATTGGCACCATTCACTTTTCGCAAATTCATTCGATATGATGATTACAACTTTCCACGATCTTTCTAAATATTTGTCAATATTTTCGGTAATGGATTCGTCAACATCAAAATCTCTATGGTGGACGCATAACTTGACGCCCTCCTCTCGTTCCATTTTTACAAGAAAAGTTTCGTGAACCCAAGAACGATCTGCGTCACAATACACTACAAATGCGTGATACTCAAAATCGTCGGCTTCCGGTAAAGGGATGTAACCTTTTTTTCTACTAGATTGTACTCGCCATAAATAGATATAGTTTTTAATGTTTGTTTGACATTTTACTCCCACAAAAATAAAAGTCACCATTATTATCCCAAAGGAAGATATACATATTGTCATGGTGTATAAGGGATTCCAGGGCGGACATGTCTTCTTTGATTCTACAAATTGCATTACAAACCGTCCAACAAATTTAGAAGGTTGGTGACATCTGTATGCAAACGGGTATTGAAGAAATTTAGATGGTGTGCTTTTTAACATATCGCTGAACCATAAAAGGTTACAATCACACGTATACGGATTATTACTCAAATCTATGCCATCTACTGAACGTAACATATTAGGCGGAAATGAAGATTCATTCACAGTGTCAATTTGATTATTTGATAGAATAAGTCTTTTAAGGGATGTCATGTTTTGAAAAATGTCAGCACCGTTATTCCAGGCTGTGATTTTGTTTGCATCTAAACTAAACACCCTTAACGACTTAAATTTGGAAAATACATATCTTGGAAGAATTGTAATTCTAGTTGATGCCAGTATCAACTTCTTTAATCTAACTAAAGGTGAAAACATGCTGTATACAATCATCTCATCTTTTGGAAAGTAATTATGAGATAAACTGAGAAATTCGAGATTTGGCGTTGATGCAAATATTGTTTGTGGGTTGAAACCGGATCTATCGAAATGAAAGTAAGTTTGTTCCATTATAAGCGATATTAAAGATGAGGAATCAAAGGCGAAGCTTTCAATTCTTTTTAGATTTCCAATATTAGATAGCTTCACGGTATTCAACATTTTCATCGAGGCGAAAATGTTGTCTTTTATTTTTCCAATAATGATGTCATCTAAGTTCAGGACTTCAACTCTTGGAAGGCATAACAGTGAATGTTTACCGATATCGCCGATATTGTTGGAATTGAGTTCTAAATTTCGTAAATCTGGTAGAAAACTTGTTTCTCTGTGGCGATCTTTACACCAGTTGGGAATAAGATGGAGCGAATTATTGTTTAGATATAAATCCATGACTGTTTTTGGTATGCCAGTTGTAGCAAAGTATGATATTGAATTTCCGGGTAAGTAAAGTTTTTTAAGTTTTTTCAAAGGAGAAAAGATTGAGCAGTTCATATTATAAAATCTATTTCCTTCCAACCACAGTGTTCGGAGAGAGTTATTTGTGAAACTCATGAACATATCTCTAGGGAGCGATGTCCACTGATTAAAGCGAAAATGAAGAAATTTGAGATGTGTTTTTGGCATGTTGTCAATGACAATTTTAAGAATATTGACTCTAAGTTTTCTTTTGTACCAAATGAACAAACTGCTTAGGTACACCAATCCGTCAAATGCCTTAGGATGTATATACGAAATAATATTATCTTCAAACTCTAATTTTTTATAACATGGTCTGTAAGATTGACCAATCCATTTTCCCCGATGTCGTACCGCTCGGCATTGTGGGAATATAATTTAAATCTCGACCGGAACAAATAACGATAGGTTTTCTTTAACACTTACAATGATTGGCGCAATATGTAGTCTCTGTCCGGTATTCAAGTATCAAATAGAATTTAAGCAACAACCAGATATTAATGCCTTTTGGTCTCATTCTGGAGTTGAATCTGAAAGATATAGCAATCTTTTAGAAACACATTTACACTGAGAGACGAAATATATATAAACACTTACTAGTATAAGTAATCTGACAACGTCATGCTTTGCAATTTGATAGACGCCCATGCAGATATTACAGTTCAATGTGAGAAGAAGAATTAAAAGAGTGACTTATTTTATCGTTTTTATTTCTTCACCTTATATACATATTTATAACAATTCCCTTCATAAAACTGTAGACCGTAAAACCGAAAGAGATCTTGAAAGAAAATATATTAACAAAACCCCTTTAGTATCCTTAAGTTGCAATCTTAAAATTATGTGATTTTAACTACTGATAAATATATCGGATATAATGGAATATTTTAAATGTAAATTTCAGCTATTAGGTCACCAGTTTACCAATATTAAAAAAACAAGGACTTGTCAAAAAGAAATATCTTATCAGAACGAACATATTTTTACAATTCAAAATATGTCATATCTAATATCTGAAATAGAGGGGGTACATGAGGCCATGTCTAACATGCTTACTGTCAAACATGTTATACCGAGCACCATTCTATAAGTTCCTGTCTCAAGTGTGAAGCCTTTAATAGAGGGGTTGTTATTTATTGCTATGTCTCATATTTATTTTTCGTTGAAAGTTTTTGTAGTTAGTTTTGTCTTGTATCGTTACATCACTGGCCAGAGTAAGTGAGAGCGTTGGCGGCTTCAAACATGTTTTACCAGTCACATTGTGCATCTCCCAAGTCAGGAGGCTGTAGTTCATACCTGTCATATTTGTTTTTCATATCTATTTTTGTTATAAATTATGTAGTTAGTTTTCTCAATTAAAAACAATTAATATCACAACAATACTGAACTCCGAGGAAAATTCAAAACGGAAAGTGCATAATCAAATGGCACAATTAAAAGCTCAAACACATCAAACGAATGAAATACAACTCTTATATTCCTGAATTAGTACAGACATTTCTTGTGTATAAAGTTGTAGATTGAACCTGGTTTTATAACTAGTTGAACCTCTCAATAGTTGTTTAGTTTTTATATTGAGGCCTTTTTAGACCGAAGTCAGTGTGGGGTTTATTTAATGCAAAAGCCATATAATTGCTTTCATCCACTTCATTGAACCTTGGTAAATATTTGTTTTTCGTAATAATGCCACATTTCCTTATCTATATTTATTTCAAAAGTTATACACGCATACGTAATTCATAATATTTGGATGTACGTAATGTTTTAATACGTACTATTGACTGCATGCCTCATGGTGCTTTTGCTGTACTAACAAATAGCATACATAAAAGCACAATAAGTGTGTTACTGAACTGTCATCAACACTTTATTTCTTTCTAACAAAAATAAAAAAAATATACTCACGCTTCAAATATTATTGTTTTCAGTTCATCCCGTATGAATTGCACATGATGTTATACGTTGAAAACAATTTCAAGTATCACATTGGTGATAACATCGGTAATTGCTTCCTTATGGTTTTAAGATATTTAATTTGTAGACCAAAGATCGAATTGTTGGTATATGTATAATAAAAGATAACAGTATACTTTTTGTCAAAGTTTAGAATAACGTACATGTTTTTTAATCTATATCGTACTCCAAACCATCTTAGGACTAAAACAACTTTATTCCTTTATTGTTAATTGCTTATGGACTTTCCGTTTATAATTTTCATCACAGTTTTGTATTTTTGTCATTGTACTTTTTATTCGACTGTCATACACTTGAGAGGTTTAGCTTACAATAAAACTAGGTTTAATTCACCATTTTCTGCATACACAAATGTCTGTACCAAGTTAGGAATATGACAGTTGTTATCTATTTTGACGTTTGATGTGTTTGAGCTTTTGATGTACCAATTTGATAAAAAACATTCGTTTCGAATTTTCCTCGGGGTTAGATGTTTTTGTTATTTTACCTTTTCTTTAACAAATTATGTCGAGATGTTTTTGAAATTATATTTATTTAAATCATACCAAGACATAAGAAACTTAACAAGACAAAAATTGTTTACTGTGTAAGTACAGGAAAGGTGCTAACACCATTGTGAAGTGGCGCTTGGTGTTGCATCATCCAATAAAAACACATACATATTAATAGTTATAGAACACTTCAATAAACAAGGGCCTACGTAGAATTATATTTTAAAATCAACAAGCGTATCAATCCATATCAAATGTCACCAAACCGCTTAAGTAATTTTGTTCAATGTCCAATCTGACGTTTATTGAAGAAACTGTTAAACATGTCTAGCAAATGCATGTTTTTGTCTCATTGAAATTTTCACTCAAAGCAAACATTTTCGAATAGATAAATGGCTTGCATGATCATGAATTGTTTCGTAAACATAATCGTCAAAAATGTGTTTAATCCTTATCAGTTTCAACCCAATTATTGTTTTCATTAGCTCCTATTAACCGTCAATTCCACAGTTGACCTGTCGTACCTAATGGATAAGCTGTCATGTTGTCTTACTGAAATCAATGACTCTGCGAATAACAATAATTGTAAGTTTTTAACGACATTGACACGGTCGGTTATATGCGAATGATGCAATATATCAGAGTAAAAAACAGCACATGATTTACACCCCATTTTAATGCGATACTATCAAAATCTGAATTGCGTTCGTATATAATTTATCAGAATTCATCAATGGACACTAACACATTTTATTTTATGGAAATCCGATATATTTTGTGTTCTGTTTGTATACACGTCTTGATCCATGCCATGGTAATTAAAATACAAAAAATACAATACAAAAAAATGTTTATTTTATGTATTAATTAAGAAATAATTCATGGGAGCTTGAATATATCGTGATTTTACCACGGGTTGGTCCTTTATGACAATGATTTTTCCCTTAGCGATAGAAGGGGGGGGGGGTTAAGAATCTGTATAAAAGGACAACCCGTGGTAAAATTACTATATATTCAAGCTCCCATGAATTATTTCGATTCTAATAGGAAAAATACGACAATTCTTTTGGATCGAAGCGCTCTAGATAGAGGCAAATATTTGCCGTTCCAATACATAAACGCATTATTAAATTTGGCATAAAAGAACGGAGCAAACTGAATAAGTGACATGCTATGATTTACACTGTTTACAATAACGTATTAAGGTAGTTTTGGATTAATTTAAATGACAATTATCTTATTTGTCTTATATGTATATAAAAAAATAAATTGCTTATACCACATTCTAGCATCGTTTGTTTACGTTTCCTTATTGTGATAATTTTCGGTTTCACAAACGTGTATTTTCTTGTAACTGCGGCTATTCTAACGTCATCGTTCTATGACGTCGATTACCTCATTCTTAAAAAAGCATATATGACGTGGAAGTTCGATTGGAACATCCCAAGCAATATATTCGTATTTTACCACTGCTGTGTACATGGTGTACTCAAAGCGTTTGAAGGACGTCATGTTAGAATGACAAATGAGTTAACTGATACTGGGTATTTAAGTATTTAAAGATCGATAACTACAATTAAAATACCCTGGTTAAATTTAATCGGTGTACATGGGTTATTCTTCATTGCTTTGTAACAAATTTCACGACGCATGCTAGTTTTATAAATAGCTCAAACAATCCTTGAAACCAAGGATTTTCGATAGCTGTTTCCATTTTAAAATTCAATTGTAAACCACCCTTCTCCTAAACATGCAAATCCGAATAACTGTGCGGTGATGTAGTATACGATGTCACAGAAACGTGTTTTAAAGTTAATAAAATATTCAAATGAAAATGATTTAGATACAGACGTGAAATAAATTAATCATCAACTTTCTTTTGGTTATTTTAGTTATTTTTTCTTTTACATTTCAATTTTATGACTTTTGTTCTTGTTGTGTGTAAAATGTGTCGGAAATAAGAGAATTGTTTTAACGACCTAAGTTGTTTTCAAAATTGATATGTCAATTTTTAGAAAATTAAGATATTATCATGATATTCTCTGTCCTGTCCTATATTCAAGTATTATATAGAATTTGATTCATAACCCGATAGCAGTGTCTTTTGGTTTCATTCTTCAGCTGAATCTTAAAGATATAGCATTATTATATTAGAAACACCTATGTACGTCTCTGCAATTTGATTGATGTCAAGATGATAACATTCAATCATATTTAAAAGGGGACACATTTTAAAGAGAAATGAATTGTTATTTCAAATTGAGTGATGCAAACTTAAAAAATAAAGATATATTTATACAAGATGTTTCGCCATTGGTTATTTTCTTAATAAATAGTTAAGGTTTGTTGATCAAAAACAACAATCATGAGCATTTAAGCCTTACACATAGAATTTAAAACAAATGAAAGCGGAATGGATTCAGAAACTAAAGTATTATGGGTACTTTAATTGTTCATACACCAAAAAGAAACATCCAAATGGATATTTGTCATCTATGTATTGTAAAGGATGATGTAATTAAGTTAATCAATCAACACATTTTAAAACATGTTTTGGGGACTTTTTAGCCAACAAGTATTAATTTCTGATATTGCAAATTAAGTAATTAAATAGGTTGGTTTAATTGATAACCACAACTTGAAAAAAAAATCACAGCAATTTATTTAATACTCACAAATAATGATAGGACAACCAAATTTGGTATATACAGGTTCATACCAAGGTCGTCTTTTCTGTCATAAAGGGGTCATAAAATCGTTGATCAACATAAAGTGTGAGTGTCTCACATACTGTGAGCAATACGTCAACTTTATTCCATGTATGAAATTACTGTTAAGTGTACATTTGCAACTGACAGTTTTCATTTCACTTTTTGCCTAATGTAAATGGTTTACTAGTAAATGTCAAGTTTGCTGTTTTATCAAAAGCTCCATGTAGAAGGAATACGTCGACTATAAGTGGTGTATGGTGTGATAGTTATGTGTGTATGGCAGAGATTATATGATCATGACCTCATTGTCATGGTTCATTGGTTAATGCCTTTTTCAAGGTTTTATCCTTTTGTGGGATATTTTTGACTATATATCAGTAATAGAAATGATTAAATGTTGTTAATGTCTGTCTGACAGATTCATCTTACCTCGACCATTTTTATGGTTCAATAAACAGTTAACTTTCCATGGTAATATGTGTTTCTCAGATACTATAGACGGCAGATAGAATGAATTTTGGGTGTAGAGGTCTGGTGAATTTTTGCAATCATGTAGCATCCAACGTCAGTCAGTTCGTCTTAATAATGAAAATTATTACCTAATAAAACTGCGCCAAATGTTACCTGATGCACCTTTCGATATTTAGTTTAAAACTTGTACTCATGGATTTCACGCGTTATCAAACATTGTTGCTGAAGATAAAACTGGTATTTTGGTAAGTTACAATTTTTGGGGATGAATCACCAAAAAACAAAGGCAGTAAGGGCAAACGCAACACGGATAAAAAATACATAATGGTCACGGTCTATCTCAAGCAGAATTTTCAGAAAAAAATGTATGGAGTTCTGCCTTGGACAAAGATGTGTATTTGTATATATCATTATACAGAGAACGTTTTTCATCTGTAGTTTTATTTGGTCGGAGATCGAATTTTATTTGAAAGATTTGTTACTTTTTCTAAAACGTTTTAATTCTTTCAATGTCCCAGTTTATATTAATTCAATACATTTTCCTGTCTTATACAACTCGATGATCCATGTTCGTTAAGTTTAATATCATATATCAAATAAAAGAAAAAAAACATTTAAAAGAAATCAGTCATGGAAAACACTTGACCTCTCGTTTTGTGCACGCACCATTGGGGATTATGTGTTGATATTGCGCACGTCTGTCGTACATATTCATAAGCCCGATGTCCTTGATGAGTTGTCAAAAATAAAAGGGAATAAGTTGGTTGTGCACAGCTGTCCTTGAAAGATAGCAAACCGTACTAGTTTGTAGTTAACTCGTAAATCACGCGATAAGAGAACATAGTTATCTGAAACTAACCTTTACGCTACAAAGTGTTATCAAACGGTATAATGCAAATACAAGTGTGTGATAAAAGAAATATTCGGTCAAAATTGAGATCTTGAATGTAGTATACAAAAGGTACATTACTGATGTAAGATTACAACTCAGTTCAAATTGATAGCATGAACTTCAACTTAAATGTTTAATCAAGGCACATCACACAAAGTAAAAGACTAATTTACGAGAAAAATTGTTTTTGTGTGAGTACAATGCATTAAGAAGATAATAAAAATAATATAAATCAACTCGAGTTATATAAATAGAAGTTTTTAGCTCGTCCGTCGTCGTCCGTCGTCCGTCGTCGTTAACTTTTGCAAAAATCTTCTCCTCTGAAACTACTGGGCCAATTTAAACCAAACTTGACCACAATCATCATTGGGGTATCTAGTTTAAAAAATGTGTGGCGTGACCCGGCCAACCAACCAAGATGGCCGCCATGGCTAAAAATAGAACATAGGGGTTTTGGGCTTATAACTCAAAAACCAAAGCATTTAGAGCAAATCTGACGGGGTTAAATTGTTTATCAGGTCAAGATCTATCTGCCCTGATATTTTCAGATGAATCCGACAACCCGTTATTGGGTTGCTGCCCCTGAACTGGTAATTTTAGGGAATTTTTGCTGTTTTTGGCTATTATCTTGAATATTATTATAGATAGAGATAAACTGTATACAGCAATAATGTTCAGCAAAGTAAGATTTACAAATAAGTCAACATGACCAAAATGGTCAGTTGACCCCTTTAGGAGTTATTGACCTTTAGTAATCTTTTACAAAAATCTTCTCCTCAGAAACTACTAGGCCAAATTAATCCAAACTTGGCCTCAATCATCTTTGGGATATCTAGTTTAAAAAATATGTGGCGTGATCCGGCCAACCAACCAAGATGGTCGCCATGGATAGAAATAGAACATAGGGGTAAAATGCAGTTTTTGGCATATAACTCAAAAACCAAAGCATTTAGAGCAAATCTGACAGCGGTTAAAGTGTTTATCAGGTCAAGATATATCTGTCCTGAAATTTTCAGATGAATCGGACAACCTGTTGTTGGGTTGCTGCCCCTGAATTGGTAATTTTAAGGAAATTTTGCCGTTTTTTGTTATTATCTTGAATATTATTATAGATAGAGATAAACTGTATACAGCAATAACGTTCAGCAAAATAAGATCCACAAATAAGTTTACATGACCAAAATAGTCAATTGACCCCTTAAGGAGTTATTGCCCTTTATAGTTAATTTTTAAAATTTTTCATAAATTTTTGTAAATTTTGAGAAAATATTTTCCACTGGGCCAAGTTCATTAAAGATAGAGATAATTGTAGCAACAAGAATGTTCAGTAAAGTAAGATCTACAAACACATCACTATCACCAAAACACAATTATGTCATGAATTTATCCATGTCCATTGTTTAATATATGCACAAGACCAAGGTGAGCGACACAGGCTCTTTAGAGCCTCTAGTTTTAATTCACCTCTGTTTTACAAGAATTTGTAATACTGATTGATACTTTCGGCTAAGTAATATGGTAATACAAAAATCTACTTATAATGGTTTTGCTCTCCAGGGATTCCACAGCTTCACTGCATATAACAGTACAATTGCTAACCATTGATATGCAAGAATTTGATAATATTTTCTGTACCGTTTAAGTATGTGTTTTGTCAAGGATACAACTACAAGTAAATATATAAACATGATATATACTTGAGAAAATGTTAATATGAATATGCATGAATATTATCTCCATTTCATTACAAAAGTTCAAAGTATACTATCACACATAAATGTATATCTTTTGTTGCGCATAAGTATTTAGCAAACAGATTAATCATATATTGTTACAATCAACTGTTCTCTTCAAGTTTCAAACAGGAAAATTCGGTAAGTTTATTAGTAAATTGAAAAAAATTGTGCTGTAAGTTAAAGACTCTCAAAGATTCTTGCATTATGAAGAAAATAGTAAATTATATGTTCACAAAATATATCTTCAGATGATAAATCGTCTTCCCAAATTTCGTAAAACTCCATTCAAGTTCGACTTAGAAGAAGCTACAATAAACGAAAAAGTGAAAGCCAAAGATACTAATAATCAAAAGAGTATTAAAGCTCATTAGTCGAAAACAGATTGAACACAGCACGAACCGGATCAAATACGGAGGGGGGCGAATTCAGGAGCTCCGAAAAACACGACAATCAAACGAGAAACACAAATTGTATTCTGATGTGATATGTTCTAAATTAAAGTCAATGTAATTTTTTGCATAAAATTTATATAACATAGGAAAACTAAATAGCAAAACAGGATAATCCAACAAATACGTCAACAATTCACGTTTCATATTGTAAGTTGGTGCATTTTTCTAAGTTATAGCCCTAAACAGAAGACGCTTTCAGTAGACTAATAGCTGATGGTAAGAAACTGTAAACAAAAAAAATAGTCAGCAAAGACAAATCTACATATGTAATCTAATATGAACGATTCATATTTGTGTAACATTGGTTGCTGTGCAATTAACACTTTATGCGGGTTTTTCCGTCATTTCATGGTCAACGAAACTATCGAAAAATGATAAATTCCCCAGCATTTGATGTACATGTTCTGTTATACTCAATGGCGTTCGTTATATAAAGACCTGTTGGTGACCCTCTGCTGTTGTTTTTTATTTGGTCGGGTTGTTGTCTCTTTGACACATTCCCCATTTCCATTCTCAATTTTATGTTGGTTTATATTTTTTTTATTCAGAAATAACTCATGTTTATCAAATGTTCATGATTGATGAAAAAACGTCATTTTTTGCTGCATGTTTATCAAAATTAAAAAAATCCTCTATTTACAGTTTTATAAAATTTAGGTCACATAATCTCCCTGCAAAATTAAACAAATAGCCGTTTTGAAAAATGGGGGTCCATGAACTCGATTTCAAATTAAATCAGTTTGAATGATAAAAATCAGTCGAAAAAATGCATCTTTTCCCGATATGTCACAGTTTGACGTCGCGAAAATATCATTTTACGTTAGCAATGTCATTACCTCCCCTGTAACTGTATCGTATGCCCTTAACGTAAGATGGGTATAAATAAACTCATCATAGATACCAGGACTATATCTACATATGTAATCTAAAGATTGGTAGCTTTGTGTCTGTAAACAATCCGACTGTCCACAGTCCCGACATTGTGACAAATACGCCAAAAACCTTCATGATTTAATAGACATATGGACTAAGCTGAAACATAGCTGATAAATAATGAATCATATAGTTACATAGAATGCTAGTATCATTATCATTATTTGCACAACAGCAGGATATCATTTTTTATCTATCTTAACCTTTAGCTATTTTATGTAACCCGATTAAATAGTCTATACACATTGACATTTAAAGAAATAAAACTCCATATTAAAGTTCAGGATAATACTCCCTTCCTCCAAAAACATTTTTGTGACCAAATAAGTGGATTGTCAATTGTCTACTTGATAAACAAGTCAGTCGAGGCAGAGACGACTTGAAATTAACTTCAGAGAAGTTCTGTAAAATTCCAAGTATACATTACTCTTAAACTAAATCTATGATGACAAGAACGTTAATGAGTAGACAGTTGTTTACAATCAGATAATCACATGCATGTTATGTATTGTTTTATTTTTTTCCAGGCCGTTGTACGATATGAAGTATGTACTGCAACTGTTGTTTCTGGTTCACTGTCCTTTATTACAAGGTAAATACATGATATCTGTAGGCGTATGCATATTAAAAAAAGTCAATAAAACAGAAACTGCTAATGGTACGGAATTTGAAAATTAATTCTTGGATTTACAATTCCTGATCCTAACCAAACGTATACATTTATTATGTACTGACTGATTACATTTTAATGGCCATTAATGAAAGAGGAGGTATACTGATATACAGCGGTTTGTTCATCCGTCCCAAAAACATTTGTCGCATTGCATTCAGCATCAAGATACTTTAAAATAGGATTAAGCTTTATTTCCCAATGCAGTACCGCTTGATGAGTCTTCCTATTCTTTATCAATCAACTTTCAGTTGGATGAACTCTTATATATGCTTGTTCGGGTTTACTCTGAAAACGTCTTGAGACAGTTTCTGGTGAGAATGCCTTACATGATGACACGTTTTTATGTCTTTCCCCATTTCTTTGGAAATACCTTTTGTTTGTGTTCTGATTATCATTTTCGTCTTCTACAAAACTCTTTTCTTCGGGTCTAAATATGTCGTTTAGATTTTTGACATATGAACAGTTATTGCGCCTTTAAAACACACCTTGTTTAACCAAAAACTTTTAATTGTAAGATTTATCTCCCCAACACTGTTTTTCTTGTATGGGCATCTCCTTCGCAACCGTAAAAGAAATCGACAAATTTATTTCTCCAAATTGCTCGTTTAATCCTTAGGATGTTTCTGTCCATCTTAATTGAAGCGATACTAAGATTCCATATGATAGTTATCTCCCCTATTTATATTTGACATAAGTGATATAAGAATATAACTCAATAACCATAAGAAATAGAGAACTAGGGTATAGTGAGTTGACGTCCTTGAACCACCACAAAGGAAAGGGTAAGGTCAAGGTCTTTTTTTTTAACTTTGACTTTGATTATGTGTGTAATTTATCTTTTACTATAACAGCTAGATATAAATAAAAACAACAGTAGTAAACCGCTGTTCAAAAGTCATAAATCATGAGTCAAAGTCTCCCTATATATACAAAACATTTAACCATTTAACCAATCGACATTTTTCGAAGAACATAGCACGTAATGCATGATTTCCTCTCAAAGTGAAAGTGTGAACATCAAATTAGATACATGTCACAGTAGAAGTTTACCCATTGGTTGCGAGCAGTAAATCTCTCTAATATTATGTCATATGGCCTTTACTTAAATAGTGTTAGTGTTTATATCTTCATTGTATTACTCAAAATATACTATATATTAAAAGTAGAAATACACTTATCAAGTTTTAGGTGTTTTGGAATGGACAGTTATTGAAAAGGTTACTGATTATGGACAAAACGTAACATTATTTTGCAATGTGTCAAACTGCTGTCCACAATATGCAGGGTGGGATAGGTGGACTCCAGAACAACGCACACTGTTTATAGATATCAAAACAGGACGACCCAATAAAAAATATGACGGAAAGGTTGTCGAAGGTGGATATACATTAATCATACAAAATCTTACAAAAAATGATTTAAATGTTTCGTATTCCTGTTTGTATGGGGCAACATTTGGAGAAAGAAAATTCCTACTAGAAGAGGATGCTTTCACATGTATGTACAAGCATTTGATATATACAAGTCTAACAGATAAGATTTTCTAAACATTAAAACAATTATTAAGATGGTCAAAAAGACATTATAAAAAAGAAGATGTGGTATAATTGTCAATGAGACAACTATCCACAAAAGACCAAAATGACACAAACATTAACAAGTATAGGTCACATCACGGTCTTCAACAATGAGCAAGGCACATACCGCATATAGTCATATATAAAAGGCCCCAATCAGACAATGTAAAACAATTCAAACGAGAAAACTAACGGCCTTATTTATGTAAAAAAATGAACGAAAAACAAATATGTAACACATAAACAAATCTGTTTCAGTATACAAACAGGTGTTTAAAGGAAAAGTAAAAGCTGTTTCATAATTATAAATTCAAAAGTAACGATCGACATCATTATTTTATAAAACAATGACAACTTATGAATCAACCTATACCGTATAGTCATTTATAAAAGTCCCCGAAATGACAAAATATGAATTATTTCAAACGAAAAAGTTACCGGCGTAATAAATGAAAAAAAAAAACATATAGTTATAAGGTCTCTAATCACATTAAATGAGCTATACCTGTAAATGAAAAACAAAATGTATTAAGCTCCTTTTATTTCAACACATAATCATCGCTGAATAATATATCCCGGCGGGCTTATGAATGTTTGTGAGCGCTTAACCATTATTTTTTGGGGTTTAAGAGGTCTGACAACATTTAATTTGAGCATGTTGCTTGTGTGAAGGTTCTGTATTATCATTGTAACATATTATTATAACTAGAATCTTTATTGCAGACATAAGTTCAACACAACCAAATGTTCTTCCTGGTAAAAGTAAATTTTCTGAAGGTGAACTGTGAGTAAGAAGTAATGCTTAGCTTGTGTCTCAGTTAAGTTCCTTTTTATACAGTTTATTTATACTTGATGTATCTTCTTAGATTTATCTTCATTCTGGTACTATTTACGTGAAACGATGATAAAAAATCAACCCATTTATCCATAAAGATGTTAAGCCCTCAGCCAACTAACTATATCATTTTCATCTATGGTTGATTTTTTATCCCTTCTTTTCATTGCAATATTGATTTAAATAATACAAAGCAGAGATAACTGTTACAAAAGTTAATCTTTCGGGAACATGTTTCAATCAATGTGTTGGTCAGTCCTATTGTTCGTACACAGAAAACGTGGAAAAAAACTTAAAAGTGATAACTTTTGTTCCTAAAGTTTAATTGGTATGAAACCTATATAAAGAATAGAAGATAAATGGAAACATTAAAAGTTTAAGTTTAAAGGTCAGGGTTCCTGTTATTCAAAATGGAAGGTAACTATTCTTTTTCTTGATTTGAACGAAACAATAGATATTAAAATTTGGTTAATATCGAACTAAAAATCAAAGAGTAGGTGAACAGTAATAGGAACATTTGTTGCGAATTTGAAGAAATTAAAATGATAAATGTTATCATTGGTTATTTCCACAAACCCACTTATAACCAGGATGAAAGATTTCTACGTAAACGACATAATCATATTCATTAATTTGTATTTAGAAAAGTAGATTAGTACAAGAGAAATCAAATATATAAACAACATGTGTTTTTTTAGCTATATGGCCAATTTCAAAGTTAGCTTTTTCCTCACTTGGCGTCCGTCAGACGTCGTCGTTAACGTTCACAAAAATCTTTTTTTTTCTGCCTTTTTATTCATATCTCATAAAATATATTCTTCTCGGAATTGAATGGGAATTGACGCTACATGAAATAAAATTAGCCGCAAATATCAGTATAGGATATTGTTATAAGCATGTGTCAAATGACCTTGCTTGTAAACAAACATGACCGACATAGTAGTTATGAATAAAACTTAGGAATTATTTTTTTTGGGTCTATTTTCTAAACGTACACAAGTAGTTGCGTCGACAAATTTGAATATTTACTATGTTTTAAATTGGCTTAAACATGCATTGAACCAGTTTTGGTTTTAGCAATCTGAATGAAATATGAGTCAAGAATTAATCCTATATATACTGTAACGAAAACCAAGCAGTCAGGCTTTGGGGTTACATTATTAATGTGCAACCCTTACTGTGTTGCTATAATAATGTATTTTATAACAATGTATAAGATTATTTGAACTAAAGTTATAACTGGTGACCCTTCTTTAGTAGCGTGGTTTTCTGGTATCGTGGTACTTTGTGGTATTCCGGTAGATCTTAGTTTTGTTCTGTTTAGGTTTTTGTAAGAATAAATACTCGTTAAATAAAAATCAACTTGTATTTACTTTAAGATGTATTAAATATCAACAATTCATACAAATAGTATATATCTCAGCAGTATTCTATTCTTACAAATAAATACTTTATTAACCTTAGAATATCGTGAATTAAAGAAAATGGATAGCGAAAATATATACCCCCAAAAAATTTTAGAACTATAGTCTTGTAATCGGCAAATGGTAAATCAAATTCAATGTCAAAAGATAACTTTTCTCTCGAGAAGTTATTCTCTAAATGCAACTTGTTAAGGAATTAACAAGCCCATATTATACGGAAATAGTCTGGTTGCTACTTTAATAGTCTGGTAAATGTTTTTGGTACATGCATATTTAAATCGCTTGTGCGTTACTACACTGTGTCTAAACCACATTGGCAAAATTTGTTCGGACTCGATGGTATCTAACATCCGGCACAATGAAGGAACATTAACAGACAGAAGAAAGTAAGGGTGTCTCCTTATTTTCTTATTTTTGTTTATGACATCGAAGAATATATATACATATACAACTATTTTTTTTTCTATTGTGATATGCAATATTTTCTATAACCGTTCTATATTAACCATATTAACGGAGAAATAAGTAAAAATGCACGTCAAAATGACGAATGGGGTCAACCTTGCCTCGAAATAGTTTAATTTCTCGTTAAATTGTTCACATTGTACGGAAAGAAAGGAACGAGAAGATAGATACTGACACGGAGATTGCAAAACTTGTTTTTATGAACATCTCAATACTTGTATTTCTGAGTATGGAACGAAAGAAATGGGTCATGTCAAAATTGAACTGGCCGGTTTCGTCAACGTTTACCACCCGGTTCGGTCATATATTTCACAATGCATAATTCGGGTTGGTCAACTAAAAAAAATTCTTAATCGCATTGCATTATAATTGATAATTTTACTTCAGTGTTAAAAAGGAGTTGGAAAACAAGTTCTTTCACAGGACAACGGCTTATTATTTACATGATTAGTCTCAGATTCAAATAAATAATAAGCAAACACTAGAATTCCTACTCTTATAGAACACAAATAATTTTAATTTTACTTTGCATTCAAACAAATATAACAGCAGAATACATATAAATGAAGGTTATAACGCAAATTAAGGTTACAGCTCTCAAATATGCGTTTTCTATATGAATTATGGAAAACTTGTTTAAACATGTAATTAGAGTTAAACTTTGCGGTCTTAAAAAATCGAAACACACAATTGATATGTGATTTTCTCGTACAATAGGATGGACACCTTTATAAGTAATCTAATCATTCTATGTATGTAATCTTTTCTATGATCGTTAAAAGTAGATCCTCTTAAGGATAAACTATATATAGATAGTTCACTTGGTATCGTGTTTCATTGTTATATATATACACTACCAACAATTTGACTAGCGTTTACATGTACATTAAATGCCGCTATAAAAACAGTACTTTTAGGAAACATTACTAAACAGTACATTAAATGCCGCTATATCAACAGTACTATTAGGAAACATCACTAAACAGTACATTAAATGCCGCTATATAAACAGTACTTTTAGGAAACATTACTAAACAGTACATCAAATGCCGCTATATAAACAGTACTTTTAGGAAACATCACTATTCAGTACATAAATTTTTATATCATTTTCAGTAATGTTGAGAAAAAGTTGTTTACAGTACTGAAAATTTCAGCCATTTTTCAGTACTGAAAATTTCAGCCATTTTTCAGTACTGAAAATTTCAGCCATTTTTCAGTACTGAAAATTTCAGCCATTTTTCAGTACTGAAAATTTCAGTCATTTTTCAGTACTGAAAATTTCAGTCATTTTTCAGTACTGAAAATTTTTGTCATCTTTAAGTACTTCTACACATACAATATAAGGTCAATGTCAGAAAAATATAAAATGTTTTTATACTGCAACTAGTTGTGTTTATTTTATATAAAATATTGTAACAAAGCTCTATTGTGTACGATGTCAATTTCATCATGGCACACTTTCTCCACAATCAGGGGTCCATGAAGGGATGAAAATAAGTCTTTCGTTTGTGTTACGATTTGAATAGCTATCAATTTATTAATTTATGTTGCAGTATAAAAGCAATATTAGGTCAATGACAGAAAAATATAAACTTTTTTTGTGCTTTGCGCAAAACTGGGGAAGGGCTCGGTAGAACCTCGTCCTTCCCCAGTTTCTTAGCCTCATACAAAAAATATGTATGAGACTGCGAAACTGGGATAGGGCAAGATTTAAATGCGCCCTTCCTTTCCCCAGTTTTATTCAGAATACTAAAAAGTTTATATCTTTATGACATTGACCTAATATTGTTTTTTTCTTACTGCAACCTAAATTCAAATTGATTTTTAAATCGTAACTGTTATATATTATTAGCATGAATATCAAACTGTGTGTATCCCTTAATGAACCCCTGATTGCGGAGAAAGTATTGCATGATGAAATTGACATTGCATAAAATACAGAAATCAACGACAACGGAAGCCCACAATGAACGGTGTTTTAATCTTTTGCTGACGACAACTTCCAAATCTACATAGGACCAGGATTTTTTAAGGTAAAAAGTTATGAAATATATCAATGTAGTTCACATTTCATTTGGTTAGGTTGGTGATCACGAAATTAAATAACGTGTTCAAACTTGGGGCATTTTAGTTAGTTGCAGAACATGTCCGTCCTGGGACAACTCGGACCGTCTAAAAAAGACAGCTAGGACTATCTATAATGACAACTCAGACAAAGACAAAAGGAACATGTTTACTAAGTTTCAAGTTGATTGGACTTCAACTTCATTAAAAACTACCTCGATCACAAACGTTTATCTGAAGTGGGACAGACAGATGGAGGAGTGCACGCACAGACCAGAAAACATAATGCCCATAATTGAGGCATAAAAAATTGTAAAGTAACAACTTTAGAAAATTATGTATCAAGTATATTGCAGCAAAATAGGCTAGAAAGGGCTAAATAGAAAAACAGTATCAGCGAATACACTGGTTGACAGAAAATTAGACTTTGAAATAAATAAATAAATAAAAGATTTAAGGAAAAATAACGAGTCTGATGAGAAATATCTAAATTGATACTTCTTTTTTATTCCAATTTTGAGTATATATAAAATTATAACGTAAGCATAAAATTTGCCTCAATGTAATTACTGCCCTGTAATAAAAGTGAGGTATGTGTATCTGACACAATATAGCTCAAGTTAAATGAAACCTTTTTTCAGACATTTCAAGTATATTTTAAATAATATTAATAATTTTATTATATGAACTTTTCGGAAGTGTTTCACGACTTTTTTGGGAAAAAAAATGAATTTTATGAAGAATCTGTTGCCATCTAATACTTTCGAATAGACCTGCAGAGTTTATTTTCAATGCATTGTAAGTCAGGTTATGTATTTTGAAACTACCACAGAACAAACCATTTATTTTTGTGATTATCAAGCCCCCCCCCCCCCGAATATTAAACAGTTGCCTCCTTAGAAGGACACTATATGGACAACAAGCTGGATAAATAATAAAACACACGGACAATAACAGTAAGGGTACGACCTTTTGTTATTCTAAGGATGGGAATGGGGCAGCACGATTTTTTGCGGATTTTTTAAATTATTTTTAAAGTCTTAACTTGTCGCTAAGCATGCCTATTGATTCCAGCTCTTACCAGGCCACCTTATTTACATTCAAAGACCTCCTGGCACCTCCCCCTTTTAACTCCAAAAATTAATTGATTTTCTACTTATTAAACACGAGTTTAAATTGATTGATTGTTAGTTGTTTGCTTTTAATGTCAAGCGACTAATATTTCATATATAGTTAAGACAGGACGCGAAATTTAAAGTCATGTACGAAAAATGTATACAATATCATAACAAGTAAGGAGATGTGGTATGACTGCCAATTTGGCAACTATCAACTGGAGATCAATGAAGTAGTATTATCAATTATAACCAACCGTGCGGCCTTTGACAAAAAATGACAAATACCCATACTGTATATCAGTTATAAAAGGCCACGACAAAAATAATGTGAACAAATTAAGACGAAATAAACTAACGGTCTAAGGGACGACATCAAAAGTTCAATGAAGTATAACCAGAGGCTCTTAAGAGCCTGTGTTGCGCACCTTGGTTTATGAGTGTATTAAACAAAGGAAAACGATGGATTCATGACAAAATTGTTTTTTGGTGATTGTGATCTGTTCGTAGATCATACTTTACTCATCATTCTTGCTACTTACAATTTTGTCAATCTGTAAGGAACTTGGCCCTTTAGTTACAGAGGAACACATTTTGTAAAAACTTACCCAAATTTACAAAATTATTGAAAATTGTTAAAAAATGACTATAAAGGGCAATAACTCCTAAAGGGGTCAATTGACCATTTCGGTCATGTTGAATTATATGTAGATCTTAATTTGCTGAACATTAATGCTATTTGCAGTTTATCTCTATATATAATAGCATTCAAGGAAATAACCAAAAACAGCTAAATTTCGTTAAAATTACCAATTGGGGGACAGCAACCAACCACCCAGTTGTACAATTCATATGAAATTTTTTAGAGCAGATATATAAAAATATACTTTAATAATGAGTTTGGCTCAGTTTGGTTGAATTTGGTCCAGTAGTTTCAGAGAAGATTTTTGTAAAAATATTTACGAAAAATTGGTAAAAAAATGACTATTAAGTGCAATATCTCTTTAAGGGATCAATTTACCATTTCAATCATGTTGATTTTTTTGTAGATCTTACTTTAGTGAACATAATGGCTGTTTACAGTTGATCTCTATCTATAATAATTTTCAAGATAATAACAGAAAACGGACAAAATTTCCTTAAAATTACCAATTCAGGGACAGTAACCCAACAACCCATTGTCCGATTCATCTGAAAATTTCAGGGCAGATAGATCTTGACCTAGTTAACAATTTTACCCCTTGTCAGATTTGTTCAATGCTTTGGTTTCAGAGTGATAAGCAAAAATATACATTTAACCCCTATGTTCTATTTTTAACCATGGAGGCCATCTTGGTTAGTTTGGTTAGTTTGGCGGGTCACCGGACACAATTTTTAAACTAGATACCCCAATGATGGTTGTGGCTAAGTTTGGTAAAATTTGGCCCAGTAGTTTCAGAGGAGAAAATTTGTTTATAAGTTAACGACGACGGACGCTCAAAATTCGGATTTGTGGACATATTTTTCCTGTCGACAGGAATACATAATTTTTTTTGTATTAAAAGATAAACAGATAAACATTATCTGTGTTATGTTAAATTATTTGTAAATTCTGTTTTATATATAAAATGTTCTTTAAATGTGTGCAATTTGTTGGTTTTTTTTCTTCAAATAATCCATATTTTTTTAACGAAAGTTTACTTTTGAACACTATTTTTATTTGTTTTTTTAAACTGAAAAAAAGTTTTAAATGTCTGAATATCTATATTATTTCTTTTTATTAAACATAATTTGGCTAATTTATAAACTCTGCACTTTCCCTCTTTTTTGCCAAATTGAGTCCTGTTACCAGGAAATGGTAAACATAAGGGGATAAGGGAAGTGATATTTTTTTGTTAAGCTCTTGTGGCTCTATTCAACTAATAAAGTTTAATTCTGCGGTCACACTAGGCAACGATCGCACTACGATCTGTGAAAAAATGCAAATGTTGACGATCGTAGCGCGATCTTGAAGATCACAGTGAGGTCGTATCACGGTCGTGGCGAGGTCTTCAAGTTCGTGATGAGCGTATACAACTTTGAACATGTTCAAAGCAATCGTGGTGGAATCAGGTATTAGTGAGTTCGCACTAAGGTCGTGGTAAGATCGCAAAGGTCGCTGTATCATTATAGCGAGATCGTAGTGAAAGCGTGATTCTATTCGAAGGGACCAGTACCATAGTGTGGAAACGGAACTGTACGGTTTTCCTATAATTTGGTCATTCGGGAGACTGTCAAAAGGGGCCCCGACATTTGCAAAATAACAAGTTGCTTGAAGAAAATTGGATGAACTCTTATGTTACTATATATAGCTATGTAACGTTTCTGCTTCAGGTTTTGGTAGCTTAAATATTCTCATAAAGAACCAATAAAATAATAAGAAAGCTATGTGCATCCAAACGTTTTCCTTAGAATGATGGAGCTCCATGATGTGTGAAACGATCAAATTTGCCACGCAACAGGGATCAAAAATGTATAAAAAAAACGACGAAAAATGTCTAAAAAAACATCGAAAAATCAATGTTTGCTACCTGAATTTCCACATGTACCTTTTCTGATATATAGTCGTACCTGTCTGAAAGTTTTGAAGTCATTGTTCCAGTAGAAATCCAAATATATTCATTTTCTCCATGTCGGATATTTTTATTGACTGTACAATCGCTTGCAAGTTTACTGTACAATCACTCTGAGCCTTCCTGAACAATATCAATGAGAAGAACATAAACCGTGTACTATCTCTTCTGCCACATTCATGATTAGTTTATGTTTTCCATGATACTTCTGTCATATAAATATTTATTAAAACTACTGTAATCCAATGCTGCAACACATGTCTGGAATGATTTTCTCTCCTTTTTCTGTTACAATTTAATATCAGTTATTTATTTTGTATTGTTATCAATTTTTTATACCTAAATTACACACTCAAAAGTTGAGTCTGACTGAGCGGATCCGGCATGAGGGGAGAGGGAGTGTTGGTGATTGAAACCCCATTCAAGTTTTTCGATTTTATTTTTATTTTGTGGAATTTAAGGGTGTTCCGTGGTTTGGATCCCGCACCTGATCTGATATCGTCATTGATAGTATTGAATGATGATCTGATCATTCAACTGATTTTTTTTATAGTTTGGTCTTGTGTTGTGATAGGTTTTTTTTTTAGAAATTGAGCGCACACAGACATTTTTAACCCCGCCAAATTCTGTATGTACCTGTTTTAAGTCAAAAGCCCGTAGTTCAGTGTTTTTCGTTTTTTCGTGTATGTCATATATGTTTTTCGTAAATTGTTTTATTATGAATTAGGCCGTCAGTTTGTGTATTAATTCTTATTTTTCATGTCGGAACCTGTTATTGCCGACTATAATTGCTTAAATCCATTTTTTTTTTAACTTTGAAAATCCTATCACATCTCCTTCTTTTTATATTGAAGAAATAAATAATTATGGTTTGATAAAATGTTGTTCTCACTAAAAAAAAACTTTTTCGTTAATTTGTCGGATTCTATAGTTGGGAATATTGAAAAGTTCCCGATATAAAAAAAATCATGTTGTTTTCTCTGTCTTTCAGATAACAAGGCCTCTCCAATCCTTGATAACATTTAATTTTACTTGAGCTTTTTCTTCCAGTAGTTATAGTTAAAACCAGTGATTTTGTTATATTTGCAATATTTCACTATGGATTTTGATATTTTTATTGTGCAAGATTTAGGTCAAGTTTAGAAGATTAAGCTAATATAATTTCATGTTTTAATTTTTTTTTTTTTTTTTAAATGGCGACATTTTACTTCAAAATGATCTATTATTCCTGAGACTACTATAACACGTGTTATAGTAGTCTCAGATTATTCGTATTTGACAAGCCAAGGCTTTAATCCCATAAATAAGTCTGTATGTTCTATAATTGTTAATTATTATCTACATGTATGTGTTAATTTTTCTGTTATCCCTTATTTGAATTTTCTCACTCATTTAGAGAAATATTTGTCAAGTACAAGTAGTTTTGGTTTGTTATATAAACTATGTTGTTATTTTGATGTGGCAAAATGGATTTAGTATTACACTGAGCAGTCCCAACTCTACTTCCATGCTGAACTTATTAAATTATACATTGCGCTAACCAGAGTCGTCTTTTGTTACAAGAGCTAGTCCCAGAGTCAGAGTCCGTACTGTTTATTGTGTGTGTGTGGTTCCAGACCAACACATTTCCCAGTCACAGATACACCCAGAATCTATTTGTGATAGCTGTCTTTCGTTGTTCATATTTAGTATATGCTGTGAAAGTTTAATTATTTTCAGCGTTTTTTATCGATTATGAGTGCCCTTTTTATTATGTTCACATGGTTCAGTAGTATAACAATTATGTTGAGCAATAACATCATAATGATCAGTAGAATAATCATTATATTGTGCAGATCTGGTATTATATTCAGCACTTTAATCAATATACTTTTGTCTTTATATTCAGTACTTTTGAAAATATCTTCTGTCAACATATTATTATATTATGTAGATTTCTCATTATGTTGATTACAGAAACCGAAATATTCAGTGGTCAAACACACTTTTTATACGCCCGCCGTCTTTAGACGGGACGTATTATGGTATACCGTTGTCCGTCCGTCTGTCCGTCTGTCGTCCACACTTCGGACAATAACTCAAAAACGCTTTCACCAATTTCCATGAAACTTAAGTGAATTGTTTATATCTATAGACGTAAGCTCCCTTTCGTTTTTTTTAATTTCAAATTTTAAGTTTTGGATTTATGGGGCTTTATTTATAAAAAAGGGGATCCGTTGTCCACACTTCGGACAATAACTCAAAAATGCTTTCACCAATGTCCATGAAACTTTGGTGAATTGTTTATATCTATTGATGTATCAAGCTCCCTTTCAATTTTTATAAATTTCAGATTTTAAGTTTTGGATTTATGGGGCTTTATTCATAAAAAAGGGGGATTTTTAACACTTCGGACAATAACTCAAAAAGGCTTTCACCAATGTCCATGAGACTTTGGTGAATTGTTTATATATATTGATGTAAGCTCCCTTTCAATTTTTATAAATTTAAGATTTTACATTTCCGTGTTATGAATTTTTATTCTTAAAAATGGGGGGATTTTCCAATTTTTGGACAATAACTAACACTTTTAAAAACAAGTTAAAAGAGCAACGAGCGTATCATGCGCTAAAGCGCAGCACTTTATTATCAGTACTGTTATCATTATGTTGAGTGAAATAAATATTATGTTCTGTAGACTGATCATTATGTTCAGTAAAATAAATATTATGTTCAGTTCAAACAACTTTATGATCAGTGGTCAAAATGTTTTATGTTTGGTTCAAAAAATATTATACTAGGTGGTTAATCAATTACTTTCAGTGCTTTTTTTTCATTATGTGGTGGTGGTAGACTTCCGAAAATAACCGAAAACATGTATATTTTTTTCGGGTCTATTTTCATACTGGCAACATGTCGTCTGCTATACAACGTGCTCTTGTAGAACTTAATCTACAAATCTTTCAAATTAAAATTTTTAAAGATGATAGGATAGAAGATGACTCTTTTCAGCACCTTACTGATCAAGACTTGATCAGACTAGGTGTTGAAACTATTGGTGATAGAATAAAGATTGAGGGAAGCAATGAGGATGACTGTGACTATGACACAAACATTAGCAACTATAGGTCATCATAATGCCCCCAATAATTAGAAAAAGCCCCCGCATAGTCAGCTATAAAAGAGGGGGAATGATACCAGAGGGAGTGTCCCCGAAATGCTGTGTGATAGACAGTGTTATTAATTAATTATTAGCGCCCTTGGTAAAACTTCAAATTTCATAATTAATGTATTTCATTGTTAAATAATGTACATGAAGCATATAAGTATATATTTGTTAATTGCATAGCTTTTGCTATTTGAATTCGTTGGTTAAAGATTTTTATTTATATTGTAAAGTTTAATATTTGCATCGTCGCAAAATCTTTGGTTACCCTCTTTGTATATGTTCCGGACCATATGAGTATTTGGACCATACGCGTATGGTCATGACCATATGCGTATACTCATATGGTCCGACCGTACGCGTATGGTCGGACCATATGAGTATAATACTCGTTTGGTTATTAACGGGCCGGACCATATGAGTATTTGGACCATATAGGTATATTTATTTTTCCAAATTACATTATAAACGTTTCAATAATACAGGAACTTTATCTAAAAAAAAAAGTGATGGTTTAAAACATCACAATGTTTTAATTTTATAATAAAAAAAAACTACGTAAAAATGTAATATTGATGCCATAGTTAGTTTTCATCGCTAGTTTCATTAGTGCATGTAGGCTTGGATGACATTCACTTCCACACGGTATCATAGCTTTTTTGCATTTGCAAGTTTTGTGCACGATCTTTTTCATTTACACATTTTGTTTGCGAGTGAAAAACAAGCCTTTTTTTGCAGCTGCGTACAGTGATACCGAGGTCTTTGGCAATTCTGATGTCTACAGTGTTTTTAAGAAGCTCTAGATCTCAAATATCGTAAACTGGTTGACTGCAATACACCATCTTCACAACACAACTTAAATAAACTAATAGTATGCTACTTTCCAGTGACTTCTTATGTAACAGTTCATTAAGAAATTTTTGGAATTTAATTTTTTAGTCGACATATTGCCATTTACTCGTAATAACAAATCGGTTATGACCATCGGTAATGACCATCGGTATAAAATGTGTTTACTTTAAATTTGACAATTAAGTAAAATTAACAATGTGAAACTTCTTATTTTTATTTAGCTTATCTTTTTATTATAATATAACGATAAAATTACCTATATGATAGCGTCTTTTGAATGAACGGTCATACCATATGAAGAGTTTAGAAGTATTACAAGTAAACTGTAACAGAGTGTTAATTACCCCGACCATACGCGTATGGTCGGACCATATGAGTATATACCCATATGGTCATGACCATACGCGTATGGTCCAAATACTAATATGGTCCGGAACATATACATTCAGTGAGAAAGTTATATATTTTATAGATCATACAGACACCAAAATAGGAAATTGATAATTCTTGTCTATCCTTTTATTGATGCGTTTTGTTATTTGATATAGCCACGTGATTATGGATGTTCCGAATTGAGTTTTCTCTTATACCCCAGTCCCACTAAGCCACGATCGCACTACGATCTGTGGAAAAAATGCAAATTTTGATGATCGTGTAGGTCGCAGTAAGGTCGTACCACGGTTGTGGTGAGATCTTCAAGATCGTGAAGAGCGTGGCCATCTTTAAACATGTTCAAAACAATCGTGGTGCGGTCGTGGCGAAATAAGGTCGTGGTAGAAGCGTAGTGGAAGCGCATTAAGATCGTATAAGATCGCAAAGGTTGCTGTACAATCGTTGCGAGAGCGTAGCGAAAGCGTGTTTCTATTCGGAGAGATTGCGCTACGATCTCACAGCGACGTTATCACGACCTTAAGTTCAGTATTTTTGTGATTTTACTCTCTACTCTGTTACCGGCCACAAAAGAGCTCATCAACCAGAGAATTAAGTTAATAAACACAAAGCTGTAATAAATTCCAGTAATTTTAAGTTTTGGAAGCTCTTTGGTATTGTATTAGGTACTTTAAATGAAAAGAAAAGTTACAAGTAACATGTCAAATTGATATTAGTTTAAACGAGTAAACACTAGGGACTATATTCGTGAACAACGAAGCGAAGAAGAACAGACAATTGTGGTCTCGGTCGTATATTGGTATGACGTTGCCGTCGTCGTCGTCGTCGTCGTCGTCCGAAAACATTTGGTGTTTTCGCACTTTAACTTAAGTATAAGTAAATAGAAACATGTGAAATTTAAACAAAAGGTTTATGACCATAAAAGCAACGTTGGGATTGATTTTGGGAGTTCTGGCCTTAAAGGCATAAAACTTTGCTCAGTGCTCGGAGCACAAAAATCATGCTCGAAACATGAAATCCAGCAATTTGATTGGTTGATTTTCGAGTCCAAGTACAAAAATCATGCTCGAAAGTTTTATGACCGTGAGGCCAGGTCCCAACAGTTTAGGAATTAGGGACAAAAAGGGCCCAAAATAGCATTTTACTTGGTTTTCGCACAAGAACTTTCAGTAAACAGAATTCTATTAAAGGAGTAGGTACGCTTAGACTCCTTTTTGACCCCAAAATATAGCAGTTTTAAAAAATTGTGATAATGTAATCGTTAAGCCATTTTTTGGAAAGTAGAATGATTCTGTTACATAAATATGGGCTGTGTTTGACAATACAATGCACATATATCGGGTACTAGCATCATAAAGCCACGCTAAATTACTGAAATCTTCACAATTTCAGCATTTTAGACAAATTTTAGACGGTTTCTGTCTAAAATCATCTTCGCTAGCCAAGGGTTACGAGAGATCGGGAGTGGTTCGTAACCCTTGGCTAGCGAAGATGGTCTAAAATGAAAGTGGCCGCATTCGTGTTCATCCATAATATTGAAATGTAAGTTGTATTTGATGATAATACATACTATATATAAAGGTTGAGGATGAACACGGATGCGGCCACTTTCATTTTTGACCAAAACCATCTGAAAAGTGACGATTTTTGGCGAATTTGATAGATTTTTCATGTTTAAGCTTGAATCAGAGCGTTTTTAATGACTTAATCAGTTGAAATCTTTCACAAAAACTAATTGAATCAATTGAAATAGACACTTAAGTGTTTAAAAAGTATCTAAAATATTTCGTCAGATGAACTTGAAAATTGAGGCCAAAATCGGCCCTTACCGGACCTACGTCTTTTAACATAAGGTTTATGACCACAAAAAGAAGGTTGGGATTAATTTTGAGAGTTTTGGTCCCAACGGTTTAGGAATTAGGGGCCAAAAACGGTCCAAAACAAACATTTTTCTTAGTTTTTGCACAATATCTTTAGTATAAGAAAATAGAAATCTATGAAATTTTCACATAAGGTTTATGACGACAAAAGGAATGTTGGGATTGATTTTGGGAGTTTTTGTTTTCGTATAAAGCTGCGCCCTGCGGAGCATCTGGTTCTTTTAGTGGCACAAAAGCGTGGAATTCATTATCCAGTGAAATAAAAAAATTATACTATACTAGGTGTTTTTTATACGACCTCAAACATTTTTTTGGATTGTATAATGGTATGATGTCGTTGTCGTCTGCGTCGTCCGAAGCCCAATTGGTTTCCGGACAGTTTCTTTAGTTTAACAAAATAGATCTTAATGATTTTTTTTTCTAAAGGGTCAATACCACAAAAGGAAGGTTGGGATCGATTTTGGGGATGGTTGTCCAACCGTTTTGGAATAAGAAGCCCAAAACAAGGATTTTTCTAGTAAGGATAATAACTTGTGTATTAGTATTTCATTTGCTCTGAAATTGTACCACAATGTTTAAACCCACAAGTAGAAGGTTTGGATTCGTTTACGGGGTTATGGGTCAAAAGTTTAGGAATAAAGGGCCAAAAAGGGACCAACAGCCAGCATTTTTCTAGTTTCAAGACAATAAATTGTGTGTAATTGTATTGACTTCTCTAAAATTGTACCACAATGTTCCACATAACAAAGGGGAGTCTAGGATTAAGTTTTGGAATAATTGTCCAAAATATGTAGGAATTAGTGGGGCCAAAAAAGGGCAAAAAAGAAGCATGTTTCTAGTTTCCAAACAAAAATTGTTTAGGTGAATGAATCTCTCTGAAATCGTAATACAAGGTTCCATACTACAAGGGAAATGATGGGATTGAGTTGAAGGGTTATTGCTTAAAAGGGGGGTTTCAATAAGTTTTTTTTAGGGGGGGTTAAATTTTTTAAGGGATTCCTTTTTTTCAAAAAAATTCGAAATTCGAAGTTTCAAGAAGAAGCCTTCAATTGCACAGTATTGTAAAGTAGATTTGTTAGATCTCTGGTCACATTTATTTTGTGACAAAAACCTTAATTATGACAAAAAATCGATCACAATCCAAATTCAGACAGTATGAAGCTTCAATATTGTGACCAAATTTTCTCCAACCGTTCAGGGTTGCACCACTGCGGTCGTATACAGATGTGCCCTGCGGAGCACCTGGTTGTTGTTGTAATTATAGTCTGTTTATTTAGATCTATTGTTTTCATTTGTATATAAGTAAATTATTCATTTATGTAGTTGATATTTTATGTAGAGCGCCTTATTGAAATTTGGTTTAATCCTAATGAGTTTTATTATATTATTATTATAACTCGGGGTGAGGGTCCAGCCTCCCTTTTTGGGAAAAAAATCCTGCTTCCTTTTAAAGGGAATCACCGAAGCTTGACTGGAGCGAGGCCCCTCTTAGGCAGTCAGCGGGGCCCCACTCATGAAAATTACTGAATCCGCCACTGGATGTTGCCATCAAAACTGTGTCACTTAAAATAATTTGTCTCCGGGTATATTGTTATGCAATCTGTAACTTTACTACAATGGTTCTTTTATGGTTGCCATGGTAATGGTTGTTTTGTTTTAAGGGGACAATAATTTGATGGGTTTTTTTTCGGGGGGGGGGGGAGTTGACGAATAGATCTAATAATTTTGATCTGTTGCTACGCAAGTTTATATTTTACTACAGCAAAGCTTCATTTTTAGGCAGTTAAGCTGCCTTATGCAAGCACTCTGGATTTGTGTGCTACCCAATAAATGCTGAAATACGTGCCATTGATATAATTTAGCTGGCTACTATATTATTTGTAACTTATTGGACAGTTTTTTTATACTTTTCATTCTGAATTACAAAAAAATATGACCAGAAAAACCTTAAATGATCGTCGATTTTCCCAAAAGTTTTGAAGTTGCACATAGGAAGTAGAGCACATTTTGAGGTGTGCCTTGATTGGCAGAAACTTGTTTACAGATTACAGATTGCAGATTAGGAATCCGTATGTAGTTTATTATCCTCTGAGCTTTTGGCTAAGATGTCAAAGAACAAATGTATGAAATATCTAATCGCCGAAAATCTCTAAAGACAAGTAGTTAAGATTTCCCAAATTGCAAAAGTCGTAGGAATATTGTTTGTCGACAATACGTAGTCAACTACGTATATAAGTTCAACTGTTGGCGGCAATTTTGAATTTAAAAGAAGACGAAATTTTCGTATCTTTTCAATTTGGACGCAGGGTTTTAAATTAGCGGTGGTCCAAGGTCTGTGACTTCCACTTTTGCAGTCGGACTTTCTACTTTGTTACTAGCTACGCACGACATGCCCGACGGACCTTGAAATAATATAAAAAAATAACTTTGCAAACATTTTTACCAAAGTTTCCTAATAACGATCTCAAACTTATATTCATCATTACTATTCATGACAGCCATGTTCAATTTGTTCTACCGCTAGCTTTATACATAAAATCGCCGATAAATAATGTGTAAATCCGAGTAAAATCGTATCTCACTATCTGTCAAAAACAACATTGAAACCAAAATGGCTGCCACGAGATTACAATATCGGATCCGATTCCGGAAGCGGATGAGGGTAATCCCGGATTTGGCTACTAAAAAAATCCAGACAGGTTACAAAATACATCTATGCATCTATGCATGTTAATAAATATAAACACTAGAATTAAAAACCAAAAGACTTAAATGAAAAAGAAAGAAAAAGCAGAAAATATTTTGTACACCAATTTTAATGTGAAAATCCAATACATTGTGACAGCTGGGAACAGTTTATCTAACAATATATATGTTCCTGGTAACAGTATAACTTTTTTTCATCAGTGATAAATGTTGGTAATGCATGTTAAATGTTTCTCAAGTTGAACATATTACTGCAATTTCAAGGGGTATTTTTTCCTTCTCAATTTTGATAGGTCAGTTAAAATAGCTGGAAGTTTCTTATATAAAAAAAAGATGTGGTATGATTGCCAATGAGACAACTATCCACAAGAGACAAAAATGACCAAAACTTGGTAAAGGACAAGATCCCCACCCCTAAACCATATATATATATTCATGTATGGGACAATATAACAAATCATATGAAATATAGGTGGAGTTCGTGGGGCCACTCTGTTTGAGAATATATAATGGTCGAGATCCACAATCTTAAACAATAGATATATTTATGTATGGGACAATATTACAAATCAAATGAATTATAAGGGGGTCCCTATGGTCACTGTACCCCCTCCTGTTTGAGAACTTGGAAACATTCGAGATCATCACCCCTTTACCATATATACTCATGTATAAGACTATATAACAAATCAAATGAAATATAGGGGAAGTCCCTGTTGTCACCCTACCCCTCATGTTGAAGAACTTTGAAACAGTTGGGATCCCCAACTCTAAATTAAATGAAATATAGGGGGAGTCCCTGCAGTCACCTGATTGAGAAATTGGAAAGAGTCGAGATCCCAACCTTTAAATTAAACCATATATATTCATGTATGAGCACTAATCAAATGAAATATAGGGAGGGTCCTTAAGGTCACCCTACCCACTCCTGTTTGATAACTTAGAAACATTCATTCATTCATATCTTTATTTCCTTTATCCCCACCCCTCAACCATATATATTCATGTATTGGACAATTTAACAAATCGAATGAAATATAGGGGAAGTCACTGGGGTCCCCCACCCCTCCTGTTGGAAAACTTGATAACGGCCGAGATCCCCACCCATAAACAATATAATTATATTCATATATGGGACAATATAAAAAATCAAATGAAAAATAGGGGTAGTCCCTAGGGTCACCCCACACCCTCTTGTGTGTGTTTTTAAAACTTGCAAAAGATTGAGATACCAACGCCTAAACCATATTCATTCCTGTTTGTCATTTCAGAAAAGATTGAATGACATACAAGGTCAATCTCATATGTGACACATATGCATATCACTTTGCTAGACCATAACACCTGTCATTTTATTCCAAACTTAGACATCGTTGATTTGGAGTGAAGGTGGGAGTCGTTTACATTTACTATGAACAGGTCAGTCAGACCTCACCATTGATCCCTGTAGTAGTAAACATTTGTCTGATTTGTGTCTCATAACTTTTGTACTGTACAACACAAACTTAGTTTGCTTTCCAGGGAAGCAAGTCCATTCATACTTTTACAAGCTCGTACTAAAGTCATCTTGAATTACTAACAGTCAACTAATACGAACAATTACGATCAACTAGAAGAACTGCAATCATTGCAAATTTGTACCACTGCTGACTCATGAAAGACTCATGACCACGAATGGTCATGTGCGTTGCTATTGAAAACCTTAATAAAATATGAATTATTTGCCTTAATAATTAATTCATTAAATGAACATAAATGTACAATTATATATGAATGTTTAATGTTTGTTCTTTTAAATCTTTAAAAAATGTTGAAGCAACATTGCCACAGTTTTCGTAATTATGTTTGCCTTGGTTTTTGGTTAACTGCCTACAGTGCTTACAGCGCTTTGATTATTTTTTTATACGCCCGTCAAAATTTTGACGGGACGTATTATGTTATACAAATGTCCGGTGTCCGTCCGTCTGTCCGTCTGTCCGGCGTAAACATGTCGCGCCGTAACTTGAGAACGACTTATCCAAATTTCACGAAACTTATTGTAGTTGTTTCTTATGATAGTCAAATGATCTGTATACTTTTCGGTCAAAATAAGATTAAAACTTTTTGAGTTGCGGCACTTTGTAACTAAAACAGAGGGGTGTTTTTTTCACATGTCGCACTGTATATCAAAAACAATTTTTGATTATTGCTTAAAACTTTACACACTTCTTAGTTATATTAATTTTAAGATCTGTATACTTTTTGGTGATGATTCAAAATTTCATTTTTGAGTTATTTAGTATTTTGTAAAAAAGGGGAGGGGATTTTTACATGTCGCGACGTATCTCAAAAACGATTTATGATTATTGCTTAAAACTTTACACACTTTTTTTGTTATATTAATCTTAAGATCTGTATACTTTTTGGTGATGATTTAAAATATTGTTTTTCAGTTATTTAGTATTTTGTAAAAAAGGGGGAGGGTATTTTTACATGTCACGCCGTATCTCAAAATCAATTTATGATTGTTGCTTAAAACTTTACACACTTCTTTGTTATATTGATCTCAAGATCTGTATACTTTTTGGTGATGATTTAAAATTTCATTTTTCAGTTATTTAGTATTTTGTAAAAAAGGGGGAGGGTATTTTTACATGCATGTCACGCCGTATCTCAAAATCAATTTATGATTATTGCTTAAACTTTACATACTTCTTTGTAACATTAATCTTAAGATCTGTATACTTTTTGGTTTTAATTCAAAATGTTATTTTATATTATTTCATATTTGTTTTAGCCCACTTTGCTATATTCATAAATTTTTATCCGTTATCATTGTCCGTTAACTTATCTAGAATTGTAAAAACTGGTTTCCTCTGCATACTAATGAGCTTAATTATTTTACCAAACTAGGGAACAAGAAATCTTTATAGGGATACATAGATTGAACATTTTCTAAATGAATCCACAGAACTCTGTGTCTCACCTGCAGTTGCTGCTGTTAGTGTAAAAGTGTGATGTTGACTATAAAAGTGAGTATATTTATCAGTAAAATACAGAATTTAAAAAATTATGTATGTGCATGCATCATACTCCATCCATGAACTATGGATAATAAAAACAATGTTATAGCAATGACTAAAAAATATTCATAGATCTAATTTTAAGGGTTAACTTATTATAGCTCTTCATCTTTTATATACGCTTTGGATTTTAAATATTTTGGCCACGAGCATCACTGAAGAGACAAGTGTTGTCGAAATGCGCATCTTGTGCAGAAAAATTGATACCGTTAATGTCATTATTAAATTTTTGTCGAGCCTCCAACCTTTGTTGCAGAAAGCTCGACATAGGGATCATAGTGATCCGGCGGCGGCGGCTACGGCGGTGGCGTTAGCTAACTTCTTAAAAGCTTTAAATTTTAGAAGGTAGAAGACCTGGAAGCTTCACAAATTGTATATAGATGCCTCATGTTACGAACTTTTGGTCAGTAACATGTCCAATGTCCTTGACCTCATTTTCATGGTTCAGTGACCACTTGAAAAAAAAGTTAATATTTTTTGTAATGTTAAATTCTCTCTTATTATAACTAATTGGATAACTATATTTGGTATGTGCATACCTTGCAAGTTCTTCATGCCCGTCAGACAGTTTTCACCTGACATCGACCTCATTTCATGGATCAGTGAACAAGGTTGAGTTTTGGTGGTCAAGTCCATATCTCAGATACTATAATCAATAGGGCTAGTATATTCGGTGTATGGAAGGACTGCAAGGTGTACATGTCCAACTGGCCGATGTCATCTGACCTTGACCTCATTTTCATGGTTCAGTGGTTATAGTTAGATTTTTGTGTTTTGGTCTGTTTTTCTCATAATTTATGCAATAGATCTTCTATATTTGTTGTATGGAATGATTGTAAGGTGTACATGTCTAGCGAGCAGATGTCATCTGACCTTGACCTCATTTTCATGGGTCAGTGGTCAAAGTTAAGTTTTTGAGTTTTGGCCTTTTTATCTAATACTATATGCCATAGGTCAACTATATTTATTGTATGGAAATATTTTATGATCTATATGTCAGTCGTGCAGGTTTAATTTGACCTTGAACTCATTTTCATGGTTCATTGCTCAGTGTTAAGTTTTTGTGTTTTGGTCTGTTTTTCTTAAACTATAAGTTATAGGTCAACTATATTTGTTGTATGGAAGCATAGCTGTACATGTCTGCCTGGCATGGTTCATCTGACCTTGACCTCATTTTCATTGTTCATTGGTCTTTTTTTTAGTTATCTTGGTTAATGTTAAGTTTATGTGACAGTCTTTAATAAAGCTTTATACTTAGGACTATCAACATAATATCAATGATAAGTAAAGAAGGCGAGATATTTCAGCGTGTGCACTCTTGTTTATCTTGTTCTAGTTTATCATGGAGACTGCAATGATAAATTATAAATCACAAAAAATCCTTAATCTCACCATTGCACGTGTCAGAAATGCTAAATATATGGACTTATCTTAAAATTCCTTAATAATAACCCTGATTGGTAAGGTTACCGTAGTATTTGATGATTATTTAAGAAAATTGTACCCTGAATTTTATTTTTAGATTTCAGCAACAGAATGAAGAACTCCAAGAGTCTAATACGGTTTATTAAACAGGATTTTATCATTGAATCAACATCCTACAAGAATATAACATACAAATAAGTAATTATGTGCAGGGAAGAACATTTAAACAAAACTGTAAGAGACATACAGTGGTGGTGTATTTTCAAAGAGACCGAAAGAACCTATAATAACTTGCCATGAGTGTATATTTTCAAAACCAGAAGCTCGTTCATAATAATATACAATTTAAATTAAAATTATTGTATGAACATTACAGATAAAGTCCCAAAAGAGAAAATTTAGTTTTAAATGAAACATTTAAGTACAAAACATTGAAATAGGCCTTTCCATGTTGTGTGACATGTAGAAATTTTATGCTTTCACCATTCATGTAGCTCCATATAGAGGAATGGGTCCCTGTCCCCCTCCCCCCCAAAAAAAACGCATTCGTATCCGACAGCAATCAATCGATAAAAAAACACCAAACAAAAATCAAAAGGGAAACATACCATCGACACTTGATACATGTAGCATGCTCTGCATTGTGAATGAAAACTAAATCAACAAAGATTTTTTTTTATGTTTTTTTTGGACATGAGACAAGCAATGAGAAGGTCCCTACCTTGATACAGGCGTTTGAATAAATTATTTTTAGAATATTAAGTTGATAAATGGATTAGAAATTTTTTTTTCGTTCTGTCTTTTGCAAGTAAGACCTGAGTAATTTGTTTCAAAGTTGATCAACAAATACAACTAAAATCCAGGATGCGAGTCATCGATGTACATGACTTTGCTTGTCTTCTTGCTTTATTGTCATGCCTGTGACATGCGAAAGATACAGATAACAATCCTACGGCGTTAGCTATTTGTATTGAGCTTGATATTTTATATGGTAATTGACTTTAACTGGAGGCTTCATACCTTGTGGCTTATACATGTATAACGAAAGTCTGTATTATGTCTGTTGGCCTTGACCTCATTTTCATTGTCAAGCAACTGCTTGAAAACAAATTTCTATTTTTATTATGTTATTTTCCCACTTACCTATTAATAAACTACCGAATTGGACTATTTAACGGATTTGTAAAAACATGAGCAACAGGATGGGTGCTACATTTATATGTGGAACAGGATCAGCATACCCTTCAGGAGCACCCGAGATCAAACCCATGGTGGGATTCGTGTTGCTTAGTCATTAGTTTTCTATGTGTCTTGTGAACTATTATTTGTCTAATTTGCACAGGTCATTAGTCAATGTTAAATTTAGTTTTTTTGTCTATTTCTTTTAGCAATACTAGTATATAAAACTAGATAAAGTGTATGAAATGATTTTATGATTTAAATGTCTTGTCTAGCAGGGGTCATCTGACGAATCACCTTGACTTTATTTTTTCATGGTTCATTGGTCAATATGTAATTTTCATTGTTTTGGCTGTTTCTTGTATGAGATAAGCAATAGAAAAACTATATTACGCGTGTATAATGATTGTCAGCTATACATGTCTTTCTGACTTAAATTGGTTTATCTCACATTGACTTCATTTTCATGGATCTTTGACAATGTGTGATGTATGTGACACCTGTACTAAAACTCTAACCTTGGTCTATCAGCATAAAATAATTCGTGAATATAAAAGCAAGCGAAACGTTTCAGCTTGAGCATTCTCGTTGCATCTTATAAGTTGTATTTGTCTGAGACATTATTGGTTAGAGCTTACAGGACTGACTTTAATTGTTGAGGACCAAGCAATTTGATCAACAAGAAAGAAATAAAGATAGGTTGTATAAAACATGCTCACGACCCAAAAAAGTCATATTTACTTTCTATAATATTATCTACAATATGTTCAGTTACTGTTAAATTCTTGTGAAGACTCGATTCGTGTTCATTTCCAATTAAAAAAAATCATGTGATAGATCGATTCACTTTGGGTTCATAGGTAGAAAATTTGTCTGTAGTTTAGATCTTTTACACTAACCGTGATTTTGAAAGTGCTTTAGGTCAAGGACAAAAAAAATCATTTTTTTGCACTTGAACACTCCTTTACTTGTAACGTAAAAGATGAAGAAAATCTAATAAGACTCCAATTAGTAATAGACTGAAATATCTTTTGTAGAAGTGTTACTGTTTTGTGGAGATTTAACTAACATTTCTTTTCATATTTAGAATTATGTATTTTAATTGGATTCTGCCTTACTACCCTAAAAATTAGTCCAGCTTTTCATTCAAAATCTACTGCTGTCAAAATTCTTATGCTATATTAAAACCACACAAAGAACAATACGAAGCAAAGTTCTATTTTCTTGCCGTTGAATAGAAAATATCAGTGTTGGTAAAAATAAGGAATGTTGTTATAATTTTCAATGATACAACTATAATAATTCACCAAAGTATTAGGTAGATATACGCAATTGTAGTCGACTGTACGACCTTCATACAGTGAGTAAAAGTCGCTATAAATCGTTTAAACATGTGAAATATGAATATGAAACAATTCATATCAGAATATTAACTGCCTAATGTACATGTATAACAAAACAATTTACAAACAACAAATATTACCGAAATGAACCAACTACAACCACTAGACTACAGGTTCCTGACTTGATCCAAGGTTAATGTTATAAAAATATCTTGAAACGTGTGCTTATTCTTTTGAATTACTTTTAAATTATTACTGATAACAAACTGTCATGGTATCAACAGAATCTTTTCTATCTATAAGAGAAACGTGAACTATATTAAAGACGTCATTGCATTTCAAGTGCTACAAGAAAGTATGAAAGAGCAACAGTTTTAATATAGACGACTGCATATATATAATCTACATATTTAGTTCTATTAATAAAACAAGGAGATGTGGTATGCCTCCCAACGAACAACAACAGAACAAGGATACTATATAAATAACCATAATGTTCAACGTCAGACGTCGACAAAATCGGTTTAACCCACCATATTTATATGCACCTCTGTCCCAAGTCGGACGAAGTCATGTTATAGATATGTCTTTGTGTAGTTATACATTTAGTTTGATGAACGATATTCTGACATTGTGCTTTACATCTAGAGACATCTATTTTTTTTCTCTCGGACCTATTCAGAACTTCTTGTATGGTGCTGACTGCTTAATATTGAAAAACTGTATTGGTGACCCCTGTCTGATAGTTTTGTATTTGTTGCTAATGTGATTGAATTTGACTGTTTTTATGACAGCTCCTTTTCCGCCTTTCACATAAATCATCAATGAAAACATCATTGCGCATGGAAAGCTGTAAAAGTCATCTTGATAACTAGCGAAACTAATCGTCAGGAAAAAAAACCGCACTGGTTTACGCCAAAAACATTGAATAACACCAGTTATGACATACAACAAATAACAACAATCAAAAATGAGAAGTCGTGGCTTGAAACAGGCACATAACGAATGTGGTCATAAAGTTCATCAAAAGAATCCTCTTTAATGTATTAATGTGTTGAAATGAAATATTAAATATAGCCATGGAGTTTTAAAATAAAATGCTTGTTTTTATCCCAAACCAACTTATGATATTTGTTGATGATTACTTTTTATTGATTGTTGATTGCTTTATGTCCAGTGGCAAATATTTCACGATGGTTCTGGACGAGAACAAGTTAACAATAAATACAACAGGTACTAGTAGGTCTTTTAATAATAGAGGCCCATCCCGATGATGATCAGGGGGAATGTCGACTTCTACTGGAAAATAAAGGTATATAAGTAAGGGACAAAATTTTGCCATGCAACAAGAAGAGTTGTTGCAAGGGTTCTTAACAGAGATCTTGTCACTCTATTTACTCGAGGCATTGGATTAAACCTCGATATATGCATTCTGACAGGACGTAGCTGCAAATTTGATACATCTTTCACAGCCAGACGGACGCCCCACTTTAACAAGCTTTTTACTGCCGATCGGAACAGGACCAAGTGAGCATATTTATATTCCCAACTCACCCTTGGGGCTTATGATATTTGTGATAGGGCCCCTTGTGATAGCATAACCGAGTTTTTTATTAGGTCTTGAATTTGACTACAACTTTCTGTACTTAAAAATGATTGAATTTTCAGTACTGTAAAATAATTAAATTTTCAGTACCGAAAAATGCCTGAAATTTTCAGTACTGAAAAATGACTGAAATTTTCAGTACTGAAAATGACTGAAATTTTCAGTACTGAAAATGACTGAAATTTTCAGTACTGAAAATGACTGAAATTTTCAGTACTGAAAAATGACTGAAATTTTCAGTACTGAAAAATGACTGAAATTTTCAGTACTGAAAATGACTGAAATTTTCAGTACTGAAAATGACTGAAATTTTCAGTACTGAAAAATGACTGAAATTTTCAGTACTGAAAAATGGCTGAAATTTTCAGTACTGAAAAATGGCTGAAATTTTCAGTACTGAAAAATGGCTGAAATTTTCAGTACTGAAAAATGGCTGAAATTTTCAGTACTGAAAAATGGCTGAAATTTTCAGTACTGAAAAATGGCTGAAATTTTCAGTACTGAAAAATGACTGTAATTTTCAGTACTGTAATCAACTTTTTCCCAACATTACTGAAAATGATATAAAAGTTAATGTACTGAATAGTGATGTTTCCTAAAAGTACTGTTTATATAGCGGCATTTAATTTACTGTTTAGTAATGTTTACTAAACTTACTGTTTATATAGCGGCATTTAATGTACTGATTAGTAATGTTTCCTAAAAGTACTGTTTTTATAGCGGCATTTAATGTACACGTAAACGCTAGTCAAATTGTTGGTAGTGTATCCCATGTCAGCATCATTTAGGGAATCAATAAAACAATCACGTGCTAAAAGTTCCTAAACCTCCATTGCCATTGGAGCTGATGGATACGCTAATCTTACTAGACGTTTTTGTTTTGGCCTTATTCAGGTATTTGTTCCGTGCGTCTGCGTATTTTACTTTTCATTTGCGCCCGGTACATTTCTGTTTGGTTTTCTGGTTGAAAACGTGACGGTAAAGTGGCAGTCAGTTGTACAAAATTGGTCAGCAACCCTGGTCTTAAATTGGTTAAAATACTGTGGGTGGTACCTTTTAATCTAGTAGCTAATTCTAAAGCTTTCTCTAGTTCAGACCAATTATTAATTGCAGCAATTATTTTAAACTGAAGTTAACAGTCTTCCCAATTAGACTCTCCATCATTAAGTGCTGGTTTCTTTTTGTAACAGTTTGTTTTTTGTAAGTTTATATCATAATCACGCTCAAAACGTGGTGTATTGCTAATGCCAGAATAATTTAAACTGCTGGTCATTTCATCAGTACGGTGTTCATGATCGGTCCTGTTAACCCCTACTCCGAATGGTCCGCGGGACGACAAAGGTAATGCTTGGTACGTTGCCCCCATATTATTGATTACGCCCCGGTCCAAAGTCCTAGGTAAATCTCCCAAATCTCATCTGGATTCACAAGACGTTGCGCCTCGTATTGTATTCCCTGAGTCTCCGTCAGCAGAACCCTTTGCCTCAGCAGTACCCTCTGCTTCAGCATAACCTTCTGCTATAGCAGAACCATCTGCTCTCTGACTCCAATACCTATACCTAGACCTGGCAGCAAGGTTATTAAGAGTGCTTGACTCTTCACCAAGATTCTGTTTAACCGGCCACGTCGCATTTGGTTCCATTTACACAACCGTTGCCCTATATGAAACTTCCTTATTATTCACTTGTCAATGGCCACTTTCGTTGATGGTGATAGACCTTCTGACAATGACCTTTAGTCAGTATGATGTATACCATCCTTTTTGTATCTATCTGTATTCTCTTGTGAGGGCCATTGATATTGGTTCACTCTTATGCTTATCTCTCCGGTCGGCGTTACTTTTGTGGGAAAAGCATTCAACAGACACTTTACAATCTTTACATTTTATGTAGTATTCTTCTTAGACAACCTTGTATAATATAAGTAAGACATTATGGTTCTGTCAGTTTTTATCATTCATACATATTGACAAAAGTTAAACGTGTAAAGTTGAGAGACAGTGGATATTAAACTTAGTATCCCAAAATATGTACAAAAGCATTGTGGAGGAGGTCATACAGTAATATAATTCTGTCATTTTTCTATCAGCAACCTATATGAATTATGATATCTAAAATGTCGTATATGACTTTTTTGGCTAAAAATACGTTTTGACACCAATGTTCTAGGTGGGAGGAAATCTTTGGTTTTACAAAATAGCATACAGTTAGACCAGTCAAAATGTGTAAAATAAGACCTATTACAAAATTGCCAATGTTGTATGAAAACTTGAAAATCGTTATAGAATGGCTTTGGGAAAAAAATAATTGTACATTGTGAAAATAATTCAAGTTCTTGGATACTCCAGAAATGTCACAGTTTTTATTTCACTGCTATTTTCAAAAATTCTTGATAAATTTGTAATTAACAACACTTTAGAAGCCCAGCGACGATTTATTCCATCAAAGAATGTTTATTCAAAGAGCCAAATTTTCATACAGCCTATGCTCCCCTCCACTGTTCTTTCCTACAATATGTCGAGATACGGTTATAGGTTATATATCTTCTTTGGTATATGAGTAATTATTCATCATTTGGTGTAAGTGATTTTTGTTTGAGCGTACGAAAGGACAATTAATCTAGAAAAGGAAATGTGTGCTAAAAGAGTTTGTACCGAAGTAATTCGAATGTATTAGTACTTTGGAGATCATAAGGAACCAAAGTAAAGATGTATTTTATGTGGCTTGTCAAAAAGTGATTTCATGTGACAACACATCTGTAAACTGTTTACAGTAGCATCTTTTTACGATCTTGGTAAGGTCAATTTTAGCATTTCTTCATAATGAATGCAACATTATAAAGCATAGACAAGAGTTGTAAACATTTTTTTTGTTATTTGCCTTTAAACATGTAAAAACTTGATATCATGTTCGTAGGATAAAGAAAATATGTCATTGATATAGATTAATTTCATAAATATGAAGTAGTGGTACTACAACTTCCTATAATGATATTAGTTTGCGTCAATTTTGTTAAATACTTTCTTTTGATATTACGACATGATAACTCAATTAAAAACAGATAGAACAATGCATCACAAAGAGGAAGATTTAGGATACATGTTAATGAGACGCTATCCTATGGAAAAAGTTAAGATATATGAGTCTATAAAATTAAATACATAATATATAGAAAAGAAATCCTACGTTTGGAGCTAAGTCAACTGATCGTGTCGGACAACGTTTGGCTGGATGTATATTGCTATGTCTTTAATATTTGTTTTTCACACCGCTGTTTGTCTTTTGTAGATTTTTTTGCAATGTTATTGTCAAATGGTATTTCACTCTATAATAGGAATTTGACCAATCCTGTGGTATCTTCAACCTTCCATTTTTAGAGAGGAGACACATATACCATGTTTGCAACACAGCCACTTGAATAATATTAACAATCTCTTCTTCATTTCAGGGCTGCTTTAATAGCTTGTATGGTGGCGTTAATGTCAGTGCCAATTTTCGTTTATGTTTGGAGAAGAAGAAAAAACGGAAAAACAGAAAACAGAAAAAGAAAACGAGGTATTTTATTTGTCACAGACATTTTGTGAAGGATTAATTTTATGCCGGTCGGCATGGATGTTTCATATTGGTATATTAGTGTAAGGATATGCTACCGCTTCCTCGAATTAGAAACATACTGGAATCTGCATTATAAAATATAAATTTAATACAAATAGGAGTCCGTTTGTGTGCATTCCGATAGAATTATTTGCCGTTGGATGTTGAGCAACCAATAATTAATCGTACATTTTAAAACCTGTTAGTAGTGTTATAGCTGTAGACATTTAATGCATGTTACATTGGCCTATGTAGGAACTGTTACAATTAAGTCCTGCCATCACTGATAATTCAATATAACAGCCAAGCCTTTTAAATAAAATTAATTTTGTTTTCAGGTTCAGAAGCAGAATTAGAACAGTTTATCGGTAAGTAATTCTTAAATAAACATTTATTATAATTGATAAATTTGATCCAATATTCATTATAGTCTCACTGTAATGCTAATTTTAAAGTAAAGAAATTTGATTATAAATCGGCAAATTAGGCTGGTAGTTCTAGTGAATTTGTTAGTCATGTATGATATTTAATTTTAATTAATTTATATGTTTTAAAGTTTAGTATGACGTTCATTTTCACCGAACCAGAACACATGTTCTTTTAGGGGCCAGCTGAAGTCCAACTCCGCTATTTAATATTACACATTGAATGTGGGTTAATACAAGTATTAAGAAATATATGTTTTCAAATTGACCCTGTTCTTTATCCCCGGTCAGTGATAGTGGAATCGGGGTCTGCAATGTCCCTCTGCGTTGTATTATGCCTTTACAGGCACCATTGACTATTATAAGAGACCTTGGACCTCAACTGGGCCATTATGGAAAAAAACATTAATGAATACTATAATATTTCGTTTGCAAATGAATTATAAAAAAGTCATATAATTACACCATTATAATTTTATAATAAACATGTTAAATGTAGATGTTTAGAGTAATACAGAATAATTATGGAAAATTTCATTTTAATATGAAAGAAGTCATATGTGGGTAATCATTTAGTTTGACTATTACACGAATATATTATACCTTTAACAAAAAAGGTTAATCTTTTAGGGAACTTGTACAATGGTTTTATCTCAAATGTTTGAAATGTTTCTTACAGATCAGGTAGAACAATTGCATGATGGTATATCAACGGAAACTTGTAATGGTGTGTCACGCAAAGAGAATATGATTAACATGTTAAAAAGACTTAAATTGGAAGAGTTTTGTCCTTCAAAGATTTCACTGCCAATGGTGTATGATATCTTTGAAAAATCGACTGATGTAGAAGTGACTGAAGAGTCTATTCCTTGGTTATTACTTAGAAAATTCATGACTCTCAATTACAAAGGAAGAGAAGAAGATTTAAATACTCTTTATAAATGTCATGAAGATGAAGATGTTGACGACATGTCTGACAAAAACAACATTCACCTACATCCTTTAGATGTCTTTCTTCTTACTTTTCTATGTTGTGGTCCAATTCTACAACAAGAACTTGTATCTAAAATGTTTTTCTGTCGACTTGCTGTACCATTTATTTATCGCACTCTGGAAGACAAACTTGTAATGTCGAAGTGGGCATTTCGAAAAATTGTCATTAATAGAAAAAGGGATGGAGAATGGGTAGAGGAAGATGCACTATCTCAGGATATTAAAATAGTTACTTTCCTTAGAATCGGACCTGCGACACATGAAACTGTTTCTAAATCAAACATGATTAACGAAGTTTTATCAAATCAAAAGCATCCTACATTTTTTGATAAAAAAGCTTGCATTTCATTCGAAACCAAAACACTAATAACTAATGGAATGGTTGAGGCCTCATGGTTTATACCCTCTAATAGCGATTTAGAAAATGTTTTCCAAGACGTGGTTATGTTTTTGAACTTGAGAGGCAATTGTTTGCAGTACGAGGAAGAAGTCAGAACGGTATCGTCCATTTCAGATGTAGTGATTGTTCTAATAAATATCAACACTCTTGATAACTCAAAAATTGTCCAAAACCTTAAAAAGATACATTCTTTTGATAAGTGTATAATTTATGGTATCGAGAGCAGAAAGGAACAAACTTGGGATATAACTAAAGTTCAAAGATTCCAGAAACAATTTATGTTAAATAGAGAGAACACAATTAGAGTAGGAGGTGAAATAAACTTTACTATTGTTCAGCGCTTTCAACGACAAATACGAAAGTCTTTATTGAATACAAAGGCAAAAAGGATCGCAGAAGTGATATCGGATATCAAATTTGGCGATGACCGTTTTTCCGATGAAGGCTATACAATGTCTAAAGATATAAGTGATTTTATAAACAAACAACCTGACAAACGCGAAATTTTTCCACTACAAGGCAGTGTATGGAAAGAATTATGCATATGTACGAAAAAAATTTTTAAATCAAAATCAGAAGACGAACAAGTTGAATTGAGAATTATTAAAAACAAACTTGAGCAGAAACAATTTGATTTGATTGACAAAAGTGAAATCTTGCAGCGATTTACACGCAACATGCTCAGTACAGCTAAACTAAAAGAAAGAAATAACGAAAACCAGTTTTTCATAGTATGGATGAAAACATTCATGGATGAAAGGTTAAGATCTAATCAAAATTATAATAAAAAACCCTTAAGTTTCAAACTCACACATTGCTATGATCATTTTATACGAGAAATGGGTCAAGCATTTTCAATTCAAGTTCAGGACAGATTTGCACGTAAAAATACATATAGAAGTGAGGTAAGCATATTTCCAAAATTTGTTAGTAACATGCTACAATTTGGTTTTCCATTTGAGTTGATGGACGGAGACACAGGTATGGTACCATTGGTTTGGGTAGAAGCCGTTTTTCGTCAATTGAAAGAAGATATCGGTGAGCAAAACGTATATGTTATATCTGTACTTGGCATCCAAAGTTCTGGAAAGTCTACTCTTCTAAATACCATGTTCGGACTACACTTTGCTGTCCGCGCCGGAAGATGTACTCAAGGTGTATTTATGCAGTTGATCAGAGTTACAGACGATACCTTACCATTCAATTATTTACTTATTCTTGACACAGAAGGTATCCGAGCTTCTTTGAATGATCAGAAAAGGCGTGTTATTGAAAATGAACTTGCTACGTTTGCAATTGGTCTCGGAAATATCACTATTTTGAACATTAAAGGTGAAAATACAACTGAAATTGAAAATGTTCTGCAAATTGCCGTCCATGCTTGCTTAAGACTAAGGATGGTAAACAAAAATCTAAAAATGCAACCAAGGTGCGTATTTGTACACCAAAATGTGGATGCCAATGATGCAGACGTTAGATTGAAGAAAGAAAGAGACAAACTTATGCATAGATTAGACGAAATGGTCAAAGATGCTGCTCTCAGTGAAGATCGTTCTGACATTTCCTCATGTAATCAAGTTATTGGAATAAAACCAGAGTCAGACGTGTGGTATTTACCCAACTTATGGCAAGGAGAACCACCTATGGCGACTGTTACATTAGGATATAGTAAAAATGTTGCACTTTTAAAACACCACATATTACATGGCATCGCAAAATCACATGGAACAAGTTATTCTCTTACAGACACAATCATCAGAATTGGAGATTTATGTCGTGGAATAATTGCAGAGGATTTTGTGTTTAATTTCCGAAACAGTCTTGAAATTAAAGTGTATAGAGAAATGGAATGTTTTTTTCAACGTCTTACATGGAAGCTCGATTGTAAAGCTGAAAAATTCATCTTTACCGAAGTAAGAAAAAGTATAGCTTGTTCAGAAAGGGAAAATATGGATTTTGTTTGCGAAAAGAACACCGAAGAACTAAAGATTTATTTAACAGAAAAGTTTTCTATGGCTGAGGGGGACTTTAAAGATTTTGTTAACAAACACAGACTGAAAAATATAATGGAGCAGTATACAGAAAGAAGAATTTTAGAAATTCAAGATTTGAAGAGACTACTCATACAGAAAGGAACAATTGATATACAGCTTCTTAAATCGTGTCATAAGTTTTCTTTGGATCAAATTTCAAAAATGACAAGATATAAAAAAGAACTAAAAGAAGAAGCTCAAAGTTATGTTGCCAAATGTAAAGCAAATGCGTTATCAGATAAAGACATGGATTCACTTTTTGATGAAATATGGAATAATTGGTTAATAGGCATCTATTCAAATAATGATGAAAACCCGTTGCGAGTTGAAGAGATCATTGACCAAATCCTATTTGATGCGTTAAAAGCGGAGAAACCACTGTTATGTGAAGAAATACAAAAAAATAAGCATTTTCGGGATAAATATCGGGGTATGAATGCACTGGCGGGTAGTATAGAATTAAACCAGCTTCAAGATGATCATATCACATGGGAATTGTCACCGGGCGATGATCAGATAAAAGATGTAGTTTTGTTGGAATATAAGATAAGAGCTCGCTTCACAATCAACATCATTATGAGAAACATTGATAGTTATATTTCTTCATTACGTGAGGAATATCGCCAATTCAAAGATACTTATGCCAGAAAAGTGTTTGGGATTTTGATGGAAAGACTGGAAAAAAACAATTCCAACACCAATAAGTCTTTTATGCTGACAAAGGCACTTCGTGCAAAACTAGCGGTGCATATCAAAATGTATATAGTGAAAGTTTTTACTGTTATGAATGACGAATGGCAGGACAAAAATGATATAAAAAAACAAATGCAATCTGAAAAAGAAACATTTTCAGAATATTTTAAAAGCTTAGTAAAAGACCAAGCAACAGAGGTGAGGATGGTACAACTTTTTATAAGAAATATAGAACGATTTATTATCGAAACCGTTTCACATGAATTACCTAACGATGTTGTACAAAGTATCATACCTGACACCTTCAATACAAAGTATAGCCTTATGATAGCCATAATGACAAATCTTGTTAATAAAGCCGATTTTAATGAATTTATGCAATATATTGACGACAGTAGTTCATATGCCCTCGATTGGCTGACAACGTATATTAACGGAGAAATATTTACTAAAAATGGGCAAGACAATAAATATACAACATTAGCCGAGTCTTCCATTACTAGAATCTGTATGAAGATAAAATCAATCATGTCAAATGAGGTTATCAAAACAAGTGATAATAAAAAAACCGGTATGTCTGTATGGTGCACTAAATTTGAGGAGAATCTTAAAGATTTCTACACGGTCACAAAGGGTACTTTTCTTACAGATATAGGTGACGAATGCGTGAACGTGTGTAATTTCAAAGAACTTATATTCAACGAGTTGGATAAAGTTGAAAAGAAAGTTAAAAATCGTTTCAAATCAGAAGTTGCTGAACACGTTAAATGGACATACTCACCATATCAAAAAGTGTTCGATCATTTATGGGGATGCACTGCGAAGTGCCCTTTTTGCAAAGAAATATGTCAGAGAAGATCTAACCACACAGAAGAGGCGCATTCCTGTATTCAACACAGACCTCCAGGTGTGATTGGTATACGGCATATAATAACTCACAGGATGGCATGGATGTGTTGCAATTGTTTAGTTTCCTCAGATAAAACCTTTTGTTGTAATGCAATTGATACGAGCTTTAGATGTCAAAGTTCTGGGAAGGACGGATTTAACTGCTTACATCAATACAGGAAATATACAGAAGTAGTACATGATTGGATAATTGAACCATCTTCTCTCGCTGAACCTCCAAAATACTGGACTTGGTTCATTTCGAAATTTGAAAAAGAACTTTGCGAAATGTATGGTTATAAAGCATTTGAACATAACAAAAAATGGAAGGAGATAACTGCAAATGAAGCAATTAGGTCTCTACAATTATCAGAGATTAAGTAAGACCTAATTGAAGATGTTTGCCTGGGAATACATATCAGTTCAAAATTGTTCGTTAAAAGGTCAGGATTAGAACGTCTTAAATCTAAACTATTGATCCTGTTATTATGATCAAACTGTCACTCGCGATAAAACTGTTTTGTAGAGAAACAGTATATACATGATATAACACAAACTTCATTCAACAATAAGATAAACACAATTGTAAATAGTTCACTTTGGAATTTTTATCTTAAATTTCATGTAACAATTAAGTAAATTGTAAAAAACTGTTTTCCTGTCGATAAAAATAAAATAAAATAAAGAACTCTTATTTGAGGAAAAGTTTTGTAAACTGAAAATGTATCATTTATTTTTTAAATGTTCTCTTTTTTTCATTTTTCAGTATATCTGTCAATTGAATACTTGAAGTTAACTTGAATTATACTTTTAAAATCACAAAAATACTGACATCCGAGGAAACATCAAAACGGAAAGTCCTTTATTAAATGACAAATCAAAATATCAAACACATCAAACGAACGAACAACAACTGTCACTTGTTACAGGCAACTTTTAATGTAGAAAATGTTGGATCAAACCTGGTGTTATAACTAGCTAAACCTTTCACTTGTATGATCTACAAGTAAGATCTACAAATAAGTTAAGCTTGACCAAAATTGTCATTTAGCTCAATATGTCCTTTAATAGTCAATTTTTAACAAGTGTTTCGTAACTTTTTGTATTCTTTTAAAAATATCTTTTTTGCATTTACTTAGCCAAATATAATCTAACTTGGCCACAATTACCATAAGAGTATTTAGTTTAATAATGTGTCCGATGAACCCACCTGTCAACAAAGATTTCATTCATAGCTAGCATTAGAACATGCAAGTGTTGTCTATTATTCCGAAAACCGTCGAAAGAGTAAGAATTCTAAAAGGGTAAAATTGTTCAGAATAATGAGCCATACCAATTATCCATATTCTGTAAATCAACTTATTTTCGAGATCGATTTATTTTTGCGAGTGAAAAAAATATAACAAATATAAATCGACGTGAATATGTATAATTTGGATCTTCCGTTATTTAACTACATCTAGTAAATTAGAAAATCGCGAAATTAAACTGCCGCGGAGTGTACTAGAAAGAGTAAAACGCGAAATAAAGTACCCGTAAAAACATAAGTTAATTTACAATACGTCAACAATTGAAGGACAACTTCTCGTAGGAGTAATTGTCCTTAATTATACTACTTCTTGGTGGTTTGCCTTTTATCTGAAAAACTACAATAGATAGAGATAAAACTGCTAGTATAATTAGAAGACTGTTACTCTGTATAGGAGTTGTTTACCCTCTTTTGTGTTTAGTGGAAAAGCTGAATAGTATTATAAAGATAGAGAACAACCAAACAGACCTCAATGATTAGCAATACGAGAATAGAAACACTCCAGAGTTTTTTTCCATAATGTTATTCTCGTCTACAATGTTTGAGAGTAATGTTTAATGAGCATATAGATCATGGTGAGCGACATAGTCTCTTGAGAACCTCTAGTTTAATATCGGTGTTATTTGTTACACTTTTTAATGATTTTTACATATACGCAAGCCTACCTGAATACTAGAATGTAATTGTATATGTAAACGGGTTGTTGACCATTTTTCTGACGAATAAATTTCACTTTGTCTTATAACTTCTTTTCATCTGTTCATCTGTTCTTTTCGAACGAAACATACAGCATGCATACTTTTCTCAAATGGAATATGTAAAATTCATCCACATTGGGGAATAATGACCATACAAATTAATGCCAAATGTCACGAGACGGTAACCCAATAACTTTGACAAACATAAAGTGTTGCGTCAAGACACAGGACTTTAACAGCTGAAAGAGAGGTGAACGAGTCCAAAGGTATGTTCAAACTCACAAGTTAGAAAAAAACTTACAATGCCATGCAAAAAATGAAAAACGACAACAAGATAAACACTATTAAAGAAAACAATAAAAATATGAAGACTGAACAAATACGAACTCTTCTAAGCACTTGGTGACCTCAGATGTTCCAGAACGACAACAAGATAAACAATTTTAAAGAAAAAAATAAAAATATGAAGACTGAACAAATACGAACTCTTCTAAGCACTTGGTGATCTCAGATGTTCCAGAAGGGTAAGCAGATCCTGCTCCACATGTGACCCCCGTCGTATTCTGAAGAAAATACAAACCCGATGGTAAAAACGAAGATGTGGTATGATTGCTAATGAGACAACTCTTCACATAATGACAAAATGAAACAGAAATTAAGAACTATAGGTTACCGTATGGCCTTCAACAATAAGCAAATCCAATACTGAATTGTCAGCTATAAAAGACCCCGAAATGACAATGTAAAACAATTCAAACGAGAAAAGTAACGGCCTTATTCATATGAGAACATGAACGAAAAACGAATTTTTAACAAATAAACAAACGACAACCACTGAATTTCAGGCTCTTGAACAACAGTCTGTTAATTTTATTTCGTCGGCAACAGATGCAATTTATTACCGGCTTCTAACTTCCAAATATTCACATGTAGATGTGATTTTTGAATTTTTGGCAGGAACTGATTACTCTACGATTCACTTGAGTAAGAAGTTTGTGGGTTGGTGTTGCTCAATTTTTAGTTTATTTAAGTGAACAGTTGAACTGTCCTTATTGTAGTTGTGTTGGAGGATTTTCATTATAAATACGACGATGTGGTATTAGTGCCAATGAGAAAACTCTCCATCCAAGTCAAAATATATAAAACAATAAAATAATTACTGGTCCCCACACGGCCTTTAACACGAATCCTTGATTTAGACAAAACAGCAAGCTACAAAGGGTCCCAACAATGACCGAATAAGTAAAAAATTACAAACGGGGAAACCAATGGCATAACTTGATGAAAAACAAGAAATGAGAGACACGTAAATGACGTAAAAACCTCGTTATCAAAAAACAACTATTGAACAACAAGCTCTGTACTTAAAACAGGTGGATAAAAATGCAGTGGGTTAATAGTTATCAAAGGTACCAGGATTATTATTTAGTACGCCAGACGCGCGTTTCGTCTATATAAGGCTCATCAGTGACGTTCATATCAAAATATTCATAAAGCTAAACAAGTACAAAGTTGAAGAGCATTGAGGATTCAAAATTCCAAAAAAATGTGCCAAATACGGCTAAGGTAATCTATGCCTGGGATGCGAAAATCTTTTGTTTTTTTCGAAAAATTAAAAGTTTTGTTTGTATGGAAATTTATAAAAATGACCACATAATTGATACTCATGTCAACACCAAATTGTTGACTACTGGGCTGGTGATATATTCGGAGACGAAACGTCCACCAGCAGTGGCATCGACCCAGTGGTGTAAATAGTTATCAAAGGTACCAGGAGTATAATTTAGTGCGCCAAACGCGCGTTTCGTCTACATAAGACTCATCAGTGACGCTCAAATCGAAATGTTTAGAAAGCTATATACATGATATAAGTACAAAGTTGAAGAGTATTGAGGATTCAAAATTCCACAAAAGTTGTGCCAGATACGGTAAAGGTAATCTATGCCTGGGATAAGAAAATCATCATTTTTTTCGTAAAAATTAAAAGTTTTGTAAACAGGAAATTTATAAAAATGAGCAAATTACTACATATTCATGTCAACACAAACGTGTTACATGTAACTACTGGGCTGGTGATACCATCGGAGACGAAACGTCCATCCGCAGTGTCATCGACCCAGTGGTGTAAATGTTATCAAAGTTTCTAGGATTAAACTTTAGTACTCCTTAAAACGTTTATTCAGGTGCCAAAAATCACCCTAGCCTGAGATATAAGTGTGACGTTACAAAATAAATAAACACAAAATGAAATATCAATTGAAACAGCTGAACTCAATCAAAAGACTTATAAACAGAAACAAGTAATCATACATCGAACAAATAAGTTTGATGTATGACTTAACATATTTCCAAAAAAAAAGGCCCATTGACCCCCCATTTTCTTTTTATAAATCTTTTACATGTATAATGATAAGCCATCTGTAAAAGTCTTTTGAAATTTTAATTATTTTTTGAAACGATTTTGAATTGACATTTCTGATCTCTCAGTCTTTAAAACATTTTGAGTTAAGAAAAACATTCAATCAACACGCATGCAATGATAATCATTGCATGCATGCAATGATAATCATTGCATGCATGCAATTATGTAATGTGAGATAATTATTCAACGATCGACACAGGTACTTCAATGTATGAGTTGGTTGTTACTGCTGCGTAGATTTATATTGCTTATGAGTCACCATATTTGAGGATGGTTTGTTTACACCGATTGTATTTGGGGACCGCGTCTAGCTAGAGAGCCCGTGTATTCACAGTTAAATGATGGGCAAATATCTAACACCTCAGATAATATTGTCCTCATATATCTTCGGACAAAACACGCTTTCTATTACAGTTTACCTTTGTATGAATGAGATCCGAATCAAATAGTTGTTTACCGACGGTTATTAAACAGCGTTTTACTTGTTTACTATTTTCATGAAAGGGTTTGTATACGATCCGTAGACAACTAGCTATCAAAAGAAAATATGCCAAATGATGGATAAACAATAGTTGATCTCGCGAGATAATTCAATAGTAATGACTGAGACATAAACAACATGAATAATGATAAAGATATCTCTAGAAATGAACTCTTGAAGCCATTGTGACATTCCAAATATACAGTGAAATTCTCTTATCGTTTCATGATCAATTATCGTAACACCTTATGTAGACAAAACGCGCGTCTGGCGTACTAAATTATAATCCTGGTACCTTTGATAACAACTTAATGATTTCTCGATATCAATGACATTGTCTTGAATGCTTTAAACGTCGTGCGTCATGTGGCCTTTTTAATTTATTTTATTCGAGTGTCACCTGATCGACCTTTTGTATACGAAACACGAGTCATGCATACACAGTGCATACACATTGTAAACCTGGTTTCTATTGATCACAAGTAAGATAAGACATAGATACATATCATAGTTAACGATGTCTATGAATTTTTTCAATGCCCTGTACCAAGTCAGGAAAATGGCCATTGTTATAATATAAATCGTTTATACGTGTCTTACATTTTAATGTTGTGTTTCTGTTGTGTCGTTGTTCTCTTATATTTGATGCTTTTCCCTCAGTTTTAGTTTGTCACCCGAAATTTTTTTTTCTCTATCGATCTATGAATTTCGAACAGTGGTATACTACTGTTGCCTTTATTTAGCAAAAGCAAGAGGAAACGGATTCGTAATCAAATAGGTGATGATCAATTCTTCTGATATTTGAAATTTCATAAAAATATAGTTTGGCTTGCAGTTGAACAAGATATCTTTCGAAGTAGGTTATGGAGTTTTCTGGCTTAGGGGCTTACAGACCTCTTAACAATGTCCTCAAACGACTACGACAGGTAAAATGTAAGTGGTCGTCTCAAAAGTACTAATGGTTGTATATGATAGGTATTGATCAGTAATTGAAATAAAGGGATGAAAAAAATTTGTTTGCTTATGTTTATTTACACAACGATTTTTTTCTTGTTTTGGTTATAAACCATTTACTGATTTATATCTTTAGTTAAATTTTTGGATTGATTATGAACAAGAAGCTGGATGGTGTTTATAATATGCATAAATAGAACAACACTACAGAATAATGGCCCCCAAAGAAGATAGATAATACAGGGGTGCTAAATTATGATAAAGATCAGAGAATAGAGAATAGTCGTCAACATAAAATACTGAATAGAGAATAGTCGTCAACATAAAAAACTGAATAGAGAATAGTCGTCAACATAAAATACTGAATAGAGAATAGTCGTCAACATAAAATACTAAATAGAGAAAAGTCGTCAACATAAAATACTGAATAGAGAATATTGGGAAAAAAGAAAGAAAAGGAAGGAATAGAAGCGAAATTTTTATTATTCTATTCTATATTTTTAGAACAAATTTAATGTGTAAACAGATAATTATTTTATGTCGTTTGACAAGTGCGGCACACAACTATACATGGTATATAACATCACATAATACAACACCGAAATAAATAATAAAGTGATTGATTGTAGGTTGCACAACGTCCGGTTGCAAATATTTAATACATGTTCAAGACGAATATCGTAAAAAATCTACCGTAAAAAAGAATTATCCACGTGCGGATTTAGGGGGTTAAACATGGATGATTTTTATCTTTGATACGACCCCTTTATTTTTCCTGTACACTGTAGTTGTCAATAGTCGGTATCGAGAGTTGTTGAAAATGTCTAATAAAGCGAACACCCTTGACAGCTCAAATGACACAGAAACTCTCCAGATATTTTAATGTTAGTACGACTTGACTTTAATTGAAGAACAATTTCCGGATTCTTTTTAACAACTTTTTGACAGGGATATTATGAATCTGGTTTTTAAACGAATTGTATTGATCGTTCGGTAGTAGCATAAATTTTATGATGATGCATGTTTACATTTTATGGACAGGACAAGGGTTAAATTCCGATGCAAAATTATCGGTTCTGTTGAAATCGACCATACGTATGTTATATGATCATCCTAAAGTATGAATTGGCGCGTAACCTTGTTGTCTTAAAAATCGGGTTTTTAGATGCAAGAAAAGTCCTTTAATTTGTTCTTTAGGTGAAAAATCAAATATGTTTCCATCTGACGTGGATTATGCCAAGCCATATTGAAAAACAGTTAGATGTCTACAACAGAACGCAAAAAGATCAAAGACAACTAGGCCTATGATAACCCCTGATATACAATTTGTTAAAAGAAATCAGGAAATTGTTCCACGATAACAGTAAAAAAAAAATTATTAACAAAATTAGCCTGCATAGAGTATCTTCATTTTTTTTTCCAATCAAACAAATAAAAGAAAAAACAAAGGATATCGGGTATCCAGCCTTTAAACAAAACATACATATCAAGAAAGGAGAAAGTTTGTAGCTGTCTATTTTTTATAGTTTAATGATTTTTTTCACCTTCTTTCTCTAATTAACTTTATTAGTATGTAATCAATAAATAAGGTGCAACTCATTTGGTTGATTGTTTGATGACGGTTCCATAAATAAATTCTGTGTTTGTGAGGGGTAATGGAAATAACTCTTATTTTATAGAAAATTATAATCTGTTAGATTGAATAATATTTCTCCTTGTCACTTGCAATTCTTCAATGTGTTTGTGTTTTAAATAGAAGGAAACTTTTAAAAAATATAAAGCAATTGTTTTGAAAACAATTGTTAGGCAGTCTTTCCCCTCTGATGAATGGATAATTGATTTTTTTTATTGATTGATTTGGAAAAAGGGGGGGGGGGTATTTGTTTATTTGTTTGTTTGTTTGCTTTGGTATGGGGTCTATATTATTATGTTACCGGAGAAGTTTCATGTTTAGTTTGGAAAGTTTTTCTTTTATTTTAGATACAGCGCGCGCGCAAGATTGAGGAGACATCACGTGACGCGGGTTTATATTAAGAAAAACTTAGTCTTTTAATTTCTTTTTAGGTCGGGACCTTGAACAGACAACATGTATAGAGATGGAATGTACACAATGTAATTTCTTTTGTCATTGTAGGAAATTGACAACTTGATGACAGTTCACGGGCAGTGCATGTTTTGGATTTAATTTATCCGGTGTTACTTTAAAACACATTTATTGATTATTTTCTGATATTGTACATTTTTCAGCACCTGTTTGTAACACAGATTAGTATTTCAATCTCGGAGCGGACATTTTATTGTAGGTTTTTACTGAGATTTGCGGACCTAGCAAGCGATTTTTACGGCATTGCCATTTCTTTTGTCTAGGAAAAGCTTTGAGAGATATCTGCACCAAGTTTTTTTATAAACTTTCAGTACATGTATGCCCTGCTGACTGCAAATTTTGAGGTCGATTGTACTTGTAGTTTCAGAGTACATGTGGATTTTTTTTCAGAAGTGACGCAAGAACAATATTGAATTTTGATTTTTCATGAAACATGATTTATTGATTGATTGATTGATTGATCGATTGATTGGTTGATTAGCTGGTTGGTTGGTTAAACACGTTGCTTAAACATGTTGCTTAAACACGTTGGTTAAACACATTGGACAGGCTCAAAATTGGATCCCGTATTTAACGCATGAAACGGAAACATGCATTGATTGATTGTTTGGTTGGTTGGTTAAACACGTTGGTTAAACATGTTGGTTAAACATGTTGGATAAACATATTGGTTAAACACGTTGGCTGGTTAAACACGTTGGATAGGCTCAATTTAAACAAGCGGAAAAAAAACCATCTTGGATCCCGTATTTAACACATGAAACGGAAACATGCATTGATTGGTTGGTTGGTTGGTTGGTTAAACACGTTGGTTAAACATGTTGGTTAAACACGTTGGTTAAACATATTGGTGAAACACGTTGGCTGGTTAAACACGTTGGATAGGCTCAATTTAAACAAGCGGAAAAAAAACCACATCTTGGATCCCGTATTTAACACATAAAACGGAAACATGCATTGATTGGTTGGTTGGTTGGTTGGTTGGTTGCTTGGTTAAACATGTTGGTTAAACACGTTGGTTAAACATATTGGTGAAACACGTTGGCTGGTTAAACACGTTGGATAGGCTCAATTTAAACAAGCGAAAAAAAAACCACATCTTGGATCCCGTATTTAACACATAAAACGGAAACATGCATTGATTGGTTGGTTGGTTGGTTGGTTGGTTGGTTAAACATGTTGGTTAAACACGTTGGTTAAACATATTGGTGAAACACGTTGGCTGGTTAAACACGTTGGATAGGCTCAATTTAAACAAGCGAAAAAAAAACACATCTTGGATCCCGTATTTAACATATGAAACGGAAACATGCATTGATTGGTTGGTTGGTTGGTTTGTTAAACACGTTGGTTAAACATGTTGGTTAAACACGTTGGTTAAACATATTGGTTAAACATGTTGGTTAAACACGTTTGATAGGCTCAATTAAAACAAGCGAAAAAAAGAGACCTTGAATCCCGTATCAAACACATGAAACGGAAACATTGATTGATTGATTGATTGATTGATTGATTGATTGATTGGTTGGTTGGTTGGTTGGTTGGTTTGTTGGTTGAAATTCAAACACACATAAAACTGCTTAAATAGTGCCAAAACCACATAATTTGATGACCTTGACCTTTGACCTTGTGTTTTTCGTCAAGGTCATTGCTACACAAGGTCATTGCAAAAGACCCTATGGGTCAAGGACCTTTTGTTAAAGAGTTTTGCCTAAAAATGGCTTTTTAAAAACCATCGATGGGAGTTATGTCCCTTACATGATGGTAAAATCAATATAGTCATAATGTAAAAAAGTTGCCCCTTGAAGTACCAAGCATTTTTCACTGCTTAATATTTTTGTATCTATAACCGTTCAAGAATTATAGGGAAATGAAAAACTTATAAAAATCTAAAATATGACCTTGACCTTTGACCTTGACCTAATTTTCTAAGTTAGGATCCAGGGGACTCAAATAAAAACATTCCAGGGTTATACGGTCAACGGTTTATGAGTTAAAAAAACATACCGACAAATTTATTCCGTAAAGGTAGATAACTCCTATAAAATTTATTCGAATCGCTTCGATCCAAATGAGCAAAAAATTAGTGAGGATGTAACGAACAATTTATAAAAAGAATTTTGTCGCTATCTTTTTTTGTTACGAAGGAGATGCACACACATGATAAACAGTGAATAGGGAGATAACTCTTACAGAGAAAATTGTTCGTCTTAGCAGGGTGAAATTTAAAAGCGCATAAACTATACGATACAATCTGAGAAATATCAAAGCGACATATTGCGAAACAAACATTTATCGCAAGAACAAAAGTTGGCGGAAAAAAAAAAAAATAATAATAATTAAAAACCAATTGTTCAGAGAACAATTGAAGGTCTTTCCATATCAAAGAAATTTTGATAAGAAGATATTTGTTCATACTGATACGATAAATAATGGTTTAATCATATTTTTAAGTGATATAAACGAGATAATATGCTACTTCCGGTGAAATGAATGTCACTTCCGGTCTAATATGACAGCTTCTTTCACACTGATTCCAAAAATATATAGTTTCTATATACTTTTGTATTTAGAATGGGAGATACATGGTCACTTCCGGTTTGTTGGAAGTCATTTTTAGTCTTCAGTAATCAGTTTATGTATCTATATGACAAAATATATGGATTTTGAGTACTTTTATACGAAAAAATTGCAAAGAAGGTTACTTCCGGTTTTCTCAAGGTCACTTCCGGTAGTCATTTTTCAAGGTCATTTGTCATCCAAACTTTTGCACAAGGTCAAATGCCATTAAAATGGACTTAGTTGAAGTTATAATCAAATAACCTCATATCAAGACATTTCAGGGGCACTAACTCCTATTAGATGCTATTTAATTGTATCAGACCAAATGTAAAATATCTTCATAACTATATAGCAATCATTTTGCACTTGTTCTTTAATATATACCTTTTCAAGGGTTGGAGAAAATGCAAAAACATGGAAAATTCCGAATTTAGAACTTGACCTTGACCTTTGACCTTGACCCCATTTTCTAATAAAGGGCCTAGGGATCTCAAATAAATACATTCCAGGGTTATATGGTTGACGGTTTATTAGTTAATAACACATATTGAGAAAATAATTTTGTAAAGGTAGATAACTCCTATAAAATTTCATCGAATCGCTTCGATCCAAATAAGCCAAATTTTCCTTAGGATGTAACTAACAATTTGTAAAAAGAATTTTGTCGCTATCTTTTTTTGTTACGAAGGAGATGCACTCTGATGATAAACAGTGAATAGGGAGATAACTCTTACAAAGAAAAGTGTTCGGCTTAGCAGGGTGAAATGTAAAAGCGCATAAACTGTACGATACAATATGAGAAATATCTAAGCGACATATTGCGAAACAAACATTTGTCGCAATATCAAAATTAGGCGGAAGAAAAAAAAAAAAAAAAAAAATAATAATAATCAGAAGAAATACAATAGGTCTTTCCACAGAAAGGTGGAAAGACCTAATAATAATAATCAGAACAAATACAATAAGTCTTTCCACAGAAAAGTGGAAAGACTTAATAATAATAAATATAAAGCAATTGTTTTGAAAACAATTGTTAGGCAGTCTTTCCCCTCTGATGAATGGATAATT